>CM039676.1:161830380-163093136 GCA_022496015.1 Hordeum marinum | reverse complement strand
GTCCATTTGATAGAGTGTGATATCATGGTGATTAGCATAAGCAAGAAGAATACTAATAACTTCAAGTCTAGCAACGGGGGCATAAGTCTCACCGTAGTCCATACCTTCGACTTGCGTATATCCTTGGGCTACGAGTCGAGCCTTGTTGCGTACGACTTGACGATCTTCGTCTTGTTTGTTCCAACACGGCCATTTGGTTCCGATTATGTTGTGCTCATCTTTGGGTTTCTCGACGAGTGTCCACACTTCGTTCCTATTGAAGCTGTGTAGCTCTTCATGCATTGCATTCACCCAATCTGCGTCATCAAGAGCTTGTTCTACCTTTAAGGGCTCAATGCTCGAGATGAAGGAATAATGCTCACAGAAGTTAGCTAGACGGGTTTTAGAGCGACTGATTCTCCCTGTTTGTATATCACCAACGATTTGGTTTAGGGGATGGTTCTTGGTCACTTGAGCTCGAACACAGGTCATCTTCCGATTGTTGGATGGTGGAGCTTCTTCTTCTTCATTATCATCTCGTTCATCTTCGTTGTCTTTGAAGGTGTCGTTCCCTTGAGGTGGTGATGAAGGTGGTTGTGGTGGATCTTCATGATGTACTTCCTCTTCTTCATCATCTTGTCGTGTACCACTTGTGGATGCCTCCATGTCGTATTGAGGTTCACCTTGACGTGAGGTGGGGGCTTCCACTTGAGTTGATGAAGTACTCTCCTTCACCTCTATGGGACGAATCTTGCCGATAGGTAGATCTAGTATGGCTTTCGAAGGATCCTTATCACCTACATGATTTGGCAATTGTTCGACTTGCGAACCATTAGATTCATCAAACTTCACATCTACCGTCTCTTCAACTTTTCGAGTGAAGTTGTTGTAGACACGGTAAGTGTGAGAGTTCGATCCATAACCAAGTAGGAATCCTTCATGAGATTTAGGAGCAAATTTAGTACGACGATGCTTATCAAGAATGTAGCACTTTGAGCCAAATACTCGAAAGTATACGACTTGTGGTTTGTTACCGGTGAGCAGCTCGTATGTCGTTTTAGCGCGAAGCTTGTGCAAGTAAAGTCGGTTTGTGGCATGACATGCTGTTTCAACGGCTTCTCCCCAAAAGTGTCTTGACGTCTTGTATTCGTCAAGCATCGTTCTTGCAATCTCAATGAGTGTCCGGTTGTTCCTCTCAACAACTCCATTTTGTTGAGGTGTGTACGTAGCCGAGAACTCATGTGAGACACCTTCTTCGTCAAGAAAGGTATCCACATGGGTGTTCTTGAACTCCGATCCGTTATCGCTTCGAACCTTCTTGATCTTCACTTCAAACTGATTTTGCGCTT
Organism: Hordeum marinum; assembly: GCA_022496015.1. NCBI lineage: Eukaryota > Viridiplantae > Streptophyta > Magnoliopsida > Poales > Poaceae > Hordeum > Hordeum marinum. The sequence goes on along the minus strand of CM039676.1, from coordinate 163,091,808 downwards.
TTGAAAGTGAAGTTCTTGAAGATCTTTTGAACCTATGACTTATCATCAAGAAAGAATACCCACGTAAATCTGGAAAAATCATCAACTATAACCAGACCTTAGGAATTTCCACCGAGACTCTTGTAAGCATTGGGACCAAAAAGATCCATGTGAAGTAATTCGAGTGGTCTCCTAGTAGTCATGATATTCTTAACAGGATGACTTCCACCTACTTGTTTCCATCTTGACAAGCACTACAAAGTCTTTCTTTGTCAAAGATAACATCTTTAACTCCAAGTATATGATCACCTTTGATTAGCTTATCTAGATGTCGCATGCCTACATGTCCAAGTCTTCTGTGCCAAAGCCAACCTTTAGAAGATTTTGCAATTAAACAAGCGCGAGGCTTGGATCTTTTAGTGAAATCAACAATGTATAGATCACCTCTACGAAAACCGGTAAATACCATTTTATGATTATCTTGACAAAACACCCGACAATCAACTTTCGTAAATAAAACATTGAAACCAAAGTCGGCAAGTCTAGATACGGAAAGAAGATTATAGCCAAGGGATTCAACAAGCATGACGTTTTGAATAGATCTATCATGAGATATGGCCACCTTACCAAGGCCAAGTACCTTACCCTAAGAGTTGTCTCCAAAGGTCACGTGCCATTGAGGACCTTGATTAGGCATGATCTCTTGGAACATGTCTCTATCAGCAGTCATATGATCCGTACATCCACTGTCAAGAATCCACTCTTTTACTCCGGACATGTAATCTCTAAAGTTTGCCATAAGACTCAGATTCTTCATGATCTTGTCATACTCGATGTCGAACAAATCATCTTCTTCATAATAGCCATGTTCCACATTGTCATCATCAAGTGGGAGATCCTCGTCATAAAGAACAAGAGATTTGTTATAATAGTGATTATGACAATGCTCAAGTTTATGAACGCGAATGGCTTCAAAGATGATGTTGTTAATAGTGGTGACATCTCCTTTAGCACGCATGAGATCACGGAGCTCAAATAGGCATTTATCAAAGTTTGGATCACTAGGCTTCATTTTGTGAAAAGCAACCATTTTATGAAGAATTTCATCAAGCTTTCCTAAGGAAAGATTTGGATATCGTTTCTCCAAATCAGTCCATAAGGTATGGGCACATGCAAAGTTCTTCATTTGAGAAAGCATGAATCTTGGTAAACCTCTAACAATAAGATTGACAACTCTCAGGTTACCAAGCATGTTAATTTCCTCTTCGTGTGTGGGATTTAATTCATCAATGGGGAGCTCATAGGGTTGTTCAATATATTTAGTCAAATGGAATCTATTAAATAGATCAATCATGGCATTCTTCCATTGACTATAGTACTCTCCATCAGGAATGGGCACTCTACAACTCAAACTCTCTACACTAGACACATCCATCTTCCTCCACGGTGATTAAACCGAAGCAATGGAGACCAAAGCTCTGATACCACTTGTAGGATCGAGAGAGGTGTGTCTAGAGGGGGCGGGGGTGAATAGACTACTAGCAGAAATTTAAAACCTAACCTTTTCCCAAGTTAATTGGTTGGTAGATTTTAATATTTTTAGCAAATCTAGATAGTCAAACAGCCCTGCACATGCATGTCTACAATTATGGCATCGAAAAGTAAATACATTGCACATGTAAGTAAAGAGATGGGTTAGAAAGATCAAACACAATAGGAGACGCAAGGATTTTTCCCGTTGTTCCGATAGGTGGTGCTATCGTACGTCCACGTACATAGAGTCTTCAACCCACAGAGGGTAACGGTCGCGAGAGTCCACGGAGGGCTCTACCCACGGAGGGTTCCACGAAGAAAAAACCTTGAATATTCCATGCAGCTTCCGTCCACGAAGGACTAGCCTCACTATGGGTAGATCTTCACGAAGTAGGCGATCTCCTTGCCCTTACAAACTTCTTGGTTCACCCCACAACATGAAGTAGGAGGCTTCCAAGCGACACCTAACCAATCTAGGAGGCACCACCCTCCAAAAGGTAATAGGCTCGGTAATGACGATGAACTCCTTGCTCTTGTGCTTCAAGATGATAGACTCCTCAACACACAATCTCTCTCTTACAGATTTGGCTTGGTAGAAGAGATGGGACTGGTGGAAAGCAACTTGGGGAGGCTAGAAATCAAGATCCATATGGTTGGGGTGGAAGATCTTGACCTCAACATAAGGGTAGGTGGTTCTCTCTCAGAAAACTGAGTAGGATAGGTATGGAATAGTTCTGAGTGATTCTCTTTCGAGTGGGTGATGGTGAAGGGGTATATATAGGCATCCCCAAAAATCCAACCGTTACACACAATAAGTCAGACTCGGTGACACCGAAGTGTTAAACTCGGTGGTACCGAAGTGATAAAAAATGGCAACATTTGAATCTCGGATGGACCGATACTCTTGGTTGCACCGACAAGGTGACCAAGAGTCAGAATTACCAAACTCGGTGACGCTGATTCACCATTCTCGGTTGGACCAAAAATGAGCATTTGCGTAACAGGAAGTTGGCAACCCAACTCGGTGGCACCAAGTGCAGTGTCGGCCGCACCGAAGTGTTAGGGTTTGGCTGAGTCTGTCTAGGGTTTGGAACTCGGTGGCACCGGGATAGTAAAGTTGGTTGCACCAATTTGGTATATTTGGCTTAGGACATACTTTGGTGGGAGAGTATGTGGATGTTTTGGTGACTGTCACTTGTGCACGTTTGACCATATTGTTCACCATCAAAACTTTACCCACGTTTAATAGTATTGGCTTTCCTATAGACTCAAAGTGATTTCTCACAAATATAAAATGTAGAGTCCTCTTGCTTGAAGCTTAGCCAACCTATCTCCTTGCATCTTGGGGTAATTCCACAATCTACTCAACCTTTTTGCGAACTCAGATCTTCATGGACCATCATCTGAAATGTACTAGATAGAAGTGTTAGTCCAAGAGACAATGTATGTTTTCATGAATTATCAAAACCACCAAGGGAGCATATTGTGCTTTCAATCTCCCCCTTTTTGGTAATTGATGACAACATACAATCAAAGCTTCAAATAAAGATATGCACGGATGCGATGAAGGCTTTGAGAAACACATGACTTATATTTGCTCCCCCTAAGTGTGTGCAATCCTTTAAAGGATATTTGCTTTGGAATGCATGGACACACATTTTGATGAAGGGATATAAGGAGTCATGTGTATCTTGGCTATATGCATCAATATATGTGAATGTAATATATATCCTTGATCAAGACTTCACTCTTGCAAACAATATGTGCAAGAAGCAAGAGATCATGTTGATCAAAGATATGATGCATATACTTACCTTGAGCTCTTGAGCATTCTAGTAGTAGAGACACACTTGAGAAAACAATGTTAGGGAACACAAGAGTATTCTACTAAGTAGAAGCAATAGAACTCAATGATGCCAAGATATGAAGAACATATAAAGTATGATAATCCTTAAGATTAATATGTCTCCCCCTTAGGCATAAATTCTTTAGAACTTTCTCCCCTTTAGATATGAAAGTAGTAGTTCATCCTCTCCCCCTGAATCTTAGCATGTAGATATTGGGATTGGATAGGGTGAGAAAAGCAAGATATCAAAATTTTACTTTTCGACAGTAGTTTTCTCTCCCTACATATTGTTATTCTCCTTGATTATGTATTTTCCTCTCCCCCCTAAATCATATTTTCCCTTTTGCATAAGCATGTGACTCTCCCTTTAGCATGAAGCTTTGATATTCCCCACGTTTGGACTAAATTACCAAAAAGGTCAAACTTGGGAGTAGTGACACGGATCATTGACAAGGTAGGGATCATGGAGATCAAAGGTCATTGAAGGTAGGGTCTATCCTTTTGGCAAATGTGAGGTTTCTTCCCTTGGAGCTAGGGATCCTTGAATACTTATTTTCTCCCCCGAAGTGTTGTTTGTTCTTCTCCCCCTAAAGTTTTTTTGAAGGGATCATAGAAGGAACAAGATTGTCTCGGGAACAAAAAGCAAAGTAAACTAGATCAGGAAAACATAAAATTCGAAATCCAAGAAAATCGGTGGCTCCGAGATGGATAAATAAGTGACCCCGAGTTTGTGTAATGCAGCTTAACTACAAGTTTGGTAGAACCGAGTTATCTAAGTCGGTGACTCTGAAAAATAAACAAAGTTTCTGTTTTCAGAGAGACAAACGAACTGTTTCAAAGAAAAATGCAAAACATTTATAAGGTTCATCAATTAGATAAGATTTGAGTGGTTACGAGAAATCATGCAATAAGAGAGCAATCCACACAAGTTTCTTAACTAAATGATGGGCAGTGACTAGGTCACCTATATTAGAGTATATTGACTTAGGAGCCAAGCAAAAATACTTGATCATAGGTCATACTCATCGTTTAAGCTCAAAATGGGGTTACCATTTCTGATTAAGCATTTTGATGTCCTCATACCTCTTGAGTTGCTTTAGCCCATGACTTGGAGTAAAGCCTTTTTCAAGGATATGAGTACATACCTTTGAATGATGTTGATGACGCTGCTCGTAGGTGAACTTTTGTTGAGGATGCTTAAGGTTGATGAAGATCATCTTGAGTTTGGAGCATTCCTTCTCGTTCTAGTACACTCATCACATACAAAGGTTAGTCATGCAAGGAAGAACAATGGATATATCCTATTGACATGATACAACTTATAGATTTGCAACTAAGATCAAGTATATGTCAAGGATATTTTTGTTGTCTTCTTCCTTCCATCATCAAGAGGGGTTGTGGATACTTGGTAATGACAAGATTGCTTATGATTGGAGTTGATAGCAATATTTTGGAATGAAATTCTTCCAAGTACCTACAAAAGGTTAGATGCAATACAAGGGAGCATAGAATTCCATGGCATATGATAATGACTTATGAGATCATGGAGATAATAATTAAGCTCATGCCCTAGCTTGCAACCGAGTGAGTCTAGCTCAAGTTTGAAGCATCAATGATGTTCAACTCACTCCTCAAATGACAAAATGTCTTCTCATCAAGTGGCTTAGTAAACATATCTACCAATTGCTTGTTAGTACGAACATGCTTAAGATTGATATCTCCTTTGGCAACATGATCACGAATGAAATGATGTCGAACTTGAATATGCTTGGTTCGAGAATGTTGCACCGGATTATGTCCAATTTTAATAGCACTTTCATTGTCACAAAGTAATGGAACATTTTTTAATATGAATACCATAATCTTTAAGCGTTTGCGTCATCCATAGTAATTGCGCACAACAAGATCCGACAGCAATATACTCAGCTTTGGTAGTAGATAGAGATGCCGAGTTTTGTTTCTTGGAGGACCAAGACACAAGAGATCTACCTAAAAATTGACAAGTAGCCGAGGTGGACTTTCTATCAACCTTGTCACCGGCATAGTCCGAATCGGAATAGCCAACAAGATTAACAGAAGTTCCCTTGGGATACCAAATGCCAAAGTTTGGTGTTTGTATCAAGTATCTCACAATACGTTTCACAGGCAAAAGATGGTGCGGCTTTATATTTAGCACACATGCCAACACTAAGCATAATATTAGGACGAGATGCACATAGATACAAAGAACCTGTCATAGATCGATAAACCTTTTGATCAACTGGTTCATCCTCCTTGGTTAGGTCAACATGTCCACTAGTGGGCATAGGGGTTTTCATACCTTTGCAATCCTGCATGTTGAACTTCTTGATTAAGTCCTTGGTTACTTAGTTTGAGAGATGAAAGTTCCTTGTCTTGATTGCTTGATTTGCAATCCAAGAAAGAATTTCAGCTCACACATCACATACATCTCATACTTCTTGGACATTAACCTTACAAATCTTTCACTAAATTGAGGGTTAGTGGAACCAAAGATAATATCATCCACATAAATTTGGCATACAAATAATTCTCCATTAACTCTCTTAGTGAACAAGGTTGCATCAATTTTAGCAATTTCAAAAGCTTTTTCGATGAGAAATTTCATTAAGCATTTATACCAAGCAAGAGGGGCTTGCTTAGGACCATAAAGAGCTTTGCGAAGCTTGTAAACATGATTAGGTTTCTTAGGATTCACAAAACCAAGTGATTGCTTAACATAAACTTCTTCCTCTATTTCACCATTTAAAAATGCACTTTTAATGTCCATTTGATAGTGTGATATCATGGTGATTAGCATAAGCAAGAAGAATATGAATAGCTTCAAGAAGAATAAGTCACTTGAAGAATGAGTGTGCAATTATTTGAAATCTATACGCCACCATGATCTAAAAGATATAAGTGAAGAACCAAAGCAACTTCTTAGCTCAAAAGATATAAGTGAAGCACATAGAGTATTCTAATAAATCATGATGAACATGTGTATCTCTCAAGTGGGTGTGTCCAGCAAGCAATGCTTGTGGAAAAGTAAAATAAAAGCAAACTATGATACACGACACCCCAAGCAAAACTCATATCATGAGATGGATAAAAATGTAGCTCCAAGTGATGTACCGATGGATTGAGACGAAAGAGGGGATGCCTTCCAGGGCATCCCCAAGCTTAGATGCTTGAGTCTTACTATAATTTGACTTGGAGTGCCTTGGTCACCCACAAGCTTAGGCTCTTTGGTGCTCCTTATTCCTCCATCCATCGCAATAACACCAAAAACTTGAAAACTTCAGCACACAAAATTCAATAGAAACCTCGTGAGATCCGTTAGTATGACAGGCCAACCATAAACATTAGATACTGTTGTAAATTTATTAATATTTTATTATTTAATAAGTATTGTGTCTAACTTATCCATGACTTATACCCCCTGGTATGATCCATAGCATCATCAAAACAAGCAAACTATGCAAGCAAAAACAAAATCTACCTAAAAACATTGTATAATGATCAGCAAAGAAACCATACTTCTATAAGTCCATAAATTATTAATGATTAGGAAGACCTTAGGAATTTCTATAAAAACACTATGTAAACAATTCAGATCAAAAAGACATTCCAGTAAAGTCACATAAATTCTGCACTGGACGTAAAAGTTTCTGTTTTTGGACCATATCAATTCTACTTATCATTCAAATCATCCCAAAGGATTTACTTGGCACAAACACTAATTTAAACATAAAAACACAGTAATTACATTAGAAATAATCATGTTAACTCACATAAACAGAAAGTAGAACAAGAAAAATAAGATAACTATTGGGTTGCCTCCCAACAAGAGTTATTGTTTTACGCCCCTAACTATGTGTAATGCATAGTTTCAAGTGTTGTCATCTTTGACACTCAATCCATAAGTAGACCTCATGATAGATTCATAAGGTGGTTTTATTATCTTCCTAGGGAAGTGTTCCATTGCTTTCTTTAATGGGAATTGGAATCTTATGTTTCCCTCTTTCATATCAATAATAGTACTTGTAGTTCTTAAGAAAGGTCTTCCAAGCATAATTGGACAAGATGAATTGCATTCAATATCAAGGACAATGAAATATAAAGGCACACAATTTCTATTAGCAAGAATAATAACATCATTTATCCTACCAAAAGGTTTTTTAATGGTAGAATCCGCATGATGCAAGTTAAGGGAACAATCTTGTATGGCGGTGAAACCAAACACATCACATAGAGACTTAGGCATAGTTGAAACACTAGAACCAACGTCACATAAAGCATTACATTCATATTATTTAAGTTGGTTTTAATAGTAGGTTTACAATCATCATGCAGTTTTCTAGGTATGGAAACTTTTAGCTCAAGTTTCTCATCATAAACTTTTATCATTGCTTCTGCAATATGTTTAGTGAAAACTTTATTTTTTTCATAACCATTACATGAGATAATAATGTATAGTAACAAGGAAATATATTCTACTAAATAACAAGTCTCACAATTAAAGTCCCTGTAATCCAAGATAGTGGGCACATCACTAGTTAAAGTTTTGACCTCTCCAGACCCACTTTTTTTTCCATTTTTTCCATTAAGATCATCACCCTCTGAACAAACGGGACGCCTTCTAGCTAAAGTTGACTCATCTAGAGTACCTTTATCATTTATTTTCGTTTTAGTTAACAAAGATTCAATAGGAGAAGTAACAATATTTTAAGATCTTCATCATGATTACGATAAAAACCAGGTGGAAGGGCCTTTTCTAAGAATTCTCGCTTAGCTCTCAACCTTGCGGTCCTCTCCTTACTCTCCTTAATAGTTGTTTGTATAGATTTAATGGACTCATTAATATCATGCTTTGGTGGCAAATTTTTATTTGTAAGAGTTTCCACATCAAGAGCAAATCTGTTCATGTTCCTAGCCATATCATCAACTTCATGAAATTTTTCTTCTACCATAGTATTGAAAATCTTTTGAGAACTAATAAATTCTTTAATGGTGTTCTCAATAACATTAGGCTTGCTTTTCTTATTATGTTATGAATTTCCATTGGAATTACCATAAGAGTTGCCATAATTATTAGAGGAATTACCGGGATATGACCTAGTATTGAAATTGCCTCTATAAGCATTATTGTTGAAATTATTTCAAGAGAGAAAATTCACATAAATAGCATCATTATTTTTCTCAATCAAGGTAGACAAAGTAATATCACTGGGATTAACTTGAGCATGTTTACTAGCAACCATATTCATAAGAGCATCCACTTTATCACTCAAAGTAGCAATTTCCCGAACAGAATTACCTTCTTACTAGTTGAGCTCTTTCGGTATGCCATTGATAATAATTTGTCTTGATATTGTTGAGAAGTTTGGTGGACTATCCCAATGTCACCTCCATGAAGGTACCACCTGCAGCAGAATCTAGAACATTTCCACACACAAAGTTTAGTCCTCCATAGAAATTTTGTATAATCATCCATAAAGTCAGACCATGCGTGGGACAATTTCTAATCATAAACTTCATTCTATCCCAAGCTTGCTAAACATTTTCTTGCTCATGTTGTTTAAAATTCATAATTTGATTACGAAGAGAAATAATCTTAGCTGGATTAAAATACTTGACAATGAAAGCATCTTTACACTTATCGCATGTTCCAATACTAATACGAGGTAAACATGAAAACCAACCTTTAGATTTGTCTCCTAGTGAAAAAGGAAATAATTTTAATTTGACAACATCATTATCCATATCCTTTTCTTTTTCATATCACACAATTCAACAAAGGTATTGAGATGAGAAGCGGGATCCTCGTTAGGACTTCCCGAAAATTGTTCTTTTGTAACAAGATTTAGCAATGCATCATTAATATCGTAAAACTCCACACTAGTGGAGGGTGGTATAGGAGAACTAAGAAAATTATTATTATTATTATTTGAAAAGTCACACAACTTGGTATTATTTTGAGACATGGTGATGCAACTAGCAAAGTAACAAGCAGAACAGGTAGACTAGCAAGTATAGCAAGCAAACAACTAAACTAGCAAAGTTACATATTTTGGATTTTTTATTTTTATAGCAAGAAAAATATAATATAAAATACAAATTATAATGACTGAATGATAATCTATGTGAAGGTACTTGATAGGAAATTGGTGATACTCCGTGGCAACGACGTGAGAAATCCTTCCTCATACTTGTGATCTGTGTTTGGTGTTTTCCCGAAGAGGAGGGGATAATGCAACACAATATAGATAAGTATTTCCCTTAGTGAGAACCAAGGTTATATAACCAATAGTAGAACTATGCAATCCCCCGTCTTCAGCACCTACACACAAAAGAGCACACACTCGCACCCAACGCGGGCAAGAGGGTTGTCAATCCCCTTGAACTCGTTACTTGCAAGCAATAAGTAGTGTAGTTGGATGGTATGATAAATATAAAGTAAATAAGAGATGAAAGGTATTTTGTGTTTTTGTAAATATATTTGTGCATAGACCCGGGGGCCATAGTTTTCGCTAGAGGCTTCTCTCTCGTAGAAAGCATACAGTGGGTAAAATTTTTATTGTTGGGCAATTGATAGAAAAGCGCATAGTTATGAAATATTTATTCATGACAATGATCAAACATATAGGAATCACATCTGTCAGAAAGTAGACTAACTCCTGCCTGCATCTACTACTATTACTCCACCCATCGACTACTATCCAACATGCATCTAGAGTATTAAGTAAAAACAGAGTAATTCTTGGAGGAGGATGACATGATGTAGACAAAATAAATCCAATTAATATGAATGAAACCCATTATTTTACCGTAAGTGTCATCAATACAATACATGTCATGTCCCTTTATGTCATTGGGATTGAGCACAACAAGATTGAACCCACTACAACGCACCTCTCCTGCTGAAGATAAATCAATCTAGTTGGCCAAACCGTACCGATAGATTGGAGAGAATTACTAAGAAATCATAATCATGCATATATTTTAAAGACCAACAAGTAACTCAATATAATCTCATGAATAATCTAGACATAAACCCACAATTCACTGGATCCTAACAAACACAACGCACAAGAGTGATTACATAAGATAGATCACTGTGGCAATCACGGTGATCATGGTAACGAAGAACATATATAGAGAGATAGCCATCTAGGTACTAACTACGAACCCATAGGTCTGTGGTGAACTACTCACACATCACCATGGGAGTAGCAAGGATGATGTAGAGGCCCTCCGTGATCGACCCCCCCTTCGATAGGACACCGAAATAGGGCTCCAAATGGGCACACGGTGGAACAAAATCTTGCGGCGACGAAAAAGTGTTTTGGGAGGATCTCTAGGGTTTTTGGGACATTAGAGAATTTATAGGATAGATAACGAGGATTGAGGAGCTAAGATGTGTCCCCAAGCCATCAGGGTACGACCAGACCACCCCCTGGGCGCGCCCTGTTGGCTTGGAGGCACCCCGTATGCCCTCCGATCTTCCTCCGAAGATTCCAGGTCTTTATTTTGTACAAAAAAAAATCATAAAAACGTTTTGGGGTATTTGGACTTCGTTTGGTACAATATGCATGAAAAGCCAAAAACATGCAGAAAATAGCAACTGGCACTTGGCACTGGGTTAATAGAATCCTAGAAGCCAAAAATACCCCAAAAATAATATGCGTGAAAAGCCAAAATAATATATATCAACAAAAATTACAATTACGCTGGAGACGTATCAATGTTCTTCCTGAAAGGAAGGGAAGATTAGGAAAGTCATATTGATTGCTGCTTTCTCCATACCGTCTGGAAAAGTATGAAAAAGGGATCGAATTGGACGATCCCTCCATCACCCCAGAATGAAACAGGTGACCTCGTAGTTCCTGGTCTGTGAAGATGCGTTGTTAGGTGCTCCATTTTCCCATTGAGGGCGAGCTTGTGATCGAGAGATAATTGTCCATACATTGATAAGGTATGTATGGATTCTCAAGAAGAGAGGATCCATGGTGCCCCTGGACCGCCTGGATCCCATTAGTGAATAGAAAGTTAGATCTACACGGGATCTCACCTGAATCACCGCATTTATCCTCCCGAGCAGAAGTTTGTTTGATTTCAAACTTCGTTTCAAATAGGTAGAGTACAACATGATAATGTGCCTTGGATGATCCACATGTTTGAGTCATGCGCCGATGAGCACATTGAACTATCCATGTGCCCGAGAGCCCTCACAACCCAGGCACAACAACACAATTATTAGAGGCGCACTCTACCACTCAACTAATAGCCCGTTGCATGGGCCTCCCTTTGGGAGGCCTTTTATGCCAAAAGTGAGAAAACTCCATCCCTTTCCTTTTGTCATCCCCATGCCACCACACCGGAGGGGCATGGGGGTGTCAAAAAAGGGATCCTATCACTATCAACTAATTTGGTACGACCTAGGGTAATAAGCTCATGAGCTTGGTCTTACTTTACCCTAAATGAAAGAAGACTTCCATATCCATGTTTTTCTCTGACGTAGTTGCCATATTTTTGGGCGTGAAGAAGTGTCAAACCAAAGTACCCAATAAGCATAAGCATTAGCTCTCCCTGAAAAGGAGGTGATCCATCCACACCTTCCAATACGGTCACCTTGTTACGACTTCACTCAATCCGCAAGCCTAGCCTTATGCAGCCCCCTCCATACGTGTCGGGTCATGATGCACATGATCACCTATGGGGCCACGGGCCCCTTTGTGGTTTGGCAGGGGTGAGGTCACGTTGCACAAAGGGCAGAGGTGGTGAGACAACATGACGACAAGACGTTGGTGTTTTACCCAGGTTCGGGCCGTTGAGAAGCGTAAAACCCTACTCCTTCTTTGGTGGATTGATCGGGGGAACACAAAGCACACGCAGAGCTCCAACCCGGCAAGGTTGCCTTTGGGAGAGCTACTACACGAGTACAAGTGTCAAAAGGTCCGAATCTTTAGGTATGTTGCCTTGGGCCTCCTTTTATAGCTCAAGGGGCGACCATAGTGGCAAAACAGACATTATCTAGTGATTAGATAGTTAACGGTGCTATCATACCTAACTTTGGCATTTAGGACAAAATGCCATAAATGCTAGCCTAGGTGGCATGCGGGGATGCATCCCCTGCAGGAGTCTACCACCGCTTGGGCTAACTATTGTTTAGTATCTTGACAAACCTCTGGACGGGTGTCAAACGAGCATAATCTGTCTCCCAGCATGTCACCGCATGCTTGGAAAGAGCCACTTAGCCACCTGAGGGCTCGACACGGCATCGACAAATGACTGACGTTGTGATGTGGTGGAGCAGTGGCCGATCGGCTCGCACCTGCCGTGGGACGGCTTGCCGGGTCTTCCTGAAGATGTGTGCGCCTCAGTCCCCGGAAGGCACCGGGGACGCGACTGGCGCGGTTCGGGCCTGTTCTGGGCCATTGCATCGACCTTGCGGCGTTGCTTAGCCAGCGTAGGTTGCTTTTGCTGGAGTCTTGGTCTTGGACATTGGTTTCGTCTGGGTTTTGCTACTACTGCCTTTGCATAAGTTAGGGGCACTGGGTACCCCAGTCCTAGTGCACCAACAGGAGCCCCTGGGTCTGGCCCAAATGCGCTCGCCCAACGCCATTGGGTCAGGCCCAAAATTTTATGCACATGCGCGCAATATGAGGGAGTAACTGCCGTCTTTTAAGCGAGTACTTACTTACTACCTCGGTCCGTTTCCACTATGTGCGCCGCATGCATTGTGGGTGAGTTTGCGGTGGATGTGCATGGCTCAAAGTCGTGGGAGTGGCAGAAACTGTAGGGCCAGGGATTGGAGCAGTGGGGCAGTTACCTGTTCGCCCATGATCATGGGTGGTGGGATTGGTGGAGATGGGCGGCCGCCTTGGAGCGGAGGAGAGCCAGCCCCCGTTCCCTTCCCTATAAATTGTGGGGTCATGGTGGGCGTTGCTCATCCATTCCCTTCTCCTCCTCAATCTCAGGTTCACATAGCTTGCCCTTCTTCTCTGTGTTTGGACGCATCAGTCACCATCTTGATGAGGGGGTGAGGACGACTCCCAGCTTCAGCCGCGGCGATGGGGGGTGGTTCCACCGCGCGGGGTGGGATCGCTGGAAGAGGCTAGGGCCGATGCGGGGCTCGCGACCAGGGGAGGCGGAGCGCCGCACCCGATCATCCTCTGGCGGCAGTTCCTTCCCCAACGATGGGACATACTGAAGGTACTGCACTTGAGTTCATCGTCAGGCTGTGCGGCCCTCCCCATAGCCGTTTGTGACTCCCTCGTCCTTTGACCAAGGTGATGGAGGTTGGCAAGCCGCACATGATGTGGTTGCGCGTGCACGACTGCTGTAATGGTGCCGTGCAGGCTGTCGTTGAGTTTCCGGCGCCCCGCGTCATGTTCCTCAGGCACGGGTGGAAAACCTTCGCATGTACCCATAACTTCATGAGTGGGTGCGTCCTTTGCTTCAAGCTGGTGGAGGACAACATTCTCTCTATCAAGATCTATGGGCATTCGGGCACTCATCTTGGGTGCTGCGAAGAGAGCTCGAGCAACAATGAAACCTCCTGCTAGAGCGATAGTGACGAGGAGGACAGTGTGTGTGAAGACGGCGACAATGAGTCCCCGATCGTCAAGACGGAGGACGACGACTCAAAATCCAGCTGACCGCAGGTTGCACCGCCACCGTCATCTAGCCCCTCGGCAGAGCCTTTGCTAGGGGTTCTCGACATGGGTGCCGCCGCCTCCCCCAGCTGGACCCTGGTAGGCTCATGGACTTCGGCTTCGTCTTCCCTGCCGGTGGTCCTTCCGAGCCGTGCCCTGCCGGTCCTGACGGGGTCGGGCTGGGTTTCTTCTTAAGCCCTCCTTTCGTCCTTTCTCCTTTTTGTAGCTTGTTCCTAGGGGAGAAATTCAAATAAAGAGTTATTTTGTACCGAAAATGAATGAAAGAATGCTATTTCTCTTCCTTATGTACTATCCCTTTCTCCCCTTGTTTCTACTGTGCTAGCATGTTTGTCCTTGCCGCATGGAACTATTTCCCGGGTCAGTACTAACCACGAGCGCCAAAGGGGGAATGAGCCCCCGACAGCAGGCTGGTATCATTTCCCAGCAAGGCTCCTTGTCGGTATCGGCGCGACCCCCAGAGCTGATAAGCGGCAAGCGCCGGGGGATGGCTCGTCCCGACAAGGGTTTCCATTGCGTGAAGGACTCCATTGTACACAGTAAAAAAGATAGCAAGGGTTTACCTAAAGGAGAAAATGGCACTGATCTTGGGATATGTCCTTGTTTCTTTGCCCTTCTTCCTTGTTTTCCTGATGGTCAAACATGCAGGGCAAGAGGCCTCTATCCTCTGGAGAGAGAGAATGCGGTAAAAAGGAAAATATGCTCATCAAGTACTCTAGAAAATTTCTAAAACTTAAAAGCAATAACATTGCAACATAAAAGGCATAGTAAACATGCATTTTGATGGTATGATGGAATGCCTAGCTTTATTATTGCAATCACAGGGTCTGCGCCTGGCTTTGTACAAAGGGTTACATGCACTGCAACAAGGCTTGTACAAAAGGTGGTTGCCGGGGACTGAGACCGGCAACCTCGCCTTACGGGTAGAACTTATGAAGATGCTCAATATTCTATGATTTAAGCATTTTGATGCCATCTTCAGTCTCGAGACGGACTGTGCCAGGTCTGGTGACTCGTGCTACCCAGTAAGGGCCTTCACACTTTGGCATCAACTTGTTGGTACCCTTGGCGGACTGAACACGCCTAAGGACAAGGTCGCCTTCCTCAAGACTCCGACGTGGACCCTGTGGCTACGATAGCGGCCCAGGGCTTCCTAGTAGCGTGCAACATGCACATCGGCCCGGAGACAATCTTCCTCGTGGAGCATGGCATCTTCATGCCATAGCTGCTCTTTCTCTACTTCATCGTAGGCAAGTACTCGAGGTGACACATATATGATTTCCGTGGGGAGAACTGATTTTGCCCCATACACTAGGGAGAAGGGCATCTCACCGGTAGCTCTATTCGGTGTTGTTCTAAGGACCAAAGAACCACCGGCAGCTCATCTATCCCGCCCTTGCCGCTTCTGTGCAGTCTATCGAAGAGCCCATGCAACACTTCAACATTCATCCTCTCGACTTGGCCGTTGCTTCTCGCGTGGGCAATAGAGGTGAAGGAGACCTTGCGTCCAAGGCTTTCGATGTATTGCATAAAGGTGCAGCTCGTGAACTGGGTGCCATTATCGGTGATCACCCTGTTGGGCACTCCAAAATGACACACTAGTCCTGTCAGGAACTTGACAACTGACAGCGCGGTCACCTTTATCACTGGTTCCACCTCAGGCCACTTTGTAAACTTGTCGATTGCTACGAATAAGAATTCAAAGCCCTCGACGGCATGGGGAAAGGGGCCAAGAATATCGAGCTCCCAAACCAAGAATGGTCAGGATAAAGGGATCGTCTAGAGAGCTTGCGCTAGTTGATGAATGTTCTTGGAATGGAACTGGCAGGCTTCAAACTTTGTGACTAGCTCAGTTGCATCCTGGAGGGTAGTGGGCCAATAGAAACCCTGGCAGAAGGCTTTTCCAGTAAGGGCCCTTGATGCAATGTGAGACCCCACACGCCTCCGTAAATCTCTGCCAACAGCTTCAGTCCATATTCTCGGCGAATGCACCTCAATTTCACACCGTTTGGTATTTTTTTGTATAGAGTGTCATTAACAAACTGATACATACTTGACTGATGGGTTACTTTTTCGGCTTCTTCCTGCTCTTCGAGAAGTTCTCCTGTTTGAAGGAAGTGGACTATATGCTATGCCCAAGCTGGAGCCTGTGGATCGATAGCGAGGACTAAAAGCGTCTCCTTGTTTGTGGGAGCACTTACCTCGTCCGCAAGAACCCGAGGTTCTACAGGAGGGAGCTGCTCACCAAAGAGATTGTCCCCGACGGCCTCTCTATGAGCGGCTTCAGGAAGCTCTGCCTGGAAATGCATGTCGGAGTTCATCTTTCTCCTTTTCCTGGTCATTGTTGACGGGGATACTAATGGCTGAGTGAGGTGGAGGACAAAAGTTCCTCGTTCCACAGGAAGCTTCTACGTGGCGCACTTTGATAGATGACCAGTGATGATGTTTTCTGCATGTGGTACATGCTCTGCTTGCAATCCATCAAAGTGCTCCTCCAGCTTCCTCACGTCTTCCACGTATGCTTTCATCAACAGACTTTGATAATCTTTGTTGACTTATTTTACCACGAGTTGAGAATCTCCTCGGATGATCAGTTTCTTTATTCCCAACTCCACCGTGATGTTGTTGGTGGCCAGCAAGGAGCCCCTCATACTCAGCAGTGTTGTTGGTGGCCTCCTCCCGAGGAAAGTGCATTTGAACCACATATTTGAGATTCTCTTTGGTGGGGGCGATGAGGAGCACGCCTGCTCCGGCGCCCTGAAGCAAGAAAGCACCATCAAAATACATGATCCATTCCTTAGGCGCTTCTTTGCTGAGGAGAATTGTTTCTGGAACCTCTCCATCTGGCGCGGGCGTCCACTCTGCAATAAATTCCGCCAATGACCTACTCTAAATTGTGTAAGTTATCTCATACTTCAAACCAAAACTTGACATCTCTAGCGCCCACTCAACTATCCTGCTAGTGGCTTCGGAGTTCCTCAATATACGCTGCAGTAGAAAGCAGGTGACAACTGTGATCTCATGGCCTTGGAAGTAGTGGCACAGCTTCCTTGAGGCCATGATAAGGCCGAAGATCAGGTTTTGCACTCTAGAGTACCTTGACCTAGCCCCTTGTAACAAGGAGCTGATAAAGTATACTGGTCACTGCACTACTTTCTTCTTTGCCACTTCCTTGAAACTGCCTTTGTTTGCTTGCTTAGGTTCCCCTTGCTTTGTCTCAGGTCCTGCTGCGAATGCTTTGGTTCCACCTCTGGTGAAATCAGTCATAGTGGCTGCATCTTCACCCACTTCTCCCTGCGCCACCAGCGCTGCACTAACCACTTGATTCGTTGCTGCCAAGTATAGTAGCAACGGTTCTTGCGATTTAGGCGCGACCAAGGTGGGAGCAGAGGAAAGGTAAGATTTCAGATCTTGTAGCGCTGCTTCTGCTTCCAGGGTCCACTTCATTGGGCCCTGCCTTTTTCGGAATCTTGAAAAATGGCAAGGCGCATTCAACGGATTTGGAGACGGACCTACTCAATGCGGGAATGCATCCGGCCAAGCGTATTACATCCTTGACGGTCTTGGGCGCTTGTATATACCTGATTGCTTTGATCTTGTCGGGATTGGCTTCTATTCCTTGCTGAGATGCAAAGAACCCAAGCAGCTTGTCGGATGGGACACCAAACACACACTTCTTAGGGTTGAGCTTCCAATTGATCTTGCACAAGTTCATAAAAGTTTCTTCCAAGTCTTGTATGAGGGTTGCTTCATCTCTGGTTTTGACAACTATGTTATCCATGTAAGCTTCCACGCTTCTGTGGAACTGAGGTTCAAATCCAATCTGCACGGCCCTTACAAAGGTAGAACCAACACCCTTTAACTCGAAGGGCATACATACATAGCAGTACATGCCACATGGAGTTATGAACACGGTCTTTTTGTTCATCTTCCTTGGCCATGAATATCTGTAGGTATCCGGATTATGCGTCCAACAAGGAAACCAAGTCACACCCAGAAGTGGAATCAACGATCTGATCGATGCGCGGCAAGGGAAAAGGGTCCTTCGGGAATGCTTTATTCAAGTTAGTGAAATCAATGCTAAGCATCCATTTCCCATTAGCCTTGCGCACCACTATCGGGTTTGCTAACCATGTTGGATGCAACACTCCTCTGACCAAACCAGCTGCTTCGAGCTTCTTGATTTCCTCGGTGATGAACTGTTGCCGCTCCAAGGCTTGCTTTCTAGCTTTTTGCTTGACGGACCAGGCATGAGGGAAGACAACAAGGTGGTGCTCAATTACCTCCCTAGGAACACCAGGGATGTTAGATGGTTGCCAAGCAAACACATCAACATTAGCCCGCAGGAAGGCAACGAGCGCGCTTTCCTATATGTCATTAAGGGTGGCACTGATGGTGAACGTACCATTAGCGCCATCCTACCCTGTCAGGGTCTTCTTCGTCGCAGGATTGGTGACCTTGCATCTTTTGCTAGTGGAACTCTCCGGCAGGTCATCGACGGGTGCAGCACACTCCAAAGAGGCGCACTTCCCGAAGTCCTTGCCGGTGTCCCTGCTAGACTTCTTCCCCTTCTTCGATTCCTTGGTGGGAGCTGGGGTTTCCGTGATCTCAGCTACTACTGCATCTTGATACATCTTGTCCACACATACAACTGCATCCTTCTTATCAGATGGAATGGAGATGATTCCCATGGGCCTGGGCATCATCAAAGTGTTGTAAGCAAGGGATGCTGCCATGAATTTTGTGAGAGCTGGGCGACCAAGAATTCCATTGGAAGGCAGAGGGAGTTCGACCACATCAAACACCACCTTCTCAGTCCGGTAGTTCAACTCCCTGCCAAACGTCACAGGCAAAGTGATCTTTCCCTTGGGTCGGCTCCTACCGGGGTTGATTCCTTGGAATGAACCCATGGCTTTGAGCTCTTCGTCAAGGATCTGCATCCTTTCAACCACTTTAGGGGAGATTAAGTTCAACCCCACCTTGCCGTCAACTAACATCTTGGTTACTTTGAGGTTGTGGATTGTTGGGGTGACCAACAACAGCAAATAACCGACCGTAGTGGTGCAGTTAGGATGATCCTCTTCGTCAAAGATGATAGGCGTGTGGGATCATTTGAGTGGCCTTCTGGACTCTGCAGCTAGCTCCCTAGCATTGATCTTATGCACCCACTGCTTGCGATGGCGATGAGAGGAATGCAAGCACGCACCCCGTCAACACAGATGGCTTCGGTTTCCTTTTGGAATTCTCGATCACTGGACTCTTCTCCATCGTCCTCATCATCACTCGTATCATCTCCTTTCTTCTCGCGCCTCTAGCAGATTTTCCCTTCTGATGCGGGGCCTTGCCACAACGGCCTCCTCTACCACCATGGCCCTTCCCGGCAGCACCATCGTGGCCTCTCTCCTTGTCACGCTTCTCATATTCAGCCTTCTGCTTCTTAGCAAGCTGCTCAACTTGGCAGCATTCTTGGAAATCATGACCTTTGGTGTGGTGGATTTTGTAGTATGGGCAGTCGGATTTTCCGGTTTTCTCTGCCGCCGTGGCCTCCTGGCAATCAGTGCATGCGATATCTCCCTTGTCGAGGGTCTCGGCCTTGGCCTTCTTGCCAGCATTGAGATCACCAGAGCTCTCAACGACCAACAATGCCTTTCCCTTATGCTTCTTGTTGTCCTTTCGGATTTTCCCCTTTGTGCCAGGGGCATCATCATCGTCATCTGAGTCGACTTCGATGCCAGCCTCCTCTCTGGGAAGTTGCCTTCCTTCCTTGGCATGAGCACACTTGTCCGCCAATGTGTACAACTCATTGACGGTCTTGGGGAGTCTAACATTCATCTTGGCCTGGATCCTCATGTTCCGCACGTTTGAATGGAATGCGAAAATCACGGCTGCGGGTTGTATCTCTGGAATATTGCGGTGCACTCGACTTACTTCTGCAAGGTTTCTCCCTCCTTGTGCGGAAGGACTTGCAGGTCGCTGGGCTGTAATAACAAACAAGTATAGGGGATCACAACAGTTTTCAAGGGTAGAGTATTCAACCCAAGTTTATTGATTCGACACAAGGGGAACCAAAGAATATTCTCGAGTATTAGCAGTTGAGTTGTCAATTCAACCACACCTGAAAGACTTAATATCTGTAGTAAAGTATTTAGTAGCAAAGTTGTATGGAAGTAACGGTAACGATGGCAAAAGTGATAGTAGTAGTTTTGTAGTGATTGTAACAGTAGCATCGAGAAAGTAACTTAGCAAATATCTATATGTGGAAAGCTCGTAGGCAACGGATCAGTGATGGATAATTATGTCGGATGGCATTCATCGTGCAACGGTCATAACATAGGGTGACACAGAACTAGCTCCAATACATCAATATAATGTAGGCATGTATTCCATATATAGTCATACGTGCTTATGGAAAAGAACTTGCATGACATCTTTTGTCCTACCCTCCTGTGGCAGCGGGGTCCTAATGGAAACTAAGGGATATTAAGGCCTCCTTTTAATAGAGAACTAGACCAAAGCATTAGCACTCCGTGAATACATGAACTCCTCAAACTACGGTAATCACCAGAAAGAATCCTAGTTATTGTCACCCTCGGGGGATGCGGATCATAACTCATAATAGGTGTCTACAACTTGCAAGATAGGATCAAGAACACATATATATTCATGAAAACAAAATAGGTTCAGATCTGAAATCACGGCACTTGGTCCCTAGTGACAAGCATTAAGCATAGCAAAGTCATAGCAACATCAATGTCAGAACATAGTAGATACTAGGGATCAAACCCTTCCAACAAGCCTACGATGGGATTACTCATGAACGGCAGAGAGCATCATGAAATTGGTGATGACGGATGGTTGGTGATGAGGACGGCGTCGATTTCCCCTCACCGGAGCCCAAAACAGACTCCACATTTGCCCTCCCAAGGAAGAACAGGAGGTGGCAGTGGCTCCGTATCGTGAAACGCGATGAATTCTTCTCTTTGATTTTTTCTCTCCCCGAATAGGAATATATAGAGTTGGAATCAAGGTCGGAGGAGCTGTAGGGGGCCCACAAGCCTGCAAGGCATGCCCTTGGGGACGCCCCCTGGGTTGTGGCCAGGTGGTGGACCCCCTCCGGTTGATTCTTTCGCCAGTACTTTTTATTAATTCCAAAAATATTCTCCGTAAATTTTCAGGTCAATCCGAGAACTTTTATTTCTACACAAAAATAACACCAAGGCAATTCTGCTGAAAACAACATCAGTCCGGGTTAGTTCCATTCAAATCATGCAAATTAGAGTCCAAAACAAGGGTGAAAGAGTTTGGAAAAGTAGATACGATGGAGACGTATCAACTCCCCCAAGCTTAACCCAGTGCTTGTCCTCAAGCAATTCAGTTGACAAACTGAAAGTAATAAAGAAAAACTTTTACAAACTATGTTTGATCTTGTTGTTGTAAATATGTCTAACCGATGTTTAGGTTTTCAGGAAAGATTATATAATAACCACATTCACAATAACATTTAAGTCTCACATTTACTCATATCAATGGCATAATCAACTAGCGAGCAATAATAATAAATCTCGAATGACAACAATTTTATCAAAGCAATCATGATACAATATGATATAATGGTATCTCGCTAGCCCTTTTTGAGACCGCAAAACATGAATGCAGAGCACCTCTAAAGAACAAGGACTGACTAGACATTGTAATTCATGGTAACAGAGATCTATTCACACTCATACTCAATATCAATTAATAACAAAGCATACAAATGACGGTCGTGCTCTCTAACTGGTGCTTTTTGTAAGAGGAGGATGACTCAACAGTAAAGTAAAATAGATAGGCCCTTCATAGAGGGAAGCATTGATTTGCAGAGGTGCAGAGCTCGAGCTTTTAAAATAGAGATGAATAATAATTTTGAGCGGTATGCATTCAATGTCAACATAACAACCAAGAGATCTCGGTATCTTCCATGCTAGATACATTATAGGTGGTTCCCAAACAGAATGGTAAAGTTTTTACTCCCCCTCCACCAATCAATCACACTCCATGGCGAGCCAAATCCACGGGTACCGTCCATACAAACAACAATCTTGGGGGAGTTTGTTTCATTACATTTTGATTTGATTTTTGAGCATGGGACTGGGCATCCCGAATACCAGCCCCTTTCTCGTGAATGATAGTGAATCAACACATATCGTGAGAATAACCCACCTAGCATGGAAAATACTGACAACCCCTAGGTGCTACATGAGCGATTCAGGCATACAAAATTGAATATTATTTGAAGGTTTAGAGGTTGGAACATGAAAATTTACTTGGAACGACAGGTAAATACTGCATATAGGTAGGTAGGGTGGACTCATATGGAACAACTTTGGGTTTAAGGAAGTGGATGCACAAGCAGTATTCCCACTTAGTACAAGTGAAGGCTAGCAAGAGACTGGGAAGCGACCAACTAGAGAGCAACAACAGTCATAAACATGCATTGAGATTAACCAACATTGAATGCAAGCATGAGTAGGATATAAATCACCATGAACACAAATATCATGGAGGCTATGTTGATTTTGTTTCAGCTACATGCGTGAACATGTGCCAAGTCAAGCCACTTGAATCATTTAGAGGAGTATACCACCCTATCATACTACATCACAACCATTTTAAAATGGATGCTTACACTCAGGACAAATAATTATACACTCTTATCTAATTAAGCATGGCATGAGTAACTATAATCTCTAATTGTCATTGCAACCATGTTTCATCCATAATGGGATGAATTCAGAATGATGAGCTAATCATATTTACAAAAACAAGATAGGTCGAGTTCAAACCAGCTTTTCTCCATCTCAATCATTTCATCATATATCGTCATTATTGCCTTTCACTTGCACGACCAAACAGTGTAAATAATAATAAGAGTGCACGTGCATTGGACTAAGCTGGAATCTGCAAACAATAACTCAAAGGAGAAGACAAGGTAACATGGGCTTTCTGATAGATAAACAATAATGCATATGAGCCACTCAATATTTTCATCGTGATCTTCTCCTTATGAACCAAAGAAAATAAATTTCAAAACAAGAACGAGAAGACTATTTACATGAGAAAGCTCCCAACAAGAAAAAGAAGAACGAGAAATCTTTTTGGGTTTTCTTTTAATGCTACAACTAAACAAACGAGAAGGGCTAGAACTAATTTTTCTTGGATTTTCTCAAGATTAATTAGGCACAGAGGAAGAAGGCGGAAAGAAGAAATAATCTACCATGGATGATACAATGGAAAAGTATAAGCGCCGACTACTAAGATGAATGTGTGAACATGAATGTAATGTCGGTGAGAAATACGTATTCCCCCAAGCTTAGGCTTTTGGCCTAAGTTGGTCTAGGGCTATGGGTGGAAATAACCCTCTCCTGGATACTCTGGAGGGTGCGTAGGGTTCCACTGGTTGGCGAGCTCCTGTGGCTCCCACTGAAAAACTAGGGCCTGATACGGATCAAGGGCTAGTGCTGGCTCAGGTGCTGGAGGTTGCGACAGACCCCAGTATCTATAGATGTCCGCGGGCATAATAGTGTACCTGCCTGAACGGATATCGAACAAAGAAGAAGCAGGCAAAGCAATAATCTCACAAGTACCGTGACTAAATACTGAGTTGTAAACAACCTCTTATGATTATCCTTCTTAATAAAATCATGTGTTACCATACTGTCATAGTCTAAATATCTTGTAGGTAGCAGCATTTCCCCTACCTCGTCAAGCCTAAAGGGTATCTTAAAGTGCTTGGCTAGATGAGACGCATAGATACCTCCGAATATGGGGCCCTTTGAACGGTTTAAGTTCAACCGTTGCGCCACCATAGCGCCCAGACTAAAAGTTCTATCAGCAAGTAAAGTGTGGAACAGAATGGCTAGGTCGGGAGCACTAAGGCTTCCACTCTCCCCATGACCAACTAAACATCTCCCCGCAAATAATGAATAATAGCGTAGAACAGGAAAATGTAAACTAGCCGCTCTTACCTTTGACACCCCTCTCTCTTCCCCCACGGTGATTTCGGCAATAAAGTACTCCATGTCTCTAGGACGTGGTTCACTGATGCTGCCCTCATAAGGTATTTTGCAAAAATTGCAAAAATCGTAAAGTGTCATCTTCTTAGGCACATCATACAAGTAAAACTCTACCATGGGAGGATCCTTCCTAGGATAAAAGTGAAAGTTTTGCACGAAGATATTAGTGAGTAGGAGATACTGGTCACACTTATCGTGGAGGAAGTCGGTGATGTCTGCATTCTCTGTCAAATAATAGAAATCTACATAAATTCTGGCGGCCTTCAAGAATGCATCACTTGGCCATTCTCATGGCCAAACCCCCGTGACACGAGGAAGATTGTATTTGGACTTCCTCTTCACCTCATTTTCATCTTCTTTAGAGCCCCGGCTTGAAGAGCCTCTTAACAATCTCCTCATTATTTCTTTCTCTGAAAAATTTCTGAAATTTTTAGTGACTCAAGATAAAGGTGAACATAACTCAACAAAACTTATAGCAACTACTCCCACAAGTGCCCAGAGATTATATCATGCATCAAAACTACTTGGGACCATACAAATCTGACATGCAAGCTCAAGAAATGGTCACCACATTAGATTTTTTTGCAGAATATAAAGCACTAACACAAAAGCTAATTGGACCATTGGAGGAGTCACATACCGAAGATCAATCCCCCAAAACAGTTATGCGAATGGAGCTTTGCAGAAGGAGATCGAAAATGACAGCAAAAAGAGCTAGAACACGGGTTTGAGCAATGGGGGGATTTTTTTCTGGAGGAATACGAAGTGGATGGGTGTTTGAATAAGTGAGGGGGGCCTATGTGGGACCCACAAGCCAGGGGGTCACGCCGAGGGGGTGGGCATGCCCTGTGGGCTTGTGGCCCACTGGTGCAACCCCTTGATATGTTCTGAGTGCCAAAAATTCTTAAATATTCCAAAAAAAATCCTACTACATTTTCAGGGCATTTGAGGAACTTTTATTTCCAGGTCGTTTTTATATTGCATGGATAAACCAGAAAACAGAAAAAATAATAGCGTTTTTACTTTATTAAATCTAAATATCAGAAAATAAAAGTTGGGTACAGAAGGTTGTGCCTCCTAAATTCATCCATCTCATGCTCATCAAAAAGAATCCATCAAAAAGGTTGATCAAGTCTTATTGACAAACTTTTTTTGAATGACACGGAACCGGAGAATTTTTGAATAACACTAGGTTACCTGAGTGGGGATATGCATGTCCCCAACAATAAGTATATCATATTTCTTTTTGGCAGTAGGGAGAGGGATTCAAAACCTCCAATAACAATCGTTGGAATTTACCAATGGATTTGATACTATGAACTTGAGGTTGGTTCTTCGAAAAGTGTACCGTATGCTCATTACCGTTAACATGAAAAGTGACATTGCCCTTGTTGCAATCAATAATAGCCCCTGCAGTATTCAAAAAGGGTCTAAGCATTTCAACAAAGCGCTCAAAGTCCTCATCATCCTTTTTCTTGGATGGTTTAGGAGGAAAGGGCATGGGTTTCTGAACCCGTGGTTCTCTTTCTTTACCATGCTTCCTAGCAACAAAGTCTCTTTTATCATATCTTTTATTCTTAGGTTGTGGGTTATCAAGATCAACAATAGGTTCAATCGCCACATCATTATCATTACTAGGGTGAGCATCAACATGAACATCATCATCCATAGTGTCACTAGGCTCATGTTCATTACCAGATTGTGTTTCTGCATCAGAAATAGAAATATCGTTTGGGTTCTTAGGTGTATCTGTAACAGGTTCACTAGCAGCATGCAAAGTCCTATCATCATTCTTTTTTCCTTTTATTACTGGGACGACTAGGTGCATTAGTATTAATTCTCTGAGAATCTTGCTCAATTTTCTTAGGATGGCCCACATGATACAAAGGTTCCTGAGTACTTCTACCACCTCTAGTCACAACTCTAACAGAATGATCATTGTTCTTACCATTCATCTGATTAAGCAAATCATTTTGTGCCTTAAGTACTTGTTCTACTTGA
Organism: Hordeum marinum; assembly: GCA_022496015.1. Classification (NCBI taxonomy): domain Eukaryota; kingdom Viridiplantae; phylum Streptophyta; class Magnoliopsida; order Poales; family Poaceae; genus Hordeum; species Hordeum marinum. The sequence continues at coordinate 163,065,721 of CM039676.1, read as the reverse complement.
GTAGTTACCATGGAAGCATGTTTACTAATAAGCTTAAGATCATTGATAGTTCTACTCATATAATCACCTAAGTGATCAAGCATGTAAGCATTATGTTTCAATTGTCTACTAACATAAGCATTGAAATTTTCTTGCTTAACAATAAAATTATCAAACTCATCCAAGCATTGGCTAGCAGACTTATTATAAGGAATATCAGCTTCATCAAATCTACGGAGAGAATTTACCACTACTACATGTGTCGGGTTATCAAGACCATGTATTTCTTCAATAGGTGGTAGATTCTTAACATCATCAGACTTAATACGTTTTTCTTTCATATATTTCTTTGCCTCTTGCATATCTTCAGGACTGAGGAATAGAATACCTCTTTTCTTCGGAGTTGGGTTTGGAGGTGGTTCAGAAATGACCCAATCATTATCATTGCTCAATATACTATTCAGTAGTAGTTCAGTTTGTTCAACAGTTCATTCCCTGAAAACACAACCTGCGCAACTATCTAGGTGGTCCCTAGAAGCATCGGTTAGTCCATTATAGAAGATATCAAGTAATTTGTTTTTCTTGAGAGGATGATCAGGCAAAGTATTAAGTAATTGGAGAAGCCCCCAAGCTTGTGGGAGACTCTCTTCATTAATTTGCACAAAGTTAAATATTTCCTGCAAGGCAACTTGTTTCTTATGGGAAGGGAAATATTTTTCAGAGAAGTAATATATCATATCCTGGGGACTACGCACACAACCAGGAGCAAGAGAATTAAACCATATCTTAGCATCACCCTTTAATGAGAAAGGAAATAAATTAAGAATATACTAATAACGAATTTTTTCCTCATGAGCAAATAGGGTGTCTATATCATTCAATTTTGTAAGATGTGCCACAACAGTTTCAGATTCATAGACATGGAAAGGATCAGATTCAACGAAAGTAATTAACTTAGGATCATATTGCATTCTAGGATTCAAAGATTTTTCCTTCCACTTGCATAGAAGTTTCTTAAGATCATCCCTACCCTTACAAGAAAGAAAGTCCCTAGCTACCTCTCCCTCCATTACATAACCCTTAGGTATATTAGGCAATTCATATCTAGGAGAGCTAGGTCTAGTAGGTGTCTCATAGTGTTCAGTTTCAATAATTTCACCAGTTTCAGAAATATGATCATTTTCAGCATTGACTCTAGCAATTTTTTCATCAAGAAATCAACCAGTGGCACAGTATTATCAAGCAAATTGTCATCATAAGAATCATGCATAGCAGAAGGGGCATCATCAATTACTTGCGACATATCAGAATCAATAGCAGGTGTTGTTGTTGCAAATTTACTCATAACAGAAGGTGAATCAAGTGCAGAGCAAGATGGCAGTTCCTTACCTCCCCTCGTAGTAGAGGGACAGATCTTGGTTTTTGGGTCTTTGAGATTCTTCATAGTGATAAAAAGATATAAATCCCAAGTGACTCAAAGAATAGAGCTATGCTCCCTAGCAACGGCACCAGAAAAAGGACTTGCTAACCCACAAGTATAGGGGATCACAACAGTTTTCGAGGGTAGAGTATTTGTCGGATTTCGGGCTCCGCAAAACCCTTAAGATTCGAAAACAGGGGCGTGTGTGAAGGTCCCCAGCTGCTTCGCCCAACCTAGCTTGCTACCCGATGAACACAGCAAGAAACTCGCACGATGACGAGGAAGAGGATGAACACGACAGTTTACCCAGGTTCGGGCCACTGCAAAGCGTAATACCCTACTCCTGCTTTGGAGGATGACCTCTCTAGGAGGTGGGGTGGATGAACTAGTACAGTGTTTCAGGGCCTCATGAGGATGCTCCTGAGGTGTTCGAGGCCCTTTGTGGCTCGGCGGTGAATGAGTAGTGGAATGGAATCCTGGATCGGATCGGCCCCCTTTCTACGGTGCGGCCTACCCTCTATATATAGTGGTGGCTCGGGTCCTCTTCCCTTATCGCATTGGCGGGAAGGGATCCCACAACAGCCAATTTTAAAGGGGGACAGGAGTACGTGCCCGCCCTGCCCAAAGGTGGTGTCCGCTTGCAAAGTAGCTGTCGATGGCGCTGGGATGGGCTCGGCGATGATGTCCTCTCTGCGGGGCTGGTGGTTGTGGTCTTGTTGCACCAGAACATAAACCTTTGGGGAATGGTTTGGGAACCTGCGTACGTCCCTGCTCCCTTTGCACTAAAGAGGAAACTGGTACGCCTGGCGTGCTCGCATGCGCTTGTCCTTCCTTGCGTCACCTTGACTCCTGAGGCTGGGCCTGACATGGATATCTCCTCTCCTCCGGAGGGGGGCCTGAGGAGGCCCATCCCTTGCCGGTCTTGACGCTGCTCCTCCTCACGAGCCTAGGACCCTCGCTAGGGCCTTGTCCTGAATGGGGCCACACCTGGCCGTGTTTGGTTGATGAGGTCGGCCATGCCCTGGGCCGCAGGCAGGCAGGTCTGGGTACCCCTGTTCCCAGAATGCCGACAGTAGCCCCCAGGCCCAAGGCGTGCTCGATCTATCTTCTAGGCGAAGCTTCGGAGACGGCCCGAAGCGCCGCGGGCCCCAAACGACTGAAGGCCAAGACTTGCACGTGTCAACTGCCCCGGCGGCAATGCCTCCGCTCGTCGAGGGTCTCCGGAACCGCCCCAGGTCAAACTGACAAGATGCCAGGGTGCAGCACCATCATCATTACCCTTCCTTGAGTGCTGTTGTTGCTTTGGGTCACGCGGATGCAACTTTCTAAAGGCCGCGTGCCCTGGAACACGAGGAGACGCCGAGCGGTCCTTGGTTGTATATAAACGGGTGAGGATGAGAAAAACCCTCACTCATCTTCGCCTTCCCTGCTTCCACACCTCATTTCCCATTCATGGCGTCGGTGAGGAAGTTCTCTGCCGCCGAGAAAGGAAAGGCTCACGGGGAGGACCCCGCTGCTTCGCCGCCCAGGACGGGCCGCGGTCACCCTCGGAAGTACGTCATGACGCTAACGTTAGCTCCCTGCAAGCGCGGCTGTGCTTCTGCGCGCCCTGGGATCTCCATCGGTGGCCGTGGCGGGAGGCCGTCCAACGTGGGCGGCGACAACGAATGAAGTAGCGGCGACCGAGGTGGAAGGTCAGCGATGACCACCCGGCCGTCGTGGCCACGGCTCCATTCGGCCGACACAGCCCATGAGTTCGTGATCTGGGCCGAAAGGCTGGAGGTCGCTTGGTTCCAGCTTCCGAACTTCTTCACAAGGGCACTGCTGGCCGGGGGGCCTGCCGGCCTGTGGCTACAGGCCGACGGCTAGTGCAGTGCGGCGTCTTGGGTGGAGGTTGAGGTCACCCCCGGAGGCTATGTGTACCTGAACCGCGGGTGGCAAACGTTCGCCCGCGCTTGTGGCCTGAGGGTGAAGCGCACTGTCCACTTCAAGTATGACGGCGAGGCGACACTCTTCGTCAAGATCTTCGGGGGAGAGGGCGAATGCCTGGGGTGCTGCCCGGACGACGTCGGTCGCGGCGATCTTGGAGATGAGCCTGATCTTCATGACGGGTGCCATGCCTCCAACAGCAACGACACCCCCTCTGAAAGAAGCCCGAGCGACAGCAGCAATAGCAACGACGCACCGCCCCGCCAATGCGCTTGGACCTCGCGGGGTAGCCAGCCGTCGAGGCGCCTTCCTTCCGCTCTAAGGGCATCCGTCCCGGCGCACTTCCCCAGGGCCGTGAAGGAGGAGGTGGGCACTGACTGAGTGCCGGGGCGCCTATGTCGGGGTTCTAGAGGCTGCAGCCCTATGCGGCTCTTCAGTTTCTTTCTACTCTTCTTATGTACCTGCAATTCAAGAACTAAGGGAGGCCATGCGGGCGTGTAATGGACTCGGGCGCCTGCCCCTCTTTGTCAGTACCTTTTGCATTTCCTTAGTTGGAGCTGCCTTCCAGTTGCGGTTAGGATACTTAGCTTGACAGGCCCGCGGTAGGCTTCCTGATTTGGGGGGTGCGGCTGCATCGCTCGGAGGGCCCGTTCGCCCGGTAGGCTTCTTCTTCTTGCAGTCGAGGTGGGTTGGGGGATCTGTCGACGCTCTGTGTCTGCAGGTCCCAGTCTCGTGCATTTCCCTACCATCGCACAGTACGGCCAGTTTGCCAAGATGCTCCTCACGAGGCGAGGCCCCAACACCCCTGATGCCGACCGGAAACCAAGGATGACGTCAGGGGGCAGAGTGGCTTTATGACCGGTAAGGCTTCCGAGGAGCGATGCTCAGGAGCCCCCTTTGACATCCAAGCATCTCTACGTCAGCAGGTCCCAGTCCTGCACATTTCCCCACCACCGTTAGGTACAACCGGAAACCAAGGACGCATTTCATGGGGCAGGGCCTCGACACTCCTGGTGCCGACCAGAAACCAAGTACGACATCAGGAGGCCGAGTTGGTAAGGCTCTTGAGGCGCGATGCTCAGGAGCCCCCTTCGACATTCAAGAGGCCCCTGAAGATTCTGCTTCCTACCCCGGGAGAAGCGGGCTTCCCGAGACTTCTTAAGGTTCCAAGCTGTCGTTCAAGTAGCCCTACGTCGGCAGGTCCCAGTCCCGCAGATTTCTCCACAGTCGTTAGGTACGACTTGAAACCAAGGACACACTTCACGGGGCGAGGCCCCGACACTCCTGATGCCAATCAGAAACCAAGGACGACATCAGGAGGCCGAGTGGCATTATGACCGGTGAGGCTCCTGAGGCACGATGCTCAGGTGCCCCCTTAGACGCTCATGCTGTCTGAAGAAAAAATTGTTTCTGAAGTAAGATTTGTTTCTGAAGAAAGATTCATTTCCTTTCCAAGATGGTGCGTCGGGCCATGAGGTGTGCGCCGACGCGGGCCCCGACGCCCCTGAGTAGCAAGACTCCTCCCAGCCGGTTACCGCATAGCGCGACGGCCACACTGCCACTCCGTCGCTCGTCCCAGCCTCCGGGTCATCCTTCCACATTCAGCCCGGGCCGGTGTGCGGCCAGGGCGCGCTTGCCATGGCTAACGAGCTGCTCCGCTACCGCCCCGCCCCTGACCACTACGACGACTGGCTTCGGCGCATCGCGAAGATCGTTAGCGCTGCCGGTAACGTTTTAGCACTCTCCTACTCGCTCCGACCTCAACCGTCCCTAGCGAATGACGTGGCACAAGACGCGCAGCCTCCAACTCCGCGATGCGGTGTCGACCCCGATCCCAGGCGGGAAGCGTGCCCCCGTGACAGGCCTCGTGAACCGCGGGCAAGGCCGGGAGATGAAGGAAGCTGCCGGGTTGTTCCCCGGCCGTGTGTCGACGCGCACCCGTTTCCCGTGCTGCCAACCCAATTTCGCGACTGGGCACCACTCGAGATAGCCCCGCAGGAGCGTCAAGACCAAGTCCCTCCCGCACACGCAGCACCTGTCGAGCCAGTGGGTGTGCCTCGCCATCGCCCCGGAGCTCTACCCGGCCACGTGGCCGTGCAAGTTCAAGCATGATCTGCCCCCGCACTATGATGGCACCCCAGATCTAGCCAAGTTCCTACAGCTCTACTCCCTCAGCATCCGGGCGGCTGGAGGAGACGACAAGGTCATGGCGTGCTGGTTCCCCATGGCGCTCAAGGGCGGCGCGCTCTCTTGGATCTTCAACCTCCCGGAGGCAAGCATCACCTCCTAGGATGGCATACGCAAACGTTTCATCACCAAGTTCCAAGGCACCCGCGACCGCGCGCCCACCGTGAACGACCTATGGCGTATCAAGTAGGAGGATAGGGAGACCCTGCACAAGTTCATACAAGGCTTCATGACCACGCGCCTCAAGATCCCGAGAGCTTCAGACGAGGCGATCATCTCAGCATTCACCGACAGAGTCACTGACCTCAAGATGAAGGAGGATCTCGCCATGAACGACGAACTGTGCTCTGCCCTGGAGATGTTCAATCTGGCGAACAAGTGTTCCAAGGCCGAGGAGGGCCGCCTGTCGCTCTGCGGGCCTCCGACGGTGGAGCCAGAAAAGAAGAAGACCAAGGCCAAGGAGGCGAAGTGCAAGGCTCCAGCAGTGCTCGCGGTCGAACCTGAGGCGAAGCGCAGTCAGGATGAGGAGCACCCCCCCCCCCGCAGGGAAGACCGACGTGCGTCTTCAATGGCACCAACAACCACAACACCACCGACTGCCAGGAACTCAGGCTGATCCGCACCGAGCACTTTAGCAAGCGCCCCAGATGAGTTGACCGAGGCTTCAGACGTGGCAGCGGCCGTGGTGGAGGCTGCTGGAACAACCGGGAACCTTGTCTGGGATGGCACGATCAGCCCCAGGAGGACCTCTGGCACGACCAACCTCGTGAGTACCGCTGGTGCGATGGCCCTCCGAAGGGGTCGCGACGCGGTTAGCCTCGCAAGGCCTGCCCTCGTGAGGCTGGCCTACCTCCACTGGCTCTGCCACCCAGAAGGAAAGAGGTGGACAGGCAGGACGATGGGGCTTGGGACTTCCAGGAAGTCACGGTTGTGTCCCATATCGTAGGCGGTGCCCAGACCCCCGCATCAAACCGTGCCTTCAAGCAATTCATGTGAGAGGTGAATGCGGCTGTCCCGAAGCCCGAAGCAATGCGGCCCCTCAATTGGTCCCAGACCACCATCACCTTCAACTTGACTAATCAACTCAGGTGCTCGGCGAGGGCCGGCAATCTTCCCATGCTGTGCACCCCAACCATTAGCAACGTCCTCGTCACCGAGACCCTCATGGACAGTGGAGCGGGACTCAATGTCCTCTCCATTGAGACCTTAGCGATGCTTCAAGTACCATACGAACAGCTCATGCCAACCAAGCCCTTCTTCAAGGTCACAGACGGATCCACCGTACCCATCGGGAGGTGCGTCTGCCTGTCACCTTCGACGAGCGCAAGAACTACCACATCGCGATCATCATCTTCGACGTTGTGCACATCCACCTTCCATACAACACGATCCTCGAGTACCCGGCCCTTGCCAAGTTCATGGCGGTGACCCATCATGGCTACAATGTCCTCAAGATGCCAGAGTGGTGGCTTCATCACCGTCGCTTGCGATGAGAAGGATGCTGTATGCGCCCTCGAGCGTGCCTACCGCGCCGCAGCGGCCGAGCGCTCGGACAACGAGGAAGACGCACTACCTCGTGAAGACCCGCGCAAGAAGAAGAAGCAACTCCCTTCCGCGGGGCGTCCTGGGACCTCGAGCCCTACGCCCAGGGATGGGCCCCCGCTCCCTATCGCATAGGAAGGCGCGCTTAGCACCCCTATTGGGTCGGGCCCGGGGGCTCCCATCCAGGGAGCTTCGGGCTTGGCCAGTGAGAAGAGCGGCGCTCGAGCACAACCTGAAGGCGTGGTCCGACGCGCGTCTATCCGAGCAGGGAGTGCGGCGCGGAACGCCGAGCTCGCGAGAGTCCGTCATCAGAGCAATTGAGAAGCTTCGAGAAGCACATGCCGCACAAGGCAGGAACTGCCCAGTGCCAACAATCGCAGCCGCCGTCATCGTCGCGGCCGACCAACCGCATGTCTACGTCAATGCGCTCGCGATCAACGGTGCCGTGGCCCAGGGCCCCTTCTGGCCGGCGCGTGCCGATCACGGATGGGTCTACCCCAACACCTACATCCGCTTGCCCTTCGGACTGGTGAACTCAGGCGTCACGTTCCAGCACCTGCACCGAGCCATGCTCATGCTTTGCCTGGCGAGGTGTGACGAGGAGTTGGAGGAGATGCTCATACCGAGCGAAGGTCCCGAGCCTCAGGAGATGACGGACCCATGAAGGTCACGGTCGTGGAAGCGGGAGGTCAGGCTATGACGGCATCTTTGGCCATTCAGCGGCATGGCTGCCAGGTGAACTTTTGTTGGCTGGTGCCAGGTAATTTTTTGGTTTACTCTGTTCGAGGGCACCTACTGAGCAGAATTATCCTCAGGTGATCGTGGTGCACCCCTGCAATCGCGTCATTTGTGCATATTTCAATAGTTTCTCATGCATCTAGTCTGTTTACTAACATTCCGCCTTGCCTGCATGGATCCTTGTCAGCGTGAATGCGCTGCACGACCCTCTCTGGGCTGGTGTTATGCAGGGGGCTGCGCATTACAGCCCCTCCCGGGGCATATTGTAACTAGGGTGCAAGGCCCTGTCACCTCAAGGACTTCTATCTCTAAGCAGTCGAACCCCGCTTCGGGGCTCCGGCCGCAGCATGGCGCCTCAGCATGCAGTCTCAGGAGGTCCCATGGCCTCCCGAGGCAGCAGCCAACTGTGTGGAATGGAGTCGCTCGAGTGTCAAAGGGGGCTCCTGAGCATCGCGCCTTAGGAGCCTTACCGGTCATAAGGCCACTTGACCCCCTGATGTCGTCCTTGGTTTCTGGTCGACATCAGGGGTGTCAGGGCCACGCCCCGCGAAGTGCGTCCTTGGTTTTCGGTCGTACCTAACGGTGTTGGGGAAATGCGAGTGACTGCCACTGCCGACGTAGAGCCACTTGAGAATCAAAGGGGGCTCCTTGGGAGCCTTACCGGTCATAATGCCACTCTGCCTCCTGATGTCGTCCTTGGTTTCCGGTCGGCATCAGGAGTGTCCGGGCCTCGCCTCGTGAAGTGCGTCCTTGGTTTCCGGTCGTACCTAACGGCGCTAGGGAAATGTGCAGGACTGTGACCTGCCGATGTAGCGCTACTTGAACGACAACTTGGAACCTCGAGAAGCCTCAGGAAGCCCGCCTCTCCTAGGGTAGGAAGCAGAATCTTCGGGGGCCGCTTGAACGTCTAACGGGGCTCCTGAGCATCGCGCCTTAGGAGCCTTACCGGTCATAAGGCCACTCGGCCTCCTGATGTCGGTTTGGTTTACGGTCGGCACCTGGAGTGTCGGGGCCCCGCCCCGTGAAGTGCGTCCTTGGTTTCCCGTCATACCTAACGGTGGTGGGGAAATGTGCGGGACTGGGACCTGCTGACGTAGAGTTGCTTGGATGTCAAAGGGGGCTCCTGAGCATCGCACCTCAGGAGCCTTACCGGTCATAAAGCAACTCACCCCCTGATGTCGTCCTTGGTTTCCGGTCGGCATCAGGGGTGTCCGGGCCCCACCTCGTGAGGAGCGTCTAGGCAAACTGGCCATACCCTGCGACCGTAGGGAAATGCGTGGGACTGGGACCTACAGACACAGAGCGCTGACAGAGCCGCCAACCCACCTCGACTGGAACAAGAAGAAGCCTGCCGGACGAATGGGCCCTCCTAGTGCCGCAGCCGCGCCCCTCACACCAGGATGCCTACCGTGGGCCTGTCAAGCTAAGTAACCTAACCGCGACCGGAAGGCAGCTCCAACTAATGAAATGCAAAAGGTACTGACAAAGAGGGGCAGGCGCTCGAGTGCATTACACACCCGCAGGGCCTCCCTTAGTTCTTCAATTGTAGGTACAGAAGAAGAGGTGAAAGAAAGTGACGAGCCGCACAGGGCTGTTGCCTCGGGAACCCCGGCGTAGGTGCATTGGCGCTTAGTCGGTACCCACCTCCTCCTTCACGGCCCCGCGGAAGCGCACTGGGACAGACGCCCTTGGAGCGGAAGTACGGCGCCTTGATGGCTGGCTACCCCCCGAGGTCCGAGCGCGTTCGCGCGATGGTGCGTCGTACCTGCTATCGCTGCTGTCGCTCAAGCTTCCTTCGGAGGGGTGTTGTTGCTGTTGGAGGCACGCCGCCCGTCATGAAGGGCAGGCTCGTCTCCAAGAGCTCCGCGACCGACGTCTTCCCGGCAGCACCCTAGGCGCTCACCCTCTCCCCCGAAGATCCTGACGAAGAGTGTCGCCTCACCATCATACTTGAAGTAGAGGGTGTGCCTCCCTCTCAGGCCATGAGCACGGGCGAACATTTGCCACCCATGGTTCAGGTACACATAGCCTCCGGGGGTGACCTCGACATCCACCTAGGACTCCGTGCTGTAGCAGCCGTAGGCTTGTAGGCCCCCCGGCCGGCAGCGCCCTCGCGAAGAAGTTTGGAAGCTGGAACCAAGCGGCCTCTAGCGTTTCAACCCACATCACGAACTCCTGGGCCGCATCGGCCGAATGGAGCCACGGACGTGGCGGCCGGGTGGTCGCCGCCGACCTCCCACCTCGGTCGCCGCTACTTCGGCCGCTGCGGCTGCCCGCGTTGGACGTCATCCCACCACGGCCGCCGATGGAGATCCTAGGGCGCGCAGAAGCATGACCGCACTCGCTAGGAGCAATCGTCGGCATCACTGTCACATCCCTAGCTAGATGTCCTAGGATAGCATGTGTTTGTATCATGTTTCATCTTATTGCATCAACATGAAATGGGGAACAAAAGAAACCCCAAGCTCACTTTGAATCCAAACAATTCAAACTTGGTGAAAATTCAAAAAATCCAAAATGCCCACTAAAAATGTTCCCTATGTCTGGTAAATTTGGACATGATTATAAGAGGGATCATTTTAATTATTTGAACACCTAAAGCAATTTAGAAATAAATGATAAATCCAAAATATTAAATAAAGCATTTATCATTATTCTAGTTTTCAAATATCCTGAAACTTTTCAGATAAGTTTGAAATATTCAAACTTTAGTTTATAAAATATTTGGGATACTTTAAATTAGCATTTGTACCTGAAAAGAAAATAAACAAATGTCAGAAAATGGAAAATAGAGAGAACTAAAAAGAAAAAGAAGAAAAAGCCCAGGCCAGGCCGGCCCACCTGGCCCATGGCCAGTTATCCCTGTCCTCTCGCCAGGAGGACAGGGGCGTGCGTTCGCCGCGCGCGGGCACACGCCGGCCACCTCCTCCCTGCCTGGTTGCTGGCCTGGAGGGCTGGGAGGGCGCCAGCGTGAGGCCCCTCACCGTGACCTCCTTATCCTCTCCCTCTCTCTCTCGTGCGCGCTCTCTCCCTCTCGCTCTCTTTCTCCCCCTGCTCCGCCATATCCGAGCTCTGCTCGAGCTCGCCGCCATCGCGGTAGCCTCCCCCTCACCTCGGTAGGTAGCCACCGAGAACCGCCGTGACCTCCTCGTCCTCCTCGTGACCCCAGAAGACGCCGGGAGCCTCTCTACGCCGCGCCATCGCCGTTCCTCCCCGTCGGCCACCGAAGCCCCGCCGCGACATTCTACCCCGTCTGGACCTCCTCCGACCACGCCGTCGCCTCTGCTGGAACCGCGGTGAGCCGTTAGTGCTCCTCCCCTTCTCCCCCTTCTCTCCCCTGCCCTCTAGATGTCGCGCCCTTCTTGCCCGAGCTCCGGCCGCCACTGCCCTCGACGCCGGCATCGATCCCGACCACCCCAGCCTCTGTATTGGGCCTAGATCGATGCGTGGTTGAGTGTAGGCTCTCCTAGCGCTCTCCGTCGTCTATTTGGTCGCCAGAGGAGGGATTCCGACCCCCTCCGCCGTCCTTCACGTCGCCGGCGGCTCAACGCTGGCGAGTCAACCTGTCTGACCGTCAGGGGTTTGACCCTGGGTCGCTGCCAGGTGGGGGCAGGCCGTGTTAATTAGGTTAGTTAAGAAATTAATTAATTAGATTAATTAAACCTAATTTGTCACTGACATGTGGGCCCAGAACTGTTAATTAATTAGGATTAGTTTTAATGCTTTAATTAGGTGATTGAGTCATTGACATGTGGTCCCCACATGTCAGGTTTGACTCTTGCCCGGTCAGCTGACCAGCTGATGTCATAGTGATGTCATGCCGATGCAATAAAAGCAATTTCTAGTTTAAAAATAATTCCAATCATTATTCAAAACTTCAAAAAATCATATAAATTAATCTGTAAATCAGATGAAAATAATTTATATATGAAAATTTATCAGAAAAATCCAATGAATCCAATGGTGCTATTGTCATGCATGTTAGAGCAATCTAAATAGGTGAACATTGACAATTACTAATAGCATAGTATTCGGAATTAGAGATGAAGAACAATTTGAACCTATATTCAAATTCATTACAAGAAAATATGAACACTAGTTGAATTAGCTCATCCATACATGCTATCATGCCATGATCATGCATCATATTGTTGCACTTGCGTGCGTTGATTGTTTCTTATCTGCATTGCGGTAGGCCCTGCTCCTAAGGATACCCTCGAGTATCCCGACGAAGGAGAGAACCTTTCCGCTACCCAGCAAGGCAAGCAACCCCTTTGATCATTCCGATAACATCCTACTCTCTAGCTCCTGCTCTTGATTATTGCATTAGGACCACCGATCACATGTCAGTCACACACGGTAGATGATGCTATTATGCTGCATAACCTAACATTGTCACAGTAAATAGCTAAACCTTGCAACCTAGCATAACTGGTAGATTCTTGTGCCATGATGTGCTTAGCTTACTTTGCCTGCTATGCTTGCTATGCTTAGAGTCGTGTCAGGTCGGATTCATCTGGGTGATGAACTGAGTGAAACGATGTTGTTCTGATGTGATGATGTTATGATGAACTCGATTTGGTAAAGATAGCGATGAGAGGCTATGTAGGAGTACATAGCGGGTTGTCTCATTGGGACCGTTCTTAGGAACTGAGTTCCGTGTTTGTGATCCAAGACTAGTTACTACCACACGTTGGGATACTTAATTGAACCTCTTGACTTATCATTCGCTTAGTCCTTAGTCCAGGAGTTGCAAATAGTTTCTGGTGTTTCTAGCATGCTGGAGGCCGTGCGTAGCGCTGACCCTAGGCGTGGGTTACGACGCGGTAGGCAGTGGCACGGTGTACCAAGGGTCACCGGAATGGTGGGCTTGGGAACCCTGCGCACATTTTTGGGGCCGTAGCGGAAACTTCGGCCGGACTTCCGTGCGGGTTCAGTGTCAAATAGGCGATAGCCTGGACTAGAGGTCTTATGCGATTGACGGTCGCGACCGACTCCCTCGCTGGGCTTCCGCTTGAAGGTTGCCGAGGTGCCTAGTTTTATGAGCACACAACGATAAGGGGCGAGAGCGTGTGTGAAGAAGTACACCCCTACAGGGTATGATACTATTCAAATAGCCGCGTCCTCGGATATGGACTACTTGGAGAACTTATGCTGTTCATAGATAATCAAATGGATACTCATGAAAATATCAAGACAAGTGTGAGTACCGTGGATGGCACTCTCCCAGGAGAGGGAAGTGAATCCATGGTGGTGTATTGCTATGGAGTTAGCGAACTCATGTGTGATATCTAAAATTGTAACAAAGAGTTAAAACTGAGTAGGGTAGGATAGCCATGAGTCAAAGCTGGCATTGCTGCATAACCTCCACCTCCCCCCTTTGTTGATACATGAGCATGAATAGACTAGGTCCGCTTTAAAAGACTTGCTGAGTATATTTGTACTCATGTTTGCTTAATCAAAATGGCAGATGAGACCCAGGACCCTTCGGGTGGGTTCTTTCTAGATGTCGACGATGCCGAATAGCTGGTGTCCCAGCTACGACCTTACGCCTGTGGCGGGCTGTAGATAGTCAGGCCATGTGCCTTTTTACCCTTTCATCTGTCTATACTCAGATAGCTTTATGCTTCCGCTTGGTTTGTATGCACTTGTTTGTATGACTTGAGTGCCGGGTCATTTGACCCCTATCTGTAAGAACATATTATGGAAGGCTCGTCTAAGCCTCTTAAATAAAAGTCATGTTGTTGTATGGTTATGTTGTGATGCCATGGTTGTATCTATGCATATCGGGCATGTCGTGCATATGTGTGACGTGCAACGGTATGTATGGGATCCGACACCTAGTTGTGTGCCTTTAGTAGTACTCTTTACGGGAAACTATCTCTTTGTGCTTCCACCGAGCCAGGTAGCTTGCTACTACTCTAGACACATTGATTGACCAACATGTATCCTTCTTTGTTGTTGTGTTTGTCCCTTCGGGGAAATGTCTCGCGGTGTAATGGAGTCCCTATAGCCTGCTACGACTCGTCTACGTGTAGTGATGGCATTTATGTCTCACGTCGTAATGGAGTCCTTGTAGCTTGCTATGACTCGTCTACACCCGCTTGAAGCCGACACCTGCATTGTTGGGTTATGTATGCCTGTTTCCGTATGGATGTGCCACTTGGGTTCTATGACTAGTCATGTCAGCACGGGTTCTCTATCGTTTGATTGCCAGCGACATGTTCACATACGTGAGCCAAAAGACGCAAACGGTCCCGGCTAAGGTAAGGCTACAGCCGTGGAATTTACCGTGCGTCAGGCCGCAAAGTGATGGGATATGTTACAGTCTGGATTCATATGACTTAGGATCGGGGTTCCGACAGCGTTGGTATCAGAGCCTGACTGACTATAGGACTACCAAGCCAAACCGGTCAAAGTTGAGTCTAGAAACACTATAGAAAAGTAGGGGAATTGATGTGGAAGGGAACGTAAGGCTCTTTTTACTCCTCTTCCCAAGTTATTCTATGCTAAGTCATTCTCATCTTTTCTTCGTGGATAAGAACTAGGCTACTCATCCATTGCTTAGGATGCCGAGTTACTAACCATGGACCAATAGCTAGCTTGTTTGCAAGTGAATGTAGTTCTCAAGTATTGTTGGTGTGACAAACAGATGGAGAAGAGATTTGAGTCTAGAAAGTCGAGTGGTTGTGCCTTTACAATCTTTTGCAGTTGTCTCAAAATCCTTTTTGAGCAATTACAGTTGTTATGTTGTCCAATTTCTGATAGAGTCTCTAATGTCTTTGCATCATTCTCTGTTTCAGATGCCCCCTCGTCCTTTCCGTCAGGTGGTCCGTCTGACCATGTGCGGCGATGTACCGGGTCACACCGCCATGTTAGTTAGAGTTATGATGGAGGCTAGATACCGTTGGTACTCGGAGTACACAGTGGAGGAACAGTATCGAGATCTCAACCAGAGTCAGTATCTGTGTACCATCAAGATTTATCCTTCATATCCTGGAGCTGTAGAGCCGCTTCACTGGACTTATGGATTAGGTGTCACCATAGACATGGCAGTTCAGGAGGCCGCCTACACCATGTTGACTATCATGAGGTTTCACCATGGTCTGCTCTAGAACACAGAGTTCTACTATGTTCCTGCTTCCATGGGAGGAGAGGATGGTTATCTTAGCGCAGCCTACTATCATCATTCCCATGAGGATCCTAGCCTGCAGGTGACCGCTCAGTTGTTGGAGAACAGGGATCGTGATGCACATGCCCTTCACATGGAGCTTTATGCTACCCGTGCACGTCTTTGGACATCCCTGACATAGTTGGCACCTGTCGTGCAGACAAGCTATGGAGATTTGGATATGTTGACCCCATCGTGGACTCATCTTCCAGCACACGTAGATTGGCCCGATGTTGGAGGCATCACCCCTCTTCGAGGACCGCTGTTGCCGCCAACAAGGGGACCAAGGCCACACCCGTGTCCTTATGGCTCCCAGGGATCACAGGCTAGAGTGTTTCCAGATCCTCAGGTTCTGCTCCCGGGTCATGGGGGTAACCTGTATGAGGAATTCTACGACGATGGTTGAGTACGTGGATGTTAGTTCTAGTATGGTAGTCATCGTATCGCCACAGTCCTACGTGTCTTGTGGGATATGATGAGGTTGAGAGTTGAGTTCCGAAGGTGTAGATAGATAATGTATAGGAAGCTTGTAATGCCTCTGATGAGTTGTGTCATCTCTCCGTAGTTGTATTTCAGCTTGCCTTGTACTGAACTATGTCATGGTGTGTATGAATCATGGTGTTCATATGGGAGTTGTTTTACCATGTTGATTGGTGTTTACCCTGCATGCCATGTTGTCCAGTACATTTCTTATCCCATGTCTTAGAGTTGTTGTCCCCTATGATTAAGCTGTGGGTTTGTTTTTCCAGGATGGTGGCAACTAGGAATAACCCCGTGCCTGCCCCCGAGTAGGGCGAGGGAAGCCAGCCAAGGCAAGAGGATTTGCCACATGCGCCTTCTCTGGCGGAAGTGATGCTAGAAGCTGAAAGGAACAAGAGGGAGACCAACAAGCTGTTGGAAAGAATCGAGCAGAATACAACACGTGCTCCCCGCAATGACCTCAATGATGGCGTATCACTTGGTGATTTCATCAGACTGTGCCCACCCAAGTATCATCATTCGGTCGACCCACTCGATGCGGATGACTGGATGACTAGCATGTATCGCAAGATCCGGGCTGCCAATGTGACCGGGGCCAACAAGGTGACCTTTGCAACTTACTTTCTGGAAGGACCTGCCAATCTGTGATGGGAAAATTTTGAAGCCATGCGTCCCGCAGGCCCCGCACCAACTTGGGCAGAGTTCAGTGCTGCATTTCGTACCCATCACATCCCAGAAGGGTTGATGGATCGTAAGAGAGAGGAATTCTGTCCCTTCACCCAGGGCAGACTGTCAGTGGATGCTTATAGTCGCGAGTTTGGAAACCTTGCTCGCTATGCTCCTGAGGAAGTTTCTACTGATGCCAAGAAACAGGCTAGGTTCCACAAGGGACTTAACCCTGAGCTCCGTCGAGACCTGCGCCTGCATGAGTGCACCACTTTCCAGGCTCTCGTCAAGAAGGCTATCAATGCCGAGACTGGACAGACTGATTATGAGGCCACGAGAAAGCAAAACCGTGACTTCAACATCACATCTGGCTTGGGCCTCAATAAACGCCGGGTCTGGGTGCCCAACGTAGCTCTACCGCCAAGATACAATGCGAGGCCATCCTTCCAGGCGCCTCGCCCAGCTCAGCCCAACCCTCCAGTCAAACCATTTGGAGGTCCACCTGCAAATGTTGCACCCCGTGCCACCGTGGTCTGCTATAAGTGTGGAGAACCAGGACACTACTCCCATGAGTGTCCCCAGAATAATGCTAAGCCCGCTGGACGTGGAAAGCCAGGAAAAGCCTTCTTTGTGAAGCCAGATCCTGCTCGTGGACGAGTGAATGATGTGTCTGCTGAGGAAGCTCTTGAGGATCCTGATGTTATCCTAGGTACGCTCCTTGTCAATAGTCATCCAGCATATGTTCTATTTGATAATGGGGCATCTCATTCTTTCATCTCAGAAAGTTATGCACAGTTGCATAACATGTCTTTTGTGATATGCCTACTCCTTTAGTAGTGCAGACTTCGGGTTCAAAATGGCAAAAACTTCTAGAGTGAGCCATGATAATGAGATTTTGGTGGATAGATTAGTCTTCCTAGCATCTTTGATAGCCCTCAAGTCTTCGGACATCAATATCATTCTAGGTATGGATTGCCCACTATGCCAAGATTGATACTCATTCTAGGAATGTTCAACTTACACATCCATCGGGTGAGATAGTTAATGTCTCCACTCGAGCAACCAAGCGCCAACTCTATTCCCTGAATGCTAGCCCTCTTCCAGAGTTAGAAGATATTCCGGTAGTCCGTGACTTTCTGGATGTCTTTCCAGAAGAACTGCCAGGAATTCCTCCTGTCAGAGATGTTGAGTTTGTGATACAGCTCATCCCAGGGATTGTCCCAATAGCTAGAAGACCCTATAAGATGGCACCCTTAGAACTAGCCGAACTTAAGATCCAACTTGATGAGGCTTTGAAGAAAGGTTTCGTCCGTCCCAGTTCTTCTCCTTGGGCTTGTCCCGGCCTCTTCGTCAAGAAGAAGGATGGTTCAGATCGGATGGTTGTGGATTATCTGCTAGTGAATATGGCCACCATTAAGAACAAGTATCCGCTCCCCAGGATCAACGATTTGTATGATCAACTCGCTGGATCCTCTGTCTTTTGCAAAATGGATTTGATGTTGGGATACCATCAAATCAGAATTAGAAACGGGGACATTCCAAAAACGGCTTTTGGTACTCATTATGGCCAATACGTGTACACCGTCATGTCCTTCGGTTTAACCAATGCCCCAGCCACCTTCTCTCGCTTGATGAATTCGATCCATGGAGTATTTGGATAAATTCGTCGTGGTTTACCTCAACGACATACTCATCTACTCGAAGAACGAACAGGAACATGCCGAGCATCTAAGGCTGGTGTTGATGAAACTTCGTGAGCACCGTTTGTATGCCAAATTCTCCAAGTGTGAATTTTGGTTGCCAGAAGTGACCTACCTAGGCCACGTGATCTCTGGTAAAGGTATTGCTGTCAACCCCAAGAGAGTTTAGGCCGTCCTTGATTGGACTCAACCTGAATCGGTTAAGCAAGTTTGGAGTTTCCTTGGCTTAGCGAGCTATTGTCATCGCTTTGTCGAGTATTTCTCCAAGGTTGCCAAACCTCTGACTGAAGTCCTCAAGAAAGATAAAAAGTTTGAGTGGACTCCACAATGCGAGCATAGTTTTCAGGAGTTGAAAAGACGACTGACCTCTGCTCCTCTTCTGGTGCCACCTGATTTCTCTAAGGACTTTGTTATCTATTGCGACGCCTCGTGACAAGGATTAGGTTGCATTCTCATGCAAGATCGTCATGTGATGGCATACGCATCTCGATAGTTGTGTCCACATGAGGATAATTATCCAACACATGATCTTGAGCTTGCAGCTGTAGTCCATGTACTGAAAACTTGGCGACATTACCTTCTGGGTAATCGTTGCGAAATTTACACTGATCACCAAAGTCTAAAATGTATATTCACCCAGCCGGATTTGAATCTCAGGCAAAGACGGTGGGTAGAGTTGATTGCAGATTACGACTTAGGGATAACTTACACCCTGGGGAAAGCCAATGTCATGGCTGATGCACTAAGTCGTAAGTCTTATTGTAACAATCTGATGTCACAACAAGGTCAATCACTTCTCCATGAGGAATTTCGGAAGTTAAACCTTCACCTTGTTCCTCAACGATTCCTATCCAACCTGGTGGCGAAACCTTATCTTAAGGATCAAATAGTAGCTGTCTAGAAATATGATAATGGTATATCCCAGATCAAGGGGAATATTGCTAGCGATAACACTAAAGATTTCTCCAAGGACGATGAACGTGTTGTGTTCTTTCAGAACTGGTTGGTGGTTCCCAAGAGCACACACGTAAGACAGCTGATCCTTAAGGAGGCTCATGATTCTCCTCTCTCAATTCATCCGGGTAGTACCAAAATGTATCAGGACCTACGCTAGAGGTTCTGGTGGACTAGGATGAAGAGAGAAATTGCTCAGTTCGTTGCTAAGTGTGATGTTTGTCGTCGCGTGAAAGCAGAACATCAAAGGCGTGCTGGCACCCTTCAACCTTTAGCTATTCTTGAATGGAAATGGGATAAGGTCGGTATGGATTTAATTACCGGATTTCCTAGGACCAAGAGAGGTTATAATGCTATATTTGTGGTCATCGACCGTCTTTCCAAAGTGGCTCATTTTCTTCCTGTTCGGGAAAGTATAATTGCTAGCCAGCTAGCGTAATTGTATGTTTCTCGAATAGTTTCTCTTCATGGTGTTCCTTTGGAGATTAACTCGGACCGTGGAAGCGTCTTTACTTCCCGATTTTTGGGAAAGTTTTCAAACCGCTATGGGGACTCATCTATCCTTTAGCACTGCTTTCCACCTGCAATCAAGTGGTCAAGTTGAGCGAGTCAATCAAATCCTTGAAGACATGCTCCGAGCTTGTGTTTTATCTTTCGGTATGAACTGGGAGAAGTGTCTTCCATTTGCCGAATTTGCTTATAACAATGGTTATCAATCAAGCTTGGGCAAAGCCCCTTTTGAAGTTCTCTATGGACGAAGGTGTCGAACACCTCTTAACTGGTCGGAAACTGGAGAGAGGCAACTCTTTGGCCCGGATATGATCCAGGATGCAGAGGAGCAAGTTCGCATTATTCGTGAAAAGTTGAAAACAGCCCAATCTCGTCAAATGAGCCAATATGATCGCCATCATAGGGCTATGACCTATGAAGTTGACGAGAAGGCTTACCTTCGGGTTACACCTCTGAAGGGTACCCATCGATTCAGTATCAAGGGCAAGTTGGCTCCGCGTTACATTGGACCTTGTCGCATTCTTGCTAAACGAGGAGAGGTTGCCTACCAATTGGAACTTCCGCCACATCTTTCCAAGGTTTATGATGTCTTCCAGGTCTCGCAACTCAGGCGTTGCTTCTCGGATCCTGTCCGCGAAGTAGACCACGAAACACTTGATCTCCCAGATAACCTTACATATCGAGAATACCCTATTCGTATTATTGATCAAGCTGAGCGGACCACTCATCGTCGGAACATCAAATTTCTCAAGGTTCAGTGGTCAGACCATTCGGAAAAGGAGGCCACGAGGGAAAGAGAAGATCGTCTTCGACTAGAGTACCCCGCGCTCTTCCCGACGACTTCAAAATCTCGGGACGAGATTCTTTTGAGTGGGGGTGAGTTGTCACATCCCTAGCTAGATGTCCTAGGATAGCATGTGTTTGTATCATGTTTCATCTTATTGCATCAACATGAAATGGGGAACAAAAGAAACCCCAAGCTCACTTTGAATCCAAACAATTCAAACTTGGTGAAAATTCAACAAATCCAAAATGCCCACTAAAAATGTTCCCTATGTCTGGTAAATTTGGACATGATTATAACAGGGATCATTTTAATTATTTGAACACCTAAAGCAATTTAGAAATAAATGATAAATCCAAAATATTAAATAAAGCATTTATCATTATTCTAGTTTTCAAATATCCTGAAACTTTTCAGATAAGTTTGAAATATTCAAACTTTAGTTTATAAAATATTTGGGATACTTTAAATTAGCATTTGTACCTGAAAAGAAAATAAACAAATGTCAGAAAATGGAAAACAAAGAGAAATAAAAAGAAAAAGAAGAAAAAGCCCAGGCTAGGCCGGCCCACCTGGCCCATGGCCAGTCATCCCTGTCCTCTCGCTAGGAGGACACGGGCGTGCGTTCGCCGCGCGCAGGCACACGCCGGCCACCTCCTCCCTGCCTGGCTGCTGGCCTGGAGGGCTGGGAGGGCGCCAGCGCGAGGCCCCTCACCGTGACCTCCTTCTCCTCTCCCTCTCTCTCTCGCGCGCGCTCTCTCCCTCTCGCTCTCTTTCTCCCCCTGCTCCGCCATAGCCTAGCTCTGCTCGAGCTCGCCGCCGTCGCGCTAGCCGCCCCCTCGCCTTGCTAGGTAGCCCCTGAGAACCGCCGCGACCTCCTCGTCTCCCCGTGACCCCAGAAGACGCCGGGAGACTCTCTACGCCCCGCCATCGCCGTTCCTCCCCGCCGGCCACCGAAGCCCCGCCGCGACATTCTGCCTCGTCCAGACCTCCTCCGGCCTCGCCATCGCCTCTGCTGGAACCGCGGTGAGCCGCTGGTGCTCCTCCCCATCTCCCCCTTCTCTCCCGTGCCCATAGATGTCGCGCCCTTCTTGCCCGAGCTCCAGCCGCCGCTGCCCTCGACGCCGGCGTCGATCCCGACCACCCTAGCCTCTGGTTTGGGGCTAGATCGACGCACGGTCGAGTGTAGGCTCTCCTAGCGCTCTCCGCCGTCCATTTGGTCGCCGGAGGAGGGATTCCGACCCCCTCCACCATCCCTGACGTTGCCGGTGGCTCAACGCCGGCGAGTCAACCTGTCTGACCGTCAGGGGTTTGACCCTGGCTCGCTGGCAGGTGGGGCCAGGCCCTGTTAATTAGGTTAGTTAAGAAATTAATTAATTAGTTTAATTAAACCTAATCTATCACTAACATGTGGGCCCAGAACTGTTAATTAATTAGGATTAGTTTTAATTCTTTAATTAGGTGATTGAGTCACTGACATGTGGTCCCCACATGTCAGGTTTGACTCTGGCCCAGTTAGCTGACCAGCTGATGTCATAGTGATGTCATGCTGATGCAATAAAAGCAATTTCTAGTTTAAAAATAATTCTAAAAATTATTCAAAACTTCAAAAATTCATATAAATTAATCTATAAATCAGATGAAAATAATTTATATATGAAAATTTATCAGAAAAATCCAATGAATCGAATGGTGCTATTGTCATGCATGTTAGAGCAATATAAATAGGTGAACATTGACAATTACTAATAGGATAGTATTCGGAATTTGAAATGAAGAATGATTTGAACCTATATTCAAATTCATTACAAGACAATATGAACACTAGTTGCATTAGCTCATCCATACATGCTATCATGCCATGATCATGCATCATATTGTTGCACTTGCATTTGTTGATTGTTTCTTATCTGCATTGCGGTAGGCCCTGCTCCTGAGGATACCCCCGAGTATCCCGACGAAGGAGAGAACCTTTCCGCTACCCAGCAAGGCAAGCAACCCCTTTGATCATTCCGATAAAATCCTACTCTCTCGCTCCTGCTCTTGATTATTGCATTAGGACAGCCGATCAGATGTCAGTCACACATGGTAGATGATCCGATTCTGCTGCATAACGCGATATTGTCAGAGTAAATAGCTAAACCTTGCAACCTAGCATAACTGGTAGATGCTTGTGCCATGATTTGATTAGCTTACTTTGCCTGCTATGCTTGCTATGCTTAGAGTTGTGTCAGGTCGGATTCATCTGGGTGATGAACTAAGTGAAACGATGTTGTTCTGATGTGATGATGTTATGATGAACTCGATTTGGTAAAGATAGAGATGAGAGGCTATTTAAGAGTACATAGCGGGTTGTCTCATTGGGACCGTTCTTAGGAACTGAGTTTCGTGTTTGTGATTCAAGACTAGTTACTACCACACGTTGGGATACTTAATTGACACTCTCGACTTATCATTCGCTTAGTCCTTAGTCCAGGAGTTGCAAATAGTTTTTGGTGTTTATAGCATGCTGGAGGCCGTGCGTAGCGCTGACCGTAGGGGTGGGTTACGATGCGGTAGGCAGTGGCACGGTGTACCAAGGGTCACCTGAATGGTGGGCTTGGGAACCCTGCGCACATTTTTTGGGGCTGTAGCGGAAACTTCGGCCGGACTTCCGTGCGGGTTCAGTCTCAAATAGGTGATAGCCTGGACTAGAGGTCTTATGCGATTAACGGTCGCGGCTGACTCGCTCGCTGGGCTTCCGCTTGAAGGTTGCCGAGGTGCCTGGTTTTATGAGCACACAACAATAAGCGGCGAGAGCGTGTGTGAAGAAGTACACCCCTACAGGGTATGATACTATTCAAATAGTCGCGTCCTCGGATATGGACTACTTGGAGAACTTATGTTGTTCATAGATAATCAAATGGATACTCATAAAAATATCAAGACAAGTGTGAGTACCGTGGATGGCACTCTCTCAGGAGAGGGAAGTGAATCCACGGTGGTGTATTGCTATGGAGTTAGCGGATTCGTGTGTGATATCTAAAATTGTAACAAAGAGTAAAAACTGAGTAGGGTAGGATAGCCATGAGTCAAAGCTAGCATTGCTGCATAAACTCCACCTCCCCCCTTTGTTGATACATGAGCATGAATAGACTATGTCCGCTTTAAAAGACTTGTCGAGTACATTTGTACTCATGTTTGCTTAATAAATGTTGCAGATGAGACCCAGGACCCTTTGGGTGGGTTCTTTCTAGATGTCGACGATGCCGAATAGTTGGTGTCCCAGCTACGACCTTACGCCTGTGGCGGGCTGTAGATAGTCAGGTCATGTGCCTTTTTACCCTTTCATCTGTCTGTACTCACACAACTTTATGCTTCCGCTTGGTTTGTATGCACTTTTTTGTATGACTTGAGTGCCGAGTCATGTGACCCCTATCTGTAAGAACATATTATGCAAGGCTCGTCTGAGCGTCTTAAATAAACGTCATGTTGTTGTATGGTTATGTTGTGATGCCATGGTTGTATCTATGCATATCGGGCATGTCGTGCGTACGTGTGACGTGCAACGGTATGTATGGGATCCGACACCTAGTTGTGTGCCTTTAGTAGTACTCTTTATGGGAAACTGCCTCTTTGTGCTTCCACCGAGCCATGGTAGCTTGCTACTGCTCCGGACACATTGATTGACCGGCATGTATCCTTGTTTGCTGCTGTGTCTGTCCCTTCGGGGAGATGTCTCGCGGTGTAATGGAGTCCCTGTAGCCTGCTACAACTCGTCTACATACAGTGATGGCATTTATGTCTCACGGTGTAATGGAGTCCTTGTAGCTTGCTATGACTCGTCTACACACGCTTGAGTCCGACACCTGCATTGCTGGGTTATGTATGCCTGTTTCCGTACGGATGTGCCACTTGGGTTCTATGACTAGTCATGTCGGCCCGGGTTCTCTGTCGTTTGATTGCCAGCGACATGTTCACATACGTGAGCCAAAAGACGCAAACGGTCCCGGCTAAGGTAAGGCTGCAGCCGTGGAACTTACCGTGCGTGAGGCCGCAAAGTGATGGGATATGTTACAGTCTGGATTCATATGACTAAGGATCGGGGTTCCGACAATCACGGCATACTTCCGAGGGCGACCGCGGCCCCTTCTGGGCGGTGAAGCAGTGGGGTCCTCCCCGGGAGCCTTTCCCTTCTCGGCGGCAGAGAACTTCCTCACCGACGCCGTGACTGGGAAGTGACAGTTCTCGGCGGCAGAGACCACAACCACGAGCCCCACAGGTAGGACGTCATCGCCGAGCCCATCCCTACGCCATCGACACCTACTTTGCAGGCGAAGATAGCATTTGGGCAGGGCGGGCACGTACTCCTGTCCCCCTTCAGAATTGGCCGTTGTGGGATCCCTTCCTGCCAATGCGATAAGGGAAGAGGATCCGAGCCACCACTATATATAGAGGGTAGGCCGCACCGTAGAAGAGGGCCGATCGGACCCCGGATTCCATTCCACCACTCATTCACCGCCAAGCCACAAAGGGCCTCAAACACCTCAGGAGTATCCTCATGAGGCCCTGAAATAGTGTACTAGTTCATCCACCCCACCTCCTAGAGAGGCAATCCACCAAAGCAGGAGTAAGGTATTACGCTTCATAGCGGCCCGAACCTGGGTAAACTATTGTGTTCATCTTCTTCCTCGTCATCGTGCGAGTTTGTTGCTGTGTTCATAGGGTAGAGAGTTAGGTTGGGAAAAGCAGCTGGGGACCTTCGCACACGCCCCTGTGTTCAAATCTTAAGGGTTTTGCGGAGCCCGAAATCCAACATTTGGCGCGCCAGGTAGGGGGCGTGTCGGGATATTCTCCAAGGTTCATTCTCCCCAAGCTCCACTGCTCCAATGGCCGACGCTTGACAAACTTCTCCCGGCCGCAACGGGTCGGTCCTCATAAACCCTGCCGCGGTGGTCGGAAGCCGACCAAGCGGACAGTACCGGGTCACAAGCATCGCCTCCATCGTCGCCACCTCTCGCTACGCTCAAGTAAACGGAGGGCAGGCAACGCCCCTGGCACCGATGGCGCCGCACCTACGTGCGAGACCTCGACACGCACGACGCGCTACTGCTGGCAAGCGAGATGTTCCGCCACTGACCAAAGCACGGGGGCTTCGACGCATCGGTTGATCACATGGCAGAGATGGTCACCATCGTGCAAAGGGCCATCTCCCCTCACTCTTCTTCAAGGCCTTAGGCGCCACGCGCCGGGGGCTCTCATGGCGTGCCCGCTCCCCTGCCCGCCGGCGGTGGGATCCCTCGGCATCGAACGGGCCCGAGCAGGGCGCACCACACATAGTGCTTCTCCTCCTCCGAATACCCGTGACTGGTTTCGGCGTGCACCCTGGCCATGCCGACAAGGTGCACGGAGGGGATGAAGGGGCGCCCCTCACAAACACCGACATGCATTTTCGCGACCCGACGGGCCCCTAGCAGCCTGGGTTGACCAGGCGGGAGCACGCCATCTGGCGCAGTGAGCAGGCGGTGCAGGCGTCCGGACAAACAAGAAATGGCGGCGAAGGCGCAATGGGAGTTCAAGGGAGCAATCCACACCAGGAGACTCATGGCCGACCCAACGGCGGTGGCAGAGGTAAGCAACTTCGCTCTGAGGCCCGATGTAGGACGGCCTGTGAGCGATGCGCGCGGGGCGGCTTCCCACCTCCGCTAGGAGGGATCACCCCTAGCGCATCGACGGGCGACTCAGGAGGAGGACCAAGCGCCGACGTGGAGCCCCACTTACCATGCTACATCGTACCGCTGGGCGGAGGGATGGATCAGGCACCTGCCGTAGGCCATCGGAGCAGCGGAGTTGGGGGAGAACAAAGCTTGGAAAAGATCCCGACATGCCCCCTACCTGGTGCAACAAATGTTGGATTTCAGGCTCCGCAAAACCCTTAAAATTCGAACAAAGGGGCATGTGTGAAGGTCCCCTTCTGCTTTGCCCAACCTAGCTCTCTACCCGATAAACACAACAACAAACTTGCACAATGACGACGAAGAAGATGAACACGACAGTTTACCCAGGTTCGGGCCGCTGGGAAGCGTAATACCCTACTCTTGCTTTGGTGGATTGCCTCTCTAGGAGGTGGGGTGGATGAACTAGTACATTGTTTTATGGCCTCATGAGGATGCTCCTGAGGTGTTCGAGGCCCTTTGTGGCTTGGTGGTGAATGAGTGATGGAATGGATTGGCCCTTTTCCATGATGCGGCCTACCCACTATATATAGTGGTGGCTCGGGTCCTCTTCCCTTATCGCATTGGCGGGAAGGGATCCCACAACAGCCAATTTTGAAGGGGGACAGGAGTACGTGCCCGCCCTGCCCAAAGGCGGTCTTCGCGTGCAAAGTAGCTGTCGACGGTGCAGGGATGTGCTCAGCAATGACGTCCTCCCTGCGGGGCTGGTGGTTGTGGTCTTGTTGACAAGCGCTTCTTCCTCGTCGGATTTCGGGCTCTACAAAACCCTTAAGATTTGAACACATGGGCGTGTGCGAAGGTACCAGCTGCTTTTCCTAACCTAACTCGCTACCCAATGAACACAACAACAAACTCACACGATGACGAGGAAGAAGATGAACACGATAGTTTACCCAGGTTCGGGCCACTGCGAAGCGTAATACCCTACTCCTGCTTTGGTGGCTTGCCTCTCTAGGAGGTGGGGTGGATGAACTAGTACGGTGTTTTAGGGCCTCATGAGGATGCTCCTGAGGTGTTGGAGGCCCTTTGTGGCTCGGCGGTGAATGAGTGGTGGAATGGAATCTGGGGTCCGATCTGCCCTTTTCTACGGTGCGGCCTACCCTCTATATATAGTGGTGGCTCGGGTCCTCTTCCCTTGTTGCATTGGAGGGAAGGGATCCCACAACGGCCAATTTTGAAGGGGGACATGAGTACATGCCCACCCTTCCCAAAGGCGGTCTTCGCCTGCAAAGTAGCTGTCGACGGTGCAGGGATGGGCTCGGTGATGACGTCCTCGCTGCGGGGCAGGTGGTTGTGGTCTTGTTGCACCGGAACAGAAACCTTTGGGGGATTCTTGGGAACCTGCATACGTCCCTGCTCCCTTTGCACCAAAGAGGAAATTGGGCTGCCTGGCGCACTGGCGCCCTCTTGTCCTTCCTTGCGTCACCCTTGACGCTTGAGGCTGGGCCTCGCGTAGATATTTCCGCTCCTGTGGAGGGGGGCCCAAGGAGGCACGTCCCTTGCCGGCCTTGATGGTGCTCCTCCTCGATAGCCTTGGACCCTCGCAAGGGCCTTGTCCTGAATGGGGCCAGGCTTGGCCGTGTTTGGTTAATGAGGTGGGCCATGACCTGGGCCACAGGCAGGCAGGTCTGGGTACCCCCGTTCCTAGAATGCCGACAGTAGCTCCCGAGCCCAAGGCGCGCTCGACCTAGCTTTAGGGCGAAGCATCGTAGATGGCCCTAAGCGCCATGGTCCCCAAATTCCTGTGGGCCAGGCCTTGCACATGTCGTCTGCCCTGGCAGCAACGCCTCCGCTCCTCGAGGGCGTCCGGAATCGCCCCAAGTCAAACTGACAAGACGCCCGGGTGCGGCGTCCGTCATCATTGCCTCCCTTTGAATGTTGCCACTGCTCTAGGCCTTTGCTCCTCGGGCCACGCGGATGTGACTCTTCACTTTGTAGGAGAGGCGACCTGGATGGTACTGTATTGGTCGACCGCCTCGTGGCGCCCGAGAGGTGCACGATGCTTGCCTTTCCCTGATGCCTCGTGGCTGCGGTTGCGCCTATAAATCCGCCCAAACCATGGCAAGGGAATGGCATTCCAGTCTCGAGGCTTTCTCTTGTCTCCTTCGCCCAGCCGAGAAAACCCTCTGTCCTTCCCATCTTCTCGTCTTCCATGGTGTCCGGTGGAAGCAGCATGGGCACGGGGAAGCGCGCGACACCTCCAGCTCCCTCGTCCTCCTCCGGAGGCAGCGGTGGGGGGCCTTCAGGGTCGGCATAGGTTTGCCGACGCTAGGCCCTGATCGATGAGTAAGTGTTCCGCTGACTCCCTCTTCTTTAGCTCTTCTGCCCAATTTCCGAGCATGACTCCCTCCACTTCCCAGGGCGTCTGCGGCCAAGAAGCGCAAGCTTGGCAAGCTTTAGGAGGAAGTGGAGACGCTGCAGGCCCGACTGGCCACCGCTGAGGCCGCCTTCTAGGCCACCCTCCGGGGTGAGGCAGAGGCCAAAGCAGAGCTGGCATCCCTTCAGCCCTGGTCCAGGAGGCGGCCAATGTCGTGCAGGTAGCCCAGGACAAGGCGGTGCTCACCAGGCTGCTGGAGTCCTAGCGCGCCAAGAAGTTCTTAGGTATCGCCAGCTGCGCGGCCGGTGTGGTGAACCAGTTTGTTTGGGACGCTCCCGCGCTACCGAACGTGTGCGGCGACATGGGATATCTTGAGTTCTTCCAAAAGGTGGTGGAGGCGCTAGAAACCGATGTCTCCCGCGTGGACGTGGATAGCGCGTCTGCCGTGCGCGACCTTCTGGACCTTGACTTGACGCTCATCTTCTCCAACCTTCGCCGTCTCGCCCCGCAGTTCGACCTTCGGCGCGTCGGGGAGCCAGTGCCTAATGGGCTCCAGCGCCCCCTCCAGGACAAGGTGCACCGGCACATGGAGGCCATGGTGGAGAGGTTCATCCAGGTGCCCGCCTCCAGCGAGTAGGATGACTCCGACGCTGAGTCGGCTGGAGGCACGGGTGGCGACGGCGGCTTCTCCTCCTAGGCGTCCTCTGTTCCTCCTTTCCGGTTCCTGTAATGCTCGAAGAAGAACTCTACCTTGTGGGGCGTTAGCCTTTTTTCGTGTTACCTTTGCCGTGTTGTATTTTTTCACTGAGTTGTTGGTTGCTTGTTGGTCATGATGTGGGTCGGCTGTTTCACGCGAGGCCCGTCTTGGCCATCAAAGTGGGCCCGCGGTGACCATCGGTGGAGCCCTCGCGAGGCTCGCCCCTTCGAGGGGCGATTCACAACCACCGCCTCTGCCAGGCCCCTGACCTCGCGGCTCGTCATCACTGAGTCCCTCCCTGTGCGTCACCTTCCTTGTTGCTTCGTTCCACAGGAGCCTCGGCCGTCGTGCGTGGTGACCTTAGTACCTGCATCCTCATATTAGTGTGCGTAATCTTTATCCCGTCCTCGGGTCGTTATCAGGTGAAGAGGCTCTTGCTAGGCTCTGTAGTGTACTTAGCTCGTGTGACGACGTCGATCCCGTATGTCGCGAGGTATGACTGAGCTGTCTAGTCCAACCGCAACTCCGTCGAGGATACCTCCTTCCTGTGTGCTGAACGGTTGGGGGGGCCTTTCGACAATCTACGTATGCAGGAATCAGTCCCGCGCATTTCCCGACCATCATTGCATACGACCCGATAACCAAGGACACAGCTACGGGGCCAGGCCCCGTCACCCTTGATGCCGACCGGATTACCTAGGATGACATCAAAGGGGGCGAGTGGCTATATGACTGGTAAGGCTCTCGAGGCGTGATGCTCAGGAGCCCCCTTTGACACTCGAACCGCTATACGTTGACAGGTCCCAGTCCCGCTCATTTCCCCACCTCCGTTAGGTACGACCGGAAACCAAAGACGCACTTCATGGGGCGAGGCCCCGACACCTCTGACGCCGATCGAAAACCAAGGATGACATCAGGGGGCGAGTGGCTATGTGACTAGTAAGGCTCCTGAGGCGTGCTGCTTAGGAGCCCCCTTTGACGCTTGAGCGATCCACCATTCTATTCCCGCGGTTGCTGCCCCAGGAGGCTCAATGGCCTCCCAAGACTCCATGTGGTGGTGTTGTGCCGTGGTAGGAGCCCCCGAGCGGGGGTCGACAACTAAAAGACGCACGCCCCCGAGGTAGCAAGATCTCGCCATCCAGCTCTGCGACACCCTGGGGCGGCGCGGAGCATTTGGATCCTTGCGAAACACCATTTAGAAAGAGAAAACTCAACTCTAGTGAAATGAGAAAATGCAGAGAGAAAAGTTCCCGCCCGATTTGTTAGTTTTAAACAGAGAGTTTTGAAATCCTTGGGTTTCATTTCAAAAAATAGCAGATCGAACACCAAAAAGAAGCAAGCAAATGCCGCGTCCGGCCCCTAGGCTAGTCTTCGTCTCCCCCTAGCGCCGAGCGTAGGGCATCCATGTTGCATGGACATAGCCATTGATGGGCAGTGTTGACTTCTCCGCCAGCTCTGGGCTGTGGCTGCCATAATGCATGGGAGGAACCCCTCCGTGTCATCGGGGGGCTCCGGGTGTATACAACCCGCTCATTATTATGTGAGAGTGTCACAGCCGTAGATAGCTAGGCGAGCCCCCAGGAGCATGGCCTTGTGGCTCCCAACTCCTTCAAGAACCATCCCGTGCATTTCTGCCCGGTTGCGCGCCCTTATGATGCTAACCTGAATGCATCGCTCCCCGCGTGACCTCAAGATTGCTCTCCCGAGGCCCAAACATGAGCGTGATGCATTGGCGTGGCCATAAGGGTGTTTTGTTGATGAAGCATGCCTCATGAGGCATTCGAATGCCACCCGGGCAGGATCCCGAGGGCCTCATGAGGTCTAACCCCCCGAGGCCGTAGATAGCTGAAGTTGTCGCGGGTGGCCTACGCTGCTTGCATCTTGCTGTTGCCCCCAGGCCATTACCCCTGAGGCCTGTGGGCTTGGCCCGGCGTTGCTCGCCCGCGGAGGTGCCGGCTTGCGCCGCGCCCCGCGGCTTAGGGGCGCCCTCCCGCTCTCTCCGCCTAGGCCCGGTGCTCTGTCAATGGAAGCCCACAGGCCCGGCTTGAGGAGGGCACCCAGTGTACCCCTTACTCTTGGGAGATGCTGGCGCCTGTGGTGGGCGCCTGATCCATCCCTCCGCCTGGCGGTACGATGTAGCATGGTACGTATGGCTCCATGTCGGCGCTTGGTTCTCCTTCTGAGCCACCCGTCGATGCGCCGGGGGCGGTCCCTCCTGGCGGTGGCGGGAAGCTGCCCACGCGCGTTGCTCACATGCCCTCCTACGTCGGGCCTCAGAGCGGAGTTGCATACCTCTGCCACCGTTGTTGGGTGGGCCGCGAGTCTTCTCGTGTGGATTGCTCCCTTGACGTCCCATTGCGCCTTCGCTCCCGTTGCTTGTTTGTTCGGACGCCTGTGTCGCCTGCTCACTGCGTTAGATGGCGCGCTCCCACCTGGTCAACCTAGGCTACTGGGGGCCCGTCGCATCGCGATGATGTGTGTCGGTGTGCATGCAGGGTGCCCTGTCGTCCCCTCCGTGCACCTAGTCGGCGTGTCTAGGGTGCATGCCGAAACCAATCACGAGGATTCGGAGGAGCAGAAGCACTGCGTGTGGCGCGCCTTGCTCAGGCCCATTCGGTGCTGAGGGAGTCCCACCACCGGCGGGCTAGGGAGCGGGCGCGCCATGCCAGCCCTCGGCGTGTGGCACCTGTGGCCTTGAAGAAGAGCGAGGGGAGATGGCCCTCTATGTGACGGTGACCAGCTCTGTGATGTGATCAGCCCACGCGTGGAAGTCCCCGTGCGTAGTCGGTGGTGGAGATTCTCGCTTGCCAGCAGTAGCGTGTCATGCACATCGAGGTCTCCCACGTAGCTGCGATGCACCATCGGTGCCAGGGGCGTTGCCCGCCTGCCATGTGCTTGAGCGGCGCGAGAGGTTGCGACGGTGGAGGCGTTGCTGGCGACCTGGTACTATCCGCTTGGTCGGCTTTCGACTGCTGCAGCAGGATTTACGAGGACCGACCTGCCGCGACCGGGAGAAGTTTGTCGAGTGCCGGCCATCGGAGCAGCGGAGCTTCGGGAGAATGAAGCTTGGAGAAGATGTCAGATTTCGGGCTCTGCAAAACCCTTAAGATTCGAACACAGGGGCGTGTGCGAAGGTCCCTAGCTGCTTCGCCCAACCTAACTCGCTACCCGATGAAGACAACAACAAATTCGCACGATGACGAGGAAGAAGATGAACACAACAGTCTACCCAGGTTCGGGCCGCTGCGAAGCATAATACCCTACTCCTGCTTTGGTGGATTGCCTCTCTAGGAGGTGGGGTGGATGAAGTAGTACAGTGTTTTAGGGCCTCACGAGGATGCTCCTGAGGTGTTCGATGCCCTTTATGGCTCGACTGTGAATGAGTGGTCGAATAGAATCCATGGTCCGATCTGCCCTTTTCTACGGTGCGGACTACCCTCTATATATAGTGGTGGCTCAGTTCCTCTTCCCTTATCGCATTGGCGAGAAGGGATCCCACAACTGCCAATTTTGAAGGGGGAGAGGAGTACGTGCCCGCCCTGCCCAAAGGCGGTCTTTGCCTGCAAAGTAGCTGTCGATGGCGTAGGGATGGGCACAGCGATGACGTCCTCCGTGCGGGGCTGGTGGTTGTGGTCTCGTTGCACCGGAAGGGGAACCTTTGGGGGATGCTTTGGGAACCTACGTACGTCCCTGCTCCTTTTGCACCAAAGAGGAAATTGGGCTGCTTGGCGCATTGGCGCATGTCTGTCCTTCCTTGCGTCACCCTTGACTCCTGAGGCTGGGCCTCGCATAGATATCTCCGCTCCTCCGGAGGGGGGGCTTGTGCAAAATTCTTAAGATTCTACAGAAAGATTTGTTTCTGAAGAAAGATTCGTTTCCTTTCCAAGATGGCGCGTCGAGCCGTGAATGGAGGCCCCGGGCAAGTATGAGGAGTCATGCGCCTGCTAACCCATCCGTGAGTGCCATGCGAGGATCTGGGCGCCAAGGCCTTGGTGAGGTGTAAGCACCGTGCCCCCAGCCCCCACTTGCGGGGTATGGAGGGAGGGGAGCAGGCGAGTGCTTGCCTCGGAGAAAGAGAGAGCGACATAAGGAATGGCAAATGAAAGCAAATTTTTGACCCTTCCCTTTAAAACGTGATTTAGGAAAACCCCGAGTTTGATTTAACAAAGGCTGGCAAATCCAAACAAAGGCTGGCAAATAGAGACCGCGTCCGGCACCTAGACTAGTCTTCGTCTTCCCCCAGCGCTGGGCGTAGGGCATCCACGTTACATGGGCATAGCCATTGATGGGCAGTGTTGACTTCTCCGCTAGATCTGGGCTGCGGCTGCCACATTGCATGGGAGGAACCCCTCCGCGTCCTCGGGGGGCTTTGGGCGTATACAACCCGCTCATTATTACGTGAGAGTGTCAAGGGTAGAACTTTCGGAGGTGCTGGATGTTCCAGGCGTTCTGGATGGGGACCCCATCCTGAGTCTCCAGATGCACGACGCCAGGCTTGGAGACATGAACGACCTTGAACGGCCCCTCCCACATGGGCGAGGGCTTGTGCAAGCCCTCCCTGGAGAGAACCCACCTCAGGACGAGGTCTCCAACTTCAAGAGTCCTGGAGCGGACATTGCGATAGTGGTAGCGCCATAGCGCTTGCTGATACCGCGCAGCCCGGAGTGAGGCCCGGCGGAGCGCTTCTTCTCCAAGCACGAGGTTCGTTCCCCGCGTAGCATCCTAACGCTCCTCGTCAAATGCCAAGACCCATGGGACCTATGCTTGATCTCGTGGGGGAGGATGGCTTCAGCTCCATAGACGAGGAAGAACGGGGTCTCGCCGGTGGGCTTAGTCGCGGTGGTGCAGATGGATCACAAACACTGACTGAAGCTCATCGGCCCAACCCCTGCCACACGCTTCAAGCTTTTTCTCGAAGCTCCTTGCCTTGAGGCCTCGCAGGACCTCCGTGTTGTCCCCCTCTGCCTGGCCGTTGCTCCGCGGGTGGGCCACCGAGGCATAACATATCTGCGTTCCAAGGTTAGCGCAATAAGTCTTGAAGAGGTTACTTGTGAACTGCGAACCGTTGTCGGTGATGATGTGGTTGGGGATGAAGGCTCATGCGGCCCTTGATGAACTTGACGCCCGAGCCAGCCAGGATGGTGTGGACAGGCTCCACCTTTGCTCATTTGTTGAACTTGTCGATGCAGACGTAGAGGTAACGGTACCCGCCTGTCCCTCACGGGAAGGGCCCCAGTATGTCCAACCCCCAGACCGTGAAGGGCCAGGAGAGCGGAATGGTGTGGAGGCCCTGAGCGGGTTGGTGAATCTGCTTGGCATCAAACTGGCAGGCCTCACAAGATTGGACCAGCTCGATGGTGTCGTCAAGCCCCGAGGGCCAGTAGAAGCCCGCACGAAACTCCTTCCCTGCAAGAATGCACGGAGAGGAGTGATGTCCGTAGTCTCCCCGTGGATGTCGGCCAGCAGTTCGCACCCCTGCTCCTCGGAGATGCACCGTAGCGCAACGTCGTTTGGGAGCCTGCGGTACAAGTTGCCGCCTTGTAAGAAGTAGGCCATGGCTTGCCGGGCCACACGCTCCACGTCTTCCTCCTTCTATGGTAACGTTCCATGAAGTAGATACGCTCTGAACTCCTGCATCCAGCTATCGGGCTGTGGCTCCAAGGCTAGGAGCAATCGAGCTCCTGAAGCCTGACCATAGTTTGGGCCCCTCGTGGGCGGCGCTGGGGGGAGCTCCACACCTTGCGGCGCCAAGTTTTCAGTAGGCGGTGCTGCGGAGGGTTTGAGGAGCCGCTCCTTGAAGACGCCTGGCTCCTGGGGCTCGCGGCATGAGGCCCTCTTGGTGATGACGTCGGCTTCCTTGTTCGCACTGCGCGGAATGTGTTGCAGCTCCAAGCCCTAATTTTTTTGATCTGACGTACCTCCTCCAAATACGCCTCCATGTGCTCGTCCTTGGGTGTGTACTCTTTGTTGGATAAGTTGATGAGGACCTGGGAGTCGCCCATGACTGTGAGGCACCGTAACCCCAAGGCTGCCGCCGCCTTGAGGCCGGTAATGAGGCCCTCGTACTCCATGATGTTATTGGAGACCTTCTCTCCAAACTAGAAACAAAGCTACACAAGGTAGCTGAGCTTGTCTCCCACCGGGGAAGTGAGCACAACCCCAGCTCCCGCTCCCTTGCATGTGAAGGCCCCGTCGAAGTGCATGGTCCATCCTTTGGGCGCTTCATCTCCAGGGGTGGTGGAGTGGCTTCCTTCATGCCCCCGGCCTGGGGCATCCGTCCATTCCGCCATGAAGTCCGCCAAGGCCGCCCCCTTGATGACCCTAGTTCTGCTGAACTCAATGTTGAAGGCCTGCAGCTCGATGTTCCAATCGGCGACTCTCCCCGTCGCATTGGGGTTGTGCAGGATTTTCTCCAATGGGTAAGCAGAGACGACCTTGATGGCAGGCCCTTGGAAGTAATGGCGTAATTTCCTTGAAGCGACAAGGAGCGCTAGGAGGAGTTTCTGCTGCATGGGGTAGCATGAGCGCGCGTCTCGCAGCATCGTGCTGACATAGTATACCGGGTGCTCTACGAGAGTGAGGCCCCTTGCGGTGTCCGGATCCGCCATGGGCCCTAGAGATCTGGGCGCCTCGGGGGCCTTTGGTGCGGAAGGGGCCTCATGAGGGTAGGGCACTTCAGGTGCCGTGGAAGTAGCTCGGGCCTTCAGAGGGCAGGGCGTTTTGTCTTGAGGAGGAGCAAGCTCTAGAGGATCTAGTGAGCCCCCTAGCTCTATGCTTGGGGGTCCGCCGGCGCCTGTTGTCGTGGCGTGCGAGCCGGTCCGCTCCTCCCTGATTGCCACCAATACAGCGCTAGTGGAGTGGGGGGTTTCAGCCAGGTACAACAACAAGGACTCCCGAGGACGAGTCACCACCATCACCGGTGGGCTCGTGAGAAATTGCTTGATCTCCTCGAAGGCCGCTTCCGCCTCGGGGGTCCACTTGAAAGGGCCCTTTCTTTTCATGATCTTGAAGAACGGCAAGGCCCGCTCGCCAAGCTTGGAGATAAAATGCCCCAAGGAGGTCACACATCCCACGAGTTTCTGCATCTCCTTGAGGGTCTGGGGCTCACCATGGAGTTGGAGCCGGGGTATGGCCGTCGCCGCGAGTGGGGATCTGACACGCCCCCTACCCAGCGTGCCAAATGTCAGATTTTGGGCTCGAAAAAACCCTTACGATTCAAACACAAGGGTGTGTGCGAAGGTTGCCAGCTGCTTCGCCCAACCTAGCTCGCTACCCGATGAACACAACAACAAACTCACACGATGATGAGGAAGAGGATGAACACGACAGTTTACCCAGGTTCGGGCCGCTGCGAAGCGTAATACCCTACTCCTGGTTTGGCGATTGCCTCTCTAGGAGGTGGGGTGGATGAACTAGTACAGTGTTTCAGGGCCTCATGACGATGCTCCTGAGGTGTTTGAGGCCCTATGTGGCTCGGCGGTGAATGAGTGGTGGAATGGAATCCCGGATTGGATCGGCCACTTTCTATGGTGCGGCCTACCCTCTCCATGCAGTGGTGGCTCGGGTCCTCTTCCCTTATCACATTGATGGGAAGGGATCCCAGAACAGCCAATTTTAAATGGGGATAGGAGTACATGCCCGTCCTGCCCAAAGGCAGTCTTTGCCTGCAATGTAGCTGTCGACGGCGCAGGGATGGGCTCGGCGATGACGTCCTCCCTGCGGGGCCGGTGGTTGTGGTCTTGTTCCACCGGAACGGAAACCTTTGGGGGATGCTTTGGGAACCTACATATGTCCCTGCTCCCTTTGCACCAAAGAGGAAACTGGACCGCCTGGCGTGCTGGCGCCCATCTGCCCTTCCTTGCGTCACCCTTGACTCCTGAGGCTGGGCCTCACATAGATATTGCCGCTCCTCCAGAGGGGGTCGTGAGGAGGCCCATCCCTTGCCGGTCTTTACGCTGCTCCTCCTCGCGAGCCTAGGACCCTCGCAAGGGCCTTGTCCTAAATGGGGCAACACCTGGCTGTGTTTGGTTGATGAGGTGGGCCATGCCCTGGGCTGCTGGCAGGCAGGTCTGGGTACCCCCGTTCCCAGAACGCCGACAGTATTCAACCCAAATTTATTGATTCGACACAAGGGGATCCAAAGAATATTCTCGAGTATTAGCAGTTTAGTTGTCAATTCAACCACACCCGAAAGACATAATATCTGCAGCAAAATATTTAGTAGCAAAGTAGTATGGAAGTAACGGTAACTATGGCAAATGTGACAGTAGTAGTTTTGTAGTGATTGTAACAGTAGCAACGGGAAAGTAACTAGCAAAGATCAATATGTGGAAAGCTCGTAGGCAACGGATCAGTGATGGATAATTATGTTGGATGGCATTCATCATGCATAGGTCATAACATATGGTGACACAGAACTAGCTCCAATTCATCAATATAATGTAGGCATGTATTCCATATATAGTCATACGTGCTTATGGAAAAGAACTTGCATGGCATCTTTTGTCCTACCCTCCCGTGGCAACAGGGTCCTAATGGTAACTAAGGGATATTAAGGCCTCCTTTTAATAGAGAACCAGACCAAAGCATTAGCACTTAGTGAATACATGAACTCCTCAAACTACGGTAATCACCGGAAAGAATCCCAGTTATTGTCACCCTAGGGGATGTGGATCATAACTCGTAATAGGTGTCTACAACTTGCAAGATAGGATCCAGAACACATATATATTCATTAAAACATAATAGGTTCAGATCTGAAATCATGGCACTCGGGCCCTAGTTGTTGGAGATATGCCCTAGTGGCAATCATGTATGATGACATTTCCTATGTGTTTATGAATAAAGATAGTCCTTGAACATTATCATTGATGTGTATTAACAAGTACATGACTTGGTTGTGAGACTATGCATTGTATAATAACTGCCCTAAATGGTCCCTAGTACAAAGGGTTGTGTGGACGCACAACTAATCAGACTAGCATATGACACGGTGGATGGTCTAGTCTCACTGACCATGTAGCATTGGATGCTAGACGGATAATATGGACTCAGAAAGGTCTGGTCGGATTCGACATAGTCGGATCTGAGTCGAGATAAGGTCCGAGTTGGACAGACCCAACTATGAGATGCAGTGATAGGTCATCTGTGAGTCTCTAGTACAACATACGTTCTATGTCCTAAGACCTGAGCTGGCGCATGAACTCGGGATGGTGACAGACTTGCTTTGGGCCGACCAAACGCTACTCCGTGACTGGGTAGTTACAAAGGTAGGTTTTGGGCTTGTCCAGACCCATGCTGCGAGACATGGCCGAGCAAGATGGGTTTTGCCCCTCCTACCAGGAGAGATATACTCTGGGCCCCTCGGGTGATCCAACCTGGATAAGCATGGCCATGCGATGAGGATTATGAGATAATCCGAATGTTGGTTGGATTCACCGGAACGAGAAAGAGATCGTGCTGCAACAAGGGTGACCATATCGCCTTGTGCACGACAACATATGTCGTGTGGCAAAGGGAACAAAAGTGTGAAGTACAGGTTCGCCTAACTAGCTTCATCAGGCACTTGGAGTCGGCATGTTTTGCTAGAGGCCACTACCGACTGGTCGAGTCGGATGTGATCTAACTCGCGACCAAGTGAACGAGAACCTAAGGGGTCGCGCGCTTAAGGGAAGGAACACGTGGGCTTTAGGATCCGTGCGAGGCCCAAGAGTTGAGCCCGTGTCGGATGCCTATATATAGTGGAGGTGCGGCACACCCATACGGTTGATCGCTTCGGCACCGTCATTAGGGCTTTCCATGAGTTGCGACTAGCCACCTCCACTTGCCGCTGCAGACCATGTGATCGGACCTAGCAGTCCACCGCACGGGTGTTCCTCCTGCACGCGCGGATACCGTTAGAGGCGGTGCACTTGCGCTACTCCGGCAAACCTATACGTGGGATCCGGCGACTCACTGTTCGAGGGAGATCAGAACGGCTATTCGAGGGAGCTTAGACAAGGAGGATACGGACCAAACGAACGCGCTGCCCCAACTCTACTTCTGCTGCACGGCACCACGCGTCTAGTGGTAACAATCTGTGATCCATCTCCGTAGCATGTTCTTGGATGTTCTGCGCATAGATTTTTTTAAGTGGCATGCGATGCACCTATGATAGAACCCAAGACTAATGACAAGCATTAAGCATAGCGAAGTCATAACAATATCAATCCCAGAACATAGTGGATACTAGGTATCAAACCCTAACAAAACTAACTCGATTACATGGTAAATATCATCCAACCCATCACCGTCCAGCAAGCCTATGATGGGATTACTCACAAACGGCAGAGAGCATCATGAAATTAGCGATGAAGGATAGTTGGTGATGATGATGGCGTCAATTTCCCCTCTCCGGAGCCCAAGACAAACTCCAGATCTGCTCTCCCGAGGAAGAACATGAGGTGGTGGTGCCTCCGTATCGTGAAACGTGATGAACTCTTCTCTCTGATTTTTTGTCCCCGAATAGGAATATATAGAGTTGGTATCGAGGTCGGAGGAGCTGCAGGGGGCCCACAAGTTTGCAGGGCGTGCCCTAGGGGGTGGCGCCCCTGGCTTGTGGCTATTGGAAATATGCCCTAGAGGCAATAAATAAAGTGTTTATTATCATATTTCCTTGTTCATGATAATCGTTTATTATCCATGCTATAATTTGTATTGATTGGAAACACATTACATGTGTGGGTAAATACACAACACTTGGTCCCTAGTATGCCTCTAGTGAGCTAGCTCGTTAATCAAAGATGGTCAAGGTTTCCTAGCCATTGACATGTGATGTCATTTGATAACGGGATCACATCATTAGAAGAATGATGTGATGGACAAGACCCAAACTACAAACGTAGCATATGATCGTGTCAGTTTATTGCTACTGTTTTCGGCATGTCAAGTATATGTTCCTATGACCATGAGATCATGCAACTCATGGACACCAGAGGAGTGCCTTGTGTGTATCAAACACCACAACGTAAATGGGCGACTATAAAGGTGCTCTACAGGTATCTCCAAGGGTGTCTATTGAGTTGGCATGGATCAAGACTGGGATTTGTTACTCCGTGTGACACAAAGGTATCTCAGGGCCCACTTGGTAATAGAACATCACAATAAGCCTTGCAAGCAATGTGACTAAGT
Source organism: Hordeum marinum (assembly GCA_022496015.1). Taxonomy (NCBI): domain Eukaryota; kingdom Viridiplantae; phylum Streptophyta; class Magnoliopsida; order Poales; family Poaceae; genus Hordeum; species Hordeum marinum. Next base: position 163,025,764 of record CM039676.1, on the reverse strand, counting down.
GTTAGTCATATGATCTTGTATTACGGAACGAGTAAAGAGGCTTGCCGGTAACGAGGTTGAACTAGGTATGGAGATACCGACGATCGAATCTCGGCAAGTAACATACCGAAGAACAAAGGGAACATCATACGGGATTAACTGAATCCTTGACATAGAGGTTCGACCGATAAACATTTTCGTAGAATATGTAGGAACCAATATGGGAATCCATGTCCCGTTATTGGTTAATGACCGTAGTGGTGTCTCGGTCCTGTGTACATAGTTCTCGAACCCGCAGGGTCTGCACACTTAAGGTTTGGTGACATTTCGGTAGTATAGAGTTATGTATGCTGGTGACCGAAGGTTTTTCGGAGTCCCGGATGAGATCTTGGATGTCACGAGGAGCTCCGTAATGGTCCGGAGGTAAAGATTCATATATAGGAAGTCCTGTTTTGGTCGCCGGAAAAGTTTCGGGCTAATCGGTAGTGTACCGGGAGTGCCGGTAGTGTACCGGGAGACCATCGGGATGGGTATTTCGACCCAAGATGCTACATGGGCTGTGGGAGAGTAAATACCAGCCCTTTGTGGGCTGGTGGAAGTCCCACACAAGGACCATATGGCTAGGGAAGAAAAGCCCAAAGGGAAAAAGGTGGAAAAAGGCCAAAAAAGGAGGAATCCTAGTCCTACTAGGATTGGAGGAGGAATCCTCCAATCCTCCCACTTCGGCCAAACAAAGGAGGTCTTGGCCCTTGCACTAAGTCCTATCCTCCCTCCCTCTTATATATACTGGAGGTTTTAGGGTTTTGAACAGAATTTTCAGCCACGTGCTACCCATTCCTCTAGTGCATAGTTTCTCGTCTTGATCGGATTTCTACAGTGCTTAGGCGAAGCCCTGCCAGAATAGCTCCACCACCATCGCCGGAGCGCCATCACGCTGCTAGAGAAATCTTCTTCCTCTCTACTCCCTCTTGCTGGATCAAGACGGAGGAGATCGTCATCAAGCTGTACGTGTGCTGAACGCGAAGGTGCCGTCCGTTCGGCGCTAGATCGGAAGGACCGTGATCGAGTTCGCGGGACAGATCGTGATCAAGTTCACGGAACGGATTGTGATTGGATCACGGGACGCTCGGCAATTTGGATCACGAAGACGTTCGACTGCACCAACTGCGTGTCTTAACGCTTCCCGCTTAGCGATCTTCAAGGGTATGTAGATCCACTCTCCCTCTCGTAGATGCTCATCACCATGGATAGGTCTTGCGTGAACGTAGGAAATTTTTTGTTTCCCATGCAACGTTCCCCAAGAGTGGCATCTTTAGCTAGGTCTATGTGTAGATGAGATCTCGAGTACAACACAAAGATTTTGTGGGCGTTGATGCTTAGATTGCTTCCTCCCTTGGTCGTGTTTTGGTTCAGCGGTATTGTGAGATGAAGCGGACCAGACCAACATTACTCGTACGCTCATGAGAGACCAGTTCCCTCAAACGCAACTTGTTGCATAGGTGGTTTGCAGGTGCCAGTTTCTCTCGCTTTAGTTGGATCGGATTCTACAAAGGCGGTCCTTGAGAAGGTTGAAAAGCAACTAGTGTATCACCGTTGTGGTTTTTGCATAGACGAGAATTGTTCTTGCTAGATACCCGTAGCAGCCACGTAAAACATGCAACAACAATTAGAGGACGTCTAACTTGTTTTTGCAGGCTATGTTGTGATGTGATATGGCCAATTACATTATGTGATATGTGTGATGTATGAGATGATCATGTGATGTATAGATCATCATGACTTGCATGTCGATGAGTACGGCAACCGGCAGGAGCCATAGGGTTGTCTTTAATTATTGTATGACCTGCGTGTCAATCATTAAGTGCCATGTAATGCTTTACTTTATCGCTAAACGGTAGCAATAGTAGTAGAAGCATGTTGGGCGTGACAACCCCGATGGCGACACGTTGATGGAGATCATGGTGTCGTGTCGGTGACGATGGAGATCATGCCGGTGCTTTCAAGATAGAGATCAAAAGCACAAGTTCATGGCCATATCATGTCACTTATGATTTGCATGTGATGTTAATCCTTTTATGCACCTTGTTTTTCTTAGGACGACGGTAGCATTATAAGGTGATCCCTCACTTAAATATCAAGATGAATTGTGTTCTCCCCGAGTGTGCACCGTTGCGAAAGTTCGTCGTGTTGAGACACCACATGATGATCGGGTGTGATAGACTCTACGTTCACATACAACGGGTGCAAGCCAGTGTTGCACATGGAGAACACTCGGGTTAAACTTGACGAGCCTAGCATGTACATACATGGCCTCGGAACACAAGAGACCGAAAGGTCGAACATGAGTCATATAGTAGATATGATCAACATGATGATGTTCACCATTGAAGCCACCTCAACTCACGTGATGATTGGACTTGAGTTAGTGAATCTGGATCATGTGACACTCAGATGACCTGAGGGATGTCAATTTGAGTGGGAGCTTTAGTAATTTGATTAACTAAACTCATTATCTTGAACAATAGTCTAAATAAACTTTGCATATTTATGTTGTAGATCAATGGCTCGCGCAGTTGAAAGATGATGGAAGTAACTTTGTTGACTAGGCCCGTAATCTGAGGATTATCCTCACGGCTTCCCAGAAATCATATGTCCTTGATGCACCGCTTGGTGACCAACCAGAAGACATGACCTCCGAAGACGTTAAGAACGCTTGGGAGGCACGTACTGGAGATTACTCAATAGTTCAGTGTGCAATATTATATGGCTTAGAACCGAGACTTCAAAGACGTTTTGAATGTCATGGAGCATATGAGATATTCCAGGAGTTGAAGTTTATCTTTCAGAAGAATGCCCGGATCGAGAGGTATGAGACCACAGATAAGTTCTATGCTTGCAAGATGGAGGATAATGGGTCTATCAGTGAACATATACTTAGAATGTCTGGGTATGCTACTCGTCTAGCGGAGTTGGGAATTTCCCTTCCGCCAGAGGCGATCACTGACAGAGTTCTTCAATCACTGCCACCTAGTTACAAGAGCTTTGTGATGAACTACAACATGCACGGGATGAACAAGTCAGTCACCGAGCTGTTTGCGATGCTAAAAGTCGCTGAGTCTGAAATCCAGAAAGAACATCAAGTGTTGATGGTCAATAAAACCACTAGTTTCAATAAGAATGGCAAGGGCAAGGGCAAGAAGGGTAAAACCAAGAAGGATGGCAAAGAAGTTTCTACTCCTATTAGGAAGCCCAAGCATGGACCTAAGCTAGAAACTGAGTGCTTTCATTGCAAGGGAACTGGTCACTAGAAGCGGAACTGCCCCAAGTACCTGGCTGACAAGAAGGCGACCAACGACAAACAAGGTATATATGATATACATGTTATTGATGTGTACCTTACTAGCTCTCGTTGTAGTGCCTGGGTATTTGATATCGGTTCGGTTGCTCACATTTGCAACTCAAAACAAGAACTATGGAATAGACGAAGGCTGGCAAAGGATGAAGTGACGATGCACATGGGAAATGCTTCCAAGGTTGATGTGATCGCCTTTTGCACGCTCTCTCTTCGATAACCATCGCGATTAGTGATGAACCTGAATAATTGTTATTTAGTGCCCGCGTTAAGCATGAACATTATATCTGGATCTTGTTTATTGCGAGACGGTTACTCATTTAAATCAGAGAATAAACGTTGTTCGATTTATATGAGTAATATCTTTTATGGTCATGCACCCAATGTGAGGGGTTTATTCATATTGAATCTTGATAGTGATGACACACATGTTCATAACATTGATGCCAAAAGATGTAGAGTTGATAATGATAGTACCACTTTCTTGTGGCACTGCCATTTAGGTCATATTGGTGTAAAACACATGAGGAAGCTCCATGCTGATGGACTTTTGGATTCACTTGATTTTGAATCACTTGACACATGTGAACCATGCCTCATGGGCAAGATGACTAAAAAGCCATTCTCTGGAACAATGGAACGGGCGAGTGACTTATTGGAAATCATACATACTGATGTGTGCGGTCCAATGAATGTTACAGCACGTGGTGGATATCGTTATTATCTCACCTTCACTGATGACTTAAGTAGATATGGGTATATTTACTTAATGAAACACAAGTCTAAAACGTTTGAAAAGTTCAAGCAATTTCAGAGTGAAGTTGAGAATCATCGTAACAAGAAGATTAAATTCCTGCGATCTGATCGAGGAGGTGAATATCTGAGTTATGAGTTTGGCAGTCACTTAAGACAGTGTGGAATTGTTTCACAGTTGACACTGCCAGGAACACCACAACGTAATGGTGTGTCCGAACGTCGTAATCGAACCTTATTTGATATGGTGCGTTCTATTAGATCTCTTGTTGATTTTCCACTATCGTTTTGGGGTTATGCATTAGAGACAGCTGCATTCACTTGAAATAGGGCACCATCGAAATCCGTTGAGACGACGCCATATGAACTATGGTTTGGCAAGAGGCCAAAGTTGTTGTTTCTTAAAGTTTGGGGATGTGATGCTTATCTCAAAAAGCTTCAACCTGAAAAGCTAGAACCTAAAGCGGAGAAATGCGTCTTCATAGGATACCCGAAAGAGACAGTCGGGTATACCTTCTATCTCAGATCCGAAGGCAAAGTGTTTGTCGCTAAGAACGGAATATTTCTTGAGAAAGAGTTTCTCTCAAAAGAATTGAGTGGGTGGAAAATAGAGCTTGATGAGGTTATTGAACCTTTACTTCAACCAGAAAGTAGCGCAGCACAGAAAGATGTTTCTGTGGAACCTACAATGGTTGAAGAGGAAGTTAATGATGATGATCATGAAGCTTCGGATCAAGCTGCTACTGAACCTCGTAGGTCGACAAGGCCGCATGCTACTCCTGAGTGGTACGACAACCCTGTCTTGGAGGTCATGTTGTTGGACAACAATGAACCTACGAGCTATGGAGGAGCGGTGATGGGCCCGGATTCCGAGAAATGGTTAGAGGCCATGAAATCTGAGATGGGATCCATGTATGAAAACAAAGTATGGACTTTGGAACTATTACCTGAAGGGCGAAAGGCCATTCAGAACAAATGGATCTTTAAGAAGAAGGCAGACGCGGACGGTAATGTCACCGTCTATAAAGCTCGACTTGTGGCAAAGGGTTTTTCACAAGTTCAAGGAGTTGACTATGATGAGACCTTCTCACCCGTAGCGATGCTTAAGTCTGTCAGAATCTGTTGGCAATAGCTTCTTATTTCGACTATGAAATTTAGCATATGGATGTCAAAACAGCGTTCCTCAATGGTTTCCTTGAGGAAGAGTTGTATATGATGCAACCATAAGGTTTTATTGATCCAGAGAATGCTGACAAAGTTTGCAAACTCCAGCAATCCATTTATGGGCTGGTGCAAGCATCTCCGAGTTGGAATAAGCGTTTTGATGAGGTGATCAAAGCGTTTGAGTTTACACAAGTTTATAGAGTAGATTGTATTTACAAGAAAGTGAGTGGGAGCTCTATAGCGTTTCTAATATTATATGTGGATGACATATTGCTGATTGGAAACAATATAGAAATGCTGGAAAGCGTGAGGGAATATTTGAACAAGAGTTTTTCAATGAAGGACCTAGAAGAAGCTGCTTTCATATTAGGCATTAAGATCTATAGAGATAGATCGAGACGCTTAATAGCACTTTCACAGAGCACATACCTTGATAAAGTTTTGAAGAAGTTCAAAATGGATCGGTCCAAGAAGGGGTTCTTGCCTGTGTTACAAGGTGCGAAGTTGAGTAAGAGTCAATGCCCAGTGACTGCAGAAGATAGAGAAAAGATGAGTGTCATCCCCTATGCTTCCACCATCGGCTCTATCATGTATGCAATGCTATGCACAAGACCCGATGTCAGCCTTGCCATAAGTATGGCTGGAAGGTTTCAAAGTGATCCTGGAATGGAACACTGGGCAGCGGTCAAGAATATCCTTAAGTACCTGAAAAGGACTAAGGAAATGTTTCTCGTTTATGGAGGTGATAAATAGCTCGTCGTAAAGGGTTACGTCGATGCAAACTTTGACACTAATCCAGATGACTCTAAGTCACAAACCGGATACGTATTTATTCTCAACGGTTGAGGAGTAAGCTGGTGCAGTTCCAAGCAAAGCATGGTAGCCGATTCTACGTGCGAAGCAGAGTACATCACAGCCTCGGAGGCCGTGAAGGAAGGTGTCTAGATGAAGTAGTTCATGACAAATCTTGGAGTAGTGCCCAGTGCACTGAATCCAATGAATCTGTTCTCTGACAACACTGGTGCCATTGCTCGGGCCAAGGAACCAAGGTTTCACAAGAGGACCAGACACATAAAGCGACCCTTCAACTCCATCCGCGATTACATCGAGGAGAAGGACATACATATTTGCAAAGTGCACACGGATCTGAATGTTGCAGACCCGTTGACTAAACCTCTTCCAAGGGCTAAACATGATCAACACCAGAACTGCAGGGGTGTTCGATTCATTACAATGTAAATCACATAGTGATGTGAACTAGATTATTGACTCTAGTGCAAGTGGGAGACTGTTACAAATATGCCCTAGAGGCAATAAATAAAGTGTTTATTATTATATTTCCTTGTTCATGATAATCGTTTATTATCCATGCTCTAAATTGTATTGATTGGAAACACATTACATGTGTGGGTAAATAGACAACACTTGGTCCCTAGTATGCCTATAGTGAACTAGCTCGTCAATCAAAGATGGTCAAGGTTTCCTAGACATTGACATGTGATGTCATTTGATAACGGGATCACATCATTAGAAGAATGATGTGATGGAAAAGACCCAAACTACAAACGTAGCATATGATCGTGTCAGTTTATTGCTACTGTTTTCTGCATGTCAAGTATATGTTCCTATGACCATGAGATCATGCAACTCATGGACACCGGAGGAGTGCCTTGTGTGTATCAAACGTCGGAACGTAACTGGGTGACTATAAAGGTGCTCTACAGGTATCTCCAAGGGTGTCTGTTGAGTTGGCATGGATCAAGACTGGGATTTGTTACTCCATGTGACGAAGAGGTATCTCAGGGCCCACTCGGTAATACAACATCACAATAAGCCTTGCAAGCAGTGTGACTAAGTGTTAGTCACGGGATCTTGTATTACGGAACGGGTAAAGAGACTTGCCGGTAACAAGGTTCAACTAGGTATGGAGATACCGACGATCGAATCTCGGGCAAGTAACATACCGAAGAACAAAGGGAACATCATACGGGATTAACTGAATCCTTGACATAGAGGTTCGACCGATAAAGATCTTCGTACAATATGTAGGAATCAATATGGGCATCCAGGTCCCGCTATTGGTTAATGACCGTAGAGGTGTGTCGGTCTTGTCTACATAGTTCTCGAACCAACAGGGTCTACACACTTAAGGTTTGGTGACGTTTCAGTAGTATAGAGTTATGTATGGTGGTGACCGAACATTGTTCGGATTCCCGGATGAGATCCCGGATGTCACGAGGAGCTCTGGAATGGTCTGGAGGTAAATATTCATATATAGGAAGTCCTGTTTTGGTCGCCGGAAAAGTTTCGGGCTAATCGGTAGTGTACCGGGAGTGCCGATAGTGTACCGGGAGACCATCGGGAGGGGTATTTCGACCCAAGAGGCTACATGGACTATGGGAGAGTAAATACCAGCCCTTTGTGGGCTGGTGGAAGTCCCACACAAGGACCATGCGGCTAGGGAAGAAAAGCCCAAAGGGGAAAAGGTGGAAAAAGGCCAAAAAAGGAGGAATCCTAGTCCTACTAGGATTGGAGGAGGAATCCTCAAATCCTCCCACTTCGGCCGAACCAAGGAGGTCTTGGCCCTTGCGCCAAGGCCTCTCCTCCCTCCCTCTTATATATACTAGAGGTTTTAGGGTTTTTGCACAGAATTTTCAGCCACGTGCTACCCATTCCTCTAGTGCATACTTTCTCCTCTAGATCAGATTTCTGGAGTGCTTAGGCGAAGCCCTGCCGGAATAGCTCCACCACCATCGCCGGAGCGCCGTCATGCTGCCGAAGAACTCTTCTTCCTCTCCGCTCCCTCTTGCTGGATCAAGACGGCAGAGATCGTCATCAAGCTGTACGTGCGCTGAACGCGGAGGTGCCGTCTGGTCGGTGCTAGATCGGAAGGACCGTGATCGAGTTCGTGGGACGGATCGTGATCAAGTTCGCGGGACGGATCGTGATTGGATCGTGGGATGCTCGGCGATTTGGATCGCTAAGACGTTCTACTACACCAACTGTGTTTCTTAAAGCTTCCCGCTTAGCAATCTACAAGGGTATGTAGATCCACTCTCCCTCTCGTAGATGCTCATCACCATGGATAGGTCTTGCATGAACGTAGGAAATTTTTTATTTCCCATGCAACGTTCCTTAACAGTTGCCAGGTGGTGGCCCCCTCCGGTTGATTCTTTCGCCAGTATTTTTTATTAAATCCAAAAATATTCTCCATAAATTTTCAGGTCAATCCAAGAAAATTTATTTCTGCACAAAAATAACACCAAGGCAATTCTGCTGAAAACAACGTCAGTCCGGGTTAGTTCCATTCAAATCGTGCAAATTAGAGTCCAAAACAAGGGCAAAATAGTTTGGAAAAGTAGATACGATGGAGACGTATCAAGCTGTCTGGTTCCTGGTGGCTACCTGTGAAGGCGCCGACAAACTTGTTGCACAGGTCAGCCCATGATGAAATAGAGTTCTCCGGCAGGTGCATCAGCCACGATCTCACATTTGGCTTGAGCGGCTATCGTATAGATGCCCAGGAATTCCGCTGGGTTTTGCTTCCCATCGTATTTTCTTCATTAGTTCATGCTTGAAAGCTTGGGCTTATGGCCAACGGACCTGTCGCATCTCGCGAGTGAAGGCAGGGCACCCAACCTCATAAGGCAGGTACCCTCCAGCACTAGGCGCAGGGTCGCCAGCATCTGGGTCGTTACACCTGTCGGATTGGCGGTGTGCTTCCTGGCGTCGCTCTATGGTGACGCGCATGTCTTCCCTCCGCCAGTCTTCTCAAGGGCACCTTCTCTTTCAAGAGGATTCACGGCATGTCAAGCCCTGGTAGGTTCTTCACTTTGCATCGAATTAAACCACATCCTCCACCGTTTGTGCCCCCCGTCAATTCCTTTAAGTTTCATTCTTGCGAACGTACTCCCCTGGCAGAATATTTAACGTGTTAGATACAACACTGCACGGGTCGAGTCACACATCACCTAGTATCCATCATTTACGACTAGGACTATTGGAGATGTGATCGAGACTGTCCAACCAATGGATGACACACAGATTAATTTGGGAGCTAGCAGGGCATGCATTCCTGTACATGTAGCGATTCTCCATTTATTTTCTAACGTGTTTTCTAGTTACATGTGTGTACGTAGGGTTCTGGGTGTGCATACGCTGTGCCCTCCTTCTGTTGTCCTTGTGTAAAGTGAAAAGGTGATTGCAAGAACTATCTAATTCTCATTAACTGCGACTATTTATACAAGGAGCAGTTACAAATCTATGAGAGTGATTCTAACCGCAAGAGGTGGTTTCTAATGTGTGAGACAAAATAGTAACTGCACTTAGCAGTTGCTAATATGTGAGAGGAAGTACAACTGCTTAGGGCAGTTAGAGAATACAATGTTGCTCCCTTAATTAGCACATGACAATAAACAAATGAACATGTGCTCTTATTATATTCCTAACACTCCCCTTCATCACACATCTTCGAGAAGTATCCATCATCTAGAGCTTATTGCATATTTCATCATATAGAGCTTCTTGTATATTCGTCATCTAGTTTGAGAATATTTTGTACAATTTAAGAACCTCTCCTAAAAATTTCATGGGAAAATTAAGAGGACTAACATATACACCATTGAAAACTCCTTTAAAACCCCGCGGGAAGAATATAAGGTAAAAACAATATGGTATAAATTCATATGTTTCATCATATAGAGCCTCTTGTATATTCGTCATCTATCTTGAGAATCATTTGTACAATTTAAGAACCTCCCGCAAAAATCCCGTGGGAAAATATGAGGACTAACATATACACCATTGAAAACTCCTTTAAAACCCCGTGGGAAGAATATAAGGTGAAAACAATATGGTATAATTTATATTGCCTCATTAAAAACCTTTTATGAGAAACTGATGGGAAAACTCATAAAGGAAAAGAGTACAATATTTATTATCTGATGATAATTTATGGGTTATAGATCTAGGAGTTTTCTCTCCCTGAAACTTGCAAAACTCAAAAATGTCTCATACCAATTCCGTGAATACATTTATGGAATGTTGAATTTGGTAAAGACATTGTGAACAAATATGCTAGATTGTCACATGATTTTGTTTACAAAATATCAATTTCTCCATCTTTCTGTAATCCATGAGGAAAGAACAACTTGGGATAAATGTGTTTTGTGATATTACATTTTACAGAACCTGTTTGCATTTGAGTAATGCAAGCTGCATTATCTTCATATATAATAGGTGGTGATCCTAATGAACCAACACCACACAAAGTTTGAATATGGTTAATCATCGTGCGAAGCCACATTCTTTTGATGCTTCAAATAATGCAATAATTTCAGAATGATTAGTGGAAGTTGCTACGAGTGTCTGTTTTGCTGACTTCCATGAAAAAATGGCTCCACCATATAAGAATATGAAACCTATATGTGATCCAGCGTTGTGAGGATCACATAGATAGCCAACATCAGTATATCCTACCATAGTCATATCTTGGTTTTTCTGACAGAATAAGCGAAGATCTTTCATGCCATGTAAATAACTAAGGATATTCTTTACCCATGTACAATGATGTTTTGTTGGGGCAACACTATGTCTAGATAGTAAATTTACCGCAAATGCAATACCAGGCCTCGTGCGATTTGGAAGGTACATTAGCGCACCAATGGCAGCGAGATACGGGAAGTCGGGTCCTGATATCTCTTCGTCATCATCCTGAGGTGTCACACCTTGTGTTTGTATCACCTTGTTATGTTTGGATTTATAAAATTTAGAGCAAATTAAAACTTTTCAAATGATTATGCTTGATTGATTTGATGCTTGTTTGCTTGCTTGATGATTGTGGTGTATGGCACTCTTAGATTCTATCCCTCTCCATATTCATCTTCATTGACCCAAACCTCTTGCCCCATGATCATGACATGTGATTAGTGCCCAAAACAAATTTTATCAAATTTTATTTTGACCAAAAAGCATTTATTCAAATCAGGTTTTCAAAACCCCCTGAGATGAGGTTTGCACTCCAAGTCCTCAAATTGGGTGGATCCTTCTACCCCAAAGGCTTTATTTCAAACCTACTACATATATGACTTCCCCAAACCACCAAATATTAATTTTAAAGATTATATTTGTATTTTAATTAAAGGCCTTTTCTTAAGGCTAGAAATAGTTTTTCATATGCAAAAATTATTTAAATGCTTTTAAAATATTTGAGAAAATTTAGGGAAATGGACATATATTTTCCACATATATGAGTTTCAACACAAGGGCATGTTAAAATCATGGGCAAAACCCCTCAAAACCCTTTTTGTTCAAATCAAGCTTTTGAAATATTTCTATAAGAAGTATTCTCAGTAAATTCCAGGAAAATTCCAGCAAGTCAAAACTACCATAGGTGATGATCTTGCAAAGATTCATCTCAATCCAATTTGATTTGGTTCATCAAACCAGCCCAAAACCCTTCCTGTCCAGATTCAAATTTGAACAACTTTTCATTGTGAACTTTATCCCCTTGACCCGAAACTTTGTGGACATGCTCTAATCACCAAATGATTATGCTACACTAAGTGGTGCATCAAGGGTAAAATATTAGCATGACTAGATCTACAGAAACTTGATTCTATTAGTTTCTAGGGTTCACAAAGTTTCCATTGTCAACTTTGCTCATTTCAGCTCAAACTTGGTGATCCATCTCATTGTTACGTAACATTTGACCCTGGTGAATATCTCAGTAAGTTGGTAAATATTTCTTGCCCAAAACCTCATCAAGCACCTTTTGGTAAAATAGCAAAGTCCCCACTTTCACCCCTTTCCCTATTCCCCATTGCCATGAAACTTTTACCACAACCCCTCAAGGTTACCAGCTACCTCCAGTAACTTCCTTAGGGGCATAGCTGAATGATTGGGGGGTAAAACCTCCATTTTTACCCCTAGACAACACCCATTTCTCTCCCTCTCACCTTTCCTTCTACCCTAAGGCACCTCCAGAGCCTCCCCTAGCCTCATGTGCATTGCTTAAGCTTCCCTGGATTCCCTGGACACAAGTGGACGTGCCCAAGGTGCCAAGGGCATGCCCCGGCATGCAGAGCTCGCACTCTAGAGGACGCTAGAGTGCGCACCCGCACTATAGCCGCTGCCCAACGGGCGCTCCCGACAACCTTGGGCCTCCCCAGCTTGTCCCCCATGCCCCCCTCGACGTCCGCAAGACACCACACGGTCGGCCCCCTCCTCCTTCTCTCTTCATAAACCTCCCGCATGCGTGCCGGCACCGTGTAGCTCGACCAACCAGGGAGCTCACACGCGCGCGACCCCGCCTCTCCCCTCTCTATCCCTAGCCTAGACCGGCCCCACTACTGCCCTGGACACACTCTCTCCCTCCCCCTTGGCCTGTGGCGATGGCTCCGTGCTCACCGGCGCACCGCGTCCATGGTGAACCAGCGGCCCCTCTATTTAAAGGCCTCCCTGGGCTCCGGCTCCTCTCCCCTCGCTCTCTCCTCCCCTCAGCTGCTCCCCAAAACCCAGCCCCTCGGCCCCCGTGCTCGGGAACCCACGCCCGAACCAAACCCTCGCCTCCATCGGGCTTCCTCCCTCGCCAGCGATTCCCTCCGCCCTGGCTCTCCCCTCGGCCACCCACCGACGTGTAGGAGGCCCCTGAGCGCGCCGGTGCCCTCGATTGGAGCCGCCCCGGCCTGGAACCCATCGGTGAGCCCCCCTTTGTTCATGTCGTGAGGAGAGGGATGACAGGTGGGGCCCACCTGTCATCCCCTCATCCCCCTCCTCTCTCGCAGCCAGGAAGGGCCCGTGGGCAGGTTTAAACATAAACCTGCCGTGCGCAGCGCCTTAGCCTGGGCCGATTTCCCCTCTGGGCCGGCTCGCATTCGGTGCTGTGGCCTGAGAGGGCACAATAACTTTCCCCTTTTTCTTTTTTCTGCCAACTTCCAAAAATTCCACAGGGCAAAATATTAATCCAATGCCCAAAATTCCTTCACCTAAAATCTTGAAATATTCCATAGGATTTATTAGTGCCACTTGTAAAAATATTTGAAAACATTTTATATATTGTTTTAATTTAAAACACCTATTTAGCTTTATTAGCTCCTGTTTTAAATAGTTTTAAAACTCTTTTTAAGTTTAAAACCCTAGACAAATATTTTTAATATAGTCTTTAGTATTTAATAGAGTAGGATAGCATTTTATTAGTGGCTCGTGTGCTCTGTTTTTGTGTGATGCTTATTTTTATCGCTATTTATCACGACAATAGATTGCGCTGTTGACAAGGAAGTTGGACCCGAAGACTTCGAAGACCCCGGAGACTTTGTTGAGCCAGGCAAGCAACCCTTTGACCATGTTAAGAAACTTTTTCATGCATGACATATAACACTTGTTGTTTCGATGATTGATCATGATATGGAGTTCCCCCTTCGGTGGGTTGCCTCCGATACTCTTACTGTTGACACTTGCATCATGCATGACCCTACCACCTTATGAGGGTTATGTGGGTGGGTGTAGTTAGGATGCTAGTAGATGCTACGCAGGTGGGTTTGGGATTTATGCATAGTGATGGAAAGGAAGAAATGATTTCAAAAACTTTTTCGAAAACCCCGTCGGGTGCCACTAATGCCCGAGGGAGATGATGATGAGTTGGGTGACCACTTGAGAAAGAAGTGTGCCGGAACAAGTTGAGGATGTGTTTTCAAAAACATAGAGTTTTAAGGTTTGCTGACCGTCCCAACCTTACATGCGCAACCATGATACCCCTTATGGGACGGGGCTTTGTTGATTACTGTGGTTGGTGCTAGCAAGGAGCCCGCATTACTAGTGACAAGAGTGAAGTGGTCACTCTTGAGACGGGGTCATCCCGGAAGTGGAAGGCCATGCACTGTCTTTACAGGCATCGGGCACACTGTTGCGTGCCCTCATGGATGATACATGTGATGTACATCATGAGGGATGGCACCAACGAGTGGACTCTTTGTTTAGTATCACTATGGGAAAGGCATTATTCGGGTGCTTACCTCGGGTATGTTATATACCGCGAGTCGTGGATGACACGGAAGTTCCCCGAGTCTTGTGGGTAAAGTGTGCAACCTCTGCAGAGTGTAAAACTATTCGAATAGCCACGTCCGCAGTCATGGACAGTTGGAGGTCCTTCTTAAACTACGTCTGAATGTTTTCGCGAAAACTTGGTGTGTGTGTGTGTGGATACACAAAGATGGTACTTGAGACAAGTCAGAGGACTTGTAGTGATGAATGAACATGAGATGTTCAACCCCTGCTTATGATGATATCTGTAACTTGTTCATATGGGTATCTGCCAATTGTTGATGCATGCTTACCTAGTTACTTGATCATGTCATTACAGTCAAAAAATTAGCTTTCCACAAATTTATCCATTAGTGCTATATCATGCATCTTTATTACCTTGTTCCACAACTTGGGTTGCTTGCGAGTACATTCAAAGTACTCATTGGCTTGCCACTGGTTATTTAATTGGCCAGGCATGGAAGAACAGGAGTATGTTGAAGAGTTCATTGGTGACGAACATGCGAACTAGGACGCTTCCTAGTCAGAATGCATGTAGGTTAAGACAGATGGCATGGGTTCACACTTTCGATCAAGATTTCCACTACTTGTTCTATTTAAGTGTTTGGCCCTCATGGCCCTATCTATGTAAGACTAGACCTTCATGGTCTTTATTTGTGTAAGACGCTAAATGTGGATGTAAGACTCTTGTTATTCAACTTTTGTGTGTTCAGTGAGCATTGATCTCTGGGATCACTGTACACGTGCATTCGATGATCACGACTTATGAGTCGGGGTCCCCACACGAGGTCTAAATGGATCTTTATTCATATCAAGGGATCTGACAACCATGTGTGTTTTGGTTGGATATGTTTTATACATATTGAATTTTTCCAAAACCTTTTGAATATATGCAGGTTGGTATACTAAAATTCCCGAGGGAAGGTGCTCAAGCTGCAATCCTAAGCAAAATTTGGTCTTTCCCAAATATTTCATCTCAAATTCGAACATTAAATGATTGTGTGCTTCTTCTACATCAGGTGTACCCCTAATAATTGAGGTCATCAACGTACACTTATTTGATGCAAAATCCATTTGAGAACTTACTTATAAATTCACAAGGACAATCATCATTATTTGAGTAGCCCTTCTAAATAAGGAACTCACTAAGCCAGTTATACCACATTCTACCCGACCGTTTTAAGCCATAAAGTGACTTTTGAAATTTTACACAATACATGTTGCAATTTGCTTCTGGATTCGGCATTTTAAGTACTTCAGGGACTTTCATATATACGTACGATTTGAGTGACCCATATAATTATGATGTCACTACATCCATTTACTTCATAGATAAATTCATTTGTACTGCCATATATATGAAGTATAAAAATGTTATTCCACTCATAATAGGAGAGTATTTATCATCATAATAAATGTCGGTCTTTGTGTGAACCCTTGTGCTACAAGCCTCGCTTTGTATCTCACCACCTCATTGTTTTCATTCCTTTTTCGAACAAAAACCCATTTTTCTCCCACAGGGAAGACAATACGAGGAGTAGGTATTACTAAGGAAAATACCTCTCTTTTGTTGAGCGAGCGTAGTTCTGCCTCAATTGCTACTTTCCATTTAGGCCAATCAGGATGCTTGAGGCATTCCTTGATGGACTTTGGTTCTGGATCCAGTTGAAGGGTTTCAACAATTTTGGAGGCAAAATATATGTTGACAATTGTCGTCTCTCTATTATATTATTCTCCTGATTCTATATAGTTCATGGAAATTTCTTTTATACCTTGAGACTCTATGTGATTTCCCACAACAATATAGTCATGGTGTTCCTATGTCCCAACTATTATGTTTGTATGCACATGTATGATGGGTTCATGATGTTGAGCATATGGTTGGTGTCCTTCAACTTGAGGTTGAATTGCATTTACTGGTAGGGGATTTGATTTCCTCCGTTTCCGCGGAGGCTTTTGAGAAGCTATATTCTAGCTAACCAGATTTCTCCCCCTCTTACTCTCATTTGGGGTTTGAGTGCTTTTCGTTGGTACCTCCACTGATTCTGGTGCATTAACAGTGGGAATATGTGATGTAGTGACACCTTTATGGTTAGTAAATGCATATTGTAGGTAATTTTCAATCTGTTGCAAATCTATGATCCTCTGAACTTCAGTTTCAGATTTTTTAGTACATGTATCTAAGGATCAAATGCCTATTACATTCCAGTCTATTTCATGGCTTACTTTGTGGTTTGATTCTCTCCCTAGTGCGGGAAAATTGTCCTCATGAAAAAATAGAATCAGCGTAGCGGGCAGTAAACAGGTTTCCTGTAACAGATTCAAGATATTTTATAATTGACGAAGAATTATAACCCACATAGGTCTCTAATTTTCTGTGGGGGCCATGGATGTACGCTGCGGTGGTGATATCGGTATGTATACAGTGCAACCGAGTTTTTGCACATGGGAAATACTTTGCTTAGTGCCACATACTAGTTGGAGCGGGGAGGTTGTATGATAAGTAGTTGCTCTGATTTCTATCAGATCTGTGGCGTGTAATACTGCATGTACCCAATAAGATGTTGGTAAATTATAGTTCTATAATAGTGGTCGAGGAATTAATTTTACTCTTCTGATGAGAGATTCAGCCAAACTATTTTGAGTATGAACATAAGGCACATTTTGTTCTAAATGAATGCCCATAGCCATGCAATAATCATTGTGATGCGGAGCATCCTACGGACATCGCCATGACAAGAGTCCATTTGGCAAGTGACACGTGCCACGTCTACTCCATATACAAAAAGGTGAATCATCTCCTTTACACGTGTTCACTTGACCCCATTGAGGATGGTATACTACTTGACACTCCTCTCGTGTGCATACATAGGTATTGTTGGAGCTTCACGGATGATGAGGAGGAGTGCAAGCACCACGGAACAACTACACCATCTGCGAGGGAAGCTTGGAAGAGGAGACAGAAGAAGATGGAGTTGTGGACAAGCTATAGTGGCCGGAGGACCGATGAAGCCCGGACGTCCGACAACTTCCAGCCTTCGGATGTCCGAGCCCATTCGGAAATCCAGCGCAAAGACACCCGCACCGAAATGAAGGAAATATGAAGACCTCTGGGTGACCGATCCACGGACCTCCAACGCCCTCCGGATGTCCGGTCCTTCGCGAGCCATCAGACGTCCGACAACCTCCAGACGTCCAGACCCATCTGTATGCAGCCACGGCCCACGGCCTTGTATCTCTATCCCACTTACCCCTTAGTGGATAAGACTATACATACTCTTCCACCACCTCCATTCTAGGGTTAGCAATGGTTTAGCTCATAGACTAGTTGAGCATTGCATCTTCCATAGCCTTCTCCCTTGGAGTTGATACCTCTACGTGAGAAGATCCTATGGATGTCAAGGCTCCTATCTGGGGAAGATCCTCCGAGATATCAAGGCCCCATCTCCCCATGGTATTTGGGATCAACTCTACCATGTATCCTCTTTCCCTTTGTTGTTTTTGTACCTTGTGGATCTTGTGTGGTTATGAGTCTAGTGGATGTGTGATTGGGCTTGTTCTTGAGTGTTTCCTCTTGTGAATTCTCCTTGTTCTTCCCCGTGTTCTTCGTATTCTTTGTGGAATCTCTCTCCAATTCGTGAAAGATCGACACCTACGGGTTTGCCCCGTATCATATTGGTATCAAGAGCCACGTTTCTCACGAATTTTGGAGTCCTCCCCTTTGTTTTCTAGCCTATTTTTGTGTGTTTTGTCCCAATTCGAAAATCCCCACAAAAAATCTCACCATTGTTTTGTGATTTTTTTGAGTTTTTGTTGATTTTGATCCATGGAATTCATGTTTGGCAAGTAGATCTAGATTTTCCATGACCTCATCCACCCTAACTTTTCTTTTTCCCATCAGTTTTGACCCAGAAAATCAAAATTTCCGCCCCGTATCGTGTCCCGGATTTGAAATCTCGAGCTGACCCAGACCCATCGTACATCTGACTAGTTCCACACGTCCGGACCCGTCCGAAGCACCGGATGTACGACCCGTTCCGAAAGTCCAAACCCCCAAAACAAAGCTGATATCTCGGATTTCCGGACCTTGCAGACGTCCGGCATGTGTAGAAACTGACTCGGCTGGAATTTGTTTCGCCATAACTAATTCATCCAAACTCCGATTTTGACGTTCTTTAGCTCGTTGGATAGATATTGACATCCCCCATCCACCAAAAATACTTCCAAAACCATTGGACCCATTTGTTTTGCATATTTGGCACCTTTTTCTAGGCCACCACCATAACTTCCGCATAACCATCCCACCACAAACTTCCATCACCCTAACCCAATTTTGTTTGAGATGTTGAGTTGCGATTTCCGTTTACTAAGGTGTTTCGTCTAATTAGGGATGGTTCTACATCAACAACGCCACCACTCATCATTGCCTCGGCCTCGAAATCGGCATCAGCCACTTCACCTTTTGGCACCCCAACCGTAAGCAAGGACAGTAATCTCGACGACATCATTGTCCATTTCCTTGACATTGCATTGATCGCTTCGACCCTATTGCGTACCTTACCCATTGAGACTACCGAATTAAGAATTGCTGGGCCACATTTCTTGTGCACTGTAGTGATACTTTTATGCCACATAGATAGTTTTAGCATGCAAATATCTTGTTATCTACATTGTGCCATAAGTCTCTCCCTTGCATATCCATCATACTTGTCTCATGTCTTGGTTCGAACATCAAGCATATAGAGGGAAAAAAAGAGCAAAAGAAAGAAGAAAAAGCTTTTAAGAAAATGAGGAGATACAAAAGAGCTTGTAAGCAATATAAATAGCATTGAGCCATTTTGCATAGTTCATATACTTGGATCATACATACATAGCCTACTTGGGATTGAAGATGACACATTTATTCTTATAGGTTGGTGCACAAGCATGTATCTAGCCCATTTGAGCAATCGAGCTATTGTCTCTTCTAGTATCTGTGCAACACGAGCTTTTCCTGGGTCTCACATATTTTGTGCTCATTCCTTGGTTGCGTGGATCCCACTTATCTATCAGTGTGTGTGTGTTCCTAGTGCCACCATAGCTATTGATCTATTTGCTTTGCATTACAATTTTGTGAATCTTGCTCATCATTTTTGATATCTTGACTAACAATTGCTTGAATTTTATGCTGATTGTCCTAACCAATCCACTCGATAAGCTTTATTTTGTAGGTGTGAGTGAACGAGTCCGGTACCAGTTCTGCTAGTCTCACAATTCACATTGAGTGAAACGGGTTACATCGTAAACTTTGGGAAATGGTATCTTGGTATTGTTTATCTGATTCCCAACTCACCTTTGCTCGAGTCTTGTGATGGCTAGGCAAAGCACGACATCTTCGGTCCTCGATGACTACATCAACATGAACAACTACATCAACCAAAAACTCGAGCGTCTCACGACCGACATACGACACTCCGAAGCTCAAAAAAGAGACTACATTGACAACAAGTTGGATGCACACATGGAGCAAGTACGACGCATGGTGGGCAACTACATGTCTTCTTCCCCTTCTTCATCTTCATGGTGGATACGCTCAAGCCGCACATCTTCGGAGCGCCCATCGGATGAAAGAACAAGTCGGCTACATCCTCATTTTCGAGACGACCGCCACGATAACCATGTCGCTCATGATCTACATCATCGCGAAGGGCAAGCTCGTGACCACCACTATTCCCATATATGTGGAGTTCCGACAATTCCCATGTGAGGAGAGCCACAACTGTTGGGTTCTACCGTAGGTGCATCATATGTGAATTAAAATTTTCCTACGCGCAGAACATCCAAGAACATGCTACGAAGATGGATCACAGCTAGTTACCACTAGACACGCAGTGTCGTGCAGCGGAAGTAGAGTTAGGGCAGCATGTTCACGTGGTCCGTCTCCTCCTTGTCCGATCTCCCTCGAACGGCCGATCCAATCTCCCTGGCGCAACCGATCGCCGGATCCCACGCACAGGTTCGCCGGAGCGGCGCAAGTGCACTGCCTCTAATGGTATCCGCACGTGCAGGAGGAACACTGTGCGGCAGACAGCCAGGTATGATCACACAGTCGGTGGCGAGAAGTGGAGGTGGCTAGTTGCAACACATCCGAAGCCCCATGATTGCACCAAAGCGATCAACATGATGGGTGTGCCGCACCTCCACTAAATATAGGCATCCGGCGTGGGCTCAACTCTTGGGCCTCGCATGGATCCTAAAGCCCAAATGTTCCATACCTTAAGCGTGTGACCCCTTAGGTTCTCATTCACTTGGTCACGAGTTAGATCATATCCGACTTGACTAGTCGGTAGCGGCCTCTAGCAAAGCGTGCTGACTCCAAGTGTCCGATGAAGCTGGTTAGGTGAACATGTACTTCACACTTCTGTTCCCTTTTGCCACACGATATATGTTGTCATGCTGAAGGCGACATGGTCATCCTTGTTGCCGCCCGACCTCTTTCTTGTTTCGGTGAATCTGACCAACACTTCTGATTATCTCATAATCCTCATCGCATGGCCATGCTTATCCAGGTCGGATCACACGAGGGGCCCAGAGTATATCTCTCCTCATCGGAGGGGTAAATCGCATCTTGCTCGACCACCCAAGGGGCCTAGAGTACATCTCTCCTCATGGCAGCATGGATCTGGACAAGCCCGAAACCTACCTTTATAACTACCCTGTCATGGAGTAGCATTTGGTTAGCCGAAAGCAAGTCTGTCATAATCCCGAGTACATGCGCCAGCTCAGGTCTTAGGACAGAGAACATATGTTGTACTAGAGACTCACAGATGACCTATCACTGCGTCTCATAATTGGGGCTGTCCAACTCAGACCTTATCTCGACTCGGATCCGACTACGTCACATCCGACCAGATCTTTCCGAGTCCATATTATCCGGCTAGCATCCAATGCTACAGGGTCAGTGAGACCGGACCATCCACCGTGTCATATGCTAGTATAACTGGTTGCACGTCCACACAACCCTTTCGACTAGGAACCATTTAGGACAGTCATCATACAATGCATAGTCTCACAAACAAGTCACGTACTTGTTAATACACATCATTGATAATGTACAGGGACTATATTTATTCATAAACACGTAGGAAATATCATCATACATGATTGCCTCTAGGACATATCTCCAATAGTCTCCCACTTGCACTAGAGTCAATCAAATAGACATCGAATGCCCATAGCTCTAACATGCCCCTCATGCTTGGGTTGTGGAAGCAGCTTAGTCAACGGATTTGCAACATTGTCATCCATATGAACATAAATTAGTGTCACCATTCTTTACGACCTTTAGTATCAGGTGATTTTTTTGGTCTCTATGCCTGGTCTTGTGGTGTTGTCTTGGCTCCTTGGCCTGTGCGATGGCACCTGAATTGTCACAATACAGGTCCAACAGTTTTGGCCAGCCCGGAAACACACCAAGATACTCTAGGAACTTCCGAATCCAAAAACCTTCCTTTGCGGCTTCACAAGCCGCAATGTATTTGGCCTATGTTGTGGAGTCGGCCACCGTATCTTGCTTGGAACTCATTAAGCTCAATGCTCCTCCATTCATGACATACACGAATCCAGTTTGCGATCGACAATCATCCCTGTCGGTTTGGAAACTAGCATCAGTGTAACCCTTTATGCAGAGCTCCTCCTCACCTCCATAGACTAGGAACATCTCTTTAGTCCTTTTGAGGTACTTCAGGATAGTTTTCACCACTGCCCAGTGACTCTCATGTAACAGCTCCAGACCGACGCTCCAGAAGATTCCCCTTTTATTCCATTGTCATCGTGTTATTATTTTATTTGTCTCATTCATCATCACATCATTTGCATCATCTGCATAGCATCGGCACTCCATTGCCATCAGTTCTTTCAAAACCTGCATTCCTTCGTAGTTGCCGCCTCTCTCCGTTCATGTCATTGACCATTTCGAGACCAACCTCACATGCACGCGCCCGCGGCATCTCTAAGATATTTTTTTAAAGTGCGTGAAAATAATTCTTGGATTGGGTCGAAAATTGGCGTGTGACAGGCGCAATGGCCCAGATGCTGGTGACCCTGCGCCCAGTGTGAGTGGGTACCTGCCTTATGAGGTGGGCTGCCCTACCTTCACTCGCGAGCTGCGAAAGGTCTGTTGGCCATCGGCCCGAGCCTTCAAGCCTAAGCTGACGGAGAAATACGATGGGAAGCTAAACCTGGCCGAGTTCCTGGGCGTCTATACGATAGCCGTTCAAGCTGACAGGGGAAGACATGAGAAGATGCTCACCAACTATTTCACTTTGGCACTCAAGCCAAATATGAGATCATGGCTGATGCACCTGCCAAAGAATTTTATTTCATCATGGGCTAACTTGTGTAACGAGTTTGTCGGTGCCTTCCCTGGTGGCCACCAGGAGCCAGGATAGCCCAACGACCTGCAAGTCCTTCTACAAAAGGAAGGAGAAATCTTGAGGAAGTACATCCAGACATTAAGTCGAGTGCACCACAATATTCCGGAGATACACCCCGCAGTCGTGATTGCCGTGTTCCACTTGAACGGACGCAACAGGAGGATGCGGCCCAAGATGAATGTGAAACTCCCCAAGACCGTCAATGAGTTGTACACATTGGCGAACAAGTGTGCTCGTGCTAAGGAGGGAAGGCGACTCTTGGAATAAGAGGCTGGCGTCAAAGTCGACTCAGATGACAACAATGATGCCCCTGGTTCAAAAGGGAGAAGCTGAAGGCGCAACAGGAAGCGTAAGGGAAAGGCAGTGTTGGCCATTGAGGGCTCTGGTAATCTCGGTGCTGGCAAGAAGGCTAAGGCCGCGGCCCCCGGCAAGGAAGCTTCCGCATGCGATGATTGCCACGAGGCCACAACAGCGGAGAAAACCGGGAAGTCCGATGGGCCACACTTTAAAATCCACCGCACCAAGGGTCATGATCTCCAAGAATGCCGCCAAGTTGAGCAGCTTGCTGAGAAGCAGAAGACTGAATATGAGAAGCATGACAAGGAGAGAGAGGCCAAGATGGTGCTGCCAGGAAGGGCCGTGGTGGTAGAGGAGGCCGCAGCGGCAAGGCCCTGCAGCAGAAGGGAAAACCTATTAGAGGTCGTGAGAAGAAAGAAGAAGATGATATGAGCGATGATGAGGATGATGGAGAGTCCATTGATTGACAGTTCTAGATAGCAACCGAATCCATGAGTGTTGAAGGGGGTGCAGCCTTACATTCCTCTCATTGCCAGCTCAAGTAGTGGGCGCGTGAGATCAACGCCGTGTAGCCAGCTGCAGAGTTCCGAAGGCCACTCAAATGGTCCTACAGCCTGTCATCTTTGATGAAGAGGATCATCCTGACCGTACCACTGCGGTCAGATGTTTTCCCTTGTTGGTCTCCCCAACAATCTGCAACCTCAAGGCAACCAAGATTTTAGTTGAAGGCGGGGTGGGGTTGAACTTAATCTCGCCTAAAGTGGTTGAAAGGTTGCAGAACCCTGTCAAAGAGCTCAAGGCTACGGGTACATTCCAAGGAGTCAACCCCAGCAGGAGCCGACCCATGGGAAAGATCACATTGCCTGTGACGTTTGATGGGGATGTGAACTACCAGACTGAGAAGGTGGTGTGTGATGTGGTCAAACTCCCTCTGCCTTACAATAGAAATCTAGGTCGCCTAGCTCTGGCGAAATTCATAGCAGCAAAGCACTATGCTTACAACACTTTGAAGATGCGAGGGCCCATGGGATTTATCTCCATCTCGTCTGATAAGAAGGATGAAGTTATATGTGTGGACAAGATGTATAGAGATGCGGTAGCAGCTGAAGTCGTGGAAGCACCAGATCCCGCCAAGGAATCAAAGAAGAAGCCTAGCAGAGACGCCGGCAAGGACTCCGGGAAGCGCGCCTCTTCGGAGTGCACTGCACCCGTCGATGACCTACTAGAGAGTTCCACTAGCAAAAGATCCAAGGTCACCTATCCTGCGACAAAGAAGGTCCCAGTAGGGCAGGATGGTGCTGGTGGTACATTTACCATCAGTGCCACCCTCAACGACAAATAGGAAAGCGCGCTAGTTGCCTTCCTATGGGCGAATGTCGATGTGTTTGCTTGGCAACCATCTGACATCCCCGGTGTTCCCAGGGAGGCAATTGAGCACCCCCTTGCTGTCTGCCCTCATGCCAGGCCCGTCGAGTAGAAATTTAGGATGCAAGCCTTGGAGCGACAATAGTTCATTTCCGAGGAAATCAAGAAGATCGAAGCAACTGGTTTGGTCAGAGGAGTGTTGCATCCGATGTGGTTAGCTAACCCGATAGTGGTGCGCAAGGCGAACAAGAAATGGAGGCTTTGCATTGGTTTCACTGACTGGCCCGAAGGACCATTTCCCCTTTCCGCGCATCGATCAGATCGTTAATTCCACTTCCAGGTGTGACTTACTTTCCTTCTTGGACGCATACTCTGGATACCACCAGATATTCATGGCCAAGGAAGATGAGGAAAAGACTGCGTTCATAACTCCACGCGGCACATACTGCTTTGTATGAATGCCCTTTGGGTTAAAGAGCGATGGTTCTTCCTTTGCAAGAGTCGTACAGATTGGATTTGAACCTCAGTTGCACAAGAATGTGGAAGCTTACATGGATGACATAGTAGTCAAAACCAAAGATGAAGCAACTCTCATACAAGACTTGGAAGAAACTTTTATCAACTTGAGCAAGCTCAATTTGAAGCTCAACCGTGAGAAATGTGTGTTTGGTCTCCCATCCGACAAGCTTCTTGGGTTCTTTGTGTCTCAACGAGGAATAGAAGCCAATCCCAACAAGATCAAAGCAATCGAGGAAATACAAGCACCCAAGTCCGTCAAGTACATGAGGCACCTGACCAGATGCATTGCCGCGTTGAGTAGGTTCATCTCTAAATCCGTTGAGCATGCCCTACCATTTTTCAAGGTTCTGAAAAAGGCTAGCCCGATGAAGTGGACCCGGAAGAAGAAGCAGTGCTACAAGATCTAAAAGATTACCTCTCTTTCGCTCCCACCTTGGTCGTGCATAAACCACACGAACCGTTGCTGCTATACCTAGCGTCAACAAATCAAGTGGTTAGTGCAGCACTGGTGGTGCAACGGGAAGTGGATGAAGAAGTAGCCACTAGGACTGATGACACTGGGAGTGGGACCAAAACATTCGCAACAAGACCTGATGTAGACCAAGGGGAACCTAAGCAAGCAAACGAAGGCAGTTTCAAGGAAGTGGTGAAGAAGAAAGTAGTGCAGCGACCAGTGTACTTTGTCAGCTCCTTATTACAAGGGGATAGGTCAAGGTACTCTGGGGTGCAAAAGCTGATCTTCAGCCTTCTCATGGCCTCGAGGAAGCCACGCCACTACTTCCAAGCCCACGAGATCACTGTTGTCACCCGCTTCCCGCTGCAACGTATATTGAGGAACCCCGAAGCCACTGGCATGATAGTTGTGTGGGCGCTAGAGCTGTCAAGTTTTGGTTTGAGGTATGAGAGCACTTCCACAATCCAGAGCAGGGCATTAACAGAGTTCATTGCGGAATGGAAACCCACGCCAGACGAAGTGGTTCCATGTAAAGAAGTTCCCAAAGAATGGATCACCTACTTTGACGGTGCTTTCTCACTTTAGGACGCCGGTGCAGGCGTGCTCCTCATCACCCCCACGGGAGAGCATCTCAAGTATGTGATCCTTGTGTTGCAATGTTATTGCTTTTAAGTTTTAGAAATCTACTAGAGTATTTGATGAGCCGGTGATCCTTGTCATTGTATTCTCTCTCCCCAAAGGATAGAGACCTACTGCCTTACATGTTTTACCGCCGGGAAATCAAAGAATATGGGTGAAGGAGCAAGGACAGCGTCTCGTCTTACTCCAGAAAGGGACACTGCCTGAAAAAATAAGTCTAATTGTGTATCCCAAATTTGGTGCTATTTACTCCCTTAAGGAAGGACCTCCTTGTTCCTTTTGACTGTGTAGCACGAAGTTCATCACGCAACGGAAACCCTTGTCGGGACGAGCTGTCTCCCAATTCCTGTTGATCATCAGTTCTGGCGGGCCACGACAATACCGACAAGGAGCCTTGCCAGGGGATGATACCAGCCTGTTGTCGGGGCTCGCTACCCTTTTGGCACTCGTGGTTAGTACTTACCCAGCAAGTAGTTCCAAGCGTCAAGGACAAACATACTGGCACAGTATAAACAAGGAGGAAAATGATAGTACTTAATGAAGAGAAATAGCATTCTTTCATTCATTTTTCGGTACAAAATGGATAAATATTACATTATGATTAGCTAAAACTTGGCAAACGCCTACAACTTTTGATTTATAAAAAGATAAGTGCCCCGTAATGCCTTTCTTGTCCCTCTCCTGCTAGGGATTAGGTGCAAAAGAAAAAGAGGGCAAAAGGTGCGCCTAGCTAGGATTCGGCGCCTCCCCGCCAGGACCAGAGGGATGCATCCAAAGATCAGAAGGCCCCTGCCCCAGGCAGGGCAGACGAAGCCAGCGGGGTGGACAAAGCCGACAAGGAGGAATAAGGCGGAGGGTAGGTGTAGATGGTGGCGCTGCTGGAGCCCAGCTAGTGATGATGGTGCTGACCGACAATCACGACACGCTAGAGCCGTCATCCATGATCCTGAAGTGTCGTGGGTCACCAACCGTCATCGTCTTCCTCATCGCCACCGCTCGAGGAGGTACCTCCGCCATTGTCCAAGCTCCCGACGCGGCAACCAAAGAGCCTCACAGAGAGCATGGTCGTCCCTAACGGCCCGATGCAGAGAAGACTCCCTGCCCTTAAGGAGTACACGCAAGCGAAAGGCTCCCAACCATCTACAGGATACTCAATGCCATGGGTGGGGAACTCTGCCACGATCCGTGAAGAACTGCTACTGCAATCACTCACGCACTACCAACGGCCGCACGGACGATCTTTCGCCATCGCCTTGAAGAAGGAGCACAAAGACCGCAGTCAACCACAACACTGCATTTCCACTATGGACTCTAGCATGGTGTTGTCCACATGACATTCTTCCAAGGATGGAGCAGCGGGCGACGCAGCAGCAGGTGCACCACCGCATCTGCCCCCGACGTGGCCACCATGCCGCTCACTCTCCCATCCAAAGCTCCTCCTGCCAGCTCCCAATCCAAGACCATCGAGCCAAACTATAGGCTGAGCATGAACACAAAAATAAGACCCTTTAGTGGTAGACGCTTTCGCCCAACCCTCCCCCCTGACCATCAGGAGGAAGGGGACAGTCCGAAGACCGGGGAAGAAGGGCAAGCAATGTGGGCTTGAGATTGAGAAGGAGAAGGGGATAGATGAGCATTTCCGCTGTGACCCCCTAATTTATAGGGAAGTGCACGGGGGGCTGGCTCTCCTCTGCTCCGAGGCAGCCACTCGTCTCCACCAATCCCACTATCCATGGTCACGGGCAAACAGGCAACCGCCCCATCACTCCAATCCCCGATGCTGCAGCTTCTGCCACTCCCATGCCTTTGAGCCATGCGCATCCACCGCTAACTCCGCGCAATGCATGTGGTGCACGTGGCAGAAATGGCCTGAGGTAGTGGGTAAGTGCTGGTTTGAAAGCTGGCAGTTACTCCCTCACATTGCGCGCATGTGCATAAATTTTGGGCCTGACCCAACGACAATGGGTGAGCGTGTTTGGGCCAAACCCGGGGGCTCCTGTCGGTGCACTATGAATGGGGTACCCAGTGCCCCTAACTTATGCACATGCAGTAGTAGCAGAACCCCGTCATGACTAGCCCAAGCCAGAGGAGCCACTCTTCATGAGATCAAGGAGCACATCAAGAAGACAAAGCCAACACCCAAGACCCCGGCAAGAGCAGCCTACGTTCGCTAGCTACACCGGCAAGATCAACGCAACGGCCTAGAATGTACCCAAACCACGTGAGTCACGTCCTCGGTGCCTGCCAGGGACCGAAGCACACGTACCTTCAAGAAGACCCGGCAAGCCGTCCCTCGGCAGGCGCGAGCCGATCGGCCACCGCTCCACCACGTCGCAACGCCAGTCAGCTGTCAATGCGGTGTCGAGCGCTCAGGTGGCTAAGTGGCACTCGCTAAGCACATGGCGACGCACCGGAAGACATATTACATCCATTTGACACCCGTCCAGAGGCGTGTCAAGACACTAAGAAACAACCAGCTAAGTGGTGGTACGATCTTGCCGGGGATGCATCCCTGCGCGCCACCTAGACGAGCATTGATGGCATTTTGTCCTAAGTGCCAGAGTTAGGTATGATAGCACTGTTAGCTATCTACTCACTAGGTAATGTCTATTTGCCACTGTGGTTTCCCCTTGTCCTATAAAAGAACTCCCAAGGCAACCTAGCTTAGGATTCGGACTTTTGGACACTTGTACTCGTGTAGTAGCTCTCCCGAAGGCAACCTTGCCGGGTTTGAGCGTTGAGTGTGCTTCGTTTTCCTCTAATCAATCCAACAAAGGAGGATTAGGGTTTTACGCTTCTCAACGGACTAAACCTAGGTAAAACACTAGCGTCCCATCGTCGTGTTGTCTCATGACCTCTGCTCTTTGTGCAACTTGACCTCACCCCTATCGAACCACAAAGGGGCCCTTGGTCCCATAGATGATCGTGTGCATCGTGACCCGACACACTCTCGTACAAACGAGATAGACAAGGAACGATAGAGAAATAATTTGGGCAACAATTTGGTAGAAAAGGGAGGCAAAGTTTGATAAGATGGAAAGAGCTTATAAAGAGAGGGACGACACTCCGGTTAAATGGATAAGCAAGGAAAGAACATGATCTTGATAAAAGAAGATGATGGAACGAAGAGAGTAACATCAAAATGCCTCCAGACAAAAGAATAGAAGTTAGATCGTTAAAAATAAAGAACGAGGAAGAAAATGACTACTTCTCCCACAATTGAACTTGAAAAGCATCCTTACAAAGGAGGATTCAACGGGGTTGTTGAAAGAATCAACAACGGAAAGAATAAGCTTGTCGTGGGATTATGGAAAACATCTCAATATTATGAGGTGAGAACCGGCCACTAAAAGAAACAATTGATTTGGCAGCAACCGGATATGCATAACTTCTTTCACCGAGAGGATGCATTGAGAACTTGGATCAACGATAATCACCATAATAGCAACGATCCTTAGAGAACATTTTAGGTGAAATCTAATCCAAGATAACTCAAAGGAAGAAAAAGATGGATTTAATTATCTCATTCTTGACAAATTCTCTTCTAGACTCATCATGAATCAATAATGTTATAAAACCATATCAATAGATAAAGAAGGATGGATTGCACTTTGAAATGCAAGATAAATAATACTTGAGGTACTACCACAAGAATCTTGAGGAAAACTTCGAGAAAGAATTGCATCTTTAACGAGCCACCCTGAAGAACCTCTTGGAGAACACCGAGATGAAAGGATGATAGAAACATTGACGGTTACTAAAATATCAAAACTGAGGCCATGCAAAGTTTTAGATGAAGCTTCACGATGAGATACTTGAGAAAATGTGGAACTCCGGAAATGAAAAGATGAACAACTATAATCGAGAATTTCATATCATGAAGAACTCTGAAATAAGGATTCAAATAACCTCAATTAAACAATAATACGAATTATTATGCCCATCCTTCATCAAGTTAAATTGATGACAAGCAACGAATTTGGCATACTACTTATTCTTTATGAAAAAGATTGAAGAGAGATACGAGCACGAACTTGAAGAAGTATTCAATGAAACACCGGTAAAAATTTGGAATGAATGAGAATACTACGAATGAGTGGAGATACATGAGAACAAAGAGATCCTAATCCGTCTAGCTGAAAACTTGAACGAAGCACCGGAATAATTGAGATACGAATGAAGAGATAAAAATTGGGAAGAATTTGAGAACGAAAGCTGAAAGTTGAGAACGAAGAAATCTTCTGAAATGATGGCCCTTAGAGGATCGAGAAATTAAAACAACTCTGAAATGCTCCAGATAGACGTGGGAGGAATTTCTCATGATCGAAAATAATTTAAGAGGATCATGACAATCTGACATGATGAATCTTCAAAAGAACGGACAAAGATTTAATAGAAACTCTCCTTCGGTCTTCCAAGCTGAGAATGATGGTGAGACACATCACCAATATTGTTGAGACACTCTGGTACAATGAATAAGGAAAGGTTGAGCCAATGATATAATAATTAAAAAATGGTCTTGGAAACGGAATATGACTTACGTCACATTTGAACTTGAGATCTTCAAAAAAGATTAGAAGAGCCAGGTAAGATCCTCAAAAAAACCTGTGGGTTATGGGCCCACTCAACCACTCAAAGAAAACAATGTTGAAACGATTGCTTATAAAGAGAGATTACACCATTACAAATTAAAACTTGATGAGGTGTGAACCTTGAAATAATTTAAGAGGATATGAATAGAAACGAAAATCTTCTGAGATATGTTGCCAACCTATAATGCCCAAGATGCAGTCCTATCCTTATTTTTGCTCGAGGGCCTTGATAGAGATAGAAGTGCATCGTGTTGTTTCGCAAGAATGTATATCGTTACAAGTACATGTAAAGAGGAGGTGAGTATATGGAATTGGCATACGCTTGCAACAAGCTAAATCATGATAATATTAAATACAATTATTCATTGCAATCATCATACATAAAAGCTGGGTCCGACTACGAATGAAATCAATTGATAAACGCGACATCCGTCCTTGCCATCCTAGGCTGCCGGCCTGGAACCCATCCTACGATCGATAAAGAAGAAGACGAACACCAAAATCAAACAAGCATCGCTCTCATGTCAAATCATCGCATTACCTGTATCTGCGACTGTTGTTGTAGTAATCTATGAGCCACAGGGACTCGACAATCTCATTTCCAAGGGTATCAAGACTAGAAAGCTTAATGGGTGAGGTATGGTTAAGTGGTGAAGCTGCACCAAGCACTAAGCATTTATTTGAGTGGCTAACTTATGAGTACAAGAATAAGAAGAGTGATCTATGCATAAACATATGTAAACTATTAATGATCAAGAAGTGATCCTGAACACCGACTTATGAGTCAAGCATAGCCCCACTGTGTTCTCTTCTCGGTTCAAACCTCACAAGAAGAGACGGTAACGGTTATGCACACGGTTGGTATATTTTATTTGAGTTTACTTCATGTTTGCTATGACTGGGTGTTAAGAAAATTTCCAAGTTGCCACATAACCGCGGGCACGGCTCTCAGAATAATTTAACCCTGCAAGGGTGCTCCAACTCATCCAACACAAACTAGCCACAAGCTGCACTAGAAAACCTCAACCTCAAGATAGCTCAAGGAATCTAATCCGTCTCCAATGTATCTATAATTTTTTTTGTTCCATGCTGATATATTATCATTCAAGGATACTTTTTGGGTGTTTATTTTCCAATTTATAATATTTTTGAGCACTAACCTATTTACCGAGTGCCCAGTGCCAGTTGCTATTTTCTACGTGTTTTTGACTTTTCAGGTTTATAGTACCAAACAAAGTCCAATTGCCACGAAACTTTTTGGTCATTTTTTATGGTGCGAAGGAAGACCTAGAAGCATCGGGAGGAGGGCGGAGGCTGCACAAGGGCCCCTCAAGCCAATAGGGCGCGCCCTGATGGCTTGTGCCTCCCTCGAGCGCCTCCCGACGCCCCTCTCTGACCTATAAATTCTCATCTACCCTAAAATCACCAGAGGGTCGACGGGATCCCATCTAGAGCTTTGTTTCGGCACCCCATCGAAGGGGGGTCGATCATGGTGGGCCTCTTCATCAACCTTGCCGCCCTCATGATGATGTGTGAGTAGTTCACCACATACCTACGGGTTCGTAGGTAGTACCTAGATGGCAATCTCTCTCTCTTGATCTTCAATACAATGTTCATCGCAACTTTGCCTTGATCTATCCTATGTAATCCCTTTGTATGGTGTGTTTGTTGGGATCCCATGAATTGTGAGTTTATATTCAGATTATTCATAATAGTAATAGGTGCAGGCAGGAGTCAGCCTATTTGCTTGTGGACGTGATGCCTATATACACATGATCATTGCCTTTTCTATCAATTGCCCAAAAGTAAGTTGTTTACCCACCATATGCTATTTCTATGAGAGATGCCACTAGAGAACAATACGCCCCCCGGGTCTATTCACTTATATATTCCCAAACGCTACTATTACCTTGTTGTTGTTTTTTGCTTTTATTTTATTTTGCAATTTACTATTATCTACACAACTCACTTGCTTGCAAATAATGAGATCAAGGGTATTGACAACCCTCTTGCCGGCGTTGGGTGCAAGTTGTTTGTTCTTTTGTGTGCAGCCACTAAAGACGGTTGAGGATTGGTATTACTATTGGTTTGATAAACCTTGGTTTCGTAACTGAGGGAAATACTTACCCACATTGTGCTACGATAATCGTTCCTCTTCATAGAAAACCCAACGTAGATTACAAGTATTAGGAAGGATTTTTGGCGTCGTTGCCAAGGAAGATCATCACCAACTATCAAGTAACTTCACACAAATTATCATTCAATTTTTCGTCTCTTTATTTGCTGTTATATTTAGTTTGTTTCATAAAAAACAAAAAAACAAAAAAAATTATCTTTGCTAGCTAACCTAGCTATGGTACCTTATCTTTGTCACGCAAAAACAGAAAGTAAAAAGCAAAAATAAAGATAAATGGATCCTAATCCATGTGCTAATCTTTTCCAAAGACCTATTTATGTTGAATCAATTGCTAGTGAGAATTCACTAGATTATATTTATGAGGTCTTGCTTGAAAATCGTGAATCTAAAGAGATTCATGATAATTCCTTGAATGAAATGCATAATTGCCATGTTGTTAGTATAAATTCTATGAATATCAATTGTGCTAATGATAATGATTGGGGTGATAAGCATGATGTTTCTTGTTACCTTGATAATTCTATGCTTCATAATGATTCTATCTTTGATTATGATATTTGCAACACTACTAAAAAGTGAGTTTGGAAGACCGTCAAATTTAGGAAATAATGACCCCACTACCTTGGAAGATTGTAAAAATTTTGTGCATGTGGATAATAAATTATATGATAGCTATATTGTTGAATTTGAATATGATCATACATGTAATTATTATGATAGAGGTAAATAGGGTTATAGAAATTCTCATGTTACTCACTTAGCTCTCTTGATGTTCACATTATTAATGCTTCAATCTTCTTATTTACATATGCTAGATTTCACTTGTCTTGAGAATTTGTTTTCATATAATATGCCTATGCATAGGAAGTATGTTAGACTTAGATGTGTATTTCACATGCTATATGATGCTCTCTTTGAGCTTCAATTACTATCCTTTATGTAAGCATCACTGAAATGTCAACCCTATCTTGATGGCTATAAAGAAAGAGCTTGTTAAGAGACAACCCAATAGTTACCTTTTTACCTTCTATTATTTTGTGATAACATGATTATTCCCGCTGTAATGATTATGTTTTTATTTTTTAATTAGTGTCTGCGCCAAGTAAAGCCTTTGGGATAACTGACGAGATGAGTAGAATCACTGCTAAAACAAAACAGAAACTTTTGACTCCAGTATAGGAATTTTGATTTTTTACTGGAGCGTGATAATGATCTGAAATTATTACACAGTATTTCTATATAATTGTTTTTCAGAATTTTGAGAGTTACATAAGTATGTGCTCTTTACATATTGCTATAGACCGTTCTATTTTAAACATATTCTATTTTGCTTGCTTAGTTTGCTTGTTTTGATTATACTATGGATTATATCGGGGGGTATAAGCCATGGAGAATTTAGAATACAATACCTATTTTGCAAAAATGAGATAAGAATCAATTTATAACAGCACCTAAAGTATTCAATATGATTCTTATACTAACGGATCTCACGAACTTTTGTTGAATTTTGTGTGATTGAAGTTTTCAAGTTTTGGGTATGATCACGATGGACCACGGAATAAGGATTAGCAAGAGCCTAGGCTTGGGGATACCCAAGGCACCCGAAGGTAATATTCTAAGGAAGACTGAAGCATCTAATCTTGCGGATGCCCCGGAAGGCATCCCCTCTATTCGTCTCAATCCATCGGTATGTCACGTGGAGCTATATTTTTATTCATCACATGATATGTGTTTTGCTTGGAGCGTCGTTTGCTTTTATTTGCTTATACTTTTAGTTTGTCAAAATCATCATTTTCTGGACACACCTATTTGAGAGAGACACACCTTCATCACAATTTGCTAGAATACTCTGTGTGCTTCACTTCTATTCTTTGAGATTGGTAGTTGCTCTAGTACTTCACTTATATCTTTTTGAGCATGGTGGCGTATAGATTTTATAGAAATAATATGCTCTCGTTATTCACTTATATTTTTTTGAGAGGTGATAAATAGTGATGGTAATTTGCATGGCTCATAAGACTAGTCCAAAAATAATAGGTATTCAATGAGTGATAATCGAAACCATCATGTAGCACATATAGAGAAATTTCGTGTTAATAACATTGATGTGGTAATATAAAAAAGGTGTGAGTTCATAATTATTGATTCGTAGAAGTGTCGACATTAAAATGCATTAACCTATTATTCATCTAAAAATTAAAGAGGCATGGTGATGATGTGTGAGCATTTCTATTCCTTGTTGAAATCCTAGTGTTGTTTCGAGTCGGGGGCGCGTGATGATTAACTCCTACCAACCTCCTCCCTCGGAGCATGCGAGTAGTACTTTGATTTATGATAAACTAATAAAAATTTGCAATAAGTATGTGAGTTCTTTATGACTAATGTGACACCATGGACATACGGATCTTCACCTTCTCATATTTGCTAGCCTCTTCGGTACCGTGCATAGCCCATTCTCAACTCGAGGATCGGTGCAACTTTCGCCGGTGCATCCAAGCCCCTTGACATGATACACTCTGTCGCACATAAGCCTCATTATATCTTCCTCAAAACAGCCACCATAACTACCTATAATGGCATTTCCATAGCCATTCCGAGATATATTGCCATGCAAATTCCATCGTCACTTCACAAGACTAGTTCATTCATCATCATATTGCTTTGCATGATCATATAGAGTTGACATAGTATTTGTGGCAAAGCCACCGTTTATCATATTTTTGAAACATGTCATGCTAGATCATGCACATCCTCGTACACTGGAACATCCCAAATTTAGGAATGTTATAATAAATAGATCAATGATTGTTTGTCTGATTGAGTGATTGAATTTGAGTGAAAATTTGAAACTTTTGAATGAGAGGGAATAAAATGACTTTCCCCTTTGCTTTTGAATTCAAATTCATTCAATACAAATCAGTGAGAGAAGATAATATGACTTGTTCAAAATAAAGGATTTGAATAGTGGAAATGGAAAACTACTGAAATTTCCTATTTGGAATTCATTGCATATTTGGTTCTATCTGAAAACTTGAAAGAATTCAATTTCACTTGCCCAAATTCAAAACTTTGAGAGGAGGAACATGACCCTCCAAACAAGGGGTATTGTTGTGAAATAGTTGAATCATAAAACCCATTGGGTTATTTGAAAAATATTTGCAAAAATAAATAAAACCAATTTAGGTATTTCCTGAAAAATACATTTTTTAAAAAGTATTTATTTTGACCGTGGAAGAATGTCCATCTATTTGCATTTAATTTTCTGATAATTTTGGTATATAATAATGACATATTTGGAGTCATCTTTATTTTCCTTTTTAATTTTTCTTTCCTGTTTTTACTGAAAAGGAAAAATACGCTCTATTAGGAAATACCTCGAGGCCATTGGAAGGAATCGGCCCAAATCTGCCCAGCCGGATCCAAAAACGATTCGGGACGATCACCCGATCCATCGCGCACCTCTCACGTGCCGCTAACACGCGGGCCCCACTGGCCAATCCCGCATCCCGTCGATTTTCTCCTTCCTTTCCTCGCCGGAGCAGACCGGATCCGCGACGGATCCGTACATTCCCTTCCTCCCCCTCGCCCCTGACCTCCCTATAAATAGAGGAGACCCTGCCACCCCCGTTCCACCCTGATTTTCCTCTCTCCAAGCACCATCGCCGCCGCATCACCTCATCGGAGTTCCACCCGAGCTCCCGAACCTTCATGAGCTCATAGCGCTCGACGCCGACGCTCCAACCCTCCCTGATGCCACAAATCTTCACCGGAGACTCGCCGTCGTCGCCTGGACCTCCCATCTACTGTAGACGACCACCGGAGCGACACCTACACCGACCTCGTTGGAGCCCTGCCCCAACAGAAGCTCTACGAGCTCGAGGTGCTCGCCTCCAACACCCTCGGGCTCTGACGCCGACGCCAATCGACACTGGAGGTTCGCCTACATCGACTAGACACCTCCACCACCATTGAGGATCACCAGAGCCCCATCCCCGACGTCCTCGTCGCCCTGCCTCGCCGGAATCTTCCATCGCCAGCGACATAACCTTGTGAGCTCACCCCCTCTCCTTTGTAGACGTTGGATCTGGATCCAACGATCCAGCTTAGAAATTTTAATACCCTGAACCATTTTCTTTTACGCTGTGGACATTCACCGATTAGCACCTACGCGCGCACAACCTCAACCAACCAGAAAGCGCCACGTAGCACCCCATGTTCGTTAGTTTAGGTTTTCTTTTTTCTGTTTTCTATTTTAAAAATAGAATAGAGTCTGATTTTGTTTTTGCTATAACTATTAGTATTTTTTAGTATTTTTGAGTGATTCTTTTTGCATGTTGTCACAAATTTTATGTAGTTTCTGTAGATATAAAGTTGGACCAAATTTGAAAGTTTAAAATTTGAATTCTGTTGAATTTACTCAAACCACTAGAATTTGAATAACTTGAGCTTAAACATAGATTTTGAGTTGATTCTTTTTTTCTACTTGTCACTAGTGACTTTATTTAAGAGTAGGTAGAATTT
The DNA here is from genome assembly GCA_022496015.1 of Hordeum marinum. Classification (NCBI taxonomy): domain Eukaryota; kingdom Viridiplantae; phylum Streptophyta; class Magnoliopsida; order Poales; family Poaceae; genus Hordeum; species Hordeum marinum. The sequence goes on along the minus strand of CM039676.1, from coordinate 162,988,539 downwards.
GAGAATTTTTCGAATATTTTAAATTAGGACTTCTGGTAAACCAGTTTCTTTTTTAGTTTTTTTGGTTTATTTATATTTCTTTTGTTTTAATTGTTTTTATTTTATTTTTATTTTATTTAGGTTGACAAGTTTTATGTTGTTTCCTTTTAGTTAGCAGTAGTATTTCAACCAAGTTACTTTTATGTCGATTATTATTTTTATAGCACGAAATCAATTCTAGTTTCATAATAACTTGCAAATTGATTTCATTGTTAGTTTAATTTCCTATTTGAAAATACTTATATAAATTTTTTTATAGGTTTTACCTTTTGTTAACTTAGTTGTTCTATATTTTGTTTTCTCTTATCTTATTAGTTTTTTGTTTTACTTGTTGTTAAGTTTATTAACAAGAAAACTTATGGTGTTTAGTGTGTTGTTTTTCCTAATTCTTAGTTGTTCTTCAAAAATAATTCTTTTCGCTAGTAAAATATTTGCTAGAACATCTTTGTTAGATTTTACTTTGTTGTTGTCTTGTTGCTATTAAAAATTTGATAAATTGTAGGAAAAACTACTTTGGTTGTTCTGATGAAGTTTTGTTGTTTTAAATTTTGTCTTAAGTATTTCCTTCATCAGAACCTTGTTGCTTTTAGTTGTGTGTTCCTTATTGTTTGATAGTATTGATTGCTAGAAGTGTTTTCTTATGAATGCAATGTTTGACTATATAGATTTCATCGGAGAGTGACGAATAGTTCTATCAAGTATTTTCTGAGAGCGATATTTATTCTTCATCAACAGTACAGGCAAGTTCACTTTGATCATCTTACATTACCTATGTTTCATTTGCATTAGAATCAATCTTTCCATCTAAATCTAGTAGTGTATTGATCTTGAACTTGTAGTAGTATCATGATGTAGGAGAAACCCAACATCCTGTTACCACTTGCCCGGGAAGGGACGTTACTTACAATTGCTATGCTTTAGTAGACGGGATTGGTTGTGAGATTCAGGAGTGTTGTGAGGTTAATTAATTATTTCAAGACTTGCATGATGATCAAGACTTGAAGACTTCAAGGACTCAATATACCTCTAGGTGCATTGGACATGCATTTTCGCAGCCTGATATCTGTCATGGTTATGCCGGGAATCCTGGTATCTACCTGTGATCATCCCAATGGAATGCCACCTAGGCTCAAAGAGATGGATGGATACTTCAAGGAAGGAAAGCTTACATGTGCAACTGCAAGTCAATATGGGCTCTGGCTTGGTTGATCCTAGTGGTGACTCCGTTAGGTCAGTTTCTACGAGATGTAGAAGAACGGTAGGATTTGGATGGGCACTGACTTTCTATCGGAGGATCACTATGGAAGACCATGTTTCAATCGTCCCGTTCTAAAACACCAGGAAGTGCGAGGACATAATAGGAGGGATCGATTCTTGTGGGTAAAGTATACAAACCTCTACAGAGTGTCAATCTAATCGATTAGCCGTGTCCCCGGTTATGGACAACATGAGCACCAGAGATGATACTATCATCCATTCTCAACACAATTAATAAATTCTATGATGAGTGGGTCTATTAATAATTTTGGGACATGAGAATTGGTTGGTGGAACCATCTCATTAACAACCAACTTTTGTAGTGAATTTTCCGCTTGAATCCTTTGTTGTAGGGAAAATAAAACCAGCTTTTCTGCAAAAGCTCAAACACAGAGCCACAGAGCCTTTTGCATATAGAATAGCCTTTATCATTCTTTCTATGGTGATCTTGCCAGTACATTCAATGTACTGACCTACACTGCTGCAACGTCTTATTTCCGCTGAGACTGAAGAGGTATATATCAACTTTATGCTTTTTACATGTGATTGCACTTTGATATATACATTGATGTACTGTGTGTGCTAGCATACTGATCCAGGGATGGCACTAACACACGGAGGCTTGACTCGTTTTGAGTCGGGTCACTACAAAAATGGTATCAGAGCACATGTTGACTGTAGGACGTGACCCTAGAAACTGGAAAGCCCATAGGACAGGATATCTCTCAAAAAAATCTATTCTCAAAAAGATCTTTTACTTCTTATCCTTCTGAGTTTTATTAAATATTCCTCTTACCCAAAATAGTTAGATAATACCCTTATCCCTTTGACCACTCGGAGGAATCAACTAATTGTCACTTCAACCAAGACAACATATCGGACAACTGATGACCAACTCAGACAAAGATGTATTCACTATGGAAAGAGCTACAAAAAAATTGAAGACTATAAGGACGTGAAGAGATTGAAGAGTTTCAAGGATTTTATGCCCCCCTAGAAGATCAAACCCCTGTTGCATACTCATGTTAGATACGGTGATGTGTGAGCTGTCATTTGTGTGCATTTTTTTGACAGCCACAAGTAAAACATATTTTCAAAACTATTGTTTGAATTGTGTGAATGTCCCTCCTTTCTTTCTCTCGTATCTCATCCCCAAAATGCTTGGACCCAATAGATGGTGAACGAAACTGGACTTCTATTCTCTGGACCAATGACCCAGTTGGAGGCTGAGATATGGCTTCAGAACATGGAGGAACATTTTGGGAGCTACTTGATTTCAAAGAAGTATGCGGTTGCACACGCTCTCCAGTACCTTACCCGAAGTGCTGCTATCTGGTGGAGAATGCATCATGCCATACAAGCATTTAATTGAGCAGAAACTTGGGAAGAATTAAAGAAGACTCTGTTAAGATCTCGTCTCATCCGGAAGCATTGTGAATGCCCCATGAAGAAGACTTGTGCATGCAAGATCTGTGGAGAGATAGGACACACCCAGGAACAACACAAGGATGGATGCCCTTATTGTGAAGAAAATCATCCAGCTGAGGAATTCCCCACTAGTCAGGTGACTTGTTTCTTGTGTGAAGGAACCACCCATTACCTAGTTGAGTGCAACTTTTATCCTAAGATACGACAGGTTGTCAAGCAAAAGAAAGAGGCCCTCAGGGAAAACTTTGAGGAACCTCTGATAAGTATGCCCGTGCCAATGCCGACAAAAGATGTACCATTTGGAGATACCTCAATAGAGAACTGCACCAAGTCATGTTATTCATGCGGAGAAGAAGGACATATCTGACAGGATTGTCCAAAGGAATACCTGGAAGAATTCCCGACGGAAATGTTTGGGTATGATACTTAGGAAATAGAAGCTATGATCTGTACGCAAGGGTCAAGGAAGAAGAGAAAGCACATCAGGAAGAGACAAGCCCCTGAACAGGAGGACCTGAGTCATATCAGATGTTTCAAGTGTAAGGATATGGGTCACTACGCCAATATGTGCCCAGGAAAGGAACCAAGAAACCAAGGAGCAAACACATACATCAAGAAGCCTCGAGACTTGTCCGAAGTCATCTGTTTTCGATGCAAGGAAGTAGGACATTATGCTAATACATGTCCAGAGGAGAACAAAGCTAGAATGGGGTAGTTAAGCTTTAATGATGGCAATATGTGTAACTTGAAACACTCTTGTTTTCATGAGATTATGGAGTTAAATTTTGCAACGGAAGTCTCTGAGATTGTAATAACTTCATAAATCAATGAAATTTATTGTGTCCTGATTTTTCCATGTTGGTATATATGAGTTGTTACTCTATGAACAAAGATCTCCGACCATTTTCGAGGATATGAGAAAATATGGTCTATGAAGGCATATGTACTTTTCATTTTAAGTGTGGTAGTAACCGGTAAAACCACATGATCCATGGAATAAGAAAGGACCATATTGCCAAGAAGTATGGATCAAATGAATACAAATGAAGGTAATGATGTACCATAACAAACCATGTGGATGACAACATTTGTAACAAAGTACTTTTAAAGTTGGAATCTTGAGAAAAGGAATGATTGTGATGAAACAATACCCAAGGTTAAACAGACCAATGGAAAGGAAAATGAATTCCATAGAGTGGAATCTAGACAAGAATAAGTCTGTGATTTATTACATCAAGGGTATGATGGAGTGAATTGAAGGTAATGTTGGAATATGAAACACTAGTAACCTCAAGGGTGAGTTAAAGTTGTGAGCCCACAGAACCACAGACCTTAGGATTGATACATATCAAGTACTACCTTTATAAAGGAAGAAACTTGGAGAAGTTATGACTGTTCAGCAAACGTTTTTCTTAGGTGGATACGAAACACTGAGAGATGTGAAGAAACAATAGATGTTTTGTTCAGCTTGCAGAATCAATGGATTTATCCGAACTCCGTTCGTTGACAAGAGAAATTTGTGCAACGCTTGTGAGGAAGCCTAGGTGTTAGAATACGAGATTCACTGAACCTTATACAAGGTAATGATTTCAGTGCGACATGGCTTGGCCACCATGACGACTTACTCTTATCATTTCACTTGTTATTCGGAATGGTAAATCTGAGTGACTTACCCATAGTAAAGAGACAACATTCTTTGAAGCTTTTGTTTAAGACTTAGAATGGTATGATGAAAACCCGTTGTACATGACAGTTGTTGCCACACATAGGATTTTTTTTCTGGTGAGGAATGAAGCCAAGACCCATTTCACTGCAGGATAACCACTAATGGTAGACCACCATGAGATCTTCGATAAGTTATTTAGAATGATCACGAGGCATGTCAGTTAAGAAGACCCGGTATCAGAGGAAATACATTTTGTTATGAGAACACAAGATTTTGATTGAAACATAAGAGAATCACCGAAGGAGCTATCGTAAAGAATGTGAAGCGACAGATGCACCCAGAGGTCTGTCATGATTTTGAGGAACCAGTAACTCTCATTTTAAGTGTGGTAGCCCAACACTATGCAGGTTAATGGATTTGTTAGAAGACCCCCAAACCCTAACCTTTCCTTTCTAGCCTCTTCGAATCTCGAGGACGAGATTCATTTTAAGTGTGGTAGGTTTGTAACATCCCAAATTTTGGAATGTTATAATAAATAGATCAATGATTTTTTGTATGATTGAGTGATTGAATTTGATTGAAAATTTGAAACTTTTAAAAACTTTTGAATGAAAGGGAATAAAATGACTTTCCCCTTTGCTTTTGAATTCAAATTCATTCAATACAAATCAGTGAGAGAAGATAATATGACTTATTCAAAATAAAGGATTTGAATAGTGGAAATGGAAAACTACTGAAATTTCCTATTTGGAATTCATTGCATATTTGGTTCTATCTGAAAACTTGAAAGAATTCAACTTCACTTGCCCAAATGTAAACATTTTGAGAGGAGGAACATGACCCTCCAAACCAGGGGTATTTTTGTGAAATATTTGAATCATAAAACCCATTGGGTTATTTGAAAAATATTTGCAAAAAGAAATAAAACCAATTTAGGTATTTCCTAAAAAATATTAAAAAAAGTATTTATTTTGACCGTGGCAAAATGTCCATCTATTTCCATTTAGTTTTCTGATAATTTTGCTATATAATACTGACATATTTGGAGTCATATTTAGTTTCCTTTTTAACCTTTGTTTCCTGTTTTTACTAAAAAGGAAAAATACGCTCTATTAGGAAATACCTCGAGGCCATTGGAAGGAATCGGCCCAAATCTTCCCAGCCGGATCCGAAAATGATTCCGAACGATCACCCGATCCACCGCACACCTCTCCCATGTTTCTAACATGCAGGCCCCACTGCCCAATCCCGCATCCCGTCGGTTTTCTCCTTCCTTCCCTCACCGGAGCAGACCGGATCCGCGACGGATCCGCAGATTCCCTTCCTCCCCCTTGCCCCTGACCTCCCTATAAATAGAGGAGACCCTGCCACCCCCGTTCCACCCTGATGTTCCCCTCTCCATGCACTGCCGCCGCCGCATCACCTCATCGGAGTTCTACCCGAGCTCCCGAAGCTTCACGAGCTCATAGCGCTCTACGCCGACGCCCCCAACCCTCCCCGACACCACCAATCTTCACCGAGGACTCGCCGCCGTCGGCTAGACCTCCCTTTTGCTGTAGCCAACCACTGGAGCGACACCTACGCCGACCTCGTCGGAGCCCTGCCACAATAGAAGCTCGACGAGCTCGAGGCGCTCGCCTCCGACCCCCCGAGCTCTGACGCCGACGCCAATCGACGTTGGAGGTTCGCCTACATCGACTAGACACCTCCACCACCGTTGAGGATCACCGGAGCCCCATCCCCGATGTCCTCATTGCCCCTGCCTCACCGGAATCTTCCATTGCCGGTGACATAACCTTGTGAGCTCATCCTCTCCTCTGTAGACGTTGGATCTGGATCCAACGATCCGGCTTAGAAGTTTTAAAACCCCGAACCGTTTTCTTTTACACTGTGGACGTTCACCGATTAGCACCTGCGCGTGCACAACCTCAACCAACCAGAAAGCACCATGTAGCACCCCATGTTCGTTAGTTTAGGTTTTCTTTTTTCAGTGTTCTATTTTAAAAACAAAATAGACGCTGATTTTGTTTTTGCTATAACTATTAGGATTTTTAGTATTTTTGAGTGATTCTTTTTGCATGCTGTCACAAATTTTATGTAGTTTCTGTAGATATAAAGTTGGACCAAATTTGAAAGTTGTAAATTTTAATTCTGTTGAATGTACTCAAACCACTAGAATTTGAATAACTTGAGTTTATAAATAGATATTTTAGTTGATTCTTTTTGCTACTTGTCACGAGTGACTTTATTTAACAGTGGGTAGAATTTGAGAATTTTTAGAATATTTTAAATTAGCACTTTTGGTAAAACATATTCTATTTTAGTTTTTTTCATTTATTTCTATTTCTTTTGTTTTAATTAAATTTATTTTATTTTATTTTATTTTAGTTGACAAGTTTTATCTTGTTTTCTTTTAGTTAGCAGTAGTATTTCAACCAAGTTATTTTTATGTCGATTATTATTTTTATAGCATGAAATCAATTCTAGTTTCATAATAACTTGCAAATTGATTTCATTGCTAGTTTAATTTCCTATTCGAAAATACTTTTATAAATTGTTTTATAGGTTTTACCTTCTGTTAACTTAGTTGTTTTATATTTTGTTTTCTCTGATCTTATTTTTTTGTTTTACTTGTTGTTAAGTTTATTAACTAGAAAACTTATGGTGTTTAGTGTGTTGTTTTTCATAATTATTAGTTGTTCTTCAAAAGTAATCTTTTTGCTAGTAAAATATTTGCTAGAACACCTTTGTTAGATTTTACTTTGTTATTGTCTTGTTGCTATTAAAAATATGATAAATTGTAGGGAAAACTACTTTTGTTGTTTTGATGAAGTTTTGTTGTTTTAACTTTTGTCTTAAGTATTTCCTTCATCACAACCTTGTTGCTTTTAGTTGTGTTTCCTTATTGTTTGATAGTATTGATTGCTAGAAGTGTTTGCTTATGAATGCAATGTTTAACTATATAGATTTCATCGGAGAGTGACGAATAGTTCTATCAAGTATTTTCTGAGAGAGATATTTATTCTTCATCAACAGTACATGCAAGTTCACTTTGATCATCTTACATTACCTATGTTTTATTTGCATTAGAATCAATCTTTCCATCTACATCTAGTAGGATATTGAGCTTGAAATTGTAGTAGTATCATGAGGTAGGAGAAACCCAACATCCTGTTACCACTTGCCCGGGAAGGGACGTTACTTACAATTGCTATGCTTTAGTAGACGGGGTTGGTTGTGAGATTCAGGAGTGTTGTGAGGTTAATTAATTATTTCAAGACCTGCATGATGATCAAGACTTCAAGACTTCGAGGACTCAATATACCTCTGGGTGGATTGGACTTGCATTTTGGCAGCCTGATATCTATCATGGTTATGCCGGGAATCCTGGTATCTACTTGTGATTATCCCAACGGAATGCCACCCAGGCTCAAAGAGATGGATGGATACCTCAAGGACGGAAATCTTACGTGTGCAACCGCAAGTCAATATGGGCTCTGGCTTGGTTGAACCTAGTGGTGACTCCGGTAGGTCAGTTGCTATGAGATGTAGAAGAACGGTAGGATTTGGATGGGCACTGACTTTCTGTCGGAGGATCACTATGGAAGACCATGTTTCGATCGTCCCGTTCTCAAACACCAGGAAGTGCGAGGCATAACGGGAGGGATCGACTCTTGCGGGTAATGTGTACAAACCTCTGCAGAGTGTCAATCTAATCGATTAGCCGTGTCCCCGGTTACGGACAACATGAGCACCGGAGATGATACTATCAGCTGTTCTCAACACAATTAATAAATTCTATGATGAGTGGGTCTATTAATAATTTTTGGATATGAGAATTGGTTGGTGGAACCATCTCATTAACAACCAACTTTTGTAGTGAATTTTCCGCTTGAATCCTTTGTTGTAGGGAAAATAAAACCAGCTTTTCTACAAAAACTCAAACATAGAGCCACAAAGCCTTTTTCATATAGAATAGCCTTTATCATTCTTTCTATGGTGATCTTGCCAATACATTCAATGTACTGACCTACACGGCTGCAACGTCTTATGTTGCAGATACTTTTCTACGATGAGTAAGAGTACGATTCAGGGTTACGGTCTACACTCAACCTGCCGTTGGTGTTTATTGGGACTCCACTCCCGTTGACTATTTCCGCTGAGACTGAAGAGGTATATATCAACTTTAAACTTTTTACATGTGATTGCACTTTGATATATACATTGATGTACTGTGTGTGCTAGCATACTGATCCAGGGATGGCACTAACACATGGAGGCTTGACTCATTTTGAGTCGGGTCGCTACATACACTGCCAAAGGCATTCATATATATTCATATCTTCCTATCAGTTCTTCATATTGAGTTATAAGTAAATAAAAGTGTGATGATCATCCTTATTAGAGCATTGTCCTAGTGAGGAAAGGATGATGGAGACTATGATTCCCCCACAAGTCGGGATGAGACTCCAAATGAAAAATAAAAAAAATGGTGGAGGCCAAATGAGCCCACCATAGATAAAAAATACATTAATGGGGGAGGCAAAAAAGCCCACCATGAAAAAAAATAAGAGAAAAAGAGAGAAGGGACTTTGCTACTATCCTTTACCACACTTGTGCCTCAAAGTGGCACCATGTTCTTCATATAGAGTCTCCTATTGTGCCACTTCCATATGCTAGTGGGAATTACCTTTTCATCATAAACTTGGCTTGTATATTCCGATGACGAGCTTCCTCAAATGCCCTAGGTCTTCATGAGCAAGCAAGTTGGATGCACACACACTTAGCTTCAATTGATCTTTCATACACTTATAGCTCTAGTGCATCATTCGCATGACAATCCCTACTCCTTGCATTGACATCTATCGTTGAGCATCTCCATAGCTCGTTGGTACGCCTAGTTGATGTGAGACTATCTTCTCCACTTTTTACCCCTTTGATATCTATCATCGTATTCCGTTCCACCTACATGCTATGTCTAATGGTTCACGTTCATGTATTGCGTGAAGTTGATGCATATTGAAAAAGTACGATCCAATTGTTTTGGATTCAAGGCTCCGCATACCCAAGAAGGTTTGAACTCTGGGGCATGTGCAATGATCCCAACCAGCTCAAGCCTTAAGCATGCCGCTCCACAGCTGGACCATGAGGAAAATGTGTGAGAGTGTGAGAAGATGGACACGAGAGATTTACCCAAGTTTGGGCCACCTTGCAGTGTAAGACCCTACTCCTGCTTTTGTGGATTGGCCTCATGAGGAGGTTTGTGGATGAACTAGTATAGTGGTTGAACGACCTCATGAGGGCTCTTTGGTGTGGGAGGTTCCGATCCCCGTCTACGGTGGAGGCTAGTCACTATTTATAGGGGCCTTTGTCCTCTTCCCTTGTCGCACTGGCATGAAGGGATCCTAGAACGACCAAATTTTAAAGGGGACAGGAGGTACAGCTTATCCTGACTAAAGGTGGTCTTCGCCTGCAAAGCAACTGGTCGTGACACAGAGGTGGGCTCGGCGATGACATCCATCCTGCCAAGCTCGTGGTCTTGGTCATGTTGCACCGAAGCGGAAACCTTTGGGGGATCCCTTGGGAACCCACGTACATCCTTGCCTCCTTAGCATCAAAGAGGAAACTGTCCTCTCTACGCCTGCTGGCGCCCGCCTGGCCTTGGTCATCATAGCTCACGTCATCGCAGCCTCCTGAGGCCGGGTGCCAACATAGGAATCTCTGCTCCTCCGGAGGCAGCCTAGGGAGGCTGCTCCCCTTGGGATCTTGGCATCATCCCCCTCGCGAGACTGGGGCCCTCGCGAGGGCCTTGTCTTGAGGGGTTCGTCATTAGGCCATACTAGGCCACCGATGTGGATCACGCGCAGGGCCACATGCAGGTAGGTCTGGGTACCCCCAATCCCAAAACACTGACAGTAGCCCTTGGGACCGAGGAAAGAATGCCGAAACGCCACAGCCCCCAACCACCTGCGAGCCAATCTTGACGCGTGGTGTGTTGTAGGACACGGGCGCCTTCGCTCCCACGTTGCCTCATGAACTGCCCAGGCTAACAAAAGCATGGCGCCCGCTGCCGAGCTATTATTGCTCTCCTTCCTAGCGCCCTTGCTTCCTTCTCAGATCCCCTTTCCCTTGCGAGAACCTCCTCTAGATCTCAACACTGCGCCGCCCTTCCTGTTGCTCTTTTTCCTTAGGGACTTTGTAGATGGCGCCCGCCGGGAAGCCAAGGCCCAAGGCTCAAGCCTCGTCCTCTTCTTCCCCTTTGCTGACGCTCTTGGCCTCCTCCATTTCTAAGGAGGGGGACCTTGACCCCGTGCTCCTGTTTACAGTGGGCGATACTCACGAGTGGGGGGATACCAACGAGTGGGGGGAGACTTTGGCAAAGTCATTCTACCCCTTCTTCCTTCACAGCGTCTTCTCCAAGCTTGTCCTGTCCTTCTCGGGGTTCTTCGCCACCATTCTTGAGCATTATGGGATCCAGACACGCCACCTTCATCTCAACTCCATCCTTCTCCTATCCGTGTTTGCCTTCTACTGCGAGGCCTGCATGGGCGTGAGACCCTCAGCAGACCTCTTCTGCAACTACTTCAGCCTGCGGCTTCACGACTGCATGCAGCGATCAACGTGCACCTCCTTCACCATGGTCTAGAGCAAGAACTCGCTCCTGAAGGCTAGGTAGAAGGTGGAGGGATTTAGGCACTGCTGGATCTTCGTGGATACTCGGGGCCTCAGTTCGCATCTGGATCTCCCGATTGAGCTCCCCGAGAAGGCCCTCGCGTGGGGTTCTGCGAAGCTCACCGATACCCGGGCGAAACCCGTCTTGGGGCGGATCTCCTGGGACATGGAGGCCAAGCAATTGACCGGGGCGATGATAGTGAAGGAGTTCCTGACACAACACTTGGCGCCACTGCAGGCGCACTCGAAGCCCATGTGGGAGTTCGACGGTGCAAGGGACACCATCAGGCTTCGGTCCACCAGCCTGACTAGTGAGGATCTAGGCAGGGCCGTAGTCACCCTGGTCCACTGCAATCCCGGGGACCTCCCCGAGGCCTACGACAAGGAGGAGCTGGTTGCCACCATGCCCGCCTTTGACGAGCGCGGGCTCATGCCACCCGAGCGCCCTAACTCCCCGGTGCCAGTGTCCTTGGGCAATGCTAGTGATGGGGAAGACTCGAAGAAGACCTAGGATGATGGCCTGGAGGAGGTGTTTCCCCTATCACAGAGCGTACTCGTCCGCGATCTTGAAGATTACGACGCCGATGAGCCCCCAGCTGCGGGCTCCCAACGCTTCGTCAGGGCCCTCGGGAAGCTAAATCCTGCCTCTCATACCACGACAACATCCGACCAGGCGCCCCCTAAGAAATGCGCGGTTGCACCTCCTCCACCAGACTCCTCGTGCTCCAACGTGGCGGTCGAGGCGCCGGGCTCCTCTCCCCCAAGTCGTAGCTAGGGCTGGCGTGGCCCCCTAGGCTGCAGCCCCTCGGGGCGATCTCGTCACCCCTTCGGACGGCAGCGCCATGCCAAAAAAAGCCATGGGCATCCCGGCCCCCGACGACGTCGAGCGGAAGAAGAGATGGGTCATGGACGACGAGTAAGTAACTTGCTTTGCCTTTGGTCGGTTATAAATTGCGTGCATGCTCACGGCCTTCTCCCTCCTTGATGGCCAGGGTTGTTGTCGAGCCAAAGAAGAGGAATGCGAGCAATGAGCCAAGGGAGGCCCCTATCCGAATGGCGCTATCAGCATCTGGTCATGGACACGATGGTCGTGGGAACGCACCATGCCAGCTTGCTGTGACCTTTGAGTGCCCTGGTGGAATGGCACCCAAGCTTGCGGTCGTAATGCCTTATCCTGACGCCGCGCCGACGCCGCTAGGGCGGCCGGTCTCCAGGAGTGCGGAGGCTCATGAGGCAGCTCCCCTTGCTGTGGTCATGATGATTCTAATGCCGGGAGAGGGGGCGATCCCCTGCCCCCTCCTGACGCAGTGGTGCAGCCTCGAGAGGAGCCAGCCCCCGCGAGCCATTAGTCCGAGGAGTTGTTTGCTCTTGCCGTGCTTGAGGAGAGACTGGATCCTGAAGCGTCCCAAGCCAGCCGCGCCGCAGCTTCCGTGGGTACAACGCCTATCAAGGCGCCAGTGCTACCTCCTGGTCAGGCTCTCACGCTCATAACCCGCGGCCCGCCAGTCGGCCCTGCGCCTTGGTTGAGGCAAATGCCATGCTTGACCGGATCCGGGCCGACCTCCAAGGTGCCAACAGGCGCTCTTTCGTGGGGGTATGCCTGGAGCTTATCTTTGGGTGGCTCCAGGCCGACGCAACCATCAAGACGGCCTAGGGTCGGGTTGTGGCTGCCACAGCCGAGAGCAAGAAGGAGGCCGCCAAAGCCATGGCTGTCACAACCCTAACTACATGTCCTAGGAATAGTTTGAGCTTGCATCATGTTTCATTTTGCATCAACATGAAATGGGGACTAAAAGAAACCCCAAGATCATATTTGAATCAAACCAATTCAAACTTGGTGAAAATTCAACAAATCCAAAATGCCCTTCAAAAATGTTCCCTATGTCTGATAAAATTGGACGTGGATATGACAGGGATCATTTTAATTATTTGAACAATCAAACTAATTCAAAAATAATTGATAAGGCTCCTGAAATCATAAAATAAAGCACTATCATTATTTTTGTTTTCAAAATATCCTGAAAATTTTTAGACAAGTTTGAAATATTGAAACTTCAATATAGAAAATATATGGGATATTTTATAAAGTCAATTGTACCTGAAAAGGAAATAAACAAAAGTCAGTAAAAGAAAACAGAGAAGAAATAAAAAGAAAAAGAGAAAAGGCCCAGGCCAGGCCAGCCCACCTGGCCCAGGGAGGTCTTCGTCCTCCTGGCGGCCAGGAGGACGAGCGCGTGGCCGGAGCGCGCGTGCTACCGTGCCTCCACGTCGGTAGCTTCCTACCTGTGTCCTTCTCGCCAACGCGACGGGGATAATCTCCCTAGAGCGATCCCCATCGCTCCCTCTCTCTCTCTCTCTCGCCTGCTCGCCCTTCCTCCCCTTCTCTGCTCCGCCATGGGCAAACCCTGTTAGAGCTCGCCGCCGTCGTGTTAGCCGCTCCCCCTCGCCCCTGAGCCTCCCAATCAAACCGCCTAGTCGCCCTCTTCCTTCCAGCCGAGCCACGCATCGCCGAAAGCTCTCCAGCGCCGCATCGCCGTCATCTTCAACCTTCGGTCGCCGGCAAGGAAGTGGAGCTCGCCGCTGCTCCAGGCCCTCCCCGAGCCCGCTCTCGACGTCTCTGCGACCGCTGTGAGCCCCTAAGTCTTTTCCCCCTCTTTCCCCCATTCGATTTCGTGCTCTAGCGTCGGATTCCATCGAGGGCCGAATGCCCCCGCCGCTCGAGCTCGACGCCGGCCATGTTTCGGTGACCAGCTAGTCCGTATGAGGCCTCCGTCATGTTCGTGGGGCTGTGTAGAGTTCGTAGGTGCCAAGTAGAGCTCATGTTGCGCCCTGGTTCAATGAGCCCGTGCTCTGGCCGCCGCCCAGCTCACCGCCGGCATCGATTCTGACCATCTCAGCTCCCGGGAGGGGTCAGAATGGACGCACGCGCGTGTGCTGAGTCATTTGGTGCCCTCCGCCGTCCTTTTGGTCACCGGAGGAGGGATCCCGAAGCCCTCTGCCGTCTGTGGAGCCACCGGCGGCTCAACGCCGGTGGGTCTTGCCGGAGTTGACCAGGGGTTTGACCCCCCGAGTCACTGGCAAATGGGGCCAGGCCCTGACAGTCAAAGTTAATTAGGAAATAAACTAATTATTTTATTTAACCTAATCAGTCACTCACAGTGGGCCTAGCTTCTGGTAATTAATTAGGATTTAGCTTAATTAGTTAGTTAAGTGTCTGAGTCACTGACATGTGCCCCCCACATGTCAGGTTTGACTCTGGCCCGGTCAGCTGACGAGCCGACGTCATAATGATGTCATGCTGATGCAATAAAAGCAATTTCTAGTTTAAAAATAATTCCAGAAATTCTTCAAAAATTCAAAAATTCATATAAACTAATCTCTAAGTCAGATGAAAATAATTTATATATGAAAATTTATCAGAAAAATCCAATGAATCCAATGGTGCTATTGTCATGCATGTTAGAGCAATATAAATAGGTGAACATTGACATTTACCAATAGGTTAGTATTTGGTATTTGAAATAAAGAAAGATTTTGAACCCATATTCAAATTCATTCCAAATCGACATGAACACTAGTTGCATTAGCTCATCCATACATGCTATCATGCCATGATCATGCATCATATTGTTGCACTTGCGTGTGTTGATTGTTTCTTATCTGCATTGCGGTAGGCCCTGCTCCTGAGGATACCTCCGAGTATCCCGACGAAGGAGAGAACCTTTCCGCTACCCAGCAAGACAAGCAACCCCTTTGATCATTCCGATAATATCCCACTCTTTGGCTCCTGCTCTTGTTTATTGCATTAGGACAACCGATCACATGTCAGTCATACACGGTAGATGAACCTATTCTGTTGCATAACCTGACATTGTCATAGTAAATAGCTAAACCTTGCAACCTAGCATACCTGGTAGATGCTTGTGCCATGATGTGCTTAGCTTACTTTGCCTGCTATGCTTTCTATGCTTAGAGTTGTGTCAGGTCGGTTTCATCTGGGTGATGAACTGAGTGAAACGATGTTGTTCTGATGTGATGATATTATGATGAACCCGATTTGGTAAAGGTAGCGATGAGAGGCTATGTAGGAGTACATAGCGGGTTGTCGCATTGGGACCATTCTTAGGAACTGAGTTCCGTGTTTGTGAGCCAAGACTAGTTACTACCACACGTTGGGATACTGAATTGACACTCTCGACTTATCAGTCGCTTAGTCCTGAGTCCAGGAGTTGCAAGTAGTTTCTTGTGTTTATAGCATGCTAGAGGCCGTGCGTAGTGCTGACCCTAGGTCTGGGTTACGACGCGGTAGGCAGTGGCACGGTGTACCAAGGGTCACCCGAATGGTGGGCTTGGGAACCCTGCGCACATCGTTTGGGGCCGTAGCGGAGACTTCGGCCGGACTTCCATGCGGGTTCAGTCTCAAATAGGCGATAGCCTGGACTAGAGGTCTTATGCAATTGACGATAGTGGCTGATTCCCTCGCTGGGCTTCCACTTGAAGGTTGCCGAGGTGCATGGTTTTATGAGCACACAACGATAAGTGGCGAGAGCGTGTGTGAAGAAGTACACCCCTACAGGGTATGAAACCATTCTAATAGCCGCGTCCTCGGATATGGACTACTTGGAGAACTTATGCCATTCATAGATAATCAAATGGATACTCATAAAAATATCAAGACAAGTGTGAGTACCGTAGATGGCACTCTCCCAGGAGAGGGAAGTGAATCTATGGTGGTGTATTGTCGTGGAGTTAGTGGACTCGTGCGAGATATCTAAAATTGTAATAAAGAGTTAAAATTGAGTAGTGTAGGTTAGCCATGAGTCAAAGCTGGCATTGCTGCATAAACTCCACCTCCCCCTTTGTTGATACATGAGCATGATTAGCCTAGGTCTGCTTTAAAGACTTGCTGAGTACATTTGTACTCATGTTTGCTTAATAAATGTTGCAGATGAGACCCAGGACCCTTCGGGTGGGTTCTTTCTAGATGTCGACGATGTCGAATAGCTGGTGTCCCAGCTATGACCTTACGCCTGTGGCGGCCTGTAGATAGTCAGGCCATGTGCCTTTTTACCCCTTTCATCTGTCTGTACTCAGACAGCTTTATGCTTCCGCTTGGTTTGTATGAACTTGTTTGTATGACTTGCATGTCGGGTCATGTGACCCTATCTGTAAGAACATATTATGGAAGGCTTGTCTGAGCCTCTTAAATAAAAGTCATGTTGTTGTATGGTTATGTTGTGATGCCATGGTTGTATCTATGCATATCAGGCATGTCGTGCGTACGTGTGACGTGCAATGGTATGTATGGGATCCGACACCTAGTTGTGTGCCTTTAGTAGTACTCTTTATGGGAAACTGCCTCTTTGTGCTTCCACCGAGCCATGGTAGCTTGCTACTGCTCCGGACACATTGATTGACCGACATGTATCCTTCTTCGCTGCTGTGTCTACCCCTTCGGGGAAATGTCTCATAGTGTAATGGAGTCCCCGTAGCCTTCTACGACTCGTCTACGTGCAGTGATGGCATTTATGTCTCACGACGTAATGGAGTCCTTGTAGCTTGCTATGACTCGTCTACACACGCTTGAGGCCGACACCTGCATTGCTGGGTTATGTATGCATGTTTCCGTACGGATGTGCCACTTGGGTTCTATGACTAGTCATGTCGGCCCGGGTTCTCTGTCGTTTGATTGCCAGCGACATGTTCACATACGTGAGCCAAAAAACGCAAACGGTCCCGGCTAAGGTAAGGCTGCAGCCGTGGAACTTACCTTGCGTGAGGCCGCAAAGTGATGTGATATGTTACAACCTGGATTCATATGACTTAGGATCGGGGTCCCGACAATGGCATCTCGCGAAGCAGCGCTGGCCGAGGCAGTGGCTGCCGTGGAGTGCTGCAGTGAGGCAGAAGCCAAACTGAAGGCCCTTCAAGAGGAGCAAGCCACGCACGCACAACGGCTTCTCCAGCAGGAGGAAGATGTCAAGGCTCGCGAGGCGAAACTTGCCGATCGCCCCTCCATGTTGTCCCAGGAGGCGGACGACCAAGCTACGGAGCGCTGGCATTCGGCTAAGTTGAAGGATGAGGTAGCGGTGGCCCAGACGTCCCATGCCCGTCATGTCTCTGACGTGACAGCCCAACTGGATACTAGGGAAAAGACCCTTGCCGTAGCTAAGGAAAAGGTGGTCGTGGAGCACGACGCCTTCCTTCATCGAGCAAGGTGGATGCTAGGGAAAAGACCCTTGCCGCTGCTAAGGAAACGGCTGCCGTAGAGCATGACGCCTTCGCTGAGCGCTGCGCTTCATCTACAGGGGAGAATTCGAGGAGCCATTGACGACCCTTCAGGGCGGCTACGCCGGGCTCTCCTCCAAGCTTGGTGAGGTGCTTGAGGGTACGGGTGCCACGGTGGACTCCATCCTGGAAGCCGAGAGCCACGACCTTTTCTCCACGGCCGTGACACACATCTTCAGGCACCTCTACCTCCGTGAGCTTGACTTCGGCTTCAACACAGTGATAACCTTGGTTTCCCGTGAGTCCCACGACATTGCAGCAGCAACCATGAAGGGTTCCGTGGATGCGTTGATGAAGAACTTAGGCTGCGTCCCTAAAGCCGAGCCCCCTGCGGCGGAGCCGAGTAGCGACGAGGAAGGCATAGACGGCAATATTGACGACGAGCTTGACGTGACCGGGGCAATCGGATGTGGCGGTGGCCTTGGCGAGGACGGCTCCTCCTCCTAGATTCCCACCTGCAACATTTATCATGCCTCGTAGAGGCGTAAGCCTTGTCCGAATTGCAACACATCCTGTGCTTGTAATAATTTGTATGAATTCTGTGATTTACTTTTGCACCCTGTTTCCTTCATGCTTGCTTTTGTGCTCTGTGTCGGCAGGGCCCAATTCCGCGCATACCTCGACCACCGTTGGGCGTCCGGATCACTAGGCCGAGACCAAGGGGCGAGGGGCTACGTGACTAGTGAGGCCCCTGTGTCGCGATGCCCAGGTATCCCCCTTGATGTGCGAGCATCTCTCACGAAGCAGACATGGCGACAACTGAGTCGATTCGGAGTGCCTCTTAATGCTCGATGCGTCAGCAGGGCCCAATCTCGCGCATACCTCGACCGCCGTTGGGGCGTCCGGATCACCAGGACGAGACCAAGGGTGAGGGGCTATGTGACTAGTGAGGCCCCTGGGTCGCGATACCTAGTGGTCCCCCTTGATGTACAAGCGGCTTCCATACCTTTCCTCGTCAGCTTTTGCCTAGGAAGAGCGTGAGAAGACCAGGTACCAGGGACCTAGTGAGGAGGCACGCGCCAGATATAGCTTGAGTGTAGCCCCCGTCCACCCCCCTCGCACGCGCATCCTAGGGAAATGCCGCGTGATGAGGTCGTGAGGACGTACCGAGGTTGGTGCAGCCGCTAGGGTGCCCTCAGTTGTTTATCCACCAGCGCGGAGCATGGGGCTTTAGTTCACCATGGTCATAGTCATTGGAAGACCATGTCGTCCACCAGCGCGGAGCATGGGGCTTCCACTTGGGCATGGGTGGGGCCCCCTCCGCGTCCTCGGTGGACATCGAGTGTATACAACCCACTTGTTATTACATGAGAGTGTCACGGGAGAACTGGAGGAGGTGTATCTGGGCACCCGTGAGCCATCATGGGTCTCACGAGGCACTACCTCAAGGCGGGTTGTGCCTGGGTCTTCTGGCACGGGGCACACTTATAAAATCTATGTGAAGGGGACAAACTGCGCAAATGAATCTCCGGAGGCCACCGCATGGGAAGGCCAAACATGAACAACCCTAGGAGGTGACGTGTACGGGGCCGTCCAGTCAGATAGAGCTCAGCCGTTGTGTTTATTGACGATACGGGGACGGACCTGAGCACATACGCCGTGCCCAGTCTTCTCATGCGGCAAACCCTACTACTAGGAAAAGGGCTATAGATGATATGGCCACTAATGGCGCACCAGACATGTGGTGCGCCACTACTATATAGTAATGGCGCACCATGAGTCGGTGCGCCATTAGTGTGGTAGACACTAATGGCGCACCAGACCAATGGTGCACCATTAGTAACAAAAAAAATTAATTTTTTTTCCAAAAATTCTAATGCCGCACCAAGGAAGAGTGCGTCATTACTAGTTTAACTAGTAATGGCGCACCGCCAGCCTAGTGCACCACTACTATTTTTTTTGCAAAACTACTAATGGCGCACCGTAAGTTGGTGCGCCATTAGTAACGATGGTTACTAATGGCGCATCTGTCTGCGGTGCGCCATTAGTAACCTGGGACCAGCTAGATATTTTGGACAGCCACACCTACACACTCACTTTCCCCACTTCATTCTCTCCACCTCCTCCTCCAAGCTTGTGTCGGCTGCCTCCGCCTCCTCCTCACCTCATTTGCACCATAGATTCATAAAAATTAAGTGGTTAAATTACCTTTTTTTTGATAGGTAAGTAAGGGGAAAGCTATCTTTATGTTGTAGATCTACTTTTTTCTCCCTAGCTCACTCCAACAACGTGCACATGCACTTTTTATGGCCTTGCTAGATCTATGTATGTTTGTGGTGTTGCATATGTTTGTGGTGTTGCATATATGTTTGTGTTTGCAGGTACCGGTATTTGAAATGCGATAGTTTGCCAATATTTTGCCGGAATGTTGATTCATTTCCGTTTCGGCGAGAATTTTGGCACTATGCATTATTTTTGGTCCTATTTTTAGGGAAAGTCATGCCAAATTTTTTCTTGGTTCTAAAATATCGTTTTGCTCTACCCCGCAGGTGACCATGGTCCGCACGATGACCGAAGGCATCTTGAATAGGTTTTTGAGCTCCACGAAGGCCGAGATGCTGCAAAAGAACGAGACGGAGATAAGATGTCCGTGTCGAAGATGCAAGCTGAAGAGCCTTATTGCGGACCCGGATTCCGGGGAGGTGCGGGACCACCTGCTCTTGCGTGGTTTCATGGATGGCTATCGGTGGCAAGGTGATGAAGATGACTATGAAGTCGTCCATGGGGGTCGGGCAAGAAATGAGGAAGGGCAGCAAGACAACCACCGCGGCGATGGCGGGCGAGAAGACGAAGAATCTCCAGGACATGATCACGACGGTGATGCTGTACGCAGTCATCATGTAGAAGATGCCGGACATGATGATGAGGAATATCAAGACGAAGGGCATGATCATGAAGATGAAGATGCCGGAGCAGACGACGATGGAGGCTGGGTGCAGGACCCTCATATTCAAGAGCTGGTTCTCAAGCAGACGGATAATGCAAGAGCTGCCGCCCGAGAGAAAGCCAAGCTGGATCAACTGGAGATAGACGCGGTTACTCCATTGTATGAAGGATGTACTTCCCGCCCGCATTCTTTGACGTTATGGTGCATCTGCTGGTCCATATCGTGGAGGATATCATCCAACTCGGGCCGACGTTCCTGCACAGCATGATGCCGTTCGAAAGGATGAATGGTGTCATCAAAGGATACGTTCGCAACATGTCACGTCCAGAGGGAAGCATAGCCAGGGGCTTTCTGACCGAAGAGTGCATCTCCTACTGCACGAATTATCTAGTCATCGAGAACCCCGTTGGTCTGCCCGTCAACAGGCACCTCGCCAGGCTCGCTGGATGGGGTCACTGTGAGGGGCGCCGCGAAATGCATGTCGACTTCGAGGTCGACTCGCCGACTTTGAAAGAGCAAACCTAGTCGCGCTACAACACATAGACATGGTCGATCCTTGGGTGGTAGTCGCGCTACAACACTCGCCGACTGGGAGGAGTGTCGGAGACAGGTTCACCATTTCAACGGTAACAGTTACAAAGGGTACACCACTAGGGCGAAGGCGGAATCTAGATACGCGCGCTATCTAGCGGGAGAGAGGAGGGAGCGTTGGAGGAACCGGATGAAGACCAGTTTCATCGGGATTATGCTCATCGTGATGACTGCAGCTCTCTTCTATGTGATGGTAGTTTAGATGATCGATATCGACTTGTAATATGAAGAGAAACTCGCTACTCGCGGTCTCGATACTTGTAATGTTCTATCTTTGTTCGGTCTTTTGAATTCGGAGACTAATATGATGATTTCTATTTGGAGACTAATCTTCTATTGTATTCGATGAATCTGCCATTGCGTTGTGGTGTTGTCTAAATTCTGTCCAATAATATATTTTGTAACCTGTGAAAATATCAGAAAAGAAAAAAATTCCTAATATTCATACTAGTGGCGCACCATTCAAGACTCTAATGGCGCACTGTAAAAAAGACTCTAATGGCGCATCAGCCACTAGTGCGCCATTAGTATGCGAAAGCACACGGGTACATATGGCCCCCTGGGAGGCATACTAATGGCGCACTGTTGGCTATACTAATGGCGCACGACCTGGTGCACCATTAGTACACCAGATTCTAATGGCGCACCAGGGGTGCGCCATTAGTATTTAATTCTAATGGCGTGGTGCTAGTGGCGCACCACCAGTGCGCCATTAGTAGGCAAAACTGGTGCGCCACTAGCATGCCTTTTCCTAGTAGTGCCCGAGGAAAAACACACGGCGCGCGGCTCCCGTGATGACAAAACGTGGAACATCGGTTATATGAACCAGGCCGCGAGCCCTGACTCAGCCACTCCCCATTAGTTCACGCGAGGACGAAGCACCAAGGACCCCAAGAGGTGAGTGCACAGGACTGGCCCACGAGACAAAGATCAGTCGCTTGGATTTGTTGATGCTGCAGGGACGGACCCAAGCACAAACGTCGTGCCAGCCCTTAATCATGTGGTGGTCGAGGGCGGGGTTGTTAGGGTGCATGACATTCATGGTGACGAAGCACCAGACATGCAGGTCCGAATACTTAGGAAATTCATCAAGTGTAGAACCAGTTCTGATACATGCGCAAAATGAGACAACTACAGGGGCGGGCCCTAACAACTTGAGGATGATGCAGCCCGCGAGGCACCCTCAAATGAATGAACCGAAAATTCGCCTGGCATGATGTCGCTGGAGCGTTGGGGTGGTCGTCGAAGCTCGATCCTCATGAGCTTGAGGGCTCCGGAGCCTCGAGGGGCTCGCAAGGCCCTGGGGGCTCGCGAGGGTCTGTAACCTCTTGAAGGACCGCACGACGTCGGGCCTCGTGAGACACGAACATAGCCTGCATGAGGCACTGGTAGTTGGCTCCCATGTTCACGAGGCCAAAGGTTATCTGGACATAGTTGTAGGGGTAGATCCCACTACATCCGACGTGCGATGGCCAGAAGAGGTCCTGGGATGCGGCCCTGTTAAGGCCCAGGATGTCAACGCAGACACGTAGCCTGCCACCCACGTCTAGGGGGCAACTGCACTGGGTGGTGTGGGGCAACACTCACCGCGCATGGCTAGCGCCTCCTAAAGCTCCTCGATCGCGTTGGTGATGAACTCTCTTGACCCTGGCGCCTCACGTCGTGCTTCTTGCTTATGGGGGCATGCGTCAGAATGCGCCTCCAAATGGTGCCTGAGCTACTCCCTCGTCGCACCGGTCGGGTCGGGAGCTCTCCAGGTGGGGGCCCCCGAGCCCGCCCTAAGGGAAGCGCCGGTGTCGGCGCACTAGTACAGCAGTACCCAGTGCTCCTAACTTATGCATAGGCGATAGAAGCAGAAAACCCCGACAGCAATCAACACCAAGACTCCAGCAAGGTCCACGCGGCAGCCGAAGCTTAGACTGTAGTGCGCCAAGCACATCCCCGACGCTTGCCGGGGACCGAGACGAATGCACCTTCCAGAAGACCCGACAAGCCACTCCCCGGCAGGCACGAGCCAACCAGCCACCGTTCCATCGCATCGCTACGACTGTCACTTATCGATGCGGTGTCGAGCCCTCAGGCGGCTAATCAGCTCTTGTTAAGCACATGGCGATGCTCCGGAAGGCAAGTTACTCCCAGTTGAGACCCGCTACAGCGTGTCAAGACCTCAAGTAGCAACCGGGCAAGCGGTGGCAAGGGCTTGCCGGGGATGCACCCCCAAGCGCCACCTAAGCAGGTAGTCATGGCATTTTGTCCTAAATGCCAGAGTTAGGTATGATTAGTCTACTTAGCTATCTAATCAATAGATAAGGTCTGCTTTGCCATTGTGGTAACCCCTTGCACTATAAAAGGAGGCCCAAGGCACCCTAGCTCAAAGTTGGCAACTAAAACTCCCGAACGCTTGTGCTTGCATAGCCGCTCTTCCCGGCAGCAGTCCTTGCCGGGGTCATGCACCTTGCGTTCTCCGTGTTCGTCCAATCAATCTACCAAAAAGTAGGAGTAGGGTTTTATGCTTAGCAGCAGCCCGAACCTGAGTAAAAATGCCAGATCCTTGATTGTTACGCCGTCTCATGCTCTCCGCTCTTCGTGCAACGTGACCCCCCTTGCCGAACCACAAGGGACCTCTAGTCTCATAGGTGAATGTGAGCATTCGTGCACTGACATCTTTGGCACTCTAGGTAGGGGGGGTGCATCATTTGCACGAACCCGAGTTCATGAACGACGAATCAGTCTTCATCGTCATCTTATTCAACAATGGATCCAAAGAAGAAATCAAAAACGGTTGCGCATCCCTCTTACTCGAAGGCCCCCTCACACGCGGCTGCCGACGTTGTAGGCACCGCAGCGGTTATAGGCGAGGTGGCCGTACAGGATGACGCTGTCAGCTCAGGCGGTGCCCCCATGTAGCCTTCCGCGGTAGGGAATGGAGCGGGAGGCACCGGAGGGGAGCAATTACAACAACAACATGGCGAGCCCAGCCTCGGTGCCAGTGATGGAGGAAACATCTGTTCGTCACCTCCCCGCCACATAGATGGCCGAGGCCGTCTTAGCGGCACCCAGTACGGTGCGACCCGTGACCTTCCGGCCACACCCGTTGCCAGCAAGATTGTTGGGTGTGCACCTCAAGCGGAGCAAGACGGAGCGCCCAGCGGAGCCGCATCTCCTCAGGATTGGCCCACAACCCACTAGAAAGCTCCAGTGAGTGGCGTGCAGCATCAAGGTCGTAGAGACACTTCTCTTTGACCTACCAAGAGTCGAGCCACGTTAAGGTCCGCCTATTTCACCATGCCTGGTACCACAGAGGAGGCCATGGCAAGAGTCCATATGCTGCTCAACTTCATGCCTGCAGCTGATAAGATGGATGAATGGAGAGCCACCATTCAAAGTTTGATTTCCTTTGTTGAAGCCAACAATACCCAACATGCAGAGCCGTCGCGACATACACGAACAGCAACGACAGCCCAGGGCGGCGAGCACGTTGAAAGGGCCACCCCAACGGTGTAGTCCCCTCCGAGACATCAAGCCCAGAGGCAGTCGCACCAAGCATCACATGCTGACGACTGCGATGAGGCGCTCATAGTCTTGTCTGGTCCGCATGACCACCGGGATCGGCGGCGTGTCCTTGAAGACCGGCGGAAGGAAGACGCACGCATCACCATCGAATGACAACATGAAGCACACCGTCAATCCGATAAGCGTAATAGTCCAGATGTCGGCGACCCCGCGCCCAGTGTTGGCGGGTACCTTCCTTACGAGGTTGGTTGACCTGCCTTCACTAGCGAGTTGCGACGGGTCCGTTGGCCGTCGACCCAAGCCTTCAAGCCTGAGCTACCAAAGAAATACGATGGAAAGCTAAACCCCGTGGAGTTCTTAGGCATCTACACGATAGTTGTTCAAGCTGTGAGAGGAAGAGATGAAACGGTGCTCGCCAACTATTTCCCTTTGGCGCTCAAGCCAAATGGAAGATCATGGCTGATGCACCTGCCGGAGAATTCCATCTCCTCTTGGGCTGATCTATGCAACGAGTTCGTTGGCGCCTTCACCGGTGGTCATCAAAAATCAGGACAGCCTAGCGATCTCCATGTCGCCCCGCAAAAGGAGGGAAAAACTTTGAGAAAGTATATCCATAGATTCAGCAGAGTACACCTCAGCATCCCTAAGATCCATCCCGCAGCGGTGATTGCTGTGTGCCACTCAAATGTGCGCATCAGGAGGATGCAAGCCAAGATGAATGTCAAGCTCCCCAAGACTGTCAATAAGATTTACACCTTGGCGTATAAGTGTGCTCTTGCTGAAGAAGGGAGGCGGCTTCTTGGAGAAGAGGCAGGCGTCGAAGTGGAGTCAGATGATGACGATGATGCCCTCGACCCGAAGGGAAGGAATAGGAAGCGCAACAAGGAGCGCAAGGGAAAAGTAGTGTTGGCTGTCGAGAGCATCGGAGACCTCAATACCGACAAGAAGGATAAAGCGAAACCCCCGGCAAGGGAACTGCCGCGTGCACTGAGCCGCTGAGAAGGCTGGGAAGTCTGACGGGCCGTACTGCAAAATTCACCACACCAAGGACCATGATCTCCAAGAATCCTGATAGGTTGAGCAACTTGTCGAGAAACAGAAGGCCGAGTACGAGAAACGCAACAAGGAAAAAGCCTAGGACAGCGCTGCCAGGAAGGGTCATGGCGGCAGAGGTGATCGCCGCAGCAAAACCACGCAGCAAAAGGGAAAACCCGCCAAAGGCCGAGAGAAGAAGGTAACAGATGATATGAGCAATGATGAGGATGATGATGAGGATTCCAATCACAGGGAGTTCCATAAAGCAACTGAAGCCATGTCCATTAATGGGGGAGCGTCCTTGCACTCCTCTCGTCACCAGCTCAAATAGTGGGCATGTGAGGTCAATGTTGTGGAACCAACTACACAATAAAGGAAACCACTCAAGTGGTCCCGCACGCCTATCATCTTTGATGAACAGGATCATCCTGACCGTACTACTACGGTTGGATGTTTGCCTTTGTTGGTTTCCCTCACAATCCGCAACCTCAAGGTTTCTAATGTTGGGGAACGTCACATGGGAAACAAAAAATTTCCTACGCACACGCAAACCTATCCATGGTGATGAGCATCTACGAGAGGGAGAGTGGATCTACATACCCTTGTAGATCGCTAAGCGGGAAGCATTAAGAAACGCGGTTGGTGTAGTCGAACATCTTCGCGATCCAAATCGCCGAGCGTCCCGCGATCTCATCACGATCCGTCCCGCGATCCAATCATGATCTGTCCCGTGAACTCATCACAATCCGTCCCGTGATCTTGATCACGAACTGTCTCGCGATCTTGATCACGGTCCTTCCGATCTAGCGCCGAACGGACGGCACCTCCGCATTCAGCACACGTGCAGCTTGATGACGATCTCCACCGTCTCGATCCAGCGAGAGGAGGTGGATAGGATAGAGAGTTCACCGGCAGCATGACGGCGCTCCGGTGATGGTGGCGGAGTGATTCCGGCAGGGCTTCGCCTAAGCGCTGCGGAAAACCGATCTAGAGGAGAAACTGTGCACCGGTGAAACGGGTAGCACGTGGCCGGAAATTCTGTCCAAAAACCACCCAATCCACTAGTATATATAGGAGGAGAGGAGAGGAGAGGCAGCCAAGGCCTTTGGGTCGGCCTAAATAGGAGGTGGGAGCAATCCTACTTCACCTCCAATCCTAGTTGGAGTAGGATTGCCTCCTATTAGCTGATTTTCCACTTTTTGCTTTAGGACTTTCTCTCCTGCGCCATGGGCCTTTGTGGCTGTTTTCCCAGACCACTAAGGGCTGGTTATTATTCTCCCACAGCCCATGGACCTCTTGGGGTCGAAATACCCCTCCCGGAGGTCCTCCGGTACACTACCGGCACTCCCGGTACAATACCGATACTCCCGGTACACTACCGATGAGCCCAAAACTTTTCCGGAAACCAAACTGGGACTTCCTATATATGAATCTTTACCTCCGGACCATTCCGGAGCTCCTCGTGATGTCCGGGATCTCATCCGGGACTCCGAACAACCTTAGGTCACCACCATACATAACTCTACACTACCGAAACGTCACCGAACCTTAAGTGTGCAGACCCTGCGGGTTCGAGAACTATGTAGACATGACCGAGACACCTCTACGGTCAATAACCAATGGCGGGACCTGGACGTCCACATTGGTTCCTACATATTCTACGAAGATCTTTATCGGTCGAACCTCTATGTCAAGGATTCAGTTAATCCCGTATATCGTTCCTTTTGTTCTTCGGTATGTTACTTGCCCGAGATTCGATCGTCGATATCTCCATACCTAGTTCAACCTCGTTACCGGCAAGTCTCTTTACTCGTTCCGTAATACAAGATCCCGCAACTAACAATTAGTCACATTGCTTGCAAGGCTTATTGTGATGTTGCATTACCGAGTGGGCCCCGAGATACCTCTCCGTTACACGGAGTAACAAATCCCAGTCTCGATCCATTGCCAACTCAACAGACACCATCGGAGATACCTGTAGAGCACCTTTATAGTCACCCAGTTACGTTGCGACGTTTGATACACACAAGGCACTCCTCCGATATCCGTGAGCTGCATGATCTCATGGTCATAGGAACATATACTTGACATGCAGAAAACAGTAGCAATAAACTGACACGATCATATGCTATGTTTGTAGTTTGGGTCTTATCCATCACATCATTCTCCTAATGATGTGATCCCTTTATCAAATGACATCTCATGTCCATGGCTAGGAAACCTTAACCATCCTTTGATCAACGAGCTAGTCCATTACAGGCATACTAGGGACATGGTTTTGTCTATGTATCCACACATGCATTTAAGTCTCCGATCAATACAATTATAGCATGGATAATAAACGATTATCATGAACAAGGAAATATAATAATAACTAATTTATTATTGCCTCTAGGGCATATTTCCAACAGTCTCCCACTTGCACTAGAGTCAATAATCTAGTTCACATCACCATGTGATTCGCATTGTTATGAATCTAACACCCAATGAGTTCTAGGGCTTGATCATGCTTTGCATGTGAGAGAGGTCTTATAGTCAACGGGTCTGCGATATTCAGATCCGTGTGTACTTTGCATATCCCTATGTCAAACCGTAAACACTGCTACCACACTCCACTTGTTACTATTTCCAAATGGCTGCTCCACTATACGTATCCAGATTGCTACTACTAGTCATCCGGATAGGTGTTAAAGCTTGCATCGACGTAACTCTTTACGACGAGCTCTTTATCACCTCCATAATCAAGAAACATTTCCTTAGTCCTCTGGTTACTAAGGATAATTCCGACCACTGTCCAGTGATCCACTCCTGGACCACTCTTGTACCCCTTGACAGACTCATGGCAAGGCACACATAGGTGCGGTACACAGCATGGCATAATATAGAGCCTATGGCTAAGGCATAGGGGACGACGTTCGTCCTTTCTCTTTCTTCTGCCGTTGTCGAGCTTTGAGTCTCACTCAACTTCACACCTTACAAGTCAGACGAGAACTATTTCTCTGGCTGATCCATTTTGAACTCTTTCAAAATCTTGTGAAGGTATGCACTCATTGAAAGTCTCATCAAGCATCTTGATCTATCTCTATAGATTTTGATGCTCAACAATTAGGTAGCTTTATCCAGGTCTTCCTTTGAAAATCACTTTCCAAATAACCGTTTTATGCTTTCCAGAAACTCTACATTATTTCTGAACAACAATATGTCATCCACATATACTTATCAGAAATTCTATAGTGCTCCCACTCACTTTATTGCAAATACAAGTTTCTCATAAACTTTGTATAAACATCAAAACTTTGATCACCTCATCAAAGCGTATATTCCAACTCCGAGATGCTTGCTTCAGTCCATGGAAGGATCACCGAAGCTTGCACACCTTTTAGCATCCTTAGGCCTGACAAAACCTTCTGGTTGTATCACATACAACCTTTCCTCAAGTAAACCATTAAGGAAACGATGTTTTGACATCCATCTGCCAGATTTCATAATTGAAAACACAACAACTGCTAACATAATTCCAACAGACTTTTAGCATCGCTACGAGTGAGAAAGTCTCATCGTAGTCAACTCCTTGAACTTGTCACAAACATCTTTGCAACAAGTCGAGCTTTACAAATAGTGACATTCACCATCAATGTTAGTCTTCATTTTAAAGATCCATTTGTACTCAACGACCTGCCGTCCAACGACCAAGTCTACCAAAGTCTACACTTGGTTTTAATAGATGGATCCTATCTCGGATTTCATGGCCTCCAACCATTTGTCGGAATCCGGGCCCATCATCGCTTCTCCATAGCTCGTAGGTTCATCGTTGTCCAACAACATGACCTCCAAGACAGAGTTGTCGTACCACTTAGGAGCAGTACACATCCTTGTCGACCTACGAAGTTTGATAGTAACTTGATCCTGAAGCTTCATGATCATCATCATTAACTTCCTCTTCAACTAACGTAGGCTTCACAGTAACATCTTTCTGCGCTGCGCTACTCTCTGGTTGAACAAAGGTTTAACAACCTCATCAAGTTCTATCTTCCTCCCACTCAATTCTTTCGAGAGAAACTTTTTCTCGAGAAAGGACCCAGTTCTAGCAACAAACACTTTGCACTCGGATCTGAGATAGAAGGCATACCCATCTGTTCTTAGGGTATTCTATGAAGATACATTTGTCCGCTTTGGGTTCTAGCTTATTATGTGAAAACATTTTCCACACAAGCATCGTAGCCCCAAACATTAAGAAATGACAGCTTAGGTTTCTATCAAACCATAATTCACACGGTGTCATCTCAACGGATTTAGATGATGCCCTATTTAAAGTGAATGTAGTTGTCTCTAATGCATAACCCCAAAAATTATAGTAGTAAAACGATAAGAGACATCACAGTATGCACTATATCAATAGAGCATGACTATGATGTTCGGACACACCATCACACCATGGTGTTCCAGGTGGCGTTAGTTGTGAAAAAATTTCACGTTGTCTTAAGTTGTATGCCAAACTCGTAACTCAGATATTCACCTCCACGATCATATCGCGGTCATTTTTATCTTCTTGTCACGATGATCTTTAAACTTCACTCTGAATTTGCTTGAACCTTTCAAACGATTCAGACTTGTGTTTCATTAAGTAAATATACACTATATTTACTCAAATCATCAGTGAAGGTAAGAAAATAACGATATCCACTGCACGCTACAAGACTCACTAGATTGCATACATCAACATGTATCATTTCCAATGAATCACTTGCCCGCTCCATCCAACGGGGTCCTTTAGTCATCTTGCCCAAGAGGCATGGTTCGCATGTCTCAACCGATTCGAAATCGATGAGTCCAAATATCCATCAGCATGGAGTTTCTACATGCGCTTTATACCAATATGACATTTAGCGGCAGTGCCACAAGTATGTGGTACTATCATTATTAACTTTGTATTTTTTGACATCAATGTTATGAACATGTGTACTACTACGATCAAGATTTCAACAAACCATTCTCACTGGGTGCATGACCATTGAAGGTATTATTCATGTAACCAGAATAACTATTATTCTCTGACTTAAATGAATAACCGTATTGCAACAAACATGATCTAATCATGTTCATGCTCAACGCAAAACACCAAATAACATTTATTTA
This sequence comes from Hordeum marinum, assembly GCA_022496015.1. NCBI lineage: Eukaryota > Viridiplantae > Streptophyta > Magnoliopsida > Poales > Poaceae > Hordeum > Hordeum marinum. Next base: position 162,958,027 of record CM039676.1, on the reverse strand, counting down.
GGTTCGTCACTAATCCTGAAGGTAGAGAGAGCGTGCGATGTTGATCACATCAACCTTGGAAACATTTCCAACACACATCGTCACCTCACCCTTAGCTAGTTCTCCGTTTATTCCGTAGCTTTTATTTCGAGTTACTAACATTTAGCAACCGAACCGGTATCCAATACCCAGGTGCTACTAGGAGTACTAGCAAGGTACACATCAATAACTCGTATATCAAATATACTTCTGTCGATGTTGCCAGCCTTCTTATCTACCAAGTATCTAGGGTTGTTCCGCTTCAGCGACCTCTCACCTCATAATAGAAGCACTTAGTCTCGGGTTTGAGTTCAACTTTGGGTTGCTTCACTGGAGCAGCAACTGACTTGCTATCCATGAAGTTTCCCTCCTTGCTCTTGCCCTTTTCGAAACTAGTGGTTTGATTAACCATCAACACTTGACGCTCCTTCTTGATTTCTACCTTCGCGGTGTCAAACATCGCGAATAGCTCAGGGATCAATACTTCTATCCCTGGTGTATTATAGTTCATCGCTAAGTTCTAGTAGCTTTAGTGACAGTGACTTGGAGAACTATATCAATCACTATCTTATCTGGAAGATCAACTCGCACTTGATTCAAGCGATTGTAGTACCCAGACAATCTGAGTACATGCTCAACGATTGAGCTATTCTCCTTCATCTTACAAGCAAAGAATCTTGTTGGAGATCTCATATCTCGCAACAAAGGCACGAGACTGAGATCACAATCTCTGCTCCTAGAACATCTCATATGTTCCGTGACGTTCAAAACGTTTTGGAGCCTCAATTCTAAGCCGTAATGCATGACGCACTAAACTATCAAGTAGTCATCGAAACGTGCCTGTTAGATGTTCACAACATCTATAGACGACGCTAGAGGGGGTGGCGCACCGAGCGGTGCATTAAGGACATAAGCCTTCTGTGCAGCAATGAGGACAATCATCAGATCACGGACCCAGTCCGCAATTTTGCTACCAACATCTTTCAATTCTATTTCTCTAGGAACATATAAAAATACAAGGGAGCTACAGCGCGAGCTAGTAATCTACAACATAATTTGCAAAGACACTTTGACTATGTTCATGATAATGAGTTCAATTAATCATATTACTTAAGAACTCCCACTCAAATTGACATCCCTCCGATCATTCGAGTGATACATGATCCAAATTCACAAACTCAAGTCCGATCATCACGTGAGTTGAGGTGGCTGCAATGGTGAACATCATTATGTTGATCATATCTACTATATGACTCATGTTTGACCTTTCGGTCTCTCGTCTTCCGAGGCCATGTCTGTACATGCTAGGCTCGTCAAGTTTAACCCGAGTGTTCTGCGCGTGCAAATCTGGCTTGCACCCGTTGTATGTGAACGTAGAGTCTATCACACCCGATCATCACGTGGTGTCTCAACACGACGAACTTTCACAACGGTGCACATTCGGGGAGAACACAGTTCATCTTGAAATTCAAGTGAGGGATCACCTTATAATGCTACCGCCGTACTAAGCAAAACAAGGTGCATAAAAGGATTAACATCTCATGCAATTCATAAGTGACATGATATGGCCATGAACTTGTGTTTAAGATCTCCATCTTCGAAACACCGGCATGATCTCCATCGTCACCGGCACAACACCATGATCTCCATCATCTTGATCTCCATCAATGTGTTGCCATTGGGGTTGTCACGCCCTGCATGCTTCTACTGCTATTGCTACCGTAGCGATAAAGTAAAGCATTACATAGTGCTTAATGATTGACACGTAGGTCATACAATAATTAAAGACAACCCTATGGCTCCTGCCGGTTGCCGTACTCATCGACATGCAAGTCGTGATAATCTATACATCACATGATCATCTCATACATCACATATATCTCATCATGTAATTGGCCATATCACATCACAACATACCCTGCAAAAACAAGTTAGACGTCCTCTAATTGTTGTTGCATATTTTATGTGGCTGCTATGGGTATCTAGCAAGAACGATTCTCACCTACGCATAAACCACAACGGTGATACACTAGTTTGCTTTCCAACCTTCTCAAGGACCGCCTTTGTCGAATTCGATCCATCTAAAGTGAGAGAAACTGTCACCCGCAAGCCATCTAGGCAACAAGTTGCGTCGAGGGAACCGGTCTCTCGTAAGCGTACGAGTAATGTTGGTCCGGGCCGCTTCATCTCACAATCCCGCTGAACCAAAATACGACCAAGGGAGGAAGCAATCTAAGCATCAACGCCCACAAACCTTTTGTGTTCTACTCGAGATCTCATCGAACCATCAACCTAGCTCTGATACCACTGTTGGGGAACGTCGCATGGGAAACAAAAAATTTCCTACGCACACGCAAACCTATCCATGGTGATGAGCATCTACGAGAGGGAGAGTGGATCTACATACCCTTGTAGATCGCTAAGCGGGAAGCGTTAAGAAACGCGGTTGGTGTAGTCGAACATCTTCGCGATCCAAATCGCCGAGCGTCCCGCGATCTCATCACGATCCGTCCCGCGATCCAATCACGATCCGTCCCGTGAACTCATCACAATCCGTCTCGCGATCTTGATCACGAACTGTCTCGCGATCTCGATCACGGTCCTTCCGATCTAGCGCCGAACGGACGGCACCTCCGCGTTCAGCACATGTGCAGCTTGATGACGATCTCCACCATCTCGATCCAGCGAGAGGAGGTGGATAGGATAGAGAGTTCACCGGCAGCGTGACGGCGCTCCGGTGATGGTGGTGGAGTGATTCCGGCAGGGCTTCGACTAAGCGCTGCGGAAAACCGATCTAGAGGAGAAACTGTGCACCGGTGAAACGGGTAGCACGTGGCCGGAAATTCTGTCCAAAAACCACCCAATCCACTAGTATATATAGGAGGAGAGGAGAGGAGAGGCAGCCAAGGCCTTTGGGTCGGCCGAAATAGGAGGTGGGAGCAATCCTACTTCACCTCCAATCCTAGTTGGAGTAGGATTGCCTCCTATTAGCTGATTTTCCACTTTTTGCTTTAGGACTTTCTCTCCTGCGCCATGGGCCTTTGTGGCTGTTTTCCCAGCCCACTAAGGGCTGGTTATTATTCTCCCACAGCCCATGGACCTCTTGGGGTCGAAATACCCCTCCCGGAGGTCCTCCGGTACACTACCGGCACTCCCGGTACAATACCGATACTCCCGATACACTACCGATGAGCCCGAAACTTTTCCGGAAACCAAACTGGGACTTCCTATATATGAATCTTTACCTCCGGACCATTCCGGAGCTCCTCGTGACGTCTGGGATCTCATACGGGACTCCGAACAACCTTCAGTCACCACCATACATAACTCTACACTACCGAAACGTCACCGAACCTTAAGTGTGCAGACCCTGCGGGTTCGAGAACTATGTAGACATGACCGAGACACCTCTACGGTCAATAACCAATGGCGGGACCTGGACGTCCACATTGGTTCCTACATATTCTACGAAGATCTTTATCGGTCGAACCTCTATGTCAAGGATTCAGTTAATCCCGTATATCGTTCCCTTTGTTCTTCGGTATGTTACTTGCCCGAGATTCGATCGTCGGTATCTCCATACCTAGTTCAACCTCGTTACCGGCAAGTCTCTTTACTCGTTCCGTAATACAAGATCCCGCAACTAACAATTAGTCACATTGCTTGCAAGGCTTATTGTGATGTTGCATTACCGAGTGGGCCCCGAGATACCTCTCCGTTATACGGAGTAACAAATCCCAGTCTCGATCCATTGCCAACTCAACAGACACCATCGGAGATACCTGTAGAGCACCTTTATAGTCACCCAGTTACGTTGCGACGTTTGATACACACAAGGCACTCCTCCGATATCCGTGAGCTGCATGATCTCATGTTCATAGGAACATATACTTGACATGCAGAAAACAGTAGCATTAAACTGACACGATCATATGCTATGTTTGTAGTTTGGGTCTTATCCATCACATCATTCTCCTAATGATGTGATCCCGTTATCAAATGACATCTCATGTCCATGGCTAGGAAACCTTAACCATCCTTTGATCAACGAGCTAGTCCATTAGAGGCATACTAGGGACATGGTTTTGTCTATGTATCCACACATGCATTTAAGTCTCCGATCAATACAATTATAGCATGGATAATAAACGATTATCATGAACAAGGAAATATGATAATAACTAATTTATTATTGCCTCTAGGGCATATTTCCAACATCTAAGATGTTAGTTGATGCTGGGGCCAGACTAAACTTGATCTCTCCTAGAGTAGCTAAGAAACTATAGATCCTTGATGAAGAGCTCATAGCCACGGGTACATTCCAAGGAATCAACCTTGGCAGGAGCCGACCCAAGGGAAAGATCACTCTGCCTGTGACATTCGGCAAAGAGTTGAACTTCCAAACAGAGAGGATAGTATTCGACATCGCCGGAATCCCATTGCCCTACAACGGAATCCTTGGTTGCCTAGCTCTGGAAAAGTTCATGGCAGAATCCCACTATCCCTACAATACTTTGAAGATGCGAGGGCCCATTGGGGTCATTTCCATCCCATCTGACAAGACGAACGCGGTTATCTGCGTGGACCAGATGTATCGTGACGCGGTAGCAGCTGAAGCCACAGAAATCCCAGCTCCCACCAAGGATACAAGGAAAATAAAAGAAGTGTGGCAGGAACACCGGCAAGGACTCCGAGAAGTGCACCTATTCGGAGTGTGCGGCACCTGATGATGACCTGCCGAAAAGTTCCGCCGGTAAGAAGACCAAGGTCACCTACCCTGAGACGAAGAAAGTCCCGGCAAGGGAGGATGGCACTGGTGGTACCTTCACCATCAGTGCCACCCTTATTGACAAATAGGAAAGCACGCTCGTTGCCTTCCTGCAGGAGAATGGCCATGTGTTTGCCTGGCAAACATCTGACATCCCCGATGTTCCTAGGGAGGTAATTGAGCACCACCTTGATGTCTACCCTCATGCCCGACCCTTCAAGCAGAAGGGTAGGAAACATGCCTTGGAGCGGTAGCCATTCATTGCTAAGGAAATCAAGAAACTTGAAGCAGATGGTTTGGTCAGAGGAGTGTTGCATCCAACCTGGTTGGCAAACGTGGTGGTAGTACGAAAGGAAAATGGGAAATGGAGGCTTTGCATTGACTTCACTGACTTGAACAAGGCTTGCCCGAAGGACCCTTTCCCCTTGCCGCGCATAGATCAAATTGTTGACTCCAACTCCGGATGTGACTTGCTCTCTTTTTGGATGCCTACTCCGGCTACCACCATATATTTATGAAGAAGGAGGATGAGGAGAAGACCGCATTTATAACTCCCTATGGCATGTACTGCTTTGTATGAATGCCCTTCGGGTTAAAAAGTGTTGGTTCTACCTTCGCCAGGGCTGTTCAAATTGGTTTTGGACGTCAGCTGCATAGAAATGTGGAAGCATACATGGATGACATCGTAGTCAAGACCAAGGATGAAGCCACTCTCATAGAAGATCGGGAAGAAACTTTTGCAAACTTGTGCAAGATCAACCTGAAGCTCAACCCTGAAAAAATGTGGGGTTGGTGTCCCATCCGGCAAGCTGCTTGGGAGATCGTATCTCAACGTGGAATAGAAGCCAATTCCAAGAAGATCAAGGCAATCGAGCAGATACAGACGCCCAAAACCATCAAAGATATCAGACGCCTGACTGAATGTGTTGCCGCGTTGAGTAGGTTCATCTCCAAGTCCGCTGAGCGCGCCTTGCCATTCTTCAAAATCCTGAAGAAGGCTGGCCCTATGAAGTGGACCCCAGAGGTAGATGCAGCACTGCAAGACCTAAATAAATACCTATCCTCTGCTCCCACCTTGGTCTCTCCTAAAACGCAAGAGGCATTGCTGCTATATCTAGCAAGAACAAATCAAGTGGTTAGTGTAGTGGAGCAGCGGGAGTGGATGAAGATTCAGCAGCCGTTGCTGATGCTTCGGGAGCAAGAAGGAAACATCTGTGACAAAGCTCAACAGAGGTCAAGGGGGATCTCAGCAAATGGTTGGCAACGAGTCCAAGGAAGTGGCAAAAAAGAAAGTGGTGCAGCGGCCCGTGTACTTTGTCAGTTCCCTACTACGGGGGGCTAGGTCAAGATACTCCGGAGTACAAAAGCTGATCTTTGGGTTCATCCTGGCCTCGAGGAAGCTGCACCACTACTTCCAAGCCCATGAGATAAATGTTGTCACCCGTTTCCCTTTGCAATGCATACAGAGAAACCCCGAAGCCACTGGTAGGATAGTTGAGTGGGCACTCGAGTTGTCAAGCTTCGGATTAAAATATGAGAGCACTTCCACCATCCAAAGCAAAGCCTTGGCAGAGTTTATTTCAGAATGGACACCCACACCAGATGAGGAATCTCCAGAGACAATCTTCCCCGGCAAAGAAGCGCCAAAGGATTGGATCATGTACTTTGATGGTGCTTTCTCACTCCAAGGCGCTAGAGCAGGCATGCTCCTCGTCGCCCAGACTGGAGAGCACCTAAAGTACATCGTCCACATGCACTTTCCCAAGGAGCAAGCCACCAACAATACCGCTGAGTACGAGGGGCTCCTTGCTGGGCTCAGGATCGCAGTAGAGTTGGGAATAAAGAGGTTGATCGTCCGAGGAGACTCTCAACTAGTGATAAAGCAAGTCAACAGGATTATTAGAGCCCAATGATGGAGGCCTACGTGGAGGAAGTGAGGAAGTTGGAGGAGCACTTTGATGGGCTGCAAACAGAGCATGTGCCACAAGCAGAAAATAGCATTGCTGACCACCTATCGAAGTGCGATGCAAAGAAGCTTCCTGTGAAACCAGGAATCTTTGTTCTCCGCCTCACGCAACCATCGGTGTCCCCGTCTGTGATGTGCAAGAAGAGAAGGGAGATGAACTCCGGTAAACATTTCCCGGCAGAGCTTCCTGAAGCAGTTGGTAGAGAGGCTGCCGGGGAAAATCCTGTTCTGGTTGACGAGCAGCTCTATCCCACAGGACCTCCAGGTCTAGCGGTTGAGACAAGCGCTCCCAGAGATGTGGAGATGCCTTTGGTCCTTGTTGTCTAGCCATAGGCTCCAACTTGGGCACAACATATTGTCCATTTCCTTCAAACAAGAGAACTCCCCGAAGAGTAGGAGGAAGCCGAAAGAGTAGCCCATCGGTCAAGTATGTACTAGTTTGTCGATGACACCCTATACAAAAAGCGGCCAAACAGTGTGAAATTGAGGTGTATCTGCTGGGAGGATGGGCTAAGGCTGTTGGCAGAGATTCACGGAGGAGTATGTGGTTCCCACATTGGATCAAGGGCCCTTGCCGGGAAAGCTTTATGGCAGGGTTTCTATTTTCCCACCGCGCCCCAGGAAGCTACTGAACTGGTCACCAAGTGTGAAGCTTGCCATTTCCACTCCAAGAACATCCATGAACCAATGCAAGGCCTGCAAATAATCCCTCTATCCTGGCCATTCTTGTTCTAGGGGCTCGACATCCTGGGCCCCTCCCCCCGTGTTGTTGGGGGATTTGAGTTCTTGTTTGTGGCAACTGACAAGTTCACAAAGTGGCCTAAGGTGGAACCGGTGAGAAAGGTAACCACACAAGAAGCTATCAAGTTCATGAAAGGACTGGTGTGCCATCTTGGAGTGCCTAACAGGGTGATCACTGACAACGGCACCTAGTTCACGAGCCATGCCTTCATGCAATATATCCAAAACCATGGAAGCAAGGTCTCCTTCGCCTCTATTGCTCACCTGAGGAGCAACGGGCAAGTCGAGAGGATGAATGTGGAAGTGCTGTGAGGACTCAAGACAAGAACTATCGATAAGTTGCGGAAGAGTGGCATGCGCTAGATCGATGAGCTGCTGATGGTTCTTTGGTCCCTCGGAACGACACCAAATCGAGCTACTGGCCAGACTCCCTTCTCCCTAGTGTTCGGGGGCGAAAGCAGTGCTCCCCACGGAACTCATATACGGGTCACCTCAAGTGCTTGCCTACAATGAAGCAGAGTAATAGAAGTTGCAGCATGACAATGCAACGCTCCTCAAGGAAGACCGTCTCCGGCCTGCTGTGCATGCCGCACGGTACCAGTAAGCTCTGCGCCACTATCATAGCCGCAGAGTTCAGGCCCGGAACCTTGAGGAAGGCAACCTTGTCCTTCGGCGTGTTCAGTCCGCCAAGAGTAAAACAAGTTGACGCCAAAGTGGGAAGGCCCTTACCAGGTAGTAGGAGTCACTAGAGCTGGCGCAGTCCGTCTAGAGACCGAAGATGGCACCAAGGTGCAGAATGCATGGAACATTGAGCATCATTGAAAGTTCTACCCATAAGGCACGACTGCTGGGCTCAGCCCCCTGTAGCCACCTTTTGCACAAGCCTTGCCGATGTTGCATGTAACCCTTTGTACAAAGCCAGGCGAAGACCCTGCGCGACAATAATAAAGCTAGGCATTGTGTCGTTTCGTCATCCTTACATGCTCATTACACATTTTTATGACTACAATGTTAGCACCTTTAAGTTATTAAGATTTGCTAGAATGCTTGATGAGACCATAATCTTTGTTACTGTCCTCACCCTACATGTTTTACCATCAAGAAAACAGGGGAAGGAAACAAGGGAACAAAGAAGGCCGTCCATCACGCTTAAAAAGGAGATATTGCCTGGAAAAGATAAGTGTATCACGTATTTCTAGTTCAGTACTTCTCATTCTCTCAAGGAAACCCTTAGTATCTTCCTTAGTGTGGGATGTAGAGTCACCCACGTGGAGAAAACCCTTGTTGGGATGAGCCGTCCCCCTATACTTGTTCATGGGAGTGACAGCACCGATACCGACAAGGAGCTCTGCCAGGGAACAATGCGAACCTTTTGTCGGGGGCTCCCCCCAACCCCACTTTGGCACTTGTGGTTTGAATGACGACCCGACAAGTAGCTCCATGCGGTAGAGCCGAATGCACTGACGCAGTACAAATAAGGAAAGGAAAAGGACAGTACTTGCAGAAAGAAAATAGCGTTCTATTCTCATTCATTTTCGATACTAATGGGTAGAGATTACACTTATGATTCCTTAAAACTTGGCAAGTGCCTACATCTTTTGACATAAAAAAAATAAGTGCCCCGTAATCCTTTTCTTGTCCCTCTCCTCTCAGTGACTAAGTAGGAAAGGAGCAGAAGGCAAAAGGAGCGCCTGGCCAGGATTCAACGCTTCCCAGCCAGGACCAGAGGGACGCGACCGGCGGAAGGACCCTGTCCCCAGACAAGGCGGGCGAAGCTGATGGAGCGGACAAGACCGACAAGGGGAAAGAAGGCGGAGCGCAGGTGCAAATGCTGGCGCTGCCAGGACCCAGCTGGAGATGATGGTGCTGCCGGGGAACGGTACGCATTGGAGACCTCATCCGTGCTCCTAATGCACCGTAGATCCCCAACCGCCATCGTCTTCCTCATCTCCTCTGCCCGAGGAGACGCCCCTGCCATCGCCCATGCTCCATGCGTGGCAACCCAGGGAACCCACAGAGATCATGGTTGTCCCCGAAGGCCAAAGGCGGGGAATTCTGGCCCCTGACTTAGAAGAACACGCGAAGATGAAGAGCTCTCTTTTGTACGCTCCATCCAGAATGCCGTGGAAGGAGAGCTTAACCGCGATAAATGACCAGCGGCAACTACGCGCACGCCCATGGAGACTGTGTGAGCATTTTTTCTCCATCACCTTGAAGAAGGAATGTGGATACCATGGACCCCCAGCACAAATTCCGACGCAACGTCAACCGCGTGGAGCTCCATCAAGTCCAAAGAAGTGGGCAGCACGGCGATAGGCATACCACCACTGCCGTCCCCGATGCGGCCACCATGCTTTCTACTCCCCCATCGAACACTTCTCTGACCGACCTTCTGTTTAGAGCTGTGATGGCGGGAACCAAACAGAGTTTTAGAGGGAAAGTTCTACAAGCACGCTCGCTTGCCTCCTCCCCCTGAGCATTGGGAGGGCGAGCACAACTCAAGACAAAGAAGTAGAAGGGCGGGCTCTCTAGGATTGCACTCAAGGAGGAAGAAAGGGTGGATGAGCATCGCCCCTCGTGACCCCCCAAATAATAGGGAGGAGCGCGGGGACTGGCTCGCCTCCACTCTAGGGGTTGTTGTCCATTTCCACCAATTCCATCGCCCACGATCACGGGCGAACAGGTAAACGCCCATTTGCTCCAATCCATGGTGTTGCAGTTTCTGCCACGAGCATGTGATAGCCCAAGTGTTGTCCCTACCTTATTTGGCATGTAACTCCATGTATGAACCTTGTGTCATGAGCTTATGAGATGTATTGCACCTTGTCATTCATGTGTGGTTGCATTCATGCATCATTTAATCATGCATCATTCTCATTTCATTCTTCTTGCCATGTTGGTTTTCTTGTGCTTGCTATGATGTGATGGTGGTGAGTGTGTTGTTATGTGATGTGAGAGGTGTTGTGTGTGGTTGGATCCATGTGTGCATCTCCTCTTTCTTCCCCCCTCTTTTCCTTTGCAACATCCCATTCCAAAACCCCTTTCTTCCTATTATTGTTATCATCAGATTTAAGTGTTTTAAAAATTGTTTAAAAATGTTCAAGAGGTAGCCCTCGTCATGTTATTAATTTTGTGTGATGCCCTTTTGTCCATTCAATATGATTTAATCTATGTATGGTTTTAAGTTCTTGCCAACATGGAAGTGGTAGTTAAAGTTGCTGGGAATGTCCCAGTATTTTTGTTATTTATGCCAAGTCACCAGGTCAGCGGCTACCTTGCTGTTAAGTTGCTATGATGATGTTGTTTTCTGCCAACCTGAAATATGGCTAAGTCTGGGAATCTGTAGTTATTGTTATGCCATGAAGAGTGGGTTGTATCTAGTGATATGTTTGGAATTTGCTCATGCTCAGTGTTAGTTATTTGTAGTAGTTATATTCAACTAATATCCTGTTAATTTTAATGCCAATAGGAGCTTTCTAGCATATTTAACCAGTGTTGTCAACTTGCTACTTTATTAACTCAGATCCCGGAAAACTGTTTCATCATGCTAAGTTGATTACTTCTTGCTTATTGATGTGTGGCCCCTTTGTTGGTTGTGTAGTTGGACGAATTGTTGTGTATGTTGAGTAGATCCTGTCAATATCTTGTTTGTGGCTGTAGGCTTCCTGTAGCTCAAGTTGTGAGCTGTAGAAATTGCTATGTTGCTGTTTAGTGGCAGTTTGGGTGTTTTAGTGTTTTGTGACTTGTGGGAGCTATGCTCCATGGAATTGATAGATTCTTGAGTCTATTGTGATTGATTTTTCATAACCTATCCAGTGGCTGCCTTGGAATGCCAAGAATCAGCCCATGGCTTGGTGATCTTGTGATTTTGCCTCTGTACCTTGTCGTGAGTGTATCGTGAGAACCGTAACTCCGTTTCTTGCGATCTTTATATGCATTTCTATTGATTTTGCATGACGCATCCATATTTGCCATGTTCATGAATGTCTAAATAACTTAACATGAGGTTCTGTACAGATTCATTAATAAACAACTTTGCACGTGAAACATGATTAGTTTTGGATTGCCATGTTAGAATTCTTCATAAATGAATCATGCATCATTTTGATTGTGCATTGCACCTTGGTTGGATGTTTATTATGCTATTTCTCTTGGGTAGATGCGGGTGTTAATACTGAGTACGAGGACCCAGGAGAGTACCACTACGAGGATCCCGCTACTTGTTCCACTGAAGAACCAACAGGCAAGATGATCGTACCCGGATCCCGATACTATTTTTGCTTGCTAGTTTCTCGCTCTTATCGTTACAATTGCGCTACCTACCACTTGATATCAGCCCGCATGTTGCCATGACAGCCTCTAACCTCCACATCCTAGCAAACCTTTGATTGGCTAAGTTACCGCTGCTCAGCCCCTCTTATAGCATTTTAGTTGGAGGTGCAGGTTGTTCCATGTGATAACATGGATCGGATATCACAATAAATTCTGTTATTTAATTTAATGCACATATAAATCTTGGTATTGGTGGAAGGCTTGGCGTCTTGCTAAGTGATTTGTTCCACTATTACCGCCATTAGTTCCTTGTTACCGGTGTTATGTTTTGCATACTTTGAGCTCCTAACATGCTCGGGGTTGTTATGGGGACCCCCTTGTTTATTCGGTTGAGATTAAAACTTGTCTGGCAAGACCCAACATTGGTATAACATTTGCTTAACAACTTAATAAAATTGCATAGGGTCTTGCAAACGCGTGGATAATTTAATCAACCCCCGGGCCAGTGCTCCTCATGAGTGTTGGTCCAAACTAGAGCCGTGTGCGGGGCCAACCCGGAGCAACTCGGGAGATTTCTATCAGGCCACCGTACGCTGTGCTTATCTGTCGTGTCCTTAGAACGAGATACGCGGCTCTTATCGGGTTCATCGACACGTCGGGTGGTCTTGCTGGATTTCTTTTACCTTTATCGAATGTCTTGCGTGTGGAGTCTGACTTTCTTCGGGTTTACTCGAGGTGTTGGAATTCCTTTGGAATTACCTATGATGATCGCAAGATCCGCGGTCGAGGCATTCCCACGGAGTGTGGTTAATTTTGTAATGGATTAGTTGGAGCACCCCTATAGGGTTAAATCTTTCGGAAAGCCGTGCCCGCGGTTATGTGGCAACTTGGATATTTGTTAAACACCCGGTTATAGTAAACTTGAAGTAAACTCTATTTAAAATACACCAACTGTGTGAGTAACCGTGATCGTCTCTGCTCGTGAACATGATCCGAGAGAGAACACGGTGGGGTTATGATTGACGTAAGTAAGTGTTCAAGATCTCATAGAGATCATACTAGACTCGATCGTTCTTCGTAGGCCACTCATATTTATTTCGTGTTGCGTAAGCTAGCCACCATATATGCTTAGTGCTGCTGCAAACTAAACACTACCCCTTCCCAACCTTTAAGCTTGAATAGTCTCGGTACCTAGGCACATGATAGCTGAGTCCTCTATGGCTCACAGTTTACTACAACACTCCAGGTACAAGTTCAGATGAGTACGTGCAGGATGATCTTACCCAGCTCCAGTGGGAGTATGATGAGGAAAGAGGCAGGATGTACGTGACATATCCGGATGAGTAGAGGACCTGGTCGTGATCTTTGGGGCAGAGATAGTTTCATTGCATCTGTTTTATCGTTTGATTTCGTCCGTAGTCGGACCCTGTTTTCATCTTGATGATTGAACTCTGAGTGGATTTGTAATTTAGCATGTGGCGAGTGTAAGCCAACTTGTATACTCATCTCTTCTGTAATGTCTAATGCAATGTTACTATACTTGCTAACAGTAAAATGCGCCTCTATCCCTTGCGAGGCCCTCATGTCTTAAAATGGATAGGCGTGCATTTTGGGCGTGACAGAGCAGGACTTTAAGTCATGAGCTCCTGTTGCTAACTCCCCGCTATGCATGCGGCGCACGTGGCGGAAACAGCCTAAGGTGGTGGGTCAGTGCTGGCCAATAAATTGGTAGTTACTCAGTGCCCCTTGGGGCTCTTGAGTGGGCTCTTGTCGGTTAGTTACGGAACTTGGAGAGAACGTGTGGGCCAGTCCAGGGGGCTCCTGTCGGTGTAGTAGTACAGGGGTACCCAGTGCCCCTGACTTATGCACAAGCGATAGAAGAAGAAAACCGCGACAATAATCAAGACCAAGACTCCAGTAAGCTCCAAGTGGCAGCCCAAGCTTAGACTGCAGCACGCCAAGCATGTCCATATTGCTTGCTGGGGACCAAGACGAATGCTCCTCTTCCAGAAGACCCGGCAAGCCACTCCCCGGCAGGCATGAGCCAACCAGCCACCGCTCCACTGCATCGCTATGGCTGTCACTTATCGATGCGGTGTCGAGCCCTCAGGCAGCTAATCAGCTCTAGCTAAGCACGTGACGACGCTCCAGAAGGCAAGTTACGCCCGGTTGACACCCGCCATGCAGCGTGTCAAGACCTCAAGCAGCAACCGGCCAACCGGTGGCAAGGGCTTGCCGGGGATGCAGTCCCAAGCACCACCTAGGCAGGTAATCATGGCATTTTGTCCTAAATGTCAGAGTTAGGTATGATAGCTCCGCTTAGCTATCTAATCAATAGATAATGTCTGTTTTGCCATTGTGGTAACCCCTTGCACTATAAAAGGAGGCCCAAGGCAACATAGATCAAGGTTGGCAACTCGAACCCCCGAACACTTGTACTAGCATAGCTGCTCTCCCCGGCAGCAGTCCTTGTCGGGGTGAGGCGTCTTGCGTTCTTCGTGTTCCTCCAATCAATCCACTATAAAGCAAGAGTAGGGTTTTATGCTTAGTAGTGGCCCGAACCTGGGTAAAAATGCCTAACCCTTGATCATAATGCCGTATCATGCTCTCCGCTCTTCGTGGAACGTGAACCCCCTTGCCAAACCACAACAGACCTCTGGTATCGTAGTTGATCGTGAGCATCCATGCACCGACAGTCGGGTGCGCCTTCCTATGCGGGAGGAAGAGGCGCCCCCTGAATGGTCGCGGAGCCTGAGGCGTCGCTCTTGGGGGTCTCCGTCCCCTGGTGGCCCTTGGGGAGGAGCTGCTTCTTCTTCTTGGGTGTTTCCTCAAGAGGCAGGATGCTGCCCTCATCGTCAGAGTTTTCAGCCGCCGCAGCCTGGTAAGCAAGCTCGAGGGAGCATACTACATCCTTTTCATCACAGGCGACCGTGATGACACCGCCACTCCCCGACATCTTGAGGATGTTGTAGCCATGGTGGGTGGTCGCCATGAACTTAGCGAGTGCAGGGTACCCGAGGATGACATTGTACGGGAGGTGAATGTGAGCCACATCGAAGTCGATGAGCTCAGTGTGGTAGTTATCGCACTTGCCGATGGTGATCGGGAAGTGCACCTACCCCACGGGAGTGGTCGAGCCATCGCTCACTCCTAAGAAGGGCTTGGTTGGCATGAGCTGATCATAGGGCACCTGGAGCATCTCAAATGTCTCGACAGAGAGGACATTGAGCCCAGCCCCACCATCAATGAGGGTCTTGGTGATGAGGATGTTGCTGATGGTGGGCGTGCAGAGCATGGGGAGCGTGCCTGTAGTAGCCGAGCACTTGAGGTGATCCTTGGAGTAGAAGTTGATGGCGTACTTTGACCACTTGAGAGGGTGCACGGCCTCGAGCTTCACGAGGGCTGCATTCACCTCACAAGAGAACTGCTTGAAGACACGGTTTGATGTAGGTCCTTGAGCACCGCCCAGATTGCAAGCGATCGCATGTGGCTCCTGGAAGCCCCCTGCCCCATCATCTCGCCGGTCGTCATCATTCCTCCTTGGCGGTGGTGGCAGTGGAGGGAGGCCAGCGTTGCCCTGAAGGCGTGGCTCGTGAGGCTGATCATGCCAAAGCCTGTCACAAGGCTCGTCGCGCCAGCGGTCCTTGTGAGGCTGGTCATGCCAGTCCTGGCGGGGGTCGCGGTTGTCCCTACGGCCTCCGCCGTGGCCCCCTCCACAGTCGTAGCCACGGTCGCCACACTCAAGGTGACGACCAATACGCTCATCGTGAAGCGTCCTGAGCTCTTGGCAGCCTTCGGTGTTGTGGCTGCAGCTGTTGTGGTAGATGCAGAACGGGCGACCGCCCTTGGGGGGATCATCTTGGCCACAACCGTGCTTCATCTCAAGCTCTGTCACCAGCATCGTGGGCCCCTTGTGCTTCGCCTTCTTAGCCTTGGCCTTCTTGTCTTCAGGGTCCGCCTTCGGGAGCTCGAGGAGGGAGAGGCGACCTTCTTCGGCCCTTGCGCACTTGTTCGCCAGGTTGAACATCTCTAGGGTCGTGCACAGTTCGTCATGGATGGTGAGCTCCTCTTTCATCTTGACATCCCTGACGGCATCGGTGAACGATGAGACGATGGCCTTGTCCGATGCCTTCGGGGTCTTGAGGCGCATGTTTGTGAAGTGTTGTATGTGCTTATGTAGGGTCTCACCCGGCTACTGCTTCACGCGCCGCAGGTTGTTCACTCCTAGAGCGCGATCATGGGTGCCGTGGAAGTTGGCGATCAAGCGCTCGCGAACTTCATCCAAGGAACAGATCGACCCTCCGGGGGTTAAGGAGCCAAGAGAGAGCGCTACCATTGAGGCCCATGGGGAAATAGTTCGCCATGACTTTGTCGTCGCTGCTTGCCGCCTCGATGCTCAGTGCGTACAGCTGAAGGAACTCCGTGGGGTCAGGGGTGCCATCATAGCACGGAGACATCTCCGTCTTGAACTTGTTGGGCCAGTTGACGTGACACAGCTTCGGGGTGAAGGTGCGGCAAGCTGCTCGTCTCACAGGCGCAACATGTACGGGGGGAGCTGGGTCCTGACGTCCATGCACCGCGGCCTTCAACAACGCACGGTCCTGATGACGACACGGCGGTGCGGGGAGCACACGTGCATCACCTCGTGGCGATGGCACCACCTGACAGCTTGCTTCATCCCTTGCCTGCACCGGCGCCTTGGGTGGCTGGTTGCATGGATGTACTTCGTGCCTGGGCTCGGGGTCGGCTTCATGCAGAGAAGGAGGGGAGGTGCGCCATGGGCCACATCGCCCACTTGGGAAGGTGGAGGACGGAGCGAGTGGGAGAGCATCGGGGCCTCGCAGGCGACGTTGACAAGTTCGGTGATGCGATCAAACCAGTCGTCATAGCGGTCATGGGTGGGGCGTAGCACAGCAGCTCGCGCACCATGAATAGTGCCGGACTGGTGGCAGCATCAGCTATAGGAGAAGAGGAGCAGCGTAGGGTGGCACGGCCCACCGGTGCCGTCTGGGCGACACGGGCGGCTCGGCGCTCAGCGCAGACTCGGCGGGCTTCGGCCATGGGAGAGACGAAGCGGAGGCAAAGTGCAACCAAAAGGAAGACCTCGACACGCCCCTACCTGGCATGCCATATGTCGGATTCAGGGCTTCGCAGACCCACGAAGGTTCGAACTCTGGGGCATGTGCGAAGATCCCAACCAACTCAAGCCTCAACCCTTCCGCTCCATAGCTGGACCCTGAGGAAAATGCTTGAGAGGGCGAGAAGATGGACATGAGACATTTTCCTAGGTTCGGGCCACCTTGCGGTGTAAGACCCTTCTCCTGCTTTTGTGCATTGGCCTCACGAGGAGGTTTGTGGATGAACTAGTATAGTGATTGAGCGACCTCATGAGGGCTCTTTGGTGTGGGATGATCTGATCCCCCTCTACGGTGGAGGCTAGTCACTATTTATAGGGGCCTTTGTCTTCTTCCCTTATTGCACTAGCATGAAGGGATCCTAGAACAGCCAAATTTTAAAAGGGACAGGAGGTACAGCTTATCCTAACTAAAGCTGGTCTTTGTCTGCAAAGCAACTCGTCGTGACACAGAGGTGGGATCGGCGATGACATCCATCCTGCCAAGCTCGTGGTCTTGGTCATGTTGCACCGAAGCAGAAATCTTTTTGGGCGATCCCTTGGGAACCCACGTACGTCCTTGCCTCCCTAGCATCAAAGAGGAAACTGTCCTCTCTACGCCTGCTGGCGCCCGCCTGGCCTTGGTCATCATAGCTCACGTCATCGCAGCCTCCGGAGGCCGGGTGCCTACATAGGAATCTCTTCTCCTCGAGAGGCAGCCTGGGGAGGCCGCTTCCCTAGGGATCTTGGTGTCTTGCCCCTCGCGAGACTAGGGCCCTCACGAGGGTCTTGTCTTGAGGGGTTTGTCATCAGGCCATACCAGGCCGCCGATGTGGGCCACGCGCAGGGCCGCATGTAGGCAAGTCTGGGTACCCCCGATCCCAGAACGCCGAAATTTCCTGACTTGGACATCGTGGTGCTTAACATTTGTATTGATGTGGTGAAGAAGGAGTCATGCCTTGCGAATATAATAACATGAATATGCAACATAGAATCAAACATGTCTTTAGAGATGAATTATTGAGATGGATTTCTTTTCTGCCTCCTTGAGGTATTGTTTTGTAGTTTTGTTAGTTTTTAGCCTGTTAGTTCTTTTCCTCCTTTTCAGTTTGATTACCACTTGTAATCCATGTAATTTGTAGCTCTTAATGGTAATAAAGTTAAAATGTTGTGGGGGGTTCCCCTATAGTTTCCAGTCAAACAAAATATAATAACATGAATATGGGTAAACATTCTTTTCCAATCGTATACTTTCAAAAAGCAATTATTTTGTTTCTTATACTTATAAATATTGCTATGCTAACGTTTGTTAGTTCATCATTTCTCAGTGAGCATACATACAACAGATTACATAATGGGTAGCATGCCAAATCAAATTTTCTGTTTTTATCCTTCACCTACTCGAGGACGACCATGAATTAAGCTTGGGGATGCTGATACGTCTCCAACGTATCTATAATTTTTGATTGTTCCATCCTGATATATTATCATTCTAGGATACTTTTGGGCATTTATTTACCAATTTATAATATTTTTGAGCAATAACCTATTGACCCAGTGCCCAGTGCCAGTTTTGCTGTTTTCTGCGTGTTTTTGACTTTTCAGGTTTACAGTACGAAACGAAGTCCAATTGCTGCGAAACTTTTTGATGATTTTTTCCGGACCAAAAGAAGACCTGCAAGCCTTGGGAGGAGGCCGGGGGCCGCACGAGAGCCCAACAAGCCAACAGGGCTCCTTTCGACGCCCCTCTCTGGCCTATAAATTCTCATCTACCCTAAAAACACCACAAGAGGTCCCGAAACACTTTCTATGCCGCCACAAGTCTCTGTTCCGATGGGATCCCATTTACAGCTCCGTTATGGCACCCTGCCGGAGGGGTGCTTGATCACAGAGGGCCACTTCATCAACCTTGCTGCCCTCATCATGATGTGTGAGAAGTTCACCACAGACCTACGGGTCCGTAGGTAGTACCTAGATGGCAATATCTCTCTCTTGATCTTCAATACAACGTTGATCGCATCTTTGCCTTGATCTATCCGATGTAATTCCTTTGTATGGTGCATTTGTTGGGATCCGATGAATTGTGAGTTTATGTTCCGAATATTCATGAAAAGTATTTCAGTCAAACCCTAATACTAATTAGATTCTTATTTGCATGATCATTATAGCTTTGTAATGCTCTCTGATCTATTGAGATAGTTTTGCCAACTAGATTGATATTTCTTCGGTGGGAGTGGTGTGTTGTAGTAGGTTCAACCTGGTGGGTTTCTATATCCCAATGACAGAAGGGGACAAGTTGCGTATTTGTGTTCCTGCTACTAAGGTTAAAATGATGGGGTTTATTCATATTGATTGAGTTTACTGTGTCTACATCATGTCATCGTTCTCCAAGCATTACTCTGTTTTACTGAATACTCTAGATTCATGTTGGATAGCGGTCAATGGGTGGGGTAATAGTAATAGGTCCATGCAGGAGTCGGCCTATTTCTTATGGACGTGAGCCTATATACACATGATCATTGCTGTGAAAATCGCATAACTATTCGCTTTTCTATCAATTGCCCAAAAGTAATTTGTTTACCCATCATATGCTATTTCTATGAGAGATGCCAGTAGAGAACACTACGCCCCTGGTCTAGTCACTTATATATTCACAAATGCTACTATTACTTTGCTATTATTTATTTGCTTTTGTTTTATCTTGCAGTTAACAATTATCTATAATTATCTACACAACTCATTTTCTTGCAAATAATGAGATCAAGGTGATTGACAACCCTCTTGCCGGCGTTGGGTGCAAGTTGTTTGTTCTTTTTTGTGCAGCCGCTGAAAACGATTGAGGATTGGTATTCCTATCGGTTTGATAAACTTTGGTTTCATAACTGAGGGAAATACTTGCCGACATTGTGCTGCGATAACCCGTTCCTCTTCACGGAAAAACCAATGCACATCACAAGTATCAGTATCCTCAAAACCCTAGTGCACAAGACATTCGAGAAAGGTAAAACAAACCCAGCATACCGCCCGACGTGTCGATAATCTCGGTAGGAGCCATGTATCTCATTCTCAGGACATAGCGGATGAGCTAAGCATACAGTAATTGACGTCTCGAGTTCCCCTAGGTAGCTCGCACGGTGCTCTAGTTTGGACCAGCACCATCAGCACCGCCCCCCTTATTATGTTGAATAACAAAACACGGGTAGTGCTAACACCCTATGCGTCAAATTAGTTATTAGTATTATTATGTTGGGCAAATATAGTACCAATGTTGGGCCTTGCAAGAAGATTTTTATCCCAAAATGAATTATCAAGGGGGTCCCCATAACAACCCCAAGCATGTTAGGAGTGCTCAATATGGAACATAACACCGGTACACAAGTAACTAGGGCGGAAATGATGGAACAAAACACCGAGCAAAGGCCAAGCCTTCCACCTTTTACCAAGTATATAGGCGCATTAAATTAAATAGCAATAATATTGTGATATCCCAAGATACACCTGGAAACAACCTGCACCAGCAACTAATAACGCTATAAGAAGGGCTAATAAAGCGGTAACTTAGCCAATCAATGGCTTGCTGGGAAGGTGAAGATTAGAGGCTTATCATGAAATTTTGGGAGGCTTGACAAACAAGTGGTAGGAAGCGAGACATAATGATAGAAGCGAGACAACTAGCATGGCAATGATAGTAGTGGTATCTAGGGAAATGGTCATCTTGCCTGAGATCCCGCTTGGAAGAAGAACGAATCCGTGAAGTAGATGAACAGGGCGTAGTGAAACGGATGCTCACACTTCGAAATGGTTACAGAACTCTATCAAGAAGAAGCAATCCAGAAAAAACAAAGGACACGGTAAACACCACAACACATTCGTGATATGATGCACAAATGAGGACGATGCAATGATGAATGCGAGAAACAAATAAAATACACGGCGAAACTCAACATAATTGGAAGCCATCTAGAGCGTCAGTCTCAGGCTATTACAACTCTCCTCCACTAACAAGAGATCTTGCCCCGAGATATTAGAATTATAAGATGGAGAGGAAGAGGAAACAAAGAGGTAAAACTTAGTTGCTTCTTTGACAAATGAGTGAAAACCAACGGATCATGAAGGTTGCAAAGTGATGAAAGAGCACAAGGGAAAGAAAGAGCTGAAACCACTTTGGTCGAAACAAGATAGACAAGGAACGATAGAGAAATAATTTGGGCAGCACTTCGGTAGAAAAGGGAGGCAAAGTTTGATAAGATGGAAAGAACTTGCAAAGAGAGGCACAACACTCTGGTTAAATGGATAAGCAAGGAAAGAACATGATCTTGATAAAACGATATGATGGATCAAAGAGAGCAACGTCACAATGCCTCTGGACAAAAGAATAGATGTTAGATCATTGAAAAGAAAGAACAAGGAAGAAAATGACAAATTCTCCCACAATTGAACATGAAAAGCATCCTTACAATGGAGGCTTCAACGGAGTTGTTTGAAGAATCAACAATGAAAAGAATAAGCTCTTGTTGTGGGCTTATGGAAAACATCTCAAAATTATGAGGCGACAACCGACCACTAACAAAAACAATTGATTTGGGAGCAACCATGTATGCATAACTTCTTTATTGAGAACTTGGATCAATGAGAATCACCATAATAGGAACAATCCTTAGAAAATTCTTTAGGTGAAATCTAATCCAAGATAATAAAAAGGAAGAAAAAATGGGTTTAATTATCTCATTCTTGAAATATTCTCTTCAAGACTCCTCATGATTCAACAATGTTATAAAACCATATGAATATATAAAGGAGGATGGATTGCACTTCGAAATACTTGAGGTACTACCACAGGAATCTTGAAGAAAACTTCGACAAAGAATTGCATTCTTAACGAGCCACCATGGAGAACCTATTGGAGAACACCGAGATGAAAGGATGATAGAAAAGAATTGAAGGTTTCTAAAATAACAAGATTGAGGCCATGCAAAGATTTAGATGAAGCTTCGTGATGAGATACTTGAGAAAACTGGAAACTCCGGAAATGAAAAGAGGAATAACTATAATCGAGAATTTGATATCATGAACAAATCCGTAAGAAGGATTAAAATAACCTCGATGAAACAGAATAAGAATTATGTTATGCCTATCCTTCATGAAGTTAAATTGACGACAAACAATGGATTTGACATACTGCTTATTCTTCATGAAAAATAATGAAGACAGATAAGAGCATGAAGTTGAACAAGTCTTCAATGAAACACCGGTAATTTTTTTGAACGAATGATAATACTACGAACGAATGGAGATACGTGAGAACGAAGAGATCACGATCTGTCTAGCTCAAAACTTGAACGAAGCACCAGAATAATTGAGATACGAACGATGAGACAACAATTCGGAAGAACTTGAGAACGAAAGCTGAAAGTTTAGAATGAAGAAATCTTCTGAAATGATGGCCCTTGGAGGATCAAGAAATTAAAACAACTCTGAAATGCTCTAGATAGATATGGGAGGAATTTCTCATGATCGAAAACAATTTAGGAGGATCACGACAATCTCACATGATGAATCTTCAAAAGAATGAACAAAGATTTAAGAGAAACTCTCCTTCGGTCTTCCAAGTTGAGAATGATGGTGAGACACATTACCAATATTGTTGAGACACTCCAGAACAATGAATAAGGAAAGACTGAGCCAACAAAATAATAATTCAAAAATGATCTTGGAGACGGAATATGACTAACGGAATTCATACTGACGTCACATTTGAAAAGAACTTGAGATCTTCGGAAATGATTAGAAGAGCCAGGTAAGATCCTGGGAAAAACCTGTGGGTTATGGGCCCACTCAGAGAAAACAATGTTGAAATGATTGCTTATATATAGAGATTACACCGTTACAAATGAAAACTTGATGAGGTGAGAACCTTGAACTAATTTAAGAGGATATGAATGGAAACGAAAATCTTCTGAGATATCTTGCCAACTTGTAACGCCCAAGATGCTGTCCTATCCTTATTTTGGCTCGAGGGCCTCGATAGGGATAGAATCACATCTCGTCGTTTCGCAAGAATGAATATCGTTACAAGTACATGTAAAGAGGAGATGAGTATATGGAATTGGCTTACTGTAGGATAGAAAGTATGTCAAGAGTAATGACGATGAACTCCTTGCTCTTGTGCTTCAAGATGATAGACTCCTCAACACACATCACTCTCGTAGATTTGGCTTTGGTGGAAGAGACTAATTTGGTGGAAAGCAACTTGGGGAAGCTAGAGATCAATATTCATATGGATAGAATGGAATGGCTTGATCTCAACACATGAGTAAGTGGCTCTCTCTCAGAAAATTGCATGGGGCAAGTATGGAATAGTTCTAAGTGCTTTTTTCGAGTGGGTGGTGGTGAAGGGGTATATATAGGCATCCCCAAATATCCAACCGTTACACCTAAAGTGACCAACTCGGTGACACCGAAGTGTAAAACTCGGTGGTACTGAGTTGCTCCGAAGGTAGCAACTTTTGAATCTCGGTGAGACCGATAAATAAATCTCGGTGGTACCGATAAGGTGACCAATGGTTAGTTTACCAAAACTCGGCGACATCCATCCTTGCTATTCTAGGCTGCCGTCCTAGAACCCATCCGATGATAGATGAAGAAGAATAAGGAGAAATCCAAATCAAACAAGCTTTGCTCTCACATCAAATCATCGCATTACTTGTACATGCGACTATTGTTCTAGTAATATGTGAGCCACACGGACTCGACAATCTCATTTCCAAGGGTATCAAGACTAGCAAATCTTAAAGGGTGAGGTATGGTTATGTGGTGAGGCTACAGCAAGCACTAAGCATTTATTTGAGTGGTTAACTTAGGAGTACATGAATAAGAAGAGTGATCTACGCATAAACGGATGTAAACTATTAGTGATCAAGAAGTGATCCTGAACACCTACTTATGAGTCAATCATAACCCCACCATGTTCTCTTCTCGGTTCGAACCTTACAAGAAGAGACGGTCATGGTTACGCACATGGTTGGTGTATTTTATTTGAGTTTACTTCAAGTTTTCTATGAGCGGGAGTTAAACAAATATCCAAGTTGCCACATAACCGTAGGCATGACTCTCAGAAAAATTTAACCCTGCAGGGGTGCTCCAACTCATCCATCACAAACTAGCCACAAGCTGCACTAGAAAACCTCAAGATCGAGATAGCCCAATGTATCCTCGAAATCCCAGTGCATAAGACATTCGAGAAACATAAAACAAACCCAACAAGGCCACCCGACGTGTTGACAATCTCGATAGGAGCCTCGTATCTCGTTCTCAGGACACGACGGATGATCTAAGCATGTAGTAACTGATGTTTCAAGTTGCCCCAGGTAGCCCGCACGGTGCTCTACTTTGGACCAGCACCATCAACACTAGCCCTCTTTATTATGTTGAATAACGAACCACGGGTAGCGCTAACTCCCAATGTGTCAAATTAATTATCAATATTATTATGTTGGGAAAATATAGTACCAATGTTGGTCCTTGCCAGAAGAGTTTTATCCCAAAACAAATTATCAAGGGGGTCCCCATAACAACCCCAAGCATGTTAGGAGCACTCAATATGGAACATAACACAGGTACACAAGTAACTAGGGCAGGAAGGATGGAACAAAACACCGAGCAAAGGCCAAGCCTTCCACCTTTTACCAAGTATATAGGTGCATTAAATTAAATAGCAATAATATTGTGATATCCCCAGATATCCATGTTGTCACCTGGAAACAACCTGCACCTGCAACTAACAATGCTATAAGAAGGGCTGAGCAAGCGGTAACTTACCCAAACAATGGTTTTATGGGAAGGTGAAGATTAGAGGCTTATCATGGAATTTTGGGAGGCTTGACAAACAAGTGGTAGGAAGAAAGACATAACAATAGAAGCAAGATAACTAGCATGGCAATGATAGTAGCGGTATCCAGGGAAATGGTCATCTTGCGTGAGATCCTGCTTGGAAGAAGAACGAATCCGTGAAGTAGATGAACGGGACATAGTCGAATGGATCCTCACACTCCAGAATGGTTACGGAACTCTATCGAGAAGAAGCAATCCAGAAACAAACAAAGGACACAGTAAACACCACAACACATTCACGATATGATGAACATATGAGGATGATGCAATGACGAATGTGACAAACACACGGCAAAACTCAAAATAACTAGAAGCCATCTGGAGCGCTGGTCTCGGGTTCTTATAGGGTCCCTTACCTTTGAGGTAGTCAATATCTAGAGCCCTTACCATGCCCACTTTGGGCTGCCGCCTTATGCTCATTTTATGGCTCAGCCTTGCTACGTCTACCTCAAACTCAAGATGCCTGGGGCAAACGGTACTATCATTATGGACAGGAGCAGGAAGATAGCTCTGGAATGTGAAGAGGGATGCAGCTTATGCAGAGTCAGCTTGTGTGGTGAAAGATCTGAAGTTCTACACATCTAATGTTGACCTCGTGGATGTGCCCCCCCTCAAGAAACCCACCACTGAGTCTGAACCTCAACTGAAGTTTAAGTCGACCGAGGATATTAGGCAAATCGATTTTAACTCGGGCGACTCATCCCTGCAGTTCACTATTGGGAAAAGCATGGAACCCAAATAGGAAAGAACACTCATCGAGTTCATCTATGAGAATCGGGACATCTTCGCATGGAAACCTTCTGACATGCCTGTGCTGGAAATATCACCTAGAGGCAATAATAAAAGTAGTTATTGTTATATTTCCTTGTTCATGATAATTGTTTATTATCCATGCTATAATTGTATTGATTGGAATCACTAATACATGTGTGGATACATAGACAACACTATGTCCCTAGTATGCCTCTAGTAGACTTGCTCGTTAATGAAAGATGGTCAAGGTTTCCTGGCCATAGACATGAGATGTCATTTGATAATGGGAGAGAATGATGTGATGGAAGAGACCCAAACTATCAACGTAGCATATGATCATGTCAGTTTATTGCTATTGTTTTCTGCATGTCAAGTATATGTTCCTATGACCATGAGATCATGCAACTCACTGACACCAGAGGCATACTTTGTGTGTATCAAATGTAACAACATAACTGGGTGACTATAAAGGTGCTCTACAGGTATCTCCGAAGGTGTCTGTTGAGCTGGTATGGATCGAGACTGGGATCTGTTACTCCGTATGAAAGAGAGGTATCTGAGGGCCCACTCGTTAATACAACATCACAATAAGCGTTGAAAGCAATGTGACTAAAGTGTTAGCCACGGGATCTTGTATTACGGAATGAGTAAAGAGACTTGTCGGTAACGAGATTGAACTAGGTATAGAGATACCGATGATCGAATCTCGGGCAAGTAACATACCGAAGAACAAAGGGAACAGCGTACGGGATTAACTGAATCCTTGACATAGAGGTTCAACTGATAAAGATCTTCGTAGAATTTGTAGGAACCAATGGGCATCAAGGTCCCGCTATTGGTTATTGACCATAATGGTGTCTCGGTCATGTCTACATAGTTCACGAACCCACATGGTCTACACACTTAATGTTCGGTGACGTTTCGGTATTATTGAGTTATATATGGTGGTGATTGAAGGTTGTTAAGAGTCCCAAATGATATCCCGGATGTCATGAGGAGCTTCAGAATGGTCTGGAGGTAAAGATTGATACATAGGAAGTCCCGTTTTGGTCACCGAAAAAGTTTCGGGTATTTCCGGTAGTGTACCGGGAGTGTCGGGAGGGTTCCGGGGGTTCATCGGGAGGGGCCACTCATGTTGGAAGGCCACATAGGCCTTAGGAGTGGCGCACCAGCCCGTAGTGGGCTGGGCAAGCCAGCCCCTAAGGGTCCATGTGGCTAGGAGGTGGGAAAAGGCAAAAGCCCAAGAGGAGGGAAGGTATTCCAAGTAGGATTTGAATCCTACTTGAAGTAGGCTTGGAGGTGGACTCCTCCACCTCCACCTGGTTCGGCTGACCCCTAGGGGAAGATCTAGGGTGGCTCCCTCCTCCCCCTCCCTCCTATATATACTAGAGGAATAGAGCCCCCAAAGACACAAGTCCATGTGCTAATACTCTATTCCCTAGTTCCTCCACCAAATAGATTGCGCCGGTGCTTAGGCGAAGCCCTGCCAGAATAGTTCCACCACCACCATCGCCGCACCATCGCGCTGCCGGAGAACTCATCTACCTCTCGGCCCCCCTCTTGCTGGATCAAGAAGGTGGAGATCGTCATCGAGCTGTATGTGTGCTGAACACGGAGGTGCCGTGCATTTGGCACTAGATCATGATTGGATCGCAGGACGACTAGCGATTTGAACCGCGAAGACGTTCGACTACATCAACCATGTTCCTTAACGCTTCCCGCTTAGTGATCTACAAGGGTATGTAGATCCACTCTCCCTCTCATAGATGCTCATCACCATGGATAGATCTTGCATGTGCGTAGGAAATTTTTTGTTTCCCATGCAACGTTCCCCAACAGTGGAATCATGAGCTAGTTCTATGTGTAGATGAGATCACGAGTAGAACATAGATGAGTTTGTGGGCGTTGATGCTCAGATTGCTTCCTCCCTTGGTATTTTCTTGATTCAGTGGTATTGTGGGATGAAGCGGCCCAGACCAACATTACTCATACGCTTATGAGAGACTGGTTCCATCAATTGACATGACCAATTACATAAATATGGATGGCGGGTGTCTGTCTCTCCCACTTTAGTTGCATCGGATTCGACAAAAGCGGTCCTTGAGAAGGTTGAATAGCAATTTGTGTATCACCATTGTGGTTTATGCATAGGTAAGAATAGTTCTTGCTAGATACCCGTAGCAGCCACATAAAACATGCAACAACAATTAGAGGACGTCTAACTTGTTTTTGTACTATATGTTGTAATGTGATATGACCAATTACATGATGATATATATGTGATGTATGAGATGATCATGTTTTGTATATAATATCACGACTTGCATGTCGATGAGTACGGCAACCAGCAGGAGCCATAGGGTTGTCTTTAAAAAAATCGCCGTTTTTGGTTTACTTTATCCCTATGAGTTAGCAATAATCATAGAAGCAACAGTTGGTGCGACAACCTCATGGCGACACATTGATGGAGATCAAGATGATGAAGATCATGGTGTCTTGCCAGGGATGATGGAGATCATGCCGATGCTTTGGAGATGGAGATCAAAAGCACAAGTTCATGGCCATATCATGTCACTTATGATTTGCATGTGATGTTAATGCTTTTATGCATCTTATTTTGCTTACGACGATAGTAGCATTATAAGGTGATCCCTCACTAAAATTGCAAGATAAAATTGTGTTATCCCCGAGTGTGCACCGTTGCGAAAGTTTGTCGTTTTGAGACACCACGTGATGATCGGGTGTGATAGACTCAACGTTCGCATACAATGGGTGCAAGCCAGTGTTGCACATGCGGAACACTCGGGTTAAACTTGACATGCCTAGCATGTACAGACATGGCCTCAGAACACAAGAGACCGAAAGGTCGAACATGAGTCATATAGTAGATATGATCAACATGAAGATGTTCACCATTGAAACCACCTCATCTCACGTGATGATCGGACTTGAGTTCGTGAACTTGGATCATGTGACACTCGAATGACCAGAGGGATGTCAATTTGAGTGGGTGTTTTTTAAGTAATATGATTAACTAAACTCATTATCTTTAACAATAATCTAAGTTGTCTTTGCAAAATTTATGTTGTAGATCAATGGCTCGCGTAGTAGCACCCCTGAATTTTACTGCGTTCCTAAAGAAAGATAAGTTGAAAGATGATCGAAGTAACTTTGTCGACTGGGCCCGTAATCTAAGGATTATCCTTACGGCTTCCCAAAAGGCTTGTTCTTTATGCACCACTTGGTGAACCACCCGCTCCAGTATATTCTCCAGACGTTGCGAACGCCTGGCAGGCACGTCCTGATGATTAATCAATGGTTTAATGTGCAATGTTGTGTGGCCTAGAACCGAGACTTCAAAGATGTTTTGAACGTCATGGAGCATATGACATGTTCCAGGAGTTGAAGTTTATCTTTCATAAGAATTCCTGGATCGAGAGGTATGCGACCTCCGATAAGTTCTATGCATGCAAGATGGAGGAGAACGGGTCTGTAAGTGAACAAATACTTAGAATGTCTGGGTAGTCCCCCCATCTGGCAGAATTGGGGATGCCCCTTCTGCGAGAGGCGATCACTGACAGAGTTCTTCAATCACTACCACCTAGATACAAGAGCTTCGTGTTGATCTATAACATGCACGGGATGAACAAGTCAGTCGCCGAGCTGTTTGCGATGTTGAAAGTCGCCAAGTCTAAGATTCAGAAGGAGCATCAAGTGTTGATGGTCAGTAAAATCACTAGTTTCAAGAAGAATGACAAGGGTAAGAAGGGTAACTCCAAGAAGAGTGGCAAAGCAGTTGCCCCTCCCATGAAGAAACCCAAGGCTAGAGCCAAGCCAGAAACTGAGTGCTTTCATTGCAAAGGAACTGGTCACTGGAAGTGGAACTGCCCCAAGTATCTGGCTGACAAGAAGGCGGCTAACACCAAACAAGGTATATATGATATACATGTTATTTATGTGTACCTCACCAACTCTCGTTGTAGTGCCTCGGTATTTGTTACCAGTTCGGTTGCTCACATTTGCAACTCGAAATAGGAACTGTGGAATAGATGGAGGCTAACAAAGGACGAAGTGTCGATGCGCGTGGGAAATGGTTCCAAGTTTGATGTGATCGCCTTCGACACGCTCGCTCTTCGATTACCATCGGGATTAGTGATGAATGTGAATAATTATTATTTAGTCCCTGCGTTAAGCATGAACATTATATCTGGATCTTGTTTATTGCGTGACGGTTACTCATTTAAATCAAAGAATAATGGTTGTTATTTTATATGAGTAATATATTTTATGGTCATGCACCAAATGTGAGGGGTTTATTCTTATTGAATCTCGATAGTGATGATACACATGTTCATAACATTGATGCCAAAAGATGTAGAATTGATAATGATAGTACCACTTTCTTGTGGCACTACCGCTTAGGTCATATTGGTGTAAAACACATGAACAAGCTCCATGCTTATGGACTTTTGGAGTCACTTGATTTTGAATCACTTGACACATGTGAACCATGCCTCATGGGCAAGATGACTAAGACCCCGTTCTCTGGAACAATGGAACGGGCAAGTGACTTATTGAAAATCATACATACTGCTGTGTGTGGTCCGATGAGCATTGAGGTACGTGGTGGATATCGTTATTTTCTCACCTTCACTGATGATTTAAGTAGATATGTGTATATTTACTTAATGAAACACAAGTCTGAAACATTTGAAAAGTTCAAGCAATTTCAGAGTGAAGTTGAGAATCATCATAACAAGATCAAATTCCTGTTAGCTGATTGAGGAGGAGAATATCTGAGTTAGTGTTTGGCAATCACTTAAAGAAAATGTGGAATTGTTTAACAATTGACACCGCTTGGAACACCACAACGTAATGGTGTGTCCGAATGTTGTAATCGATTCTTATTGGATATGGTCCGGTCTATGATGTATCTTGCCGATTTGCCACTATCGTTTTGGGTTTATGCATTAGATATAGCTGCATTCACTTTAAATAGGGCACCACCAAAATCTGTTGAGATGACGCCATATGAACTGTGGTTTGGCAAGAAGACAAACTTGTCGTTTCTTAAAGTTTGGGAATGTGATGCTTATGTCAAAAAGCTTCAGCCTGAAAAGCTGGAACCCAAAGCATAGAAATGCGTCTTCATAGGATACCCAAAAGAGACAGTCGGATATACCTTCTATCTCAGATCTGAAGGCAAAGTGTTTGTCGCTAAAAACGGAACATTTCTTGAGAAAGAGTTTCTCTCGAAAGAATTGAATGGGAGGAAAATAGAACTTGATGAGGTTGTTGAACCTTTACTTCAACCAGAGAGTAGCGCAGCGCAAAAAGATGTTTCTGTAGAGCCTACATCGGTTGAAGAGGAAGTTAATGATGATGATCATGAAGCTTCAGATCAAGTTGCTATTGAACCTCGTAGGTCGACAAGGACGCATAGTACTCCTGAGTGGTACGACAAGCCTGTCTTAGGGGTCATCTTGTTGGACAACGATGAACCTATGAGCTATGGAGAAGCGATGATGGGCCTGGATTCCAAGAAATAGTTAGAGGCCATGAAATCCGAGATGGGATCCATGTATCAAAACAAAGTATGGGCTTTGCAAGTATTACCTGAAGGGCGAAAGGCAATTCAGAACAAATGGATCTTTAAGAAGAAGACGGACGCGGACGATAATGCCACCATCTATAAAACTCGACTTGTGGCAAAAGGTTTTTCAGAAGTTCAAGGAGTTGACTATGATGAGACCTTATCACCTGTAGCGATGCTTAAGTCCATCAAAATGATGTTAGCAATAGATGCCTTTTTCAATTATGAAATTTGGCAGATGGATGTCAAAACACCGTTCCTTAACGGTTTCCTTAAGGAAGAGTTGTATATGATGCAACCAGAAGGTTTTCTCGATCCTCAGAATGCTGACAAAGTTTGCAAACTCCAGCGATCCATTTATGGACTGGTGCAAGCATCTTGGAGTTGGAATCTTCGCTTTGATGAGGTGATCAAAGCGTTCGGGTTTATACAAGTTTACGAAGAAGCTTGTATTTACAAGAAAGTGAGTGGGAGCTCTATAGCGTTTCTAATATTATATGTGGATGACATATTGCTGATTGGAAACAATATAGAACTTTTGGAGAGCGTGAAGGAATATTTGAAGAAGAGTTTTTCAATGAAGGACCTAGGAGAAGCTTCTTTCATATTAGGCATCAAGATCTATAAAGACGCTTAATAGGACTTTCATAGAGCACATACCTTGACAAAGTTTTGAAGAAGTTCAAAATGGATCAGTCCAAGAAGGGGTTCTTGCCTGTATTGCAAGGTGTGACTACATAAGATAGAGAAAAGATGAGTCTCGTCCCCTATGCTTCAGCCATAGGCTATCATGTATGCAATGTTGTGCACAAGACCCGATGTCAGCCTTGCCATAAGTATGGACGGAAGGTTTCAAAGTGATCCAGGAATGGAACACTGTACGGCGGTCAAGAATATCCTGAAGTACCTGAAAAGGACTAAGGACATGTTTCTCATTTATGGAGGTGATCAAGAGCTCATCGTAAAGGGATACGTCGACGCAAGTTTTATCACTGATATGGATGACTTTAAGTCTCAAACTAGATACGTATTTATTCTCAATGGAGGTGCGATAAGCTGGTGCAGTTCAAGCAGAGTGTGGTAGCTGATTCTACATGCGAAGCGGAGTACATCGTTGCCTCGGAGGCAGCGAAGGAAGGT
Source organism: Hordeum marinum (assembly GCA_022496015.1). Lineage (NCBI taxonomy): Eukaryota > Viridiplantae > Streptophyta > Magnoliopsida > Poales > Poaceae > Hordeum > Hordeum marinum. The sequence continues at coordinate 162,925,773 of CM039676.1, read as the reverse complement.
GTCTGGATGAAGGAGTTCACGATAGATCTTGTAGTAGAGCCTAGTGCACTAAACCCAATGACTCTGTTCTGTAACAATGCTGGTGCCATTGCTCTGGCCAAGGAACCAAGGTTTCACAAGAGGACCAGACACATAAAGCAATGCTTCAATTCCGTCCATGATTACATCAAGGAGGAGGGCATAAATATTTTCAAAGTGCACATGGATCTGAATGTCATAGACCTTATGACTAAACCTCTTCCAAGGGCTAACATGATCAACACCAGAACTGTATGGGTGCTAGGTTCATTACAACGTAAATCACATAGTGATGTGAGCTAGATTATTGCCTCTAGTGCAAGTGGGAGACTGTTGGAAATATGCCCTAGACGCAATAATAGAAATAGTTATTGTTATATTTCCTTGTTCAAGAAAATCGTTAATTATCCATGCTATAATTGTATTGCTTGGAATCACTAACACATGTGTGCATACATAGACAACACTGTGTCTCTAGTATGCCTCTAGTAGACTAGCTCGATGATAAAAGATGGTCAAGGTTTCCTGGCCATAGACATGAGATGTCATTTGATAACGGGATCACATCATTAGGAGAATGATGTGATGGACAAGACCCAAACTATGAACATAGCATATGATCATGTCAGTTTATTGCTATTGTTTTCTGCATGTCAAGTATATGTTCCTATGACCATGAGATCATGCAACTCACTGACACTAGAGGAATAACTTGTGTGTATCAAACATCACAACATAACTGGGTGACTATAAAGATGCTCTACAGGTATCTCCGAAGGTGTCTGTTGAGCTGGCATGGATTGAGACTGGCATTTGTTACTCCGTATGACAGAGAGGTATCTCAAGGCCCACTCGGTAATACAACATGACAATAAGCCTTGCAAGCAATGTGACAAAAGTGTTAGCCATGGGATCTTCTATTACGGAATGAGTAAAGATACTTGTCGGTAACGAGATTGAACTAGGTATAGAGATACCGACGATCGAATCTCGAGCAAGTAACATACCGAAGAACAAAGGGAATAGCGTACGGGATTAACTGAATCCTTGACATAGTGGTTCAACCGATAAATATCTTCATAGAATTTGTAGGAACCAATGGACATCTAGGTCCCTCTATTGGTTATTGACCATAGAGGTGTCTCAGTCATGTCTACATAGTTCGTGAACCCGTCGGGTCTGCACACTTAACGTTCAGTGACGTTTCGGTAGTATTAAGTTATGTATGGTGGTGATCGAAGGTTGCTTGGAGTCCCGAATGAGATCTCGGACGTCACGAGGAGCTCTAGAATGGTCCGGAGGTAAAGATTGATATATAGGAAGTCCCGTTTTGGTCACTGGAACAGTTTCGGGTATTTCCGGTAGTGTACCAGGAGTGTCGGGAGGGTTCCGGGGTTCCATTGGGAGGGGCCACTCATGCCGGAGGGCCAAATAGGCGTTAGGGGTGGCGCACCAGCCCTTAGTGGGCTGGGCAAGCCATCCCCGTAGGGTCCATGCGGTTGGGAGGTGGGAAAAGGCAAAAGCCCAAGAGGAGTCCACCTAGGGGAAGCCCTAGGGCGGCTGCCCCCTCCCCCTCCCTCCTATATATACTAGAGGAATAGAGATCCCAAAGACACAAGTCCACATGCTAGTTCTCTCTTCCCTAGTTCCTCCACCAAATAGATTCCGACGGTGCTTAGGCGAAGCCCTACCGAAATAGTTCCACCATCACCGTCGCCGCGTCGTCGCGCTGCCGGAGAACTCATCTACCTCTCCGCCCCCTCTTGCCGGATTAAGAAGGCGGAGATCGTCATCGAGCTGTACGTGTGTTGAGCATGGAGGTGCCATCCGTTTGGCACTAGATCGTGATTGGATCGTGGGATGGCTAGCAATTTGGATCGCAAAGATGTTCGACTACATCAACCGCGTTTCTTAACGCTTCCCGCTTAGCAATCTACAAGGGTATGTAGATCTACTCTCCCTCTCGTAGATGCGCATCACTATGGATAGATCTTGAGTGTGCGTAATTTTTTTTGTTTTCCATGCAACGTTCCCCAACAGCCTGCAGTACTGAGAGAATTCGTTGAGTACCACCTTAATGTGGATCCAACGATGAAACCAGTGCGACAATACCTTCGTTGTTTTAAAAAGGAGAGACGAAAGGCTATTGGAGAATAAGTAGCCCGGATCCCAGCTACTGGGTTCATCGTTGAAGTTTTTCACCCTGAGTGGTTGGAAAATCCAGTACTCGTTCTTAAGAAGAAGGGTACTTGGAGTATGTGTGTTGATTACATCAATCTCAACAAAGGTTGTCCCAAGGATCCATTTGCTGTTCCACACATTGATCATATCATATCATTGATTCCACCGCTGGTTGTAAACGTCTGTGTTTCTTGGATGCTTATTCTGGCTATCATCAGATTAAGATGGCTATCAAGGATCAAGAGAAGAAAGCTTTTATTACTCCTTTCGCGTCTTTCTGCTATATTTCTATGCCTTTTGGGCTTAAAAGCGCGGGGGCTACTTATCAACCCTGCATTCAGAATTATTTACGCCCACAAATTGGGCACAACTATCGTGCCTATGTTGATGATATTGTGATCAAATCTCACAAGAAGGAAACTCTCCTGGATGATCACAAGGTGACGTTGGATAATCTTCGCGTTTATATATAAGATGAAGCTTAACATGGCCAAATGTGTTTGTGGTTTTCCTGCAAGCAAGTTACTGATATTTTTGGTGTTTGAACGTGGAATTGAGGCTAGCCCAGATAAAATCAAGGCGGTAACCTCGCTCGCAAAGCCGGCCAGCATTAATGACGCCCAACGCATGGCGGGTCACATAGAAGCTTTACGTCAGTTTATAAGCCGCCTTGGAGAGAAAGTTATTCCTCTGTACGAGTTGTTAAGGAAAGCAGACAACTTTGTTTGAACTGATGCCGCAAACGAAGCTTTTGAAGCCCTTAAGAAACAATAGGTCGAGCTACATGTTTTAGCCACCCGGACTGACAAAGAGCCAATGCTCCTTTATATTGCTACGAATAATAAAGCAGTAAGTGTAGCAGTTGTTGTCGAGTGTAAGGAGGCAGGGAAAGAGTATCCCATACAGCGGTCCGTTTATTATGTCCGTGAAGTTCTGACATTATCAAAACAGCGATACCCACATTGGCAGAAGTTAGTCTTCAGTGTCGTCATGGCTAGACGTAAGCTAAAACATTTTTCCAGTAGCATCCAATTATTGTGGTCAGTTCAACTCCTCTTGGGGATATCATACATAATCGGGAGGCTACTGGTCGGATCACTAAGTGGGCAATTGAACTTGGTCCTCATCATGTCAAGTATGTGCCCCGAACAGCCATTAAATCCCAGGCACTGTTGGATTTCATCAATGACTGGACATAATTACAAGTCCCCGAGGACAGGCCAGATAAAACGTACAGGACAATACACTTTGATGGATCGAGACAGTTAGAAGGCTCGGGGGCTGGAGTTATTTTATCCTCTCTGTGAGTTGAATTTTTTTCTTATGTCTTACGGCTCATGTTCCCTTGTACTAACAATGCAGCTAAATATGATGCTCTCCTACGTGGGATCTATACGGCTAAGGAAATGAATCTTAGCCGGGTCAGATGCTTAGGTGACTCAGATCTGGTGGCTCAGCAAGTTTCAGGGACATGGGACTCAAAAGATCCTCTAATCGCGGCTTATAGACAAGCAATCACATATATTGCAGGGCATTTCCAAGGCTATCAGGTTGATCATATTGATCATCGGCTCAATGAGGCGGCAGATGCTTTATCACGACTTGGCTCTCAGCCTAAGCCGGTTGCCCTAACGTGTTCCTTGACGTTCTTCATCACCCTTCCATCAAGTTGCCATCCGAAGAGGACCTTGCTATTCTTGACCCGGAGTCACAGTTGGTGGTGGCTCTTCATGCTATTTCTAATTTTTTAGTGCCATACTTGGCTTATCCCACTCGTGGCGAACTCCCAGATGAGGAAATCATCGCCCGACAGATCATCATGCGCTCTACGGCAATGACTATTGTGCACGGATAGTTGCACCGTCGAAGCAGCACTAGCATTTTTCAATGGTTTGTTTCTCCCGAAGAAGGTCAAGAGATTCTCCAGGAGATCTATGTGGGAGACTGTGGTCACCATGCCGTCTCACGGTCCCTGGTGACAAAAGCTTTTCAACAGGGTTTTTATTGGCTTACTGCCACACAGACGTCGAAGATATTGTGCGCAAGTGTGAATGTTGGCAAAATTTTGCTCGTCGGGCTCATGTACCATCTCAAGAGTTACATATGATACCAATAACCTGGCCGTTTGTAGACTGGGGGCTTGATATGGTTGTCCCGTTCAAGCCGTCTTCTGGTAAAAATACTCACCTCCTAGTAGCAGTTGACAAGTTCACTAAGTGGGTTGAAGCAGAGCCTAACAGGAATTGTGATGTTGAAACAACAGTCAAATTCTTGAAAAAGTTGATCTTTCATTTTGGCTATCCGCATGGTATTATCACTAATAATGGCACCAATTTATCCAAAGGAGCAATGGAGCAGTTTTGTCAGTGTGAACACATCCGACTTGATTTAGCCGTGGTAGGACATCCACGGTCTAATGGACAAGCTGAGCGGGCTAATCAGGAGATTTTACGAGGCAATAAGCCCAGACTATTGCTCCCATTGCAAAGGACACCGGGATGTTGGGTGGAGGAATTCCCCACAGTCCTTTGGAGCATACACACCACTCCAAACATATCTACACGTTATACATTGTTTTTCGTGGTTTACGGAGCAGAAGTTGTGTTGCCAAGCGATATTTGCCATGACTCCCCTTGGGTTACTGCATATGTGGAAGCAGATAATGAACAGACGCTCAAGATTCTTTGGATGCCTTAGAAGAAGAACATGACCTGGCAACAGCTCGATCAACTATATATCAGCAAGACCTATGTCGCTATCACAACCGTCTGCAGCCAAACTTTCCAAGACGGCAACTTAGTGCTCCTTTTGATTCAAGACCAAACAGGGATCCATAAGCTTTCACCACCTTGGGAAGGGCCTTTTGCCATTAGTAAAAACCCCAGCAACGGATCATACTACCTGATTGACCTATGCAAAGATTGATACACCTCTAAAGAGGAAACCACCCGGCCATGTTACATTGCTCAGCTTCAGCCTTATTATACCTAGAGCCATAGGCTCCACATCAATGTACGTACCTATGTATTTCCTTTCGTGTTCAATATAATAAAGTCGGCATCCCAGAAACTCAGGGTTTCTGTCATTTCATCTCCAAAAAGTTATGCATGAGTATTTATTCTTTGAACATAAGTCATTTATGGGCTCCTGACTCAACGAGTTAGCCGTTAATATCCCTCTTGACCCTGCTAAAAGCCATCACAAACTTGGTTAAACCTGCCTGCTTGCAAGATGCTACTCCAAGTAGCTGACCTCATATACTCTCGATAAGTCAATCCATATGGACCCTAAACTTATCCAGGTTAAAATACCGGCTTGTGTCATGTGTGAACCGGCTTACAGAAAGCAAGGATAAACCATGGGCTATCGCGCCAGCTTCATTGAAGTAAGGCTTGAGCCTCGAAAGCCAGTCTCAGTGCTGAGCTTCAAAATCCGGCTTATTAATATTTCCATTTTACTTTTGCGAATTTCTCTCTCTCTCTCTCTCTCTATATATATATATATATATATACACATATACATGTCTTAATTCGCAGGTACACATGCCATCTTATTTTTTTCGGGTCAACATCAGACATCCGGGTTATGACATTGGATCATACAATGACCAACTATTTCATTTTGATAATTTACCAAACCAAGATTATAGAAGCCATAAGTGACCTTATCTTGCCGGCCCATAATAAAGAGATAAAAGGGCAGCTCTATGGATAAACAGATAGATTCTTGTGCAAAAAAGCAATTCCATTGGAAAGCTCCCAAATATATATCACAGAGTTGATAAAATAATGTGTGCGATGGCACAACAAATGGATCAAAGTTTACTACTCCTATTACATGCCCGCATTAGGAGTCACAGAAATCACAAGTTTTTTACAAAGACCACATGATCATTCTTGAAAGACTAGCTTATGAACCTTGTCCCGCAGCTTCTATGTATTGGTCTTCACCCGTAGCTTCTGGATCCGCCTGTGCCGGCTCATCTTGCTGGGTCTGGAGGTGTTGACGCACCCACTGAATGGTGGTCAGATCTCGGAAGTTTGAGTCGCTAGGAACAATAACAAATGAGTGAACATCAGGGGCAAAGGATTTCTTATGACGGGGAGGCACAAGCTCAAAGGGTTTGTCCTTTGGTGGATCCATGTGTTTGTTTTCCATTGAGTAGGCGGACTGGTACGTCGTCGTGTCTTGCTCATGAGCAAGAAGAGTTGCGAGCAGGCGGTTCTCCTTTGCCTAGTTGAGAAAATCTTCCTCGGTAAACTCAGAACCATCAATTTTGACTTCTGGAAACCCGCCAATAGCTGCTTCAAGGTACAACTCAGGCACATATGATTTGGCATGAGCAAGCGCCATATTTGCTTCCATACGAGCCGCCGATCTCCTAAATTCTTCAAGAGAAAATCCCTTATTTAACACCATGCTTAAATTTTATGCCTTATTTGACATCGAAAAATAATTTCTTCCCTATCTCTCAATGAGTCTAAATTGTATGCCTTTTCTAATACTTTTCTCTATTTTAAGCCTAACTGGTAGCTGAAAAGATTATTTTACCCCTTATGTGATATTTTTGTGTGCACGCGTGTGTATGTGTGTGCGCGCATGTGTGCTATTGATGCTCTGTGTGTGCGTGTCTTTTGATGCATGTTTGTACATGTGTGTGTGCACGTGTGCTGCTGCATGTGATGTTGCGCGTGTGCATGTGTGTGTGCTACATGTGTGTGTCTGTGTGTGCACGCACGTGTGCTATTGATGCTCTGTGTGTGCGTGTGTGTGTGCGTGTGTGCTACTGCATGTGATGTTGCGTGCATGCATGTGTGTGTCTGTGTGCGCACGCGTGCACTGCTGCATGCGTGTGTGTGTTTCGTGCACATGTGTGCCTGTGTGCTACTGCATGCGTGTTCTACGTGCGTGCATGTGTGTGTGTTGTGTGTGTGCATGTGTCTGTGCATGTGTCTGTGTTGCGTGTGTGTGATGCATCCATGTGCGTGTTGTGTGCGTGTGTGCTGCTCCTGCATGTGTGTGATGCGTGCGTGTGTGCTGTTGCATGTGTGTGCTGCGTGCGTGTGTGCTGCTGTTGCATGTGTGTGCTGCGTGTGGGCGTGTGTTGTTGTGTGTGTGCGGGTACATGTGTGTTGTTGTGTGTGCACGTGTGTGTGTTGTTGCACGTATATGTGCTACTATTGTTGCATGTGTGTGCTACTACCCATATTGATGTTGTGCGCGTGTCACTGCCTTGCACGGATGTTGTTTGTGTGTCACTGCCCCGCACACATACATACCACATGAGGGGTAAAATGGTCTTTTCAGATGACATTCACGCCTAAAGTGGACGATAGTGTTATAAAGGGCATAAAATTTAGTCTCGTTGATATACAGGGAAGAAATATTTTCCAGTGTCAAATAGGGAAACAAAATTTAAGATAGTGTTAAATAAGGAATCATTTCATTCTTCAACCCATTGCTACACTATAGACAGATGATTCAACATCTCTTTAAGTCGGTTAGGAGGGCCATCAAGTCTTTTTACTGCCATGATGGAAAAGACAGATCATGTGAACAACTCCTCTACATAGGTAAAAATTGCCTTTAGCTTCACAATTCGCAACTGCACAAGATTGTGATTCTTTCGTCCTGCGCACAAAAAACAAGCATGGAGTTAAGCCGGCAAATAATATAACCTGGAATTTAACAGCAGAAATTTTGATAATCATACCAAAGATTGCATCGGTCATATCACTAATTTGCTTCTGACGGGTGTCCAGCACTGCAGTCACAGGTTCAAGCTGCTTTTCCGCATCTTCGTCATCCTTCAAGAGGCCGGCTCCTTCCTTATCAAAATCAGCCTTGGCTTGATTAAGGAGATCATTCTCTTGGCGTGCAGAGTCTTGAAGGCGAGTCGCCAAGAGTTCTACATCAGCTTTCAATTTCTTCTCCTTTTTAAGCCGCCTCTAAAGAGTGACTGCGGCAGACTCAGCATCTTCTAATGATTCCTGTCAACCATGCAAAGCATCAGAGCTAGTTTTAGAAAGTCCCGAGCTGCCTAAGGCAGACGACTCTTTCCTTGGGGGCTACACATTCCAAAACTTGACAAAATCCTACAAAGTCCCATGCAGTTGCAAGCAGTCCACATGGCACTTGGTGGCTAATGTAAAATATTTCTTCGTTATACAAACAGAAGACCCGGCTATCTCAAAGAGATAAGCCGGCTCTTGGGGTCTACAGGAAGTTTTTTCTATCTTTCAAGCAATACAAAGTATTGACTCATTATTATCATAATGACCCATCCCTTGGGGGCTACTCTTGGCTTTTACAAACATCACTGAAAGACCAACTCACTATTTTTCCATACTAAGCTGGCCCTTGGGGGCTATAAGAGTATATAAGATAAACAAGATAAATATATCCGGGTCAGATATTGCTTGAAGACACCATTAATGTTAAGGGTAGAGAATTCTGGAAGCTCCAATTAGGCTTTCCCTTTCTCTAGCATATCTGGCTCATGTTTGGATACAATCTTATACAAGACAGTTGAAGTACCAGGAGCCTAGAAAGCTTCCCCCTAATGGCCACCTTTGTATTATCAATATTTGTTGAAGGGTGAGGAGGACTTGGTGCTTGAAAGGCCAGCTTAGTTAACATGCCAGGGTCCTCGTTAGCCGCCTCAGTAATAACCCGCACTTCAACATGAGCCATCTCTATGTCATGAGGCGGGTCAGTAGTCAAGTCCGGGTCATTTTGGGTAGCAGGTTCAACTAAAGTTGCCACTTCATCTGGCGGTGGATTTCAAATATCATGAGCTGTATCAGCAAAAGATGACTCGCCAACCTTCTTTCTTGCAAAGTCCTTGGCTCCGTAGATGTAATAATGAAGTATGGAATTAAGGACAATGATAGGTAATGGCAAAGTAAGATGAACAAAAATCTTTCCCATTGTTGATGATAAAAGATGAAAGTTGTGCTGCCATCGAGTCGCCGGAAGAAGGCGGCGATTCCTGATAAAGTGAATTTGAAGGGATGACTGGTTTCTTAAAAAGGCTGGCGGACGAGATGTAGTTGGACTATGTGGCACCTCAATACGTTGCCTATGGGGGGCCGACTCAAGAGATAAGCTGGGAGCTAACTCGCCCGAGCTACTTAGGTCTTCCGCTTCGACCGGCCGGTGTGCTGAGTTTTCTTCAAAAGAATGCTTGGATCTAAGTAAGAATCTGGGTATGAAAACTTAACTTTCCGGACGACATGTCTTTGGTTCCTCGGGATATATGTTTCTGATGAGTTGAGGAAATTGAAATTACCTCAACATTGTTGGCTTGACTAGTTTTGGTGTTATCTTGAGAAGAGGATGCATCAACAAATTTAATGAATAGATGACCAAGCGAGTGAAGTTCTACCTCAGATTCTCCTCCTAAGGACGACTCATGAGCCGGGTCATCCATTTGACCCGATGGAGCAGGAGTCCTAGGTGTGGCTTTCAAGAAATCAAAATTCACCTATAGTAAGGATACAAGACAGAATATAAGTATGATTAATAAGAAAAATCTGATAGGAAATGAAACAATATTTACAAAACAAAAGCATACCGGAGGAACTGGGTTAGTCAAATAGAATGGAGCTAGTCTTGTCATGCTACACTTCTCTTTTGAGTCAGCAAAGAATATTTTGTTAAGTTGTTGACGTCGCTGTCAGTCAGGTTCTTCTTGATGAAGTGGTGCACATCTTTCAACTCGCCAGTGTAGTTGCACATCAATTCGCATATTATGCCGACAGGCAGAATCCGCCAGCTTATCCAACACCGGATCAGATCGATTCCTGTGAAGCCATGAGCAGTCAAGGCTTTTAGTTTTACAAGTACCTGGGCCAGCAATTTTCTTTCTTCTTCAGTTGGCCAACCCGGGAATTCAATTGAGGCCCCCATCCATTCCAGTCTATAACCCGGTAAGGGGTTCTGATCTGCAGGAGCAGTATTCTTACAATAGAACCAAGTTTTATTCCATCCTTTTGGATGACTCGCCAGTTTGGTCTCATGAAAGGGACTGTTCTGCCTCTTTTGGATAGAGATGCCACCAAGTTCCATACTGTGGCCATTCTTTACTTTAGTTTGACGGTGGACGTAAAAGAACTCTCTAAAAGAATCACGAACGACTTAATCTGGAGATACACCTTGGAAAGAACTTGAAATTGACAGATGTTGGTCATAGAATTGGGACCAATATCCTGGGGCCTAAGGTTGAAGAAATTCAGGAGGTCCCTGAAGAACTTTGAGCTGGGTGGCCGAAACCCTCTATACAAATGGTCTGTGAAACAAACGACCTCCCCTTGGTCGGGTTGAGGGGACGATTCTTCTTCAGGCACCCGCCAACTAATTACATTTTGAGTCAGTAAAAGGCCTTGGTCTACAAGGTTTTCCAAGGTGAGCACAAATTCCTAGGATCTAATCCAACAACAATCTTTGCTGGTCTTGGGAGGCATATTGATTCTCGCAAATCAGCTACAAGTGGAAGTAGGAAAAATAAGTCGCCATATATTTAGGCCGCCTATGGAAGTATAAATTGGTAAGCTGGCTGACACATTAGGGATTTAAGGTGCAAGGATCAGCTAATATGTCACTAAATGAGCCGGCGGAATGGAGAGGTGATAAATCATAAGGTGAGCCAGATGCGTATGATCCAATAAAGTTAAACGAAAGGGCAAAAGACTTGGCAGTTTTTGTTATAACATGCAAACAGTTTTCCCCTATAACAGGATAGTGAACGGATCTAATGGCGGTGATAAAAGAAAAATAAAGGCCCTATGAATCAGTATGATTACGCAAAGTGATGTATTCCAGGTGTTGGAGCATGCGGTATGTTATGCTAGTGCCAAATAAAATTTTCTACCACGCGCCCAAGATAATGCTGCTGGAAATAGATCACGGGATCGGGTTTACCAAAAGACGCGCAATTACCGCAGTGGAAGCAGAGTTGTGATGCATGTAGTCGACCAGCCAATTCATGTCCACCTCGTGTAGCCAATCTCCCACGAACAGTGATCTCCCACGAGAAGCTCCTCGCGGATCCCTCCAATGGTTTGTCCAAGCAGTGCAGATGCAATGCCTCCAAGGTATCCACACGTACAGGGGGCAACATCGGGCAGCGGACGGCTAGGTACAATCGCACGACATGGTGGCGTGGGGAGTGGCAGTGGCTATCGATGGGAGAAAAAGGAACACCCCTGAAAGGTGCGCCCACTCCCCATTATATCGACCTCCGAGGTGGGCTCAATACTTGAGGCCCACATGGAGTCTAGTCCCATTTTCCATTCTGATCCAATCCAAAAGGGTTGCAATCCCTTAAGTGTGCGACCCTATAGGTTCACGTACACATGGACATGACCCGAGCAGATAGTCGGTAGCGTCTCCTATTAGAACGTGCCAACTCCCATGTGTGCGCAACTTTGTTAGATGAACCTCGCCAATGTGTCATTTACAACATTCCTTTTGCCTCATGATATAGGTTGTCGATCTCAAGGCGAGTACTTGTGACCCTTGTGGTAGCTCGACATCTCTTCTCGAAACCGTGATGAAGATTCCCGAACTGGATTAACACTTAACCCACGTCACATGGCCATGCTTTCTGAATCTGATCACATGAGAGAGACCAGAGAATAGCTCTCCTCACGGAGGGGGAAATACCATCTAGTTCAACCATGTCTCGCGGCATATCTCATGACTCACCCGAAAGCTACCTTTATAACTACCCAGTTATGGAGTAAAGTTTGATAGACCCTAACTTAGTCGATCCTCATCCCGAGAACATGCGAGGACCTTAGGTATTGGACATGGCATATACATTGTACTTGAGGCTAATATGATACATTATCTCATTGTGTTTCAAAGTGGGTCTGTCCGACGCGGTGATCTTAGTCCCCGAGTCCGTACTATCAGTTTAGCATCTCTATGCACATGACTTATGAAATGTAGTCATCAACTAAATCGTATACTAGTAAAGGACATGTGTCCGCATAACCTTAACAATTGGGGACTATTAGAACAACCATCATACAATATATATTCTCACAAATAAGTCACATACATATTGATGCATATCATTGATGATGTTCAAGGACAATACAAAATACTAATGAATACATAGGAAATGAAATCATCACATGATTGCCTCTAGGGCATATCTCCAACAGTCTTCCACTTGCACTAGAGTCAATCATCTAGGCATTGTATGCCCATGGACCTCATGTGCACCTCATGTTTTGACTGTGGGAGAGGCTTCATTAATGGATCAACAAAATTTGCATCCGTGTGTATCTTGCATATGTTTATGTAGCGACCCGACCTGAAAGGTCGAATCTCCGGTGTTTCCGTACCATCCCAAGATCATGCTGGTACACACACGGTACATCAATGTATATATCAAAGGGAAATCACACAACATTTATTAACCGTAAATCTCATATCGAGTCCTTTATTACAATAAAGATTACAATAAAGTGGCTGAAGGCCAACTCATGAGAATAACTAAATCTTGCGGAAGCATCGAAGGTAGATGAGTCCATCTGACTCCAAGGGCATCTCACCGAGCATAGAGCGTATCCTCACTCCTGGTCGGAAAAGTACTCTGCAACATGATACGTTGCAGCCGTGTAGGTCAGCATATGGAATATGCCGGCAAAGTCACAAGAGAGGGGTGAAAAGATAATCGTCTAATCTACATGCATATATGGCAGGTGGGTAAGTAAGTTTTTGCGTAAAGCCAATTTTCCTACATCAAGAGAGGTCTAAGCAAAAATTATTACTAAGTTGGTTGATTTATGAGATGGTTCCACCAACCAATTCTCATACCCAAGTTATTAATACCCACATCATCATATTAATTGTGTTGAGGGTTCCGGAAGTTTTAGTTCCTTTGGCTCAAGTCGTCCATGACCGTGGACACGGCTAATCGATTAGGTTTGAGTACTCTGCAGAGTTTTGCACATGTTCCCCCACAAGATTTGGTCGCCTCCGTTTGATTTCTCGCACTTCAGGGTGTTTGAGAAACGGACGACCAAAACATGGTCTTCCAAAGGGTTTCCCTGTGACTCTGTCGGTGCCCATCCTTTCCTACCGTTCTTCTACATCTCGTAGCACCGCCTGTCCAGGGTCACCACGATATCCAACCAAGCCAGAGCCCATAATGACTTGTGGCTGTGCAGGTAAGCCTTGGGTCTTGAAGCATCCATCCATCTCTTTGTGCCTGGGTGGACCTTTCCGCATGAATACTGGCACATCTCCAGCATCATCTAGGCTAACCACTGGTTTCTCCAGGGCGCCGTTCAACCATCATCCACCCAGAGGTAAGTTGAAAACTTGAAGTCTTGAAGACTTGATCATCTTGTAGGTCTTGAAATTATTAACTCTTAACTCTCATGAATCACACAACCAACCCCGTCTACTAATAGCATAGCAAAAAGTAAAACAACATTTCCCGGGGCCAATGTGTCAAAGGGGTTGAGGGGGGTACCTACCACATGATACTACAACAAGTAACCAAGTTTCCAATTACCTACTTTGCATGCAATTGGGGGGATGGTAGAACTAATGCAATAAAAACATGGGTAAAGATGATCAAAGTGACTTGCCTGACTGATGATCTTCGTACATGAGTGACTCTAGGTAACAAGCCTCGCACTCCGGGTAATCTAACAAAGCAAACAAAAGCACTCAATAAGCATACAATGAAAATATTGTAACTCACAAAAATCAGTAATGAACTAGTAATTAATCAAGACAAAACAATGCACAAATCGCAAGCAAGAGAACACACAAAGTTTTGTTTTCAAAAAGGTGATGGGTAAACCACTACTGACATAGTAAAACTACTTGTATTAACAAAACAATAGTTGACAGCAAGGAAACAATAAAATATTTTATTAATAACAGAATTAAATCCATTTAAAGTTTTGTTAAGAAAAATCTTAGTATGGTTTTAAAAGTTTTGATAAACACTACTATATGAGGTAACTATATTTTTACTAACAAAGAGTAAAACAAAACTTATTATTAATTAATAAACATTATATTAAAAGATTTTTTTTACTAAAAACTCTTCTTAGAAAACAGAATTTAATTATATAAAACTTTGTTAGAAGAAAACTATTACTAACTAGTTTGTTTTATAACAAATTATACCTAGTTGAAAATGAGTTGAGATTCCTATAACAATAAAGAACTAAACTAAGCAATTTTATATGTATATTAACAATAAGAAAAAACACATAGTGTTTAAGCAACAGAACTTATTAAAACAAATTAAAACTAAATCTGATTTGAACTAACCAAAACTAATTAAACAAACCTATACTAAAACACTAGGCAGATTCTGTTTAGGGTTAAAACTCTAAGAAAAATTATCCTAAAAATCATCAAACTAAGCATGATGATAGTCCTAACTAATACCAAGCAGTAGCAAAAAGATTCATATAAAAATCTATTTTTAATCTCTAATTATTCAGATTTGAATAGTTTGAGCAAATTTGATTAAATTCAAATTTTAGAGTTCAAATTTAAAATCTAAGACTACGGGGTGAAACTACATGAAATATGTGAGCTAATGCAAAAAAGAATCAATTCAAAACACTAAATGGATAAAAGATACAGCTAAAACAAAATCAGAAAAGTTTCTATTAACCAAAACAAAACAGAAAATAAAAAAAATCTACCGACCGGTCAGTGCTACGTGGGAAGTGGTGGTTGGCAAGGCTAGCGTGCGAGCGGGCGTTTGCGGGCGGGCGACCGAAGCTTAGCACATAACGGTTCGGGAAATAAAACGATTTAATCCTATACGTTAGCTACGGATCCGACGGTCCAGAGAAGTCCGGTGACTTACAAAGGGGAGGGAGGAGGTCTCCGGTGAGGATGGCGGCGGCGGTGGTCGAAAAGGTCGTCGGAGGTCGCTCCGGTGGTCGAGGGAGGCAGTGGAGGGGGCCAGGCGACTGCGGCTGGCGTCCGACGTCGATAGGTGGCGTCGGAGAGGCGTGGGGTGGAGTGGAGCGACGAGCACGCGTGGTGGGAGCTTCGGTCGAGGCAGAGCTCCGGTGAGCTGGTGCGTTGGCGGTCTGGCGAGGGAGAGAGGGGGCTTTGGGGGGAAATGGAGTGCGGAGAGTGGCCGCACTTATATAGGGGCGAGGCAGAACGAGGGGAAGGAAAGGGAGAGAGATCCGGGCGAGGAGAGATCTCCGGCGAGGGTCCGGCGCGGTGAAGAAGAAGGTGACCGCGCTGATGTAGCGAGCGGTCGGAGTGGGGTCTGCTGTCAGTGAGAGCAAGAGGAGTGCGGGAGCGTCGGTGACCGATGGAAAAGGTAAGTGGGGAGAGGGTTTAAAGACAGATGGGCCGACCGGGTCTTTATGGCTTTAAATATTTCCTATTTTCAAATATCTACGCAGTAAAAACCTTTTAATGCATTTAATATAGTTCCAAATATAGGAGTATTATATATCAAAATTAACATAATAATAAATGCCATTTTATGAACATTTTTATTATTTCGTTTGAATACTTTGAAAAAAAATTATTTTTAGAAATTGCCTATTTGGTTTTAAAACCTTTTGCAAATATTTTTCAAAAGACCCCCTGGTTCTTTTTGTTCAAATATATCACCAAGATGACCTTGGTGTGGAGTGTCATGTTACTCCCCTCTTATTTTGAACTTTTTCCAAGGTTTTCAAATAGGTGAAAGCAACATATTAAAAATAGAAAGGGACTTTCAGAAAGTCAGAAGAAGCATTTCAACTATTTCATACATTCAAGCAATGATGATGGTGATGCATAGCTATATTTCATAACATTCCAAAATGAAATTTTGGGATGTTACAGTTTACATGACCTCTCTCGATAATGTCGTGAATGAGGTTAAAGTGCCTGAGTATGTGTTGGGTTTTATGATGGTTCTGTGGTTCCTTGACTTGTGCGATAGCACCTCTATTATCACAATAGTGGTCCAACGGATTGGACGCGTCCTGAACCACTCCAAGATCAGAAATGAAATTCTTTACCCAAACACCTTCTTTTGCAGCTTTAGAAGCTGCAATGTACTAAGCCTCCATTGTAGAATCAGCTACCGTATCTTGCTTGGAACTCCTTCAGCTCACTGCTCCTCCGTTGGGAATGAACACAAACCCAGATTGCGATCGACTATCATCCCTGTCGGTTTGGAAACTAGCATTAGTGTAACTCTTTACAATGAGCTCATGCTCACCTCCATAAACCAGGAACATATCCTTCATCCTTCTCAAGTATTTAAGGATATTCTTTACCGGTCTCTAATGACTCTCATCTAGATCAGCCTGGTATGTGCCTACTACACTTAGAGCAAAGCTAACATTGGGATGAGTACATACTATAGCATACATGATGGACCTGACAACCGAAGCATACGGAATCCCATCCATGTGTCTTTTCTCATCAGGAGTCAAGGGACTCTGATTCTTGCTAAGACTATTGTCATGTGACATGGGCAAGAACCCTTTCTTGGCATCTTGCCTGTTGAACCGCTTCAACACCTTGTCTATATACATACTTTGGCTTAATCCAAGAAGCCTTCCTGATCTATCTCAATAGATCTTGATTCCCAGAATATAAGCATTTGAACATCATTTCCAATCAACAATATGTCATCGACATAGAGGATCAGAAATACAACTGAGCTCCGATTGACCTTCTTGAATACATAATGATTATAGTCATTCTTGATGAAGCCAAACTCTTTCACCACTTCATTAAATCGAATGCTTCAATTATGAGATGCTTTCCTCAATCCATAAATGGATCTGTGAAGCTTGCATACCTTGCCAGCATTCTTTGGATCGACAAAACCCTGGGACTGTGTCATATACATGTCCTCAGTTAAATTTCCATTAAGGAAAGCCATTTTGACATCCATATGCCATATCTAATAACCGAAATATGCAGCTATAGCAAGAATGATCTGAATTGATTTTGGCATTCCTACTGGTGAATAAGTCTCACCGTAGTCAACTCCTTGAACTTGTCGATAACCTTTAGCGACAAGTTGAGCCTTATGGATTGTAACATTTCCATCCATATTAGTTTTCTTCTTAAAGATCCATGTGCACTCGATGGCTTGAACGCCATCTGTCAGATCAACAAAGTTCCAAACTTGATTGTCATCCATGGACTTTAATTCGGACCTTATGGCATCAAGCCATAACTCGGAATCAGGGCTCACCATCACTTCCGCATACGTGGTCGGTTCGTTGTTCTCCAAGAACAACACATTGTAGTCGTGCATATTGTGCAATCTTTTTGACCTACGTGGAACCAGCACCGATTCCACAACGGGTTCCCTAACCAACTCCGGTTGAATCACTTATCGGAACGTCCCTGTGTGGTTCTCGAATTTCTTCGAGTCAGACCAACCTCCCACTAGCCTTCCGATTGAGAAACTCTTTCTCAAGGAAAAATCCATTTAGAGAGACAAACACTTTGCCCTCTTCATGATTGTAGAAGTAATATCCCAAGGTTTCCCTCGGATATCCCACGAATATGCACTTGTCCGACTTGGGTGTGAGCTTGTCTGACTGAAGTTGCTTGATATATGCTTCACAACCCCAAATCTTTAGAAAAGACAAACTATGACTCTTTATTGTCCATATCTCATATGGTGTCTTATCTACGGACTTAGATGGTACCCTGTTTACTGTGAAAGTTGTGGTTTCTAGAGTGTATCCTCAAAATGACAAGGGTAAAACCGACTGACTCATAATCTATCTGACCATTTCTAACAGAGTCCGATTCCTCCGTTCCGACACACCATTTCTCTGTGGCGTACTTGGAGGAGTGAATTGTGTAACTATTCCACGTCTCTTTAGATGATCATGAAACAACTGGCTCATATACTCACCACCACAATCAGATCGTAGAAGCTTGATTGTCTTGCTGAGTTGATTTTCCACTTCATTCTAAAACTCCTTGAACTTTTCAAAAGTTTCTGACTTGTGCCTCATCAGGTAGACATATCCATATCTACTAAAGTCGTCGGTAAAAGTCACAAAGTATTGGAAACCACCTCTAGCTATCGTGCTCATTGGTCCACATACATCACTATGTATAGGTTCCAATAGCTCAGACGCCCTCTCGCAACTCTTTGTAAAAGGAGTCTTAGTCATCTTTCTGAGTAGGTAGGACTCGTATGTCTCAAATGATTCAAAATAAAATGAAGTTAGAATTCCATCATCATGGAGATTCTCGATGCGCCTTTGACTAATATGTCCTAGTCGACAATGCTAGATGTAAGTCGGATTGCCTCTTGACATTTATGTTATAGACCGATTCACCTTGAAGATCTAATATAAATAACCCATTCACAGCAGGCATAAAGCCATCAAACATTTTATTCACAAGGCCCATGCGGCTGGGAAGAAAAGCCCAAAGAGAAAAAGGTGGAAAAAGGCAAAAAGGCAAAAATAAGGAGGAGTCCTAGTCCTACTAGGATTGGAGGAGGAATCCTCCAATCCTCCTTGGTTTGGTCGACCCAAGGGATGGCTCCTTGGGAGCCAAGCCTCCTCCTCCTCTCCTCATATATATACTAGAGGATTTTAGGGTTTTGGCAAAGAATTTTCAGCCACGTGCTACCCGTTCCTCCAGTGCATAGTTTCTCCTCTAGATTGGATTTCTGCAGTGCTTAGGCAAAGCCCTGCCGGAATAGCTCCACCACCATCTCCCGAGCGCCGTCACGCTGCCGGAGAACTCTTCTACCTCTCTGCTCCCTCTTGCTGGATCAAGAAGGCGGAGATCGTCATCGAGTTGTACGTGTGCTTAACGCGGAGGTGTCGTCCGTTCGGCGCTAGATCGGAAGGACCGTGATCAAGATCGCGAGACGGGTCGTGATGAGTTCGCGGGAAGGATCATGATGAGTTCGCGGGACGGATCGTGATGAGTTCATGGGATAGATTGTGATTGGATCGCGGGACGGATCGTAATGAGATCGCGGGACGCTCGGCGATTTGGATCGCGAAGATGTTTGACTACACCAACCGCGTTTCTTAACGCTTCCCTCTTAGCGATCTACAAGGGTACGTAGATCCACTCTCTCTCTCTCGTAGATGCCCATCACCATGGATAGGTCTTGCGTGAACATAGGAAATTTTTTGTTTCCCATGTGACGTTCCCCAATAGTGGCATCATGAGCAAGGTCTATGTGTAGATGAGATCTCGAGTAGAACAAAAAGAGTTTGTGGGCATTGATGCTTAGATTGCTTCCTCCCTTGGTCGTGTTTTGGTTCAGCGGTAATGTGGGATGAAGTGGCCCGGACCAACCTTACTCGTATGCTTATGAGAGACCGGTTCCATCGACTAACGTGTAACTTCGTTGCACAAAGATGGCTGGCGGGTGTCTGTTTCTCCTACTTTCTTTGGATCGGATTCGACAAAGGCGGTACTTGAGAAGGTTGAAAATAAACTAATGTATCACCATTATGGTTTATGCTTAGGTGAGAATTGTTCTTGCTGGATACCCATAGCATCCACGTAAAACATGCAACAACAATTAGAGGACGTCTAACTTGTTTTTGCAGGGTATGTTGTGATGTGATATGGCCAATTACATGATGTGATATATGTGATGTATGAGATGATCATTTGTTGTATAGAATATCACGACTTTCATGTCAATGAGTACGGAAACCGGTAGGAGCCATAGGGTTGTCTTTAATTATTGTATGACCTGCGTGTCAATCATTAAGCGCTATGTAATGCTTTACTTTATCGCTAAAAGGTAGCAATAGTAGTAGAAGCATGATGGGCGCGACAACCCTGATGGTGACACATTGATGGAGATCAAGATGTTGGAGATCATGGTGTCGTGCCTGTGACAATGGAGATCATGCTGGTGCTTTCAAGATGGAGATCAAAAGCACAAGTTCATGGCCATATCATGTCACTTATGATTTGCATGTGATGTTAATCCTTTTATGCACCTTGTTTTGCTTAGGACGACGGTAGCATTATAAGGTGATCCCTCACTTAAATTTCAAGATGAATTGTGTTCTCCCCAAGTGTGCATCGTTGCGAAAGTTCGTCGTCTCGAGACACCACGTGATGATCGGGTGTGATAGACTCTATGTTGACATACAACGGGTGCAAGACAGTGTTGCACATGCAGAACATTCGGGTTAAACTTGACGAGCCTAGCATGTACAGACATGGACTCGGAACACAAGAGACCGAAAGGTCGAACATTAGTCATATAGTAGATATGATCAACATGATGATGTTCACCATTGAAACCACCTCAACTCACGTGATGATCAGACTTGAGTTGGTGAATTTGGATCATGTGTCACTCAGATGACCTGAGGGATGTCAATTTGGTGGGAGTTCTTTAGTAATATGATTAATTGAACTCATTATGATGAACATAGTCAGTAGTGTCTTTGCAAATTATGTTGTAGATTACTTGCTCACGTTGTAGCTCCCTTGAATTTTTATATGTTCCTAGAGAAATAGAGTTGAAAGATGATGGTATCAGTATTGCAGACTGGGTCTGTGATCTGAGGATTGTCCTCGTTGCTACACAAAAGGCTTATGCCCTTAATGCACCGCTCGGTGCGCCAAACCCTCTAGCATTGTCTGTAGATGTTGTGAACATCTGACAGGCACGTTCTGATGACTACTTGATAGTTTAGTGCGTCATGCATTACGACTTAGAATTGATGCTCCGAAACGTTTTGAACGTCAAGGAACATATGAGATGTTCTAAGAGCTGAAATTAGGATCTCAGGCTCGTGCCCGTCTTGCGAGATATGAGATACCCAACAAGATTCTTTGCCTGCAAGATGAAAGAGAATATCTCAATCGTTGAGCATGTGCTCAGATTGTCTGGCTGCTACAATCGCTTGAATCGAATGGGAGTTGATCTTCCAGATAAGATAGTGATTGATATAGTTCTCCAAGTCACTGTCACTAAACTACTAGAACTTGGTGATGAACTATAAAATGCCAGGGATAGAAATAATGATCCCTGAGCTGTTTGCGATGTTTGACACCGCGAAGGTAGAAATCAAGAAGGAGCGTCAAGTGTTGATGGTTAGTCAAACCACTAGTTTCGAGAAGGGCAAGAGCAAGGAGGGAAACTTCATGGATAGCAAGTCAGTTGTTGCTCCAGTGAAGCAACTCAAAGTCTAACCCAAACCCGAGACTAAGTGCTTCTATTATGAGGAGAGCGGTCGCTGAAGCGGAACAACCCTAAATACTTGGTAGATAAGAAGGCTAGCAACATCGATAGAAGTATATTTGATATACGTGTTATTGATGTGTACCTTGCTAGTACTCCTAGTAGCACCTGGGTATTGGATAACTGTTCAGTTGCTAAATGTTAGTAACTCAAAGTAAAAGCTACGGAATAAACGGAGACTAGCTAAGGGTTTGGTGACGATGTGTGTTGGAGATTTTTCCAAGGTTGATGTGATCAACATCACACACTCTGTCTACCTTCGGGATTAGTGACGAACCTAAATAAATGTTATTTGGTGTTTTGTGTTGAGCATGAACGTGATTAGATCGTGTTTATTGCAACACGGTTATTCATTTAAGTTAGAGAATAATGGATATTCTGTTTACATGAATAATACCTTCGATGGTCATGCACCTAGTGAGAATGGTTTGTTGAATCTTGATCGTAGTAATACACATGTTCATAACATTGATGCCAAAAGATACAAAGTTAATAATGATAGTACCACATACTTTTGGCATTGCCGCTAAATGTCATGTTGGTATAAAGTGCATGAAGAAACTTCATGCTGATGGATCTTTGGAATCATTCGATTTTGAATCGGTTGAGACATGCGAACCATGCCTCTTGGGCAAGATGACTAAGGACCCCGTTTTCCAGTTTGATGGAGCGGGCAAGTGATTTACTGGAAATGATATATGTTGATGTATGCAATCCAATGAGTCTTGTAACGTGCGGTGGATATCATTATTTTCTTTACCTTCACTGATGATTTGAGTAGATATAGTGTATGTTTACTTAATGAAACACAAGATTGAATCATTTGAAAAGATCAAGCAAATTCAGAGTGAAGTTTAAGATCATCGTGACAAGAAGATAAAAATGTCTGTGATATGATCATGGAGGTGAATATCTGAGTTACGAGTTTGGCATACAACTTTAGACAATGTGAAAGTCGTTTCACAACTCACCCCACTTGGAACACCATAGTGTGATGGTGTGTCCGAAGGTCATAGTCGTACTCTATTGGATATGGTGCGTGATATGATGTCTCTTATCATTTTGCCACTATAATTTTGGGGTTATGCATTAGAGACAACTACATTCACTTTACATAGGGCACCATCTAAATCTGTTGAGATGACACCGTGTGGATTATGGTTTGATAGAAACCTAAGCTGTCATTTCTTAATGTTTGGGGCTGCGACGCTTGTGTGGAAAATGTTTTCACCTAATGAGCTCGAACCCAATGCGGACAAATGCATCTTCATAGAATACCCTAAGAACAGTTGGGTGAACCTTCTATCTCAGATCCAAGCATAAAGTATTTGTTGCTAAAATGGGTCCTTTCCCGAGAAAAAGTTTCTCTCGAAAGAATTGAGTGGGAGGAAGATAGAACTTGATGAGGTTGTTGAACCTTTGTTTCAACCAGAGAGTAGTGCGGCGCAGAAAGATGTTTGTGTGGAACCTACGTCAGTTGAACAGGAAGTAAATGGTGATGATCATGAAACTTCGGATCAAGTTACTATCGAACCTCGTAGGTCGACAAGGGTGTGTACTGCTCCTGAGCGGTACAACAACCCTGTCTTGGAGGTCATGTTGTTGGACAACGATGAACCTACGAGCTGTGGAGAAGCAGTGATGGGCCCGGATTCCGACAAATGGTTAGAGGCCATGAAATCCGAGAAAGGATCCATGTATGAAAACCAAGTATAGACTTTGGTAGACTTGTTCGTTGGACGGCAGGTCAACGAGTACAAATGGACCTTTAAAATGAAGACATACGCTGATGGTAAATGTCACCATTTCTAAAAGCTCGACTTGTCGCAAAGAAGTTTCCATCAAGTTCAAGGACTTGACTGCGATGAGACTTTCTCACTCGTCGCGATGCTAAAGTCTGTTGGAATTATGTTAGAAGTTGCTACATTTTTCAATTATGAAATCTGGTAGATGGATGACAAAACATGGTTTCCTTAACAGTTTTCTTGAGGAAAGGTTGTATGTGATACAACCAGAAGGTTTTGTCTGTCCTAAGGAAGCTAAAAGGTGAGCAAGCTTCAGCAATCCATCTAAGGGCTGGAACAAGCATCTCGGAGTTGGAATATACACTTTGATGAGGTGATCAAAGTTTTGTAGTTTATACAAAGTTTACGAGAAACTTGTATTTGCAATAAAGTGAGTGGGAGCACTATAAAATTTCTGATAAGTATATGTGGTTGACATATTGTTGATCGGAAATGATGTAGAATTTCTGGAAAGCATAAACGATTGTTTGAAAAGTGATTTTCAAAGGAAGACCTGGATAAAGCTACCTAACTGTTGAGCATCAAGATCTATAGAGATAGATCAAGATGCTTGATGAGACTTTCAATGAGTACATACCTTGACAAGATTTTGAAAGAGTTCAAAATGGATCAGTCAGAGAAAGAGTTCTCGCCTGGTTTGTAAGGTGTGAAGTTGAGCGAGAGTTAAAGATCGACAACGGCAGAAGAAAGAGAAAGGATGAACGTCGTCCCCTATGCCTTAGCCATAGGCTCTGTATAGTATGCCATGCTATGTACCGCACCTGTGTGTGCCTTGCCATGAGTCCTTCAAGGGGTACAAGAGTGATCCAGGAGTGGATCACTGGACAGCGGTCAAGATTATCCTTAGTAACTAAAATACTAAGGAGATGTTTCTAAATTATAGAGGTGATAAAGAGTTCGTCGTAAAGAGTTACGTCGATGCAAGATTTAACACCAATCCGGATGACTCGTAGTAGCAATCTGGATAAGTATAGTGGAGCAGCCATTTGGAATAGTACCAAGTGGAGTGTGGTAGCAGTGTTTACAGTTTGACATAGAGATTTGCAAAATACACACGGATTTGAATGTCGCAGACCCGTTGACTATAAGACCTCTCTCACATGCAAAGCATGATTGAGCCCCAAAACTCATTAGTTGTTAGATTCATAACAATGCGAATCACATGGTGAAGTGAACTAGATTATTGACTCTAGTGCAAGTGGGAGACTATTGGAAATATGCCCTAGAGGCAATAATAAATTAGTTATTATCATATTTCCTTGTTCATGATAATCGTTTATTATCCATGCTATAATTGTATTGATCGGAGACTTAGATGCATGTGTGGATACATAGAGAAAACCATGTCCCTAGTATGCCTCTAATAGACTAGCTCGTTGATCAAAGATGGTTAAGGTTTCCTAGCCATTGACATGAGATGTCATTTGATAACGGGATCACATCATTAGGAGAATGATGGGATGGACAAGACCCAAACTACAAACATAGCATATGATCGTGTCAGTTTAATGCTACTGTTTTCTGCATGTCAAGTATCTATTCCTATGACCATGAGATCATGCAACTCACTGACACTGGAGGAGTGCCTTGTGTGTATCAAACGTCACAACATAACTGGGTGACTATAAAGGTACTCTACAGGTATCTCCGAGGGTGTCTGTTGGGTTGGCATGGATCAAGACTGGGATTTGTTACTCCGTGTGACGAAAGAGGTATCTCAGGGCCCACTCGGTAATACAACATCACATCAAGCCTTGCAAGCAATGTGACTAAATGTTAGTCATGGGATCTTGTATTACGGAATGAGTAAAGAGACTTGCCGGTAATGAGGTTGAACTAGGTATGGAGATACCGACGATCGAATCTCGGGCAAGTAACATACCGAAGAACAAAGGGAACATCGTACGGGATTAACTGAATCCTTGACATAGAGGTTCAAGTGATAAAGATCTTCGTATAATATGTAGGAACCAATATGGGCATCAAGGTACCGCTATTGGTTATTGACTATAGAGGTGTCTCGGTCATGTCTACATAGTTCTCAAACCCGCAGGGTCTGCACACTTAAGGTTCGGTGACGTTTCGGTAGTATAGAGTTATGTATGGTGGTGACTGAAGGTTGTTTAGAGTCTCGGATGAGATCCCAGACGTCACGAGGAGCTCCGGAATGATCCGGAGGTAAAGATTGATATATAGGAAGTCCTATTTTGGTCCCCGGAAAAGTATTGGGCTCATCGGTAGTGTACCGGGAGACCATCGGGAGGGGTATTTCGACCCAAGAGGCTACATGGGCTGTGGGAGAGTGAATACCAGCCCTTAGTGGGCTGGTGGAAGTCCCACACAAGGCCCATGTGTCTGGGAAGAAAATCCCAAAGAGAAAAGGTGGAAAAAGTCAAAAAGGCAAAAATAAGGAGGAGTCCTATTCCTACTAGGATTAGAGGAGGAATCCTCCAATCCTCCATGGTTCGGCCGACCCAAGGGCTGGCTCCTTGGGAGCCAAGCCTCCTCCTCCTATCCTCCTATATATGCTAGATGTTTTTAGGGTTTTGGCACAGAATTTTCAGCCACGTGCTACCCGTTCCTTCAGTGCATAGTTTCTCCTCTAGATCGGATTTCTGCAGTGCTTAGGCGAAGCCCTGCCAGAATAGCTCCACCACCATCGCCGGAGCACCGTCACGCTGCTAGAGAACTCTTCTACATCTCCACTCCCTCTTGCTGAATCAAGAAGGCGGAGATCGTCATCGAGCTGTACATGTGCTGAACGCGGAGGTGTCGTCCGTTCGGCGCTAGATCGGAAGGACCGTGATCAAGATCGCGAGACGGATCGTGATGAGTTCACGGGACGGATCGTGATGAGTTCGCGGGACGGATCGTGATGAGTTCGCAGGACGGATGGTGATTGGATCGTGGGACGGATCGTGATGAGATCGTGGGATGCTCGGCGATTTGGATCGCGAAGACGTTCGACTACACCAACCGCGTTTCTTAACGCTTCCCGCTTAGCGATCTACAAGGTATCTAGATCCACTCTCCCTCTCGTAGATGCTCATCACCATGGATAGGTCTTGCGTGAACATAGGAAATTTTTTCTTTCCCATGCGACGTTCCCCAACAGTTGCATGGCCATGCTTTCTGAATCTGATAACACGAGAGGGCCCTCAGAATATGTCTCCTCACGGAGCGGCAAACCCCATCTTGGTCGACCATGTCTGGCGGCATGTCTCACGACTCAACCGAAAGCTACCTTTATAACTACCCAGTTATGGAGTAGCATTTTATAGATCCTAAGTAAGTCGATCCTCATCCCTAGAACATGCAAGGACCTCAGGTCTAGTACATGGCATATACATTGTACTTAAGACTAACATATGACATTATATAGCTGTCTCTCAAAGTGGGTCTATCGAACTCGGTGATCTCAATCCCAAAGTCCATACTATCAGTTTAGCATCTCTATGCATATAAGTTGTGAAACATAGTCATCAACTGAATCATATACTACTAAAGGATACGTGTCCGCATAACCTTAACAACTAGGGACTATTAGCACAATCATGATACAATATATAGTCTCACAAATATGTCACATACTTATTGATACATATCACTGGTGATGTTCAAGGACAATACAAAATACTCATGAATACATAGGAAATGAAATCATCAAATGATTGCCTCTAGGGCATATCTCCAACACTAGGATCTTGTGATCATTATGTTACGGGTCTACGACTATCACAGGAGTACAGCGGAGGCAAAACTAGCTAAAGGCGGGCGATTGGGTCAGTACTAAAGCTTGAGATGAACTCATTGTTTCCGACGAACTCCGATGAACTGCAAAGGAACATGAAAACCCTAAATGTAGAACAACTTACCTGACTTGAGGTGAAGAAGACACCAGAGTATGGCGCAGCTGGGGAAGGACCGCGTCTGAGGCAGGCAGATTCCAGTGACGACAACGGTCGAGATGCTTTCTTCCGCAGAAGTAAACTCTGGCAAGCTCGAGGTGGTGTTGCGATATCAAGAGGAAGGAGACGAGGTAAAAAGTGAAAAGGGGGAACTAGATGGCCTATTTATAAGGCGAGGAACCCGAAGCGCCGCCATCAAAAATGGAACGGTCACAGTAAATTTGTGGCTAAAAATGTGCCTAGATTTTCGTGCCAAATCGGATTTGTTGACTGTTTCAATAAGATTCTCCATGATGGCATGAGGACAGCAGCGGTCAGCAGAGTGACATCATGAGGATATTTGGTTGAAAAACACCATGTCCTGAAATGAAGGAAGGTAACCCGACAGAAACATAACTCAGACAAAAGATGAGGCTTGGTTTGGTCCTTCAAGCTAAAATGTTTTTATGAGTTTAACATGGATGCATCCAAATTAAACTAGGGGATAATGTTGGGGATATACTCCATGGATATGACCTGCCCAAGTATGTGACCCGACAACTGCCAGGCGGCCCATAAGAGAAGTTCCTGCCAGATGCTCAAATCCCAGAAGGCGGCTTATGCTAAGGCCGACTCATGGTACGTCACATGTCAGGCCGGCTCACGAGAGAAGACAGGAGTATTTCCATTACTTGATGGACAATATAACTAAATAGAATTAGACTAGGTCACAGGTTTTACTTCGACCCGGACTCCATTGTAGCCTCGGGGCCTCGACCTGTATATAAAGGGGAGCCCCCGAGGTAGTAAGATCAAGTAAGAAGAAACCCTCGAGAGCTAGGATAGCGATTCCGCACCCTTTTAATTGAGATCATCATCAATACACACAAAGCAGGACGTAGGCTTTTACCTCCGTCGGAGGGGCCGAACCTGGGTAAACTCATCTCTCGTTCCCAATCAACCCCTTCAAGTCACCTCCTAGTTGTGATGGCCTCACACGTAAGTTCTCGTATGAGGACATCTGCTATGACAAAATCACAACAATCCCCTACCCGAGGTCTACCGATTTTGACATAGACAAACGGGCTATGGAGATTCCCATCAATTGATATTAATGCAAGGAGTAGTGATTGCCATGCAACGGATACAATAGATGTATAACTCTAGGAAATCTAAAATAAAACTAAGTGGGCATGCATACAACCGTCTTGCTCGTGAAGACATCGGGCATTTGAGGAAGCCCGTCATCGGAATATACACGCCAAGTTCTATAACGAAAAATTCCCACCGGTATACGAAAGTGACAAATCACGAGAGTCTTTATATGAACAACATGGTGCCACTCTGAGGCACAAGTGTCGTAAATGGATAGTAACATTGCCCTTTCTATTTTTTTCTCTCATTTTTAGGTTAGATTTTTTATCTTTTTTTATGGTGGTCTCATTTGGCCTTCCCCATCTTTTTTTATTTTTCGTCTAGAGTCTCATCCCAACTTATGGGGGAATCATAGTCTCCATCACCCTTTCTTCACAGGTATATTGCTCTAATAATGATGATTAAAACACTTTTATTTACTTAGAACTTGATATTAAAACTCCATAAAAAACTATACAAGATGACTATATGAATGCCTCTGGGAGTGTACTAGGATATGCAATGATCCAGCGTAGCAAAGATAATCAAAAAATGGACAAGCCATGGAAATATCATGCTAGCTACCTTACGATCATGCAAAGCAATATGACCATTAATGCTCAAGTCATGTATATGATGATGATGATGGAATTTGCATTGCAATATATCTCGGAATGGCTATGGCAATGCCATAATAGGTAGGTATCGTGGTTCTTTTGAGGAAGATATAAGGAGGCTTATGTGTGATAGACCGTATGATATCATGGGATTTGGATGGGCCGATCAATTTTGTGCCAACTCTCGAGGTGAGAAAAGGGAAATGCACGGTACCGAAAAGGCTAGCAATTTGCGGAAAGGTGGGAGTGTGTATAATCCATGGACTCACATTTAGTAACAAAGAATCCGTATATTATTGTGAAAGTTTTATTGGATGTCTCGAAGCAAAGTACTACCAGTGCTCCCATAGGGAGGAGGTTGGGAGGAGTTAACCATCGCCCCCCACCCCGACTCAAACAACAAAAGGATTTTAATCAGGAATAAAAGTGCTCCAACATCCTGGTCATGCCATAATCAACACTTTAATGAACATGAGATCACAAACCTTAACATCGATATTCCTACTAAACCATGATCATCTACTAGTGCACCCACATATTACTATCTTAATGTTTCAAAACTATTGCAAGGAATCAAACATATCATATTCAGTGACCTACAAGTTTTATGTAGGATTTTATGACTAACCATGTGAATGACCAACTCATGTTAACTCTATAAATAGGTATAAGCGCAACATGAGAATTTAATTCTTTCTACAAAATACCTAGACATCCTCTAATAAATATAAGTGAAGCAAAAGATCATTCTACAAATAACGGTGTTGCAAATGTAGAGAAGCGAGCATGCAAACTTCAAAAGATATAAGTGAAGCACACGAATCATTCTATAAAGCCATACTCAAAAGATATAAGTGAAGTGCAAAAATTATTATATAAATCAACCAAGGACTATACCATATTAGCATGGTGCATTTCTAAAATAAAAATAAAAGGCAGACGATACTCGTAGAATCTACGCATATCATGTGAACAAAACAAAAACCGATACATACCGATAATTGTCGAGGAAGAAAGATGGGATGCTTTCTGCGGTATCTCCAAGCTTAGACAATTGGGAATCCCCAAGATTTAACTCTTTCCTCTCCTTGTTCTTCTCATATCGATACCTCCTCGATCTTCGAACACTTCATTCACTCAAAACTTAATAGAACTTTTATTAGAAGCGTTAGTACATATAAAAATCCCATCATGTCTTGATATAAGATTATTGTACAATTATAACCCAACATTACACACTATATGCTATCACAATCTATTGCTTCCAAATCAATGACGCTTAGCAAGATTTCAAACATAAACAGATAAAGAAACTATAACCACAGTTTGTGAAAAACAGAGCATCTATAAAGATGCATATGAAACATATACTTTTGTTACATAGAAAAATATGAAAATTAGGACATAGTAAACAATTTGAATAACAATACTTTGTAAAAATTCAAGATTTTTTTCATGCTCCAGTAAAATAAAAAATTTAACACACCACAGCAAAAGTTTTTGTTTTTGCAAAGCACATATCAAACAAGAAATTTACACATCCTAAAGATAAATCTTGGCACATTATTTTTATAATATAATGGATTTGTACAAAGATATATATTTTTTCAAGAACTTCTATGAAAAATTCTACATTGCTTACATGAGCATGAACACAAGTGTTCAAGGTCGACCCTCACTTCTGCAATGCATAACTTTCCAATCGCTTCTCTTTTTGAAAAAGTTTTAGGTTCCCCTCTATATTTTTTGTTTTAAAACTTTTAAAAAGAACACAACATAATTAAATGACTCTCTAAAATTTCTGAGTTGTCTCCCTGGTAGCGCTTTCTTTAAAGTCATTAAGCTAGGCATATAGTGCTCAAGTAAATGATCCACCCGGATGCCAAGGTATATCAAAGCCAATTTTAATTAACAATGATTTGCGATTTAGTAGTGTGCACAAAGCAGCATATATTATTTAACAAAGAAGTCTAATTTTCTTCCTATGCATTTCATATCATAGAAGAATAATTCGTTCACACAAAATATAGGCCAATGCATAGTATAAATAGTTTCTTGCAATTTTATCATATTTGAAACACAGCAGGTGGAAATGTAGTTGCTCGCTCATAATAATTGCTATCAGGAGCAGCAAGTACATGCATATTATATCCAAGGCCATCTCCATAAGCATAAGTTATATTTGCATCATGGCCAAAACATAATCAAGTTCATCAAATAGGGATATTTCAAACGAATCCAAGGGATCATAGCAACTATCATAGCATTCATCCTTCGGTAAGCACGAAGGGAAATTGAAAAATGTATGAGTTAAAGAGTTACTCTTGATAGAAGGTGGGCACGGGTAGCTAATCCTCTCTTCCTCCTTTTGTTCTCTGCTCTCCTTCTCATCTTTTTCATCTAATGAGCTCACAGTTTCAACAATTTCTTCTTCCATGGATTCGTGCAAAATATTAGTCTATTCTTGGGTAGCGGAGACTTACAAAATAAATTTATCAATATAGGCATTGTATTCATGATTCTCATTGAATTATTTAAGTATAGCATAATTTTCAGATCTGTAAAGAGTGTCATCACAATTTTAGAGTAACAAGTTGTAACTGCAACTAGTGCCCCCTTAGTGGTTTTGGAGTATTGAGGACAAATAGGTTAAGGGAATAATGTGTTTGTGAGTGTACACACATGTTATAGTCCCTCAAGAGTTTGGTTTAACGGACGAAAGATGACCCCAAAAATGTATTTCTTCATATGAAGAATTTGGTATATTTCTTGAAGAAACTGAAGTGTACAATTCGGTGTGACCATGAAGAAATCGACGTGAAGAATTGAAGCGTGAAGAATTCTGTTTTCATATTTCATTTCAACTTTATTGAGTCATAGGAAACGCAATACTATTAAAGGCGGTCTTGGCGAATCATAGTCACATTTGCAAGTGATGCACATAAACTACAATCCTAATCCTTCGAGTGATGACACTGGAAATCTTCTACATCATAGAAAGTTCTTCAATGATAGAGACGAAGTTCTTCTGGTCACTAATGACTTTGGTCTGCTTGAGGAGTTAGGACATCACCAGTGTGTTGTGCCTACCGTGATGACTTTGAGTGCCCCGACGAATTTGAGAGTTCAGATTTCTAACTGTTGATGTGCTTAGTGCCAGTTGTCCAAAGGACCTTACCCTGATAATGTTCATACCATTGGAGGGCATTTATTTCTCATTTCAGTTGCTCCTAGGCTATAAATAGCCACCCCCACAACCATTCTTTGGTTGGCTGCTCCGAGAGATAGATTGGCACTTGTCATATTGAGCAACCCATTCCTCTAACGACTTAGAGAGAAACCTAAGCGAGGAAAAACCCCATACACCTAGAGCCTTAAAAGTGATTGAGAATCACTTAAGAAATTGTCTTGTGTGGAACCGATGCATGGTACCTTTGAAGAATGTGTATCTTCTAGACGGTTATGCGTCATGGTCTAGAGCATCCAAGAGTCGATGTGGATTGCCAGGTGATCAGTTGGTGAATAATACATCCTCAATGTATCGAGAATTTTTGATTGTTCTATGCTGATATATTATCATTCTAGGATACTTTTTGGGCATTTATTTACCAATTTATATTATTTTTGAGCACTAACCTATTGACCCAGTGCCAGTTGTTGTTTTCTGTATTTTTCACTTTTCAGGTTTACAATACCAAACGAAGTCTAATTGCCCCAAAACTTTTTGATGATTTTTTCTGGACCAAAAGAAGACCTAGAAACTTTGGAAGGAGGCCGAGAGCCGCACAAGGGCCCCACCACACAACAGGGTGAGCACTGGGGGCGCCCTGATGTGTCGTACCCCCTCGTGGCTCCTCTAACCTCGTTCTCTGGCCTATAAATTCTCTAATATTGCCAAAAACTAGAGGAAGTCCCAGAACACTTTTTATGCTGCTACAAGTCTCTGTTCCGATGGCAGGCCATCTGGAGCTCCATTCTAGCACCCTACCAGAGGGGGGATCGATCACAGAGGGCTTTTTCATCAACCTTTCTGCCCTCATGATGATGTGTGAGTAGTTCACCACATACCTACGGGTCCGTAGTTAGTTCCTAGCTAGAAATATCTATCTCTCTCTCTTGATCTTCCATAGAATGATCATCGCATCTTCGCGTTGATCTATCCGATGTAATACTTTTGTGTGGTGCATTTGTTGGGATCCGATGAATTGTGGGTTTATGTTCAGATTATTCATGAAAAATATTTGAGTCTTCCCTAAAATCTAATATGATTCTTATGTGCATGATCAACATAGCTTCATAATTTTCTCCGATCTATTGAAATAGTTTGCCCAACTAGATTGATATTTCTTCGGGGAGAAAGGTGTGTTGTGCTAGATTCAACCTAATGAGTTTCTATATCCCAGTGACCAAGTACGGGAAAAGATGCATCTTTGTGTTTCTGCTACTAAGGATAAAACGATGTGGTATATTCATATTGCTCGAGTTTACTTTGTCTACACCATGTCATTGTTCTCCATGCATTACTCTTGTTTTCATGAACTGGATACGTAGAGAGGCAAGCATAGAAGCGATCTTGAGTGGAGTAATAGTAATAGGTGCAGCGGGAGTTGGCCTATTTTTCTTGGATGTGATGCCTATATACATGTGATCATTGCCATGAATATCGCATAACTATCCACTTTTCTATCAATTGTCCAACAGTAATTTATTTACCCACAGTTTGCTTATTTTGATGAGAGATGCCGCAAGGGAAAACTATGGTTCCTGGGTCCATTCACCATGTATTTACAAAACCTTCAATACCTTGCTGTCATTTACTTTACTTTATTTTATTTTGTAATTGAAAATTATCTACAATTATCTACACAACTCACTTGCTTGCAAATAATGAGACCAAGGGCATTGACAACCCTCTTGCCCGCGTTGGGTGCAATTTGTTTGTTATTTTGTGTGCAGCCACTAAACAAGGTTGAGAATTGATATTCCTATTGGTTCGATAAACCTTGGTTTCATAATTGAGGGAAATACTTACCCACATTGTGCTGCGATAACCCGTTCCTCTTGACGGAAAACCCAACGCAGATCACAAGTATGAGGAAGGATTTCTGGCGCTGTTGCCGCGAAATATCATCACCAACTATCAAGTAACTTCACACAATTTCATTCACTTGATCTTATTTTTATTTTCTGTTATATTTAGTTTGTCTCTTAAAAATCAAAAATACAAAAAATGGAGTTTAGGTTGCCTTATATGCTTCGTCTTTATAATGTCTTTATAATGTGCTCAATTGTTAGAGGATGAATTTATAAAAATGCCTAATGTGAGTTCCTTTAATGATGAGAATGATATAAATATTGTTAGTATGAATTCTCTAAATATCCTTGATGCGAACGATATGCAAGACCACAAGCTTGGGGATGGTATGTTTGATGATGATGATATTTTGTCCCCCAAGTTTTGATGAGAAAATTTGTTATGATGATTGTGGTGATGACACGTATGATGTAATTAGTAATGATAACAATGAAACTTGTCATCATGATTTTAAATTTTAATTTGGTTATGACAATCAAGTGTCTCATGATAGTTATCTTGTTGAGCGTTCTCGCACTACCATGAATGAAAAGGAATTTGCTTATGTGATGAGTAATAAATTTTCTATACTTGTAGATCATGAAAAGAATGATTTATGTGACAGTTATATTATGGAATTCCTTCATGATGCTAATGAAAATATTATGAGTGGGGAACATATGTGTGTAGGAATTTAAATAATATCAAGTTTCCTCCCGATGTGTTCAAAGTTTTGAATTATGTTTGCTTTGCCATCATATGCTAGTTGATTCTTGCTCCCATAAATTATTTGCTCACAAAATTTATATGCATAGGAAGTGGGTTAGGCTTACATGTGCTTGTCATATGCTTCATGATGATCCCATTGTGTTTCATTTCTTTACTTTTATGTGAGCATCGTTGAATTCATTATGCCTAGCTAGGGGCGTAAAACAATAGCGCTTGTTGGGAGGCAACCCTATATTTATCTTAAAATTTTTTCTACTTTCTATTTGTTTTTGATAACATGATTTTTGCCTCTATAATGATTATGTTTTTACGTTTTAATTAGTGTTCGTGCCAAGTAAAGCCTTTGGGATGACTCACAAGATGAGTAGAATTGATACGGTGCATAAACAGAAACTTTAGCATGCAGTGCAGAATTTCTCTAATTTTACTGTTTTACACAATATTTCTTTACAAATTGTTTCAGGATTTACTAATGTTTCAGATTTTTTAGAATTACAAAAGTATAGGATCTCTACAAATCATTACGGAATGTTCTGTTTTAAACAGATTCTGTTTTTGCTTGCATAGTTTGCTTGTTTTGATGATGCTATGGATTCTATTGGGGGGTATAAGCCATGGAGAAGTTAGAATACAGTACCTATTATGCAATAATGAAATATGAATCAATTTATAATAGTACCTAAAGTAATCTATATGTTGCTTATACTAATGGATCTCATGAAGTTTTGTTAAGTTTTATGTGATTGAAGTTTTCAAATTTTGGGTGTAATCACGATGGACCAGAGAATAAGGAGTAGCAAGAGCTTAAGCTTGGGGTGCCAAGGTAATATTATAAGGAAGAATCAAGCGTCAAATCTTGGGGATGTCCCAGAAGGCATCCCCTCTTTCGTCTCAATCCATCGGTATGTCACTTGGAGCTACATTTTTATTCATCACATGATATAAGTTTTGCTTGAAGCGTCTTTTGCTTTTGTTTACTTGTACTTCAAGTTTGTCACAATCATCATTTTCTGGACACACCTATTTGAGAGAGACACACCTTCATCATAATTTATAAAAACATTGCATGTGCTTCACTTATATTTTTTGAGCTTGGCAGTTGCTCTAGTACTTCACTTATATCCTTTTAAGCACGGTGGCATATAGATTTTATAGAAATAGTATGATCTCGTTCTTCACTTATATTTTTTTGAAAGTTAATAAACAGTGATCGTAATTTGCATGGGTCATAAGACTAGTCCAAAAATAATAGGTATTCAACGAGTGATAATTAAAACCATCATGTAGAACATATAGATAAATTGTGGGTTAATGATATTGATGTGGTAATATGAAAAATGGTGTGAGTGCATTATTATTAATTCAAAAACGTGTCAATATTAAGAGATGTTAACTTCTTGTTCGTCTAAAAAATTAAAAAGGCATCGTGATGATGTGTGAGCATTTCTACTCGTTGAAATCCTAGTGTTGTTTTGAGTCGGGGGCGCACGATGGTTAACTCCTACCAACCTGTGGGGACCCCGACTCATAAGTTGTGATCACAAAATTCACGTGTACAGTGATCCCAGAGATCAATGCTCACTGAACACACAAAAGCTGAATAACAAGATTCTTACATCCACATTTAGCGTCTTACACAATTAAAGACCATGAAGTTCTAGTCTTACATAGATAGGGCCACAAGAGCCAAATACATAAACTCAACAAGCAGCAGAAATCTGGATCGAAAGCGTGAACCCATGCCATCTCCCTTAACCGTACAGGCATTCTGACTGCGAAGTGTCCTAGTTCGAATGCTCGTCACCAACGAACTCTCCACCATACTCCTGTTCTTCCATGCCTGGCCAATTAAATAACCAGTGGCAAGCCAATGAGTACTTTGAATGTACTCGCAAGCAACCATGTTTGGAACAAGGTAATAACAATGCATGATATAGCACTAATAGGTATTTTGCAGAAAGCTAATTTTGAATGCAATGACACGGTCAAGTAACTAGATAAGCATGCATTAACAGTTTGTAGATATCCATATGAACAAGTTATAGATATCATCATGATCAAGGGGTTGAACATCTCATGCTCAATCATCACGTCAGGTCATCTGACTAATCTCAAGAGTCACTTCTGTGTCAATCACACACACACGCCAAGTCTGTGAAAACATCGGACGCAGTTTAAGCAGGACCTCCAACTGTCCATGACCTTGGACACGGCTATTCGAATAGTTTAGCACTCTGCAGAGGTTGCATGCTTTATCCACAAGACTCGGGGAACTTCCGTGTCATCCATGACTCGCGGTATATTACATACCTGAGGTAAGAACCCGAACAATGTCTTTCCCATGGTGACACTAAACAAAGAGTCCACTCGTTGGTGCCATCCCTCATGATATACATCACACATATCATCCATGAGGGCACGCAATAGTGTGCCCGGTGCCTGTAAAGACAGCGCATGGCCTTCCACTTCCGGGACGACCTCGTCTCGAGAGTAACCACCTCACTCTCGCCACTGCTAATGCGGGCTCCCTGCTAGCACCAACCATAGTAATCAACAAAGCCCTGTCCCATAAGGGGTATCTTGGTCGCACAAGTAAGGTTGGGACAGTCAGCAAATCTTAAAACTCTTCACTTTCGAAAAACACACACTCACTTCCTGCGGCACACCACTTCTTTATCAAGTGGTCACCCAACTCATCATCATCTCCCTCGGGCATTAGTGGCACCCGATAGGGTTTTCAAAAAGTCTTTTAAATCATCTCATTGTTTCCATCACCAGGCATATTCCTATCCCACTGGTGTAGCAACTACTAGCATCCTAACTACACCCACCCGCATAACCCTCATAATGTTGGTAGGTTTATGCATGATGCAAGTATCAATGGTAAAAGTAATGGAGGCAACCCACCGAAGCGGTCACTACTCCATATGATCAAATATAATGAATATAAAGTGATATATGACATGCAATAAAAGGTCACTTAACATGGTCAAAGGGCTGCTTGCCTGGCTCAACAAAGTCTTCGGGGTCTTCAAAGTCTTCGGGTCCAACTCCCTCTTCAATAGCTCAATCTATCGTCACGATAAATAGCGATAAAAATAAGCATCACACAAAAACAGAGAACAGAAAGCTAATATTAAAATGCTACCCTACTCTGATAAATACTAAAAATATTTGTTTGTGATTTTGTTATGAAAATCATTTTTGAAAACTATTTAACAGAGGCAAATTATGCCTAAAATAGGTTTTAATAAAACAGCGCATAAAAGATTTTCAAAAATTTATACAAAAGGCACTATTAAATTCTCTGGAATTTTCTAGGATTTTAGGTGGAAAATTATTGTCATTGGATTTATTTCCTGATCTGTGAGATTTTCGAAAAGTTGAAGAAAAAATAAAAAAGGAAAAGCTTCAGTGCTCAGTTGGGCCAAAAACATCGCAGCCGAGCCGGCCCAGGAAAAGACGGTGCGCGCGGCAGGTTTATTTTTAGACTTGCCCGCGGGCCCATCCTGGCAGCGAGAGAGGGGAGGGTGATGGTATGATAGGTGGGCTCCACCTGTCATCCCTCACCTCATGACAGGGAGCAGAGAGGAGCTCATCGGCGGGGGCCCAAGCCATGGCGGCTCAAGTGGAGGGCACCGGCATGCTCAGGGTCGACCTGCGCGTCCGTGCATGGCTGAGGTGGTCGCCGGCGTTGAGGGAATCGCCGGTGAGGAGGAACCCGCACGGCGGTGGGGTTTTGGCTCGGATTCGAGCTCCGATCAGGGAAACGAGGGGGGATAGGCATGGGAGAGCGACTAAGGGGAGGGAGCGATAGGGCAGCAGGGGGAGCTCGGGAGAGGGCATTTATAGCCAGGCACTAGTGCACCGAGGGCGCGGTCGCCGGGGTTGGCTGGAATAGGCAAGGGGGGCCACGGGAGGAGGCCTGGGTGTGCCTGCCGCCTTCCTAGGGCAGGTCCACGACCCGGGGAAGGAGAGAGGGAGAGGGGGACGCTGTAACATCCCAAATTTTGGAATGTTATAATAAATATTAGAATGATTGTCTGTCTGCTTGAGTGATTCAATTGAGTGAAATTTGAAAGTTTTGAAAACTTTTGAATGAGAGGGAATAAAATGACTTTCCCCTTTGTGTTTGAATTCAAATTCCTACATTTCAAATCAGTGAGAGAAGATGACATGACTTCTTCATTATAAAAGGATTTGAAAAGTGAATTTTGAAAACTATTTGAAAATTTTCTGATATGGAGATCACTTTCATATTTGATTTTCCTATTTGAAATTTGTAAGCATTCAAACCCCTTACAAGTTTTTGAGAGGAGTACTATGACACTCCAAACCAGGGGTAATTTTGTGAAGTATTTGAACCATAAAACCCAAGGGGTTATTGAAAAATATTTGCAAAAATAAATAAAGCCATTTAGGTATTTTCTGAAAATAAATTCTTTAAAAGTATTTGATTTGTCCGTGGAAAAATGTTTATTAAATGGAATTTATTTCCCTGATTATTTTGGTATATAAAACTTTAATTTTTGGACAGGTTTTGAATGCCTTAATGATATTTTAATGCTCTGTAAATTAATAAAAGGAAACTATGAAACGTGTGTTAAAGCCAACCGGCCCACCGCCCTAATCCCTCCCCGAAATCACTCCGCACCGGCCACCGCTGACCGCGCCCTCTCTCTCCCTCTCACTGACTATGGACCCCACCGCCCGACAGCTTCATCATCGCGGTCACCTCCCTCCTCTCGCTCCCCAAACCACGCCGGCGACCACCGAGCCGGAGATCCCTCCTCTTGCCATTCCCCGACGCCCCAAGGCATCCTATAAAACCCCGCCCCTCCCCTCGACCCGTTCCCCCATTTCCCCTCTTCCCGATGCCTCTCCTCGCCGCTATCGCTCGCCGGAACCACCGGACGCCGTCGCGCCATTGCCGCTCCCATGCTCGCCCTAGCCACTCCTCTCGCTACCCGAGCACGCCATCCGCTCCCCCACCCTCGCCCGCATCTCCCAGTACCCTCGCCTGAAGCCCAGACCCACCAGAGCCCCCACGCTGACAAGCTCGCCGGAGCGGGCAACCTCCTGAAGCTCTAAGATCTCGTGCCACTCACCACCGTCACCCCCTCGTCTCTCCGTCGCGACCAACCATCCCCGGAGGATCCCCGCCGTCGGTTGGAGTCCTCGCCATCACCGGAGGACCACCGGAGCACCGTCCCCGTCGATCCCGCCTCCTCTGCCTCGCCGGAGACCACGCCGGAGCTCCCCAACCCTCTGTAAGTCACCGGCGACGCCATCCACTGTCCGATTTAGATCCAACATACCATAATAGATCACTTAACCAGCGAAAAGTTTCCTTCTAATGCCCGGCCGTCTGCTCGCTAGCTCCCGCATGCACACTCAGTCAATCACAGCATGCCACGTAGCACCCTGTCCGTTAGCTAATTTTTTTTCTGTTTTTGTTTTAGAAAACAGAATAGGTTCTGTTTTTATTTTTGTTATATCTTTTATGTTTTTAGGTGTTTTAATTTGATTCTTTTTGCATTATGTCAAAAATTTGTTCTAGTTTGTGAAGATATCAAGTTTGACCATATTTGAATAATTTAAAATTTAATTCAAACAGATTTGGTTCAAATCTTATTTTCTGAATATCTTGAGTTTAAAAATTTATTTTGAGTTGATTCTTTTTGCTACTTGTCACTAGTGACCTTATTTATCAGTAGATAGAACTAAGGATTTTTTAGAATAGTTTAAATTAGTAGTTTTCATCAAAATAGATTCTATTTTAGTTCTTTATATGATTATTTATATTTCTTTTGTTTTAAATTGTTTTAATTTATTTTCTTCTATATTAGTTGTTAGATTTTATAAATTTTTCTGTTAGATAACGGTAGCCCTCCAAACAAATATTATTTTATTAGTTGATTGCATGAAAATCAATTGTAGTTAAATTATAACTTGTAATTGATTTCCATTTGCTAGTTTGGTTTCCTTTTCGAAAATAGTTTTATAAATTGTTTTATAAGTCTACCTTCTATTAACTTAGTTGCTTTATAAATTGTTTTCTATTATTCTATTATTTTATTTATTTTACTTGTTGTTAAGATTATTAGCTAGAAAACTTATGGTGTTTAGTGTGTTGTTTTCATAGCTTTTACTTGTTCTTCAAAAGTAATACCTTTTACTAGTAAAATATTTACTAAAATACTTTTGTTGGACTTTACTTTGTTAGTGTTTTGTTGCTTTTGAAAATAAAATCATTTGTAGGGGGAAACCACTTTTGGTTGATTTGATGAAATTTTGTTGATTTGAGTTTTGTCTTAAGTATTTCCTTCATCAACCTTGTTACTTTTAGTTTTGGTGTTGCTTATTGATTGTTAGTATTGATTGCTAGAAGTGTTTGCTTATCAATGCAATGTTTGATTGTATAGATTTTTATCGAAGAGTGACGAATAGTCTATCAAGTTACTTCTGAGAGCGATATTTATCTTCATCAATAGTACAGGCAAGTTCACTTTGACCATCCATTTCATACCTATATTTTATTGCATGTAGTGACATCATTCAACAAATACCTCCAGTAGTGTTATTGAAATTCTTGTGGTTGAGTAGAATGCATGAGGTAGGAACCCACCACTTGTTACTAAAGCCCCAGGAACATTAGTTATTTCAATGCTATGCTCATGTAGACGGGGTCTGGTATGAGTGATCGTGAGTGGTGTGAGAAGGAGGACTCTATCTCAAGACAACAACTTCAGGAAGGCATCTTCAAGTCCTGCATCTTCAAGACCTCAAGACTTCAAGACTCGAGAAACAAGTTTTCAATACACATTACTGGGTGAAGGATGGTTGGAATGGCGCCCTGGGGAAGCCAGTGGTTAGCCTAGGTGTTGTTGGGCAAGTGCCAGCATTCACGCGGAAAGCCTCACCCAGACTCAAAGAGACGGATGAATACTTCATGCCCAGAAGCTTACCTGTGTAGCCACAAGTCATTATGGGCTCTAGCTTGGTTGATCTCTATTGTGACTCTGGCTAAGCAGTGCTACGAGATGTAGTCGACGTTAGGATTGGATGGGCACTATCGGTAGTCAGGGAAACACTCTGAAAGACCATGTTTCGTTCATACTGTTCTCAAACACCATGCAGTGCGAGGACTTTCCAGGAGGGAACGAATCTTGTGGGTAAAGTACACAACACTCTGCAGAGTTAAACCTAATCGATTAGCCGTGTCCCCGGTTATGGACAATTTGAGCTTCTAGACTTGGATCTATCTCTGAACTCTCAACACTTGATTGATAATTAATTGTGGGCAACTTATGATACTTGTGGGAATTTGGACATCGGTTGGCAGAACCATGTCATGATAGGTAACTCTATAGTGAAACTCCTGATATTCCTTTGTTGTAGGAAAATAAAATTAGCTTTTATGCAAAAACTCAGATACAAAGCCACAAAGCCTTTTGCATATAGAATAGTTTTATCTTCTGTTCTACTATGGTGATTTTGCCAGTACATTCAATGTACTGACCTACACGGCTGCAACATCTTATGTTGCAGATAAGCTCTACGACGGGTAAGAGTACGATTTAGGGTTACGGTCTACACTTAACCTGCCGTTGGTGTTATTGGGACTCCACTCCCGTTGACTGTTTCCACTGAGATTTTAAGGTATATATCAACTTTATGTTAATTACATGTGATTGCACTTTGATATATACATTGATGTACTGTGTGTGCCAGCATACTGATCCAGGGATGGCACAGAACACACAGAGGCTTGACTCGTTCTGAGTCGGGTCGCTACAGAAATGGTATCACAGCACATATTGAGTGTAGGACGTGACCCTAGAAACTGGACAGCCCTTAGGGAACGATTTCTCTAAAAACTTTGTTTTCAAAAGACCTTTTACTTCTCATCTTATTTTAGGTTTATCAAATGATCTCTCTTACCTCAAAGAGTTAGAAAATACCCGTTCCCCTTTGACCACACTAAGGATCAACTGAGACCACTTCGAGAAGGACAAGATATCGAAACAACTGATGGTCACTTCAAAGTAAAGAAGATTTCAGCATGCATTAGAAGAGTTGAAGCTACACGAGTTGAAGACTGTGAAGACCCGAAGAAATTGAAGACCATGAAGAATTTCCAAGATATTATTCCCTAGAAGACCAAACCCCTGATGTATAATTACGTTAGATACGATGATTTGTAAGCTGTCATTTGTGTGTATTTTTTCGACAGCCACAAATAAAATCTATTTTCAAAACCATTGTTTGTATTGTGTGTATCCCCTCCTTTCTCTCTCTTACCCATCTCATCCCCAAAACCTTGAACCCAATAGATGATGAATGAAGCTGGACTCGTGTATTCTGGATCAATGACTCGGTTAGAGACAGAAGAATGGATTCAGAACATGGAGGATCATCTAAGGAGTAACCATGTTGCAAGAAACGAGATGGTCCAGTATGCTCTTCGGTACTTTGTAGAAGGTGCTGCAAATTGGTGGAAGATGCATGAAGATATCCATGATAGGCAAGCATCAAACACTTGGGAAGAATTCAGGATGACTCTGCAAGGATCTCATGTTGTTACCAACACCCGAAAACCCCGTGGCAAAGATGTGAAGAAGATTTGTGCCTGCAAGATATGTGGAGAGATAGGACACACCCAGGAAGAACACAAGGATGGATGCCCTCATTGTGAAGAAAATCACCGAGCTAAGGAATGCCCAACTGGGCAGGTGACATGTTTCTTATGTGAAGGAACCACTCACTATCCGACACAATGTCAAATATACCCTGAGGTACAAGAAGTCATCAAGCAGCAGAAGGAAGCCATGAAGGAGGCCTTTAAAGAAAAATTAGGAGAACTTGTGATGAAGAAAGATGTTGAAGACCCTAATGGAGAAGGCCTAACCAGATTTTACTCCAATGCCTGCTATTCATGTGGAGAAGAAGGACATTTCTCACAGGACTGTACGAAGGAAAGAAAAGAGTATCTAGGAAACTTCCCGACAGAATAAGTGGAGTTTGATCCATAGGAAATTGAAGGTTTGATCGGAACAAAGCTCAGGAAGAGACAAGCCCCTGAACAGAGGGACCTGAGTCATATCAGATGTTTCAAGTGTAAGGATATGGCCCACTACGCCAATAAGTGCCCAAGAAAGGAACCAGAACTCCAAGGAACAAACACCAACATCAAGAAGCCCCGAGACTTATCAGAAATCATATGTGTTGTTGCAAGGAAGCAGGACATTATGCTAGTAAATGTCTAAAGGAGAAGAAAGCTAGAATGAGGTAGTAAATTTTTGAAGATGGAAATAAGTGTATCGTGAAGCACTCTTGTTATCATGACATTATTTTGTAAC
This sequence comes from Hordeum marinum, assembly GCA_022496015.1. Lineage (NCBI taxonomy): Eukaryota > Viridiplantae > Streptophyta > Magnoliopsida > Poales > Poaceae > Hordeum > Hordeum marinum. Next base: position 162,881,747 of record CM039676.1, on the reverse strand, counting down.
GGAAGTCTCTGAGATTGTAATAACTTTGTAAATCAATGAAAATTGTTGTGTCAAGATTTCCTATGAGTTACCACTCTAAGAACAAAGATCTCTTACCAATTTTCGAGGATATGAGAAAATATGGTCTATGCAGGCATGCGGGCATTTCATTTTAAGTATGGTAGTAACCACAGGTACCTTTCTGGTTAAGGAGTTTGGATAAGTGAATACAGGTGAAGAGGATGTGGAACCACCTCAAACTATCTGGATGATAACCTTTGAGACAAAGTGCTTTTGCCGCTGGAATGTTGAGAAAAGGAATGATTGGGATGAAACCATACCCAAGGTTAAACAGACCAATGGAAAGGAAAATGAATTCCGCAGAGTGGAATCCAGACAATAATAAGTCAGTGAATTGTTACCTCAAGGGTGTGATGGAGTGAACGGAGGGTAATGCTGGAACATGGATCGATAGTAACCCCAAGAGTGAGATGGAGTTGTTCAAGTATTCAAGTGAACCCACAAGTCACTAACCTCAGGATTGATAAGGATCAAGCCCCACCTTTATGAAGGCGGAGACTTGGAAGAAGCTACGACTGCTCAGCAAACGTTTTTCTTAGGAGTATACGAAAAAACTGAGAGTTGTGAAGAAAATGATAGATGTTTTTGCTTAGCTTGCAGAATTAAAGGATTTATCCGAACCTCGTTCGTTGACAAGAGAAATTTCTGCAATGCTTGTGAGGAAGCCCAAGTGTTAGAATACGAGATTCACTAAACCTTATACAAGGTAATGATTTCAGTGTGGCATGGATTGATCACCATGATGACTTACTCTTATCATTCTCTTGCTATTCGGAATGGTAAATCTGAGTGACTTACCCATAGTAAAGAGACGACGTTCTTTGGAGCTTTTGTGTAAGCCTTAGAATGGTATGATGAAAACCCCTTGTACATGGTAGTTGCTGTCACACGTAGGAATTTTATGGTGAGAAATGAAGCCAAGACCCATTTCACTGCAGGATAACCACTAAGGTAGACCACCATGAGATCATCGATAAGTTACGTAGAATGAACGCAAGACTTATCAGTTTAGAAGACCCAGTATCGGGGGAAGTGCATTTTGTTATGAGATCACAAGATTTTGATTTAATGGAAGAGCCTCATCGAAGGAGCCATCGTGAAGTATGTGAAGAGACATATGCACCCAGAGGACTGCCATGATTTTGAGGAACCAGTAACTCTCATTTTAAGTGTGGTAGACCCCACACCTTCTTGGTCAATGGATTTGCTAGAAGACCCCAAACCCAAACCTTTTCTTTCTAGCCCTTTCGAATCTCGAGGACGAGATTCATTTTAAGTGTGGTAGGTTTGTAACATCCCAAATTTTGGAATGTTATAATAAATATTAGAATGATTGTTTGTTTGCTTGAGTGATTGAATTGAGTGAAATTTGAAACTTTTGAAAACTTTTGAATGAGAGGAAATAAAATGACTTTCCCCTTTGTGTTTGAATTCAAATTCCTACATTTCAAATCAGTGAGAGAAGATGACATGACTTCTTCATTATAAAAGGATTTGAAAAGTGAATTTTGAAAACTATTTGAAAATTTTCTGATATGGAGATCACTTTCCTATTTGATTTTCCTATTTGAAATTTGTAAGCATTCAAACCCCTTACAAGTTTTTGACAGGAGTAATATGACACTCCAAACCAGGGGTAATTTTGTGAAGTATTTGAACCATAAAACCCAAGGGGTTATTTGAAAAATATTTGCAAAATTAAATAAAGCCATTTAGGTATTTTCTGAAAATAAATTTTTTAAGAGTATTTGATTTGGCCGTGGAAAAATGTTCATTAAATGGAATTTATTTCCCGGATCATTTTGGTATATAAAACTTTATTTTTTGGACAGGTTTTGAATGCCTTAATGATATTTTAATGCTCTATAAATTAATAAAAGGAAACTATTAAACGTGTGTTAAAGCCCACCGGCCCACCGCCCTAATCCCTCCCCGAAATCCCTCCGCACCGGCCACCGCTGACCGTGCCCTCTCTCTCCCTCTCACTGACTGCGTACCCCACCGCCCGACAGCATCATCATCGCGGTCACCTCCCTCCTCTCGCTCCCCAAACCACGCCGGCGACCACCGAGCCGGAGATCCCTCCTCCTGCCATTCCCCGATGCCCCAAGGCAACCTATAAAACCCCGCCCCTCCCCTCAACCCGTTCCCCCATTTCCCCCTCTGCCCGACGCCTCTCCTCGCCGCTATCGCTCGCCGGAACCACCGGATGCCGCCGCGCCATTGCCACTCCTGTGCTCGCCCTAGCCACTCCTCTCGCTTGATCTTCCTCTTGATGCCTTCAATGCTCTCGTGTCCCTTGTGAGCTTCTTTGATGTCATCCATTAAGGTAGGCTTTGTTTCGAGGTTGGCGAGGAATCCAGGTGCAACTAGTTCCAAGCCAAAGCTTTCAAGCTCTTCATATAGGGTGGATAGCCTTTCCTTAATCATGGCATTCAAGGAACAAGCCTTTCTGCTCAAGGCGTCTGCTACCACGTTGGCCTTTCCGGGGTGGTATTGAACACTGAGGTCATAATCCTTGATCAACCCCAGCCATCTTCGCTGCCTCATGTTCAATTCCCTCGGAATGAATATATACTTCAAAATTTTGTGGTCTGTGCATATCTCACAACGCTTCCCCAGAAGGTAATGTCGCCATGTCTTCAAGGCATGAGCCATGGCTGCCAACTCAAGATCATGAGTAGCATAGTTCTCTTCATGAGGACGTGGCTGTCTGGATAGATATGCTACGACTCTGCCTTCTTGCATCAGAACACCTCCAAGCCTGGTTCTCGATGCATCACAATATATCACAAACTTCTTGTGAATATCGGGGGTGGACAAAATTGGGGTTGTGGTCAACCTCTTCTTGAGCTCCTGGAAGCTTTCCTCACACTTAGCTGTCCATTCAAACTTCTTGTCCTTCTTCAAAAGCTGGGTCATGGGTCGGGAAATGCCCGAGAACCCTTCCATGAACTTGCGGTAATATCCCGCGAGTCCGAGGAAGCTCCTGACTTCCTTCACGGTGGTTGGGGATTGCCATTCAGTCACGGCTTCAACCTTCGCAGGATCCACTCATAATCCTTCTGCAGTCAACACGTGACCCAAGAATCCAACTTCATGTAGCCAGAATTCACACTTGCTGAATTTGGCGTAAAGCTGGTGCTCTCGAAGTTTGTCTAGGACCAATCTCAAGTGTTGCTCATGCTCTTCTTCAGACTTGGAGAAGACGAGTATGTCATCAATGAAGACCACAACGAATTTGTCCAAGTACTCCATGAAGACTTTGTTCATGAGGTACATGAAGTAGGCAGGGGCATTGGTTAACCCAAAGGACATGACCGTGTACTCATACAGGCCATACCGGGTTACAAATGTCATCTTCAGAATGTCTTGGGGTCTGATCTTCAACTGATAGTACCCAGACCTGACGTGGATCTTGGAGAACACCTTGGCCCCGTTTAGCTGATCGAACAGGTTTTCAATCTTGGGTAGTGGGTACTTATTCTCTATTGTGACTTCATTGAGAGATCAGTAATCGACACAGAGTCTGATAGTTCCGTCCCTCTTTGACACAAATAGAACAGGTGATCCCCAAGGGGAGGCACTAGGGCGAATGAATCCTTTTCTCAACCGCTTTGTCAGTTGCTTCTTCAATTCAGCCAACTCTTCAGACCACATCCTATAGGGCTTCTTATAGATGGGCCTGGATCTGGGCATTAGCTCAATGATGAACTCAATGTCGCGGTCAGGAGGCATTCCGGGCAGATCATTAGGAAATACATCCGGGTATTCACATACCACTGGCACTTGATCCAACTCAATTCCCGATAGACAGTTAGCCTAAGGGGCTTGAGTAGAGGCAGGGTTGGGAACATACTTGACTTCCACTCCTTAGCTATTGGTCATGGTAACAATCCTCTTGGCACAGTCTAACAAGCCTTGGTGCTTGGTCAACCAACTCATGCCAAGGATGACGTCCAAGACTGGTGAATCCAGAACTATAAGGTCTGCTAGGAAGTCCACCCCATTGATGTTAATCTCCACTCCTTTACAATCTATCCTAGACTTCATAACTGATCCCGGGGTTTGTATCAACATACGACTACCCAGGGGTGTAGGTTTCATGCCACTCTCTAATGCAAACTTTTGGGTCACAAAAGAATGCGAAGCTCCAGAATCAAACAGTACAGTTGCTGGGGTTGAGTTGACGAGGAACGTACCCAGTATGACGTCCGGGTCTTCCTAGGCTTCCTTTGCAGTGACCTGATTCACATGACCCTTGCCATTGTTGGGCTGGTTGTGGGGAGCGGTGTTCCTTGGTGGTGCTCATGGCCTTGACCTTGAGCTGGTGCATTGGGGCGCGGGGTATCTGGCTTCTTGTTGGGGCAAAGCTTAGAGATGTGTCCAGACTGACCACATCCAAAACAAGTGACTTGCCTCGGGTTGTTGTTGTAGTTTCTGCCGCCGTTGTTGTTATTGGGGTTGTTGTAAGTTGGCCTGGGACTCGCATACTGCCGAGGCTGGTAGCTCGAACGAGGCGCGGGAGGTCTAGCCTGTTGTGGCTGATAGGTCGGCTTGGCTAGGGCTGGCTGCTAGGGGCAAGGCTTCTGGTTGCTGGAGCTACCCTTGCTGATCATCTTGCGCTTGCGAGTGTCGTCTATGACATGAGACTTGTCTTCCAGCATGAGGGCCTTGTTCACTAGGTTGAAGAAGGTATGACAGTCGCAGACGACGAGCTGATACTACAGGGTCTGTTGAAGTCCTTCCATGAATTGTTCCTTCTTGGCAGCCTCCGTGTTGACATCTTCAGGTGGATACCTTGATAGCAGGTTGAACTTCTGCAGGTACTCCTTGACAGAGCCACTTCCTTGCTTCAGCACTCGGAATTCTCTCTTCTTGATAGCCATGATCCTAGAAGGAATATGGGCAGTGCGAAATCCTTCCTTGAAGTCATTCCAAGTGATCACATGATCACCATGCATGACCTTGAATCCATCCCACCAAGCTCGGGCGGTACCTCCGAGGCAGTGAGAGGCATAAAGCACATTCTCACGATCCTCATTGCAATTGACCAGTGCAAGGAGGTCCTCGGTGGTGCGGATCCAGTTGTCAGCATCCAAGGGTTCAAGAGTCTTAGTGAAGGTTAGGGGCGAATTCCTCATGAACTCAGACAGAGTGGAGCGGCCATTGCCATTCCTGCCTTACTTCTGGTTGTTCACAAGGGCCTAAGCCATCTACTGAGTAGCACCATTGTTGGCTTGCTGCTCCTCCCGAAGAACTTGGAGAAACTGAGCTATGGTCATGTTCTCTGGTGGAGGTGGTGGCGGGGGAATGTCGCCTTGTGGCTGCTCCTGGTGTCCTCCAGCATGAGAAGTCCCACCAACTCCCTGTTGCTGGCTTAGGTTGTCGGCTTCAGGGTTGGCGAAGGAGCTATTGCGGGTAGCAGTCACCATCCTGTTTGGAGCAGCCAAGTCAAACAACTGGGATAGATGAGAGTAACAATGGAAAAAGCGCGCCTAAGGGGGTTGGTTGAGTGCAAGTGTGGTAAAATAAGGGTCGAAAGACCAGCACATACATTTAGGTAAGATAGACGATGGGGTCGCTTATATGTTGCCTAAGGTTTGAAAGGAGGAGAGTCAGCAGAGTGTTGTGTGAAGAATAGCAGAGGTAAATAGTACAGAATTCCTAAGTATAGGTGTTAGGTGTAGTTTCGAAAACGGTTTTATCCTAACTAACGTCCATGCTAACTAAGGGCTTCCTACAGTCAGGATGGCTCTGATACCAGCTCTATGGGGACCCTAACTCATAAGTCGCGATCATCGAATGCACGTGTATAGTGATCCTAGAGATCAATGCTCACTGAACACACAGACGCTGAATAACAAGAGTCTTACATCCACATTTAGCATCTTACACAATTAAAGGCCATGAAGGTCTAGTGTTACATAGATAGGGCCACAAGGGCCAAATACATAAACTCAACAAGCAGCGGAAATCTTGATCGAAAGCGTGAACCCATGACATATGCCTTAAACCTACAGGCATTCTGACTGGAAAGCATCCTAGTTCGCATGTTCGTCACCAATGAACTCTTCACCATACTCATGTTCTTCCATGCCTGGCCAATTAAATAATCAGTGGCAAGCCAATGAGTATTTTGAATGTACTCGCAAGCAAACCATGTTTGGAACAAGGTAATAACAATGCATGATATAGCACTAATAGGTATTTTGCAGAAAGCTAATTTTGCATGCAATGACATGGTCAAGTAACTACATAAGCATGCATTAACAGTTTGTAGATACCCATATGAACAAGTTATAGATATCATCATGCAGGGGGTTGAACATCTCATGCTCAATCATCACGTCAGGTCATCTGACTTATCTGAAGAGTCACGTGTGTGTCAACCACACACACACGCCAAGTTTGTGAAAACATCGGACGCAGTTTAAGCAGGACCTCCAACTGTCCATGACTGTGGACACGTCTATTCGAGTAGTTTTACACTCTGTAGAGGTTGCGTGCTTTACCCACAAGACTCTGGGAACTTCCGTGTCATCCATGACTCGCGGTATATTACATACCCGAGGTAAGCACTCGAAAATTTCTTTCCCATGGTGACACTAAACAAAGAGTCCACTCGTTGGTGCCATCCCTCATGATATACATCACACGTATCATCCATGAGGGCACACAACGGTGTGCCCAATGCCTGTAAAGACAGCACATGGCCTTCCACTTCCGGGACAACCCCATCTTGAGAGTGACCACTTCACTCTTGCCACTGCTAATGCGGGCTCCCTGCTAGCACCAACCATAGTAATCAACAAAGCCCCATCCCATAAGGGGTATCGTGGTCGCACATGTAAGGTTTGGACGGTCAGCAATCTTAAAACTCTCCGCTTTTGAAAACACACACTCACTTCCTCCAGTACACCACTTCTTTCTCAAGTGGTCACCCAACTCATCATCATCTCCCTCGGGCATTAGTGGCACCCGACGGGGTTTTCGGAAAGTCTTTGAAATCATCTCTTTGTTTCCATCACCATGCATATGTTGGAAATATGCCCTAGAGGCAATAATAAATTAGTTATTATCACATTTCCTTGTTCATGATAATCGTTTATTATCCATGCTATAATTGTATTGATCGGAGACTTAAATGCATGTGTGGATACATAGACAAAACCATGTCCCTAGTATGCCTCTAATAGACTAGCTCGTTGATCAAAGGATGGTTAAGGTTTCCTAGCCATGGACATGAGATGTCATTTGATAACGGGATCACATCATTAGGAGAATGATGTGATGGACAAGACCCAAATTACAAACGTAGCATATGATCGTGTCAGTTTATTGCTGTTGTTTTCCGCATGTCAAGTATATGTTCCTATGACCATGAGATCATGCAACTCACTGACACCGGAGGGATGCTTTGTGTGTATCAAACGTCGCAACGTAACTGGGTGACTATAAAGGTGCACTAAAGGTATCTCCGAAGGTGTCTGTTGAGTTGGCATGGATCAAGACTGGGATTTGTTACTCCGTGTGACGGAGAGGTATCTCAGGGCCCACTCGGTAATACAACATCACAATGAGCCTTGCAAGGAATGTGACTAAGTGTTAGTTGCGGGATCTTGTATTACGGAACGGGTAAAGAGACTTGCCGGTAACGAGGTTGAACTAGGTATGGAGATACTGACGATCGAATCTCGGGCAAGTAACATATCGAAGAACAAAGGGAACGTTATACGGGATTAACTGAATCCTTGACATAAAGGTTCGACCGATGAAGATATTCGTAGAATATGTAGGAACCAATATGGACATCCAGGTCCCGCCATTGGTTATTGGCGGTAGAGGTGTCTCGGTCATGTCTACATAGTTCTCGAACCCGTAGGGTCTGCACACTTAAGGTTCGGTGACGTCTCGGTAGTGTAGAGTTATGTATGGTGGTGAACGAAGATTGTTCGGAGTTCTGGATGAGATCCCGGACGTCACGAGGAGCTCCGGAACGGTCCGTAGGTAAAGATTCATATATAGGAAGTCCCAGTTTGGTCGCCGGAAAAGTTTCGGGCTCATCGGTAGTGTACCGGGAGTGCTGGTAGTGTACCGGAAGACCTCCGGGAGGGGTATTTCGACCCAAGAGCCTACATGGACTGTAGGAGGGTGGATACCAGCCCTTAGTGGGCTGGTGTAAGTCCTACACAAAGCCCATGAGGCTGGGAAGAAAATACCAAAAGGAAAAAGGTGGAAAAAGGCAAAAGGGGGCTATATAAGGAAGGAGTCTTAATCCTACTTGGAGGAGAAGGAAGAGGACTCCTCCCTCCTTGGTTTGGCCGACCCAAGGGCTGCCTTTTTGGCAGACAAGCCTCCTCCTCCTCTCCTCCTATATATACTAGAGGATTTTAGGGTTTTGGCACAAGATTTTCAGCCACGTGCCACCCGTTCCTCTAGTGCATAGCTTCTCCTCTAGATCGGTTTTCTGCAGTGGTTAGGCGAAGCCCTGTCGGAATAGCTCCACCACCATCGCCGTAGCACCGTCACGCTGCCAGAGAACTCTTCCTCTTCTCCGCCTCCTCTTGCTGGATCAAGACGGTGGAGATCATCATCAAGCTGCACGTGTGCTGAACGCGGAGGTGTCGTCCGTTTGGTACTAGATCGGAAGGATCGTGATCAAGGCCATGGGACGTTCGTGATCGGATCGCGGGACGGATTGTGACGAGATCGCGGGACATTTCGTGATTAGTTCGCAGGACGGTTCGTGATTAGATCGCGGGACGCTTGGCGATTTGGATCGCGAAGAAGTTTGACTACACCAACCGCGTTTCTTAACGCTTCCCGCTTAGCGATCTACAAGGGTACGTAGATCTACTCTCCCTCTCGTAGATACTCATCACCATGGATAGGTTTGCGTGTGTGTAGGCAATTTTTTGTTTCCCATGCGATGTTCCCCAACAGTGGCATCGTGAGCTAGGTTGATGGTTCGATGAGATCTCGAGTAGAACACAAAAGGTTTGTGGGTGTTGATGCTTAGATTGCTTCCTCCCTTGGTCGTGTTTTGGTTCACCGGTATTGTGGGATGAAGCGGCCTGGACCAACCTTACTCGCACGCTTATGAAAGACCGGTTCCCTCAACTTCACTTGTTGCAAAAGATGGCTAGCAGGTGGCAGTTTCTCCTACTTTAGTTGGATCGGATTCGACAAAGGCGGTCCTTGAGAAGGTTGAAAAGCAAACTAGTGTATCACCGTTGTGGTTTATGCGTAGGTGAGAATCGTTCTTGCTAGATACCCGTAGCAGCCACGTAAAACATGCCACAACAATTAGAGGACGTCTAACTTGTTTTTCCAGGGTATGTTGTGATGTGATCTGGCCAATTACATGATGTGATATATGTGATGTATGAGATGATCATGTGATGTATAGAATTTCACGACTTGCACGTCGATGAGTACGGCAACCGGCAGGATCCATAGGGTTGTCTTTAATTATTGTATGACCTATGTGTCAATCATTAAGCGCTATGTAATGCTTTACTTTATCGCTAAGCGGTAGCAATAGAAGTAGAAGCAGGGCTGGCGCCACAACCCCAATGGCAGCACATTGATGGAGATCAAGATGATGGAGGTCATGGTGTTGTGCCGGTGACGATGGAGATCATGCCGGTGTTTTGAAGATGGAGATCTTAAACACAAGTTCATGGCCATATCATGTCACTTATGAATTGCATGAGATGTTAATGTTTTTATGCACCTTGTTTTGCTTAGGACGACGGTAGCATTATAAGGTGATCCCTCACTTAATTTCAAGATAAATTGTGTTCTCCCCGAGTGTGCACCGTTGCGAAAGTTCGTCGTGTTGAGACACCACGTGATGATCGGGTGTGATAGACTCTACGTTCACATACAATGGGTGCAAGCCAGATTTGCACGTGCAGAACACTCGGGTTAAACTTGACGAGCCTAGCATGTACATACATGGCCTCGGAACACAAGAGACCGAAAGGTCGAACATGAGTCATATAGTAGATATGATCAACATAATGATGTTCACCATTACAGCCACCTCAACTCACGTGATGATCGGACTTGAGTTGGTGAATTTGGATCATGTATCACTCAAATGATCGGAGGGATGTCAATTTGAGTGGGAGTTCTTAAGTAATATGATTAATTGAACTCATTATGATGAACATAGTCAATAGTGTCTTTGCAAATTATGTTGCAGACGAGCCGACCCAAAGGGTAATCGGCCCAGTGCGAAACGGTGCGTGCGATAGGTTTATTTTTAAACCTGCCCGCGGGCCCAACCTGGCAGCGAGAGAGGGGAGGGTGAGGGTATGATAGTTGGGCTCCACCTGTCATCCCTCACCTCGCGACAGGGAGCAGAGAGGAGCTCACCGGCGGGGGCCCAAGCCACGACGGCTCAAGCGGAGGGCACCGGCGTGCTCAGGATCGACCCATGCGTCCGTGCGTGGCTGAGGTGGTCGCTGACATTGAGGGAATCGCCGGTGAGGAGGAACCCTCACGGCAGTGGGGTTTCGGCTCGGATTCGAGCTCCGATCACGGAAACGAGGGGGCATGGGCACGAGAGAGCGACTGAGAGGAGGAGGGACCGATAGGGGAGCAGGGGGAGCTCGGGAGAGCGCATTTATAGCCAGGCGCCGGTGCACCGTGGTCGCGGTCGCCGGGGTTGGCTGGAATAGGCAAGGGGGGCCATGGGAGGAGGCCTAGGTGTGCCTACCGCCTTCATAGGGAAGGTCCATGACCCGAGGAAGGAGAGAGGGAGAGGGGGACGCACACGCATGCGAGCCCCATGGTTGGCCGACTCGGGCGGCCGCGGCGCGTGCGAGAGGGGGCCAGAGGACAGAGAGAGAGAGGAGGGGGACAAGGGGCGGCGTGTTGCGGAGGCCCGAGGAGGTCGGGAGGCACTGGGCAGGGGCGGCTATAGTGCTCTGGTGCACTGTAGCACGCTTCGGAGCACCCATTTGGCATGCCATGGCAGAAACAATGCCTACCAGCGCGTCCTCTAGTGTCTTGGGGGTTCTGGAGATGCTCATGAGCTAGGAGGAGCTTGGGGATAGGCAAGGGTGAAGAAATGGAGTAGGGAGAGGCAGAAATGTTGTTGCCATTTCTGTCCAGGGGTGAAAACGGGGGTTTTACCATGTCAATAATTGGTCTGTGGCCAAGCCAAGATTGCTGGAGGTAAAATACAATACTAGGTAGTTGTGGTAAAAATTGGAGGCAAGGGGAAGAGTAGAGGTGGTGAAAATAGTAGTTTCTAGAATTGACCAGAAGGTGTTTGATGGAGATTAGGGCAAGCAAATGGACTTTTCTTGCCATGAGATTTGACAGGATCAAATGGTGGTTGGAATTAGGCCTAATCACCAAGTTTGAGATGGTTTGATGAAAGTTCACAATGTAACTTTGTGGAACCCTAGAAATCAACAGAATCTAGTTTCTGTAGATCTATTCATGCTAAGCTAATACCCTTGATGCACCACTTAGTGTAGCATCATTATTTGGTGATTACAACATGTCCACAAACTTTGGGGTCAAGGGAAGAAACTTCACAATGTAAAGTTGTTCAAATTTGAATCTGGATAGGGAGGGGTTTGGAATAGTTTGATGAATCAAATCAACTTGGATTGCGATGAAACTTTGCAAGATCATCACCTACGATAGTGTTGACTTTCTGGAATTTTCCTAGAATTTATTGAGAATATTTCTTACAGACATATTCCAAATGTTTGATTTGGACAGAAAGGGTTTTGAGGGGTCTTGCCCATGAATTTGAACATGACCATGTGTTGAAACTCGTATATATGTAGAATATATGTCCATTGAGTTTCCCTAAATTTTCTCAAATATTTTGAAAGCATTTAAATAATTTTTCCCTACAAAAAACCATTTCTAGTCTTAAGAAAAATCCTTTAAATAAAATATTTAAGTAATCTTTAAAATTAATATTTGGTGGTTTTGGAAAGTCTTATATATAGTAGGGTTGAAGTAAAGCCTTTGGGGAAAAGGCATCCACCCAATTTGAGGACTTGCAGTGCAAACCTCAACTCAGGGGGTTTTGAAAACCTAATTTGAATAAATCCTTTTTGGTCAAAATAATATTGGATAAAAATAGTTTTGGGCACTATTCACATGGCATGATCATTGGGCAAGAAGTTTGAGTCAAGGAAGATGAATATGGAGAGGGATAGAATCTAAGAGTGTCATACACAACAAGCAAACAAGCAACAATTTAAACAAGCACAAGCACTGAAAAAGTTTTAATTGGTTCCAAAGTTTGTAAATCCAAGCATAACAAGGTGATACAAACATAGGGTGTGACACAACCTCCTCTCTCGGGGCATCCAAGTAGTACTTTGATTTGTGATGAAACTAATAAAAATTTGTAGTAAGTATATGAGTTCTTTATGACTAATGTGACACCATGGACATACACAACCTCACCTCCTCATATTTGCTAGCCTCTTCAATACCATGCATTGCCCATTCTGACCTTGAGGATTGGTGCAACTTTCGCCGGTGCATCCAAACCCCGTGACATGATGCTATGTTGCACATAAGCCTCATTATATCTTCCTCAAAACAGCCACCATACTACCTACCATGGCATTTCCATAGCAATTCCAAGATATATTGCCATGCAAATTCCATCGTCACTTCACATGACTAGTTCGTTCATCATCATATTGCTTTGCATGATCATATAGAGGTGACATAGTATTTGTGGCAAAGCCACCGCTCATCATATTTTTTATACATGTCATGCTAGATCTTTGCACATCCTGGTACACTGCCAGAGGCATTCATATAGAGTCATACTATCTTATGAGTCTTCATCTTGAGTTGTAAGTAAATAAAAGTGTGATGATCATCATTATTAGAGCATTGTCCCAATGAGGAAATAAAATGGGGGAGGCCAAATAAGCCCACCATAATAATAAAATGAATAAGAGAAAATGAGAGAAGGGACTTTGGTAGAATCCTTCACTACACTTGTGCCTCAAAGTGGCACCATGTTCTTCATATAGAGAGTCTCTTGTTTTGCCACTTCCATATGCTAGTGGGAATTACTTCTACATAAACTTGGCTTGTATATTCCAATGACGGGCTTCAGTTGAGATTTCACACACTTATAGCTCTAGTGCATCATTTGCATGGCAATCCCTACTCCTTGCATCGATATCTATCAACGGGCATCTCCATAGCCCATTGGTAGGCCTAGTTGATGTGAGACTGTATTCTCCACTTTCTACCCCTTTGTACCTACCACCATATTCTATTCCAACTACATGCTATGTCCAATGGTTAACGCTCATGTATTGTGTGAAGAATAAAAAGTTGATGCATATTGAAAAAGTACGGTCCAATTTCCTAACTTGGGCACCATGGTGCTTGACATTTGTATTAATGTGGTGAAGATGGAGCCATGCATTGCTAATATAATAAGATGAATGGGGGTAAAACATTCTTCGAGGATCATGTACTTTGAAAGATTAATGATTTTGTTGCTTATACATATAAGTATTGTTATGTTAATGATTGTTAATTCATCGTTTCTCAGTGAGCATACATGCATAAGATTACATAATGGGTAGCATGTCACACCAAAAATTCTATTTTTATCATTTACCTACTCGAGGAGGAGCAGGAATTAAGCTTGGGGATGCTTGATACGTCTCCAACGTATCTATAATTTTTTTATTACTCCATGCTGATATATTATAATTCTGGATACTTTTTGGTCATTTATTTACCAACTCATATTATTTTTTAGCACTAACCTATTGACCAAATGCCCAGTTCTAGTTGTTGTTTTCTACATGTTTTTCACTTTTCAGGTTACAATACCAAACGAAGTCCAATTGCCCCAAAACTTTTTGATGATTTTTCTGCACCAAAAGAAGACCCGGAAACTTCAGAAGCAGGCCAAGAGCCGCACGATGGCCCCACCACAAAACAGGTCGCGCCCTGGGGGCGCCCTGATGTGTGCTGGCCCCCTCATGGCTCCTCCGACCTTGTTCTCTAGCCTATAAATTCTCAAAACCCTAGAGGTTGTCCCGCAACACTTTTTACGCCGCCACATGTCTCTGTTCCAATGGGAGGCCATCTGGAGCTCCATTCCGGCACCCTGCCAAAGGGGGATCGATCATGGAGGGCCTCTTCATCAACCTTGTTGCCCTCATGATGATGTGTGAGTAGTTCACCATAGACCTACGGGTCCATAGTTAGTACCTATATGGCATTCTCTCTCTCTCACTCACTCACTCTCTCTCTCTTGCTCTTCAATACAATGATCGTCGCATCTTTGCTTTGATCTATCCGATCTAATACTTTTGGGTGGTGCGTTTGTTGGGATCCGATGAATCGTGGGTTTATGTTCAGATTATTCATGATAAATATTTGAGTCTTCTCAGAAATCTAATATGATTATTATGTGCATGATCATCATGGCTTCGTAATTCTCTCTGATCTATTCAAATAGTTTGGCCAACTAGATTGGCATTTCTTCGGTGAGAGAGGTGTGTTGTGGTAGGTTCAACCTAACGAGTTTCTATATCCCAGTGACAAAGTAGGGGACAAGATGCATCTTTGTGTTGCTGCTACTAACGATAAAACAATGGGGTTTAATCATATTGCTTGAGTATACTTTGTCTACATCATGTCGTCATTCTCCACGCATTACTCTATTTGTCATGAACTTAATACGTAGAGAGGCAAGCATAGAAGCGCTCTTGAAGTGAGGTAATAGTAATAGGTGCAAGCAGGAGTCGGCCTATTTGTCTTGGACATGATGCCTATATACATATGATCATTGCCGTAAATATCGCATAACTATCTGATTTTCTATCAATTGCCCAACAGTAATTTGTTTACCCACCGTATGCTTATTTTCATGAGAGATGCCGCTAGGGAAAACTATGGCCCTGGGGTATATTCACCATATGTTTACAAAACCTTCAATACCTTGCTGACATTTACTTGCTTCCTAATAACGAGACCAAGGGGATTGACAACCCTCTCGCCCAAGTTGGGAGCAAGTTGTTTGTTCTTTTGTGTGCAAACGCTCAAGATGGTTGAGGATTGATATTCCTATTGGTTCGGCAAACCTTGGTTTCATAACTGAGGGAAATACTTACCCACATTGTGTTGAGATAACCCGTTCCTCTTCACAGAAAATCCAATGCAGATCACAAGTACCAGTGAAGGTTTTGGAAGTTTGCCATGAAGACTTACCATGAGTGATTGGGTGGAGTCTAGCTAAGTGACTTTAGCTCAAGGAGAATACGGTAAGGACTAAGTGTCTTCAGAGTGTAAGGTGATAGAGGCTAAGGTGACACGTCTTTCGATGATATGGTGGCTATCATTTTTGTGGAGTAGACTTTGACGATCCAACTACGAACGTGCGAGGATGTCGCGCCTTAGCAATCGCTAAACCAATTCTGAGAGGTTATTGACCATGCCAGACCACGATCAACCTGAACACAAAGGTCTATTTCCTACACGCAAACGAAGAACAAGCAAGAAATTGAATGGATATTGCGAATATAAGTGGAAAGCTTTATTGATGAAAGTGGGGTTTTGTGACGCCTTGGTCTGGTTGTGGAACACAAATGAAGAACGCGAAGCTGCAACTATCGAGAACTTTTAATCTTAACAAAAACCAAGTCTAAATAGTGCCCCAAGGGGTGTATACATGGGGGAACAGAGGGGGAATTTCGTGACCCCTTGGAGGAGGGGTCCAAAACAAACCCTAACTTCGTTTCCCCACACATATAGACTCTAAAAGCTGCCTATAAAGTGGTATTTCGAAATTACATGGGCCTGGCCCAAAAATAAGGTGATGCAACACCTATAATAGCCTATGGACGAAATTTATGGAGTGACATCTTGTATATTTCGTCCAAGACTTCATGCTCTCTTTATGGGGGGCTTCAAAGTA
This sequence comes from Hordeum marinum, assembly GCA_022496015.1. Taxonomy (NCBI): domain Eukaryota; kingdom Viridiplantae; phylum Streptophyta; class Magnoliopsida; order Poales; family Poaceae; genus Hordeum; species Hordeum marinum. Next base: position 162,865,741 of record CM039676.1, on the reverse strand, counting down.
CGGAAATCTCCACTAGAAACTTCATTGTTCTTTCCCGCGTGCGCACCTTCTCCTCCTTGCTTTATCCCATTCAATTAGACATACTTTGTGTCCATGCTGGGTCCTTCATTCATAAGAAAAACAAAAGTATCTGATTTAGGCAACATATGTTCATCAACATTAGAAGGATTTCCATGAAACGAAAGTACCTTGTAATTTAATTGGCCTGCGCGAGCTCTAGTAATTGGTCCAGTATGTATAGCAGCAGGCGTTGTGCGTGTAACAATGGTATTGGTGTCCTCGTCAGCTTCCTCTTATGGAAATGAAGTCGTCCTCGACGGAAGCTCATCATCCTCACCCAAATAAGGCTTCAACTCTGCAATGTTAAAAGTGGGACTAACCCAAACTTTGCAGGCAACTCAAGTTTATATGCATTATCATTTATTTTCTGTAACACGTTAAAAGTACCATCATCACGTGGTATTAGCTTTGGCTTGTGAAAATGAGGAAATCTATCCTTACACAAATGTAACCAAACAAGATCTCCAGGTGCAAAGACAACATGTATTCTACCCTTATCTCTAGCAAGTTTTCACTTAGCATTGATATGGTCAATGTTTTACTTAGTTACCTCATGCATTTTTAAGATCAATTCAGCATGTTGTTTAGCATCAAAATTAACCTTTGCTGAAGATGGAAGAAGCAACAAATCAATAGGTGCACGAGGTCTGAAACCATACACAATTTCAAAAGGGCACATCTTATTAGTAGAATGCAATGAACGATTATAAGAAAAATCAATCTGAGGCAAGCATTCTTCCCACATTTTCAGGCTATTCTTCGAAACAGCCCTAAGCATACTAGACAATGATCTATTGACCACTTCAGTTTGTCCATCAGTTTGGGGGTGACATGTAGTACTAAAAAGCAGTTTAGTCCCAACTTAGCCCATAAACATCTCCAAAAGTGGCTAAGAAATTTAGCATCACGATCTGAAATAATTTTATTTGGCACACCATGCAAGCGAATAATTTCACGAAAGAACAAATCAGCAACATTAGCAGCAGCATCACTTTTATGACATGGTATAAAGTGTGCCATTTTTGAAAATCTATCCATGACAATAAATATGCTATCCCTCCCCTTCTTTGTTCGAGGTAAACCTAAAACAAAGTCCATAGATATATCCTCCCAAGGAACACTAGGTATAGGCAAAGGCATATATAAACCATGATGATTGAGTTGTGACTTAGCTTTTTGACATGTAGTGCAGCGAGAAACAAAACGATCAACATCCCGTCTCATATTCTGCCAAAAGAAATGTGTAGCGAGTATGTCCTCCATCTTCGTCATGCCAAAGTGCCCCATTAACCCTCCCCCATGTGCCTCCTATAACAACAAAATACGAACGGAGTTGATGTCTACTACGCAAATTTATTCTTGTAGACTTTGTTGGGCCTCCAGGCGCAGAGTTTTGTAGGACAATAGCAATTTTCCCTCAAGTGGATGACCTGAGGTTTATCAATTTGTGGGAGGTGTAGGATGAAGATGGTCTTTCTCAAACAACCCTGAAATCAAATACAAGAAATCTCTTCTGTCCCCAACACACCCAATACAATGGAAAATTGTATAGGTGCACTAGTTCGGCGAAGAGATGGTGATACAAGTGCAATATGGATGATAGATATAGGTTTTCATAATTTGGAAATATAAAAACTGCAAGGTAGCAAGTAACAAAAGTGAGCACAAACGGTATTGCAATGCTTGAAAACAAGGCCTAGGTTCTGTACTTTCGTTAGTGCAATCTCTCAACAATGCTAATATAATTGAATCGCATAACCATCCCTCAACGTGCAACGAAGAATCACTCCAAAGTTCTTATCTAGCAGTGAACATAAGAAGAAATTGTTTGTAGGGTATGAAACCACCTTAATGTTATCCTTTCCAATCGATCTATTCAAGAGTTCATACTGAGATAACATCAAGTTATCCTTTACGTTCGATCTATCTAAGAGTTCGTACTAGAATAACACCATATGATATGCTTCAACCAACTCTATTGTCACCTAGATACTCCAATGTCACCATAAGTATCCATGAGTTAATTATATGATACGCATCAAACAATTTCAGGTTCATAATACTCAATCCACACAGAATCTCAAAGAGTGCCCCAAGATTTCTATCGAAGAAAGTAGGACAAGAATATGTATCAACCCCTATGCATAAATTACCCCGATGTCACCGCGGGAATTCGCAAGTTGAGTACCAAAACATATATCAAGTGAATCAATAGAAAAATAGAATAGTCCATTTATACAGAATGGTAAAGAGGGCTCCTCTATGATTATCAATTCCAGAAATCCATACAAATATGAAAGAGTATTTTATCCTTACCAACTGGATCTTGTTGAAAGGAATAAAAAATCTTCCTATTCCTGCTTCTTCTATTCAGGACATCATTCCCGTACTCTTTCTTTTTTAAGGAAAAGAAACTTGTGTCAAGGATAGCTATTTGAAAAGGAGTCTAATTCCCCCTTATTGAATCAGATGGAGAAGGTTCATGACACTGAGCCATTGGTACTTCTACTTCGACCGCGTGCCTTTACTTTAGGATTTAGATAGCCCCTCTCTCTCTGGTCTATAAAATAAATCTCTTCTGACCCTGCTAATAGCGCCTGAACCAAATGTATTTATTTTGATTAGGATCCTATCCTATTCTACGGTTACGAGTACAATAATCACTATTTACACACCTCATTGTCACCACGGGTATCCGCATGCAAGACATATATCAAGTGTGCCCAAATCCATAAAATTATTCAATCCGGTAACGAAATCTCAATGGGAAAACTCAATTCATCACAACTAGATAGAGAGGCGAACACATCATATGATCCAACTATATCAAGAAACCCAGTGGTACATCAAGATCGTGACATCTCAAGAACACGAGAGAGAGAGAGAGATTGAACACATAGCTACTAGTACATAGCCTCAACCAGGAGGAGGATTACTCACACATTATCATGGTGAGAAATAGAGATTTGTTGATGGAGAGGTGCAGCCCCGGAGAGATGGAGGCGATGGCGGCCACGACGCCGGCGACGTGCGGCGGCCCCTTGCCCCTGCTTCTTCCTTGGTCTTGGTGCTGAAATGGAGGATCCTCTTGCCTTCTTAGAGGCTGCCAAGGGAGAGGCAAATTCGTGGCTCTTGGTGGGTCTCCCGAAATTAGGGTTTTCCTCTCCTTATATGTGCCTCTGTGGTGCTCTATGACCCTCCGATGGATGAACCCTTGATCCAAAGGCTCTTAGGCATCTCTAGAACCTTCCTATGGTCTCCTCACAGCCCTCATGAGTCCCCAAAGTCGTGGCTTGGCCGAATATATCAGATATGGTAAGAGTTGGACTCAATCACTCATCAGTTCTCTGAATCCCGTAATCAGGTATTTTCTTTCAGTAATATGGGTCTCTAGATTGCATCCGAACTCCGTTTCTGACGAATTTGTAGTCCAGAATCATTGCCATAAACTTCCACACACTTTCCTAGTTTTAACATTTTCCATTTGATGCCATGTTCGGGGGTCAAACGGATGATCTATAAAAACTGTTTCGGACAAATTTCAGGAAAGTCGGAGTCCTTCAACAAGGCTCCTTTTGTGTTTTTTTGACAATTTCTAATTAATTCCTACACATCAAAGTGTGAAACAACAACTTGTGCAATTTTTCAACCATTAATAGGCTAGTCCCAATAAATCGTAAAATATAGACAAATATGTCATGAATACTTCATAAATTATCGATACGTTGGAGACGTATCACCATCCCCAAGCTTAATCCTACTCGTCCTCGAGTAGGTAAATGATAAAAGAAATAATTTATGAAGTGTGAATGATATTATAGTATATAAGTTTGATCAATGATAATTCCAATCAATTTTGCTAGCATCATAGCAGCACTTTTTCTCATAAAAATCATCATGATAGAGTAGCAATCAATTCACATGTCATGGTTCAAACAATGAATTCCCTTGAAACTTAATGACCTATGTTCTTAGTCACCAAACAATTGCAATTCAACTTATCAAAAAATTCCAAGTAATACCTCCACATACTCAATCATCATACCGTCTTCTATGATTGCTAGTACTCAAAGCATATTTTTAGAACAAATGGCATCCATCAAACACAGAGAATGGTGGCGAGTGTCTCAAAATGTTTTACAAAGCCTAAAAACATGGTATGGAAAAAAATCACCCGTCAAAATTTTGGCCTAAAACTTCCAAGGGTCTCCCGACTTTTTTTTCTTTTGAAACCTACTGAGGTATAGAAACACGAAACCGAAAAGAGATAGAACTCGAAAGCAAACCTAATATGTGATGGACTCAGATTGGTGGTGGATATGTGGTGGGATATGGCAGTAGCAATGATGGTGGCGTGGTGGTGGTACAAGATAGCAGCGATGATGGTGGTGTGGTGGTGGTATACCGCAGTAGCAATGATGGTGGCGTGGTGGTGGTATACAACAACAGCGATGATGGTGGCGTGGTGTTGGTATACAACAACGGTGATGAAGATGGTGAGGCGGCGTGACACCTTGTGAATAGAACTCGAAACTCTAAAAGACTAGACGCTAAGACCAGCAACTTAACACGATGATGCAACCGCAAATTCAACAAAGCAAGCACCGAACAGAAAATTGCAAAGGCTCGGATTAGATATGATGAACTAACCCTAATTTTTTTGTTGTGGCTTTTTCATGGACTATAGGTAGGAAGAACAGATGCGATCTAACTACGAAAAACTAGAAATTCTCATCGAGCAACATGGAAATGTGATACACTTGATAGAGGCAAATGTGTCCCGTCTTTCGATGAGATGGTGGCTATCATTTTTGGTGGAATAGACTTTGACGATCCGACTACGAACGTGCCAGGACGTCGTGCCTTAGCAATCGCGAAACCAACTCTGAGAGCTTATTAACCACGCTGGAGCATGATCAACCGGACCACGAAGGTCTATTTCCTGCACGCAAACGAAGACCAAGCAAGAACTTGACATTGAAATATGGATGTTGCGAATATAAGAGGAAAGATTTATTCATAAAAGTGGGGTTCTGTGACGCCTTGGTCTGGGTGTGGGGCTCAAACGAAGAACGCGAAGTTGCAGCTATGGCGAACTTTTAATCTAAACAAAACTCAAGTCTTAATGGCACCCTAAGGGCTATATATATGAGGGAATAGAAGGGGAATTTCATGATCCCTTGGAGGAGGGGTCCGAAACCAACCCTAACTCTGTTTTCCCATACATATAGACTCTAAAAACAGCCTATAAAGTGGTATTTCGAAATTACATGAGCCTGGCCCAAAAATAATGTGACGCGGCACCTATAATAGCATATGGACAAAATTTATGAAGTGGCATCTTGTATATTTCATCCAAGTCTTCATGCTCTCCTTATGGTGGCTTTAGAGTACGAAAATGACCATTGAAAACTCCATTGAACTTGCCTGCATGTGCACCTTCTCCTTCATGCTTGATCCCGCTCCAATGACCATCCTTCATGTCCATGCTAGGTCCTCCATCTATCTATATATCTATCTATTATATACTTATAAAACGATAGAAAACGAAGGGTGATGATTTAACACTCGAAAAGCTAAGATGTATCAACGGTTAGGATTAGCCAAGTACTACACGTTAAAGAAGTGAATATTAGGCAAGTACGACAGGTCAGGAAAGGAAGCAAATATTCGGCAAGTAATGTTTCCTAAGAACGCACGTCTAGAAAAACGTCAGGATTCCTAATCATGCATGTCTCGAAAAACGTCTAACAATAAATAACGTGCATCGTAGGTTGTTGGGGCTTCCATTTTGTTCGCTAGGGCTCGCGACTCCCTTCCACTTGATTGAGTGGCATCTCAACTGAAACAGCAGAATTTTTAGAGACGAATACATGACTGATTGGTTCAGGTATCCATAGACACGCTAATACGCCATGTACTTATACAAGACCAATATATATATATGCACTCCTAACAGGTTTACGTGCATGCACATACATGCGTACACCAAGCAGATTTGATCTTGGAAAAAAATTGGATCACTCCATTGTAAATACTGTAAAGAAGACACCTGTTAGTTTTGTCCTTTTGTAAGCCAGTACGAGTCCTTGAAGGATGCTAACACGTCCCAATACGCAGCCAATTCAGAGTTTCGGAAAATAAAAAAAGAATAGATGCATGCAATGTTTAAAACGTCCGATGATATTTCTGTAGATTGACCGTGAAGAATTCTTTTCTTTAGATTGTCCGTGAAGAATTCTTTTCTTTAGATTCAAAGACAACACATGTAACTATGTAGCAAAAGCCGAAACAAATGCATACATGCAGACATTAAATGTGCACCAAGAAACCATTCAGATTAAAGAGTACGTGAATGCAGACTATTATTAAATTACTAATATATCAGAAATGCGAGATCAAACACCAACTAGGGCACACGCATATTGGATGACCAAACTATACTACTTCACAATGCTTCTTTACAGCAAGCGCGCTCAATAAACATAAATCAAATGCTTTGACTAATAATGCATCTTCGCAATGCTTCTTTGTTTTTTGGAGTATTTGCATCAGCTATGTATCATATTCACTAGCCTGGCGAGGCGGTAAAGGTGCTGCTTTCTAAATTAGCATTTGATGAATTTCACCATGTAGCAAATATTTTGTATTAATATAGTTATTTTTACAATGACGATGACTTCCCAATTAGCATTCCATGAATTCACTATAGGAAATTTGTTGTACTAGAAACAATTTTTTTTCTACAAATGAAATGGAAAATCTAGATTACACATATGAAATCTGATATTTAGTAAACAAAAATTTGATATTCATACTAACATACGTCACCTTAATTCGTAGTTAGGATATTCAACCTATAACTAAAAAGCACAAATGATACCAGTAGCAATAGTTCAACTTCCATTATATGCCATGCAATGCGTGTGACCAAGGACCGGTGTCAGGATAGATAGGATGCCTCAAATGTACCGAAAATTCAATAAGCATATATATCATGCCTCAAATGTACCGAAAATTCAATATGCATAGATCAGTCGATACATTCTTAAATAAGATACAAATGATGCAGACTAAGAGAGAATCGCTGAGCATACAAAAATATGAAGCAAAGAAAACGAAGATATTATCACTTAGTCGGAAAGAACAATCTATGATAATAGTAAGTGGGAGATATACACTTTGACAAGTTTCCATAATATACACTACTTGGGACTATGGTCAAAAGACATAGACATTAGAATTAGATTGAATCATATGGAGGCATGCCAGGAGCAAATATAGAAGCAAACTAAGCTATACTGTATAAGACAAATTATATCCATGATTAGATTGTGATAACTTATTTAACCTAAAAATGAAATAAGGAATGAAAATCTAGCAACTTTACTTTTATTCCGTAACATACAATATGTAGAAATAGAGGAAAGAAATATTAAACATAAAATGGTTTAGATGCATGGTCGTGTATGTGATACTTCTGGTGTTAGAAAAATACGAAGCATCCATTAAAAGAGGCCAACACATATGCATTGCGGACAACTGAGCCAACACATTCTAGACTTGGTTATGACCAACTTATCAGCTTCATGGCTACTCTAATTGAGCAAAGAGCATGTGCATAACTACATATCATGTAGAAGACAACAAAATAACACAAAGTAAGATGAATCAACAAATCAATGACAACTTGATGTGCATATGAGCCAGCCCCTCATGAAATGGATGGAACATGGTATTGTAGAAAAACTAATGCTGGAAAATTATTAGTTGTTCTAAAGAATATAACTTTATGCCAAGAACAAGGGAATGATCAGAAAATATACAAGGTGTGAATGTGAACAATGAAGGGAGTATGGTTTAGCGAATTTCGATGATTGTGCACCAATGAATACACTCCATTAGACATGCACATGACAAAGGAAATTAGAGTGACACTAATATATATGGAATAATTTAGGGGCAAATTGCACTAATAAAATAATAAAATCTAGCCATGCAATTGCGCGGGTGTAACCCTGCTAGTTCACAAGTAAAATAAAAGTATCTAATTTAGCATATGCCTGATTACTTATCCGCTGCACCATTTCTCGTCACTCTGCTATTTCCTCATCTAGAAATTCCTTAGTGATGAATTTGTAAAAATCTCCCAATCACCCCCTCTGTTCTATATAATGCACTTTCAATTGGTATCAGAGTAAGGTACTCCCTTGTTCTGTATGATTCTGGTTTAAACACGTGGAGTTTTTTGTTATGTCGACCGCATGTATGATCAAGATTTTCGCTACTTGTCCGGTCTTCGAAGGCACTGACTACCCCCTACTGGAAGAACAAGATGTGCATGCATCTTCAGGCCATTGACAACGACATCTCGTATGTTGTTGACAAGGGCATCCCCGACATCGCTCCAATTATCAATGCCGCTAATGTGAAGAGATTCAAGCAACTCGACTGGCAAGCAAATAATATCATTTGAGAGCATCTGAGCAAAGGACAGTAGGGCAGAGTGAGTTCTTTGGAAACATTTGAAGCTTATCTGGGATAGACCATCCAAAGTCAACGAGTCTATCTCTACTCAATGTGACTCACGAGTTGATGTTCTTCGAAATCTCTTCAATCGCTTCAAAAGACCCGACAATAAAAATGTCGAGCAGACCTTCGATCGCCTCACCGATATTTCCAATGAACTTCAAGCCCTTGGTGATGTTGATATCACAAACCATGAGGTGGTGAAGAAACTGTTGAGTTCTCCTGATTCTTCATTTGACACACTGTCACTGATGATTCAAGAGTGTCTTGATTAGAAGGAACCGGACCCTACTGACATTCTTGAGAGTCTCAATAATCATAAATTTGAAGAATCCGAGAAGAGAGACCTCTACGGTCCAAGCTATGGAAGATCTCGTGCTCTGAAGGCAAACACAATTTCCTCAAGTGAAGAATCTAACATCAGTGCTCGTGACCCTGATGAAATTGGTCACAAACTAGCCATGCTTGTGAGGAAGTTCCAGAAGTTCTCCAGGAAAGGCCACTTTGGAAATTCCTCAAGGGATGATGTGGAGAAATCAGATTCCTCACGCGACTACAAGAGGAGAACATGTCACAAATGCAAGAAGTTTGGTCACTACATCGGCAGTTGCCCTATCTGGGAAAAGGAATCAGAGAAGAAGAAGATCAAAGACTATAGTTCTAATGAAAATAAGAAGTCATCAAGATCTTCTTCAAAGTCTTCATCACGCAAGAAGAGCAGTTCCAGAAAGGCTCTGGCATTTATTGGAAAGGAAATAGATTATGAGGAACAATCTGAGGAATATGAAGAAGATGAGGAATCTGAGGAGGATTCAGGCCCTGGTGTGGCGAGCCTAGCTCTCGTTACCACTTTCGTCAGCAAGTCCATCTTCAACAGTGAAGAAAGTGGCGTTACCAACAATGTTGATGACTGTGATGATGATTATGCTCCCACCTATTACTTCATGGCAAAAGGTGCCAAGGTACTCTCATATCATTCCTCTTATGATCCAAGTGAAGGTGAATCTGCTGAAAATGGGAAACCTAGCTATTCCAAACTTGCTACCGTTTCCACTAAGCAACAAAGTGTTATGCTAAGGATTCAAAAACTGCTAGAGAAAAGCGATGACATCTTGAATGAGGAAATGGATCGTACTCAAACTCTGACTGATGATCTTCAAAGTCTTCAGTCAAACCATGATGATCTTCAAAGTCATCGTGATACTCTCTCAATTGATCATGGGAACCTTTCTTATGAATTTATTCAAAGAAAGAAAGATCTTGAGAAACCGAAGGTGTCTCATGAAGATCTTCAAAAGGCAAATGATTCATTGCTCGCTCAACAGATCAGTACCACTCAAAAAAACTTGTGCCACCCTGCTTGAAATGCATCGAATGTGAAATTGTGCATGCTTTACCTGAAAGTTCAAATGCTTCTGAAACTGCAAACTCTTCAACTACTTCTATCATAACGAACCCCTCATCTGGGGAAGCCACCAGTCTCAATGACGAAAATGCAGGGTTGAAGGAATTGTATATGATAGACATGTACAAAAGCCTCAAAGGGCATCAAACCCTTTGTGATTTGATTAAGAAGAAGATTCCAAATAGGAACCCTAGGAAAGAGGGTGTTGCATTTGAATGGAAACTCAATGCTAATGGATCTTACTGGAAACCTGAGCAGTACCCCAAAACCACATGGGTTGCTGCAGAACGACCTCCTATAGATCCATCCACTTTATCTGGCTTTACATGTGAATCTTCATATTATTCTGATGAGTCATTTATCTCCAACTATAAATTATTCAAAATCATAATGGTGAAGTACTTGTCAGATAAATTGGTACTAACTTTAGAAATGGTCCCCCGATGAAGAAAATCTGGGTTCCCAAAAGTTGTCTTGAAAGTCTTCAGGTGAATGCCATCATGACTCCACTTCTGAAGAAAAGGAACCCCAGACCTAGACCAAAGTCTTCATCAGGCCACAGATCTACTCGCATGTGTACTAATGCATCTGTTTCATAGGGAAATGATAGAACTCATGAATATGTGCATTATTCTTCAAACAACTATGTTCACAAATCTTCAAAGAATTTATCTGCATATTCATATGAGTACTCTATCCCCCCTCTGCGAAGCAAAGTGCATTAGCTTCAATGCCAAAATTCTCACATGTTGCTCATCGAATGATTGAATCTTTACCACCCATTCAAATGCAGGTGGTGAAGAACAAGAACTAATATCTTGTGCAAGGTCAGGTCTCCAGACGAACTTGAATGTCTGACGGATTTTTTGGAAACCTGAGGAATGCTTGAAAGGACTCAAGCTAAACATGAAGAAATGAATCACTCATTTCTCACACCCTCATATTACTATACATAATTCATTGTTTGATGAAATTCCACCTGACAAATTTGATTATCATATTCTTCACTCTGAAGTATATGTGTTCATAAGTTGTGCTAATTTGTCTACAGGAAGAACTACCTAAAGCTACTGAGTGCGTCCTCGACAGTGGATGCACCAATCAGATGACTTGTGACAAGAACTTGTTGATGGATAGAATACTTGCTCCATCTCATCTAAAGTGTATCACTTGCACTAACAAATGGAAAAGCAAGGTATTATGTCTAGGTAGGGTTGCAATCTCAAAGGATCGACACATGAATAAAGTGATGCTTTTCGAATCCCTTGGATTCAACCTTGTGTCTATCTTGATGCTTTGTGACTTAGATATGATAGTCATCTTTGGAAAATATCGTTGCATTGTGCTTATGGAATCTGACAAGTCCAAAGTCTTCAAAGGTTTTTGAAGAGGATACATGTATATTGTTGATTTCTCCGCAGGTCCTCAGCTAGTTACATGCCTACTAGCAAAAGCTTCAGAATGCTGGCTGTGGCATCAATGACTTGGACATGCTGGCATGAGGAACTTGAACACACTCGCCAAGAAGAAGCATTTCATCGCTATTGAGGGTGTCAAATTCCTCAAGGATCACCTTTGTGGGGATTGTGAGTCTGCAAAGATGACCAGATCCAAGTATCCCTCAAAAACTATCATGACTACCACTCGCCCTTTTGAATTGCTTCACATGTACCTCTTTGGCCCCACTCATTATGCCACACTAACCAATGATGCATCTCTATATGGATTCATCATTTTTGATGACTTTTCTCCATACATTTGGGTGTGTATTATCATGTATAAGACCGAGGTGCAGGATGTCTTCAGACAATTTTGTTCAAGGGTCGCGACGAATTCCGGCATCAAGATCAAGCACATCAGGAGTGACAATGGGACCAAGTTCAAGAACACTAGTCTTGATGACTATCTTGATTAAATTGGGATCACTCATGAGCTATTTGCCCCCATACACTCCTTAACACAATGACGCAGTGGAGCACAAGAACATGACACTTGTTGAGATGGCTCGTACTATGCTTGATGAAACAAGACTCCTTGTCATTTCTCACCTAAAGCTGTTGATACTGCATGCCACATCATCAACATGGTATATCTTCACAAATTCCTCAAGAAGACTTCATACGAACTCCTCACTTACAAGAAACCCAATGTGACTTATTTCAAAGTGTTCGGTGCTAAATGTTGGATTAGAGATCCTCATCACAGTTCTAAATTTACCGAAAGCACATGAAAGTTCTATGCTTGGTTAAGGAAAGGAATCACACACCTATAGATTCTTCAACACCTACCACAACAAGGTTGTTAAAACTGCAGATGTGCGGTTCGATGAAACTAATGGCTCGCAAAGAGAGCACCTACCTACTACGCTAGATGAAATGCCTCTTGACGAATCGATCAGGTTTACGGCTACTGATGATTTCATACCCACTAAAGAACATATTCAAGCTAAAGAAGTTGTTGTACCAAATCATGAAGAATCTCATGGCACTAAAAAAATGATGCTGAAGAAAATGATGTTGATGATGTTGATCAATCCCAACAAGGCCATCTATCTGCTCATCATTGAGTGGCAAATGAAATGCAACTTGACAAAAATCATCAACAGCATAAACTCACCTGGTCCTCACACTCGCTCCAAAGCTTCACATCTGGCTAACTTTTGTGGGCACTTCTCTTTTAGCTCCATCTCAGAGCCCTTCAAAGTAGATGAAGCATTTCTAGAGCCTGATTAGCTTGAGGCTATGCAATAGGATTTTGCATTAGTTCGAGCTCAACAACGTGTCAGAACTTGTCAAGCATCACAAGCAACAAACAAGACGAACATGGCCAAGTGGTGACAAATAAGGCTCGTATTTTAGCTAGGTATTGACTTTGATGAAACATTTGCACATGTTGCTAGACTTGAAGCTATTCGTATATTGCTTGCTTATGCTAACCATCACAATATTATCTTATATCAAATGGATGTGAAAAGTGCATTCCTCAATGGTAAGCTTCAGGAAGAAGTATATGTTTCTCAACCCCCGGGTTTTGAAGATCCAAAGCACCCAGACAAAGTCTTCAGACTCAACAAGGCCCTCTATGACCTCAAGCAGGCCCCACAGGCGTGGTATGACATGTTGAGGAATGGACTAAACTCCTTTCACAAAATCCTTTGATGATGAATTATTTGTGTGTCAAATCTATGTGGATGATATTATCTTTGATTGTACTAACAAACATTAAAGTGACGAATTTGGCTACATGATGAGTGAAGAATATCAAATGTCTAGTATGGGGAGCTCAAATTCTTACTATGTCTACAAATTCGTCAACAACACAATGGCATGTTCATCTCTCAAGAGAAATATCAACAAATTCGGCAAGCAAGATTGCAAAGGCCCAAAAATTCCCATGCTAACCAATGATCACCTCTACACTGGTGAAAATGGTAAAGATTTCGATCAGAAGGTATAACGCTCCATGATTTTCTCTTTATTGTACCTATGTGCATCTTGGCCTGATATTATGCTTAGCATTTGCATGTGTTCCCGATTCCAAACGTCTCCAAAGGAATAACACGGCTATGAAACGAATTCTTCAATATTTACTCACACACCAACGCTCGGATTATGCTATCCAAAGGTCTCTATATTCGATCTACTTGGAATTTATGATTCTGATTATGCTGGAGATCGCATGGATCGCAAGCCAACATCAGGCACATCTCATTTCCTCAGATGATCTCTGGTTTGTTGGTCCTCGAAGATGCAGAACCGCATATCAGTCTCCATAGATGAAGCTAAGTACATTGTTGTCGGTGCCTGCTACTCTCAATTACTATGGATGAAGCAAACCCACAAGGACTATGGCGTAAACCTGAAGAAAATCCCACTCTATTGCGACAACGAGAGTGTTGATACGTCTCCAACGTATATATAATTTTTGATTGTTACATGCTATTATATTATCAATCTAGGATACTTTATATGCAATTATATGAAATTTATATCATTTTTGCGAACTAACCTATTAACCCAGTGCCAAGTGCCATTTGTTGTTTTTTGCCTATTTTTGGTTTTCCAGGAAATCTGTACCAAACGAAGTCCAAACACTACGAAACTTTTTGATGATTCTTTCTAGACAAAAGAGACCTAAGAAGCTTCGGGAGGAGTCACGAAGCAAGACGAGGAGATGGGAAGTCAACATGGTGCGCCTAGGGGGTAGTCTTGCCCTGTTACCTTGTGGGCCCCTCATGGCTCTGTCTAACCTAATTCCACCTCCATAAATTCTCTAAACTTGGGAAACCAACAAAGAGCCACACAAAACACTTTTTCCATTGTCGCAAGCTTCTATTCCAACGGGAGGCCATCTGGAGACCTTTTCTGGTATTGACCATGGAGGCCATCCACATCAACCTTCCCGCCTCTATGATGATGGCTGCGTAGTCCGCCACAGACCTACGGGTCCATAGCTAGTACCTATATGGCTTCTTCTCTCTCTTTGATCTTCAATACCATGTTCATCGTGATCCTTGCGGTGATCTATCCGATGTAATCTTCTTTTGTGGTGTGTTTGTTGGGATCCGATGAATTGTGGGTTTATGATCAGATTATTCATTGAAAGTAATTGAGTCTCCTCTCAATTATATTATGAATGATTGTTATAGCTTCGTATTTCTCTCCGATCTATCGGTTTGGTTTGGCCAACTAGATTGATTATCGTCACCGGGAGTGGTGCGTTGTAATGGGTTGAATCTGGTGGTGCTCTATATCCAAGTGACAAAAGGGGAAAATACACTTATTTGTATTGTTGCCATTAAGGATAAAACATCGGGATATGAACATATTGCTTGTCTTATTTTGTCTACATCATGTCACCTTGCTCCAAGCATTACTTTTTGTTATGAACTTAATACCATAGATGCACGCATGAGTCGGTCGATTGGTGCAGTAATAGTAGTAGATGCAGTATTGTTTCGGTCTACTTGTTTATGGACGTGATCCCTATATACGTGATTATTGTCGTGAATAACATGTCATAATTGTGCACAATTCTGTCAATTACCCAACAATAGTTTGTCTACCCGTTGTATGCTATTTTCAAGAGATAAGCATCTAGTGAACACTATAGCCCCCGGGTCTACCTAAACATAAATAAAAAAACCTAAGAATACTTTGCTGCAATTTATTTACTTTTATTTTATTTTTCCTTTACATTATCTATCTCTATCAAGATTTAATCATTGCAAGTAACAAGTTCAAGGGGCTTGACAACCGTCTTGCTCGCGTTGGGTGCAAGTATTTGATTTTGTGTATGTAGGTGATGTTGAAAGGAGTTTGCTTGGTTCTCCTATTGGTATGATAACCTTGGTTCTCACTGAGGGAAATACTTATATCTACCATGCTGCATCTGCTCTCCACTTAGGAGAAAACTCCAACGCAGCTCACAATTTCCAAGTCCATGAAGATTGCTCACAACCAGTGCAACACTCCAAGATGAAACACATTCAGATTTTTCAACATTTTCTTAGTGATCATGTACTGAAGCGAGACATTGTCATCAAGCGCATGAAGATATATGGTCAGCTTGTCAATATCTTCACTAAGCCCTTGGATGAAAAGAGGTTCTACAAGTTGCGGTGTGAGCTAAACATCCTAGAATCTTCGAATGTCTGGTGAAAAGGACACACATCCTAATGCTTATTCATAGTTGATGACTTTGACGTGAAACACATGAAGTAACATTTTTATTCAATTCATGAATACTAACCGTCTAAGAGTGAAAAATTTAATGAAGAATTTGATTCTTAGAACCCTGCGATAATTTTATGCGGTATCAAAAATCAACATAATTCTTATACGGTGGGTTACACCACCACCCATTTTGAACCTCTTCAAAATTGAGTTTTTCATCATTTGCAAATTCTCCAAATTCATTAAAATGGCATCACACTTTTCAAAGTCATCATTTTAGGATTATTCTTCATATTTGAGCTTTACACACATACACACAAACATTATTCTGATAACGGGATCAGAATAATATTCTGATAACTCGTTGAACTTCATGAGTTGGTCTATCTGAACTTCCTTCTGTGAAAACCCAAACTCGTCCTATCTTCGCAGCGGTGGCTATCTGCGCGATAAACTTTGGTGCGTCGTGGTCTTTGTGGTCTTAGTGTAAACCTGAGAGACTTTTTTTGCATCTAAATGGTAGTTTTGTTTCGGAATCTTGCATGTTGGCGGGTATCCTATCGGGACATGATGAGCGCGTTTTTGATGGGAGTTTAATTCATCCATTGAATGCTCTTGGACCTCTAACATGATGGGAATTGAGTTTCAGTCTTCGTTTCATGTAAATTTTTTGGTTATTTGCCATGGATTTTATTTGAGTTGTGTTCTTTATCTGCAGGATTGGTTGGACACGCTTCTGTTGATTTGTTGTTTTTCTGTGAAAATTTGCATCAGATTTGCATATATTAGTTAAATTGAAGCTTCCTACGTTGTTAATTTCAGCCAGCCAGATCCATACACTCCGATTTCGGGTGATTGTATCTAGTTCCGCCCGCCATGGTTGCACGGATGGTTCTTCGAATGGACAAAGTGGTGCCGCATCATTTTTGTTGTGAACAGGGATTGGCAGAGCTTTTGAAATGTCGGCGGGTGTGTTTTAAGTAGACGCAAAGGATTGTATGTTTCAAACAAATTCGATCATGGCTAGTTTTTTTGATCAGTCACGGTAGAATCTGGACTTATATATCATTTATACTTGAACTTCTGGTTTTTGTTCACATTGTAAGATAATGCAGCATTGTGCTATTTTTTATTTGTTTGCTTTTTTCGTAAATTTTATTCTTGAATTGTTTGATTTTTTTACTTTGTCCTATGAGCAATTGTTGAATTCTCCCATAGATACAAGCATTCTTTTTTCCTAACATATTTGATACCTCGAACAGTAGTAGAACTTCAGTAGGTATGTATCCCGAACTTGCGGATTATTTTTAGCGTGTGGACAACTCCAGTATTATGGCTTCTTATTTAACATGTTCGTCTGAGGTCTTTACAATTTGAACTTCTTTATTTAAATTTTGATTTTTAAAAAATTGGATTTTAATATTTTAATCATCTAATTTATATATTTTAAAAAAAATTGAACTTCATTATTTACAAATTCTCCATGTTTTAAGATTCGACCCTTATATTTTTAATAGACGTCCAATGTTTTAATTATTTTAATTTTGAATTTTTTTTGTTAAATATTTGTCCTTCCCCTCCCCTCCCCCGGCCAGCCTGAGACAGGAACGAGCCGGAGGACGCGACGACGCTGTGTGCCGCATTGTCGCATGAGGAGGCGAGTCCGTCACATATGTGACCTCACTATCTATTTTATGGGTGTGGCTCTAGGGTGCGTGCGTGCATTGGGGGGTGGAAACAGAATAACTGGATTGCATCTGTCAACCAAGCACACTGTCGCGTTGGCGTGAGGCCGGGCCGAGGGGAGGGGTCGGGACAACCCTTCCCTCCCCCGACGAGGCCGAGACAGGAACGAGGCAGAGAAGGCGAGGACACGAGCATTACCTTCGGCTTACTAAATTAGTTTGTCAAGCATATTTTTCATCAATTCTTACACCAGAACTTCTCCAGTATGATTATTTGAACTTCATAGGTTCTTATTTTTTTCCTGCTTACTCTTTTTATGTAATATAGCACCTCCTAGTATACCAGAATTTCTCTAGCAAGCTTATTTGAATTTATCAAGTATGATTATTTGAACTTTTCCAGACATACTGTTAAGTAGTGGAATAACATAATATGTGCTGACATGACATAAGTTTTTTGTTTAATTGACCTAGTCTAATTGTTCATCAGCCTTGCGCTCCTCCTAGGCTTTGCTGCTTGCGGTTTATGTTTGTCATATACCTCTTCCTTTTCCTCTTCCTATTCCAATTCGTCTTCTTCGATGAGGTCTTTGTTTTCCTATTCCTCTTGCTGCTAGGAAGTTCTAACCTTTTTTCTACGTCTCTTATCCTACAAAGATTACATTTTGCATGAAATAATTGTGTTATCACAAGTAACATCTAACTATACTGGTATAGCTGAACTAAGCATTTTTCATAGTCCGAACTTCCCAGCAAAGTATATATCTTATAATTTTTTCGTTAGCACAAGTATCACCTATCTATACTACTTTTCGTTGTTGAACTGAGCATTCATCATAGTCGGAACTTCTGGTGTGCAAAGGGGAAGGTTAAATAATATTGGAGTGGGATCCCATGGTGGTCGTGAACTTCTAGGTATACAAGATTCGCACCTATACTCCTGTCTACAGTTAAACCTGGACTGTTAGTGATTGCATGGTTGAATTTCCAACTAAAAATCATGTTTTTTTATGTCTGCACATCAGGTTTTGGTGTTTTCACATGGTTGTTTTATTTTTCCTTTTTGCACACAATCAGATACATACCAACCTGAATTGTGGCTCATTTACTAGTTGAACTTCACATGGTGTTTTCTCTCCCACATTTATTATTTTTTCAACTATGTAGACAGGTAAACAAAAATTCAGCTTGAACTAAGGCTCAGACACTAGCAAAACTTCACATGGCAGCAAGAACAAAATAGAACAAAAAATGCAGTAAGGTTAACCATACCTTGGCTAGAAGTTCGACTAGTCTATTTCTAGCAGTACATAGGCCACCTTAAGAGAGAAGCGCCAGAGAGTTGGGAGAGGAATCCCATGACATTCCATGGCTTACAAAAGGTGCCAAGTTCATCTGGTTGGAGCAAGAAGTTCAGGTGAAACAAGAAGTTCATCAATGCAGGAGGAGGCAGGCGTGAAATAGTACCTGTGGTGGTGCATGCCTTGTTGGATCTGAAGGCTTCACCGCTGACCTGCGGCCAACCTTGCTCCAGCCTTCGCCGTAGTTGCCTTGACCATGCCGGAGGTAGGAGGCGAGGAGGGAAGTAGGAAGCCACAAGGTTGTGCATGGAGCCCGCAGAAACTACGGTGGTCCGACGACTTCACTTCCAGTCGACGCTGGCTCCCTTGCGCCAGTGTGCGCCGATGCTCGCTCGCCTACGCCGTTGGTTGGACGGGAGGAGGCTGGATCCGGTAGGTGACAGTGGGTAGAAGGGAGGGGAGATCTTGACGGTGTACGGCGGTGTATTCACGATGGAGGTGGGATCAGTCGGTCGATGATCGAGGGGGGAAATGGTGGTGGGGATCGGGATCGGAGCCCGAGTTTGTTCGGCACCTAGTCCTGGTCCTGGTTGCCCGCAATTTTGGGAGTTCAGGAGGTTCCTTGTCGGCCCTATATAGGGCTGGTTGGGATTAGAATATTATTATATTCTAATCCTTGGATTAGAATAGTGCTAATACATATATACATGGGAGCTATTCTATTTCGCGTAACAGAATATTATTCTATTACTATTGTTGAATTGATGAATTCGAGCGGTTGGACCGATGCTTTCATTTTTGTCGAACTGGTCATCTTGCTTAGTTCAAAAAAATGGTGAATTTTTTATGTTGGAACAGGGCGTGTAATATATCGATGGAAAGCTCTTGTCATCTACATCAAAGTCATATATGATTTTTTTGCAAAATCCTCCTAGTTTAAGAGCAGTTTTGAATTTCATTTTTTTACAAATTCGAAAACATGAATCGTATTTTGTACTCAATTTTCGAACGGTTTGTCAGAATTGAGCAAATGAGATGGCATTGGCAAGCTGGTGAAAATCCACTTCTTCCATGTCTAAAATGTTTCTTTAAATTTTATATGATTTAAAATTAATTTGAAAAGCGCTGAAATTTTGGGCTAAACGTATTTTCGCGTTTTTTGCAAACGATTTTTCGGATTGATGCAAATGATATGGTGTTGAAAAGCTATGGAAAATTCTCAACTTTTGTGTATATAAAGTTTTTCTAATTGCTTACGGCTTAAATTCAAATTCGAATACGATCAAAGTTGGTTTCAAACGCGATTTTTTTAAAAAAATGTCGAAATGGGGCAAATAATTTACCATTGGAAAACTAACAAAAATGTAAAACTTAGTCATGTTAAACTTTTTCTCAAATTCACAACCGTTTAAGAGTAATTTTGAATATGGTGAGACTCATCGTGCTGTTTTTCCGTCCCAAAAACATAGTAATTATACTGATCTATGTGTGTGTTTGTACTGAGATATTTTCATAGACTGGACTTTAGTCTGGTTTTTTTTTTGGTATTGTTTTCCTCATCAGGTTTTAACTATTTTCCGAAATTGAGCAAATGATATCCCATTGTAAAGCAATTGCAAAGCTGCAACTTCTTCATGCTTAATTTTTTTATGTACTGATAGAAGTGACACCTTTTGGTTTTTAATTTTAAATGTGTTTTCTCATCGGAAGTGATGGTGTTATTAACACCGGACTTGCATGGTTTAGATAGTTGAGCTGACTTTTCTTTCCCCCAACAAATGTTTTGTGTGTTTTTTATTTTAATTCTAGAAAAGATTCTTGCCACTTTGGATAGTATTGGGGGGTGGGGAGCAATAGTTATACTTTTTGGATAGTATTGCATGAAGTCTTGATAGCGAGCCTATTTGTTTTATGTTTTGTCACTTTTTCAAATTATGTTACATCGATGCCAATGTATTTGAACTTTTCCAATGTTTGGCTGTTTGAACGTATGTGCCTTCGAACTTGAACATTTTTAGGTTTTTTTTTTTACTTCTTCTCGCATTAAACCTCCAGTTACATCATCTTCAAACTGATAGACTTTGTCCGTCGAACTATTGGCAACACACCCCGTGGAACTCTCAGGATTTATTTTATAAACATTCACAAAATACAGAGAAGTTCATAAAGACTACATCTCATAAGAAACTACCCATGAAGACATCACTTAATAGAGATTACATGTCTCTGGAAACTAGCCATGAACACGTCAGTTCATAGTGTACATATCATTGAACATATAATGCAACTAGCGAAAAATATCAACAAAGAACATTTGTTCTTTTGAACAAAAGAACATTTATGTGACGCCCTGGATTTATACTACCGTGGTCATTGTTATTAAGCTACAGTAATGACATGGTCAGGAACTAACTATTTTGCTAAGTGGAATATGATCAAGATGGGATTTCAAAATTTCAATTCAAGATTACATTCTAATGCTCTATAGTTTCAAGTGACAAATTTACATCCTCAAACATCAAAGATAAAATGTTGCGTGCTTGTGAAATATTCTAAAATAAATAATGTTTAGGAAAACAACATCACCAAGATTCTGGTGTGGCCCCCACCATTAATAACAATAGCTGAAAGTATTTTTAAATCAATTTAAATACAAAGTGAAAATACAAACAGTTTCAAATAATCCCCAAAGTTGTTGTGGACCTTTGGAATAATGCATATTATTTTGTGGACCATTTCCCACATTTTTTCTAAGGCAAATAGTGGCTAAAAATAATTAATAATAGAAACAAATAAAAGAAAAAGAAAAACAGAAAAGCTAAAATAAAAGTAGCAAGCAAACCCCCTCCCCCACTGGCCCAACTGGGCCAAGGCGCAGTCGGCCAGCCCATTAACCCACACAGCCCACCCCGGGCCACCAAAACCCCCAGCCACCCCTCACCGAAACCCTAACCAACCCTCACTCTCCCCCACGTCGCCCCTCCCCTCCCCCAATCCAGAGTGGATCGGGGCGCCCCCGACGCCGCTGCCTCACGCCGCCGCCCGCGACCGCGACGCCGCCTTGCCGGCGGCCCTTCCCTGGCGCCACCGCGCACAACTGCCACCTCATCCCCACGTCGTTGTTGCCCTGCCGGAACACCCCCGGCACCTCACCGGACCTCCGCGTCCTCCCCATCCCCGGACTCCAACGAGCCTCGCCGCCCCGGCCCCCCGACAACGCCGGTGAGGACTCCGGCTGCCGCTCGCCTCGCCCCCCTCGTCCCGTGCACACTCGTTGTCACCGCTGCCGTTGCCCCCTGCTGCTACCACCGTGCCTGCTCCCCCTGCTACTCTGCCGATGTCCGCCACCACGACCCCGCGTCCCCGTTATCGTCCTGCGCGCGCGCAAAACCGATCGTGCCCGGGCTCGCTGTGGTCGGCGTGTCTCCTCGCCGCCGGCGACCGTCGGTTGGCCCTGGCCACTTCCCCGGCCGTGTCCCTTGGCCCCGATCTGGTTAGTGGGGTTAATCCCCACTAACCCCCTTCCATTGTGGATGACAGAGGGGGCCCACCCCCTCTAGAACGTTTAAAAAATATATTAATAATAATTAACTAGTTAATTAACTAACTAATTAATTAATAATTCTACTAATTAGTTAGTTAATTTAATTAAGGCTAATTATGCTAGTTAGTTAATCTGTTAATTAATTAACTTAACCAGACTATGACAGGTGGGTCTCACCCCTTAATTAACCCTGATTAATGCTAATTAAACATTAATTAAAATGTGTCACTAACATGTGGGGCCCACACGTCAGATTGACCCACTCAACAGTACTGTTCACTGCTGATGTCAGCATGACATCATGCTGACGTCATGATTGTATTTGGAATTAATTTAATTATTAATAATTTTAGAAATGTTTAAATCTTTAAAAATTGATATAAAATAATCCGTAACTCGGATGAAAAAATATTTTATACATGAAAGTTGATCAGAAAAATCCTACGAATCCGAATACGCAGTCCTTTCGTCTGCCGCGTGCTCCTAGCATAGCAAACCTGGAACTTTTCTATCTGTTTCATCTGTCCGGTAATAGCCAGAGACCTGTAGTTTTGCGTTAGTGCATACCTAGCCCTGCATATTGCCATGTCATGCATCGTGTTGCATCTGTGTTTTTATATTTATTGTTTCTCCCCCCCTCTTCTCGCCGATAGACCCCGAGACTGATGCTGCTGCCGAGTACAACTACGCGCCTGACGATCAGCCTTTTGCCGCAAAGCAGCAAGGCAAGCAACCCCCCTTGAGCATTCTGATATCGCCTATTCCTTTCCCTCTTATTCTTGCATTAGGTTTTTGCTACTGTATTAGTTAGCTCCTATTCTGAAGCATAGCCTGTTTTTGATGAACTGCTACTATTCCTGCAATCATACCAACAGCTTTGTATAGGTTGGTTAATGAACCCCTAGTGACCCCTTAGTCCCAGTTGCCCATGCTTCTTCATTGGCGACCCGACGACTCGACGACTCGAAGCCTCTGTCAACTGACCGACCAGCCAGGCCCCTCACATCACCGCGCTCCCGCTTAGTTGTACGACTCTATAGTGCTACTATCGAGTACCGAGGGTGACACCTTGTGAACTACTCATGATGCTAGCCTTGTAGTGCAGCTAGTCGGTCGTGGTTATTGAGGGTGATTCCTCCTTCACCATTCCCGATGATGTCTCTGTCGTACAACCCCTCAACTGTGGGACCCTCGAGGGTGATTCCTCTAATGTTCACCTTGACGGTTACATCGAGAGGGGACCATTGAGGGTGATTCCTCAGTTCCCGTCTTGATGTTATATCCACCCAGCCTCTATGACTTGTTACCGAAGTACTACTAAAAGACGGGTCGGCCCCTAGGGTGCCCGCGAGAGAAAGATTTGGTGGGATGCGCCGCAAGGCATCCGAAGACTTGGTGGGGTCCGCCGGTAAGGCACCCGAGAGTTATTGGCGGGGCGACGGACTTCATTATGGTTTGTGCTTGCCCCGCACTAATAAAATGCTAATGGGTTGTGTATTTGATCTGAGTTGGTCATTGAACTTTTTTGCACTAAAGCTTCACATGGGAGAAGTTATGGGTACTCAGCGTCGTTGTATCAGCCGAAGCTCTTCGGACGTCAGCAATGGAGTGGCGCGTGCCGGATTTGTCTGGAACGCATCGCGCTTGTTACTAAGGGGTGCTAGGACTGCTTTCGGCCGCGTGTGCATCATGCAGGAGTGCAAGGGCAAGTGGGCCCATGAACCTGCGCGCTTAGGAGTACACCGGTGGGCTGGCCTCTTCATTGAGTCTAGGTGGGGCGACGACGTTTTGGATCCCGAGGCCGGGCATTACCCCGGAAAGTGTGTCCGGCCGGAGGTGATCAAGCTTGTTGGAAATGCGGTGCACCCCTGCAGGGAAGAACAAACTATTCGAATAGTCGTGTCCATGGTAACAGGACGACTTGGAGTTGTACCTTGACCTTATACAACTATAATTGTGAATTACTTTAAATGAATGTGGCTTCAGGGTTGCTTCCTCGTAGGGAGTCGAGGAAGAATCTCTGGGCGTGGTTACTAAATAAAATTGCTACAATAATATGCTTATAAGTGATTACCTATCTACTCTCTTCTAATGCTGCAAGATGCTGAAGATGCTAGTCTTTGATAGGACTAGGCCTTCCCCTCAATCTTGCTTTCTGCAGTCAGTCCAGATATAACCCCACCCCTTGATAATGATGCGTACTTAGCATAGTTCTGATGTCAATCTTGCGAGTACTTTGGATGAGTACTCACCGCTGCTTTGCTTTCTCTTTCCCCCTCGATACGATTCTGCGTTCAGACGATAGAGCCCAGGAGATGGAGTACGTCGGAGGCGACTACTATACCATCGCGGGAGCCTACTACTACGTGGAGGCGGCCCCTGACCAGCAGTAGGATAGGAGGTTCCTAGGCAGGAGGCCTCGCCTCTTTCGATCCGTTGTTATGTTTGTGTTAGCCTTCTTAAGGAAAAACTTGTTTAACTTATGTCTGTACTCAAATATTATTTGCTTCCGCTAACTCGTGCTTCTCGAGCTTTGTATTCGAGCCCTCGAGGCCCCTGGCTTGTAATATGAAGATGTATGACTTTATTTTGTGTCTAGAGTTGTGTTGTGATATTGATCAGTGAGTCCCTAATCTTGGCCGGACGCATTGCGTGTATGTTTAGCGTACAGTGGAAATTGGGGGCGTCACAAGTTGGTATCAGAGACGAGTGCCTGTAGGTAGCCCCCTTTCCAAATCCTTGGCTGAAGTTGAGTCTAGTACTTCAAAAACTTTTACTAACATTGATGTTGTGGCTTACGGGCCCACATCTCAATCGGGTGGTATTATGATCTTTTATTCCTCGTCTATACTCCGGGTCCCGATCTCTCTCCTCTTTCGGGTTAAGGATTTTGCTAACTCTAAAATTAGGTTCTCGTGATCACATCGACCGGAGATTTGTTTCGTCGACAATTGTTTCCTTTGAAGTTATAAGGCACACACACTATCATTTGACATCTTAAATCTTCCTGTTACAGATGCGTCCGGGTAGGTAGATCGTCCTTCTGACCTTCGCGCACGATACGACTGGGTTCCCGGCCATTCTGGTCGACCTCTTGAAGAAGCTGGGATATCGCTGGTACCCTGAGTACACTGTTTACGAGGATTACTGCGAGTTCAACCAGGAACTGTATGAGGCTGTGATGGTTATCTAGGATCGACGGGACCTCTCCATCACTGAGTTGCACACCTTCCGTGGCATTGGAGTGATTGTCGAGATGGCCATACAGGATGCTGCTTGTGGCATTGGAGTGACTGTCGAGATGGCCATACAGGATGCTGCTTATGGTGCTATTGTCCGACTCCGTGCAGCAAACTCTTGTTTGGAGGAGACAACTTATAGATACATTCCGTATTTTCCCGCTGGAGTTGATACTGCTGCCGACGCTGAGGTCTTGACCCCTTTCGCAGGGCAGCGCAACGACCGATCCTACACTGCTGTCTGCACCCCCTACGTGAGTCGTCGTTATGACCCACAGGTTCTGGTTCAGTACACTAAGGCATTGGACCGCACTGTTAGGGCTCTTAACGTCGAGTTATACGCCACCCGTGATCGTCTTTATCGGGCTTTGGCGCATTTGTTGCCAGCAGACACCGCGAGGATACATCCGGAGAACATCCTTTACCCGCCTCGGACTGCATTTCCTCTAGGTCTTGAGTGGCCTGAGGTTCGAGGTTGTGTTCCGACATGTGGACCTGCGCTCCCGCTCAGTATGCAGTGTATACATCAAAGTTTGCACGGGATGCAGAACCCTACCACCAGGTTCAGC
Source organism: Hordeum marinum (assembly GCA_022496015.1). NCBI lineage: Eukaryota > Viridiplantae > Streptophyta > Magnoliopsida > Poales > Poaceae > Hordeum > Hordeum marinum. Next base: position 162,839,734 of record CM039676.1, on the reverse strand, counting down.
ATTCAGGGTCATCTGCAGTTTCGTGGGTTCTTTCGTTGTCCCTGACGTTGATGTAGCTTTTCGCTATGTCTGTTGTTGTATCCCTCTACCGCGTGCCTGCGTGCCACCTAGTTGTTTAGGTTAATTTCATGCCGGACCTATCATCAATGTTGTAATAGACTTATGGTTTGTAATATACCTATGTATGGATCTGTATGTTGAATTCGAACTACTGTGTCGTATCTATTGCACTTCCTTCATTGAGCAATTTACTTCATAATTAACTCATTGCCTTGGCAATGCCCAATGCTAAAATACCACAGTTAATTGTTTCGACAGAATGGTTAGGCCAGCTGGTCGTGGTCGTGGTGCGGCTGACCACCCACCGCCGCCTGAATACATGGCTGGTATGCTGCAACAGTTTGAACTAAATCGTCAGTTTATACAAGGGCTTATGGACCAGTTCCCAAGGCCGAGCATGAATCAACAGCCAACCCCAATGACTCTGCAAGACTTCATGCGCCTCAACCCTGTGATCTACTGCAGCTCAACTCAGCTGCTTGACGCAGATGACCGGCTCCATGACATCACTTATGAACTGGAATCTTCAGGCGCCCCAGTGGCTAGCTATGTCACCTTTGCCTCATACTTTCTGAAGGGCCCCGCTGCTCAATGGTGGGACAGTCACAGGCGCTCACAGCCTGTTGGGACAATCATCACCTGGCCGGAGTTCCAAGCTGCATTCCGTGCTCGCCATATTCCTCAGGGAATGATGGACAAGAAGAAGCGTGAGTTCTGCAATCTCGTCCAGGGCAACAAAACTGTGGATGCTTATTAGCGGGAACTTCTGGACTTATCTCGCTATGCTGAAGAAGACGTTGCAACTGATGCTCATAGGCAGGAGAAGTTCCGTGAAGGCCTCCACCCTGATATCAAACTAGCACTCCTTGTTCAGGACTTTGACAACTTTGCCACCTTGGTGAACAAGTCCATAATAGTGGAGACAGGACTGCAGGACTACAAGGACAGGAGCAAGCGCAACCGTGACATGGACTCATCTTCGGTCTTAGCAAGTCAGAAGCGCAAGATCTGGATTCCCCACAACATGTACCATACACCTGCTCTTGCTCCGAGGTCGTCCTATGTTGCACCTTGTCTGCCTCCACTCCCAACTAGGCAGCCGAGGCTCCCAGCTCCGCCACCACGAGCTCCTGCTCCCCTTCTCGTCTTGAGGATGGGTTATGCTTCAAGTGTAGTCGTCCAGGACACCGTGCCAGACACTGCAGGCAGAATAAGAATCAACTTGCACTGCCTTCCAACCAGCCCCACAACAACAACGCCAGGCCTGCTCAGGGACGTGTTCAAGTTAACAATGTTGATCTGAATGAATCTCAAGACCAGACTGCTACTATGATGGGTACCGTTCTCGTCAACTCAGTACCAGCTTCTGTATTTTTGATACAGGAGCATCGCATTCTTTTATGTCTGAAGATTTTGCATCCATGCATGGCATTAATTACGAGGAGATGAACACTCCAATAGTGGTGAACACCCCCGCTGGCCAATGTCAAACCTCCATGGTTAGTCATGACGTCCCCATCGAAATAGAAGGGCTGGAATTCCATGTTTCCCCCATCATATTGAAGTCTTCCAAGATTGACCTGATTCTCAGAATGGATTGGTTGAAAGCACGTACTGCTTCAGTCATTTGTGCCACCAAAACTCTCCACCTCTTGCATCCTTCTAATGAGATAGTCAGCTACCATGCTCATCTTGTTCGAGATGCTGAAGCTCGGCTATATGCCATGAACGTTTTAAATGAGTCACCTCTTGAGGGGATTCAAAACATTCCAGTTGTCCGGGATTTCCAAGATGTTTTTTCGGGAGAACTCCCAGGGATTCCCCCTGCTAGAGTTGTCGAGTTTTTCATCGACTTGGTACCAGGTACCACTCCTATAGCCAAGCGTCCGTATAAGATGCCACCACATGAACGCCTTGAACTTAAGCAAGAAATTGACAATTCGCTACGGCTGGGTTTCATTCGTTCAAGTTCCTCTGCTTGGGGAGCACCTTCTCTCTTTGTTAAGAAGAAGGATGGGACAAACCGTCTAGTCCAGGATTATCGACCAATCAACCAAGCTACAATTCAGAACAAATATCTGCTACCTCGGATCAATGATTTGTATGATCAACTTGTTGGTGCCTCAATTTTCTCTAAGCTCGACTTGAGGTTGGGCTACCATCAAATCCGTGTTCATGAAGAGGATATTCCGAACACCGCATTTGTTACTCGCTATGGTTCATACGAGTACACCGTCATGTACTTCGGTCTAACCAATGCTCCAGCAACTTTCTCTCGTTTAATGAATTATATCTTCATGTACTACCTCGACAAATTCCTCGTGGTTTACCTGGATGATATTCTGGTATTTTCCAAGAATAAAGAAGAGCATGTTGAACATCTTCGTCTTTTACTGGAAAGACTTCGTGAACATCAGTTATATGCCAAGTATTCCAAGTGTGAGTTCTGGATGGACGAAGTCACCTACCTTGGTCATGTGATCTCCAAGGATGGTATTGCGGTCAACCCTGAACGAGTTCAGGCTATTCTTGACTGGACTCCCCCAAATAATGTCAAGCAAGTTAGAAGTTTTCTCAGACTCGCCAGCTATTGCTATGAATTTGTCAAGAACTTCTCCAAGATTGCAAAGCCCTTAACTACTCTGCTTCACAAAGGTGTTAAATATGAGTGGACAGAAAAATGTCAGGAGAGCTTTCAGGCACTTAAAGACAAACTAACATCCGCTCCAGTGCTTGCCCCTCCGGATACTCGTAAGGACTTTGTCATTTAATGTGACGCTTCGCGTCAGGGAATAGGCTGTGTCCTAATGCAAGAATGCAAAGTGGTTGCTTATGCATCTCGTCAGTTGCGTCTTCATGAAGAAAACTACCCCGTTCATGACCTTGAACTTGCTGCAGTCATTCATGCTCTGAAAGAGTGGCGGCAATACCTTGTTGGTAATCGATGTGAGATCTACAATGATCACCAAAGTCTGAAGTATTTGTTTACTCAACCAGATTTGAATCTCCGACAACAGAGATGGATGGAGCGCATAGCTGATTACAACGTGGGAATTTCTTATACACCTGGCAAGGCTAATGTAATGGCTGATGCCTTGAGCCGTAAGTCATACCGCAATCACCTTCAGGTTCACAAGGTTCACCCCCTTCTTCAAGAAGAATTCCGCAAGCTGAACCTCCATATTGTTCCTTAGGGTTATCTCATTCCCCCTCCACCGGAGAACCGCAAGATGAACCTTCGTGTTGTTAATCTGGGATCTTTGAGTAACCTGGTCACTGAACCAGATATTATGGGATGTATCAAAAGAATGCAGGGCTATGACAGTGAAGTCGAAAGGATTAAATACTATTTGTCGGAAGGTAAACCCTCATCTTTCACCATTGCTGATGATGGTGCTGTGTACTTCAAGGGGCGCTTATTCATTCCAACAAAAAGGGAAAACCTGAATATGACTGATAGAATACTGCAAGAAGCTCATGATACTCCATTGTCTATTCATCCGGGTAGTACCAAGATGTACCGAGACATCCATCAAAGGTTCTGGTGGTCAAATATAAGACAAGAAATTGCTCGCTGTGTTTCAGAATGCGACACTTGCCGTCGTATCAAAGAAGAACATCACAAGCCTGCCGGAACTCTGCAACCTATTTCTATTCCTGAATGGAAGTGGGATCATGTTGAAATGGACTTCGTCACTGGGTTTCCCAGGTCGTAGAAGGGTAATGATGCTATTCTTGTCATCATTAACCGGCTGTCCAAAGTTGCACATTTTCTGGCTATCAAGGAAACTATTACTGCTAGTCAGCTAGCAGATCTTTACATGTCCAGAGTTGTTTCCCTCCACAGTATTCCCTTGGTGATTAGTTCGGACCGTGGAAATTTATTCACCTCAAGATTCCGGGCAAGTTTCCAGGAAGCTATGGGAACTCATTTGTCCTTCAGCACCGCCATTCACCCTCAATCCCACGAACAAGTTGAAAGAGTCAATCAGATTCTCGAAGACATGCTTCGAGCTTGTGTCATTTCTTTTGGCAAGAAATGGGAGGAATCTCTCCCGTATGCTGAATTCTCCTACAACAATAGCTATCAAGCTAGTCTGAAGAGGGCTCCTTTTGAAGTATTATATGGACGTAGGTGTCGGACTCCTCTGAATTGGTCAGAAACTGGGGAACGTACACTTACCGGTCCGGATATTATCCAACATGTCAAAGATCAAGTCTGCATTATTCATGCAAATCTAAAGGCTGCTCAGTCTCGTCAGAAGAGTCAGTATGACCGGCATCACAAGGATATGGTCTATCAACCTGGCGAAAAGGCTTATCTTCGAGTCATGCCAATGAGAGGTACACACCGTTTCGGTATTAAGGGCAAGCTGGCTCCTCGATATATTGGTCCTTTCACTGTTCTCGAAAGGCATGGAAAAGTGGCATATCAACTGGAACTACCGCCAAACCTTTCTCAGGTTCATGATGTGTTCCATGTGTCACAGCTTCGTCGCTGCTTCAAGGATCCTATCCGAGCAGTGGACCATGAAATGCTTGAACTGCAACAAGACCTTTCTTACAAAGAACAACCATTCCGCATTCTTGATGAAACCGAACGTCAGACTCGTCAGAAGGTTACCAAGTTCTTCAAAGTGCAGTGGGCAAATCATTCTAAAGATGAAGCCGCTTGGGAACGCTAAGATCATCTTCGTGCCGAATACCCTCGGCTCTTTCCATCTACTCCTTAATTCTTGGGACGAGAATTCTTTTTAGTAGGGGAGAATTGTGTCGCCTTGGATTTATACTACCGTGGTCATTGTAATTAAGCTATAGTAATGGCATGGTCAGGAACTAATTATTTTGCTAAGTGGAATATGATCAAGATGGAATTTCAAAATTTCAATTCAAGATTCAATTCAAATGCTCTATAGTTTCAAGTGACAAATTTAAATCCTCAAACATCAAAGATAAAATGTTGCATGCTTGTGAAATATGCCAAAATAAATAATGTTGAGGAAAACAACATCACCAAGATTCTAGTGTGGCCCCCACCATTAATAGCAATAGCTGAAAGTATTTTTAAATCAATTTAAATTCAAATTGAAAATACAAAGTTGTTGTGGACCTTTGGAATAATGTATATTCTTTTGTGGACCATGTCCCACATTTTTGCCAAGGCAAATAGTGGCTAAAAATAATTAATAACACAAACAAATAAAAGAAAAAGTAAAACAGAAAAGCTAAAATAAAAGTAGCAAGCAAACCCCCTCCCCCACTGGCCCAACTGGGCCAAGGCCCAGCCGGCCAGCCCATTAACCCACACGGCCCACCCCGGGCCACCAAAACCCCCAGCCACCCCTCACCGAAACCCTAACCAACCCTCACTCTCCTCCCCACATCGCCCCTCCCCTCCCCCGATCCAGAGTGGGATCGGGGCGCCCCCGACGCCGCTGCCTCACGCCGCCGTCCGCGACCGCGCCGCCGCCTCGTCGGCGGCCCTTCCCTTGCGCCACCGCGTACCGCCGCCGCCTCACCCCCGCATCACCATTGCCCCGCCGGAACCCCCCGGCACATCACTAGACCTCCCCGTCCTCCCCCTCGCTGGCCTCCAACGAGCCTTGCCACCCCAGTCCCCCGACAACGCCTATGAGGACCCCGGCGCGGCTCGCCTCGCCCCCTCGTCCCGTGCACAGTCGGTGTCATCGCCGCTATTGCCCCCTGCTGCTACCACCGCGCCTGCTCCCCCTGCTACTGCCGCCGATGTCTGCCACTACAGCCCCGCGTCCCTGCTGTCGTCCCGCGCGCGCAACACCGACCGTGCCCGGGCTCGCTTGGCCGGCATGCCTCCTCGCCGTCGGCGACCATCGGTTGGCCCTGGCCACTGCCCTGGCCATGTCCGCCGGCCCCGATCTGGTTAGTGGGGTTAATCCCCACTAACCCCCTTCCGATGTGGATGACAGAGGGGGCCCACCCCTCCAGAACGTTTAAAAAATATATTACTAACAATTAACTAGTTAATTAACTAACTAATTAATTAATAATTCTGTTAATTAGTTATTTAATTTAATTAAGACTAATTATGTTAGTTAATTAATCTGTTAATTAATTAACTTAAACAGAGTATGACGGGTGGGTCCCACCCCTTAATTAAACCTGATTAATGCTAACTAAACATTAATTAAAATGTGTCACTGGCATGTGGGGCCCACACGTCAGATTGACCCAGTCAACAGTACTATTGACTGTTGATGTCAGCATGACATCATGCTGATGTCATGATTGCATTTCGAATTGATTTAATTATTAGTAATTTCAGAAATGTTTAAATCTTTAAAAATTAATATAAAATAACCCGTAACTCGGATGAAAATGTTTTATACACGAAAGTTGATCAGAAAAATCCTACGAATCCGAATTCGCAGTCCGTTCGTCCGCCGCGTGCTCCTAGCATAGCAAACCTGGAACTTTTCTATCTGTTTCATCTGTCCGGTAATAGCCACAGACTCGGGAAATATCGTCAGATATTCTTCTGACCCGTCTGCGACGTGTAGTATTGCGTTAATGCATACCTAGCCCTGCATAATGCCATGTCATGCATCGTGTTGCATCTGTGCTTTATATTTATTGTTTCTTCCCCCCTCTTCTCTTCGGTAGACCCCGAGACTCACATTGCTACCGAGTACGACTACGCGCCTGACGATCAGCCTTTTGCCGCAAAGCAGCAAGGCAAGCAACCCCCCCCTTAGCATTCCGATATCGCCTATTCCTTTCCCTCTTATTCTTGCATTAGGTTTTTGCTACTGTATTAGTTAGCTCCTATTTTGATGCATAACCCGTTTTTGATGAACTGTTACTATTCCTGCAATCATACCTACTTCTTAGTATAGGTTGGTTAATGAACCCCAGTGACCCCTTAGTCCCAGTTGCCCCTGCTTCTTCATTGGCGACCCGACGACCCGACGAATCGACGACTTGAAGCCTTGGTTAACTGACCGACCAGCCAGGCCCCTCACATCACCGCACCCCCCTTAGTTGTACGACTCTGTAGTGCTACCGAGGGTGACACCTCGTGAAGTACTCATGATGCTTGCCCTGTAGTGCAGCTGGTCGGTCATGGTTATCGAGGGTGATTCCTCCTTCACCATTCCCGATGATGTCTCTGTCGTACAACCCCTCAAGTGTGGGACCCTCGAGGGTGATTCCTCGAATGTCCATCTTGACGGTTACGTCGAGCGAGGACCATTGAGGGTGATTCCTCAGTTCCCGTCTTGATGTTATATCTACCTAGCCTCTATGACTTGTTACCGAAGTACTACTAAAAGACGGGCCGACCCCAAGGGTGCCCACGAGAGAAAGATTTGGTGGGATGCGCCGCAAGGCATCCGAAGACTTGGTGGGGTGCGCCAGTAAGGCACCCGAGAGTTGTTGACGGGGCGACGGACTCCATTATGGTTCGTGCTTGCCCCGCACTAATAAAATGCTAATGGGTTGGGTATTTGATCTGAGTTGGTCGTTGACATTTTTCGCACTAAACCTTCACGTGGGAGAAGTTATGGGTACTCAGCGTCATTGTATCAGTCGAAGATCTTCGGATGTTAGCAATGGAGTGGCACGCGCCGGATTGGTCTGGAACGCATCGCGCTTGTTACTAAGGGGTGCTAGGACTGCTCCCGGCCGCGTGCACATCATGCAGGAGTGCAAGGGTAAGTGGGCCCACGAACCTGCGTGCTTAGGAGTAGACCGGCGGGCTGGCCTCTTCGTTGAGTCTAGGTGGGGCGACGACGTTTTGGAACCCGAGGCCGGGCATTACCCCAGAAAGTGTGTCCGGCCGGAGGTGATCAAGCATGTTGGAAATGCGGTGCACCCCTGCAGGGAAGAACAAACTATTTGAATAGCCGTGTCCACGGTAACAGGACGACTTGGAGTTGTATCTTGACCTTATACAACTATAATTGTGAATTACTTTAAATGAATGTGGCTCCGGGGTTGCTTCCTCCCAGGGAGTCAAGGAAGAATCTCTGGGCGTGGTTACTTAATAAAATTGCTACAATAATATGCTTATAAGTGATTACCTGTCTACTCTCTTCTAATGCTGCAAGATGCTGAAGATACTAGTCTTCGATAGGACTAGGTCTTCCCCTCATTTTTGATTTCTACATTCAGTCCAGATATAACCCCACCCCTTGATAATGATGCATACTTAGCAAAGTTCTGATGTCAGTCTTGCGAGTACTTTGGATGAGTACTCACCGCTGCTTTGCTTTCTCTTTCCCCCTCGATACGATTCTGCGTTCAGATGATGGAGCCCAGGATATGGAGTACGTCGGAGGCAACTACTATACCACCGCAGGAGCCTACTACTACGTGAAGGCGGCCCTCGACCAGCAGTAGGATAGGAGGTTCCTAGGCAGGAGGCCTCACCTCTTTCGATCCGTTGTTATGTTTGTGCTTGTCACATCCCTAGCTAGATGTCCTAGGATAGCATGTGTTTGTATCATGTTTCATCTTATTGCATCAACATGAAATGGGGAACAAAAGAAACTCCAACCTCACTGTGAATCCAAACAATTCAAACTTGGTGAAAATTCAACAAATCCAAAATGCCCACAAAAAATGTTCCCTATGTCTGGTAAATTTGGACATGATTATAACATGGATCATTTTAATTATTTGAACACCTAAAGAAATTTAGAAATAAATGATAAAGCCTCTGAAAATATTAAATAAAGCATTTATCATTATTTTAGTTTTCAAATATCCTGAAACTTTTGAGATAAGTTTGAAATATTCAAACTTCAATAGATAAAATATTTTGGATATTTTAAATAGCTTATGTGCCTGAAATTAAAATAACACAAATGATAGAAAAATAGAAAATAAAAAAGAAAAAAGAAAAGAAAAAGGGGGAAGCCTACCTGGGCCAGGGAAGAAGCCGGCCCAGCCCACGAACCGGTCTTCTTCCACCTCCGGTCAAAAGGACACCCGGCGCGTGGTCGCCACATGCCGGTCACCTCCTCCTTGCCTGGCTGCTGGCCTCGAGGGCTGGGAAGGCGCCAGCACGAGGCCCCTCGCCATGGCCTCCTTCTCCTCTCCCTCTCCCCCTGCGAGCTCTCCCTCTCGTTGTCTTTCTCCCCCCTGCTCCGCCATAGCCAATCTCTGCTCGAGCTTGCTGCCGTCGTGCTAGCCGCCCCCTCGCCTTGCTAGGTAGCCCCCGAGAACCGCCGCGACCCCCTCGTCCTCCCCGTGACCCCAGAAGACGCCGGGAGCCTCTCTACGCTGCGCCATCGCCGTTCCTCCCCGCCGGCCACCGAATCCCTGCCGCGACATTCTGCCCCATCCGGACCTCCTCCGACCTTGCCGTCGCCTCTACTGGAACCGCGGTGAGGCGTTGGTGCTCCTCCCCTTCTCCCCCTTCTCTCCCGTGCCCCGTAGACGTCGTGCCCTTCTTGCCCGAGTTCCTGCCACCACTGCCCTCGACGCCGGCGTTGATCCCGACCACCCCAGCCTCTGGTTTGGAGCTAGATCGACGCGCGGTCAAGCGTAGGCTCTCCCAGCGCTCTCCGCCGTCCATTTGGTTGCCGGAGGAGGGATTCCAACCCCCTCCGCCGTCCCTAACATCGCCGGCAGCTCAACGCCGGCGAGTCAACCTGTCTGACCGTCAGGGGTTTGACCCTAGGTCGCTGGCAGGTGGGGCCAGACCCTATTAATTAGGTTAATTAAGAAATTAATTAATTAGATTAATTAAACCTAAGCTGTCACTCACATGTGGGCCCAGAACTGTTAATTAATTAGGATTAGTTTTAATTCTTTAATTAGGTGATTGAGTCACTGACATGTGGTCCCCACATGTCAGGTTTGACTCTGGCCTGGTCAGCTGACCAGCTAATGTCATAGTGATGTTATGCCGATGCAATAAAAGCAATTTCTAGTTTAAAAATAATTCCAGAAATTATTCAAAACTTCAAAAATTCATATAAATTAATCTGTAAATCAGATGAAAATAATTTATATATGAAAATTTATCAGAAAAATCCAATGAATCCAATGGTGCTGTTGGCATGCATGTTAGAGCAATCTAAATAGGTGAACATTGACAATTACTAATAGGATAGTATTCAGAATTGAAATGAAGAACGATTTTGAACCTATATTCAAATTCATTTCAAATCAACATGAACACTAGTTGCATTAGCTCATGCATACATGCTATCATGCCATGATCATGCATCATATTGTTGCACTTGTGTGTGTTGATTGTTTCTTATCTGCATTGCGGTAGGCCCTGCTCCTGAGGATACCCCCGAGTATCCCGACGAAGCAGAGAACCTTCCCGCTACCCAACAAGGCAAGCAACCCCTTTAATCATTCCGATAATATCCCACTCTCTTGCTCCTGCTCTTGTTTATTGCATTAGGACAATCGATCACATGTCAGTCATACACGGTAGATGATCCTATGCTGCTGCATGACCTATTATTGTCACAGTAAATAGCTAAACCTTGCAACCTAGCATACCTGGTAGATGCTTGTGCCATGATGTGCTTAGCTTACTTTGCCTGCTATGCTTGCTATGCCTATAGTTGTGTCAGGTCTGATTCATCTGGGTGAACTAAGTGAAACAATTGTCTGATGTGATAATATTATGATGAACCCGATTTGGTAAAGGTAGTGATGAGAGGCTATGTAGGAGTACATAGCGGGTTGCCTCGTTGGGACCGTTCTTAGGAACTGAGTTCCGTGTTTGTGATCCAAGACTAGCTACTACCACACATTGGGTTCCGGTAACTCGACCCCTCTCGACTTATCAGTCGCTTAGTCCCGAGTCCAGGAGTTGCAAGTAGTTTCTCGTGTTAATAGCATGCTGGAGGCCATGCGTAGCGCTGACCCTAGGGGTGGGTTATGACGCGGTAGGAAGTGGCACGATGTACCAAGGGTCACCCGAATGGTGGGCTTGGGAACCCTGCGCACATCGTTTGGGGCCGTAGCGGAAAGTTCGGCCGGACTTCTGTACGGGTTCAGTCTCAAATAGGTGATAGCCTGGACTAGAGGTCTTATGTGATTGACGGTCGTGGTTGACTCCCTCGCTGGGCTTCCGCTTGAAGGTTGCCGAGGTGCATGGTTTTGTGAGCACTGAGCGATAAGTGGCGAGAGCATGTGTGAAGAAGTACACCCCTACAGGGTATGAAACTATTCGAATAGCCGCGTCCTCGTATATGGACTACTTGGAGAACTTATGTTGTTCATAGATAATCAGATGGATGCTCATAAAAGACAAGTGTGAGTACCGTGGATGGCACTCTCCTAGAAGAGGGAAGTGAATCCATGGTGGTGTATTGTCGTGGAGTTGGTGGACTCGCGTGCGATATCTAAAATTGTAACTTAGAGTTAAAAACTGAGTAGTGTAGGATAGCCATGAGTCAAAGCTGGCATTGCTGCATAAACTCCACCTTCCCCTTTGTTGATACATGAGCATGATTAACCTAGGTCTGCTTTAAAGACTTGCTGAGTACATTTCTACTCATGTTTGCTTAATAAATGTTGCAGATGAGACCTAGGACCCTTCAGGTGGGTTCTTTCTAGATGTTGACGATGTCGAATAGCTGGTGTCCCAGCTACGACCTTACGCCTGTGGCGGACTGTAGATAGTCAGGCCATGTGCCTTTTTACCCCTTTCATCTGTCTGTACTCAGACAACTTCATGCTTCCGCTTGGTTTGTATGAACTTGTTTGTATGACTTAGGTGTTGGGTTATGTGACCCCTAGCTATAAGAACAGGTTATGCAAGGCTCGTCTGAGCCTCTTAAATAAAAGTCATGTTGTTGTATGGTTATGTTGTGATGCCTTGGTTGTATCTATGCATATCGGGCATGTCGTGCGTACATGTGATGTGCAACGGTATATATGGGATCCGACACCTAGTCGTGTGCCTTTAGTAGTACTCTTTACGGGAAACTGCCTCTTTGTGCTTCCACCGAGCCATGGTAGCTTGCTACTGCTCCGGACACATTCATTGACCGGCATGTATCCTTCTTTGCTGCTGTGTCTGTCCCTTCGGGGAAATGTCTTGTAGTGTAATGGAGTCCCTGTAGCCTGCTATGACTCATCGACGTGCAGTGATGGCATTTATGTCTCACGGCGTAATGGAGTCCTTGTAGCTTGCTATGACTCGTCTACACACGCTTGAGACCGACACGTGCATTGCTGGGTTACGTATGCCTGTTTCCATACGGATGTGCCACTTTGGTTCTATGACTAGTCATGTCGGCCCGGGTTTTCTGTCGTTTGATTGCCAGCAGCATGTTCACATACGTGAGCCAAAAGACGCAAACGGTCCCGGCTAAGGTAAGGCTGCGGCCGTGGAGCTTACCGTGCGTGAGGCCGCAAAGTGATGTGATATGTTACAGTCTGGATTCATATGACTTAGTATCGGGGTCCCGATAGCGTTGGTATCAGAGCCTGACTGACTGTAGGACTACCAAGCCAAACCGGTCGAAGTTGAGTCTAGAAACACTATAGAAAAGTAGGGGAATTGATTGTGGAAGGGAACGTAAGGCTCTTTTTACTCCTCTTCCCAAGTTATTCTATTCTGAGTCATTCTCATCTTTTCTACGGGGAGAAGAACTAGGCTTCTCATCTGTTGCTTAGGATGACGAGTTACTAACCATGGACCAATAGCTAGCTTGTTTGCAAGTGATTGTAGTTACTCAAGTATAGTTGGTGTGACAAACAGATGGAGAAGAGATTGAGTCTAGAAGTCGAGAGGTTATTTCTTTCCAATCTTTTGCAGTTGTCTCAAAATCCTTTTTGAGCAATTATAGCCGTTATGCTGTCCAATTTCTGTTAGAGTCTCTAATATCTTTGCATCATTCTTTGTTTCAGATGCCCCCTCGTCCTTCCCGTCAGGTGGTCCGTCTGACCAGGTGCATTGATGTACCGGGTCACACGGCCATGTTGGTTAGAGTTATGATGGAGGCTGGCTACCATTGGTACCCAGAGTACACAGTGGATGAACAGTATCGAGATTTCAACTAGAGTTAGTATCTGTGTACCGTCAAGATTTATCCTTCATATCCTGGAGCTGTAGAGCCGCTTCACTGGACTTATGGATTAGGTGTCACCATAGACATGGCAGTTCAGGAGGCCGCCTATACCATGTTGACTATCATGAGGTTTCGCCATGGTCTGCTCCAGAACACAGAGTTTTGCTATGTTCCTGCTTCCATGGGAGGAGAGGATGGTTATCTTAGTGCAGCCTACTATGATCATTCCCATGAGGATCCTAGACTGCAGGTGACCGCTCAGATGTTGGAGAACAGGGGTCGTGATGCACGTGCCCTTCGCATGGAGCTTTATGCTACCCGTGCACGTCTTTGGACAGCCCTGACGCTCTTGGCACCTGTCGTGCAGGTAGGCTATGGAGATTTGGATATGCTGACCCCATCGCGGACTCATCTGCCAGCACACGTAGACTGGCCCAATGTTGGAGGCAGCACCCCTATTCGAGGACCGCTGTTGCCACCAACGAGGGGACCAAGGCCACATTCGTGTCCTTATGGTTTCCAGGGATCATAGGCTAGAGTGTTTCTGGATCCTCAGGTTCAGCTCCCGGGTCATGGGGGGTAACATGTATGAGGCATTCTACGGCGATGCTTGAGTACGTGGATGTTAGTACTAGTAAGTTAGCAATCGTATTTCCACAGTCCTGCGTGTCTTGTGGGATATGATTGAGGTCGAGAGTTGAGTTCCGGAGGCGTAGATAGATAATGTATAGGAAGCTGGTAATGCCTCCGATGAGTTGTGTCATCTCTCTGTACTTGTTTTTAATTTGGGTTGTACTGAACTATGTCATGGTGTGTATGAATCATGGTGTTCGTATGGCAGTTTTGTTTCCATGTTGTTTGGGTGTTCACCCTGCATGCCATGTTGTCCAGTACATTCCTTATCTCATGTCTTAGAGTTGATGTCCTCTATGTCTAAGTTGTGGGTTTGCTTTTCCCAGGATGGTGGCAACTAGGAATAACCCCGTGCCTGCCCCCGAGCAGGGCGAGGGAAGCCAGCCAAGGCAAGAGGATCTGCCACATGTGCCTTCTTTGGCAGAAGTAATGCTTGAAGCCGAAAGGAACAAAAGTGACACCAACAGGCTGCTGGAACGAATCGAGCAGAACACAGCGCGTGCTCCCCGCAATGATGTCAATGATGGTGTGTCACTTGGCGATTTCGTCAGGCTGTGCCCACCTAAGTATCATCATTCGGTCGACCCACTCGACGCGGATGACTGGCTGACCAGCATGTTCCGCAAGATCCGGGCTGCCAATGTGTCCGAGGCCAACAAGGTGACTTTTGCTACCTACTTCTTGGAAGGACCTGCCAATCAGTGGTAGGAAAATTATGAAGCCATGCGTCCCTCGGGCCCCGCACCAACTTGGGCAGAATTCAGCATAGCATTTCGTACCCATCACATCCCGGAAGGGCTGATGGATCGCAAGAGGGAGGAATTCTGTGCTTTCACCCAGGGCAGACTGTCTGTGGATGCATATAGCCATGAGTTCGGCAATCTTGCATGCTATGCTCCGGAGGAAGTTTCAACTGATGCTAAGAAACAGTCCAGGTTCCGCAAGGGACTCAATCCTGAGCTCCGTCAAGATTTGCGCCAGCATGAGTGCACCACCTTCCAAGCTCTCGTCAATAAGGCTATCAATGCCGAGACTGGACAGACGGATTATGAGGCTACAAGGAAGCACAACCGTGACTTCAACCCCTCATCTGGCTCGGGCTCCAACAAACGCCGGGTGTGGGTACCCAACGCAGCCCTGCCGCCAAGATACACCGCAAGGCCGTTCTTCCAGGCGCCCTGCCCAATTCAGCCTAACCCTCCAGTCAGACCATTTGGAGGTCCGCCTGCCAATGTTGCTCCCCATGCCTCCGTGGTCTGCTATAAGTGTGGAGAACCAGGACATTACTCTCGTGATTGTCCTCAGGCTAATGCTAAGCCGTCTGGACGTGGAAATCCGGGAAAAGCCTTCTATGTGAAGCCAGCTCCTGCTCGTGGTCGAGTGAACTATGTCTCCGCTAAGGAAGCTCTTGAAGATCCTGATGTTATCCTAGGTACGCTCCTTGTCAATAGTCATCCAACATCTGTTCTATTTGATACTGGGGCATCTCATTCTTTCATCTCAGAAAGTTATGCACAGTTGCATAACATGTCTTTTTCTGACATGCCTACTCCTTTAGTAGTTCAGACTCCTGGTTCAAAATGGCAAACTTCTAGAGTGAGCCATGGCAATGAAATTCTGGTGAATAGGCTAGTCTTCCTAGCATCTTTGATAGCCCTTAAGTCTTCGGACATCAATATCATTCTAGGCATGGATTGGATGAAAGCCCACTATGCTAAGACTGATACTCATACTAGGAATGTTCAACTTACACATCCATCGGGTGAGATAGTTAATGTCTCCACTCGAGCAGCCAAGCGCCAACTCTATTCCCTCAATGCTAGCCCTCTTCCGGAGCTAGAAGATATTTTGGTAGTCCGAGACTTTCCGGATGTTTTTCCAGAAGAACTGCCAGGAATTCCTCTTGTGAGAGAGGTTGAGTTTGTGATAGAACTCATCCCAGGGACTGTCCCAATAGCCAGGAGACCCTATAAGATGGCACCCTTAGAACTAGCCGAACTTAAGATCCAACTCGATGAGGCTTTGAAGAAAGGTTTCATCCATCCTAGTTCATATCCTTGGGCTTGTCCCGTCCTCTTCGTCAAGAAGAAGGATGGATCGGATCGGATGGTTGTGGATTATCGGCCAGTGAATCTGGTCACCATTAAGAACAAGTATCCGCACCCCAGGATCAACGATTTGTATGATCAACTCGCAGGATCCTCTATCTTTTCCAAAATGGATTTGAGGTTGGGATACCATCAAATCAGAATTAGAAACGGGGACATTCCAAAAATGGCTTTTGTTACTCGTTATGGCCAATACGAGTACACCATCATGTCCTTCGGTTTAACCAATGCCCCAACCACCTTCTCTCGCTTGATGAATTCGATCTTCATGGAGTATTTAGATAAATTCGTCGTGGTTTACCTCGATGATATACACATCTATTCAAAGAATGAACAGGAACATGCCGAGCATCTAAGGCTGGTATTGATGAAACTTCGAGAGCACCGTCTGTATGCCAAATTCTCCAAGTGTGAATTTTGGTTGCCAGAAGTGACCTATCTAGGCCACGTGATCTCTGGTAAAGGTATTGCTGTCAATCCCGAGAGAGTTCAGGCCGTCCTTGATTGGACTCAACCTGAATCGGTTAAGCAAGTTCGGAGTTTCCTTGGCTTAGCGAGCTATTGTTGCCGCTTTGTCGATAATTTCTCCAAGGTTGCCAAACCTCTGACTGAACTCCTCAAGAAAGATAAAAAGTTTGAGTGGACTCCACAATGCGAGCATAGTTTTCAGGAGTTGAAAAGATGACTGACCTCTGCTCCCATTCTGCTGCCACCAGACTTCTCTAAGGACTTTGTTATCTATTGCGACACCTCGCGACAAGGACTAGGTTGCATTCTCATGCAAGATCGTCATGTGATTGCATACGCATCTCGATAGTTGCGTCCACATGAGGATAATTATCCAACACATGATCTTGAGCTTGCAGCTGTGGTCCATGCACTGAAAACCTGGCGACATTACCTTCTAGGTAATCGTTGTGAAATTTACACTGATCACAAAAGTCTAAAATATATATTCACCCAGCCGGATTTGAATCTCAGGCAAATACGGTGGGTAGAGTTGATTACATATTACGACTTAGGGATAACTTACACCCCGGGGAAAGCCAATGTCATGGCTGATGCACTAAGTCGTAAGTCTTATTGTAACAACCTGATGTTACAACAAGGCCAACCACTTCTCCATGAGGAATTTCGCAAGTTAAACCTCCACATTGTTCCTCGAGGATTCCTATCCAACCTGGTGGCGAAACCTACTCTTACGGATCAAATTATAGAAGCCCAGAAGCATGATGCCGGGATATCTCGGATCAAGAAAAACATTAAGAAGGGTAATGTTAGATGCTTCACGAAAGATGATCGAGGTGTTATCTTCTTTGAGAACACCTTGGTGATCCCGAAGAAGCAACATCTATGACAGTTGATCCTTAAGGAGGCTCATGATTCTCCTCTCACAATTCATCTAGGTAGTACCAAAATGTATCAGGACCTACGCCAGAGGTTCTGGTGGACTAGGATGAAGAGAGAAATTGCTCAGTTCGTTGCTAACTGTGACGTTTGTCGTCGCGTGAAAGCAGAACATCAAAGGCCTGCTGGCACCCTTCAACCTTTAGCTATTCCTGAATGGAAATGGGATAAAGTCGGTATGGATTTCATTACCGGATTTCCCAGGACTAAAAGAGGGAATAATGCTATATTTGTGGTCATTGACCGTATTTCCAAAGTGGCTCATTTTCTTCCTATTCGGGAGAGCATAACTGCTAACCAGCTAGCGGAGTTATATGTTTCTCGAATAGTTTCTCTTCATGGTGTTCCTTTGGAGATTAACTCAGACTGTGGAAGTATCTTTACTTCCCAATTTTGGGAAAGTTTTCAAACCGCTATGGGGACTCATCTATCTTTTAGCACTGCTTTCCACCCGCAGTCAAGTGGTCAAGTTGAGCGAGTCAATCAAATTCTCGAAGACATGCTCCGAGCTTGTGTTATATCTTTCGGTATGAACTGGGAGAAATGTCTTCCATTTGCCGAATTTGCTTATAACAATAGTTATCAATCAAGCTTGGGCAAAGCCCCTTTTGAAGCTCTCTATGGACGAAGGTGTCGAACACCTCTTAACTGGTCAGAAACCAGAGAGAGGGAACTCTTTGGTCCGGATATGATCCAGGATGTAGAGGAGCAAGTTCACATTATTCGTGAAAAGTTGAAAATAGCCCAATCTCGTCAGAAGAGCCAATATGATCACCATCATAAGGCTGTGACCTATGTAGTTGACGAGAAGGCTTACCTTCGGGTTACACCTCTGAAGGGTACCCATCGATTCGGTATCAAGGGCAAGTTGGCTCCTTGTTACATTGGACCTTTTCGCATTCTTTCTAAATGAGGAGAGGTTGCCTACCAATTGTAACTTCCACCGCATCTTTCCAAGGTTCATGATGTCTTCCACGTCTCGCAACTCAGGCGTTGCTTCTCGGACCCTGTCCGTGAAGTAGGCCACGAAGCGCTTGATCTCCAAGATAACCTTACATATCGAGAATACCCTGTTCGTATTCTTGATCAAGCTGAGCGTACCACTCGGCGTCGGAACATCAAGTTTCTCAAGGTTCAATGGTCACACCATTCCGAAAAGGAGGCCACGTGGGAAAGAGAAGATCGTCTTCGACTAGAGTACCCCGCGCTCTTCTCGATGACTTAAAAATCTCGGGACGAGATTCTTTTGAGTGGGGGTGAGTTGTCACATCCCTAGCTAGATGTCCTAGGATAGCATGTGTTTGTATCATGTTTCATCTTATTGCATCAACATGAAATGGGGAACAAAAGAAACCCCAAGCTCACTTTGAATCCAAACAATTCAAACTTGGTGAAAATTCAACAAATCCAAAATGCCCACTAAAAATGTTCCCTATGTCTGGTAAATTTGGACATGATTATAACAGGGATCATTTTAATTATTTGAACACCTAAAGCAATTTAGAGATAAATGATAAAGCCTTTGAAAATATTAAATAAAGCATTTATTATTATTTTAGTTTTCAAATATCCTGAAACTTTTGAGATAAGTTTGAAATATTCAAACTTCAATAGATAAAATATTTGGGATATTTTAAATAGCTTATGTGCCTGAAATTAAAATAACACAAATGATAGAAAAATAGTAAACAGAAAATAAAAAAGAAAAGAAAAAGGGGGAAAGCCTACCAGGGCCAGGGAAGAAGCCGACCCAGCCCACCAGGGGCGAACCGGTCTTCTTCCACCTCCGGCCAGAAGGACGCCCGGCGCGTGGTCACCACACGCCGGCCACCTCCTCCCTGCCTGGCTGCTGGCCTGGAGGGCTGGGAGGGCGCCAGCGCGAGGCCGTTCGCCGTGGCCTCCTTCTCCTCTCCCTCTCCCCCTGCGAGCTCTCCCTCTCGCTCTCTTTCTCCCCCCGGCTCCGTCATAGCCGAGCTCTGCTCGAGCTCACCGCCGTCGCGCTAGCCACCACCTCGCCTCGCTAGGTAGCCCCTGAGAACCGCCGCGACACCCTCGTCCTCCTCGTGACCCCAAAAGACACCGGAGCCTCTCTACGCCGCGCCATCGCCGTTCCTCCTCACCGGCCACCAAAGCCCCGTCGCAACATTCTACCCCGTCCGGACCTCCTCCGACCTTGCCGTTGCCTCTACTGGAACTGTGGTGAGCCGCTGGTGCTCCTACCCTTCTCCCCCTTCTCTCCCATGCCCCGTAGACGCTGCGCCCTTCTTGCCCGAGCTCCGGCCGCCGCTGCCCTCGACGCCGGCGTCGATCCAGACCACCCCAGCCTCTGGTTTAGCGCTAGATCGACGCGCGGTCGAGCGTAGGCTCTCCCAGCGCTCTCTGTCATATATTTGGTCGCCGGAGGAGGGATTCTGACCCCTTCCGCTGTCCCTGACGTCGCCGGCGGCTCAACGCCGGTGAGTCAACCTGTCTAACCGTCAGGGGTTTGACCCTGGGTCGCCGACAGGTGGGGCCAGGCCCTGTTAATTAGGTTAATTAAGAAATTAATTAATTAGATTAATTAAACCTAATCTATCACTCACATGTGGGCCCAAAACTGTTAATTAATTAGGATTAGTTTTAATTCTTTAATTAGGTGATTGAGTCACGGACATGTGGTTCCCACATGTCAGGTTTGACTCTGGCCCGGTCAGCTGACCAGCTGATGTCATAGTGATGTTATGCTGATGCAATAAAAGCAATTTCTAGTTTAAAAATAATTGCAAAAATTATTCAAAACTTCAAAACTTCATATAAATTAATCTAAATCAGATGAAAATAATTTATATCTGAAAATTTATCAGAAAAATCCAATGAATCCAATGGTGCTATTGTCATGCATGTTAGAGCAATCTAAATAGGTGAAAATTGACAATTACTAATAGGATAGTATTCGGAATTGAAATGAAGAACGATTTTGAACCTATATTCAAATTCATTTAAAATCAACATGAACACTAGCTGCATTTTCTCATCCATACATGCTATCATGCCATGATCATGCATCATATTGTTACACTTGCGTGTATTGATTGTTTCTTATCTGCATTGCGGTCGGCCCTACTTCTAAGGATAACCCCGAGTTTTCAACGAAGGAGAGAACCTTCCCGCTACCCAGCAAGGCAAGCAACCCCTTTGATCATTCTGATAATATCCCATTCTCTCGCTCCAGCTCTTGTTTATTGCATTAGGACAATCAATCACATGTCAGTCATGCACGGTAGATGATCCTATTCTGCTGCATGACCTATTATTGTCACAGTAAATAGCTAAACCTTGCAACCTAGCATACCTGCTAGATGCTGGTGCCATGATGTGCTTAGCTTAATTTGCCTGCTATGCTTGCTATGCTTAGAGTTGTGTCAGGTCTGATTCATCTAGGCGACGAACTGAGTGAAACAATGTTGTCTGATGTGATAATCTTATGATGAACCCGATTTGGTAAAGGTAGCGATGAGAGGCTATGTAGGAGTACATAGCAGGTTGTCTCATTGGGACCGTTCTTAGGAACTGAGTTCCATGTTTGTGATCCAAGACTAGCTACTACCACACATTGGGTTCCGGTAACTCGACCCCTCTCGACTTATCAGTCGCTTAGTCCTGAGTCCAGGAGTTTCAAGTAGTTTCTGGTGTTTATAGCATGCTGGAGGCCGTGCGTAGCGCTGACCCTAGGGGTGGGTTACGACGCGGTAGGCAGTGACACGGTGTACCAAGGGTCACCGGAATGGTGGGCTTGGGAACCCTGCGCACATCATTTGGGGCCGTAGCGGAAACTTTGGCCGGACTTCCGTACGGGTTCAGTCTCAAATAGGCGATAGCCTGGACTAGAGGTCTTATGTGATTGACGGTCGTGGCCGACTCCCTTGCTGGGCTTCCGCTTGAAGGTTGCCGAGGTGCATGGTTTTGTGAGCACTGAGCGATAAGTGGCGAGAGCGTGTGTGAAGAAGTACACCCCTACAGGGTATGAAACTATCCGAATAGCCGCGTCCTCCGATATGGACTACTTGGAGAACTTATGTTGTTCATAGATAATCAGATGGATGCTCATAAAAATATCAAGACAAGTGTGAGTATCGTGGATGGCACTCTCCTGGAAGAGGGAAGTGAATCCATGGTGGTGTATTGTCGTGGAGTTGGTGGACTCGTGTGTGATAACTAAAATTGTAACTAAGAGTTAAAAACTGAGTAGTGTAGGATAGCCATGAGTCAAAGCTGGCATTGCTCCATAAACTCCACCTTCCCCTTTGTTGATACGTGAGTATGATTAGCCTAGGTCTGCGTTAAAGACTTGCTGAGTACATTTGTACTCATGTTTTCTTAATAAATGTTGCAGATGAGACCCAGGACCCTTCAGGTTGGTTCTTTCTAGATGTTGACGATGTTGAATAGCTAGTGTCCCAGATACGACCTTACGCCTGTGGCGGGCTATATATAGGCAGGCCATGTGCCTTTTTACCCCTTTCATCTGTCTGTACTCAGACAGCTTTATGCTTCCGCTTGGTTTGTATGAACTTGTTTGTATGACTTGTGTGTCGGGTCATGTGACCCCTAGCTGTAAGAACGGGTTATGCAAGGCTCGTCTGAGCCTCTTAAATAAAAGTCATGTTGTTGTATGGTTATGTTGTGATGCCATGGTTGTATCTATGCATATCGGGCATGTCATGCGTACGTGTGACGTGCAATGATATGTATGGGATCCCAACACCTAGTTGTGTGCCTTTAGTAGTACTCTTTATGGGAAACTGCCTCTTTGTGCTTCCACCGAGCCATGGTAGCTTGCTACTGCTCCGGACACATTGATTGACCGACATGTATCCTTCTTTGCTGCTGTGTCTGTCCTTTCGGGGAAATGTCTCGCAGTGTAATGGAGTCCCTGTAGCCTGCTACGACTCGTCTACGTGCAGTGATGGCATTTATGTCTCACGGCGTAATGGAGTCCTTGTAGCTTGCTATGACTCGTCTACACACGCTTGAGACCGACACCTGCATTGCTGGGTTACGTATGCCTGTTTCCATACGGATGTGGCACTTTGGTTCTATGACTAGTCATGTCGGCCCGGATTCTCTGTCGTTTGATTGGCAGCGGCATGTTCACATACGTGAGCCAAAAGACGCAAACGGTCCCGGCTAAATTAAGGCTACAGCCGTGGAGCTTACCGTGCGTGAGGCCGCAAAGTGATGTGATATGTTACAGTCTGGATTCATATGACTTAGGAGCGGGCTCCCGACAGTGCTAGCCTTCTTTAAGGAAAAACTTGTTTAACTTATGTCTGTACTCAGATATTATTTGCTTCCGCTGACTCATCCTTGTCGAGCTTTGTATTCGAGCCCTAGAGGCCCCTGGCTTGTAATATGAAGCTGTATGACTGTATTTTGTGTCTAGAGTTGTGTTGTGATATTGATCAATGAGTCCCTAATCTTGGTCATACGCATTGTGTGTATGTTTAGCGTACGGTCGAAATTGGGGGCGTCACAATTTAATTCTTGTTCTGGTGTCGCTAAATAATTGTCAGTTTGTTGCCAGCAAAGTCCATGAACTTGGCCTAACCATTAGTAGAACTTACAGGTTCTCCGTCAACTAAAATGCAAAACACACGAAAAATTCTCAAGTAATACAATCTGCAGCAAATTTCCATGTTGAAATTTTCTAGTTCATATCATTGAACTCTCCCACTTGGCGATAATTCTCTCAGTACAGAACCCAGCGGACCCTGCACACGAAAAGCCCAGCTCGGCAATCTTAGTACTCCCTCTGTCCGGAAATAACTGTCTCAACTTTGTACTAGCTCTAGTATAAATTTGTACTAAGCTTGGGACACTTATTTTGAGATGGAGGGATTACTTCGCAAGGTGCTGCATCTGTACTCACTATGCCGATGTGTTTGTACTGCCCAGATACATACGTGGGAACACAAAGTAAACATTTAACAAAATTGGTGCTCACAAGAATAGTGACAAAGACTTAAAGAGCATGGTATTTTCACAACTTCCCAACTACACAATTGGCATAACAACACATCTATGCATTTTAATAGCAGGACCAAAGAAAGAGAGACATTGCTAGGAGAGAGTGACATTGATGCACACACAACACTACCATCAGCACTCAACTTGGATGGCTGCCAGCAACCTTGGTGGACAGGCCGGTGGTGGTACCTTATTCTTTTGTAAATCAAAGATCCTACACTTTTCTGGCTAGTAAATTATGCTAGAAAGCTTACCCAATCATAAAATTTTCCTTGAGAATAATCTAGTAAGGATCCAGACTATTCAGTGAACATACACAGGCAATTGCAGGCTTGATGTGGAGCATCCTACGGGCATCACCATGACAAGAGTCCGTTTGGCAAGTGACACATGCCACAACTACTTCACATACATAAAGGTGAATCATCTCCTTTACACGTGTTCACTCGAACCTTTCGAGGATGGTATACTACTTGACAGTCCTCTCGTGTGCATGCATAGGTATTGTGAGAGCTTCACGGATGACGAGGAGGAGTGCCGGCAACTACGTACAACTACACCATCTGTGAGGGGAGTTTGGAAGCGGAGATGGAAGAAGTCGGTGTCCCAAAGAAGGAAGAAGAGCCAGGATACCTTCCAGGCCCTAGTCATCCGGCCCTTGGCCCGAACATCCGGCCCCTGGACATCACACAAGCACCAAGGGCAAGCTACAGTTGAAGTTACAGGGCCCGAACATCCGGCCTCTAGAATCCGGACATCTGGCTAGCCCCAGAAATCCGGCCCCTCGCCCGGATATCCGGCCGCGAGAAGCCAAAACCAAAGCTCTCTGACCAGACACAGCCCGGACATCCAGCCAAGCCACCCGGACATCCGGCACAACATCGAAGCCCCGGATATCCGGCCCCTCGGCCCGGACATCCGGCCCCTGTGCGGGCAGCCACGAGCCAAAGAGGCATGTATCCCTCTCACTTACCCCTTCGTGGTCTAGCACTATATATACTCCACCCCCTCCTCCATTTTAGGGTTAGCAATGATTTAGCTCATAGATAGATGAGCCTTTGCTCCTTCCACTACCTCTCCCATGGAGTAGATGCCTCTATGAGAGAATACTCCTAGTGGATGACAAGGCCCCTTGCACGGGAAGATCCTCCGGGATCCCAAGGCCTCATCTCCCTATGGGATTTGGGATGAACTTTACCATGTATCCTCTTTCCCTTTGTTGTTTGTGTACCCTTATGGATCTTGTGTGTATGTGAGCATAGTGGATGTGTGATTAGACTTGTTCTTGAGTGTTTCTCTTGTGATTTCTCCTCGTTCTTCCCCGTGTTCTTCGTGAAATCCCCCTCCAAATAGTGAAAGATCGACACACACGGGTCTGTCCCATATCATATTGGTACCAGAGCCAGGTTTTTCACGAATTTGGAGTCCTCCCCTTCATTTTCTAGCCTAATTTTGTGTGTTTTTGTTCCAATTCGAAAATCCCTTCCAAAAATAGCCTCACCAAAAAATTTATGATTTGTTGGTCTTGTGAGATTTTGTTGATTTCGATTCATGAAATTCGTGTTTGGCAAGTAGATCTAGCTTTCCCACCGCAAAGTCCACCCCAATTTTTCTTTTTCCCCATCAATTTTGACCCACGAGACCTAAAGTTTCTGCCCAAATCGTGTTCCGGAGGGAAAATCCTGATCTGGACATCAGGTACCGGACATCCGGGGCATTGGGCCGGACATCCAGTCCCTGGAGCACAAATTCGTGTAGGTTTCTAGACACCGGGTCCCGGATTTCCAGCCTAACCCCCGGATGTCCGACCCCTGGGAATTTCAGCTTTCCTGTTTCACCATTTTGTCCATAACTAATTCATCCGGAGTCCGATTTAGGCGTTTTTAGCTCGTTTTGTAGCTATTAACATCCATCATCCACCAAAAATAGATTCATAGCCATTTGAGTCCATCATAGTTTTTGAAATTTTGGCAAGTTTGCCTAGGCCTCCACCATAACTTCCGCATAAGCATACCACTTAAACTTCCGCCACCCTAACCCAATTTTGATTGAGATTTTGAGTTGTGGTTTCCGTTTCCTAAGGTGTTTCAGCTAATTAGGGACGGTTATACATTGACAACACTGTCGCTCATCATTGCCTCGGCCTCGACATCAACATCGTCCACTTTGCCTTTTGGCATCCCAACCATAAGCAAGACGGTAACCTCGACGATATCATTGTCTATTTCCTTGACATTGCATTGATCGCTTTGAGTCTATTGCGTATCTTACCCATCGAGACTAGCAAGTTGAGAATTGCCGAGCCACGTTACTTGTGCATCGTAGCGTTAGTCTTATGTCGCATAGCTAGCTTTAGCATGCAACCCTCTTGTTACCTACATTGTGACATAAGTCTCTCCCGTGCATATCCATCATACTTGTCTCATATCTTGGTTCGAGCATCAAGCAGAAAAAAAGAGAGCAAAAAGCTTGTAAGCAAAAGAGGAGATACAAAAGAGCTGGTAAGCAATAGAAATAGCATTGAGCCATTTTGCATAGTAGATACTCTTGGATCATACATACATAGCATACTTGGGATTGAATATGACATGTTTACTCTTTTAGGTTGGTGCACAAGCGCGTATCTAGCCCATTTGAGCAATCGAGCTATTGTCTCTTCTAGTATCCGTGCAACACGAGCTTTTTCCAGGTCTCTCAATTTTGTGCTCATTCCTTGGTTGCGCGGATCCCATTTATCTATCTGTGTGTGTTCCTAGTGCCACCATAGCTATTGATCTATTTGCTTTGCATTGCAATTTTGTGAATCTTCCTCAAGATTTTTGATATCTTGGATTAAAAATTGCTTGAATTTTGTGCCTCTTGTCCTAACCAAACCACTCGATAAGATTTACATTGTAGGTGTTAGTGAACAAGTCCAGTACCAATTCCACTATTCTCTCAATTCACATTGAGTGAAACAGGATACATCCTCAACTTTGGGAACGGTATATTGGTATTGCTTATCTCATTTCCTACTCACCCTTGCTCGAGTCTTGTGATGGATAGGCAAAGCACATCATCATCTTTGGTCTAAACCCACAACGACGAGTTTGATGCCATGAAGAAAACCATCGATGCCAAGTTGGTTGCTCAAATGGAGGAGCTCAAGGTCCTCATCAACACCGGCAAGAGGTCTTCCTCATATTTGAGAAGACGCTCAAGTGGACATGCTTCTGAGCTACCATCTTTGACAAGGTCACCTCGGCATCGACACCATCAATGACATGAAGAAATAGCATCGCCAACATCAAAGCATCCAACAAAGAACAAGAGTGAAGGTCACGAGCTCGACACCAACCACCACTCGATGATTTCGCCACCTACATTGGAATCTTTGCCAAGCGACTTCAAGGCATCTTCGCCTTTGGATATGCGGCATCTTCGCCGACAAGCATTTCAAGAGAAGCTGCCCGAGCTTAAGCCCACGACTTCCACGAGCCTCTACGACCTCGACATCGACCACGCGATTCTTTTCTATGGGAGTTAAGACCCCAAGGAGTATCTCGCATGGGAGCGCCAGATGGACACCTACCTCAAGCTACTTCAAGCCCCTTCCGAAGATCAAGTGAAGTGTGCCACAAGAAAATTCCATGACTATGTGTTGACATGGTAGCTTCACACATCTTCGACGAGCATCGACATGAGTTCGTCCAAGTTGAAGAAAGTGTTGCGGCGAGAGTTTGTGCCTTCTACATACACGAAACATCTTCAACACCAATTGGAGGACACCATACAAGGATCCAAGTCCATCGATGGGTACTTCATGAAGATGAAGAAAGCCTTGCGACGAGCTGGTGTGGACGACCCCATTTGGATGAAGTTCCACTTCATGATGGGATTGAACAATGACATCGCCAAGACTATCTTACACAACAACTACGAGTCTCTCGAAGACTTCTACATTGGTGCTCTCACGGCGGAACATGAACTCAAGGCCAAGGCTACACGGCCCTGAGCACACTTCGCGATGACTAAGCTCCATGACAACGAGCATGAGGATGGTACCACCAAGATGTCCAAGCCCGACGAGTTCCAAGACGACGCTCCTAAGTCCGACTTCACCGCCATCCCTCTTTGTGGCATTGAGGATGCTGAGTCTACCACGAATCTTTGTGAAGACGGCACGACAACGATAATGACTACGGAGCCACTCAAGGAACATGCTTTGGAGGTGAGAGACAAGGTGGCGAGCAAGGATGATGCTTCCATCTTCGGAGGAAATAGTGATGATGTGCCATCTTCGGCCTTCATCCACGGCGACGGTGATGAGATGGTTGAGCATGGGATTTTCCTTTCGACCATGGCGACGTTTGGAGTTGAGTTCGGAGACTTTTGCCACCATAGTGAGAGTGAGAGTGACTTCACCACTAGCCCCACATATGATGACTTGCCCCGATTCCTATGTGAGGAGAGCCACAACCCCCACTGAGGGAGTCCTGGTTTAGGGGGTTCTCAGGAGGCCGATCTATTTTTGATGGGCCGGACTATATGGGCCGCTTGCCTAGCATTGGATTGATCGAAGACCCTGTCTCCAGGAAGGAAGCTTCGAGAATCATGGCGTATCCTCTATGTTTGGAGTAGTGAATAGGCATGTTTATCCCTTTGACGTGTAACCGAACATGTGTAAACCCTAGGTACCCACAGCGTCTATATAAGCCGGAGGGTTTTAGGTTGTAGGCAGAGGACAACTCATCTAGGGTTTAGCTATTCTATCTTGAGGTAGATCAAGTCTTTAACCCTCATACCATCAATATAATCAAGTAGGACATAGGCTATTACCTCCATAGGAGGGCCCGAACCTGGGTAAACATCGTCCCTTCGCCTCCTATTACCATCGATTATAGTCTCATGGCTCGGGACCCCCTACCCGAGATCCGCCGGTTTTGACACCAACATTGGTGCTTTCATTGAGAGTTCCGCTTTGATCGCCAAAGTAATCGATGGCTCGCCTTGTCATCAACAAAGAGGTCCGCAATATGGACACTCTCGTCCTCGGTCAGATCTTTGCTTTCGGCAGCGTTGTGCTGCACATCGACCCAATTGGCCATCTAGGTCGTGTCGAAAGTTTGGCCCCTGATCAAGAGGTCAGATTCAGGAACCTAGAGTTCTCCGTAGATTCTCGGCGTGACCTGTCACTTACCGGGCTCGCAGTATCGCGTGCCACGCCCAAAGACACTGAGGCTTTAACCTCAGATTCATCTTTCGCTCCCCCCACGGGATCTACCCGGGCAAGGACCCTACATTTAGTCTAGACCCGGTAATAGTGCCAAACATCCGGACACGTTTTCTTGCTGGACACTCCCCTCGCACAGACGCATCGGGGGTTAACTTCGGAAGCACAGAGCAGGCCGACCCGATTGAGCTCTCCATACTCAATGAGGACCTAGATCGGATCTCGTCGATGAAGATTACCGACGACCCAACCCCGATCTATGCTCTAATCGGGCTCAAGGCGGGTCAGGATGAATTGTTCGACCCACCCACCACCCACTTGGTAGCCACTGTCGATGATTTAACTGACATGTTGGACTATGCCTCTAAGGAGGCAGAATACATGGATGAGGAGGATCGTGCCCTCCCTCCCGTTCGCATCGGGCGATGGGCTGCCACCTCCACTTATGATGTCTGCATGGTGGACACTCCGAAAAATGATGGCAACAAATCGGGTGAAGCGCCGTCAAGGCGCCGGAAGCCGCATAAACGGTCAAAAGGAAAAAGTGGAGAAAGGTCGGCACCTTGGACGGAGATACCCCGGAAGACCTTGGCGGTCCCGAAATCCCTAAACACCCGTTAGAGGGCCAGGAGAAGCCGGAAGACCAGCACACCCCCGACGATCTAAAATGATTCCGAGGACGACAGTTACCTCCCCCCTGTCGAGGAGGAGGACATCCCGGAAGCCGATGACTTCTCCATCCCAGATAATCTTGAAGATCAGGAACTGTTTAGGCAACAGCTTATAGCCATGGCCCGTAGCCTGAAAGCAAAAGAACGGCGGCTTAAAACCGAACAAGACAACCTCAACGATCGATGAAGGAGAACACTCTTAGCTGAGGAAGGATACGACACCGGTCTATCGGACAAACCTAAGAGCTATCCACGCAGAAGGCTACTACCACAATTCAATGACGAGCTCACGGATACGCCGTCTCCCAAACACACCCTATACGACAAGCCAGACCGCCCTCCTCGAGGACGAGATAGGACGGCTGACGACACCGGCTATAGGTCGATGATACCCCACAGATGGGGAAAAGAGCCACTATAGCCTGATGACAGGTTCGACCTACGACACGACCTGGACCATCGAGAAGGTCGTGCGTGATCCATCTACGGATCCAGAGGATACTCACCCGACAAACGTGAAGGGGATCGGCCTTGGCTCGACCACAACAATAAAGGTCGGGAACGAAACCGGGCTAGGACAAATGCCGATCACCGGCATGACATAGCTCGGGTCAGAGGCGCTGCCCACCCATTGTGCTTCACGGACAAGGTGATGTAGTACCAGTTCCCGGAAGGGTTTAAACCCGTAAACATAGAGCAATACGATGGGACTATTGACCCAACCGAATGGATTGAGGATTTCCTCCTCCAAATCCACATGGCGCGAGGAGATGACCTCCACGCCATCAAGTACCTACCCCTGAAGCTTAAGGGGCAGCTCGGCACTGGTTAAACAGCCTCCCCGAAAACTCCATTGGGTGTTGGGAGGATCTAGAAGATGCATTCCGATCTAACTTCCAGGGCACTTATGTTCGACCGCTGGACTCCTTTGACCTAAGCAACGTCGTCTAGAAGCCAGGAGAAACCGTGCAGCTATTCTGGAATCGGTTCTTGACCAAGAAAAACCAGATCGTTGACTACCCGGACGCCAAAGCCACAGCCTCTTTCAGGCACAATATTCGGGATGAATGGCTGGCTCATCAGCTCGGTCAGGATAAACCCAGGACAATGTCCGCCCTTACATCACTCATGACTCGCTTTTGCGTGGGTGAGGATAACTGGCTAGCAAGACGTAGCCACAACCCCGAAGACCCCGGAACCTCTGAAGTTCAAGATGGAAACGGGAAACCAAAGCGCAACAAGAATAAGCGTCAGCACAACTATAATGCTGCCGATGACACGACCGTTAATGCCGGATTCCGCAATTCCCGACCTAGGCAACGGAAGAAGCCTCCTAATGGCAATCGCCACGGATCCACCCCGCTGGACAAGATCATGGAGAGGCCTTGCCAGATCCATGGCCCTCAAGAGAAGCCCGCCAACCACACCAACTGCAACTGTTGGGTATTCAAACAGGCTGGCAAGCTCGCATCCGAGGACCAAGGCAAGAGCCCACACAGCGAAGACGAGGATGAGCCCCGCGGTCTGACTAGTGGAAGACAAAAGAAATTCCCTCCAGAGGTAAAAAATGGTAAACATGATATACACCACTCATATACCCAATAAGGAGAGGAAGCGCGCCCTTCGAGAGGTCTATGCCATAGAGCCTGTAGCCCCGAAGTATAACCCATGGTCGGCATACCCGAACACCTTCGATCGAAGTCCAGTATCCGTCATGGGGGTTTGGCTGCCCTCGTCCTAGACCCCATCATAGACGGGTATCACCCCACTAAAGTCCTAATGGACGGAGGAAGTAGCCTCAATCTGATATATTCAGAAACGGTGAAAAATATGGGTATAGATCCGTCGAGTATCAAACCCAACAACACTACCTTTAAAGGAGTGATCCCAGGCGTCGAAGCCCGGTGCACGGGCTCTGTAAGCCTGGAAATAGTGTTCGGCTGGCTCGATAACTTTTAAAGCGAGGACTTGATCTTCGACATCGTACCTTTCCACAGCGGCTATCACTCCCTGCTCGGCCGTACATCGTTTGCTCGCTTTAATGTCGTCCCACATTACGCATACCTCAAGCTCAAAATGCCCGGCCCCAAGGGAGTCATTATTGTTAATGGCAACACGGAGCGTTCCCTCCGAACTGAGGAACATGAGTTAGCCCTGGCGGCTGAATTCCATTACAATGATGATCGGCAAACGTCGATATCCACCGTAAATGCATGTACGGCTAGGAAGCCAGCCCGATTTCAACCAAAAGTCCCAGAACCTTCTTCTCCCCATAAAAATGGACTTGCCCCACATCGTACCACCCTAGAACCAGCAAAGTACGTGCCAAGGAGGTACAACTTCGCGCTTAAAATTCCATGGGCGGCGGTGGGGAAACACTAACAAAGGGTAAACGTTTGGCTGGACCGAACTATCACCATTACATGTCTTCGGACACACTACAGGTACCATAAAGTACCTGCTAAGGCGTAAAGCTCATTCACACTTTGGTGACTTCTGAAGATTTTTCTCCAAAGTCCGCTCGCCGAACAGGACAACTCATAGCAGTATACTACTCTTTAGGAGACGCAGGAGCAGACAAACGACAGGGCACATCGAGGACGTCAGGTCACCCATCGAAGACCCCTGGTACAACCCCTCCTAAAAGGTTTATATTTCATTTTTAGATACCTATATACAGATATATCATATATGATAGTTTCGCTGTATTTTTTGGCACATTTCTCTATTTTCTCCTTCTTCCTGCGAACTTGTTTGGTACTCATTACGATGCAACCGGCTAATAGACCGGGGCCTCGAACATAAAAAATCGCCCTAAGCACAATTGATTTTGCGTTCGGTGTCTTGGAATTCTGCTTGATATGCATTGGTTCCGAACTATGTCTCGGGTCAATAGTTGGGTTGCCCGACTCCTGTGTTTTCCCCTTTACGTTCCGCTTGTTTGGCTAAAAGGGCAAAGGGAGCACCACTGCGATTGTGCTTCTAGCTAGCCTGGTCAAGCGACTCAGTGGAGAAAGCCGAAAATTGACTGTCATAGTATGCAAGAACCGGACTGTGAAGCCGAGCTTAAATAAACCTCGTTAGAGGTTATTCCATGTGATACGATGGGTTTGGTAGTTGTACAAGCCATGTGATATCGGCTTTGGCCGCGGTTCATCCGAACATCACAAACCCCTGGGGGCTAGTCATCAGCCCCCCGCACTCCTTTCTCGCGCCCCAACGGCTAAGTGAACGCAATAAAGCATTGTGGTCCGGCTGCCTTGTCCGCCCCCACACTACCGCCTTCGGGTACCGATAGTTCGGCTAAGGGTCACAGTGCATTGGCAGAGACACCCCGCGTAGTATCTACATGGGGGCTGAAGCTGACGACCCGCAACTTTCAGTTTCAATGGCCACACGGGAGTTATAAAGGATGCAAAACACGAAAAACATGGTAAACCATGCATCTTCAATATAAACGCATTAAAAGGTCTTCGGACATATTACAATGCATTTACTCATAAATATTTTCTCTCTAACATTGAGCCTCTATTGCCCGAGCACTCTCCATAACTACGGAGAAGTATCGCTCAGGGTACCTATGCTCCTTTCCAGGGGGCAGCGGAGCAGTGGCTATCTTCGTCGGATCAAGACCCGCCCAGTGCACCTTGGCCCTTGCGAAGGCCATCCGAGCTCCCTTGATATAGGAGCACCGCATTTGTGCTTCGATCCGAGGCGAGGCGTTGCTCAGCTTCTGCACCAGGACGAAGTAGCTGCTCGGCAATGGCTCGTCGGGCCACAGCCGGATGCAGAGATCCTTCATGGCCGGCTCTGCCATCCGGTGTAGCTCCATCAGCTGCTTCAGCTGCTCAACAAGGAGAGGAGAGCGCTCGGGGGCTTCAAATTGCGCCCAAAACAGCCGAGCTTCATCTCCCTCTCCCCATGAAGCATAGAACTGGTTTGCGTCCGTTGTGCTCTTCTGGACGTCCGAACAGGCGCCTGAGGAACGCCACACTTCGGTAAGCAATGCGAACTTGCTATCCCCGAAGACACACTATAGTAAATACGGCTTACCATCCGTGATAGCCTTGACCTGGCTGACTTGCTCTTCAAAGAACCTCCTATCTAGCCGCTCCTTTTGGAGATCGGATTTCAGAGTGGATAGTTCGGTGGCCTGCTCCTTACCTTTGTGCTCGAGGTCCTCGCACTTTTGGTCGGCGTCTTTGAGCTCCTGCTGGATTTCCTCCACCCGATGGTGCTGAAGCGATCAATCGGATGGGTGTGTTGCACCTCCACTATGTATAGGCATCCGGCACGGGCTCAACTCTTGGGCCTCGCACGGATCCTAAAGCCCATGTGTTCCTTCCCTTCAGCGCGTGACCCCTTAGGTTCTCATTCACTTGGTCGCGAGTCAGATCACATCCGACTCGACCAGTCGGTAGCGGCCTCTAGAAAAACATGCCGACTCCAAGTGTCTGATGAAGCTAGTAGGCGAACCTGTACTTCACACTTCTGTTCCCTTTGCCACACGATATATGTTGTCGTGCACAAGGCGATATGGTCACCCTTGTTGCAGCACGACCTCTTTCTCGTTCCGGTGAATCCGACCAACATTCGGATTATCTCATAATCCTCATCGCCTGGCCATGCTTATCCAGGTCGGATCACCCGAGGGGCCCAAAGTATATCTCTCCTGGTAGGAGGGGAAAATCCCATCTTGCTCGACCATGTCTCGCAGCATGGGTCTGGACAAGCCCGAAACCTACCTTTGTAACTATGCAGTCACGGAGTAGCGTTCGGTCAGACCAAAGCAAGTCTGTCACCATCCCAAGTACATGTGCCAGCTTAGGTCTTAGGACATAGAACGTATGTTGTACTAGAGACTCACAGATGACCTATCGCTGCGTCTCATAGTTGGGTCTATCCAACTCAGACCTTATCTCGACTCGGATCCGACTATGTCGAATCCGACAAGACCTTTCTGATTCCATATTATCCGGCTAGCATCCAATGCTACATGGTCAGTGAGACCGGACCATCCACCGTGTCATATGCCAGTCTGGTTAGTTGTGCATCCACACAACCCTTTGGACTAGGGACCATTTCGGACAGTTATTATACAATGCATAGTCTCACAAAAAAGTCACGTACTTGTTAATACACATCAATGATAATGTCCAAGGACTATCTTTATTCATAAACACATAGGAAATATCATCATACATGATTGCCTCTAGGGCATATCTCCAACAATCTCCCACTTGCACTAGAGTCAATCAAATAGACATCGAATGCCCATAGCTCTAACGTGCCGCTCATGCTTGGGTTGTGGAAGCGGCTTAGTTAACGGGTCTGCAACATTTGCATCCGTATGAATCTTGCACAAATTGGTATCACCTTTCTCTACGAGATTTCGTATCAAGTAATATTTTCGGTCTATGTGCCTGGTCTGGCAGTATTGTCTCGGCTCCTTGGCCTGTGCGTGGCACCTGAATTATCGCAATAAAGGCCCAATGGTTTTGGCCAGCCCGGGAACACACCAACATCTTCCAGGAACTTCCGAATCCGAACACCTTCCTTTGTGGCTTCACAAGCCGCAATGTATTCGGCCTCCGTTGTGGAGTTGGCCACCATATCTTGCTTGGAACTCGTCCAGCTCACTGCTTCTCCATTCATGACATACACGAATCCAGTTTGCGATCGACAATCATCCCTATTGGTTTGGAAACTAGCATTAGCGTAACCCTTTACGTAGAGCTCCTCCTCACCTCCATAAACTAGGCACATCTCTTTAGTCCTTTTCAGGTACTTCAAGATAGTTTTCATCGCTACCCAGTGACTCTCACCTGGGTCGGCCTGGTATCTACTTGTTAAGCTTATTGCATAGGTAACATCAGGCCATGTACATAGCATGGCATACATGATGGATCCAATTGCCGAGGCATATGGAATCCTACTCATCCGGTTTCGCTCATCAGAAGTCGTAGGACTCCGAGTCTTGCTTAGCCTTACACCATGTGAGACGGGCAAGAACCGTTTCTTGGCCTCACAAATGTTGAACCTCTTCAACACTAGGTCTATGTACGTGCTCTGGCTCAAGCTGAGCAGCCTCCTCGATCTATCTCTATAGATCTTGATGCCTAAAATGTACACTGCGTCTCCAAGGTCTTTCATCGAAAACTTGCCATTCAACGATTCCTTGACTAAGTTCAGCATCAAAACATCATTTCCGATCAGCAGTATGTCATCCACATACAAGATCAAAACTACTATTGAGCTCCCACTAGACTTCTTGTATAAACAATAGTCCTCTTCGTTCTTGATGAAACCAAGGTCAGCGATGACTTCATCAAAACGAATGTTCCAACTCCGAGCTACTTGCCTCAATCCATAAATGGATCTCTTGAGCTTGCATATTTTACCAGCGTTAGTTGGATCGACAAAACCTTCGGGATGTATCATGTATACATCCTCTTTTAAATTTCCATGAAGGAAAGCCATTTTGATATCCATCTGCCATATCTCATAATCAAAATATGGAGCTATAGCTAGTATGATCCTCACCGACTTTAGCATCGCTACCGGCGAGTAGGTCTCGTCGTAGTCAATTCCTTGAACTTGCCCATAACCTTTAGTGACAACCCGTGCTTTGTGGATCTGAACATTTCCATCCACATCGGTTTTCTTCTAAAAGACCCATTTGCAACCAATGGCAACTACGCCAGGTGGGGGATCAACCAAGTCCCAGACTTGCTTCTCATCCATGGACTTTATATCGTATCTCATGGCCTCTAGCCATGCCTCAGAATCCGGGCTCACCATCGCTTCTTCATACGTGGACGGCTCATCGCTTTCCAGCAACAATACATTGTGCATTCTGCGTAATCTTTCCGACCTCCGTGGCTCCGGTGCCGACTCCACTACGGGTTCCCTGATCAACTCCGGTATGATCTCATCACCAGCCGAGTCGTCCCCGAGTGGCTCTCGAATTTGTTCGAGTCGCACCGTTCTCCCACTGTCCTCCCGATTGAGAAACTCTTTCTCTAGGAAAACCCCGTTCCGAGCAACAAACACTTTGTTCTCTTCTCGGTTGTAGAAGTTATATCCCAAGGTTTCCCTCGGATATCCCACAAATATGCATTTATCCGACTTGGGTGTAAGCTTGTCCGACATGAGTCGCTTGACAAATGCTTCACAACTCAAAATCTTTAGAAAATACACACTAGGACTCTTCCCAGTCCACATCTCATGTGGTGTCTTGTCTACGGATTTAGATGGTACCCTATTAAGTGTGAAAGTTGTAGTTTCTAGAGCGTGTCCCCAGAATGACAAGGGTAAATCCGATTTGCTCATCATCGATCAGACCATGTCCAACAAGGTTCAATTTCTCCTTTCTGACACACCATTTCTCTGCGGCGTACCTAGAGGTGTGAGCTGAGGTACTATACCTCAACTTTTCAGATGATTATCAAACTCCTGGCTCATGTACTCACCTCCACGAACTGATAGTAGAAGTTTTATCATCTTGCCGAGCTGATTTTCAACCTCGTTCTGAAACTCTTTGAACTTTTCAAAAGTTTCCGACTTGTGCCTCATCAAATAGATATATCCATATCTACTCAAGTCATCGATAAAAGTCAGGAAGTACTGATAGACACCTCTGGCCGTTGTGTTCATTGGACCACACACATCACTATGTATAAGCTCCAACAACTCGGACGCCCTCTCGCAACTCTTTGCAAAAGGAGACTTAGTCATCTTGCCTAGCAAGCATGATTCGCATGTCTCAAACGACCCGAAGTCGAACGAAGTTAGGAGTCCATCATCATGGAGCTTCTTCATGCGTTTCAGACTAATGTGTCCAAGCCGGCAATGCCAGAAGTATGTCGGATTTATCTCATTAGGCTTATGCCTCTTGACATTCACGTTATAGACTGGTTCCGTTTCTAGATTCAAAATAAATAGCCCATCTACTATGGGTGCATAGCCATGGAACATTCCATTCAAATAAAATGAACAACCATTGTCCTTTATATTGAATTCATAACCTTGACTCATCAAACATGAGGCAGAAATAATGTTCCGACTAAGTGCGGGAATGTAATAACAATTATTCAATTCCAAAATAAATCCTAAAGGAAGCTTGAGCTGCATCGTGCCGACCTCCAACACATCAACTCTTGCTTTGCTGCCGACCCTGATGTCAATCTCCCCTTGTGCCACACGCCTAGTTCTTACTAGGCCCTGCATCGAGTTGCAAATATGAACAACCGATCCGGTATCAAATACCCAAGAGCTACTAGGTATGTCAACAAGGTAAATGTCTATAACATATGTAACAAGTGTACCTTTGCCTGAAGAAGCATCTCCGGCCTTCTTGCCGTGCTCAGCAAACCACTTGCTAAAGTTCCTCTTCTAGTGACCAGTGTCCTTGCAGTGAAAGCAAATGGTCTTTGAGTTCGGTCTGGACTTTGGCTCAGCGGCGGAGACAGCCTTCTCCGTGCCCTTTGTCTTACCCTTTTTCTTGGACCAACTCTTCTTGAACTTAGCCGAGTTCTGCACCATCAACACTTGATGTGTGCCTTTCTTAATATCTTGCTCTGCCACCTTGAGCATCCCATGTAATTCGGTGAGCTTCTTATCCATGCCATGCATATGATAGTTCGAGATGAACGTCCCATAGCTAGGTGGAAGAGAACCCAAAATTACACCCGTGGATAGCTCGTCCCCAAGTGGGAAGCCTAACCGATCCAAAGCTTGCACGTACCCGATCATCTTGATCACATGCGGGCTTAGTGGATCACCCTCCTTCAGCTTACAATTCGTCAAGGACTGCCAGACGTTGAACCTTTCGGTCCTAGCATGTACCTGAAACATGCTCTTCAAACTCTCGATCATATCGAAAGCCTGAATGTTTTCGAAATGTTGTTGCAAATCGGGCTCCATACAAGCCAGCATGAGGCATCTGATCTCGTTTGATTCATCAACGAGTTTCTGGTGGGCAATCTTTGTTGTGGCATTAGCATTCTCGCCAGGTTCCTCTAGAAGTGGATCCTCTAGAACATGTTCCTTTTTATCGTGCTTGAGAACAATTCTCAGATTTCTATACCGGGTGGTAAAGTTTGTTCCATTCAGTTTTTCCTTTTCCAGAATTGATTTCAATGCAAAGTTGGGTTGAGCAGGTGGTGCCATTGATCTACAATAGAAAATATGCAATCACTAAGCAATGTGTTTATGTAGAGTAATTCAAGCCTTAAACAGAACTACTCCCACTGAAGTCAGCATCCCTCCGCAAACTCTCAGTGATTTAGGACCCGTCTAGCGCGAGCAACTAGTGAGCTTTAGCATCACTGCTTGCCAACTTGCCTATTCGGTAAGCAACTCCTTGCTAATCGTATCTCTATACGACTCCTGTCGGTTGGGTAGATATCTCATACCTCAGCTCCCAACCTTCTCTGCCACAAGTCCCAAAACCGTTTTGATAGCCTTGTCAAGTTAACCCGATGCAGTGCATGTCCGTGTCCGACACGAACCCTCCAGTTCAAGGACACCTAGTAGAACGTCAATTTTATGAGCCCACCACTAGACGTACTTGACATGCGAAGGAGCAACATCCGGAATGGCAATGTGCTTGATATTAATGAGGGATCTTTCTACCATACTAACATGCATAGAAACAAGAAGCAATATCAATCACATATAAACATAAATATGTGAAATAGTATGGCTCCTTCATGGAAATCCTTCCAGGTCGGCTCCAACTCCGATGACCAAGGAGGAACTACATCTTGTCCGTCTCGCCAGGACGCCAAAGCCTCGAACTTGATCTCTGTCCTCCAACTACTACAACTAGTAATGATTTACAGAGAATGACAAGTCGACACTCAAGTCGTTATACAATATAATGACATCACTTTGGCTCCTGCCGGCTGACAATCATGACACGCAGGTCATGTCAAATTACACATGCATCACATACATATGAGCCATACTATTCACATCAAACCTGCAAAACAAACTTATGCATAGAATCACATTCTACCGGTTTGTGTGATCATGTACGAAATACAAGGCACTACGCACACAACGGTCCCGCTAGCTGGTTAGCGGGCGGGGTCCGAACGGACAGCGCCCCTCGCGGGTGCGGGCAGCGCCCGTCATTTTTGGAAATCACAGATCGCATCTGCACTCCGATCATGCCAAAAATTCTGATTTGACCGATCTCATCGATCATCGTGAACCCAATTCGGATTTACGTTTCACGATTAACCCGGATAGCGGATACCGACCGGTAGGGGTAGGTTGTGTCACGACCTCATCGATTCCGATTGACAGAAAACATAGCCTCAACGATCCCGACGTGCAGTTGATCTCATCAACCATGCACATAGCTAATCTCATGAACGATGACAGATCACATCCGCCGCCGCCTCATATCACATTTGCTACCGATCTGAATCCAAAACCTATAGAAGAGGCTCTGATACCACTGTTGGGTTCTACCGTAGGTGCATCACATTCCAATTAAAAAAATACTATGTTTAGAACATCCAAGAACATGCTATGGAGATGGATCACAAATTGTTACCACTAGACGCGTGGTGCCGTGCAGTAGACGCAGTTTTGGGGCAGCACGTTCATGTGGTCCGTCTCCTCCTCGTCCGAGCTCCCTCGAATAGCCGTTCCGGCCTCCCTCGAACAGCCGGTCGCCGGATCCCACGTACAGGTTCGCCGGAGCAGCACAAGTGCACCGCCTCTAACGGTATCCGCGCGTGCAGGAGGAATACCCGTGTGGCGGACTGCTAGGTCCGATCACACGGTCAGCGGCGGCAAGTGGAGGTCGCTAGTTGCAACTCATGCAAAGCCCTAATGACGGTGCCGAAGCGATCAACCGGATGGGTGTGCCGCACCTCCACTATATATAGGCATCCGGCATGGGCTCATCTCTTGGGCCTCGCATGGATCCAAAAGCCCACGTGTTCCGTCCCTTAAGCACGCGACTCCTTAGGTTCTCGTTCACTTGGTCACGAGTCAGATCACATTTGACTAGACCAGTCGGTAGCTTAAATAAACCTCGTTAGAGGTTATTCCGTGTGATACGATGGGTTTGGTAGTTGTACAAGCCATGTGATATCGGCTTTGGCCGCGGTTCATCCGAACATCACAAACCCCTGGGGGCTAGTCATCAGCCCCCCGCACTCCTTTCTCGCGCCCCAACGGCTAAGTGTACGCAATAAAGCATTATGGTCCGGCTGCCTTGTCCGCCCCCACACTACCGCCTTCGGGTATCGATAGTTCGGCTAAGGGTCACAGTGCATTGGCAGAGACACCCCGCGTAGTATCTACATGGGGGCTGAAGCTGACGACCCGCAACTTTCAGTTTCAATGGCCACACGGGAGTTATAAAGGATGCAAAACACGAAAAACATGGTAAACCATGCATCTTCAATATAAACGCATTAAAAGGTCTTCGGACATATTACAATGCATTTACTCATAAATATTTTCTCTCTAACATTGAGCCTCTATTGCCCGATCACTCTCCATAACTACGGAGAAGTATCGCTCAGGGTACCTATGCTCCTTTCCAGGGGGCGGCGGAGCAGTGGCTATCTTCGTAGGATCAAGACCCGGCCAGTGCACCTTGCCCTTGCGAAGGCCATCCGAGCTCCCTTGATATAGGAGCACCGCATTTGTGCGTCGATCCAAGGCGAGGCGTTGCTCAGCTTCTGCACCAGGACGAAGTAGCTGCTCGGCAATGGCTCGTCGGGCCACAGCCGGATGCAGAGATCCTTCATGGCCGGCTCTGCCATCCGGTGTAGCTCCATCAGCTGCTTCAGCTGCTCAACAAGGAGAGGAGAGCGCTCGGGGGCTTCAAATTGCGCCCAAAACAGCCGAGCTTCATCTCCCTCTCCCCATGAAGCATAGAACTGGTTTGCGTCCGTTGTGCTCTTCTGGAGGTCCGAACAGGCGCCTGAGGAACGCCACACTTCGGTAAGCAATGCGAACTTGCTATCCCCGAAGACACACTATAGTAAATACGGCTTACCATCCGTGATAGCCTTGACCTGGCTGACTTGCTCTTCAAAGAACCTCCTATCTAGCCGCTCCTTTTGGAGATCGGATTTCAGAGTGGATAGTTCGGTGGCCTGCTCCTTGCCTTTCTGCTCGAGGTCCTCGCACTTTTGGTCGGCGTCTTTGAGCTCCTGCTGGATTTCCTCCACCCGAGCTGCATGTTAGGCGCTGGTGGCTTTTAGATCGGAGAGTGCGGCAGCCGCTTGTTCGGCTGCTGCCTTCTCGCTCGCGACCTCCTGCTTCGCCTTCTGAAGCTCGGCCTTGAGCTTCTCCATTTCCTTCGCCAAGGCTACGTAAGCACCAAACATATAAAATACTACGTCGAGAGTACGGTGATGAAGAACTCGGATATTATAATCCCGCTTACCTTGCGCCTCGTCGAATCTCTTATTCAGAGCGTCGAGCTCATCTTCGAAGCTCTTGAACTTCCGATTTAGCTCGTCTAGCTTGGCGGCATTAACAGCCGCTGCCGATGATGAAGCCTACACATAACAAACCCCTATCAGGTTACATGCATTCAAACCTCCGAGCTACCATAAACATGATCACATGTTCAGTCCTCTTAAAAGGCTATTGGAACATTTCGAACAAATATTGTCTCATGCATTGTCCGGTTATTGATCTATGTTGACCCCTAGGTGAGTTTTTTCCAAAATCACCTAGGGCTCGGGGGCTGGTATATATATAACGATAGTAAATTAACAAAACGTTATGAGGTTTACCTGGAAGCCCGTCAGGAGACTCTTGAAGGCCTCCTTCAGTCCACTATGAATGGATTGACTGCTTTGTAAAACCGCACCCATAAGGGTGCGGTGCTCCTCGGAGATGGAGGCCCATGATAGAGCCTTCCCCATAACCGGCCACCCATTAGTCGGCGGCGCCGGTGATCCGTTAGCCCAATCTCCGACCGAGGATTGAACCGGTGGCTCCGATGGCATGGTGAGCTCCGGAGACAACCTTGGAGAGGGCTAGACATCCCCTCATTCGGTCTCCTCAGTATCCAGGAGGGGCTTCCCCCCCAGTCTTCGGTGGCCGAGGCGTTAGCCTCTACCATGACATTGTTGTTGTTGGGTTATACCGTAGGTGCATCGCATGCCAATTAAAAAATATCTACGCGCAGAACATCCAAGAACATGCTACGGAGATGGATCACAGATTGTTACCACTAGACGCGCGGTGCCATGCAGCGGAAGTAGAGTTGGGGTAGCGCGTTCATGTGGTCCGTCTCCTCCTTGTCCAAGCTCCCTCGAACAGCCGTTCCAATCTCCCTCGAACAGCCGGTCACCGCATCCCATGTACAGGTTCGCCGAAGCAGCACAAGTGCACCGCCTCTAACGGTATCCGCGCGTGCAGGAGGAACACCCGTGCAGCGGACTGCTAGGTTCGATCACACGGTCGGCGGTGGCAAGTGCAGGTGGCTAGTTGCAACTCATGCAAAGCCCTAATGATGGTGCTGAAGCGATCAATCGGATGGGTGTGTTGCACCTCCACTATGTATAGGCATCCGGCACGGGCTCAACTCTTGGGCCTCGCACGGATCCTAAAGCCCATGTGTTCCTTTCCTTCAGCGCGTGACCCCTTAGGTTCTCATTCACTTGGTCGCGAGTCAGATCACATCCGACTCGACCAGTTGGTAGCGGCCTCTAGAAAAACATGCCGACTCCAAGTGTCTGATGAAGCTAGTAGGCGAACCTGTACTTCACACTTCTGTTCCCTTTGCCACACGATATATGTTGTCGTGCACAAGGCGATATGGTCACCCTTGTTGCAGCACGACCTCTTTCTCGTTCCGGTGAATCCGACCAACATTCGGATTATCTCATAATCCTCATCGCCTGGCCATGCTTATCCAGGTCGGATCACCCGAGGGGCCCAAAGTATATCTCTCCTGGTAGGAGGGGAAAATCCCATCTTGCTCGACCATGTCTCGCAGCATGGGTCTGGACAAGCCCGAAACCTACCTTTGTAACTACGCAATCACGGAGTAGCGTTCGGTCAGACCAAAGCAAGTCTGTCACCATCCCAAGTACATGTGCCAGCTTAGGTCTTAGGACATAGAACGTATGTTGTACTAGAGACTCACAGATGACCTATCGCTGCGTCTCATAGTTGGGTCTATCCAACTCAGACCTTATCTCGACTCGGATCCGACTATGTCGAATCCGACAAGACCTTTCTGATTCCATATTATCCGGCTAGCATCCAATGCTACATGGTCAGTGAGACCGGACCATCCACTGTGTCATATGCCAGTCTGGTTAGTTGTGCATCCACACAACCCTTTGGACTAGGGGCCATTTCGGACAGTTATTATACAATGCATAGTCTCACAAAAAAGTCACGTACTTGTTAATACACATCAATGATAATGTCCAAGGACTATCTTTATTCATAAACACATAGGAAATATCATCATACATGATTGCCTCTAGGGCATATCTCCAACAGTCTCCCACTTGCACTAGAGTCAATCAAATAGACATCGAATGCCCATAGCTCTAACGTGCCGCTCATGCTTGGGTTGTGGAAGCGGCTTAGTCAACGGGTCTGCAACATTTGCATCCGTATGAATCTTGCACAAATTGGTATCACCTTTCTCTACGAGATTTCGTATCAAGTAATATTTTCGGTCTATGTGCCTGGTCTGGCAGTATTGTCTCGGCTCCTTGGCCTGTGCGTGGCACCTGAATTATCGCAATAAAGGCCCAATGGTTTTGACCAGCCCGGGAACACACCAACATCTTCCAGGAACTTCCGAATCTGAACACCTTCCTTTGTGGCTTCACAAGCCGCAATGTATTCGGCCTCCGTTGTGGAGTTGGCCACCATATCTTGCTTGGAACTCGTCCAGCTCACTGCTTCTCCATTCATGACATACACGAATCCAGTTTGCGATCGACAATCATCCCTATTGGTTTGGAAACTAGCATTAGCGTAACCCTTTACGTAGAGCTCCTCCTCACCTCCATAAACTAGGCACATCTCTTTAGTCCTTTTCAGGTACTTCAAGATAGTTTTCATCGCTGCCCAGTGACTCTCACCTGGGTCGGCCTGGTATCTACTTGTTAAGCTTATTGCATAGGCAACATCAGGCCATGTACATAGCATGGGATACATGATGGATCCAATTGCCGAGGCATATGGAATCCTACTCATCCGGTTTCGCTCATCAGAAGTCGTAGGACTCTGAGTCTTGCTTAGCCTTACACCATGTGAGACGGGCAAGAACCGTTTCTTGGCCTCACAAATGTTGAACCTCTTCAACACTAGGTCTATGTACGTGCTCTGGCTCAAGCTGAGCAGCCTCCTCGATCTATCTCTATAGATCTTGATGCCTAAAATGTACACTGCGTCTCCAAGGTCTTTCATCGAAAACTTGCCATTCAACGATTCCTTGACTAAGTTCAGCATCAAAACATCATTTCCGATCAGCAGTATGTCATCCACATACAAGATCAAAACTACTATTGAGCTCCCACTAGACTTCTTG
This sequence comes from Hordeum marinum, assembly GCA_022496015.1. Lineage (NCBI taxonomy): Eukaryota > Viridiplantae > Streptophyta > Magnoliopsida > Poales > Poaceae > Hordeum > Hordeum marinum. Next base: position 162,795,068 of record CM039676.1, on the reverse strand, counting down.
TATAAACAATAGTCCTCTTCGTTCTTGATGAAACCAAGGTCAGCGATGACTTCATCAAAACGAATGTTCCAACTCCGAGCTACTTGCCTCAATCCATAAATGGATCTCTTGAGCTTGCATATTTTACCAGCGTTAGTTGGATCGACAAAACCTTCGGGATGTATCATGTATACATCCTCTTTTAAATTTCCATGAAGGAAAGCCATTTTGATATCCATCTGCCATATCTCATAATCAAAATATGCAGCTATAGCTAGTATGATCCTCACCGACTTTAGCATCGCTACCGGCGAGTAGGTCTCGTCGTAGTCAATTCCTTGAACTTGCCCATAACCTTTAGTGACAACCCGTGCTTTGTGGATCTGAACATTTCCATCCACATCGGTTTTCTTCTAAAAGACCCATTTGCAACCAATGGCAACTACGCCAGGTGGGGGATCAACCAAGTCCCAGACTTGCTTCTCATCCATGGACTTTATATCGTATCTCATGGCCTCTAGCCATGCCTCGGAATCCGGGCTCACCATCGCTTCTTCATACATGGACGGCTCATCGCTTTCCGGCAACAATACATTGTGCATTCTGCGTAATCTTTTCGACCTCCGTGGCTCCGGTGCCGACTCCACTACGGGTTCCCTGATCAACTCCGGTATGATCTCATCACCAGCCGAGTCGTCCCCGAGTGGCTCTCGAATTTGTTCGAGTCGCACCGTTCTCCCACTGTCCTCCCGATTGAGAAACTCTTTCTCTAGGAAAACCCCGTTCCGAGCAACAAACACTTTGTTCTCTTCTCGGTTGTAGAAGTTATATCCCAAGGTTTCCCTCGGATATCCCACAAATATGCATTTATCCGACTTGGGTGTAAGCTTGTCCGACATGAGTCGCTTGACAAATGCTTCACAACCCAAAATCTTTAGAAAATACACACTAGGACTCTTCCTAGTCCACATCTCATGTGGTGTCTTGTCTACGGATTTAGATGGTACCCTATTAAGTGTGAAAGTTGTAGTTTCTAGAGCGTGTCCATAGAATGACAAGGGTAAATCCGATTTGCTCATCATCGATTAGACCATGTCCAACAAGGTTCAATTTCTCCTTTCTGACACACCATTTCTCTGCGGCGTACCTAGAGGTGTGAGCTGAGGTACTATACCTTAGCTTTTCAGATGATTATCAAACTCCTGGCTCATGTACTCACCTCCACGAACTGATAGTAGAAGTTTTATCATCTTGCCGAGCTGATTTTCAACCTCGTTCTGAAACTCTTTGAACTTTTCAAAAGTTTCCGACTTGTGCCTCATCAAATAGATATATCCATATCTACTCAAGTCATCGATAAAAGTCAGGAAGTACTGATAGACACCTCTGGCCGTTGTGTTCATTGGACCACACACATCACTGTGTATAAGCTCCAACAGCTCGGACGCCCTCTCGCAACTCTTTGCAAAAGGAGACTTAGTCATCTTGCCTAGCAAGCATGATTCGCATGTCTCAAACGACCCGAAGTCGGACGAAGTTAGGAGTCCGTCATCATGGAGCTTCTTCATGCGTTTCAGACTAATGTGTCCAAGCCGGCAATGCCAGAAGTATGTCGGATTTATCTCATTAGGCTTATGCCTCTTGACATTCACGTTATAGACTGGTTCCGTTTCTAGATTCAAAATAAATAGCCCATCTACTATGGGTGCATAGCCATGGAACATTCCATTCAAATAAAATGAACAACCATTGTCCTTTATATTGAATTCATAACCTTGACTCATCAAACATGAGGCAGAAATAATATTCCGACTAAGTGCGGGAATGTAATAACAATTATTTAATTCCAAAATAAATCCTGGAGGAAGCTTGAGCTGCATCGTGCCGACCTCCAACACAAGAACTCTTGCTTTGCTGCCGACCCTGATGTCAATCTCCCCTTGTGCCACACGCCTAGTTCTTACTAGCCCCTGCATCGAGTTGCAAATATGAACAACCGATCCGGTATCAAATACCCAAGAGCTACTAGGTATGTCAACAAGTTAAATGTCTATAACATATGTAACAAGTGTACCTTTGCCTGAAGAAGCATCTCCGGCCTTCTTGCCGTGCTCAGCAAACCACTTGCTAAAGTTCCTCTTCTAGTGACCAGTGTCCTTGCAGTGAAAGCAAATGGTCTTTGAGTTCGGTCTGGACTTTGGCTCAGCGGCGGAGACAGCCTTCTCCGTGCCCTTTGTCTTACCCTTTTTCTTGGACCAACTCTTCTTGAACTTAGCCAAGTTCTGCACCATCAACACTTGATGTGTGCCTTTCTTAATATCTTGCTCTGCCACCTTGAGCATCCCATGTAATTCGGTGAGCTTCTTATCCATGCCATGCATATGATAGTTCGAGATGAACGTCCCATAGCTAGGTGGAAGAGAACCCAAAATTACACCCGTGGATAGCTCGTCCCCAAGTGGGAAGCCTAACCGATCCAAATCTTGCACGTACCCGATCATCTTGATCACATGCGGGCTCAGTGGATCGCCCTCCTTCAGCTTACAATTCGTCAAGGACTGCCAGACGTTGAACCTTTCGGTTCTAGCATGTACCTGAAACATGCTCTTCAAACTCTCGATCATATCGAAAGCCTGAATGTTTTCGAAATGTTGTTGCAAATTGGGCTTCATACAAGCCAGCATGAGGCATCTGATCTCGTTTGATTCATCAACGAGTTTCTGGTGGGCAATCTTTGTTGTGGCGTTAGCATTCTCGGCATGTTCCTCTCCTTTAGAACATGTTCCTTTTTATCGTGCTTGAGAACAATTCTCAGATTTCTATACCGGGTGGTAAAGTTTGTTCCATTCAGTTTTTCCTTTTCCAGAATTGATTTCAATGCAAAGTTGGGTTGAGCAGGTGGTGCCATTGATCTACAACAAAAAATATGCAATCACTAAGCAATGTGTTTATGTAGAGTAATTCAAGCCTTAAACAGAACTACTCCCACTGAAGTCAGCATCCCTCCGCAAACTCTCAGTGATTTAGGACCCGTCTAGCGCGAGCGACTAGTGAGCTTTAGCATCACTGCTAGCCAACTTGCCTATTCGGTAAGCAACTCCTTGCTAATCGTATCTCTATACGACTCCTGTCGGTTGGGTAGATATCTCATACCTCGGCTCCCAACCTTCTCTGCCACAAGTCCCAAAACCGTTTTGATAGCCTTGTCAAGTTAACCCGATGCAGTGCATGTCCGTGTCCGACACGAACCCTCCAGTTCAAGGACACCTAGTAGCACCTCAATTTTATGAGCCCACCACTAGACGTACTTGACATGCGAAGGAGCAACATCCGAAATGGCAATGTGCTTGATATTAATGAGGGATCTTTCTACCATACTAACATGCATAGAAACAAGAAGCAATATCAATCACATATAAACATAAATATGTGAAATAGTATGGCTCCTTCATGGACATCCTTCCAGGTCGGCTCCAACTCCGATGACCAAGGAGGAACTACATCTTGTCAGTCTCGCCAGGACGCCAGAGCCTCGAACTTGATCTCTGTCCTCCAACTACTACAACTAGTAATGATTTACAGAGAATGACAAGTCGACACTCAAGTCGTTATACAATATAATGACATCACTTTGGCTCCTGCCGGCTGACAATCATGACACGCAGGTCATGTCAAATTACACATGCATCACATACATATGAGCCATACTATTCACATCAAACCTGCAAAACAAACTTATGCATAGAATCACATTCTACCGGTTTGTGTGATCATGTACGAAATACAAGGCACTACGCACACAACGGTCCCGCTAGCTGGTTAGCGGGCGGGGTTCGAACGGATAGCGCCCGTCATTTTTGGAAATCACAGATCGCATCTGCACTCCGATCATGCCAAAAATTCTGATTTGATCGATCTCATCGATCATCGTGAACCCAATTCGGATTTACGTTTCACGATTAACCCCGATAGCGGATACCGACCGGTAGGGGTAGGTTGTGTCATGACCTCATCGATTCCAATTGACAGAAAACATAGCCTCAACGATCCTGACGTGCAGTTGATCTCATCAACCGTGCACATAGCTGATCTCATGAACAACGACAGATCACATCCGCCGCCGCCTCATATCACATTTGCTACCGATCTGAATCCAAAACCTATAGAAGAGGCTCTGATACCACTGTTGGGTTCTACCGTAGGTGCATCACATGCCAATTAAGAAAATACTACGTTTAGAACATCCAAGAACATGCTATGGAGATGGATCACAAATTGTTACCACTAGACGCGTGGTGCCGTGCAGTAGACGCAGTTTTGGGGCAGCACGTTCATGTGGTCCGTCTCCTCCTCGTCCGAGCTCCCTTGAATAGCCGTTCCGGTCTCCCTCGAACAGCCGGTCGCCGGATCCCACGTACAGGTTCGCCGGAGCAGCACAAGTGCACCGCCTCTAACGGTATCCGCGCGTGCAGGAGGAATACCCGTGTGGCGGACTGCTAGGTCCGATCACACGGTCAGCGGCGGCAAGTGGAGGTCGCTAGTTGCAACTCACGCAAAGCCCTAATGACGGTGCCAAAGCGATCAACCGGATGGGTGTGCCGCACCTCCACTATATATAGGCATCCGGCACGGGCTCAACTCTTGGGCCTCGCATGGATCCAAAAGCCCACGTGTTCCGTCCCTTAGGCACGCGACTCCTTAGGTTCTCGTTCACTTGGTCACGAGTCAGATCACATCTGACTAGACCAGTCGGTAGCTTAAATAAACCTCGTTAGAGGTTATTCCGTGTGATACGATGGGTTTGGTAGTTGTACAAGCCATGTGATATCGGCTTTGGCCGCGGTTCATCCGAACATCACAAACCCTTGGGGGCTAGTCATCAGCCCCCCGCACTCCTTTCTCGCGCCCCAACGGCTAAGTGAACGCAATAAAGCATTATGGTCCGGCTGCCTTGTCCGCCCCCACACTACCGCCTTCGGGTACCGATAGTTCGGCTAAGGGTCACAGTGCATTGGCAGAGACACCCCGCGTAGTATCTACATGGGGGCTGAAGCTGACGACCCGCAACTTTCAGTTTCAATGGCCACACGGGAGTTATAAAGGATGCAAAACACGAAAAACATGGTAAACCATGCATCTTCAATATAAACGCATTAAAAGGTCTTCGGACATATTACAATGCATTTACTCATAAATATTTTCTCTCTAACATTGAGCCTCTATTGCCCGAGCACTCTCCATAACTACGGAACATACTACAACAAGGATGGAAGCAAACATCATAATCATATAAACAAAGGCATTCGAATATGCCACAGTTAGATAAACAAGACATAGAATCTTACAACACGTTTTGAACATCGACGATCCAGCACCACAGTAAATACAGACGCACCGGAATCAACGGCAGCACAAGCGCCACCTAGAGCTCAGCAAAATGGGCAAGCCATTTACGTGCAGACGGACGGTGACCAATAAGAACTAAATCCACTACCGAGTTGAAAGTTCTCATTCGATTGAGTTGGAAGCCAAAAAAATACCGTAGGCCGGTGGAGAGCGCCCTGATCTATTGTTTACGCGGGTTGGATAACAAAATGGGTGGTCGAGCGAAGAGATCGGCGAGGCGGTGGAAGCACCAGAGAGCAACGGGAGTGAGAGGTGGAGTACTGGACGGGGGAGGGTGAAACGAGTGGTCAGAGGAGGAAGAAAGAGGTCCTGGGCCTTATCCAGGGGCCCATCGGCCTCCCACAGGCCGACAGGTGGCTCTTTAGCCCCCCTCTGGCCGACAGGCCTCTCCCCAGATTCTGATTGGCCGACAGGGGGCCCTTTGGCCTAGGGTCGGCTGACAGGGGGCTCTTCGGCCTGGTGCTGGCCGACGGGCCCCTCTTCGGCCTAGTGGTGGCCGACGGGGTGCCAAATTTGATATTTTTGAAAATGGGTTTACTTTATCCGAATTTGGTGTATTTTTGGTGCTAGTTTTGAAAAAAAAACGGGGAACGGGTGGGTCTCTTTTTTTTTTTTGTTTCGGGCCAGCCAGGTGTTTTCCTGCGATCGTGTATCGGGCCCTATAAGAGGCTGATAGTAACCGAATAATATTACGTTACTTGTAACAAAATGGCTCTATCCTACTTCCTCCGTTCAAAATTACTTTTCACATAAATGAATAAAAATGAATGTATCTAGAATTAAAATACATCTAGATACATCCATTCATATGACAAGTATTTCCGGACGGAGAGAGTATATATGTCCTTGCAACATTACTTATAGCTAATTCCTTAAGTTGATTTGTTTTGTAAGTGAATGTGATCGGATCCACTCCCCTCTATGCTAAACTCAACGTACTCTATTCACAAATAAGTCATATGTTTTGTATTGTGAAACCCGTTCAAAGTCTTCACAGTGTCCTTGACAGCTAAAGAAATTGCGAACGAAAATTTAAAACTATCCATTTTTGGGGGATGCCCCTGTAACCTCTCCCACTTCCACCGCAAGAATTAAATATTCACTCATTGTCTCCACTACTCATCGCATGAGTGACGCATGTCGAGTGGAGAGCAAGGTTCAGGGGCATAAATGTCCAAAATCTTCAGACTCCTCGAAAATTTCTCTGCCCTATAAATACCACCATCACTTTCCCTCTCTCATTTACTCCGCTCGCCATCTCTCTCGCTCCTGTCGCTCTCGAGATCAAACCTAGCGCCGCCGCTGGATTTCATCACCCCCAGGAAAGATGAGCTTCTCTACCTCATTTTCTTCGAAGTCGTACTCACGCTACACACAGATCTCGTCCCTATGTCACCACCGTAGGTGTCTTCGACCGCCAAGTTAGGGCATGGAAGATCTGACCTTTTGGCTTCTTTCTCCTCGCCAACCAGTTCATCATGTTCTTCGCTTGGGGTAACTAAAACTTGTTTTTACTACCCCATTTGATCTTTTTCTTACCACAAATTCTTCAAGTGATGTTTTATTCTTCATAAATTCATCTATTCGGCACTTATAAATCTTCCCAATCTTGCATTATTTCTCTAATAATGATTTTTCAAGATTCCTCAATTGTGTGAATTGTTTCAATCTGCAGAACTCTGAAACCTAAGACAAGAACACTGAGTGAAATTCTTCAAGATGAAAATGGTAAAATTCCTCAACCTGAGTATTTTTTAAAGAACTTCCGAGAACGCATATGACCTTCCCAAATTCTTCGCAACCATACTCTATTCATAGGTACACATTTCAGCTGTCGAATCTATAGGTTCTCATTAGCTTAATTCATTTGTAGCTCGGCTTGAGGAAAAGCTTCAAACATCTTTAGAAATTTCAAGAGTTCAATTTCCTACGTTTGAGAAAATGGCAGATGAAAAGAGACTGAGAAATAACACAAGACGTGTATGGAAAAGATCAAGAGGAGATGGGCAAAGGAGTGGAAAGAGTACATATAGTTCACTCCCAAATACATGAAGGAATTCGTTGTAGAGCCTCCATGCCCAATACCACCGTTGGCACCAAGCCAAGTGGAAGATCCCACCAGTGTTAGGAGGGGTGAAGAATTTCCTGCTGAATGGGCTATTGTCAAGCCAAATTGCAAAGATAGGCCAAAGTTGTTGTTGAGAAATTCATCAGAGACTCAAAAGGCTCACCTAACGCATCTGGTAGTAGCAGTGCTACCAAGAAGGCCATGCCAAAGAACTTAGCGTTGAAGAAAAAGCCTTCAGCTCATGTGCCCTCACGACCATCTTCTTCAATGACCGCAGTTTTCAATGCCCCCTCCTCCAGCAAATTCTTCAAGGGTTGTCCCAATGCCCTTAGTGGCCACAACCTCACCCGCCGCTATTGCAAAGGCATCAACACCAGTTCACCTTGCAACTTGCCATCGCACCTCAGTGTTCTCAATTGCCTCACGCGCATCCGCCTCAGCATCTGCACCAGCCAGTGCCCACACTTCTTCAAGTGGCACTGCAAAGACTAAAGCCACTGTCGGGCATGCTACAAGACCCAACCTAAAGATAGTCATAATTAAGGTCCCCACATGACTCTGGTGACTTTGCTGATGAAGAAGAACTTTCCTATATCATCAGGGACAAGCAACAAAAGGTTGCAGCAGCAAGGGGACCACTAGTTCCCCTCATCCTGGATCCAAAACAGGTCCTTGACTTCACTGTCATCTCGCAGAAGAATCCAGAAACACGTCTTGACAACTTGAATCTGCCTCCTAGTCCTCTTCATGTTTTGACGTCATTCATCATGAATGGAAAATACAAGATTCAACAAGCTCTTCAAATCAAGAAGGCACAGTGTCGCAAGGAGCGCGAGCTGAAGAAAAATATCACTACAATGTCACCTCAACAACTCCTTGCCATGCAGACTGAGATATAAAACCTCGGTGATGAGTTTGATAGAAAAGCTTCCTACTGCAGAGGCGTCTCTAACAGATTTGTCAAAGCCACCAATGATGTTATGAAGGAGCACAATGACATGATCAATGATGCTCAAGTTCCACAGGTGAGCACTTCAACACCGCCTGATGATAAATCTGTTGTTGTGCTAGATACACCTGTATATGAAGCAATTCCCAGGGAAACCTTCACTGTTACACCTGATGAAACTGCCAGGACAGCTGAAGAACCAGTTGTTCCTGAAGAAACTGAAATTACGAGGGCAACTTCCAATGTTGTGCGTGAAGAAATTCCCACGATGATAGCATCAGTTGTGCCTGAAGGAATTGCACCACCTTCATCCCCCACTGCTCAATCTTTAAGGGTGAAGAGATTCACACTTCCTTCTGCATCAAAAGCAAAGAAAACAAAGGCTGCAGAAAAATAGGCAGCAAAGAAGAGAAAGGCATTAGGCTCTTTTGAAGCCACCACTATGAAGAAGTTGAAGACGGCTCCAATGTCTTCAACAGAACCTATTGATGTTCCTTCCCTTACTGTCGTTCCTGCCTTTGAGACTATCCCACTTGGTGAAGAATATGAAGTCCCAAATGAGGAAGACGAAGGAACCCACTATGTTGCTACCTCAGAGAAAGTAGATGAAGATATTGAGGTTGAAGGAACTTCTTCACCTCAGGCGGTATCATCGCCCCAGCCTTAGTTGACTGTTGAAGAGGCTGGTGTTGAAGAAATTGAGGAGTATGTTGACATTCATGGTGCTACAACACCTCGGGTTACTAATGAATTTTGGGAACACAATCACCCAAATTCACCCATCACAACTCCCCTCCCTCAATTCCCTTTGTCACTAGCACAGGCTAAAGAGATTATTATTGGCTGTGGAGAGCACACTCACATCTTCAGTCGATTCCTGAAGAAATTCTAACTACATTAGCTGATGAAGTGAATCAGAAGGCTACTAAAGAACTGTTGCTCAAATTCCCACGCCTAAAGGTTATGTGCATTCAACTAACACAGAGATTGTACCACCAACAACCGCTGACGAGATTGCCAAGTCTGACAGGATAACTAACAATAAATGAGTCAACTTGCTATCCAAGGCCCATCTTTGATGTGAGACCTAACACAATCAATTTGCAACCAAACCCCTCATTCCCAGCCAAAGGCAAGAGCGCCAGGAGACCCAAAATTCCTCAGAAGTGATTTCTTTGAGAAGAATTTCTTCATTGGCATCTCTCCTTATGACTCAGTGAAGATTAGGGGTCAACGTTTCTAGACACCAACTCAGATCAACTTCTATTTGTAACTTTTGTTCGACAAGAATAAGGGTTTCCCACATCACCATATTCCTCATGTGAGTATGGAGCACATCTCTAGCTTCACTCCGGTGTTAGAAGTTCTTCGCGATGCCGGACTCCTCAGTTTATGTTGTGATATCTACGACTGGAATGAAGAGCTAATTCTTCAATTATATGCCATTGTGCATCTATCTAGTGAAGCTTCAGATGTTAACACATGGGCTCTTGACTAGATGTCAGAAAACACTTACTACAAGGCCCCTGCTACTGAATTGCTTCAGGCTCTCCCAGTTGATCCCCCTCTGGATGATGCAAAACATGTCTATGATGAACCTGAACTTCCCAACCACCAGATGCAAATGCTCATGGAGCTATTGACTAAAGGTCAAGCTGCAAAAACCTCATTCCTTCTGAAGGATTTGTTGTATGTGCCCCTGACTGTTTATCGCATCTTGGCCAAGACCCTTAGTCTTATCAAAGTCCACAACTCAAATGATGAAGAAATTGTTGTCAAGATGAAGAATTTTTTGTTCTATATTATTCACGGGATTCCCATCAATATACACGATTTCTTCTTGAGGACTTTGGCCAATGTTGCGCAGTCTCCTTTTGATTTGAAGCCGTATGCTTCTTGAATCATGAGATTATGAGATCAAGGTCTTCAATAAACTACAAGGCTAACTATAAGAATCATTTCAACTATCTGCCTCAAGTGGAAATTATTCAAAGTACAATTTCATCAGTTCCTGGAAAAGCCAAGGTTATTCTTGATGAAGGCACTTGACCAGTTGATGGCTAGTTTTTTCAATGCATCTCTCAATCAACAAATGATGACTCTGGATCACAAGATACAACAACCAAGACTACTACACAAAACCCTCATGGTTCTGCTCCCCGTGTGATGACCGAGCATGACCTCCTCATTAGTCTTTGTCAGAAGGTCGATCGCAATCGCAACAGGGATAAGCATCGACTTCATGCTATTCTTGGAAACATGACTATGATGCAAAACTCGGTGAGGAAGAACCACTATTATGCTCATGATATATTTGACCACTGTTGGACGATTAGATCCCACCTCAAGACTGCTGATGAACTTGCTGCCATGGAATTCCAACAAGACTTCGACTGGTGGTATCCACCCAAGAAGTTAAAGAAAGTTCAAGTTCCACAACTCGTCCCTAGCTCATATTCTTCATCGCGCACCACTGATCAAGTTGAGGATCTTGACGATACTTTTGTTGGTTCTTCATCACAAACTGGCCCCAACAACATTGGCGGTCCTCCACCACATTGAAGATGAAATTCTTTAGGGGCATTAGTTCTCAATTTGGTATCCTTTTGGTCATTTGATGAAAAAGGGGGAGAAATTTGAGTTGGTCTTCAAGAGGGTCCTATTATATTTGTTGATACTTTTTTTTAAGTTCCAACTCTCGTTCTTCTGAAGTGTTTGTGAATGAGTTGTAACTTAAGCCCGATGGTCGTCTGACTTTTGAACTGTTTTCTGCATGCTCTACTCTTAATTAATATCTATGCACGCAAGCTGAATTTCATCATACGCCATTTTTCATAATGCATTGCAAATTCTTCATGTTATATGTTCAATGCATTAATGCATTCCAAGATTTAGGGGGAGATCTCCACAATTTTATCTTGCCATGTGCGTTTGCAATCCAAAGCAAATTCCTCAATATGCACATCTTCAGCCGGAGTTCTTCTATATCTTATTATCAAAATTTTCAAACTGTGTACTTACACTCAATATTTTTATCCCGTTCAAAACTTAATCTATTTGTCATCAATCACCAAAAAGGGGGAGATTGTAAGTGCATCTAGTACCCCCTTATTGGTTTTGTAGTATTGATGACAAATAGATTAAGGGACTTATGTGTTTGTGAGTGTACACAAGTTTTATAGTCCCTGAAGAGTTTGGTTTAACCAACGAAAGACGACCCCTAAAAAAATATTAATTCATATGACGAATTTGATATATTTCTTGAAGAAATTGAAGTGAAGAATTCGGTGTGACAATGAAGAAATTGACATGAAAACTTGAAGCGTGAAGACTTTATTTTTCATATCTCATTTCATCTTTTTGAGTCATAGGAAACACCGTACTGTTAAAGGGGGTCTAGGCGAAGCATAGATGCATTTCCAAGTGATGATCATAAACTAAAATCCTAATCTTTAGAGTGATGATTTTGGAAATATTCTATAACGCAAACAAGTTCTTTAGTGATAGAGACAAAGTTCTTCTGGTCACTAATGACTTTGGTGTGACTGAGGAGTTAGGACGTCACCGGTGAGTTGTGCCTACCGTAGCGACTTCAAGTGCCAGACGAATTTGAGAATTCCGATTTCTAACCATTGTTGCGCTTAATGCCAATTTTCCAAAGGATTTTATCCTGACAATGGTCATATCGTTAAAGGGCATATACGTCTTATCATGTCAGGTTGCTCCCAGGTTATAAATAGTCACCCCCCATAACCATTCGTTGGTTGGCTGCTCCAAGAGATAGATTGACACTTGTCATATTGAGCAACCCATTCCTCTGATGACTTAGCGAAAAACCTAAGTGAGGAAAAAACCCATACACCCATAGCCTTAAAAGTGATTGAGCATCACTGAAGAAATTGTCCTGTGTGGAACAGACACCTGTTATATTTGAGGACCGTGTATCTTCTAGAAAGTTAGGCATCATGGTCTAGAGCATCCAAGAGTCATTGTGGATAGTTGGGTGACCAGTTTGTGAAGGTTTTTGAAGTCTAACTTGAAGACTTACCACGAATGATTGGGCGGAGTCTACGTGACTTTAGCTAAAGGGTTTACCATGAGGACTAAGAGTCTTCAGAGTGCAAGCTCAGCCGCCCAACCAGATGTACAATTGTCACAACAGTTGGAATTGGTCGAACAAACTTCGTTGTCTTCACCGAGCATCCTGGTTCTATGTATTCAATCCCTCACTCACATACTTGTACCCTAAAGAAATTGGTTCCTGTTTTGTGAAGACTTTAACTTTGAATTTCTCTATTTCATCATCCCAAATTCTTCAGTCACTCGACTTGTCCTGAATGCTAGTTACTCATTCACTCGCATGCTTGAATTCATCATGATGACCATGTTGTTCATGTATTTCTCATATCGCTGTGTACTTATCTGCTGCACCATTTTTCGTCACACTGTTATTTCCTCATCTACAAATTCCACAATGATGAATTTGAAAAAATTGCCCAATCACACTCCTCTGGCCGATAGTGCTCACTTTCACAAGTATAATCACATCTTAAGCATAAATTCCAAGCATACCAACACAACAGTTTAATTTGATCCATAATGTTTCCCTTTTTCAGTCAACCAATAATCCCTAAAGTATTCCCGGTGATCCAAAGTATATCCCATTATCAAGTTGAATGGAGATTTATTAGGATTACCAAAGTAGTATTTCATGTTCTCCACATAACCATCACCAAGGGTTTTAGGAGGTTCCCCATCTCCATGAGTAGCAAGTAGACCTTTCTTTAGGTATTTCCTATTCCATATCCATAACTAAAGATATTAAAAAACTTAGAACAGAAAATAAAAACTACTTAGTGATAAACCAGACAAGCACACACGAGAATATCAACCGTACACTATTGCTCCCCGGTAACAACGTTAGAAAAAGGTCTTGATAACCCCCAAGTATAGGGGATCGTTTATAGCCTTTTAGATAACTAAGAGTGTTGATCCCAACGAGGATATAAAATTATAATTAATATTCTCTCATGTTTTATCGACCACCGATGCAACTCTATGTGCAACAATGTTCACTATACATGGTACAAGAAATAAACTACTTTGCGGGAATAAAACTAGAAGTACTTTGTAGGTGTAATAAGATAGTTTTGCAAGATAGTAAAGAATGGGGAAATAAAAGTTAGGTGTTGTTTCAATAAAATAAAAATTAAGTTAATGTAGCAAGTGTGGAAAAGTGGTGTAGGATTTGCGAGATTGTCCTAGGCAATCGATAACTAGATCGGTAATCATTATCGCAATGTTATATGAGGGAGAGGCATGAGCTAACATACTTTTCATACTTGGATCATATGAACTTATGATTGGAACTCTAGGAAGCATCCGCAACTACTAAAGATCATTAAGGTAAAACCCAACCATAGCATTAAGTAACAAGTCCCCTTTACTTCCATACGCAACAATCCCTTACTCAGGTATAAGCTTCTATTACTCTCGCTACCCACTATAAGCAAATCATAAACATATTGCAACACCCTATAGAGGGAATACCCCATGTGTGTGCGGCATGTAAGGCGCCATAGCACATCACAAAATAAAACATGTAACTCAAGCCAATCAAGTCATCAATCAAACCATAGTACAAAACAAATCTACTCAAACATCATAACATGGCAACACATCATTGGATAACAATATAAAGCATAAAGAGCCAGGTTCAAGTATGGGTTTCGGTGGGTTGTGGGAGGATGGAGCTCTGTAAATAGATGATAGAAGGTGATGGTGGTGTTGAGGAATATGGCGGGGTTGTTGGTGTAGATCGCCGCTACGCTAGCTCCCCCGACGACACTCCGGTGCCATACGGAGAGAGGGGGAGAGAGCCCACTCCTTCTTCTTCCTTGGCCTCCCCTAGATGGGAGGAGGGTTTCCCCTCTGCTCCTTGGCCATCATGGATCCCGAAGGGGAGTAACTTCTCCAAGATTGGATCTATCTCTGTATCTCATCTGTTTCGTTGTCGGTGCACTAGGAATGGGGTACCCAGTGCCCCTGACTTATGCACAGGTAGTAGTAGTAGAACCCAGTCAAGACTAGCCCAAGAAAGAGGCACCGGTCTTCATGAGATCAAGGAGCACATCAAGAATACAAAGCCAACACCCAAGACCCCGGCAGGAGCAGCCTACATTGGCTAGCTATGCCGGCAAGATCGACGCAACGGCCTAGAACGGGACCAAACCGTGCCGGTCACGTCCCCGGTGCATGTCGAGAACTAAAGCACACGCACCTTCAAGAAAACCCAGCAAGCCGCCCCTCGGCAGGCGCGAGACGATCGGCCACCGTTCCACGACATCGCAACGCCAGTTAGTTGTTAATGCGGTGTCAATCCCTCAGGTGGCTAAGTGGCTCTCGCTAAGCATGTGGTGACACACCAAAAGACAAATTACATCCATTTGACACCCGTCCAGAGGTGTGTCAGGACACTAGGCAACCGTTAGTTAAGCGGTGGTAAGAGCTTGCGGGGATGCATCCCCGCACGCCACCTAGACGAGCATTTATGGCATTTTGTCCTAAGTGCCGGAGTTAGGTATGATAGCACTGTTAGCTATCTAGTCACTAGGTAATGTTTGTTTTGCCACTGTGGTTGCCCCTTGTCCTATAAAAGGAGGACCAAGGCAATCTAGCTCAGGATTCGGACTTTAGGACACTTGTAATCACGTAGTAGCTCTCCCAAAGGCAATTTTGCCGAGTTTGAGCATTGCGTGTGCTTCGTGTTCCTCTGATCAATCCACCAAAGCAGGAGTAGGGTTTTACGCTTCTCAGCGGCCCGAACCTGGGTAAAACACTAGCGTCCCATTGTCGTGCTGTATCAAGACCTCTGCTCTTTGTGCAACTTGACCTCACCCATGCCGAACCACAAAGGTGCCCTTGGTCCCATAGGTGATCATGTGCATCGTGACCCGACATCATTGGCACACTAGGTAGGGGGCATGTGCCATTGCGCGAACCTCAGATTGCGTCGATCTTCATCGTCGTCTTCTTTGCCCATGGATCCCAAGAATAAGGTCGACGTGACCGCGCATCCCTCCACTTTGAAGGCCCCCTCGCATGCAGCCTTGGACGTCGTGCGCACCACAGTGGCGGCAAATGAGGTGGGCATTCTGCGCGACACGACTGGCGCAAGCGGCACCACCATCGGTCCCCCACGACCGAAGCTGGAGCGAGGAACGCCAAGGGAGAGCAACAACAACAACATTCTAGCGAGCTCGACCCTGGTGCTATGGGAGGAGGAAACACTCGGTCTTCACCTCCCTGCCATGCTGGTGGCCACGGCCGCAACAGCGGCGCCCAATCTGGTGCAAGCGGTGATCCTTTGGCTGCACCTGCAAGTTCGGCCTCCTCCACGTCAGACAGCTTCGGCGACCTTTGCCCAACAGCGAGAATGTGGCAACGCTCCTCTTGGTTCCACCAGGAGTCGAGCAATGTTGAGATCCACTTCTCTAGCCAAGGAGGCCATGGCGGCAGAAGCAATGGCGTGGGCCCAACTGCTGCTACACTTCCCGCCGGCGGCTGACAAGATGGACGAATGGAGAGCCAGCATCCAGTGTTTGATCGGCTTTGTCGAAGCCAACAAGTCGCAACATGTAGAGTCGTCGTGACGTTCGCGAACGGTGATCGCGGCCCAGGCTAACGGTTGTGTCGATGGAGTTGCGCCAACGGTGCAATCCCCTCCGCGACAACAAGCCCAGAGGCAGTCACAACTAGCTCCACGTACCGACGAGACCGACTAAGCATCTATGGTTTCCTCCGGCTCGCACGATCACCGGGACCAGCGGCGTGTCCTCGAAGACCAGCAGAGAGAAGACATGCGCATCACCATAGAGTGACGCCGGGAAGCACACCGTCAATCCGACAGGCGCAGATATCGGCGAACCCATGCCCAGTGTGGGTGGGTACCTGCCTTATGAGGTGGGGTGCCCTGCCTTCACTCGCGAGCTGCGAAAGGTCCGTTGGCCATTGGCCCAAGCCTTCAAGCCCAAGCTGACAGAGAAATACGACGGGAAGCTAAACCCAGCGAAGTTCCTGGGCATCTACACGATAGTCGTTCAAGCCGTCGGGGGAAGAGATGAGAAGGTGCTCGCCAACTATTTCCCTTTGGCACTCAAGCCAAACGTGAGATCATGGCCGATGCACCTGCCAGAGAATTCTATTTCATCATGGGTTGACTTGTGCAACGAGTTTGTCGGTGCCTTCATAGGTGGCCACCAGGAGCTAGGACAGCCCAGCGACCTGCAAGTCCTTCCGTAGAAGGAAGGAGAAACCTTGCGGAAGTACATCCAGAGACTCAGTCGAGTGCACCGCAATATTCTGGAGATACACCCCGCAGCTGTGATTGCCGCATTCCACTCGAACGTGTGCAACAGGAGAATGCTAGCCAAGATGAATGTGAAACTCCCAAGACCGTCAATGAGTTGTACACATTGGCGGACAAGTGTGCTCGTGCTGAGGAAGGAAGGCGACTCCCGGGAGAGGAAGCTAGTGTCGAAGTCGATGACGATACCCCTGGCTCAAAAGGGATAAGTGGAAGGCACAACAAGAAGAGTAAGGAAATGACAATGTTGGCCGTTGAGGGCTCTAGTAATCTTAGTGCTTGCAAGAAGGCTAAGGCTGAGGACCCCGGCAAGGAAGCTAACGCGTGTGCTAATTGCAGGGAGGCCGTAGCAGCAGAGAAAACTAGGAAGTCTGACTGGCCATACTACAAAATTCACCGCACCAAGGGTCATGATCTCCAAGAATACCGCCAAGTTGAGCAGCTTACTGAGAAGTAGAAGGGTGAATACGAGAAGCATGACAAGGAGAGAGGCTAAGATGGTGCTGCTGGGAAGGGCCGTGGTGGTAGAGGAGGCCGCCATGACAAGACCCCGCAGCAGAAGGAAAACCTGCTAGAGGCCATGAAAAGAAAGGAGAAGATGATATGAGCGATGATGAGGATGATGGAGAGTCCAATGATCGAGAATTCCAGAGAGCAACTGAAGCCATGTGTGTTGATGGGGGTGCGTCCTTGCATTCCTCTCATCACCAACTCAAGCAGTGGGCGCGTGAGATCAACGCCATGGAGCCAACTACAGAGTCCCGAAGGCCACTCAAATTGTCCCACACGCCTATCATCTTTGATGAAGGGGTTCATCCTTACCGTACCACTGCGGTCGGATGTTTTCCATTGTTGGTCTCTGAGGGAGTCCGGGATTAAGGGGTCCTCGGATTTCCGACCTAATTCTCATAGGTCGGGCTAATGGGCCGCTCGCTGAGGATGAGATTGTTTGAAGGCCCCATCACTAGGGAGGAGACCTCAAGAGCCGTGGCGAGTCTGTCAAGTTGAAGATAGTAGATTAGGCATGTTTTTTCCCTCCAGTGGGCAACCGACCATATGTAACCCTAATGACCCCTGGTGTCTATATAAGCCAGAGGGGTTAGACCATACGACATAGAAACTCATCTAGGGTTTATCTAGTTGATCTCGAGGTAGATCAACTCTGTACCTTCATACCATCAATATAATCAAGCAAGACGTAGGGTTTTACCTCCATAGGAGGGCCCGAACCTGGGTAAACATTGTCTCCTTGGTCCCCTTGTTACCATCGATCCTAGACTCATAGCTCGGCCCCCCTACCCGAGATCCGCTGGTTTTGACACTGACATTGGTGCTTCCATTGAGAGTTCCGCTGTGATCACCAAAAGAATCGATGGTTTGTCTTCTCACAAGCCGCGGGGTCTATGGCCAGGATGCTTCTATCCCTGGACAGACCCCCACGGGCGGCCGCGCCCTGTCACGCGCCGATCCGACTCACCATCTCGGTCAGATCAGAAGTTTCTTCCCCGGTCGAGAAATCAGATTCGGGAACCTGGAGTTCACCGCTAATTCATGGGGAGAACTCGTTTGGATCAGGCCCTCAACTACCATGAAGAAGCCCGTAGAATTCGACGCCTTGATGCCGGTAACATTGGGCGTCACTTCCAAGGTGGCCTCTCCCCTCGGGCTGTCTAGCATGCCCAACCCCATTGATACACCCGGATCCGTCGCAGCCCGAGCATGACTCGGATTCGCCTTCAAACAATCCTGGGACCGCAGCGTCGCAGACCGGCCCCATGCGCTTCGGCGACGCATACTCCACTGACATATCGTCCTTGAACGAGATGCTAGATTGGATTCGAATCTTCGGCCTAGCCGACCATCACCAGACCTCGGGCTATGACCAGATCGGGCTTAAACCTGATTACAGGTAGATTCGCACTCCCTCGGTCGCTCACTTAGTCGCCACCGTCGAGTGCCCGACCGGAGGCTTGTCCCCCCAACAACCGAAACTATAAACAGTTTATATCCTGGTCTCCGATCATCAAGATCCCTTGGATAACCCAATCTCGGGAGCTCGCCCCGAAAATAGTTCGAGGTCGATTCCCGATCTTGCGTGCAACTTGAGCCCTGCGCCGAACCCCATTGTTTTGGACTCACATCACGGCATGAGGCCAAAAAATTTCCCACCCGCCATCCAAGTCGAGCACTCATGCTTCGCAGGAGAGTCCAAGTCTTCGGACTTACGGGATGTCAAACAATTACCAGGGGAATCGGTGCACCACTTTTGGGCCACACTCCTCCTAGTCAGAAACAGAGTACCAGGCTCTAGTGACCAGGAGATAATGGAAACTTTCAGTTGCAATTGTCATGATGACGGGATCCTCAACGCCCTATCCCGACGACATGTTCGCAGTTTCACCGAGTTATCGGACATGGTACAAAAATACTGTGCCATGGAGAGCACCTGGCAAGCCGAACGGTTATTCATGGAACCAGACTTTACCAAACACCTTATAGGATATCGGAAAACGAGGATACTCCCGAAGCAGCTAGCCGAACACGAACCCGCCGAAAAAAGGAATATACCCCCTATGGGGGCCAGAACCGTCCTTGATGGACTATTGGACAAACCATGCCCTATACATTCTATATTGCTGAACACAAACCCGACTCACAGCCTTAGAGCTTGCTGGGTCATCAGGCAGGTCACAAAAAGCAGAGAGGCCATTCTCTAGGACTAACCGCCGAACAGGAGCCGCACAATGCCACGAAGATACAGTGCGGAAGTCCTTACAATCTACGAAATATTCCCTTCTAGGAACAGGAGGAAATGAGCTCTTAAAAACTCGAACAGGTCTACCATATGGTGGCAGCGAGTCCATGGGCAGACACACCAATCACCTTCGGATACACTGATCAACCAACCATTCATCCCGGTCAAACACCGACCACACTGGTCCTAAACCCTATCGTCGATGGTTTAAGTCTAGAGAAGGTGCTAACTGATGGTGGTAGTGGTTTAAACCTCATCTACGAAGACACCCTGGAAAAAATGCAGTTCGATCGATCTCGCATCAAGCATAGCAACACAACCTTATGGGGGATCATCCCTAGGAAAGAGGCGCGCTGTTCGGGACGAGTCACCCTTGACGTAGTATTCGGCACGCCAGACAACTACCAATCCGAAGAACTTCTCTTCCATATCGTGCCCTTCCCTAGTGGCTACCACGCGCTGTTAGGGCACGATGCCTTCACAAAATTCCAGGCTATACCCCATTACGGGTATATGAAGCTCAAGGTGCCAGGCCCAAGTGGGGTAATCACAATCGCCCATGATCCGAGTATAGCCCTTCGAGCTGAAAACAAAACAACAGTGCTCACCCTCGAGGCACTAGCTGAGACCTTTGCTGCAGAGGAATTGACCGAACTCCGGTCAACAGTGGACAAGGACGATGTGATCCTTAGTAAAAGGCCCAAACCCACGTCCTTTAAACCTGCAAAAGAAATTGTTAAATTTCAGGTACACCCGACGGACCCCAAGAAAACAGCGTCCATCGGAGCTCAGCTGGACCCTACGGTGGACGAAGCGCTGCGAGCATTTTTACGAGAAAATTGGAACATCTTCATCTGGCATCCTTCTGATATGCCAAGAATCCCATGGCAGCTGGCAGAACACAGTCTGAATATAATCCCAGGCTTTAAGCCCGTCAAATAGACTCTACGCCACTTTTCCGAGCCTAAACGACAAGCTATGGGTGAAGAATTAGCCAAATTGCTAGAGGCTGGATTCATACGGGAGATCAAACACCCCAAATGGTTGGCAAATCTGGTGATGGTACCAAAGAAAGATAAATCCTGGCCGCTGTGCGTCGATTTCAAAGACCTCAACAAGGCCTGCCCTAAGGACCCTTTCCCCCTACCGCGCATCAACCAGATTATTGATGCCACTGCTGGACACAATTCCCTGTGCTTCCTCGATGCTTATTCCGGATACCATCAGATCAAGATGAAGGAATCCGATCAAGCTGCAACAACATTCATCACCCCCTACATGCCATTTTGCTTCAACACAATGCCTTTCGGGCTAAAAATGCTAGGGCTACATACCAGCGCATGATCCAGACCTGTCTCGAGAAACATGTTGGCAGAACAGTCGAGGGATATGTGGACGACGTGGTCATTATAACCAATCACGTAACCAGTTGATCAATGACCTAAGGCAAACCTTTGCCAGCTTATACGAGTATGATATACGACTCAATCTAGAGAAATGTGTCTTCGGAGTTCCCATTGGTAAACTGCTCAGATCCATTGTTTCCCATAGGGGAATAGAAACGAATCCGGATAAGATCTGCGCCCTATCAGAACTTGCAATTCCTACAGAGCTAAACCATGTCCAAAAATTGGTGGGTTGCATAGCGGCCTTAAGCCTCTTTATTTCCCGTCTCAGCAAAAAGGCTTTATCGCTCTACAAGTTGCTGAAACGGACCAACAATTTCGAATGGACCGATGAAGCAGCTGCTGCGTTAGAGGATATTAAAACACTGCTTGCAAGCAACCCCATACTCACAACACCCGAGGCCGGTGAGACAATGTTGTTGTACATATCATTCACCAAACAGTTGGTTAGCGTAGTGCTCATCGTCAAACGAGAGGAGGAGGGTCACAAATTCCAGATACAGAAGTCGGTCTGCTATGTGTCAGAAGTACTAACACAATGCAAGTCAAGATACCCGCATTACCAGAACATAGCCTACATGGTATTCATAGCATCACGGAAACTAAGACACTATTTCCAAGAGTGTTAGGTCACATTGGCATCCGAAGTACCCCTGAACGATATAATCAATAATAGGGACGCCATCACCCGCATAGCCAAATGGGCCATCGAACTCCTTCCATTCAAAATCGCCTATAAGCGACGACGAGCTATTAAATCTCAAGTGTTGGGAGATTTCCTCGCCGAATGGACGGAGGATGAGCTCCCCAGGGAATATAGCACATACTCCCATTGGATGATGTACTTCGACGGATCCAAGACACTGGCCGAACTAGGGGATGGAGTTATCCTTACATCCCCCAAAGGCGACAGCGCCCGATACGTGTTGCAAATCATGTATGCCGACTCCAACAATGCACCCGAGTACGAAGCACTTTTGCATGGTCTTCGGATGGCAGCCTTAATGGGCATACAACGACTGGAGGTACGGGGAGACTCTAACTTGGCCATCTCCCAAATCAATGGCGAGTTCGATGCCAAAAACCCAAAGATGGCGGCATATACAAACGCCGGCCTTCAAATACCCAGATGGTTCGAGGGGCTGGAATTCCATCATGTCGCTAGAGACAACAACCAGGCCGCTGATATATTGGCCTACATGGGGCCAAACGCAACCCCGTCCGTGGAATGATGTTGATAAATCTTTACCTAATCTTGATAAATCTTTACCTAATCTTGATTGCTATGATGTTGTCTTGCCTTAATGTTGATGTTTGTTGTGAGCTTGCGAGTACATTCAAAGTACTCGCCTGGCGTGTCATGCCAGTTTGTAGGTCATGCCATGATTGCTTGCTTGTCGAGGATCCCGAGTTTGCGAGCTAGGATACACGTTCCAGCCAGAGTCCCTACGGAGTGGAGTCCATCACCACCGTTGTTGTGCCCCTGCTAGCGTAGAACTACCCTAGGCAGGCATACTATCGCCATGTCGATGTAATCCATGTACCCTTGTAACCTTATCCGTGATAATAAAGAGCTGATTTGTTCTATGCTAGCAGTGCCGTATTCCTAAAGACTTGTCCCTGGGCCAGAATACGGGGCGTTCCGGTCTCCTCTCAGCTAGGGTGCCACAAGTGTTGGTATCAGAGCAGGTTTGGTTGTAGGATGCCCTAGACCGCCCGAGCATCAGTAACCGGCAGTATAAGGTCTAGTTGGTTTGCTGCACTTGTTTGTTGCATTTGTTTGTGCATAGCATGCATATAGACTATTTATCTTATCACTAACGATGGATCTGGTGAGTGTAGGTGGCATCGGTTTCGATTCACTACCTGCGCTCTCCAGTTTCCATATTGGCTCCTTGGTGTGGTGTCATCTTCGTCCCAGCGGAGTGATGTCAAGGTGTCTGGTAGTGTCAATTCCTTGCAGGACTGATGCACTGGTACCACACCAATATATTCTCTTTCGACACCCTATTGTTTCGGTGATAGACATGTTTCTACCCAGATCTTTCCCTTCCATTACCCGCGTTGGCAACCCTTACTGATCTTTGTTATCGAAAAAGGGAAATGCCCACAAGCCCTTCTTTCCATCGCCATCCCTCCCTGCCACCCATTCTCTGGACAAGTACGGTTTTCTTCCGTCCGCTTGATGATGATGTGGTCGCGACCCCCGTGTTCTGACCCACGATCACCAAGTTTGTCCTCGCCATCGTGTCCGTTCAGATGGAACCGGTGTTAAGCCCGTGTTTGGTGTAGCCTTGTTTACACCAACTTTCCTCCACACATTGATTCACTTTCGTGCACACCGCCACAACATGTTAGACCATAATACCGGGGTTCTTGCGAGATTTGTGTGCTTAAGTAGGAATGCATATTATTGTTGTGAATAGTTGTAAAATTATGATATTGCTTGTGTGTGATCTTGTGTGATTTTGCTCTAGTCATTTCTTTTGCTTCTTCCTTTGGGCCCTTGGTGTTACCTTATTTTCCCCTTATGGAAGTTGCTCACCGACACTGGACTCAAATAAATCAGTGAAGAGATAGTCATTTGGAAGCTCAGTTCAGCAATATAGAATTTTCAGCAGACTGCATTATATCGGGAATATCGGGCATGGAAATAAATGATATCCTGGCTGTATTGATTATCAGCATCAAAGTATACACCAGTGCAACCTTCACAGCAGTAATCATCGAATCAGCAAGAAGGCAAAGTGTGTGCATAATCAACAGCACATTTCGAGTCAAAGGTATGATTCATATATGCGGTTGAGTCTGCTATGAGCACAATTTGAACCCTGCTATGTCCTGGAATCAAGCCAAAATGTGCTATGCACTTAGTGCTCAGCAAGAAGAATAGTCAAACAACTTTCTTCATACAACAAGTACTAACAACAGAAACATTAAGGGATATATATATGCACTTAGCTTGCATATGGCAAAAAGAAAGCTTCGGGTGTAAGCAACCCAATCTTTCTCCGCAAGCTACCAAAGAAGCTTACGACTCAACGTTCATGTGTCTTCCTCAATATGACACATAGATATTTGCCCATACAAGACACCCATGCTTCTCCAGTAAGCTATCACAGCAAGCTCCTGGCATAAGGTACCGAGTCTTCCCCAGCAAGCCTTTAAGTGGGGAAGCGTCTGAGGTATGGTACCCAGAAACAAGCACGACTAGTAACAAAGGTGCAACAAGGTGGCCTAATCCTTTTTATATCAAAGGACAAGCCGTAAATTACTCTTGTAGGAAGTAAAGACCTCTCGAGACACATGGGAATTTTGTCTAGTCACCTTTCATCATGTTTAGTTGATTCGTGTTTGGTACTTTGGTAATTTGATATGTGGGTGGACTGGTGCTAGGGTGTTGTTATTACTTGAACAAACAACCCACTTATGATTACCCCCTCTCACAAGTATCCGCAACGATCAAAGAATAATTAAGATAAATCTAACCATAGCATGGAACATATGGATCCAAATTAGCCCCTTACAAAATAACACATAAACTAGGGTTTAAGTTTCTGTCACTCTTGCAACCCATCATCTACTTATTACTCTCCAATGATTTACCTTAGGCCCAAGTATGGTGAAGTGTCATGTAGTCAATGTTCACATGACACCAATAAAGGAAGAGTAACATACACATCATCAAAATATCAAACGAAATCCAACATCACATGATTACTTATGACAAGGCTTCTCCCATGTCCTCAAGAACGAAGGTAACTACTCACAAATCATCATCATGTTCAATATGAGAGGTGTGTTGAATATGCTTAAGGATCTGAAGATATAATCTTCTACCAAATAAACCAACTAGCATAAACTACGAGATGTAATCAACACTACTAACAACCCACAGGTACCAATATGAGGTTTTGAGAAAATGATTGAATAGGAGAGATGAACTAGGGTTTGAGGTGAGATGGTACTGATGAATATGTTGATGAAGATTGGTCCTCCCATGATGTAGGAAGATTTGTGATGACGATGGCTTCGATTTCCTCGGATGTTTCCCCGACGGATCCACCCTGCCCAAGAGCAAAAGTGCTCGTGCCCAAGTTCCGCCTTGAGACAGCGGCGCTTCATCCCGAAAGTACCCTTTTGATTTTTTTTCTAGGGAAAATAGCATCATATAGGAGAAGATGGGGACCCACGAGCTCAAGGGGCGCACCCTGGGGGGTAGGACGCGCCCCCAGGCTCGTGGCCTCTTGGTGGGTTCCCTTTTGGTATTTCTTTCGCCAATATTTTTACATATTCCAAAAACATTTTCCGTCAATTTTCAGGTCATGGAGTTCCGGATAATATTCAACTCTTTAGAGGCCTATTCCGGTCCAGAATTCCAGTTGCCGACAATCTTCCTCTTTGTATGGAACTTCCAAAATAAGAGAGAAAGGGCATTAGGATTGCATCATAAAGTGAAATAATGACTCAAACATAATAAATATCAACTGAAAAAAATGATGCAAAATGGACGTATAAAAACATTAAAAAATACCTATTGTCATTTATTATCTTTATATCTTGTTGCAATTAACAAGTACCAGAGGCTTGATAGCCCTCTTGCACGCGTTGGGTGCAAGTATTTGCTCTTCTGTGTGCAGGTACTACTGATCGTTTGTTTGGATATCTTCATGTTGGTTCAATAAACCTTGGTTCTTAATTGAGGGAAATATTGTTCACTACTTTACCACATCACCCTTCCTCTTCAGGGAAAATCCCAATGCATTTCACAAGTAGTAAGAAGAATTTATGGCGCCATTTCAGGGGAAGCTATGAAATGAACTAAAGGTTCCTTCACACATTACCATTTATTTCTTCTACTTTTTATATACTTTTATTTTAAGTTTTATAAAAAATGAAAATACCAAAAATATCTTGTGTGTCGTCTTTATTGAATTGCCATTATGTCTACTCAAGAGAATACTACATTGTGAGATTTCTCAAATACTAATAATAATGAGTTTATTAGTACTCCAATGCCACCCACCACTAGTTGGGAGTCATATTGTAAATGTTCCATTACTAAACTTTGTTTTGAAAGAACAATTTTTTGGAAATCCTAATAAAAATTTTGCATTCTATCTTAATACCTTCGTTGAATTATGTGATATGCAAAAAAAGATGAGGGCATCAATACCATAGTGACACCCACAACCCCTCCTATTGTACATACTAGACCAACTACAAGAGAGCTTGCGCATGCCAATTAAATTACCAGGTACTTTTTTCTTGGGAATGATTATAATGTTCGTGAGAATATGATGCTGCCTAAAATAGATACATTTGTGTTGGTTACTAATGAAGGGCCAACCATGAACAAGAGGGATGAACACTGGAGCAGGATCAAGCATGGAGAAGAAGGCACATGTAAAGGGAACAAGAACAATGTTTTAGTGGAGTTTTCAGTACCTTGAAACCCCATGATGACATACAAGGACATGGAGAAAATATACGAGATGTCCTTTCATAAATTTCATCCATAGCTTATTATAGGTATTGTCCCGTCTTATTTTTTGGCCAGGCCCATGTAATTTTGAAATACTACCTCATAGGTTGGTTTTAGAGTATGTATTGTAGGGGAAACGACTCGAGAGGTGTTTTAGTCCCACCTTGTCAATGGTGGACAAAATCTCCTCCGTTCCCCCTATCAATACAACACTTAAGGCACCTTCTAGATTGGGTTTTTGTTTAGATTAAATTTTGCCATAGCTGCAACTCACGTCCTTCGTTTGTGTTCTGTGACTAGACCAATATGTCACATAACCCCACTTTCATCAATAGATCTTACCTATTATATTCACAATATTCATATTACAATTTAAGTTTATTATTTGTTCTTAATTTGCATGCAGGAAATAGACCCTCATCGTCAAGTTGATCATGCTTCGACGTGGTCAATAACCTCTCAGAGTTGGTTTAGCAGCTGCTAAGGCATGACGTCCTCGCACGTTCATAGTCAGATCATCAAAGTGTAATCCACTGAAAATGATAGCTACCATCTGATTGAAAGATTGGACACCTTTGCCTCTATAAAAAAAGATGTGGATAATTATATTTTGAAGTTGAAACTATTCCCTTTCTCACTAAGATATAGAGGTAAAGCATGGTTTTCATCCTTACCTCACAATAGTAATTCATGGGATAAATGTAAGGATGCTTTAATTTTTAAATATTTTCCTCCTCTGAAAATAATATCTCTTAGAAATCAAATCATGAACTTTAAATAGCATGAGCAAGAACATGTTGCACAATCTTGGGGAAGAATGAAACTAATGATTAAAAATTGTCCCATCACTACTTCAGGAAGGTGCTAAGATAACACATCAATCTAAAACCATTCGATGAAACTGTGTGCAATGCATGAATCGCAAATGATATAGTTCTAGCACCATCGCCAATAACATGAACTGTGTGCAATGGGCGGCCCATCAAGCACAATTCAGAGAAGGGGTGCGTGTGTGATATGTGGCAGACAGTTGATATTTACCAAATGTTTGAGATGGGGCAAAGTAGCACAAATGGCTACCAAATACATATGTGTGTGATGTATGACATATAGTTAACTCGGATAAACTGTTTGCGATGATCCAAAATAACACAAACGATTACCCACATCATTATGTTTGTGATATATGGCATATACATCACTTGGGTGAACTATTTGAGATGAGATAAAATAACACAAACGGTTACCCAAATCAAGATGTTTGTGATAGACTGCATACAGTTCACTCGGGTGAACTGTTTGCAATCAAGGTTTTTAACACAAACGGTTACCTAGATCATTATGTGTGTGACAGACGGCATACATGCCACTCTAATGAAACTGTTTGCGATGATAAGAATTAACACAAGCGGTTACCTAGATCAAGATGTGTGTGATAGACTGCACACATGTCACTCGAGTGAACTGTTTGTGATGAACAAAAATAACACAAATGGTTACACAGATCAAGATGTGTGCGACAAATGGCATACTGTTCACTCGGATGAACTGTGTGCGATGAGCCAAAATTACGCAAATGATTCGGCGTAAGAAGATGTGTGTGATACCCAACAAACAGGCCAGTAATCTAAACTGTGTGGAAAGACTAAAATAAAATAGAGAATTCCTGCTAATAGGCACCTGATCCTACATAATCAACTAAACAACATAATAGCAATATTACATATCAGCAAGGTTTAGAAAACAAAAAAAATAGAAATTGCTACTCGTCGGCGCTGTTGCCAGGCTGGCATGTCGGTTCGACGAGGTTAAAATATTGTCTGCACTCACGCAACATCCTCTTTCGGGAGGAACGATCCAGATTCTGCTCAGCGACAACCAGGTTCTTGAACACTTCATAGGCCCGGCCATTCCTCTACTCCTGCTCCATCACAGTAGCTCTGATCTCATGGAAAATCTCGTCCACCACCAAACGCGGGCATGAGACGCTACCATGATGGACATTTTCCAAGAGGCAGTAAACAACAAAGTCATAAGCTGCGCGTGCTGCTAGATCGGTAGCAGACTCTAAAGAGGTTGATGTCCTTACTGAAAGCATAACTTGTCCCTAGGTGCTTAAGGTAATTAATAACAATATGTATTTCATTGTACTAATGATTCTACCAATTATATTTCAGGAAAAGTTTAATGAATGGATTTGCAAAGGATTGTGAGGAGATTCCCTAGATGCAAGGAACATCAATTGGCAACAAGCTTCAAGACTCTATGTCGGTGTACTAAGAACCGGGGTCCTTAGCACCCAGACTTAGAATATGGTGTGTCATGAGCTGCTTGCAAGATTAAATTCTTGAGCTCATCTTTGTTGGGAACGGAGTTGCGAGTCCCAAACCATACAACTCCTTGCTCATCCACTAAGAAACCTAGGGCCTTGCCTTTCTTAATATTCCTCTAGATACCTTCAATGCTGTCATGACCCTTCTGAGCTTCCTTAATATCATCCATCAAAGTAGGCCTTGCTTCGAGGTTGGCTAGGAAATCAGGCGCAACTAGTTCCAAGCCAAAGCTTTCAAGCTCTTCATACAAGGCGGGTAGCCTTTCCTTAATCATATCATTCAAGGAACAAGCCTTTCTGCTTAGGGCATCTGCTACCACATTAGCCTTTCCAGGGTGGTATTGAACACTGAGGTCATAGTCCTTGATAAATTCCAACCATCTTTGTTCCCTCATGTTCAGCTCCCTTTGAGTGAAAATATACTTTAAATTCTTGCTGTCTGTGTATATCTCACACCGCTTCCCTAGAAGGTAATGTCGCCACTTCTTCAAGGCATGAACTAAAGCTCCCAACTCAAGATCATGAGTGGTGTAGTTCTCTTTGTGAGGACGTAGCTGTCTGGATAGATAAGCTATGACTCCGTCTTCTTGCATTAGAACAACACCAAGCCCGGTTCTTGATGCATCACAATATATCACAAATTCCTTGTGAATATTGGGGGTGGCCAAAACTAGGGATGTTGTCAGCCTCCTCTTAAGCTCTTGGAAGCTTTCTTCGCACTTCGGCGTCCACTCAAACTTCTTGTCCTTCTTCAAAAGCCGAGTCATGGGTCTGGCAATGCTCGAGAATCCTTCGACAAACTTGCAGTAATATCTCATGACTCCAAGGAAGCTTCTGACTTCCTTGACATTGCTTGGGGATTGCCATTCAGTCACGGCTTCGGTCTTGGCAGGATCCACTCACAATCCTTCTGCAGTCAACACATGACTCAAGAATCCAACTTCATGCAGCCAAAATTCGCACTTGCTGAATTTGGCATAAAGTTGGTGCTCTTGGAGCTTGTCTAGGACCAATCTTAAGTGTTGTGCATGCTCTCTTTAGACTTGCAGAAGACGAGTATGTCATCGATGAAGACAATGACAAACTTGTCCAAATACTCCATGAAGACCTTGTTCTTGAGGTACATGAAGTAAGCAAGGGCATTGGTCAACCCAAATGACATGACCGTGTATTCATACAAGCCATACTAGGTCACAAATGCCATCTTTGGGATGTCTTAGGTTCTTACCATCAATTGGTAGTGCCCGGACCTGAGGTCAATCTTGGAAAACACCTTGGCACCATTTAGTTGATCAAACAAGTCTTCAATCTTGGGAAGTGGGCACTTGTTCTTTATTGTGACCTCATTGAGAGAACGGTAACCGACATAGAGATGGATAGTCCCATCCCTCTTTGACACAAATAGAATAGGTGATCCCCAAGGGGAGGCACTTGGGGGAATAAATCCTTTTCTGAGCTGCTCAACGAGTTGCTCCTTCAGCTCAGCCAACTCTACGGATCCCATTCTATAGGGCTTCTTATAGATGGGTCGCTCGAGTCATTAGCTCAATGATGAAATCAATGTCATGGTCAGGAAGCATTCTGGGCAGCTCATCAGGAAACACATCTGGGTATTCACATACCATAGGTACTTGATCCAACTGAATTCCCGGCAGACAATTAACCTGAGGGGCTTGAGCGGAGGGAGGGTTGGGAACATAGTTGACTTCAACTCCTCAGCTATTGGTCATGGTAACAGTCCTCTTGACACAGTCTAACAAGCCTTGGTGCTTGGTTAACTAGTCTATGCATAGGATCACATCCAAGCCTTGCGACTTCAAGATGATAAGGTCTACTAGGAATTATACTCCATTGATGACAAGACCAACTCCTTTACATCCTATCTTGGTCCTCATAATCGATCACGGGGTTTGTACCAGCGTATGACTACCCAGGGGTGTAGGCTTCATACCACTCTCCAGTGCAAGCTTTTGGGTAACAAAAGAATGCGAAGCTCCACAATCAAACAGAACGGTTGCTGGAGTTGAGTTGACAAGGAACGTACCTAGTATGACGTTTGGGTCTTCCTGGGCTTCCTCGGTGGTGACGTGCTTCACATGACCCTTGCCGTTGTTGGGATGGTTGCGGAGAGCTTGGTTCCTTCGTGGCACTCCACGGCCTTGACCTTGGTTTGGTGCTTTGGGGCGTAGTGCATCTAGCTTCTTGTTGGGGCATTGCTTAGAGATGTGTCTAGGCTGACCACATCCAAAGCACATGATCTGACAAGAGTTGTTGTTGTTGTTCCTGCCGCCATTGTTGTTACTAGGGTTGTTGTAAGATGGCTTGGGATTGGCATACTACTAAGGCTGGTAGCTCGAATGAGGTGCAGGGGGTCTAGCTTGCTGAAGCTGATAAGTTGGCTTGGCTGGGTTTGGCTGTCAGGGGCGAGGCTTCTGGTTGCTGGAACTACCTTTGCTTATAATCTTGCGCTTGCGAGTGTCTTCCATTGCACGACTCTGGTCTTAGAGCATGAGAGCCTTGTTCACCAGGTCGAAGAAGGTCCAGCAGTCACAGACAACAAGTTGATACTGTAGGGCTTGTTGGAGTCCTTCCATGAAGCGTTCCATCTTAGTAGCCTCAGTGCTGACATCTTTAGGGGCATACCTCGACAGGAGGTTAAACTTCTACATGTACTCCTTCACAGAGCCACTTCCTTGCTTCAGCGCTCGGAATTCTCTCTTGTTGATAGCCATGATCCTAGAAGGAATGTGTACGGTGTGGAACCTTCCTTGAAATCAGCCCAGGTGATCACACGGTCGCCTTGCATGACCATGAATCCATCCCACCAAGCTCTAGCGATACTTCTGAGGCAGTGAGAGGCATAAAGCACCTTCTCAAGATCCTCATTGTAGTTGACCAGTGCAAGGAGGTCCTCGATGGTGTTGATCCATTCATTGGCACCCAGAGGTTCGACAGTCTGAGTGAAGGTCGGGGGCGAATTCCTCATAAACTCAGACATAGTGGAGCGGCTATTGCCGTTCCTGCCTTGCAGCTGGTTGTTCACAAGGACTTGAGCCATTTGATGGATTGCGGTAGTGTTGGCTTGGCATTCCGGCCAGAGAACTTGGAGAAATGGAGCTATGGTCATGTTCTCCGATGGAGGTGGTGGCGGGGGAATATCGCCATGTGGTTGCTTCAGGTGATATCCAGCGTGAGCAACCCCACCATCTCCATGTTGCTGGCTAGAGTTGTTGGCTTTAGGGTTGGTGAAGGAGTTGTTGCAGGTTGCAGTCACCATTCTGTATGGAGTAGCCAAGTCAAACAACTAGGATAGATGTGAGGGAAAAGCAGCAATTGAGGAAGCGCGCCTAAGGGGGTTGGTATAGTGCAAGTGTGGTAAAACAAAGGTCAAAAGAACAAACACATATATTAAGATAAGATAGACGATGGAGTCGCTTACATGTTTCCTAAGGCAAAAGTGTGACTTGCTTCACAACACAAACAACAAGCACACATGGTTTCATATGAACCATTACACAGACTCGACTTTGCATGAGGGATACATGACTGATCCTGCCCTAGGGGTTCTCGGACTCAGGTGGTGGAGTGCTCTGCTTCCTGTCCAAGGGGAAAGAAAACTCGATTGCTTGTTGGGACTCCTTCTGGCACGATGCCCATGTTTGCCTCACCCGAAACATGTGACAGAAATCCAGAGTTAGCTACTCGACGTTGGGTTAAGATGTCAGTGGTTTGGCGAAGTAGGTCTTGGGTGTGGTGAAGTTCCTAGCGGAGCTTCACAGACTCCTTGATCAGGTTGTGATCCAGACTACCAGCAGAGAGGCTGCAGTATGTCTGGAATCTAAGGGGTATGCCATCCTCCTTGGATGGAACAAATGTCTGACTCTCGCCAATGTAGTCCTTTCTAAAGGGTAGGTAGCGAGTAGCTGGCTTGTTAGTCATCTTCGAAATGATGTCTCGAAGGTGGATAAGTGCCTTGCATGCTGCCGTATCGACTACGATGGCCAGGGTCTCCATTTGTGGTCCTTCAAAGAACCAACTTGTCGGGGAGTCGTTTCCCTTCATGAACACATCAACGTTGTACTCCTTCATGATGGCATCAACCCAGTGCTCGTGGTAGAAGAAAACGGGTGGTCGGCGGAACTGGCACTTCTCCAGGCTATCCCCAAGGAGTAGGGGAAAGCAAGATGCCAGGAGGTTCTCGGGTACGACGACCATCTACAAAGTTTAAAGGGAGGAGAGGTAGTAAGGGTTTGAAATAGACATGGAGAGAAGAGAAGTATAGAAACTGTTGCACTTAGCAACTAGGTATAGTTTTTGAAAAGAGTTTTATCCTAACTAACATCCATGCTAATTAAGGCTTCATGCAGTCTGGATGGCTCTGATACGAGCTCTGTGGGGACCCCGACTCATATGTCGTGATCACCGAATGCACGTGTACAGTGATCCTAGAGATCAATGCTCACTTAACACACAGAAGCTGAATAACAAGAGTCTTACATCCATACATACCATCTTACACAAATAAAGACCATCGACGTCAAGTCTTACATAGATAGGGCCATGAAGGCAAAATAGAAAACATAAACTCACAGTGGAAATCTTGAAAGATAGCATAGACCCATTGTCACGGTTTTGTCAACCCAACAGATGTCCTCGTAACAGTACTTGGGTGTGAGGCCATCGCCGCTTGGTAGCGACTCGAAGGGGTTAAACAAGAGAGAGAGTCGGGTTTACCTAGGTTCAGCCCCTCCTATGAAGGTAATAGCCTACGTCCTACTTTTTCTGTATTTGATGGATAGATCTTGATTACAAGGGTGCGGAATCACTAACATAGCTATCTAGAGGTTGTAACTTGAGTCTTTCGACCCTAGGGGTCTGCCTTTATATATAGGTCAAGCCCTAGGGTTTACAATAGAATCTGGGTCATATCATGACTCGTGACCTATGACATCTCTAACTTGTCTTGCACCTTCAGGAAATTTAACCCGCATCCTTAGCTTCATGGGCTTTGAGATGCCGTCTTCGGGTGTTGGGCCGTCCCGCGTGTTAATGTGCCGCCGCCTTACTTATCTTATATTTAGGACACTGTCCATTTAAACTTGGTTGCAGAGTTGTTGATATGTTAACTCGACCCAGTATGGCGGGTTACACTGTGGAGTTATATCCCCGATGTTAGGCCCCAGATTTATTTGAATCCATTCATGTCAATAGATCTTTCCTTCCTTTGGCGGCTCATCCTTGGAATGGTATCTTCTATGAATTTCATGACGCCGACTTGTTCTGCTCCCAAACTTGACATTTCCTCCTACTCGTACTTGTTGTGACATCATTCTTGCAGACCGTTGTTCTCCAAACTCATCATAATGTATCCCTTCAAAAACTGCGCCAAATCTAGGTGGGCGTGAAAATCGAGGCACGCTTGTAGCCACAAATTTACCATGGTCGCTTCATTTTTCTCGGTGCCGCTTCACTTTCTTCTCCTTATGAATAGGCCCACTGGGCTCCACAGTTAACTTTTTCTCATCGTCTTCCTTCTCCTGTTTCTCCATCGACCGAGCACCGTCAGAGCTCCCGAATTGACTGCAAGATCATTGGCTCCTTTGCCAATGTCACCAAGCCTTCTTGTAGCTGCCGAAATGAACTCGATCATATTCATCCGTGCTCTGACGCCATCTGTTATGAATCCACACCATTTAGGGATTCAGTATTTTCGGTGTTCTTACCGCCTTCATAATGTTCATCTGAAACTTCGTTAGCAGATCCACATCTTGTCCGCTCATTTCGGTATATTCTTAGAATGTCCTCTTCTCCATTTTCCTTTAAAGTAGATCTAAAACGAGCCATCAGGGGTTATCCTTTAGAACGTTGCAGTTTCGGTTATTTCGTCAGCTATAACACATATCTCGCTGTTTTTCTTCATTTAATTAGATCCGCCTAGAGAGAAATTTTCATATAAACCTATTTTTAACCCAATGTTTCTGCTAAGTGTTGAAGGTATCCATTTTGGCCTTCTCAAATTTCGCCGGCTCATAACAATACTTTAATGTAGGCGACTTATAATCTGCTTCGGCTTATTTTTCTCATTATTCTTGTAGCTACTGCATAACCCGCCATGGCTCCGAAAAACCCCAAAGTTTGTAACTGGGCAAAGATCAAAGAGTCCAAGCTTACCCTGGAAAACCTCGTGGATCAGGGCTTCTTGCCGGCTCGAAAGACTATAAAGTGGCGAGCTCCTGAAGAAGAGTCGTCCCCACAAACACAACAAGGAGAGGTTGTAGTATTTGCTCATCATTTGCGCAGGGGCTTCCGCCCTCCCGGCTCAAAATTCTTTAGAGACCTCTTGCACTTCTTCAACCTTAGGCCTCAAGATATTAGTCCGAATTCCATGACAAACATTTGTCAATTGCAAGTGTTATGTGAAGTGTACCTTTAGGTTGAGCCATCTGTGACTTTGTTCAGAGAATTCTTTTATCTCAACTGTTAAAGGGAAACAAAGAATGGTGCTTCCTGCGAGCTTGGTGGGGTTTCCATCTAGAATAGAAAGAAAATCGCCTTCCCAGAATCGAAGCTGGTGAGTTACCCAAAAGGGTGGAACAAGTTTATATATCTGCAGGCGGATTCTAACTTTTGGAAAGTTGCACCTCAAGCCTCCCTTCCTGCTATGGGTAAAAAGAATGCCCCAGTCTCCATGTCATCTTCAGAGGAGGAATCTGAGGTAGAACTTGACCCTCTCGGCCGCTTGTTTAATGAACTTGCTGACACAGCTTCTTATCTGGGCGACTCGGAATTTAGCCAAGCTGGCGAAACTAAGGTAACTCCAATTTCCCTCAATCCTTCGGAAATGCTTGTTCCCCGGAGACTAAGACAAGCCATTCGGAAAGTTAAATTATCACACCCAGACACTCATTTAGCTCCTGATTTTCTTTTGAAGAACACACAGTTTGCCAGCTCATCAAAACGCAAGACTTAGGATGATGCAAAGCCTAGTTTATCTCATGCGCCGCTAGCTCACAACTCACGCCTTGAGATGTCCCATAGTACAAGTGATTTTCGCCCTAGAGCCGGTTTGTTTAAACAACCTCTCAGTCCTTCAAATTCCCTTTATCAGGATTCTTCTTCATCATTATGTGACTCAAGCGTGTCACAGCTTCCCCCTTTCAATGTCAATCATGGGTATGCATTTATGTTTGCAAAGTCTGTATTGTATCTTTCGTTGTTTTGATCTCAACTTGTAATAAATTTTGTTGTACTAATAATCCAGAGCCAAAGCTGTTGTATCCAAACGGAAAGGCAGGTCATCCTCTGGGACATCAAACCAAGAGACGCCAATTCTTTTGAAGGTGACTCCAATGGTTGATTCTTCTAAAAAGAACTTGATGGTGAGGGTAGAGCCAGAGGCTGCTGAGGGAGTCCTGGTTTAGGGGTCCTTGGGAGGCCGACCTATTTCTTATGGGCCAGACTATATGGGCTACTTGCCAAGCATTGGATTGATCGAAGACCCTGTCTCTGGGAAGGAAGCTTCGAGAATCGTGGTGTATCCTCCACGTTTGGAGTAGTGAATAGGCATGTTTATCCCTTCGACGTGTAACCGACCATGTGTAAACCCTAGGTACCCATGGCGTCTATATAAGCTGGAGGGTTTTAGGCTGTAGAGGAGGAGAACTCATATAGGGTTTAGCTATTCGATCTCGAGGTAGATCAACTCTATAACCCTCATACAATCAATATAATCAAGCAGGACATAGGGTATTACCTCCATAGGAGGTCCCGAACATGGGTAAACATCATCTCCTTCATCTCCTGTTACCATTGATTCTAGTCTCACAACTCGGGACCCCCTACCCGAGATCTGCCGGTTTTGACACCGACATTGGTGCTTTCATTAAGAGTACCGCTGTGATCGCCAAAGGAATCGATGGCTCACCTTGTCTTCAACGAGGAGATCCGCAATACGGACACTTTCGTCCCTGGACAGATCTTCGCTTTTGGCGGCGTTATGCTGCATGCCGACCCGACCGGCCATCTGGGTCGTGTCGGAAGTTTCGCCCCTCATCAAGAGGTCCGATTTCGGAACCTAGAATTCTCCATAGATTCTCGGGGCGACCTGTCACTTACCGGGCTCGCAGTATCGCCTGCCATGCCCGAAGACTTTGAGGCTTTAACCTCAAATCCATCTTTTGCTCCCGCCCACGGGATCTACCCGAGCGAGGACCCTACATTCAGTCTAGACCCGGTCATAGTGCGAGACATCCGGGCACGTGTTCTTGTTGGACACTCCCCCAGCACGGACTCATCGAAGGTTAACTCCGGAAGCTCTGAGCAGGCCGACCCGATCGAGCTCTCGATACTCAACGAGGCCCTAGATCGGATCTCGTCGATGAAGATTACCGACGACCCAACCCCGATCTATGCTCAGATCGGGCTCAAGGCGGGTTAGGATGAATTTTTCATCCCACCTACCACCCACTTGGGAGCCATTGTCAAGGATTTAACCGACATGTTGGACTATGCCTCCGAGGAGGCATAATACATGGATGAGGAGGATCACGCCCTCACTCCCATCAACACCGGGCGGTGGGCTGCCACCTCCACATATGACGTCTACATGGTGGACACTCCAAAAAACGATGGCGAAAATCGGGTGAAGCGTTGTCAAGGCGTCGGAAGCCGCATAAATGGTCAAAAGGAAAAAAGGGAAGAAAAGTCGGCACCGGGG
Organism: Hordeum marinum; assembly: GCA_022496015.1. Lineage (NCBI taxonomy): Eukaryota > Viridiplantae > Streptophyta > Magnoliopsida > Poales > Poaceae > Hordeum > Hordeum marinum. The sequence goes on along the minus strand of CM039676.1, from coordinate 162,757,607 downwards.
ACGGAGATACCCCGGAAGACCTCGGCGACCCCGATAACCCGAACACCTGTTAGAGGGTCAGGAGAGGCCGAAAGACCAGCGCACCCCCGACGATCTAAATGGCTCCGAGGACGACAATTACCTCCTCCCTGTTGAGGAGGAGGACATCCTAGAAGCCGAGGATTTTGCCATTCCCAATAATCTTGAAGATCAGGAACTGTTCAGGCAACAACTTATAGCCACGACCCGCAGCCTGAAAGCAAAAGAACGGAAGCTCAAAGCCGAACAAGACAACCTCAACAATCGATGGACGAGAGTCCTCTTGGTCGAGGAAGGATACGGTATCGGTCTATCGGACCAACATAAGAGCTATCCACACAGAAGGCTGTTACCACAATTCGATGACGAGCTCACTGATACGCCGTATCCCAAACATACCCCATGCGACAAGCCAGACCGCCCTCCTCGAGGACAAGACAGGATGGCTGACGATACCAGCTATAGGCCGACGATACCCTGCTGACAGGGAAAAGAGCCACTAGAGCCTGATGACAGGTTCGACCTGTGACACAGCCTGGACCGCAGAGCAGATTGTACGCGATCCATCTACGGATCCATAGGATACTCACCCAATAGACGGGAAGGGTATCGGCCTTGGCTCGACCGCAATGATAAAGGTCGGGAACGAAACCGGGCTAGGACAGACGCTGATCACTGGCGCGACATAGCTCGGGTCAGAGGTGCTGCCCACCCACTATGCTTCACAGACGAGGTGATGCAGCATCAGTTCCTGGAAGGGTTTAAACCCATAAACATAGAGCAATACAATGGAACTACTGACCCAACCGTATGGATCGAGGATTTTCTGCTCCACATCCACATGGCACGGGGAGATGATCTCCACACCATCAAGTATCTACCCTTAAAGCTGAAGGGGCCAGCTCGGCACTGGTTAAACAGCCTCCCCGAAAACTCCATCGGATGCTGGGAGGATCTAGAAGATGCATTCCGATCTCACTTCGAGGGCACCTATGTTCGGCCGCCGGACTCCCCCGACCTGAGTAACATTATCCAGAAGCCAGGAGAGTCTGTGCAGCTATTCTGGAATTTGTTCTTGACCAAGAAAAACCAGATAGTGGACTACTCGAACACCGAAGCAATAGCCTCTTTCAGGCACAATATTCGGGATGAATGGCTGGCTCGCCAGCTCAGCCATGATAAACCCAGGACAATGTCCGCCCTTACAACACTCATGACTCGCTTTTGCGCGGGCCAGGATAACTGACTAGCAAGACGTAGCCACAATCCCGAAGACCTTCGAACCTCCGAAGTTCGGGATGGAAACGTGAATGTAGCGACCCAACTCAAAACGAGTCAAGCCTCTGTGTGTTTTGTGCCATCCCTGGATCAGTATGCTGGCACACACAGTACATCGATGTATATATCAAAGTGCAATCACATGTAATTAACGTAAAGTTGATATATACCTTAAAATCTCAGCGGAAACAGTCAACGAGAGTGGAGTCCCAAATAACACCGACGGCAGGTTGAGTGCAGACCGTAACCCTGAATCGTACTCTTACCGTCGTAGAGCTTATTTGCAACATAAGACATTGCAGCCATGTAGGTCAGTACATTGAATGTACCGGCAAGATCACAAAAGAGTGGGTTGAAAAATAATCATATATTCTATATGCATATTTGGTAGGTGGGGTAGTAAGTTTTGCATAAAGCCAAAAAAATTCCTACAACAATAGAGGGCAAAAATATTATTACTACAATGTTGGTTGATTAATGAGATGGTTCCACCAACCAATTCTCATACCCAAGTTGTCATTTATACCCACATCAATGTAATTATTTGTGTTGAGAATTCCAGATAGTTTCAGTTCCTTTGGCTCAAGTTGTCCATGACCGTGGACACGACTAATCGATTAGGTTTGGGTACTCTACAGAGTTTTGCACACGTTCCCCACAAGATTTGATCGCCCCCGTTGGATTTCACGCACTTCAGGGTGTTTGATAAATGAATGATCAAAACATGGTCTTCTAAAGGGTTTCCCTGAGACTCTGTCGGTTACCATCCTTTCCTACCGTTCTTCTACATCTGGTAGCACCGCCTGTCCAGGGTTACCACAATATCCAACCAAGCTAGAGCCCATAATGACTTGTGGCTGTGCAGGTAAGCCTTGGGTCTTGAAGCATCCATCCATCTCTTTGTGCCTGGGTGGACCTTTCCGCGTGAATACTGGCACTTCTCCAGCAACACCTAGGCTAACCAGTGGCTTCTCCAGGGCGCCGTTCAACCATCATCCACCCAGAGGTATGTTGAAAACTCGGAGTCTTGAAGTATTGATCATCTTGCAGGTCTTGAAATTATTATCTCACAACTCTCATGAATCACACAACCAACCCCGTCTACTAATAGCATAGCAAAATTTAAATCAACGTTTCCTGGGGCCAAGGTGTCAAGGGTTGAGGGGATCCTACCACATGATACTACATCAAGTAACCAAGTTTCCAAATTACCTACTTTTCATGCAATTGGGGAGATGGTAGAACTAATGCAATAAAACATGGGTAACATGATCAAAGTGACTTGCATGTACTGTTGATGAAGATAATATCGCTCTCAAAAAATTACTGGATAGACTATTCGTCACTCTCCGATGAAATCTATACAATCAAACATTGCATTCATATAAGCAATCATACTAGCAATCAATTCTAACAATCAAAAAGTAACACAAAACCAAAAGCAACAAGGTTGTGATGAAGGAAATACTTAAGACAAAACTCAAAACAACAAAACTTCATCAACACAACCAAGGGTTGGTTTTCTCTACAAATGATCCTGTTTTCAAAGGTAACAAAACAAAACAAAGAAAAATGTAGCAAAAGTATTTTAGTAAATAATTTACTTAGTGAAAGGATTACTTTTGAAGAACAAGTAAGAGCTAAGAAAAACAATACTCTAAACAACACAAGTTTTTTTTTCCTAATAAACTTAACAACAAGCAAAACAGTAAAATATTAAAATAACAGAAAACAAAATATATAACAACTAAGTTAACATAAAGTATATTTTTATAAAACAATTTTTATTAAAGATATTTTCCAATAGCAAATCAAACTAGCAAATGGGAATCAATTACGAGTTATAATTGAACTAGAATTGATTTTCATGAAATCAACTAATAAAATAATATTTGTTTGACGGGCTACTATTATCTAACAGAAAACTTTATAAAATCTATCAACTAATATAAAATAAAATAAATTAAAACAATTTAAAACAAAAGAAACATAAATAAACCTAAAAAAGAACTAAACAGAATTTGTTTGGCTTTAAAACACTAATTTAAATTATTTCTAAAAATTCCCAAGTTCTATCTACTGATAACTAAAGTCACTAGTGACAAGTAGCAAAAAGAATCAACTCAAAATAAATTTTTAAACTCAAGATATTCAGAAAATAAGATTTGAATCAAATTTGTTTGAATTTAATTTTAAACTTTTCAAATATGGTCAAACTTGGTATCTACATAAACTACCGGAAATTTGTGACCTAATGCAAACAGAATCAATTAAAAACACTAATTATTTTTAAAGATATAACAAAAACAAAATTAGAAATCATTCTGTGTTCTAAAATAGAATCAGAAAAAGGGAAAATTGATCTTATCGGATAGGGGCTACGTGGCGGGTTGTGGTTGACCGAGGCCGTGTACGTGCGGGCGTTTGCGGGCAAGTGACCGAAGCCTAGCGCGTACCGGTTCACTTTATAACACTTCTAATCTGATACGTTCACTACAGATCCGATGGCTACGGGAGGGGATGGGGCTTACAGAGGAGGGGGTCGAAGCTCCGGCGATGTCGACGATGGCCGGAAGTCGGAGATGCTCGGGGACGGTGCTGCGGTGGTCGAGCGCGGTGTCCAAAAGTTTCAAACGGTGGCGGTGAGTCTCCAGCATACTTTGGTGGTGTCGGAGGGGAGTGGGGGTGAGTGTGGCGACGACTAGGTGCTCTGGGAGCTTCGGTGGGCATTAAGAACTCCGGCGAGCTCGTTCGGGTGGTTCTGGCAGGGGCAGGGGGCGTTCAGGGTGAATGGAGCACGGAGGGAGGCCGGGGTATTTATAGGGTCGCGGGTGGTCGAGAGAAGGCAGGTGGAGGCGGATCCGTCGCGGGAGGGATCTCCGGCGATGTCCTGTGTGCGGGGAGGAAGGAGATGACCGCGGTGTTTTCGGGAGCGGTTGGTCGGTCCTGTTGTCAGCGAGAGAGAAGAAACACGGGCGGCATCGGTGGCCGGTTAGAAGGAAAGTCGGGAGGGGGTTTAAGGCAGGTGGGCCGACCGTTTCTTTAAAAGCATTAAAATCTTTCCTTTTTTCTATTTTCCAGCGAATGGAAAAATAATAATTGACGTTAATTATTTTACCAAAAATAATGATCTTTATATGAAAATGACCACGGAAATAAATTCTATTTAATGAACATTTTTCCTCGGCCAGAATAAATATTTTGAAAAACATTATTTTCAGAAAATGCCTAAATGGCTTTTAATTCTTTTGCAAATCATTTTCAAATAACCCCATGGGTTTTTATGGTTCAAAAACTTCACAAAAATGCCCCTGGTGTGGAGTGTCATATTACTCCTCTCAATTTTTTTGTCAAGGGGTTTGAATTCTTTCAAACTTCAAATAGGGAATTCAAATATGAAAGTGAAACTCCATATGAGAAATTTTCAAATAGTTTTCAAATTCCCTTTCCAAATCTTTTCATGTTGAAGAAGTCATGTCATCTTCTCTCACTAATTTGAAAGGTAAGAATTTGAATTCAAAAGAAAATGGGAAAGTCATTTTATTCCCTCTCATTCAAAAGTTTTGAAAAGTTTCAAATTTCACTCAATTCAATCACTCAAGCAAACAATCAATCTAACATTTATTATAACATTCCAAAATTTGGGATGTTACAGTGAAACCAAAGCGCAACAAGAATAAGCGCCAGCACAATAATAGTGATGCCGATGATATGGTCGTTAATGCTGGATTCCGCAATTCCCGACCTAGGCAACAGAAGAAGCCTTCTAATGTTAATCGTGACGGACCCACCCCGCTAGACAATATCATGGAGAGGCCTTGCCAGATACATGGCACTAAGGAGAATCCCGCCAACCACAACAACCGCAACTGTTGGGTATTCAAACAGGCCAGCAAGCTCGCATCCGAGGACCAAGGCAAGAGCCCATGCAGCAATGACGAGGATGAGCCCCGTGGTCCGATTTGTGCCAGACGAAAGAAATTCCCTCCAGAGGTAAAAACAGTAAATATGATATACGCCACCCATATACCCAAAAAGGAGAGGAAGCGCGCCCTTCGAGAGGTCTACACCATTGAGCCTGTAGCCCCAAAGTATAACCATGGTCGGCATACCCGATCACCTTCGATCGACGTGACCACCCGACCAGTACCCGTCATGGGGGTTCGGCCGCCCTCGTCTTAGACCCCATCATACACGGGTATCACCTCACTAAAGTCCTAACGGATGGAGGAAATAGCCTCAATCTGATTTACTCAGACACGGTGAAAAAGATGGGTATAGATCCGTCAAAGATCAAACCCAGCAACACTACCTGTAAAGGAGTGATCCCAGATGTCGAAGCCCGGTGCATGGGCTCTGTAAGCCTGGAAGTAGTGTTCGGCTCGCCCGATAACTTTCGAAGCAAGGACTTGATCTTCGACATCGTACCTTTCCACAATGGCTATCATGCCCTACTCGGCCGTACAGCGTTCACTCGCTTTAATGTCATTCCACATTACACATACCTCGAGCTCAAAATGCCCAGCCCCAAGGGGGTCACTACTGTCCATGGCAACACAGAGCGCTCCCTCCAAACTGACGAACATGCGTTGGCCCTGCGGCCGAATTCCATTACCCTAATGATTGGCAAATGCCGACATCTGCCGTAAAGGCACGTAAGGCTGGGAAGCGAGCTCTGTTTCAACCCAAAGCACCAGAACCTTCTTATCACCATAAATAGGGACTCGCCCCATCGTACCACCCTAGAACCAGCGATGTACGTGCCAAGGAGGTACAACTTCACGCTTAAAATTCCATGCGCGGCGGTGGGGAAACACTATCAAAGGGAAAATGTTCGGCTGGGCCGAACTATCACCGTTACATGTCTTCGGACACACTATAGGTACCATAAAGTGCCTGCTAGGGCGTAAAGCTCATTCACACTAAAAAATTGGCAAATAGACCGGGGGCTCGAACATAAAAAATCGCCCTAAGCAGAATTGATTTTGCATTCAACGTCTTGGAATTCTGCTTTATATGCATTGGTTCTGAACTATGCCTTGGGTCAATAGTTGGGTGGCCCGGCTCCTATGTTTGCCCCTTTACGTTCCGCTCGTTCGGCTAAAAGGGCAAGAGCACCACTGCGATTGTGCTTCCAGCTAGCCTGGTCAAGCACCTCAGCGGAGAAAGCTAAAAACTGACTGTCATAGTATGAGAGAACCGGTCTGCGAATCCGAGCTTAAATAAACCTTGTTAGAGGTTACTCTGTGTCATATGATGGGTTTGGTATTCGTACAAACCATGTGATACCGGCTTTGGCCACGGTTCATCCGAACATCACAAACCCCTGGGGGCTAGTCATTAGACCCCCGCACTCCTTTCTCGCACCCCTACTGTTAAGTGAAAGCAATAAAGCATTATGGTCCGATTGCCTTGTCCTCCCCACACTACCGCCTTCGGGTACCGTTAGTTCGGCTAAGGGTCACAGTGCGTTGGCAGCGACACCCCGCATAGTATCTACATGGGGGTTGAAGCGGATGACTCGCAACTTTCAGTTTCAACAGCCACACAAGAGTTATAAAGGATGCAAACCACGAAAGACATGATAAACCATGCATCTTAAATATAAACGCATTAAAAAGTCTTCGGACATATTACAATGCATTCACTCATACATGTTTTCTTTCGATCGTTGAGCCTCTATTGCCCGAGCACCCTCCATAACTACGGAGAAGTATCGCTCATGGCACCTATGCTCCTTTCCAGGGGCGGCGGAGCAGTGGCTATCTTCGTCGGATCATGAATCGACCAGTGCACCTTGGCCCTTGTGAAGTTCATTCGTGCTCCCTCGATAAAGGAGGACTGTCTTAGTGCATCGATCCGAGGCGAGGCATTGCTCAGCCTCTGCACCAGGCCGAAGTAGCTGCTTGGCAATGGCTCGTTTGTCCATACCCGGATGTAGAGATCCTTCATGGCCAGCTTCGCCATCCGGTGTAGCTCCATAAGCTGCTTCAGCTGCTCAACGAGGAGAGGAGAGTGCTCGGAGGCTTCAAATTGCGCCCAAAACATGCAAGCTTCATCTCCCTCTCCCCGCGAAGCATAGAACTGGTTCGCGTTCACTGTGCTCTTCTAGAGGTCTGAACAGGCGCCTGAGGAACACCATAGTTGGGTAAGCAATGCGAACTTGCTATCCCCGAAGACACACTGTAGTAAATACGGCTTACCATCCGTGATAGCCTTCACCTGCTGACTTGCTCTTCATAGAACCGCCTATCCACCCGCTCCTTTTGGAGATCGGATTTCAGAGCAGATAGCTCGGCGGCCTGCTCCTTACCTTTCTTCTTGAGGTCCTCGCACTTTTGGCCGGCGTCTTTGAGCTCCTGCTGGATTTCCTCCACCCGAGCCGCATGATTGGCGCTGGTGGCTTTTAGATCGACAAGCGCGGCAGCCGCTTGTTCCGCCACCGCCTTCTCGCTCGTGGCCTCCTGCTTCACCTTCTGAAGCTTGGCCTTGAGCTTCTCAATTTCCTTCGCCAAGGCTACGTAAGCATCAAATATATAAAATATTGCGTCGACAGTATGGTGATGAAGAACTTGGATATTATAATCTGGCCTACCTTGTGCCTCGTCGACTCTCTTATTCAAAGCGCCGAGCTCATCTTTGGAGCTCTTGAACTTCCGATTTAGCTCGTCTATCTCGGCAGCATTAACAACCTCCGCCGATGACGAAGCCTACACATAACAATCCATTATTATGTTACATGGATTCAAACCTCCAAACTACCATAAACATGATCACATGTTCGGTCCTCTTAAAAGGTTGTTGGAACATTCCGAACAAGTATTGTCTCACGCATTGTCCGCTTAATGATCTATGTTGACCCCTAGGTGAGTTTCTTCCAAACTCACCTAGGGCTCGAGGGCTCATATATATATATATATATATATATATATATATATAACGATAGCACAAAAAGTAGTAAATTAACAAAGCATTACAAGGTTTACCTGGAAGCCCATCAGGAGACCCTTGAAGGTCTCCTTTAGTCCGCTATCAATGGAGACCCTGAATGCTCTGTAAAACCGCACCTATAAGGGTGCGGTGCTCCTCGGAGATGGAGGCGCTTGATAGAGCCTCCCCCATAACCGGCCACCCATTAGTTGGCGGTGCCGGTGATCGGTTAGCCCGATCTCCGACCGGGGATTGAACTGGTGCCTCCGGAGGCATGGTGCTCTCCGGAGACAACCTTGGAGAGGGCTGGATATCCCCTCGTCCAGTCTCCTCAGTATCCGGAAGGGGCTTCCCCCAGTCTTCGGTGGTCGAGGCGTTAGCCTCGACCATGACGTCATCGCCCCCTCCGCTAGTGTTCGGCTCCAAAGGAGGCTATTGGGATGACACCTCCGCGACATTCTTCGTGGCGCCCGGAGGAGTGGGGTGCGACGTGGTCCCGCTCTCCGCTAGCTTGGTGGGTAGGGTTTCCCCGTTTGAGACTTGATCGATGGGGAGAACACGCGGTGGGCTGCAGGTCAATAGGCACTCACAGATTAATAGCATTTAAAACTTGGCACTAATAGCATAGGGAGTCTTCGGATTCTTACCTTCGAGTTGTGGGCTTGACCCTTAGGTTCCTTCAGGGAACCCTCTCGAAGTCTTCGGACTCAGTATCCGAGCCCGAACTGTCGTCGGACAAAGTTAACTGTGTTCGACGTGTTTTCTTTGGGGCGGGAGGAGATACATCCTTTGTGGCGTCCGATGACACCGCCCTCTTTTTTGCGAGGGGGGAATCGCCTTCCCCCTCTCCCTCATGCTCCTCCTCTTGATTTGAGGAGGCATGGGTTTCCTCGGACACAGCCTCCAGCTAGTGCCTGATGCGCAGGCCTTCTCGACCTGGTTTCTTCTTCTCTTTCTTCTCTGGTGCCTTATAAGGCGCCTCGACGAGCATCTCCGACAACAACTGGGACCTAGGGTCTTCAGGCTATGGAGCCGAGCAGTTGATGCCCATGGCCTTGCTCAACCATTCCTGCGGAAGTGGTCGGAAAGTTCTTAGATTTTCTTTAGGAAAACAAAGCCGATCAAGCAAAACTATGTTATACCTGGGAAGGGGGTTTATCGGCGCGTAGGCCCCGGTCCTCCTTCTCGGCTGGTCAGTTCTCCTGTGCCTTGAACATCGCCTTCCACATCTTCTCCCGAGTAGTACAGAAGAGCCGACGAATTGTAGGAACATCGTCAAGTCAATAAGCCCACATGGGAGAACCCTAGAGATGGCAGGGGAGGATGCGCCGCAGGAGCATAGTGTGGACCACGTTGGTTAGCTCGATTTTGTCCTTGATCATGGAGGCGATGCGCCTCTATAGGTCGTCCACCTCTGTATCCGACCCCCAGTCGATGCCCTTTCGGACCCATGAGGTCAATCTGGTTGGGGGACCAGATCTAAATTCAGCAGGAACAGCTCGGCCCTCCTTCCTTGGCTCGGTAATGTAAAACAACTCTTTTTGTCAAGTCTTGATGGTGTCGATGAAGGTGCCAGATGGCCATACTACGCAGATAAGCTTGCTGATGACCGCCCCGCCATAGTCTGCGTGTTCGCCTGCGATGCACTTTGGCTTAATGTTGAATATCTTGAGCCATAGTCCAAAGTGTGGTTTGACTCGCAAGAAGGCCTCACAGACGATGATGAAGGCCGATACGTGCATGAAGGAGTTCGGTGGGAGGTCATGGAAGTCGAGTCTGTAGAAGAACATGAGACCCCTAACGAAGGGGTGGAGTGGGAACCTCAGTCCTCGGATGAAGTGAGGAATGAAAACCACCCACTCACCTGGTTTGTTGGTGGGAACCACCTGGCCCTTCTCCGGGGCGCGGTGGAAGATGTTGGCGGGGAGCTAGCCGGCGTCCTGGAGATCCCGGATGTCCTAGTTGGTGACCATGGAGGCCTCCCACTTGCCGTTGGAGCCTGGGCCATCCATGGCTGAGCTCAGAGGAGGAAGGGTGGAAAACCTAGATCTGGGCTCTGGAGGCTCAGAAGATTGGGGAAGCGGGGATGCGAATGGGAAGCACAATTGAGCCTTGGGGTTTTCTTTCCCTTTTATTGGGCTTATCGTCGGTTAGCCTCCTTTCACTGTGTTGTGAATCCCTCCGCTTCCCATGATGTGCGTGATGTTATACGCGCATGATTAAATGTATCCCGTGTGAAACGGAGCACGATCTGTGCATTGATGGATTGTATTGATGAAAATGGCCTCGAACCGCGAATCGAGTTTTAGCGACTGGTTTGGCGGTCGTGGTGGGCCGTGACCTTTTGTTAGAAAGGTTGTCAGGGAACATTATTTACTCCTTGACGGTTGGCCTTCAGGGACGAGTCATTCATGGTATTTGGATGAGCCTTTGATCGGGAAAACTACACGTTGTCGGAGGCTGAACTAAAGTCGGCCAATCACTATTTGGAGAAAGGAACTCGCCTCGCAAGCCGAAGACTCTGATCATATGGAGCAGCTAGATCTAGGACCCTTGGCATTGGAGGCTAGTTCGGGGGCTACTGAGGGAGTCCTTGTTTACGGGGTCCCCGTGTGGGGACCCCGACTCATAAGTCGTGATCATGGAATGTACGTGCACAGCGATCCCAAAGATCAATGCTCACTGAACACACAGAAACTGAATAACAAGAGTCTTACATCCATTACATACCGGTTTACTCAAATATGGCCTTTATGGCCAAGTCTTCATACGATTGCAGCAGAAATCTTCAACGATAGCGTGAACCTATGCCATCTTCCTTAACCCTACAGGCTTTCTGACTGGGAAGTGTCCTAGCTCGCATGTCTGTCACCAAAGTAATCTTGATCATAACCTGATCTTTCATGCCTAGCCAATAAAATAACTAGTGGCAAGCCAATGAGTACTTTGAATGTACTCGAAAGCAACCCATGTTTGGAACAAGGAAATAACAATGCATGAACTAGCACTTAAGAAGGTATTTTGCAGAAAGCCAATTTTGAATGCAATGTCATGATCAAGCAACTATGTGTAAGCATGCATCAACAGTTGGCAGATATCCATATGAACAAGTTACAGATACCATCATAAGTAGGGGTTGAACATCTCATGTTCATTCATCACATCAAGTCTTCAGACTTGTCTCAAGTATCATCCTTTTGTCATCCGCACACACACACCAAGTTTGTGAAAACATCTGGACATGGCTTAAGCAGCACCACCCAACTGTCATTGACCATGGACACGGCTATTCGAATAGTTTTACACTCTGCAGAGGTTGCACACTTTACTCACAAGACTCGGGGAACTTCTGTGTCATCCACGACTCGCAGTATGTAACATACCCGAGGTAAGCACCCGAACAATGCCTTTCCCCTGGCGATACTAAACAAAGAGTACACTCGATTGGTACCTAGCCCACATGATGTACATCACTCATAGCATCCATGCAGGGACCAATGGTGTGCCCGGTGCCTGTGAAGATAGTGCATGATCGTCCATACCGGCACGACCCCGTATCGAGAGTGACCACGCCACTCCCGCCACTAGTAATGTGGGCTCCTTGCCAGTACCCACCAAATTAATCAACTGAGCCCCGTACCATAAGGGGTATCATGGTTGCGCATGTAATGTTGGGACGGTCGACAAATCTTAAACCATCTGTTTTCGAAAACACACACACACTCACTTCCTTCAGTACACCACTTCTTTCTCCAGTGGCCACCCAACACATCAACATATCCCTCGGGCATTAGAGGCACTCGATGGGGTTTTCGAATAGTCTTTGAAATCATCTCCTTCTTTCCATCACCATGCATAATCCTGATCCCACTTGTGTAGCATCTACTACCATCCTATCTACAGCCACCCGCATAACCCTCATAAGGTGGTAGGGTCATGCACGATGCAAGTGTCAATGGCAAAAGTATTGGAAGCAACCCACCAAAGTGGTCACTACTCCACATGATCAAATATAATGAAAGTAAAGTGCTATATGGCATGCAAATAAAAATGGTTTCTTAACATGGTGAAAGGGCTGTTTGCCTGGCTTCGCAAAGTCTTTGAGGTCTTCACACGCTTCTCGTCCAACTCTGAGCACTTTGTCTATTTCGTCAACTATCACCGGAAACAACCACAATAAGCAACACAACAAGCAGAAAATAAAAATGCTCTATAAATAGGAGTTTTATTTTTCTTGGACACCTCTGGTCACAAGAAAATAGCCAAGGACATTTCATTGGATGCGGATCAAGGGGGAGTCCTGAATTGGTGGAAATGAAGGAAATGGTGATCCTACAAGATGTCCATAGAAAATATTTTTGTAAAAAGGAGTGGATGGACCCAACAAATAGGGCATAATTTTAGAAGGCTACGGGAATTATTAGAAGGCTACGGGAATTTGAATCATTCAATTTGGAGTTGAAATGAATTTTATATGAATTATTTCCCCTCCCTGGAAAATAAAATGGTAATAGAAATTACCAAAAAGTATCATGGATAAACCACGCCTTGGGCATAGGATAGCGGCGCCCTTACTGGGCCGGCCCGGCAGCTCAGCTCGCACCCGCATAGAGCCATGACGGACGCATACTTTATGGAGTACGCCTCTCCGGCAGAAAGGCAGGGTCGGGAGGGGGTGCCTCCACTTAGGCGTCGGGCCCGACCGGTAGGCCACTTTCAAGCGGGCCCCGCCTGTCGGGTTCATCTCCTTCCTCGCACGCTTGCGCATGGCCGAGGGGAGAGGGTGGCCCGACGATGATTGCCAGCGTCTCCGGCCACCATTTCGAGAGGTGAGGCCATAGGCGTGCTCAGGGCGGCGACCACACCCATCAAGGTGATGCACGCCCACCGAAGAGAGACGCTGCGGCGAGGGCTCGGACGACCGCGGAAGTGTCCGCCAGCGATGAAGCACCTGACGCCACAGCCAAGGAGAGAGGTCATGGGGAAGGGGGAGGCTCGTGGAGGTTGCTCAGGTCCCATGCCGTGGTTAGGAGGGGCGTAGAGGCACCGGAGTGCTCCACTTTGAGCAAGATCCACGACGGCAATGTCGGCCGTGGTCAAAAGGGGAGGGCACGGGGGGAGATGTGGGTGGTTCACAGGGGTTCTAGGAGGTGAAGGAAGCCGGGAGGGGCGACCGGGGAGGCTTTATACGGTCGGGTGGTGAAGCACCATGGACGACGTCCGCGGCCACGACCTAGGCAGTGCCATAGGCCAAACCCTTGCCCCCGAACGTGTCCATGGGCTTCATGGGCTTGGTCTATGACTAGGGGAGAAGGAGGAGAGAAGGTAGGGGCATCAGAGGTCCGCGTGTGCGAGCTTACCCATAGGGGCGCTCGGGCGGCGTAGTGCACGTGCGAGGGAGGTCAGAGCAGGGAGAGAGAGAAGGGGGCCAGCAGGGAGGCGTGCCGCGAACGCCAAGCCCGTCAGAGGGGACACAAGCGGGAGGCAGAAGGATGTCGGGGATGTCGATTGGGGGGTGGCTACAGTGTCGCAATGCACTGTAGCGCGCTCCAGAGCACGCATATGGCTGGCATTGCATGCTCTAGGATGCTTTCGACGCACCCACCTTGTCCACTAGTTGTGGGGGTTTATTGGAGATTCCCTTGGGTGCAGGGAAGCTAGGATATAGGAGGGGAAAGAAAATAGAGGTGGGGAGGGCAATGTAAGGGCTGTCCAGAGGGGAATCTTGGTGTTTCCCCCCTGAATGATTGATCCATGGCCAGGGAAACTTACTCGAGGTGCAAGCTATCTACAAGAGGCTGTGGTAAAAATTTGAGGTTAAGGAGATCAATGGAAGAGGTAAAAACAATAGCTTTGGTTTTCTGCCACAAGGTGTTTGATGGAGTTTTGGGCCAGCTATGTTGTTGTGATTGACATGAGAGTTAACAGGATTGAGAAATAGGTATAAATGAGCTTGATCACAAGTTTTTACCACATTTAGAGAAAGTGGCCAATGTAAAAGTTTCAAACCCTAGAAATGGGCAGAAAGTTGTTTAGATCTAGCTAAGAAATAATATCCTCCCTGATGCACCACTTGATGTGCTGGCATATTTTAGGGGCTATAACATGCACAAAAAGTTTGGGGACCAATTGGGAAACTTGGCAATGTAATATTACCAAATTCTTGAAATCAACAGAAATGGGTTTGAGGGGATTTGGTCAAGTTAATCTGTTCTCATTGATGCACCACTTGGTGTGGCTGCATTATAGGAGGATTAGAACATGTCCACAAATTTTGGAAACAATAGGGGACAATTGGCAATGTAGAGTTGCCCAAATTTGGATCTGGACACAAAGGAAATTGGGATATTTTGGTGAACCAAAACAATTGGGCTTGAGATGAGACTTGGCAAGATGACCACATATATCATATCTGACATGATAGAAGTTTTCTCGATTTATTTGAGAATATTTCTTATAGAAATATTTCAAATGCTTGGAATAGGCAGAAATGGTTTTGAAGGTTTTTGTCCAATACTTTGAACATGACCATGTGTTGAAACTCTTATATATGGACAATATATGTCCACTGAGTTTTGCTAAATTTTTCTCAAATATTTTTAAAGCATTTAAATAATTTTTACCTATAAAATACCATTTCTGGCCTTAAGAAAAAGCCTTTAAATAAAATAGTAAAATAATCTTTAAAAATAATATTTGGTGTTTTTGGGGAGTCATATATATAGTGGGTTTCAAATAAAACATTTGGGTAAATAGGATCCACCCAATTTGGGGACTTGCAGTGCAAATCTCAAATCAGGGGGTTTTGAAAACCTAATTTCAATAAATGCTTTTTGGCCAAAATAATATTTTGTAAAAATATTTTTAAGTCATATTCACATGGCATGATCATTGTACAAGATTTGGGATCAAGGAAAAAGGGTTCTTGAGGGTAGGAGGATGTTTTATGAATTATAGAGCACCAACAAGCAATCAAACAAGCAAGCAAATAACACACAAGTCAACCATTCAAATGCACTCAAAAAGTTTTAATTGGCCCTAATTTTTGAGTCATGACAACTTAGTCATGAGGCAAAACACAGGGTGTGACAGACCTACCCCCCTTACAAGAATCTCGTCCCCGAGATTCCTAGGCTAGGTGCTTATGCGGACATCCAAAGGTGAGGTAGTCTTCAAGTTTCACATTATTTCTGCTCCGGCATGATTGTCCTTCTGGATCTTAAAGTGCCTGATGATATGTCTTCGAGTGCATTCTTTACTTCGACTAAGGGTGATCGGGGTTCTTCTAATATGCTAGGCTTGCCTAATGGTTAAGTGTTTGGTGGAAGAGGTTCTAGCAAGGGCATGGCTTACGTGTGTATCGTAAAGTCAGAATATCTGGCCAAGTAGTGTGTCTATGTGCTGGTCCTGGGACTGATCAAGTTAGTTAGTGACATCTAGGTGTCTAGCGTTATAATAGAAGGGTTGAGTCTTGGTGTAGCTTCTCATTGACGGGGAAGTCCTTATATTCCTTAAAGCAGGAGGTCTTCAGTCGTAGGTGGTCTCCATCCTTGAGAGTGCTAAGGTGCGTCATCATGGGCTTCTTGTCGAGATCTTCTGCTTGAGTAAGTTGCCCAAGTAGATTCTTCATTCTTCTTTGGCTGTTTGTCTTTATCGTCATGGACGCACATTTCTGGAGGGTCTTTGAGTGTTTGGTCTACTCGTCTCTCCGTGGCAAGCTCTGCGCTGAGTCTCGTCCCTAAGACTGAGCTTAGAGACTTGGTGTCAAAATGTGTTCTACCATATGGGAAGGTTCTGAGGGGGGTCCTAGATGAGCTGGCTACCCAAAAGTATAGACCAGCCATCCAATCCCCAAGGTCCGAGGCTTGGCAAGTGGGGTGAACTATCTTTGACAGGTGGTTTACCACGATCGAGTTAGATTCACGTCCTTGATTGAACCAAAAAGGGGCTAGCAATGAGGTCATGACAGTCGTTCCACACTGTTCCAGGCATCTGAAGGGAGTAGGGACGTCATGCTCAACGTACACTGTGAAGGTGGTGGAGTGAGGGTGCCGTCAACTTCTCACTTCCATCCTAGTCAGGAACTAATAGATGACCATTTAAAGCGAGGGGCTCTTTAATCCTCTTGATGTCCAAGGGCTTCATCATGCTTGGACGTCAGTGCTTCTGGATATAGTCTAGTTGAGGTAGACGACAGAGGAGTGGTGGTTGACTTCTTCTTCATCATTGTCGCGGCTCCGCAATCGTAGTGGTTCTTCATCTTTCTTGGGCAAGAAAGTCTTCTTTTGCAGGGAGGGTGCTTCAAGGAGTCCAATTTTTTTAAGCTGAACTCTTATGCTCGAGAGGCATGGCAATTGGTGTTCCTGGGGCTGGTCCAAACAGGACTAAGGTGTTCCTCCTCTCATTGGGTAAATAAGTACGTCATCCCAGAGGACAACAACCTATTTCTCAAAGTACCACATAAACACATGCTCATGGGTTATGTTAGAGGAGCGGGCATTCGTCCTGGATGGTCACTAGTGTCAAGGGTTTGTGGTCCAACCTAATAGAGGTCTTCGTGGCAACCTTCCTTATGGAAAGGGTGGGTGGTGGTCACGGTGGAGTATCGACCATGGTCTTTTGACTTAGAGCCGGAGCCTATGGTCTTATCCGACCATGGCATGGTTTGGTAAAGTTTTGGGGTTTCAAAGAGCTTAGGATGTGAGTGAACGTCTACCATCTTATCCTCGAGCACAGTTCTTAGATGCCAATAGTACAGCCTATTACTCCAAACAAAATTACTCTATATCCTTGAGGGTATCATTTCATATAAGTCAACTCCAATATTACACATGCTACTCATATCTCCAAGGTTTTGAGAGAAGGACTATGCTGAAAATCTCATATGCATACTATAGCTAACTCACATATATCCCTATATAAAAATCCTCGGGATAATTTACAAGCCGCTAAGCTTGATCATGACATTACCAATCCAAGTGTCCTTCTGACCTATCCAAGGTCTAAGGTATTGCATTACTCTGCTAAGGAAAAACATAATATACAAATCTAAGATCTTGTTTCCTTCCTATGAATCCAACTTAATCGATCCACTAATATCAAAACACTATTACATGATCCATTTCTGCTACAAATCCAGCATAGATGGTGTCCAACATAATCTCCTCGAGTTCATATAATCCACATATCATTGCAAGGACTATTATCACAATATATCCATGAACTTCCAATTTCATGGCCAACTAAACTCCAAGGTCGAGCTTATATAGATCCCTAATTTATCCCTAACATAATATGATTCCTTCTACTATTATCCACTGAGAAATATGGTATCATTATCAAGATCATTGAACTAAATCCAAATTACTCCGAACCATGTGGTTTAATTGATCTCGAGCACCTAGTAGGATCACCTATTTAAATCCAAGTTTTACATCGAGTAAGACCTTCCTACTAGTTATGCGAGTCACCATCACTCCACTATCTACATTACTTGCCAGAGTCAAGTCATTAATCCACCAAGAATTTCAGCCTGTGATCATATTTGTCCTACTAATCAAATTTGCTCAAGGGACAAGTAAGTTATGCTACTCTATCAATCTTGATCCACCAAGTTCGTCTATCAACATTAAGCCTCGTAATCCACCAAAGGTCCCAACTGCTTCCTCAAGACATCTATTAGGGTTAAATCAAATCATTGTCCACAAGTCGTATACCCTTAGAATGATCCTTCCTATGGCATCAAGGTTCTAGTACTAGCGTAGGAATGAAGGATGTTTGTTCACTATGGTCACTAGCTCCATAATGAACCCAGTGCAAAGCAGGGGTTAATGAAGCTCAATAAGTGCTCTGGCAAATCTGTGTATTAAACACGTGATCAGAGGCTTGTGATGGGGGAGCTTGTGAGGTCTAGGTTGGGCAAGGGAGGGGTTTCCCAATCTTGAGGGAAAAGCATAACTCTACGGGGTTGCGTCTGGTTGAGTACGTTGTAGTCGAAGTCTTTGGTGTCACTTGTTTGTCAAGGTGGATCCTTGGTGCATCTTGTCTTGCCGGTCTTCAGTTGACGAGAGGGGAAAGAGGGAAAGTAGCATAGAGGAGCATGCCTAAGCGGGTGGTATAGTGGAAGTGCAATCAAGCAAGTGCCGAAAAGGCCAAACACATACATCAAGGTAAGGTAGGTGATAAAGTCACGCACTTGTTACCTAGGGCAAAAGTGTGACTTACACCAAAGCACAAACATGAAAAACAAGCAACACACATCATAGTTCCATTCGAACCATCATACGGACTCAACTTCGCATAGGGGACACACGACCTATCCTACCCTAGGGGTTCTTGGACTCAGTAGTCGTGCTTGCTTCTTGTTTTGGAGAGGAGTCTGCTTAGCCTTCTGGGTCTTCTTTAGGTGTCACTATGTCTTTGGTTGTTGTTCATCAAAACGATCCTGGTTGCGCCTGAAGAGTCCTAGACAACTTCGGCTCTGTTGAGTTGACGACGAAGGTGATTCTTCACGGTTGTTGATGACAGGGTCTTCTGGTGTCCTCGTGGTCGTGACAATGCCTTCTTGTCTTCTGAGGCGTCGAGCATTCCAGGTAGGCAACCATTTCTGCAATGTCGTTAATAAGGCATGGTAGAGTTGTATCCTGCCGGTCATGTTGACGATATCATCGGCACCAAGAGCGGGGATGATGAGAACCGTTTTCCTGCTCACGATGGTGAGGCGAACCAAATGGCAAGGTTCTCATCCACCGGTAGTTGCCGATATAACAACAAAAAGGACAGGGTTGCTCTATTAGCGATGCATATCATGACACTGCATGTCTTGTGCCCTGGTCATCGACGGCCAGGGTGGCGTCATCCTAGGGCTGTGTCGAGGGTGTTACTAGCATCTAAGTCTCGACATCCTCATCCTTTGAGAAGGTATCTTCTGTTGGTAGCCCCTTGTATATAGTCGCCAACTTGGGTCCAAGATATGTCGGCAATCGTCTGGCAAGGTGGCTTACTTCCAGGTTACCCACGAGGATTACAAGGAATCCCGTGGTCAGGGGCACAAGGGTAGTAGCGACCATTTGCAAAGTTTTTGAAAAGCAGACGAGGAGAGCTAAGACAAAAGTGGTGGAAGTGCTAAGGCAAAAACCTTTGCTTTCCTTCGAATTTTAGGAGAGGCGGGAAACATAGAGGCTTTGTAGGTGATTTTGAAGGGTCTGGAAAAATGGTTTTGTCCTAACTAATGTCCATGCTAACTAAGGGCTTCCTACAGTCAGGATGGCTCTGATACCAGCTCTATGGGGACTCTGACTCATAAGTCGTGATCACCAAATGTACGGGCATAGTGATCCTAGAGATCAATGCTCACTGAACACACATAAACTGAATAACATGAGTCTTACATCCATTACATACCGGTTTACTCAAATATGGACTTTATGGCCAAGTCTTCATACGATTGCAGCAGAAATCTTCAACGATAGCATGAACCTATGCCATGTGCCTTAACCCTAGAGGCATTCTGACTGGGAAGCGTCCTAGCTCGCATGTCCGTCACCAAGGAAATCTTCATCATAACCTGATCTTTCATACCTGGCCAATAAAATAACCAGTCGCAAGCCAATGAGTACTTTGAATGTACTCGCAAGCAACCCATGTTTGGAACAAGGCAATAACAATGCATGAACTAGCACTTAAGAAGGTATTTTGCGGAAAGTCAATTTTGAATGCAATGTCATGATCAAGCAACTATGTGTAAGCATGCATCAACAGTAAGCAGATATCCATATGAACAAGTTACAGATATCATCATAAGCAAGGGTTGAACATCTCATGTTCATTCATCACATCAAGTCTTCAGACTTGTCTCAAGTATCATCCTTTTGTCATCCGCACACACAAACACCAAGTTTGTGAAAACATCTGGACGTGGCTTAAATAGCACCACCCAACTGTCCTTGACCATTGACATGGCTATTCAAATAGTTTTACACTCTGTAGAGGTTGCACACTTTACCCACAAGACTCGGGGAACTTCCATGTCATCCACGACTCGAGGTATATAACATACCCGAGGTAAGCACCCGAACAATGCCTTTCCCTTGGCGATACCAAACAAAGAGTCCACTCGATTGGTACCCAGCCCACATGATGTACATCACTCGTAGCATCCATGCAGGGACCAACGGTGTGCCCGGTACCTGTGAAGACAACGCATGATTGTCCATACCGACATGACCCCGTATCGGGAGTGACCACGCCACTCCCGCCACTAGTAATGCGGGCTCCTTGCCAGTACCTACCAAAGTAATCAACAGAGCCCCGTCCCATAAATCGTGGTTGCGCATGTAAGGTTGGGACGGTCGACAAATCTTAAACCCTCCATTTTCGTAAACACACACACACTCACTTCCTCCGGTACACCACTTCTTTCTCAAGTGGTCTCCCAACACATCATCATCTCCCTCGGGCATTAGTGGCATCCGACGGGGTTTTCAAATAGTATTTGAAATAATCTCCTTCTTTCCATCACCATGCATAATCTCGATCCCACTTGCGTAGCATCTACTAGCATCCTATCTATAGCCACCCGCATAACCCTCATAAGGTGGTAGGGTCATGCACGATGCAAGTGTCAACGGCAAAAGTATTGGAAGCAACCCACCGAAGTGGTCACTACTCCACATGATCAAATATAAAAAAAGTAAAGTGCTATATGTCATGCAAATAAAAATGGTTTCTTAACATGGTCAAAGGGCTGCTTGTCTGGCTTCGCAAAGTCTTCGAGGTCTTCACACGCTTCTCGTCCAACTCTGAGCACTTTGTCTATTTCGTCAACTATCGCCGGAAACAACCACAATAAGCAACACAACAAGCAGAAAATAAAATTTCTCTGTAAATAGGAGTTTTATTTTTCGTGGACACCTCTGGTCACAAGAAAATAGCCAAGGAGGTTTCATTGGATGTGGATCAAGGGGGAGTCTTGAATTGGTGGAAATGAAGGAAATGATGATCCTACAAGATGTCCACACAAAATATTTTTGTAAAAAGGAGTGGATGGACCCAATAAATAGGGCATGATTTTAGAAACATGAGGGAAGTGGTTTTACTGGATTTGGAGTTGGCATGATTTTCCTATGGATTTTCAAAGTGGGTCAGATATTAATAAATGGCCCAATAATTGACATAGCAAAATAAGTGTAAGGAAAAATGCTCACCACTTAGTGAATTAATTTAGATACACCTAGGAACTTGAATGACCCCATTTGGAGTTAATTTGAAGGCTCTAGGATTTTTGCAATGGGGTTCCTAAGTGTCAAGAATTGAGTTTGAATCAGAAAAGGGCATAACTTGTGATTTAATTTTTGGAGGTTGTGCCAAATGATAGCCGGTATTATTGGAAGGCTACAGGAGTTTGAATCATTCAATTTGGAGTTGAAATGAATTTTATATGAATCATTTCCCCTCCCTGGAAAATAAAATGGTAAAAGAAATTACCAAATAGCATCATGGCTAAACCACGCCTTTGGCGTAGGATAGCGGCGCCCTTACTGGGCCGGCCCAGCGGCTCAGCTCGCGCCCGCATAGAGCCACGACGGACGCATACTTTGTAGAGTACGCCTCTTCGACAGAAAGGCGGGGTCGGGAGGGGGCGCCTCCACTTAGGCATCGGGCCCGACCGGCGGGCCACTTACAGGCGGGCCCCGCTTGTCGGGTTCATCTCCTTCCTCGCACGCTTGCGCATGCCCGAGGGGAGAGGGTGTCCCGACGATGATTGTCGGCGTCTCCGGCCACCATTTCGAGAGGTGAGGCCATAGGCGTGCTCAGGGCGGTGAGCCACACCCATCGAGGTGATGCACGCCCACTGGGGAGAGACGTTGCGGCGATGGTTCGGACAGCCGCGGAAGTGGCTGCCGGCAATGAAGCACCCGACGCCACAGCCATGGAGAGAGGGCGTGCGGAAGGGGGAGGCTCGTGGAGGTTGCTCAGGTCCCGTGTCGTGGTGAGGAGGGGAGTAGAGGCACCAGAGTGCTCCACTTCGAGCAAGATCCGCGGCGGCAATGTCGGCCGTGGTCAAAAGGAGAGGGCACGGGGGAGATGTGGGTGGTCTGGGTGGTTCACGGGGGTTCTAGGAGGCGAAGGAAGCCGAGAGGGGCGATCGGGGAGGCTTTATATGGCCGGGCGGCAGAGCACCATGGACGACATCCGCGGCCATGACCTAGCCAGCGCCATAGGCCAAACCATTGCCCCCCGAACGTGTCCATGGGCTTCATGGGCTTGGTCTATGACTAGGGAAGAAGGAGGGGAGGAGCGAGGGGCGTTAGAGGCCCGCGTGTGCGAGCTCACCCATAGGGGTGCTCGGGTGGCATAGTGCACGTGCGAGGGAGGCCAGAGTAGGGAGAGAGAGGAAGGGGCCGGCAGGGAGGCGTGTTGCGGTTGCCGAGGCTTTCAGAGGGGACATAAGCGGGAGGCATGAGGATGTCGGGGGTGCGGATTGGGTGGCGGCTACAGTGCCAGAACGCACTGCAGTGCGCTCCAGAGCACACATATGGCTGGCATGGCATGCTCTAGGATGCTTTTGACGCACCCACCTTGTCCACTAGCTGCGGGGGTTTACTGGAGATTCCCTAGGGTGCAGGGAAGCTAGGATATAGGAGGGGAAAGAAAATAGAGGTGGGGGAGGGCAATGCAAGGGCTGTCCAGAGGGGAATCTTGGGATTTTACCCCCCTGAATGATTGATCCATGGCCAGGGAAACTTACTCGAGTTGCAAGGTATCTACAAGAGGCCGTGGTAAAAATTTGAGGTTAAGGAGTCAATGGAAGAGGTGAAAACAACAGCTTTGGTTTTCTGCCAGAAGGTGTTTGATGGAGTTTTGGGCCAGCTAAGTTGTTGTGATTGACATGAGAGTTAACAGGATTGAGAAATAGGTATAAATGAGCTTGATCACAAGTTTTTAACACATTTAGAGAAAGTGGCCAATGTAAAAGTTTTGAACCCTAGATATGGACAAAAATGGAGTTGCTTAGATCTAGCTAAGAAACAATATCCTCCCTGATGCACCACTTGATGTGGTGGTATAGTTTAGGGACTATAACATGCACAAAAAGTTTGGGGACCAATGGGGAAACTTGGCAATGTAATATTACCAAATTCTTGGAATCAACAGAAATGGGTTTGAGGGGATTTGGTCAAGTTAATCTGTTCTCATTTATGCACCACTTGGTGTGGCTACATTATTGGAGGATTAGAACATGTCCACAAATTTTGAAAACAATAGGGGACAATTAGCAATGTAGAGTTGCCCAAATTTGGATCCCCCACATTTGAGAATCGTGGCGTATCCCCCACATTTGGATTAGTGAATAGGCATGTTTATCCCTTCAATGTGTAATCGACCATGTGTAAATCCTAGGTACCCACGGCGTCTATATAAGCCAGAGGGTTTTAGGTTGTAGAGGAGGAGAACTCATCTAGGGTTTAGCTATTCGATCTCGAAGTAGATCAACTCTCTAACCCTCATACCATCAATATAATCAAGCAGGACATAGGGTATTACCTCCATAGGAGGGCCCAAACCTGGGTAAACATCGTCTCCTTCGTCTGTTGTTACCATCAAATCTAGTCTCACAGCTCGGGACCCCCTACCTGAGATCCGCCGGTTTTGACACCGACAACTGCCATTGAGATACCCAGAGCAAAGGAGCCGGTTTTTATTGATGGTCCTCCTGAGATTGAATCATCCATCTTTCCTTCCAAATCATCTTGCGTAGATGAACTTATGGCGCCATTTGTCCACAACGTTCCAGACGTTGTGTTTGTTAAAGAAAATTTGCAAGACCCCACTGCTTCCACTTCCTTAGCTAAAATCGTGAGCACGGATGAATCAATGACTTTGGATAAGGTAAAAGCCGAAATGGAATTCCTGGATTTATCCATACTTGGTGTTGAAGACCTGTATCAAGAGTACTTGACCCGGCTGTCTGAGAGCCAAGAAATTGAGAACATGATAAATGCTATGAAAGAAAAATATGAGGTAATCTTCTTATTTTACCATTATCCTGCATACTACCATTAGCTTTCATAAACCAGCTTGTTATGATAAGCTGGTTTTATAGAATGATCAAAAGCCCGTAGTAACCGTGTAGCCCCCAACGGCCAACTCATCTTCTTGAGATGAGCAGGTTCTTTTAAATATGAAAGAAGTCCGACATGTATCCCCCAAGGGATGACTCATCTTCGTGAGATGAGCCGACTCTTTTTAGTATGAAAGAAGTTCGACCTATAGCCCCCAAGGGCCGACTCATATTCTTGAGATGAGCCAGGTCTTTTTAATATGAAAGAAGTTCGGCCTGTGGCCCCCAAGGGCCGACTCATCTTCTTGAGATGAGCCGGGTCTTCTTCCCTATCTTAGTTTCAAAAGAACCAAAATACATTAGCCCCCCATGTGTCAAGGACATTGCTTGCAATCTTCTTGGGACTTCTAAATATAATTACTGATGCCTGCTGCTCGTCCACCAGGGATATTGCGAAGATGTTGAGTCTATTATTGTGAGACTGCAGAAGCGGCTCAAGGAGGAAAGAAGATTGAAAACTGAAGCCGAGTCCATGGTGGCTCACTTTGAAACTTCTGCTCGTTAGGTGAACGAACATCTGGAACCGGCCATAAAACTTTTTGAGACAAAAAAGGCTATCCTGACCAAACGTGTAGAGAAGGCTGAGAAGACCTTTGGCCCCATGAAAGAAAAATACGCCACTCTCGTGATGCAGATCAATGATATGTTGACAGCAATCTTCAGTACATGTTCCATCCTGACTTTGTTAATGTGCCAATTTATGAACCTTGTGGTGACTTATTTTGCTTTCTTTTATGTGCAGGGCGAAAAACGACAACCTCGTAGAGCTGCCAATTATAAAAGTGAAGACCATTTTCAGGTACGTAGAGCAACTCTTTACAAGCTCCGTATATTCCATCTTGGCTCTGAAGAACCTAATGCATCCGCTGAGAAGTATCAAAGACAAGTTAAAGCAGCTCTCTACCGTGCCACAATGGGTGATTGAAACTCGTAAATCGGCGGCTCGTGTAGGAGCAAACATGGTACTCGCTCGGGCAAAGGTGTATTTGCCAGAATTGGACATGGAGCTTCTGAAAGGCGGCTTCCCGGAGTTTAAACTTCATGGGTCAGCATTCACTTGTGAAGATTACGCAAGGTGCCTTTTGGAGGCCCCGGCCACTGGCGTCTTTGATATCCAACGAGGTTGATCTTTCAAAATATCATCTAGCCTACACCGCTGATAATGAATGCATTAGCGCACCCAAGGACCAGCCGTCTGACCTGGCGTCGCCTTGCCGTAAGACAACTTTTGCTCCTGACATTGACGCGTCAACTCTTGTTGAAGGCACCGCCAATTTTGAGTCTTTGCTCTCAATTCGTTAGCAACAGAAAGACTAATAGGTTGATGATGACGAGTCGGCGGGGTCAGATCTAGAGGCGGGTGATGATAGAGCCTGAAGATACCTCGAAAGCTGGATGAGTCGCCTCCATACAGCAAGCCCCCGGGGTGTAAGAACTTTTTTTGAAGGACCATGCGGCCTCCATTATGAGCCTGTAATAGGAGTAGTGTCCTTCATAACTTTGATTTTGCTTTGTCGTGCCATCGTGCATGTTGGCACTTTTTGCGAATGCTAAACTCTGATGTGACAAGCTTCTTGTTAATATGCTTGTGGCATTGTTTATTCCCGCACCTTCCATGCTTAATGTCTGACAATTTTTGTCCATAAAGCAAATCTGGAGTAAGCCGGCAACACAGCTTGGTCTTATGAAACTCAAGTTAATATATTTTTTCCTTCAATGATATTGAAGACAGATGATCCGGAAACTGGTCATGATATGAACTCAGTTATGTAACCCGGCCATCCAAATATGAGCCCATGGCAAGGGTAATATTGTACCCGCGAAATGCAAGTATATATATATATATCCATGAAGCGGGCATGATAACCCATGGTTTCTCCTAGCTTTCTGTAAGCGGGCTCTCACATGACTCAAGCAAATATTTTAACCTTAAAAGTTCAGGGTCCAAAAAAGGATTAACTTTTTAAGAGTACATGGGGTCATCTGATCGGAGTCGCATCAAACATGCAGGCAGGTTTAACCATATTTTAGTGGTGTCTTTGCCGGGTCAAGAGGGCGAGAAAGCTAAACTCGATGAGTTGGAAGCCCACAAGTGACCTATGTTACAAATAATAAAGACTCATGCTCAATTTATAGACTGAAACGACAGAGGCCCCGAGTTTCGGGGATGCCTGCGTTATTATATTTGAACATAAAGAAATATATACAGAATTTTGCAGGGGGGGATTTACAAAAAGGTGAGGTGGTGGCTCCTAAGTGTAATAAGGCCGCATGTGTGCGATATTCTAGGGCCGGGTTGTTTCCTCCTCAGAAGTGTATGAACCCTCTCATAAGTCGACCAGGTAATACGAACCATTATTGAGGTTTTGACTAATGACGAAAGGACCCTCCCAAGGCGGGGAGAGCTTGTGCATCCCCCGTTCGGTCTTGAATAAGACGGAGAACTAAGTTGCCTTCTTGAAAAGTACGGATTCGGACCCTACGGCTATGATAGCAACGTTGGTCTTGCTGGTATATTGCAGATCTAGCTGCTGCTAAGTCACGCTCCTCTTCCAAGGCATCCAGGGAGTTTTGGCGTGCTTGCTCATTATCCGCCTCGACATAAGTAGTCACCCAAGACGAGTCATGACGAATATCGCTCAGGAGGACTGCCTCAGCTTCGTAAACCAAGAAGAAAGGAGTGTATCCTGTGGATCTGTTGGGCGTTGTTCGAATACTCCAAAGTACCGATGGAAATTCTTCAACCCAACAACCTGCCTTTCGTTCAAGGGGAACCATGAGCCAGGGTTTGATTCCTCTCAAGATCTCTTGATTGGCTCTTTTAGCTTGCTCGTTGGACTGCGGATACGCTACCGCTGCTAAATCGAGCCGAATGTGCTCCCGCTGGCAGAATTGTTCCATGGCTCCATTGGACGGATTGGTACCATTGTCAGTAATGATGCTGTGAGGGTAGCCAAAACAGAAAATCAGCTTCTTTAGAAATTTGACTGCGGTCTCCGCATCGCAATTGCTGACTGGCTCTGCCTCAACCCATTTGGTAAACTTATCAACTATCACTAATAAGTGGTCTTTTTATCAGAAGATGGCTTGAGTGGACCAACCATGTCTTGCCCCCAGACAACGAACGGTTGGGATCATACGCAACTCCTAAGCCAGTAGATGAGCATGTCGATCAAACTTTTGTCACCCATCACACTTGCGCACAATCTCCTTAGCGTCGGCATGAGCCGTCAGCCAATAAAATCCATGCCGGAAAGCTTTGGCGACCAGTGATCGTGAGCCGACATGATGTCTGCAGTCGCCAGAATGGATTTTGTTAAGTATCTCCTAGCCTTCCTCAGGCAAAACACACTGTTAAAACACGCAAGTGTTGCTTCAGTGATGTAACTCGCCATTGACGATCGTCCTGGACTTTGTTTGCTGGATGATTTGATGAGCGTCGACTTCCTCTTTTGGGAGCTCTCCTCAGGTCAGATAATTCAAATATGGCATAGTCCAATCAGGGGTCACACGCAGAGCCGCCACCAAATGTGCCTCTGGGTTAGGGATAGCTATATCGTCTTCTGACGGTAACTTGACTCATGGATTGTGAAGGACATCCAGAAAGACATTAGGCGGCATCGACTTTCTCTATGAGCCAAGTCTAGACAAAGCATCAGCCACCTCATTGAGTCGGCGATCTATATGATCGACCTGATAACCTTCAAAATGAGCTGCCACATCAGAGACCGCTCATCTATAAGCTACCATAAGAGGGTCGTTAGAGTCCCAAGTCCCTGAAACTTGTTGTGCTACTAGATCTGAGTCGCCCAGACATCTGACCTGGCTAAGGTTCATCTCTTTGGCTATCTCAAGCCCATGTAGGAGTGCTTTGTACTCTGCTGCATTGTTAGTACACGGGAATATGGGCCATAAAACATAACAAAATTTGTCACCTTTTGGAGAAGATAGCACGACCCCAGCCCCCGAGCCTTCCAGCTGTCTAGACCCATCGAAGTGTATAGTCCAGTACGTGGTATATGGCCTATCCTATGGAATCTGTATCTCTGTCCAATCGTTGATGAAATCCATGAATGTTTGAGATTGATGGCGGTTCGGGGCATGTACTTCAAGTGGTGGTCACCAAGCTCAATGGCCCACTTGGCTATTCTGCCCGTGGCCTCTCGATTTTGTATGATATCACCAAGAGGCGACGAACTAACCACAGTTATCGGGTGTTCCTGTAAATAGTGCTTCGACTTCCGGCTCGCCATGAAGATCCCGAAAACCAGCTTCTGCCAATGTGGGTACCACTGCTTGGATAGGGTTAAGACTTCGCTGACAAAGTAAACCGGGTACTGAACTGGATATTCCTTTCCCTCTTCTTTCCGCTCAACCACAACTACAACACTTACCACCTTGGAGTTGGCAGCAATGTACATGAGCATAGGCTCTTTATCCATGGGAGCAGCCAAAACAGGCGGGTTAACAAGCTACTGCTTGAGCGATTCAAAGGCCCTGGCAGCTTCGTCTGTCCACTTGAAGTCGCCCGATTTCTTCAATAACTGGTAAAAAGGGGCCGCCTTCTCCGCTAGTCGGCTTATGAACTGGCTTAAAGCCGCAATGCGTCTAGTGAGCCGCTGAACTTGATTCACGTTTGCTGGCTAGGATAATGACGGTACGGCCTTGATCTTGTCCGGATTGGTCTCGATGCCTCGATGCCTCGCTTAGAGACCAGAAACCCTAACAACTTGCCTGCGGGAAAGCTAAAAACGCACTTCGCTGAGTTACCCTTCATCTTGTATACTCGAAGATTATCAAAGGTTTCCTTGATGTCCTCCACGAGTGCCTCTTTCTTCTGAGATTTCACCACGATGTCATCAACTTAGGCATGAACATTATGTTCGATTTGTGACTTAAGGAAATTCTGGACATAGCACTGGTAAGTCGCCCCGGTGCTCTTGAGCACAAAAGGAATGGAGACATAGCAAAAGGCCCCAAAGGGAGTGATGAAAGCCATCTTCTCTTGATCTTCAATATCCATCTTGAGACGATGATACCTAGAGTATGCATCCAACAAGCATAAATGCCCGCAACCCATCTTAGAATCAATGATCTGATCAATACGCAGGAGGGCAAAAGGATCCTTGGGACAGGATTTGTTGAGATCTATGTAGTCTATACACATGCGCCAAGTGCCGTTTTTATTCAAAACCAGCACCGGGTTAACCAACCACTCAGGATGAAAAAGTTCCACAATGAACCCGGCGGCTAGGATCCGGGACACTTCATCTCCAATGGCCTTGCGTCTCTCCTCATTAAAATGAAGGAGCTACTGGCACACCGGCTTCATCTTGGGATCTACATTAAGGTGGTGCTCAACAAGTTCTCTTGGAACTCCAGGCATGTAAGACAACTTCCATGCCAAGATGTCCCGATTCTCACGAATGAACTTGATGGGCGTGCTTTCCTATTTGGGATCCAAGCCGGTCCCAATAGTGAACTGCTTGGACGAGTTGCCCGGTGTGAAGTCGATCTGCTTTGTATCCTCAGCCGGCTTGAACTTGAGCATGGGTTCTGAATCAGTATTGGGTTTCTTGAGCGGGCTCATGTCAACTGGGTCAACATTGGTAGTGTAGAACTTCAACTCCTCTGCCGCACAGGCCAACTCAGCATAGGCCGCATCTCCTTCCTCGCATCCCTAGGCTATCTTCCAGTTTCCGTCCACGGTTATGGTCCCTTTGAGTCTCGGCATCTTGAGCTTGAGATAGATGTAACATGGGCAGACCATAAAATGAGCGTAAGTCGGCCGCCCAAAGAGAGCATGATAAGGGCTTTTTATATTGACAACTTCAAACATCAATGACTCGTACCTATAGTTGAACTCATCTCCAAAGTCCACATCAATCTTAATCGGCCCAATTGGATAAGCCGACTTTCCGGGGACGATCCCATGAAAAACCGTCGTCGAAGGGAGCAAAGTGCTTTCTGATAAATTCATTTGATGAAAGGTCTCGCAATACAATATGTTTATGATGCTACCTCCATCCATGAGAACCTTGGACAGAGTGTATCCTCCAACTTGCGGGGCCACTACCAAAGCCAAACCGCCCGTATTGTCAACCCGCGGGGGGGGGGGGGGGGGGGGGATGATCCTCTCTGCTCCAGATGATTGCGTGTTCGGACCAGTTAAGGTACCTAGGGACCGTCGGCTCAGCCATGTTAACAGTCCTACTCTTGACCTTGTTGTCCTGCTTGTAGGTATTTGTGGTGAACACGTGGTATTGACCACAACCTAGCTGCCTCGGATCCTCTGAAAAATACCTTGGCCATCATGTTGCTGGAGCTCCTTTCCTGAGTCGCCGCGCACTTCATCAGAGTCGCCAAGGGCTCCGAATGTGAGTGGCGGTTGTGCCGCCGTGCTCATCATAACATGAGCTTAAACCTGTAGAGGGAGATCACGACGTTCCTCCCAAGTCTCCGCTCCGAGCGAAACTCCAAGTTTAGAGTCCGAGTTAATGACGATTGCTTCTTCGACGGTCGGCTCGTCCAGAGGGCACCCGCTGTGAACATTTGACCAGGTCATGACTTTGGCCGGCTTGATGCCAACCAGATTGAGTACGCTGAGCTGGGTCGACGATATTGGAGCATATGTCCGGCTCGAGCACTGTTGCGTCGTTCTTGCTAATGAAGACTTGGATATTGCCAAAGGGGACCCGATAACCATACTCAATTGAGTCGCCATCATGGCCCTAGCCAGAGTCGTCAAGGTAGATCTTGTCGCGGCGGCTCTTGGTCATATGACCGACCACGTAAGTTTCGAACCATGGAAGGTCTCCCTTTGAGAACTCAACTCCACGGGGCGAGAGCCCCACGGTGGGCATCAACTGTCGTGGTTTTGTCAACCTGACAGATGTCCTCGTAACAGGACTTTGGTGTTAGGCCATCGCGCTTGGTGGCGACTCGAAGGGGTTAAACGAGAGAGAGAGAGAGAGTCGGGTTTACCCAGGTTCAGCCCCTCCTATGGAGGTAATAACCTACGTCATGTTTTTGTGTATTTGATCGATAGATCTCGATTACAAGGGTGCGAAATCGCTATCCTGGACATCGACAGGTTGTAACTTGAGTCTTTCGGCCCAAGGTGCTTGCCTTTATATATAGGTCAAGCCCTAGGGTTTACAATAGAGTACGGGTCATATCATGACCCGTGACCTACAATATTTCTAATGTGTCATGTACCTTAAGGAAATTTAACCGACGTCATTAGCTTCATGGGCTTTGAGACGCCATCTTCAGGTGTTGGGCCGTCCGGCGTGTTAATGAGCCGTCGCCTTACTTATATTATATTCAGGACACTGCCCATTTAAATTTGGTTGCAGAGTTGTTGATATGTTAACCTGGCCCAGTATGGCGGGTTACACCGTGGAGTTATATCCCCAACATCCATGCCATCTGCCTTAACCCTACAGACATTGTGACTGGGAAGCGTCCTAATTCGCATGTTCGTCTCCAATGAATTCTTCACCATATTCCTTCTCTTCCATGCCTGGCTAATTAAGTAACCAGTGGCAAGCCAATGAGTACTTTGAATGTACTCATAACCAACCCATGTTTTGGAACAAGGTATGACAATGCATGATATGACACTAAGTAGGTAATTTGCGGAAAGCTAATTTTTAGTGAAATGACATGATCAAATGACTTGAAGTAGCATGCACCATGAGGATACAAGTATCCATATGAACAGGTTATAGATATCAATATAGTCAAGGTCTGAACATCTCATGTTCAATCATCATGTCAAGTCATTCGACATAACTTGAGTATTTTGTCTCCCCCCAGACACACTATCTGTTTCAAAACTGGCGGATCACGGGTAGGGGGTCCCGAACTATGAATCTAGGATCGATGGTAACAGGGGACGAAGTAGTGTTTATCCAGGTTTGGGCCCTCTTGAGGAGGTAAAACCCTACGTCCTGCTTAATTGTATTGACGAGTATGAAGGCTACAGAGTAGATCTACCTCAAGATCAAATGAGCTAAACCCTATATGAGTTGACTTGTCCCTCTACGAACTACGCCCCCTGGTTTATATCGACACTAGGGTTACTTAGGGTTACACATGGTCGGTTTCCATCTAGGCATAGATACGCCCATTCTTTCTTGGAGGATAAACCAATTCTTCGGAATATTTCCCCCTAAGCCTACGGTCATTATGTAGTCCGGACTTTCCAAAGATGCCACAAGGCGTCCCACCGAGATGAACCATAGGAGATAAGCAAACAGCCTGAGGACCCCTTAATCATCGACTTCCTCAGTAGCCCCCGAACTAGCCTCCAACGCCGGTCTTCAGGACATCCAGTTGTTTTGTACGTCCAAAGTGTTCGGCTTGCGGGGCGAGTCCCTTTCTTTACTGCATGCTTCAGCTACCCCTAGCTCGGCCACCGATGACACCCTGCTTCCCGAATATACCTTGCTTAACATCGAAGGCCAAGAGCCCGAGTGTGAATAGTGCCCTTCCTGACAACTTTCTTGACGAAAGGCTCAAACAAGTCGTGGCCATTTAACCAGTTACAAAAACTTGATTCGCGGTTCGAGGCCGCCTCTTTATTGGCACGTTCAATCGACATGAAGATCGTGCTCCATTTTTTACGGGATATGATCAATGATTTGGGCTATCCCACACATGCATAATGGGACGGTCGTTTCGCGAACTGGCGCAGCTTGCGGCGTCGTAAGGGGACGCTTGGTGTTATGGCCTTCCTTAAAAGGGAGGAAAATATCTCCATAGCCTTTCCACCCTCCCTAGATTTGCTCTCTCAAACCTTCCTTGCTCCGAGCGCACAGATCTAGCCTTTCTCCATCCCCTCCCAAGACACCTATCCTTCTTCTTTGAGCACGTCCATGGCTGGTTCAGGCTCGCAAGGCAAGTGGGATGCATCGTGCGTTACCGAGGACGACATCCAGGAACTGAAGCGCACCGGTTACCTACCGGTCGAGGTCGCCCACCGCGCCCCCGAAGAGGGCCAAGTAGTCCCCACGCCAAAGCCTGGGGAGTGGGTGGTGTTCATTCCCCACTTCATCCGAGGACTGAGCTTCCCGCTGCATCCCTTTGTAAGGGGCTTGATGTTTTTTTACGGGTTGGACTTCCATAACCTTCCCCCAAACTCCATCATGCACATTTCGGCATACATCGTCGTCTACGACGCCTTTCTGTGTGTCCAGCCACACTTCGGCTTATTGCTAAATGTCTTCAATGTCAAGCCGAAGACCGTAAGTAGTCAACACGCGGACTATGGCGGGTAGTGATGAGCAAGCTCCCTCGGGTCCAGTGGTCGGAGGGCACCTTCATCGACACCATCAGGACCTGGCAAAGGAGTGGTTCTATATTATTGAACCACGTGTCGCGGATTGGGTGCCCCCTCCCAAATTCAGATATGGACCTCCCGCGAGGCTTACCTCGTGGATCAGGAAGGGGCTGGACTGGGGATCGGCCATAGAGGTAAAGGCGCTGCAGGATCGCATCGAAAAGATGTTGGAAGCAAAATTTAGCCTGACCAATGTCGTCCAGGTGATGCTTCGTCGCCGCCTCCTCCCTTGCCAGCTCCGGGCCACGCTGATGCGGGCCTATAAGTCTGATGACCCTCCCACCGTGCGCAAGCTCTACCACACTACTGGGAGAAGCCGTGGAAGGCGTTGTTCAAGCCTCAGGAGGAGAGGCCGGCCA
This sequence comes from Hordeum marinum, assembly GCA_022496015.1. NCBI lineage: Eukaryota > Viridiplantae > Streptophyta > Magnoliopsida > Poales > Poaceae > Hordeum > Hordeum marinum. The sequence continues at coordinate 162,723,553 of CM039676.1, read as the reverse complement.
AGGAGGAAGACACCGTCCTGGATGCCAAACACTCTTCGCTCAAGGTAAAGTTTCAATTTTTATCTTCAGGTTCAATCTTTTAGCAAGGATTTTAACCTCTCCTTTCCTGGTCTCTGATGACCCACAAGTATAGGGTATCAATCATAGTCCTTTCGATAAGTAAGAGTGTCAGACCCAACGAGGAAATGACAAGCGGTTTTCAGTAATGTAATTTCTGCAAGCACTGAAATTGTAGGTAACAGATAGTTTGGTAGCAAGATAATTGGTAACGAGCAAGTAACGATAACGGTAAATAAAGTGCAGCAAGGTAGCCCAATCCTTTTGTGGCAAAGGAAAAGCCAGAATAGTCTCTAGTAATAGGCAAGGTGTTCTTGAGGGTACATAGGAATTTCATCTAGTCACTTTTATCATGTTGGTTTGATTTGTGTTCGCTACTTTGATAATTTGATATGTGGGTGGACCAGTGCTTGGGTGCTGTTATTACTTGAACAAACATCCCACTTATGATTAACCCCCTCCCAAGCATCCGCAACTACAAGAAAAGTATCAAGATAAAATCTTACCATAACATTAAATGTTTGGATCCAAATCAGCCCCTAAAGAAGTAGCACATAAACTAGGGTTTAAGCTTCTGTCACTCTAGCAACCCATCATCTAATAACGACTTCACAATGCATTCCCTTAGGCCCAAGGATGGTGAAGTGTCATGTAGTCAACGTTCACATAACACCACTAAGGGAATCACAACATGCATATCATCAAAATATCAAACACATATCAAATTCACATGATTACTTGCAACATGAGTTCTCCTGTGACCCAAGAACAAAGGTAACTACTCACAAATAATAAACATGCTCAAGATCAGAGGGGTAAATAGCATAATAGATCGGAACATATGATCTTTCACCAAATAAACCATATAGTAATCAACTTCAAAATGTAATCAACACTACTAGTCACCTACAGGTACCAATCTGAGGTTTCGGTACAAAGATTGAACACAAGAGATGAATTAGGGTTTGAGATGTAACGCGCAAGATGCGATCCTATCCTCGTTTTGGCTCGGGGGCCTCGACAGGAATAGAAGCGCATCTCGTCGTTTTGCAAGAATGGATATCATTACAAGTACATGTAAAGAAGAGATGAGTATATGGAATTGGCTTACACTCGTCACATGCTACATTAATATCACATCAATACAACAACATAATAATCATCATACACAAGAGCAGGGTCCGACTACGGACGAAATCAAACGATAAAATGACATTTCTCCTTGCTATCCCAGGCTGCCGTCTGGAACCCATCCTATGATCGAAGAAGAAGAACTTCAAATCAAACAAACATCGCTCTCACGTCAATGCATCACATTACCTGTACCTACAACTGTTGTTGTAGTAATCTATGAGTCACAGGGACTCAACAATCTCATTTCCAAGGGTATCAAGACTATTAAAGCTTAATGGGTGAGATATGGTTAAGTGATGTGGCTGCAGCAAGCATTAAGCATTTATTTGAGTGGCTAACTTACGAGTACAAGAATAAAGGGGGATGATCATCGCATGAACGGGCGTGAACTAGTAATGATCTCTAAAAGGTTCTGAACACCTACTTACGAATAAACATAACCCCACCGTGTTCTCTTTCGGATTAGAAATTCACGAGAAAAGACAGTCACGGTTACGCACACGGTTGGTGTGTTTTATTTGAGTTTACTTCAAGTTTGCTATGATCAGGTGTTAAACAAAGTTTTCAAGTTGCCATGTAACCACGTGCACGGATTTCTGAAAGATTTAACCTTGCAAGGGTGCTCTAACTCATCCATCACAAACTAACCACACGCCGCGTTGAAATTCCTCAACCGCAGAATCACCCGTAGTATTCACGAAATCCTGATGGAAAATCTCAAATTTGAGATAGCCCAAAATGTCATCAAAATCCCGCGCATAAGACGTTCAAGAAAGGTAAAACAAGTCTAGCAAGGCCGCCTGACATACCGACAATCCCGATAGGAGCCGCGTATCTCGTTCTCAGGTCACGGCGAATAAGCGACGCGTACAGTGGCCTGATAGAAATCACCCAAGTTGCCCCGGAATGGCCCTGCACAATGCTCTATTTTGGACCAGCACCATCAACACTAGCCCCCTGTATTATTTTGGATAACGAACCTCGGGTAGCGCTAACTCCCTATACGTCAAGTTAATTATTAGAATTATTATATTGAGCAAATGTAGTATCAAAATTGGGCCTTGCCAGACAAGTTTTATCCTAAATCGAAAATCAAGGGGTCCCTATAACAACCCCGAGCATGTTAGAGCGCTTAATATGGAACATAACACCGATACACAAGTAACTAGGGACAAGTAACTAGGGAGGCAAGAGTGGAACAAAACACCGAGCAAAAAGCCAAGTTTTCCACCCTTTACCAAATATGTGCATTAAATTAAATATCAATAATATTATGATATAACCAAAAGTATATCCATATTGACACATGAATCCACTTGCACCTGCAACTAACAACACTATAAGAAGGGTTGAGCAAGTGATAACATAGTCAAACAATGGTTTCCTGAAATGTGAAAGGGTTAGAGGCTTATCATGGTATTTGGGAGACTTGAAAAACAAGTTGTAGGTAGCAAGATAAGCGATAAAAACGAGACAACTAGCATGGCAATGATAGTAGTGTTATCCAGGGAAATGGTCATCTTGCCCGAGATCCCTCTTGGAAGAAGAACGTATCCATGAAGCAAACGATCCGTGAAGTAGACGAACGGAACATAGTCGAACGAATCCTCACACTTCAAACGCAAGCAATCCTGAACAAACAATCAACACACGATACACCACAACATATGCATGACATGATGCACAAACAAATATGATGTATGTCCGGTTTAATATGCAAGGCATGACATGACACGGTTAGAACAATAAACAACTACTACATGTTAACTGAAGTTCAATATGCAACGAGTTGCATATTGACGAAACTTCGCATTCGAATTATTTAGTTCACTCTCGTTTAGATACTCATGAACATTAAATGTTGTTAACATGGCAAACGGTGAAACATACACAACTACAACATCTATGCATTTTAAATGAAACCGAAAGCAACATATAGCATTTCCAAAACGTCCCCCATAAGCATAATATGACTTTGGTCCAGATCTGAAATAAGCATATATTATATTTATTAAACAGCAAAATAAAGTGTGCCTTGAGATTCTACATTTTTTTCTAGTCAAGTTACATATGTGAAACATTTCTATCGGAGCTACGGTTAATTAGTCATGAAATAAATCATTTACACATGGCATTTCGCAAATTATGTGAAAACAGTAATTTAAACATTTTTATCGTGCATGAAAGTGGGATATTGTGAATCTACATGAAATTCTGATCATTATTTATATATACAACATTTTCATTCGATGCACGGTTATTTAGTTATTAATATTCTAAGACATGGCATTTTTGTAAACTATGCATGTTTTGAATAGATGTAAAATCGCAACGAACAAAATAAAAACATGGATGGGCCGGATTGCATCACTGCAGCGGCCCAGTGGAGGATTAGGCCAAGAGGCTTTGTGTGTGCAGGAAAAAGAATAAAAGGGACAGTGCAAAAATATTAGGAGAACCAGGACCTCCCTGGTCAAAATCCAACACACTAACCAGTTGGGCTACGATAGAATTGTGACAAATAATGGATCTTGCACTACATGAACATAACCTACCGCGGAATGAACACAACTGAAAGCGGAGCTCGAGCAAACCTGACAAGACACAAGGCCGGCCTTGGCTATGCAGGCGAGGTCCAGGACAGGCGGAGATCGACGGGGCTTACCGGAGGTCAACGGGGACGGGCGGATCATGCCTTCGGGCACCGGATCCAGCGGTGCAAAGGCGAGGTCCCATGGCGGGGTGTTCCATCGGCGTCATGGTCAAACCTGGAGCTCCTGTAGGTAGCCATGGGGTTCGCTGCGACACATACACAGGAGAGAGAGAGCAGCCTTGAGTGAGAGAGGTCTGAGGGGAGCAGGAGAACTGGAGGAAGGAGGAGAAGGGAACAGGGGTGACCTGGTGGTGGCCTCGTGGTCTGCGGCGGCGGCGCTGGTCGTCGGACTACAAGGCGAGGTGGAGCACGGGGAGGCTCGGCCGGCTGCACACGCGAGGAGCTTGACGCGCGGCGACTCGGACGGCAGGGACGGCGCGGATCCTGCACAAACGAGGTCGCGGTGGAACGCAGGCGAGCTCCGACAGGGTAAGGACGGCGGCGATGCTCCATGGCGACCTCGCGCTGCACACAAGAGATAGAGAGAGCTGCGTAAGAAAGAGCCAGAGAAAAGAGAAGAAAGAAGCAATGACACACGGCGACCTGCGGGGCTTTGGACGGCAGATACATGTTGGTGCTGTCATCGACAAGGTGCTTCGAGCGGCACTGGGCACTTGGGGTGACGCACGGTCATTGGACGAGAGCGAGCTGCTGATGCTCGTTGCAGGGGAAGCAGAGGACACCATGGCGACTTGGTGCTGCTCCGGCGAGGCGAGCTTGAGGAGCTCCGGCGAGACTTCATCAGGCGGTTGTGACTGGAGCTGCGCAGAGAACATGGGAGGTGGTCGGAGGCAGCGGTTGGATGGGTGGGGGGCGAGAGGGATTGAGCAGATCCAGAGGAAGGGGAGACCAGGTAGGTGGGTGGCGGCACGGGCGATGTGAATGGGTGGATGGGAAAAGCCAGTCCCTAGGTTTGACTAATATATATCATGGTGGGATTAGGTTAGGGGTTATTTGGACCCTTCGATATAGATCTGACAGCTGATATAAATAGGTTAGGGAGTCTAATTGAAAAACCGATTATGGTTTGGGTATTATGAGGTAGATCCGGATCCAACGATCATGACCGTACGTTCTGGGTTCGAGGAAGCTATCGAACATGCGCGAGGGGGCCGTGCACTGTGTAGAGGGGTTAGGCATAGCAGAGCGGGAAGACAGGCGGCCCGACAACGAGTTTTCATAAATAAAAAACGTCCGATGAATAAACCGATGACGGTGACGTTACGGTCGACCGTTCAGGTATCAAACGGACTCTGATTGTGACAAAATTAGACAGACGGTCTAGCTACACTATATTAAGACCGCATGCCAACTTTCGACCCAATCCGGGAATATTTTTTACGCGCTTTAAAAACGTTTTTTCCTAAACGATGTCGCGCGCGTGCGTGTGTGGTTTGCTCGAAACGATCGTCGATGAGAACGAAAAGAACCGGCAACTACGCGTGGATGCAAGTTTTCAAAAACGAGTGATGATGCCATGCAGATGATGTGAATGATGTGATGATGAATGTGACAACCGAATGGACCACATGACGAGAATGGAAATAAAAGAGGAATCTTCTGGAGCATCGGTCCCAGGGTGTTACATGAGAGGAGATGGTTATGTTGAAGATGTTGATGAAGATTGGCCTCCCAAAGATGAGAGGGGTGTTGGTGATGACCATGGCTTCGATTTCCCCCTCCGGGAGGGAAGTTCCTCCGGCGGAATCGCTCCGCTGGAGGGCAAAAGTGCTCCTGCCCAAGTTCCGCCTCGAGACGGCGGCGCTCCATCCCGAAAGTCCTTTGTTTATTTTTCTAGGTCAAAACAGAATATATCCCAGAAGATGGGCACCGGAGTTGGGCCGAGGAGGGCACAACCCACCAAGGCACGCCTGGGGGGCCTGGCGTGCCCTGGTGTCTTGTGCCCACCAGGATGGCCCCCTCCGTTAGTTCTTTGCTCCAGTACTTTTATTAATTCCAAAAATAATCTCCGTAAAGTTTCAGCTTCATTTGAGTTGTGCAGAATAGGTATCTCTGGTGTGCTTTTTCAAGGCGAGAGTTCCAGCTGCCGGTATTCTCCGTGTTTGTATAAACCTTGCATATTATGAGAGAAAAGGCATTAGAATCACTCCCTAAAGCATTATTATTCAACAAAACATATAAATAACAGTAGGAAATCATGATGCAAAACGGACGTATCAACTCCCCCAAGCTTAGACCTCGCTTGTCCTCAAGCGAAAAGCCGAAATTGAAAAGCATGTCCACATGGTTTGAGAGATAGGTGTCGATAAAAACAAAACACGGACATAGAAGCAGCATGCTTATTATTACAGCAGCAACAAACTCTATCATAAAACTTATTCATATACTTTCATCATATATCCTCTCATGCACAAGTAACAATTCATCACAACATAGTAGTATAAAGCATAAACCTTATTGAAAACCAACAAACTATGTTCTTAGTCAACTTTGCAACTACAATTCATCATATTTTCAGGAAGGGTCTCATGTCGGAGCCTTTTGGCAAGTCCACATACTCAACCATCATTTAGTCTTCTATGATTGCTAACACTCACGGTATACCCATGAGCAAAAAGTTTCAACCGGACACATAGAAAGATAGGGGATTATAGTTTCGCCTCCCAATGTATTGACCTCAAGGGTGATGTCAACAATAATAACTCATGCCCACTCACATCCAACTGGATATATGTGCCTAGATCTTTCCTCACCACATGATGCTTGCAAAACAAAAAGTAAAAGGGAATATGGAAGAATACTTGACTCTTGCATAAAAGTAAATACATGGAAGTAAAATATAGTCCCTTCGTAGAAGGAAGCAGAGGTTATCATGCGATTTTTCGTTTGTATGCCCAATTCCTTAATGTAAAAGAACGTCACTCTATATTGCCCCCCTATGATAGCAACCTTTATTATGCAGTTCATCGCTTTTATTACTTTGCCATCATAAGTTCGTATAGCGCTCAATTTTCTCTTACACTAATTGATCAAAACACATTTAGAAGCAAATTTTATTGCCTTATTGCACCGATGACAACTTATTCGAAGGATCTTACTCGATCCGTAGGTAGGTATGGTGGACTCTCAAATAATGAATTTGGGTTTAGGTTTTTTGGATGCACAAGTAGTATCTCTACTTAGTGCGGAATTCTTGGCTAGTAAAGGTATTGAGCAAGCACCTCATGTTGAAGGATCTATGACAATATAACTTCTATGTGTATATGAACAAACATAAATCATTACGTTGTCTTCCTTATCCAACGTCAACAATTTTGACATATAATATTTAATGGGGGCTCACAATCATAAAAGATGTCCAAGATCGTGTATTTGCATGTGAATCTTCTCTTCCCTTATTAATTCTTTCATGAATTGCATCATTGACCAATGCTATGTTTGGAAATCTCCAATAAATTTTACTACTTATACTTTTCCTTATGTGATTTCATTACTCACCATAAGATTAGCATATTATTCTTTTCATTTATTTCATTTTCCTTTTTTTGATTGCAACAAGAAAGTAGAGAGACAAAACTCGAACTAAACTTTATTATATCACTCACTCGATTACATAGATAAATAGACCACGAAACTAACACACGAAATAGATCGAGCTAAAATTTTATTCAACTAAATCAAAGGAAAACTAAAGATCGAACTAAAATAGGTAAAGGTGAATAAAAGTGATGGTGATACAATACCGGGGAACCTCCCCCAAGCTTGGCTCAAACCAAGGGGAGTGCCCATACACGCGTGCTCAATTCTCCTTTGGTGGTGGTGATGAAGAAGGTGGTAGTGATGATGTGGCCTTCTTCTTCAACTTATATTTGAGCATAAAATTTTACACCCTTAGATTATCATTCTCCAACTCGAGCTTTAATATCTTTTTGCACAATGCTGCCCTGCTCTCCTGTAGAAAATGAGATGGGATAATTAGACCTCAGGTTTGTATCCTCTTGGGAGGCTTGACTTCTTGAATTCCACATGCGTGTCTCCAGGTTGAGGGAGTGGGCCATCCTCTTCCTCAGAGCTATCATCCGTTGTTTCCTTCATGGGAGCGTCTTCCTCTTCATCTGAGGTCCATCCATAATGCTCCACTTCAACATAGATTTTGGGGTTTGCAACATAGTCAGCAACGTAGCTCTCACCCTCTGAATCTTGAGACGACATATTTTCAGATCTGTCAAGAAACAACACGAAACAAGAACAAAGGATTTTTCTATGATGCGGTCGTCAAAACAGTCGGGGGTATATATAGATAATTTTTATTCGTGGGAAACAAGCATATGGAAGGGAAACGGAGTCGGGAAGGTGTCCGAGGTGGGAACAACCCACCAGGGTGCGCCTAGGGGGGCTGGCGCGCCCAGGTGTATCTTGCTCACCTCGATCACCTTCTGGTTTATTTCTTGGTTTCCAAAATTTTCTAATATTCCAAAACTAACAAAAAATATCATGTATCATGTATCTCCTAATTTTTCGGAGTCCGTTTACTTACCGTATCATGTATCTCCTATTTTTCAGAATTCTGGAGTATTCCATAAGGTTTCTTTTATGTGTTCCTCCGGTGTCCTGGTTTGGATAACGTTGCTTTCAACGTTAATAGACGTACCTGAGATATAGTGATTAATTCTTTGTCCATTGACCACCTTCAGGTTAGTACCTTCGTCATTATTAATGTTGATGGCTGTAGAACGATAAACCTCTTCGATAATATATGGTCCTTCCCATTTGGAGAGAAGCTTACCTGCAATAATTCTTCAACGAGAGTTGAACAAAAGAACATAGTCTCCTGTGTTGAATTACCTCTTTTTGATTCTTTTGTCATGCCATCTTTTTACTTTTTCTTTGAATAGTTTTTCATTTTCATAAGCTTGGGTTCTCCATTCATCTAGTGAGCTAATATCAAATAACCTCTTCTCTACGGCAAGTTTGAAATCATAACTGAGTTCTTTAATTGCCCAAAATGCTTTATGTTCTAATTCTAGAGGCAAATGACAAGCTTTTCCATACACCATTTTGTATGGAGGCATACCCATAGGATTTTTATAAGCTGTTATATAGGCCCAAAGTGCATCATCTAGGTTCTTAGACCAATTCTTTCGAGACCTATTGACAGTTTTTTGTAATATCAATTTTGTTTCTCTATTGCTAAGTTCAACTTGACCACTAGATTGAGGATTATAGGGTGATGCAATTCTATGGTTAACATCATATTTAGCAAGCATCTTACAAAAAGCACCATGGATAAGGTGTGAACCACCATCAGTCATTCAATATCCAGGGACTCCAAACCTCAGGAAGATAACCTCTCTAAGCATTTTAATGGAGGTGTGGTGATCAGCACTACTAAGTTGGAATAGCTTCTACCCACTTAGTGACATAATCAACATCAACCAAAATATGAGTGTACCTGTTAGATGAAGGAAAAGGTCTCATATAATCAAAACCCCAAACATCAAATGGTTCGACAACAAGTGAATAATTCATAGGCAATTGTTGATGCTTATCGATATTACCAATTCTTTGACATTCATCACAAGACAAGACAAACTTACGGGCATCCTTGAAGAGAGTAGGCCAATAAAAACCAGATTGCAATAGCTTGTGAGCAGTTCTATCTCCCGCATCATGTCCTCCATAAGCTTCGGAATGACATTTCAGTAGGATTCATTCCTGTTCATGCTCAGGCACACAATGTCTAATAATACCATCTACTCTTCGTTAACAATGCAATATATCTTCATAATATTAACAGGAAAAAAATAAGAACACAGCAAAAACAGAGCTCATAATCCACTTCTAAAATGTCACAGCACTCTGTAAAATACTACAATAAAAAAATATTTGTCTCTGGTTTTGAAGTGTAAAATTTTAAAAAATTAATGTATAAGGGGTTTTAAATATTCAAAACTAGCTTTTAAATAAAACCAATACATAAAACATTAGCAAAAAAATCACAAGTGGCATCATTAAATACTATAGAATATTACAAGATTTTTGGTGGAGGAATATTTTAATTTAGAGGAATGTTTTATCGAGTGGAATTTTTGGAAAATAGAAGAAAAAGGAAAAAAGAAAAAGGGCCACAGTGCACTGGGATGGAGTCGGCCAACAGCTGGGCCGGCCCAGAGCCGGGTAGCCCTGCCAAGCTAGGCGCTCGCGCCGCACCAGATTCAAACCTGATGGGCGGGGGCCGGGGTCAGTCAGACAGAGGGGGGAGGGAGAGGAGAGGATGACAAGTGGAGCCCACCTGTCATCTCCTTCCCCGCGACACGGAGACGAAGGCGCTCCCGGCGATGATTCCGGCCACAGCGAGGTGGCCAGAGGATGGGGATGGACTCAGCGTCGAGCCACCGGTCCTTCGAAGGTGGAGATGGTCACCGGGGCTTAGGGATTCGCCGGCGACGAGGTGGTAGCGACGGAGGAACTCAGGAGGTGGTCGGGGTCGACGCCTCCGGCTGCAAAATGCATGGGAAAAAGAGGGAGAAGGGTTAGGGGTTGATGCGGTTCCAGATCGAGCGAAAACGGGGTTGGAGGGGGCCTCCCACCGCATGGTCGCCGGTGACCAGTGACGATGGCGCTCGGCTCGATCCCAAGCACAAGGAGTGAGAGGAGAGTTGGGTCTCTGCTAGGGGTCGATTAGGAGTAGGATAGAGGTAACAGAGGGGAGAGAGAGAGCCTCGGGGGCCCTTTTTATAGGGGACCGGAGGTCCACCAAACGCGGGTGCGCCGACGACCTCGTGGTTGAGGCCAGAGGCCACGGGTGCTCGAGGGAATGCATCTGAGGCGTTCCTGGAGTTGGTCTAGGGGGAAGCAAGAGAGAGAGAGAAGCGAGCGCGTGTGAGCTTGTTCACTGGCTGAGCCAAGCGGCGCTCGACACACATGGGAGGAGGGAGAAGGAGGAGGAGAGAGGAGGGGGTCGACTGTTTTCTGTGTCCCCGACGTCGTGGCAACCTCGGGGGACACGATGGGGAGGCCCGAGGTGGTCAGAGGCTAAGATTGGGGCGGCTACAGTGCAGGTGCACACTGTAGCACGCTCCAGAGCACACGTATGGCATGCCACAGCATGCCAACGGCATTTTTGCGTGGCCACTAGTGCCTAGGGGGTCTAGAAGGGAGCAAACAAGGTGAGGGAAGCATTGGATGCCTTGGAGGCTCACTAGAATAAGAGGGGAGTGGAGAGAAAGGGGAAATATTGCTATCCAGGAGGTAAAGTGAGGATTTTACCACCTCAATCAGTGAGCTGAGGCCTTGGGGTTTTTACTGGAGGTGCAGGGGGACTAGGAGGACCTCTGGTAAAAAGTTAGGGTCAAGGAGAATAGGTAGAGGCATGAAACTAGCAGTTTTACCAAGTCACCCGAAGGTGTTTGATGTTGTTTTCAGAAGCAAATGGAGTCTACTTGTCATGAGATTTAACATGATAGAATGAGAGGTGGAAATAAGGTTGATCACAAGGTTTGAGCTGGATTGAAGAAAGTTAACAATGTAAACTTTGTAAACCCTAGAAATTAACAGAATCAGATTTCTATAGATCTAGGCATGCAAATCTATTCTCCTTAATGCACCACTTGGTGTAGTATAATTATTTTGTGACTATAACATTTCCACAAAGTTTGAGCTCAATTGAAAAACTTGGCAATGTAAAGCTGTTCAAATTTCAATCTGGACAAAGAGGGTTTTGGGATATTTTGGTGAATCAAACAATTGGGATTGTGATGAAACTTTGCAAGATCATCACAATAGGCATATGTGACTTGCTAGAAATTTCCTGGATTTATTTGAAAATATTTCCTATGGAAATATATCAAAAGCTTGAAACAGACAGAAAGGGTTTTGGAAGGTTTTGTCCAATATTTTGAACGTGACCATGTGTTGAAACTCATATATATGGAAAATATATGTCCACTGAGTTTCCCTACATTTTCTCAAATATTTTGAAAGCATAAAAATAATTTTTCTCTAGGAAAGACCATTTCTGTCTTTAAATAAAATCCTTTACATAAAATAGGAAATTAATCTTTCAAAATAATATTTGATTGTTTTGGGAAGTCATATATACTTTAGGTTCCAAATAAAGTCTTTGGTGCAAAACATTCCACCCAATTTGAGGACTTGTAGTACAAACCTCAATTCAGGTTTTTTTTGAAAACCTAATTTGAATAAATCCTTTTTGGCCAAAATAATATTTGATAAAAATAATTTTAGGTACTGTACACATGGCATGATCATTGGTAAGGGGTTTGGTCCAAGGAAGTGATTATGGAGATTAGGAGGAAGAAGAATCCTTGAGTGCCAAAACACATCATCCAAACGTCAAACAACTCAAACAAGCACTTGCACTAAAAAAGTTATAAATATCTCCAAATTTTATAAATCCGTAGCATAGCAAAGTGATACAACACAGGGTGTGACAGAGGGATGGAGGGTGGCCATCCAAAGTTTGCCGAGCTTCGCCAACCGCGACAAACCAGACGTGTCGGGTACCTCACGCAGGCGGCAGACGACACCCGTGGGACCTACCATAGGGCGCAACGCAGGCGGAGCTCGCACGGTCCAGTCACCTCCATAGTAGGAATAACCTTCCCGATGGACCACGTGCAAGATGAGGCATCGTAAGCCTCGAAGGACCCGCATATGAAGCAGGACCAACATCGAATCCTGAAGGACAGGTGCAAGGAGGACGCATGCACCACCATTGAGAGGCAATGGGAAACCCCGTTGCCAATCTGACGGTCGTGCAGACCGAGCCGTCGATGAGCCCGTGCCGCACAGCTTGCCTTATGAGGTTGGCTGTTCGACGTTCATGCATGAGCTGGGGCAAGTCCACTAGCCCTCTAGTCGGCCATCCAAGCCCGAGTTGCCAGACAAGTACGATGTCAATATCAGACCTTCGGAGTTCCTTGGCATCTACACCATAGCGGTGCAGGCTGCCGGGGGACACAATAAGAAGATACTTGCCAATTACTTCCCGTTGATGCTCAAGCCCATCGTGAGGACTTGGCTGATGAACTTGCTGGAGGGGTCTATCTCCTCCTTGGCGGGTCTGTGCAACCAGTTCGTTGGTGCTTACCACGGGGCCCACAAGCTCCGCGGACAGCCCAGCGATCTACACATGCTCCCCTAGTGAGACCGCGAGACCCTCAGCCGCGTGCAGCACAACATCCCACACATTCACCTCGCCGCGGTGATCGCTGCGTTCCACACGAACATACGCAATCGCCGCATGCACGAGGAGATGAGCATCAATAAGCTGTGGGACGTTGCCGAGCTCTACGCACTGGCCGACAAGTGCGCACGGGTTGAGCAAGGAAGAAGGCTCTGTTGGAAATATGCCCTAGAGGCAATAATAAATTGGTTATTATCATATTTCCTTGTTCATGATAATCGTTTATTATCCATGCTATAATTGTATTGATCAGAAACTTAGATACATGTGCGGGTACATAAACAACACCATGTCCCTAGTATGCCTCTAATAGACTAGCTCGTTGATCAAAGATGGTCAAGGTTTCCTAGCCATGGACATGAGATGTCATTTGATAACGGGATCACATCATTAGGAGAATGATGTGAGGGACAAGACCCAAACTATAAACATAGCATATGATCGTGTCCGTTTATTGCTACTGTTTTCTGCATGTCAAGTATCTGTTCCTATGACCATGAGATCATGCAACTCACTGACACTGGACGAGTACCTTGTGTGTATCAAATGTCGCAACATAACTGGGTGACTATAAAGGTGCTCTACAGGTATCTCCGAGGGTGTCTGTTGGGTTAGCATGGATCAAGACTGGGATTTGTTACTCCGTGTGACGGAGAGGTATCTCAGGACCCACTCGGTAATACAACATCACAATAAGCCTTGCAAACAATGTGACTAAAGTGTTAGTCACGGGATCTTGTATTACAAAACGAGTAAAGAGACTTGCCGGTAACGAGGTTGAACTAGGTATGGAGATACCGACGATCGAATCTCGGGCAAGTAACATACCGAAGAACAAAGGGAACATTATACGAGATTAACTGAATCCTTGACATAGAGGTTCGACCGATAAAGATCTTCGTAGAATATGTAGGAACCAATATGGGCATCCAGGTCCCGCTATTGGTTATTGACCGTAGAGGTGTCTCGGTCATGTCTACATAGTTCTCGAACCTGCAGGGTCTGCACACTTAAGGTTCAGTGACGTTTCGGTAGTATAGAGTTATGTATGGTGGTGACCGAAGGTTGTTCGGAGTCCCGTATGAGATCTTGGACATCACGAGGAGCTCTGGAATGGTCCAGAGGTAAAGATTGATATATAGGAAGTCCTGTTTTGGTCACCGGTAAAGTTTCGGACTCATCGGCAATATATCGGGAGTGCCGGTAGTGTATCGGGGGACCATCGGGAGGGGTATTTCGACCCAAGAGGCTACATGGGCTGTGGGAGAAGGTTTACCATCCCTTAGTGGGCTGGTGGAAGGCCCACAGGAAGCCCATGCGGCTAGGAAGAAAAAGCCCAAAGAGAAAAGGTGGAAAAAGGCAAAAGTGGGAAAATAAGGAAGGAGTCCTAATCCTACTAGGAGTGGAGGAGGAGGACTCCTCCCTCCCACTTCGGCCTAAGTCTAGGGGATGGCCCTTGAGGGCCAAGCCTCCTCCTCCCCTCCTCCTATATATACTAGAGGTTTTAGGGTTTTTGCACTAGATTTTCTGCCACGTGCTGCCCTCTCCTCTAGTTCGTAATTTCTCCTCTAGATTGGTTTCAGCGGTGCTTAGGCGAAGCCCTACTAGAATAGTTCCACCACCATCGCCGCAACGCCGCCACACTGCCAGACAACTCGTCTACCTCTCTGCTCCCTCTTTCTGGATCAAGAAGGCGGAGATTGTCATCGAGTTCTACGTGTGCTGAACGCGGAGGTGCCGTCCGTTCGGCGCTAGATCGGAAGGACCATGATCAAGATCGCGGGACAGATCGTGATGAGATTGCGGGACGGATCGTGATGAGATCGTGGGACACTCGGCGATTTGGATCGCGAAGATGTTCGACTACACCAACCGCGTTTCTTAATGCTTCCGCTTAGCGATCTACAAGGGTACGTAGAACCACTCTCCCTCTCGTAGATGCTCATCACCATGGATAGATCTTGCGTGTGCATAGGAATTTTTTTGTTTCCCATGCAACGTTCCCCAACAGTGGCATCATGAGCTAGGTCTATGTGTAGATGAGATGTCGAGTAGAACACAAAGAGTTTGTGGGCGTTGATGCTTAGATTGCTTCCTCCCTTGGTCATGTTTTGGTTCAACGGTATTGTGGGATGAAGCGGGCCAGACCAACATTACTCGTACGCTTATGAGAGACCGGTTTCATCGACTGACGTGTGACCTCATTGCACAAAGATGGCTGGTGGGTGTCTATTTCTCCTACTTTAGTTGGATCGGATTTGAATAAGGCGGTCCTTGAGAAGGTTGAAAAGCAACTTATGTATCACCGTTGTAGTTTATGCGTAGGTGAGAATTGTTCTTGCTAGATACCCGTAGCAGCACGTAAAACATGCAACAACAATTAGAGGACGTCTAACTTGTTTTTGCAGGGTATGTTGTGATGTGATATGGCCAATTACATGATGAGATATCTGTGATGTATGAGATGATCATGTGTTGTATAGAATATCACGACTTGCATGTCGATGAGTACGGCAACCGGCAGGAGCCATAGGGTTGTCTTTAATTATTGTATGACCTGCATGTCAATCATTAAGCACTATGTAATGCTTTACTTTCTCGCTAAACGGTAGCAATAGTAGTAGAAGCATGGTGAGCGCGACAACCCCGATGGCGACACGTTGATGGAGATCATGGTGTCATGCCAGTGACGGTGGAGATCATGTCGGTGCTTTCAAGATGGAGATCAAAAGCACAAGTTCATGGCCATATCATGTCACTTATGATTTGCATGTGATATTAATCCTTTTATGCACCTTGTTTTGCTTAGGACGACGGTAGCATTATAAGGTGATTCCTCACTTAATTTCAAGATAAATTGTGTTCTCCCCGAGTGTGCACCATTGCGAAAGTTCGTCGTGTCGAGACACCACGTGATGATCGGGTGTGATAGACTCTATGTTCACATACAACGGGTGCTAGCTAGTGTTGCACATGCAGAACACTCGGGTTAAACTTGACGAGCCTAGCATGTACAGACATGGCCTTGGAACAAAAGAGACCGAAAGGTCGAACATGAGTCATATAGTAGATATGATCAACATGATGATGTTCACCATTGAAACCACCTCAACTCACGTGATGATCGGACTTGAGTTGGTGAATTTGGATTATGTATCACTCGAATGACCGGACGGATGTCAATTTGAGTGGGAGTTCTTAAGTAATATGATTAATTGGACTCATTATCATGAACATAGTCAATAGTGTCTTTACAAAATATGTTGTAGATTACTAGCTCATGTTGTAGCTCCCTTGAATTTTAATATGTTCCTAGAGAAATAGAGTTGAAACAAGATGGTAGCAATATTGCGACTGGGTCCATGATCTGAGGATTGTCCTCATTGCTGCATAGAAGGCTTATGTCCTTAATGCACCGCTCGGTGCGCCACCCCCTCTAGCGTCATTTGTAGATGTTGTGAACATCTTACAGACACGTTCCGATGACTACTTGATAGTTTAGTGCATCATGCATCACAGCTTAGAATTGAGGCTCCAAAATGTTTTGAACGTCACAGAACATATGAGATGTTCTAAGAGCTGAAAATTGGGATCTCAGGCTCGTGCCCGTGTTGTGAGATATGAGATATCCAACAAAGATTCTTTGTCTGTAAGATGAAGGAGAATAGCTCAATCGTTGAGCATGTGCTCAGATTGTCTGGTTGCTACAATCGCTTGAATCTAGTGGGAGTTGATCTTCCAGATAAGATAGTGATTTATATAGTTCTCCAAGTCACTGTCACTAAGCTACTAGAACTTGGTGATGAACTATAAAATGCCAGGGATAGAAATAATGATCCCTGAGCTATTCGCGATGTTTGACACCGCGAAGGTAGAAATCAAGAAGGAGCATCAATTGTTGATGGTTAGTAAAACCACAAGTTTCGAGAAGGGCAAGGGCAAGGAGGGAAACTTCATGGATGGCAAGACAGTTGCTGCTCCAATGAAGAAACCCAACGTTGAACCCAAACCGGAGACTAAGTGCTTCTATTATAAGGAGAACGGTCGCTGAAGTGGCACAACCCTAGATACTAGGTAGATAAGAAGGCTGGCAAACGTCGACATGAGTATATTTGATATACATGTTATTGATGTGTACCTTGCTAGTACTCCTAGTAGCACCTGGGTACTGGATACCGGTGCAGTTGCTAAATGTTAGTAACTCGAAATAAAAGCAACGAAAAACGGAGACTGGCTAAGTGTGAGGTGACGATGTGTGTCGGAAATGTTTCCAAGGTTGATGTGATCAACATAGCACGCTCTCTCTACCTTCGGGATTAGTGACGAACCTAAATAAATGTTATTTGGTGTTTGCGTTGATCATAAACGTGATTAGATCATGTTTATTGCAATACGATTATTCATTTAAGTTAGAGAACAATGGTTATTCTGTTTACATGAATAATACCTTCAATGGTCATGCTCCTAGTTAGAATAGTTTGTTGAATCTTGATCGTAGTAATACACATGTTCATAACATTGATGCCAAAAGATACAAAGTTAATAATGATAGTACCACATACTTGTGGCACTGCTGCTAAATCTCATATTGGTATAAATCACATGAAGAAACTCCATGCTGATGAATCATTGGACTCATTCGATTTTGAATGGTTGAGACATGCGGACCATGCCTCTTGGGCAAGATGACTAAAACCCCATTTTCCGGCTTGATGGAACGGGCAAGTGACTTATTGGAAATGATGCATGTTGATGTATACGGTCCATTGAGTGTTGTAGCATGCGGTGGATATCGTTATTTTCTTACCTTCACTGATGATTTGAGTAGATATAGTGTATATTTACTTAATGAAACACAAAGTCTGAATCATTTGAAAAGTTCAAGTAGAATCAGAGTGAAGTTTGAGATCATCGTGACGAGAAGATAAAATGTCTACGTTATGATCGTGGAGGTGAATATCTGAGTTACGAGTTTGGTATACAACTTAAGACAATGTGATTTTTTTCACAACTCACGCCACCTGGAACACCATAGTGTGATGGTGTGTCCGAACGTTGTAGTCGTGGTCTATTGGATATGGTACGAACTATGATGTCTCTTATAAATTTGCCACTATCGTTTTGGGGTTATCCATTAGAGACAACTACATTCACTTTAAATAGGGCACCATCTAAATCCATTGAGATGACACCGTGTGAATTATGGTTTGATAGAAACCTAAGCTGTCTTTTATTAATGTTTGGGGCTGCGACGCTTATGTGAAAAAGGTTTTCACCTAATGAGCTCGAACCCAAAGCGGAAAAATGCATCTTCATAGAATACCCTAAAGAACAGTTGGGTAAACCTTCTACCTCAGATCCAAGGATAAAGTGTTTATTGCTAAAATGGGTCCTTTCTCGAGAAAGAGTTTCTCTCGAAAGAATTGAGTGGGAGGAAGATAGAACTTGATGAGGTTGTTGAACCTTTGTTTCAACCAGAGAGTAGCGCAGCGTAGAAAGATGTTTTTGTGGGGCCTGCTTTAGTTGAATAAGAAGTTAATGATGATGATCATGAAACTTTGGATCAAGTTACTATCGAACCTCGTAGGTCGACAAGGACGCGTACTACTCCTGAGTGGTATGACAACCCTGTCTTAGAGGTCATGTTGTTGGACAACGATGAACCTACAAACTATGGAGAAGCGACGATGGGCCCAGATTCCGACAAATGGTTAGAGGCTATGAAATCCGAGAAAGGATCCATGTATGAAAGCCAAGTGTAGACTTTGGTAGACTTGCTCGTTGGATGGCAGGTCGTCGAGTACAAATGGACCTTTGAGATGAAGACAGACGCTGATGGTAAATGTCACCATTTATAAAGCTTGACTTGTCACAAAGAAGTTTCCGACAAGTTCAAGGAGTTGACTGCGATGAGACTTTCTCACTTGTAGCGTTGCTAAAGTCTGTTGGAATTATTCTAGCCATTGCTGCATTTTTCAATTATGAAATCTGGCAGATGGATGTCAAGACATAATTTCCTTCCTCAAGGAAAGGTTGTATGAGATACAACCAGAAGGTTTTGTCAGTCCTAAGGATGCTAAGAGGTGTGTGAGCTCCAGCAATCCTTCTATGGGCTGAAGCGAGCATCTCGGAGTTGGAATATACGCTTTGATGAGGTGATCAAAGTTTTTTTTGAGTCTGTACAAAGTTTATGAGAAACTTGTATTTACAATAAAGTGAGTGGGAGCACTATAGAGTTTCTGGTAAGCATATGTGGTTGACATATTGTGGATCAGAAATGATGTAGAAGTTCTGAAAGCATAAAGGGTTGCTTGAAAAGAGTTTTTCAAAGGAAGACCTGGATAAAGCTACCTAATTGTTGAGCATCAAGATCTATAGAGATAGATTAAGATGCTTGATGAGACTTTCAATGAGTACATATCTTGACAAGATTTTTGAAAGAGTTCAAAATGGATCAGTCAGAGAGAAGTGTTCTCGTCTGCTTTGTAAGGTGTGAAGTTGAGTAAGGCTCAAAGCTCGACCACGGCAGAAGAAAGAGAAAGGACGAACGTCGTCCCCTATGCCTTAGCCATAGGCTCTGTATATTATGCCATGCTGTGTACCGCACCTGGTGTGTGCCTTGCCATGAGTCTGTCAAGGGGTACAAGAGTGATCCAGGAGTTGATCACTAGACAACGATCAAAATTATCCTTAGTAACCAAAGGACTAAGGAGATGTTTCTCAATTATGGAGGTGATAAAGAGTTCGTCGTAAAGAGTTGAGTCGATGCAAGCTTTAAACACCAATCCGGATGACTCTTAGTAGCAATCCGGATACGTATAGTGGAGTGGCCATTTGGAATAGCTCCAAGTGGAGTGTGGTAGCAGTGTCTACAGTAAGACATAGAGATTTGCAAAGTACACACGGATCTGAATGTCATAGACCCGTTGACTAAAAGACCTCTCTCACATGCAGAGCATGATCGAGCCCGAGAACTCATTGGGTGTTAGATTCATAACAATGCGAATCACATGGTGATGTGAACTAGATTATTGACTCTAGTGCAAGTGGGAGACTGTTGGAAATATGCCCTAGAGGCAATAATAAATTGGTTATTATCATATTTCCTTGTTAATGATAATCGTTTATTATCCATTCTATAATTGTATTGATCGGAAACTTAGATACATGTGTGGGTACATAAACAACATCATGTCCCTAGTATACCTCTAACAGACTAGCTCGTTGATCAAAGATGGTTAAGGTTTCCTAGCCATGGACATGCGATGTCATCTGATAACGGGATCACATCATTAGTAGAATGATGTGATGGACAAGACCCAAACTATAAACATAGCATATGATCATGTCAGTTTATTGCTACTATTTTCTGCATGTCAAGTATCTGTTCCTATGACCATGAGATCATGCAACTCATTGACACCGGAGGAGTACCTTGTGTGTATCAAACGTCACAACGTAACTGGGTGACTATAAAGGTGCTCTATAGGTATCTCCGAGGGTGTCTGTTGGGTTGGTATGGATCAAGACTGGGATTTGTTACTCCGTGTGACGGAGAGGTATCTCAGGGCCGACTCGGTAATACAACATCACAATAAGCCTTGCAAGCAATGTGACTAAAGTGTTAGTCACGGGATCTTGTATTACGGAACGAGTAAGGAGACTTGCCGGTAATGAGTCCAAAGATCCATCAGCATGGAGTTTCTTCATGCGATTTATACCAATATGACATTTAGCGATAGTGCCACAAGTATGTGGTACTACCATTACTAACTTTGTATCTTTTGGCATCAATGTTATGAACATATGTATTACTACGATCAAGATTCAACAAACCATTCTCATGGGTGCATGACCATTGAAGGTATTATTCATGTAAATAGAATAACCATTATTCTCTAACTTAAATGAATAACCGTGTTGCAATAAACACGATCTTAATCATGTTCATGCTCAACGCAAACACCAAATAAGATTTATTTAGGTTCGTCACTAATCCCGAAGGTAGAGAGAGCGTGCAATGTTGATCACATCAACCTTGGAAACATTTCTAACACACATCGTCACCTCACACTTAGCTAGTCTTCGTTTATTCCGTAGATTTTATTTCGAGTTACTAACATTTAGCAATCGAACCGGTATCCTATACCCAGGTGCTACTAGGAGTACTAGCAAGGTACACATCAATAACACGTATATCAAAATATACTTCCGTCGATGTTGCCATCCTTCTTATCTACCAAGTATCTAGGGTTGTTCCGCTTCAGCGACCGCTCTCCTCATAATAGAAGCACTTAGTCTCGGGTTTGGATTCAACGTTGGGTTTCTTCATTGGAGCAGCAACTGACTTGCCATCCATGAAGTTTCCCTCCTTGTCCTTGCCCTTCTCGAAACTAGTGGTTTTACTAACCATCAACACTTGATGCTCCTTCTTGATTTCTACCTTCGCGGTGTCAAACATCGCGAACAACTCAGGGATCATTATTTCTATCCCTGGCATTTTATAGTTCATCACCAAGTTCTAGCAGCTTAGTGATAGTGACTTGGAGAACTATATCAATCACTATCTTATCTGGAAGATCAACTCCCACTTGATTCAAGCGATTGTAGCACCGAGACAATCTGAGCACATGCTCAACGATTGAGCTATTCTCCTTTATCTGCAGGCAAAGAATCTTGTTAGAGATCTCATATCTCACAACACGGGCACGAGCCTGAGATCCCAATTTCAGTTCTTAGAACATCTCATATGTTCCGTGACGTTTAAAATGTTTCGGAGCCTCAGTTCTAAGCCGTAATGCATGACGCACTAAACTATGAAGTAGTCATCAGAACGTGCCCGTCAAATATTCACACCATCTACATTCGACGCTAGAGGGGTTGGCGCACCGAGCGGTGCATTAAGGACATAAGCCTTTTGTGCAGCAATGAGGACAATCCTCAGATCACGGACCCAGTCCGCAATATTGCTACCATCATCATTCAACTCTATTTC
The DNA here is from genome assembly GCA_022496015.1 of Hordeum marinum. Taxonomy (NCBI): domain Eukaryota; kingdom Viridiplantae; phylum Streptophyta; class Magnoliopsida; order Poales; family Poaceae; genus Hordeum; species Hordeum marinum. The sequence continues at coordinate 162,701,545 of CM039676.1, read as the reverse complement.
TCTAGGAACATATAAAAATTCAAGGGAGCTACAACACGAGCTAGTAATCTACAACATAATTTGCAAAGGCACTACTGACTATGTTCATGATAATGAGTTCAATTAATCATATTACTTAAGAACTCCTACTCAAATTGACATCCCTCCGGTCATTCGAGTGATACATGATCCAAATTCACGAACTCAAGTTCGATCATCACGTGAGTTGAGGTGGTTTCAATGGTGAACATCATCATGTTGATCATATCTACTATATGACTCATGTTCGACCTTTCGGTCTCTTGTGTTCCGAGGCCATGTCTGTACATGCTAGGCTCATCCAGTTTAACCCGAGTGTTCTGCATGTGCAACACTGGCTTGCACCCATTGTATGTGAACGTAGAGTCTATCACACCCGATCATCACGTGGTGTCTCGACATGACGAACTTTCGCAACGGTGCACACTCGGGGAGAACACGATTGATCTTGAAATTTTAGTGAGGGATCACCTTATAATGCTACAGTCGTCCTAAGAAAAACAAGGTGCATAAAAGGATTAACATCACATGCAAATCATAAGTGACATGATATGGCCATGAACTTGTGCTTTTGATCTCCATCTTGAAATCACTGGCATGATCTCCATCATCACCGGCACGACACCATGATCTCCATCATCTTGATCTCCATCAACATGTCGCCATCGGGGTTGTCACGCCCACCATGCTTCTACTACTATTGCATCGTTTAGCGATAAAGTAAAGCATTACATAGCGCTTAATGATTGACACACAGGTCATAAAATAATTAAAGACAATCCTATGGCTCCTGCCGGTTGCCGTACTCATCGACATGCAAGTCGTGATATTCTATAAAACACATGATCATCTAATACATCACATATATCTCATCATGTAATTGGCCATATCACATCACAACATACCCTGCAAAAACAAGTTAGACGTCCTCTAATTGTTGTTGCATGTTTTACGTGGCTGCTATGGGTATCCAGCAAGAACAATTCTCACCTACGCAAAAACCACAACGGTGATACATAAGTTGCTTTTCAAACTTCTCAAGGACCACCTTTGTCGAATCCGATCCAACTAAAGTAGGAGAAACAGACACCCGCCAGCCATCTTTGTGCAACGAAGTTACACGTCAGTCAATGGAACCGGTCTCTCGTAAGCGTACGAGTAAGATTGGTCCGGGCTGCTTCATCCCACAATACCGCTGAACCAATACACGACCAAGGGAGGAATAAATCTAAGCATCAACACCACAAACTCTTTGTGTTCTACTCGAGATCTTATCTACTCAAAGACCTAGCTCATGATGCCACTGTTGGGGAATGTTGCATGGGAAACAAAAATTTTCCTACGCACATGCAAGATCTATGCATGGTGATGAGCATCTACGAGAGGGAGAGTGGATCTACATACCCTTGTAGATCGCTAAGTGGGAAGTGTTAAGAAACGCGGTTGGTGTAGTCGAACGTCTTCGCGTTCCAAATCGCTGAGTGTCCTGCGATCTCATCACGATTCGTCCCGCGATCCCATCACGATCCGTCCCGCGATCTTGATCACGGTTCTTCCGATCTAGCGCCGAACGGACGGCACCTCCGCGTTCAGCACACGTATGGCTTGATGACGATCTCCGCCTTCTTGATCCAGCAAGAGGGAGTGGAGAGGTAGACGAGTTCTCCAGCAGCGTGACGGCGCTGTGGCGATGGTGGTGGATTAATCTCAGCAGGGCTTCGCCTAAGAACAGCTGAAACCGATCTAAAGAATAAACTATGAACTAGAGGAGAGGGCAGCACGTGGCAGAAATTCTCATGCAAAACCCCTAAAACCTCTAGTATATATAAGAGGAAGAGAGGAGGAGGCTTGGCCCAAGGGCCCAGCCCTCTAGGCTTTGGCCGAACCAGGAGGGAGGAGTCCTCCTCCTCCACTCCTAGTAGGATTCGGACTCCTTCCCTATCTAGCCTTTTTGCCTTTTTCCACCCTTTTCTCCTTGGGATTTCTTCCCAGATGCATGGGCCTTGTGTGGGACTTCCACCAGCCCACTAAGGGCTGGTATTCATCCTCCCACAGCCCATGTAGCCTCTTGGGTCGAAATACCCCTCCCGATGGTCCCCCAGTATAATACCGGCACTCCTAGTACACTACCGATGAGCCCAGAACTTTTCTGGCAACCAAAATAGGACTTCTTATATATCAATCTTTACCTCCGGACCATTACGGAGATCCTCATTATGTCCGGGATCTCATCCGGGACTCCTAACAACCTTCGGTCACCACCATACATAACTCTATACTACCAAAACATCACCGAACCTTAAGTGTGCAGACCCCGCGGGTTCGAGAACTATGTAGACATGACCAAGACACCTCTATGGTCAATAAACAATAGCAGGACCGGGATGCCCATATTGGTTCCTACATATTCTACGAAGATCTTTATCGGTCGAACTTCTATGTCAAGGATTCAGTTAATCCCGTATGATGTTCCCTTTTTTCTTCGGTATGTTACTTGCCCGAGATTCGATCGTCGGTATCTCCATACCTAGTTCAACTTCCATAATACAATATCCCGTAACTAACACTTAGTCACATTTCTTGCAAGGCTTGTTGTGATGTTGTATTACCGAGTGGGCCCTGAGATACCTCTCTGTAACACGGAGTAACAAATCCTAGTCTTGATCCATGCCAACCCAAAAGACACCCTCAGAGATACCTATAGTGCATCTTTATAGTCACCCAGTTACGTTGCGACGTTTGATACACACAAGGTACTCCTCCGGTGTTAGTGAGTTGCATGATCTCATGGTCATAGGAACAGATACTTGACATGCAGAAAACTGTAGCAATAAACTGACACAATCATATGCTATGTTTATAGTTTGGGTCTTGTCCATCACATCATTCTCCTAATGATGTGATCCCATTATCAAATGACATCTCATGTTGATGGCTAGGAAACCTTAACCATCTTTGATCAACGAGCCAGTCTACTAGAGGCAAACTAGGGACATGGTGTTGTCTATGTATCCACACATGTATGTGAGTTTCCGATCAATACAATTATAGCATGGATAATAAACGATTATCATGAACAAGGAAATATGATAATAACCAATTTATTATTGCCTCTAGGACATATTTCCAACAATTTATTAGGTGGAAAGCAACTGGGGAAGGCTAGAAATCAAGATCCATATGGTTGTAGTGGATGATCTTGACCTCAAAACAAGGGTAGGTGGCTCTCTCTTAGAAAATTGGATGGGGCAAGTATGGAATAGTTCTGAGTCCATCTCTTACGAGTGGGTGGTGGTGAAGGGGTATATATATGCATCCCCAAAAATCCAACCATTACACGTAAAGTGACCAACTCGATGACACCGAAGTATAAAACTCGGTGGTACCGAGTTGCTCCAAAGGTAGCAACTTTTGAATCTCGGTAAGACCTATACAAAGATCTTAGCAGTACCGATTAGGTGACCAACGGTCAGTTTCCACTACTCAGTGACGCCAATCCAAATCTTGGAAATTTTGATTTTAAGAATCGAGGTAACAGAAAGTTGGCAAGCTGAACTCCATGGCATCGAAGCAGAATCGGTTGCACAAAAGATCTAGGGTTTGGCATGAGTCTGTCTGAGGTGGGAATCGGTGGGACCGAGTGGAAAATAATGGTAGCACCAAATTTCATGATAGGCTTGGAAAGACTTTTGTGGAAGAGTTCGTGGGTGTTTTTGGTGACTATCACTTGTGCACGTGGTATCACGCCCAAGATGCGGTCCTATCCTTATTTTGGCACGAGGGCCTCGACAGGGATAGAAGCGCATCTCGACGCGTTCGAAAGAATGGATATCATTACAAGTACATGTACAGAAGAGATGAGTATATGGAATTGTCTTACACTCGCCACGAGCTACATCAGAGTCACGTCAATACAACAGCATACTCAAACATCATACAGAAGAGCAGGGTCCGACTACGGACGAAATCAAACGATAAAATGACATCCATCCTTGCTATCCCAGGCTGCCGCCTGGAACCCAACCAAGATTGAAGAAGAAGAAGAAGAACTCCAAATCAAATCAAGCAACGCGCTCACGTCAATTCATCACATTACCTGTACCTGCAACTATTGTTGTAGTAATCTGTGAGCCATAGGGACTCAGCAATCTCATTTCCAAGGGTATCAAGACTATAAAAGCTTAATAGGTGAGGTATGGTTAAGTGGTGAGGCTGCGGCACGCGACTAAGCATTTATTTGAGTGGCTAACTTACGGGTACAAAAAGTAAAGTATGGTGGTCTACGCATAACGGACATGAACTAGTAATGATCACTAACTGATCCTGAACACCTACTTACGTCAATCATAACCCCACCGTGTTCTCTTTCGGACAAGGACTCACGAGAAGAGACAATCACGGTTACGCACACAGTTGGTGTATTTTATTAGATTTTAATTCAAGTTTGCTATGACCGGGTGTTAAACAAAGTATCCAAGTTTGCCACATAACCGCGGGCACGACTTCTCGAAAAGATTTAGCCCTGCAGGGGTGCTCCAACTCATCCATCATAAATTAACCACACGCAGCGGGAATAACCTCAACCATGGATCTCGTGATCATCCTAGGCAATTCCAAAGGAAATCCGACACCTCGAGATAGCCCGAAGAAAATCAGAGTTCCTCACTCAAGACATTCGAGAAAGGTAAAACAAATCCAGCAAGGCCTCCCGACGTGTCGACGATCCCGATAGGAGCCGCGTATCTCGTTCTCAGGACACGGCGGATAAGCTAGTGTACGGTGGCCTGATAGGAATCTCCCGAGTTGCCCCAGATTGGCCCCGCACAGTGCTCTAGTTTGGACCAACACTCATGAGGAGCGCTGGCCCGGGGGGTGATTAATTATCCGTGGGTGCCGGCGGGTCCCTATGCAATTTTATTAGTTATTAGGCAAATGTAGTACCAATGTTGGGCCTTGCCAAACAAGCTTTCTTCTCACCCGAAAATCAAGGGGGTCCCCATAACAACCCCGAGCATGTTAGGAGCGCTCATTTATGGAACATAACACCGGTGCACAAGTAACTAAGGGCAGCAAGAGTGGAACAAAACACCGAGCATAAGGCCAAGCCTTCCACCTTTACCAAGTATATATATGCGTACTAATTTAAATAGCAGCAATATTGTGATATAACAAAAGAAGGTCCATGTTGACACATGGAAGCAATTGCACCTGCAGCTAGAAACGCTATAAGAAGGGCTGAGCAAGCGGTAACATAGCCAAACAAAGGTTTGCTGGGATGTGGAGGGGTTAGAGGCTTTTCATGGCAATGTTGGGAGGCTTATCAAGCAAGTGGTAGGTAGCGCGACATAGCGATATAAAGATGTGACAACTAGCATGGCAATGATAGTAATGGTATCCAAGGAAATGAGTCATCTTGCCTGAGATCCCGCTCAGAAGAAGAACGAGTCCATGAAGAAGTCGGCCAATGTAGTCGAACGAATCCTCACACTCCGAACGCTTTCGGAACTCTATCGAGAAGGAAACAATACGGGAACAACAATCAACACACGAGAAACACCACAACATATGCATGACATGATGCGCAAACAAATATGATGCATGTCCGGTTTAATGTGCAATGCATGACAAATCACAACAATCAACTTCTACACATTAAAGTGAAGCTCAATATGCAACGGGTTGCATATTGACGAAACTCCACGTTTGGAATTATTTAGTTTGCTCTCGTTAGGTACACGACAACATTAAATGTTTTTCAACATGGCAAGAGGTGAGGCATAACTAAACTATCTATCTAGGTATCTTAAATGAGGTCAGAAACAACTTATAGTATTTCCGAAACGACCTCATATGTTAATTTCGAAATTGGTCCAGATCTGAACTAATCATATTTTATATTTTTTAAACAACAGAATAAATCATACCATGACAATCTACACGTCGTTCTAGCCGATTTACATATATGGAACATCTCAAACGGAGCTACGGCCTAAAAGATATGAGTAACACAAGATGCACATGTCATGAATGCAAATGCATGGAAAATACCATCACAAACATTTCAAATCATGAATGCAGCAAGTTATTATGAAACTACATGAGATTCTAAGCAAGTTTCATATATGGCATGTCCACAACGGAGCTACGATTCAACCACAAACACCAAAACATGTTTTAGTTGAAATCTGCCCAAAACAGCAACTTAGCATTTTGCACACATGTAAACAACAAGCTACAAGATTCTAAAATGCACAAACTAAGCATGGGGTAGTAGAATATAACACAAACTTCATTCCATCTTCACATATCATAAACAAAACATGCGTGGATCACATGGTAGGAAGCTCACAAGGTGGCTACTTGAAAATAGTTTCAGACTTAGTAAAAATAGCAGTTTTGACAGTGCAGTTTTTATCACGAAGGCATATTGACAGCAGTGAAACTATATACTACGGGGCATATTATGGCATGAAACTTAACAGGATACTAAAGGACATTATCAACTACAAATAACTTCATTACACCTGCCATAAAAGGGTTTCAGGTCACTAGCAAACCACATGGCAAGACAACAATAAAAATATTACAGATTCCAGACTTAGAAATATTTAGGACCCTCAAAATAGCAGAAATTTATAGCAAGTTGACAACAAGAAAACAATACCTATACATGCATTTCTAAGACAAAAAAATGTCCAGGGGCTAGGACACACATCAAAGGGCAATTCTCATGTTTAAAATTATTACATATCTTGCCTCTATTAAATCACACGAAAAAGACAAAAGGGCATCATAGCAAAATGATATGCACACAAAATGCTCAAATGACAAAACTAAATGCACAGATAAATCCTATGGATTTTTCTACTCCGAAAACATATATAATATGAATAGGTTCATGTGGAAAATTAATCACAATTAATTATGCAAGTCATGCCTAATTATCCAAAAATCAATTCATATATGCAAATAAAATGCAAACATCATGCCAATATTTCTATCATGCATGAAAATGCGATGCCGAACATATGATCATTTTTAATATATGGTTTTATTAATTCCGATGCGCGTCAAGTAATTATGCGAAAATGCAAAATCATGTCAAAAATGCCAAACAACAGAAAATGACATGTTATACAATTTAGGCATGGATGAAAATGACATGTTGTTAATCTACATATTTTTCTAATCGTTTTACATATATAAAAGACTTTTATACAGTGCACGGATTAATAAATATGAGCATTTAAAATATGCAATGGTCTAATCAGAGAAGAAAAAACAAACAAACACGGGGGGCTGGTGTTGGGGAACGTCGCATGGGAAACAAAAATTTTCCTACGCACACGCAAACCTATCCATGGTGATGAGAATCTACGAGAGGGAGAGTGGATCTACGTACCCTTGTAGATCGCTAAGCGGGAAGCGTTAAGAAACGCGGTTGGTGTAGTCGAACTTCTTCGCGATCCAAATCGCTGAGCGTCCCGCGATCCAATCACGAACCGTCCCGCGAACACATCATGATCCGTCCCGCGAACTCATCACGATTCATCTCACGATCTTGAGCATGATTTGTCCCGCGAACTCATCACTATCCGTTCCGTGATCACATTACGAACCGTCTTGCGATCTCGATCACGGTCCTTCCGATCTAGCGCCGAACGGACGACACCTCCGCGTTCAGCACACGTGCAGCTTGATGACGATCTCCACCGTCTCGATCCAGCGAGAGGAGGTGGAGAGGAGAGAGAGTTCACCGGCAGCGTGACGACGCTCCGCTGATGGTGGTGGAGTATTTCCGGCAGGGCTTCGCCTAAGTGCTGCAGAAAACCGATCTAGAGGAGAAACTATGCACCGGTGTAACGGGTAGCACGTGGCCGGAAATTCTGTCCAAAAACCACCCAATCCACTAGTATATATAGGAGGAGAGGAGAGGATAGGTAGACAAGGCCTTTGGGTCGGCCGAAATAGGAGGTGGGAAGCAATCCTACTTCACCTCCAATCCTAGTTGGAGTAGGATTGCCTCCTATTGGCTGATTTTCCACTTTTTGCTTCAGGACTTTCTCTCCTGCGCCATGGGCCTTTGTGGCTGTTTTCCCAGCCCACTAAGGGCTGTTTATTATTCTCCCACAGCCCATGGACCTCTTGGGGTCGAAATACCCCTCCCGGAGGCCTCCCGGTACACTACCGATGAGCCCGAAACTTTTCCGGAAACCAAACTAGGACTTCCTATATATGAATCTTTACCTCCGGACCATTCCGGAGCTCCTCGTGACGTCCGGGATCTCATCCGGGACTTCGAACAAACTTTGGTAACCACCATACATAACTCTACACTACCAAAACGTCACCGAACCTTAAGTGTGCAGACCCTGCGGGTTCGAGAACTATGTAGACATGACCGAGACACCTCTACGGTCAATAACCAATGGCGGGACCTGGACGTCCACATTGGTTCCTACATATTCTATAAAGATCTTTATCGATCGAACCTCTGTGTCAAGGATTCAGTTAATCCCTTATACGTTCCCTTTGTTCTTCGGTATGTTACTTGCCCGAGATTCGATCGTCGGTATCTCCATACCTAGTTCAACCTTGTTACTGGCAAGTCTCTTTACTCGTTCCGTAATACAAGATCCTGTGACTAAAACTTAGTCACATTGCTTGCAAGGCTTGTTGTGATGTTCTATTACCGAGTGGGCCCTGAGATACCTCTCCGTCACACGGAGTAACAAATCCCAGTCTCGATCCATGCCAACTCAACAGACACCATCGGAGATACCTGTAGAGCACCTTTATAGTCACCCAGTTACGTTGCGATGTTTGATACACACAAGGCACTCCTCCGATATCCGTGACTTGCATGATCTCATGGTCATAGGAACATATACTTGACATGCAGAAAACAGTAGCAATAAACTGACACGATCATATGCTATGTTTGTAGTTTGGGTCTTATCCATCACATCATTCTCCTAATGATGTGATCCCGTTATCAAATGACATCTCATGTCCATGGCTAGGAAACCTTAACCATCCTTTGATCAACGAGCTAGTCCATTAGAGGCATACTAGGGACATGGTTTTGTCTATGTATCCACACATGCATTTAAGTCTCCGATCAATACAATTATAGCATGGATAATAAACGATTATCATGAACAAGGAAATATGATACTAACTAATTTATTATTTCCTCTAGGGCATATTTCCAACAGTCTCCCACTTGCACTAGAGTAAATAATCTAGTTTACATCACCATGTGATTCGCATTGTTATGAATCTAACACCCAATGAGTTCTGGGGCTCGATCATGCTTTGCATGTGAGAGAGGTCTTATAGTCAACGGGTCTGCGATATTCAGATCCGTGTGTACTTTGCATATCTCTGTGTCAAACCGTAAACACTGCTACCACACTCCACTTTGTACTATTTCCAAATGGCTGCTCCACTATACGTATCCAGATTGCTACTACGAGTCATCCGGATTAGTGTTAAAGCTTGTATCGACGTAACTCCTTACGACGAACTCTTTATCACCTCCATAATCGAGAAACATCTCCGCAGTCTCTTAGTTACTGAGGATAATCTTGACCGCTGTCCAGTGATCCACTCTTGGTTCACTCTTGTACCCCCTGACGGACTCATGGCAAGGCACACACAGGTGCGGTACACAGCATGGCATAATATAGAGCCTATGGCTAAGGCATAGGGGACGACGTTCGTCCTTTCTCTTTATTCTGCCGTTGTCGAGCTTTGATTCTCACTCAACTTTCACACCTTACAAATCAAGCGAGAACTCTTTCTCTGACTGATCCATTTTGAACTCTTTCAAAATCTTGTCAAGGTATGCACTCATTGAAAGTCTCATCGAGCATCTTGATCTATCTCCATAGATTTTGATGCTCAGAAATTAGGTAGCTTCATCCAGGTCTTCCTTTGAAAATCACTTTCCAAATGACCGTTTTATGCTTTCCAGAAACTCTACATTATTTCTGATCAACAATATGTCATCCACATATACTTATGAGAAATTCTATAGTGCTCCCACTCACTTTATTGCAAATACAAGTTTCTCGTAAACTTTGTATAAACATCAAAACTTTGATCACCACATCAAAGCGTATATTCCAACTCCGAGATGCTTGCTTCAGTCCATGGAAGGATCACCGAAGCTTGCACACCTTTTAGCATCCTTAGGCCTGACAAAACCTTCTGGTTGTATCATATACAACCTTTCCTCAAGTAAACCGTTAAGGAAACGATGTTTTGACATCCATCTGCCAGATTTCATAATTGAAAACACATCAACTGCTAACATAATTCCAACAGACTTTAGCACCACTACGAGTGAGAAAGTCTCATCGTAGTCAACTCCTTGAACTTGTCACAAACATCCTTGCAACAAGTCGAGCTTTACAAATAGTGACATTCACCATCAGTGTCTGTCTTCATTTTAAAGATCCATTTGTACTCAACGACCTGCCGTCCAACGAGCAAGTCTACCAAAGTCTACACTTGGTTTTCATACATGGATCCTATCTCGGATTTCATGGCCTCTAACCATTAGTCGGAATCCGGGCCCATCATCGCTTCTCCATAGCTCATAGGTTCATCATTGTCCAACAACATGATCTCCAAGACAGAGTTGTCGTACCACTTAGGAGCAGTACACATCCTTGTCGACCTACGAAGTTCAATAGTAACTTGATCCTAAAGCTTCATGCTCATCATCATTAACTTCCTCTTCAACTAACGTAGGCTTCACAGAAACATCTTTCTGCGCTGCGCTACTGTTTGGTTGAACAAAGGTTTAACAACCTCATCAAGTTCTATCTTCCTCCCACTCAATTCTTTCGAGAGAAACATTTCCTCGAGAAAGGATCCGTTTAAGCAACAAACACTTTGCACTAGGATCTGAGATTGAAGGTTCACCCAACTGATCTTAGGGTATTCTATGAAGATGCAATTTGTCCGCCTTGGGTTCGACCTCATTAGGTGAAAACATTTTCCACACAAGTGTCACATCCCCAAATATTAAGAAATGATAGCTTAGGTTTCTATCAAACCATAATTCACATGGTGTCATCTCAACGGATTTAGATGGTGCCCTATTTAAAGTGAATGTAGTTGTCTCTAATGCATAACCCCAAAATTATAGTAGTAAAACGACAAGAGACATCATAGCACGCACCATGTCCAATAGAGCATAACTATGATGTTCGGACACACCATCACACTATGGTGTTCCAGGTGGCGTTTAGTTGTGAAACAACTTTCACATTGTCTTAAGTTGTATGCCAAACTCGTGACTCAGATATTCACCTCCACGATCATATCACAGTCATTTTTATCTTCTTGTCACGATGATCTTTAAACTTCACTCTGAATTTGCTTGAACCTTTCAAATGATTCAGACTTGTGTTTCATTAAGTAAATATACACTATATCTACTCAAATCATCAGTGAAGGTAAGAAAATAATGATATCCACTGCATGCTACAAGACTCACTAGATTGCATACATCAACATGTATCATTTCCAATGGATCACTTGCCCGCCCCATCCAATGGGGTCCTTTAGTCATCTTGCCCAAGAGGCATGGTTCGCATGTCTCAACCGATTCGAAATCGAATGAGTCCAAATATCCATCAGCATGGAGTTTCTACATGTGCTTTATACCAATATGACATTTAGCGGCAGTGCCACAAGTATGTGGTACTATCATTATTAACTTTGTATCTTTTGACATCAATGTTATGAACATGTGTAATACTATGATCAAGATTTCAACAAACCATTCTCACTGGGTGCATGACCATTGAAGGTATTATTCATGTAAACAGAATAACCATTATTCTCTAACTTAAATGAATAACCGTATTGCAATAAACATGATCTAATCATGTTCATGCTCAACGCAAAACACCAAATAACATTTATTTAGGTTCGTCACTAATCCTGAAGGTAGAGAGAGCGTGCGATGTTGATCACATAAACCTTGGAAACACTTCCAACACATATCGTCACCTCACCCTTAGCTAGTTCTCCGTTTATTCCGTAGCTTTTATTTCGAGTTACTAAGATTTAGCAACCGAACCGGTATCCAATACCCAGGTGCTACTAAGAGTACTAGCAAGGTACACATTAGTAACTCATATATCAAATATACTTCTATCAATGTTGCCAGCCTTCTTATCTACCAAGTATCTAGGGTTGTTCCGCTTCAGCGACCGCTCACCTCATAACAGAAGCACTTAGTCTCGGGTTTGAGTTCAACTTTGGGTTGCTTCACTGGAGCAGCAACTGACTTGCTATGCATGAAGTTTCCCTCCTTGCTCTTGCCCTTCTCGAAACTAGTGGTTTGATTAACCATCAACACTTGACGCTCCTTCTTGATTTCTACCTTCGCAGTGTCAAACATCGCGAACAACTCAGGGATCAACATTTCTTTCCCTGGCATTTTATAGTTCATCACCAAGTTCTAGTAGCTCAGTGACAGTGACTTGGAGAACTACATCAATCACTATCTTATCTGGAAGATCAACTCCCACTCGATTCAAGCAATTGTAGTACCCAGACAGTCTGAGCACATGCTCAACGATTGAGCTATTCTCTTTCATCTTGTAGGCAAAGAATCTCGTTGGAGATCCTATATCTCGCAACTCGGGCATGAGCCTGAGATCACAATCTCAGCTCTTAGAACATCTCATATGTTCCATGACGTTCAAAACGTTTCGAAGCCTCAATTCTAAGCCGTAATGCATGACGCACTAAACTATCAAGTAGTCATCTAAACGTGCCTATCAGTTGTTCACAACATCTACAGACGACGCTAGATGGGGTGGCGCACCGAGTGGTGCATTAAGGACATAAGCCTTCTGTGCAGCAATGAGGACAATCCTCAGATCACGGACCCAGTCCACAATTTTGCTACCAACATCTTTCAATTCTATTTCTCTAGGAACATATAAGAATACAAGGGAGCTACAGCGCGAGCTAGTAATCTACAACATAATTTGCAAAGACACTTTGACTATGTTCATGATAATGAGTTCAATTAATCATATTACTTAAGAACTCCCACTCAAATTGACATCCCTCGGGTCATTCAAGTGATACATGATCCAAATTCACCAACTCAAGTCCGATCATCACGTGAGTTCAGGTGGCTTCAATGGTGAACATCATTATGTTGATCATATCCACTATATGACTCATGCTCGACCTTTCGGTCTCTTGTGTTCCGAGGCCATGTTTGTACATGCTAGGCTCGTCAAGTTTAACCCGAGTGTTCTGCGCGTGCAAATCTGGCTTGCACCCGTTGTATGTGAACGTAGAGTCTATCACACCCGATCATCACGTGGTGTCTCAACACGACGAACTTTCACAACGGTGCACACTCGGGGAGAACACAGTTCATCTTGAAATTCAAGTGAGGGATCACCTTATAATGCTACCGTCGTACTAAGAAAAACAAGGTGCATAAAAGGATTAACATCTCATGCAATTCATAAGTGACATGATATGGCCATGAACTTGTGTTTAAGATCTCCATCTTCGAAACACCAGCATGATCTCCATCGTCACCGGCACAACACCATGATCTCCATCATCTTGATCTCCATCAATGTGTTGCCATTGGGGTTGTGGCGCTAGCCCTGCTTCTACTTCTATTGCTACCGCTTAGCGATAAAGTAAAGCATTACATAGCGCTTAATGATTGACATGCAGGTCATACAATAATTAAAGACAACCCTATGGCTCCTGCCGGTTGCCGTACTCAACGACATGCAAGTCGTGAAATTCCATACATCACATGATCATCTCATACATCACATATATCTCATCATGTAATTGGCCATATCACATCACAACATACCCTGCAAAAACAAGTTAGACGTCCTCTAATTGTTGTTGCATGTTTTACGTGGCTGCTACGGGTATCTAGCAAGAACGATTCTCACCTACGCATAAACCACAATGGTGATACATAGATTGCTTTTCAACCTTCTCAAGGACCGCCTTTGTCGGATCCGATCCAACTAAAGTGAGAGAAACTGTCACCCGCAAGCCATCTAAGCAACAAGTTGCATCGAGGGAACCGGTCTCTCGTAAGCGTACGAGTAATGTTGGTCCGGGCCGCTTCATCTCACAGTCCTGCTGAACCAAAATCCGACCAAGGGAGGAAGCAATCTAAGCATCAACACCCACAAACCTTTTGTGATCTACTCGATATCTCATCGAACCATCAACCTAGCTCATGATGCCACTGTTGGGGAACGTCGCATGGGAAACAAAAAATTTCCTACGCACACGCAAACCTATCCATGGTGATGAGAATCTACGAGAGGGAGAGTGGATCTACGTACCCTTGTAGATCGCTAAGCGGGAAGCGTTAAGAAACGCGGTTGGTGTAGACGAACTTCTTCGCGATCCAAATCGCCGAACGTCCCGCGATCCAATCACGAACCATCCGGCAAACACATCATGATCTGTCCTGCGAACTCATCACGATCCGTCTTACGATCTTGATCACGATCTGTCCCGCGAACTCATCACGATCCGTTCCGTGATCACATCACGAACCGTCTCGCGATCTCGATCACGGTCCTTCCGATCTAGCGCCGAACGGACGACACCTCCGCGTTCAGCACACGTGCAGCTTGATGACGATCTCCACCGTCTCGATCCAGCGAGAGGAGGTGGAGAGGAGAGACAGTTCACCGGCAGCGTGACGGCGCTCCGGTGATGGTGGTGGAGCAATTCCGGCAGGGCTTCGCCTAAGCGCTGCAGAAAACCAATCTAGAGGAGAAACTATGCACCGGTGTAACGGGTAGCACGTGGCCGGAAATTCTGTCCAAAAACCACCCAATCCACTGGTATATATAGGAGGAGAGGAGAGGAGAGGCAGCCAAGGCCTTTGGGTCGGCCGAAATAGGAGGTGGGAAGCAATCCTACTTCACCTCCAATCCTAGTTGGAGTAGGATTGCCTCCTATTGGCTGATTTTCCACTTTTGGCTTTAGGACTTTCTCTACTGCGCCATGGGCCTTTGTGGCTGTTTTCCCAGCCCACTAAGGGCTGGTTATTATTTTCCCACAGCCCATGGACCTCTTGGGGTCGAAATACCCCTCCCGGAGGCCTCCCGGTACACTACCGGCACTCCCGATACACTACCGATGAGCCCGAAACTTTTCCGGAAACCAAACTGGGACTTCCTATATATGAATATTTACCTCCGGACCATTCCGGAGCTCCTCGTGACGTCTGGGATCTCATCCGGGACTCCGAACAAACTTCGGTCACCACCATACATAACTCTACACTACCAAAACGTCACCGAACCTTAAGTGTGCAGACCCTGCGGGTTCGAGAACTATGTAGACATGACCGAGACACCTCTACGGTCAATAACCAATGGCGGGACCTGGACGTCCACATTGGTTCCTACATATTCTACAAAGATATTTATCGGTCGAACCTCTATGTCAAGGATTCAGTTAATCCCGTATAACGTTCCCTTTGTTCTTCGGTATGTTACTTGCCCGAGATTCGATCGTCGGTATCTCCATACCTAGTTCAACCTCGTTACTGGCAAGTCTCTTTACTCGTTCTGTAATACAAGATCCTGTGACTAACACTTAGTCACATTGCTTGCAAGGCTTGTTGTGATGTTGTATTACCGAGTGGGCCCTGAGATACCTCTCCGTCACACGGAGTAACAAATCCCAGTCTCGATCCATGCCAACTCAACAGACACCATCGGAGATACCTGTAGAGCACCTTTATAGTCACCTAGTTACGTTGCGACGTTTGATACACACAAGGCACTCCTCCGATATCCGTGAGTTGCATGCTCTCATGGTCATAGGAACATATACTTGACATGCAGAAAACAGTAGCAATAAACTGACACGATCATATGCTATGTTTGTAGTTTGGGTCTTATCCATCACATCATTCTCCTAATGATGTGATCCCGTTATCAAATGACATGTCATGTCCATGGCTAGGAAACCTTAACCATCCTTTGATCAATGAGCTAGTCCATTAGAGGCATACTAGGGACATGGTTTTGTCTATGTATCCACACATGCATTTAAGTCTCCGATCAATACAATTATAGCATGGATAATAAACGATTATCATGAACAAGGAAATATGATAATAAATAATTTATTATTGCCTCTAGGGCATATTTCCAACAGCTGGCCCACCCATGGGCCACTTGGGCCGGCTCGACTGGCGCTGGGGCAACTAGGCCGGCTCGGGGCAGGTCCATGAGGGGGCTGGAGCAGCCGAGCGATCAACGGAGCGGCTGGGGCGCTCGTGTCCGCTCCCGATGGAGGCGTAGCCATGGCGGTGGCGAAGGGAGGCAGGGCTCTGGAGGGGCTGGGCCGGAGGCGGCGAGAGGAGGCCAGGGAAGGCTAGATCCGGCAGGGGCGAACCGGTTCCCGGTGATCCTGGCGGCCGGCGGCGGAGCTTGGGGCAGCGACGGCGACCTGCAGGGAAGAGGCCGGCGGGGTTAAGAGAGAGAAAGAGAAGAAGGGGCGAGAGGAAGAAGAAAGGAGGAAGGAAGGAGAAGAGGAGAGGGCCGGCTCCGGCGCTTATCTGGCGAGGCGGCGGTGGCTCTCCGGCGAGGGGCCGGCCAGAGGAAGTTGCGGCGCGGGGCTACGGGGAGCTGCAGGAGCAACGCCATGGCAGGCACGGGGAGCTCGGGAACGGGGCTGATTCGGGCCCGGCGGGCCCAGATGGGCTTCGCCGGGCCTGGCGGCTGGAGGAGGGAGAGGAGCTTGTTTAGCATGGGGAACGAGGGGGGTTAGGGTTTGCTTCCCAATTAGGAAGGGGGAGGAACTATTTATAGATTTCGGGGCTAGGGTTAGCAGTTCCTGTCCGAGTTCGGACTGTCGGATGTCGATTCGACGGTCCGGAAGCGAGGGGGGGGGGGGTTACGGTGACTGTGCAGATGGACTAGGAGGGGGAAGAGAGGGAAGTTTGCGCCCCGTGACACGAAGTTTTTAAAACACCGACAACGTCCGATAAACCGATGACCGCAATGCTATGACTGACCGATGGGGTATCAAACAAACTCGGAATGCGACGAAATTGGACGGGCGGTCTACCTACAATATAACAAGTCCGCACGCCAAGTTTCGACCTAATCTGAGAATATTTTTGCGTGCACTTACAAATGGTTTTATTTACATGATGCCGCGGGCGCGTGCATGTGTGGTTGGTCTCGAAACGGGCAATGGCAAGAACGGAGAGAACCGGCAACTACGAACGGATGCAAGTTTCGAAAACGGGTGACGATGCTATGCAGATGATGCGAATGATGCGATGATGAATGCGACAACCAGACAAAACACAGACGCTGTTACAACTCTCCTCCACTACACGAGGATCTCGTCCCGAGATCTAGAATGAAAAGGGGAAGAGAAAGAGCAGAAGGTAAAACTTAGTTGCATCTCTGACAAACGAATGAAACCAATGAAACATGAAGGTTAGAAGAGATGGAGAATAACATGGGAACAAGCAAGAATTCACAGGAAATTTCGACAACACTTTGGTAGGATAGAGGGGCAAAATTTGATTTTATGGAAACAAATTGAAAGAGAGGCACCAAACTTCGGTTGGAATAGAATCAAACTTTCATGAGACAGAAGGATCAAGAAAAGATTTCACAGCACTCCGGTTAAATGAATAAGGAAAGAAAGAACATGACCTTGACAAGGCGAGATGATAGATTGAAGAGAGCAACATCACAAGGCCTCCGGAAGAAAAGAATAGAAACTGGATAGATGGAAGGAAAGAACGAATAAGAAAATGACAATTCCCAGCACAAATTAATTAGAAAAGCATGGATGAACGGAGTTGATGGAGAATCAACAATGAAAAGAATAGCTTGTTATGGGCTTATGGAAAACATCCCAAAATTATGAGGTGACAATCCGCCACAACAGAACAATTGATTGATTGAGAGCAACAAGATATGCAAAACTTGTTTCACCAAGAAGAGGTGGAGAAAACTTGGACCACATATGACACCATGATAGCAACAACCCTTAGGAAATGCTTTAGGTGAAGTCCAACCCAAGATAACTCCGAGAAACAAGATGGGTTTACTTATCTCATTCCTGACAATTTTCCTTCGAGACTCCTCATGATCAAGAATTTAATAACACCATCTCAAAGACAATGATGAAGGAATTGAACTTAGAGATCGAAGATAAAGAACACTTAGCACCTCCAACAAGAATCTTGACGAACACTTGAAAATGGAAGAAATCTTGATGAATCACCATGAAGAACCTCTGGAAGAACTCTGAAACGAAAGGATTATAGAAAGAATTTGAAGGATCCAAAAAGAACAAGATTGAGGCCTTTCTATGAATTAGATGAGGCTTCTGGACAAGATACTTGATCAAAACTAGGAACTCCGGAAAAGAAAGATGATCACTTGGGATAAGGAATTGATATCATGAACAACTCTGGAAGAAGAATTGAATTCACTTGGATGAAACAAGAGTAAGAATTATGATATGACTATCCTTCATCAAGTTAAATTGA
This sequence comes from Hordeum marinum, assembly GCA_022496015.1. Taxonomy (NCBI): domain Eukaryota; kingdom Viridiplantae; phylum Streptophyta; class Magnoliopsida; order Poales; family Poaceae; genus Hordeum; species Hordeum marinum. The sequence continues at coordinate 162,682,956 of CM039676.1, read as the reverse complement.
TGAAAAGCAACGGATCTCACACACCACTTATTCTTCTTGAAAAGATTGAAGAGAGAGAGAGAGAGAGATAGATCACAAACTTTAAGAAGTCTTGCACGAGAACACCGGTAAGAATTCAAAACGAATGAGGATAAAGCAAAAGGATGATATAACATGAGGACGAAGAGAGCATGATACACCTAATAGAAAACTTGAACGAAGCACCGGAAAGAATTAGAAACTAAAGAGGACACATGAAAATGAAGAGATCAAGATTGCCTAATAGAAACTGAACAAGGCACCGGAATAATTGAGATACAAACGAAGGGACAACAATAGAGAAGAATTTGAGAACGAAAGCTGAAAGCTGAGAAAGAAGAAATCTTCTGAAATGATTGCCTTCGGAGGATCAAGAAACGAAAACAACTCTGAAATGCACCGGATAGATATGGGAGGAATAACTCATGATCAAAACAAATGAGATGAAAGCGACAAACTGAAACCATGAATCTTTGGAAGAACGAAAAACGATTGAAGAGAACTCTCCTTCGGTCTTCAATGCTTAGAATGATGACGAGAACAACACCACGAATAACCGAGACACTCTGGAAGAATGAATAAGGAAAGGTTGAGCCAACAATGAAAATGATTTAGAAACGATCTTGGAAGAGGAATATGACTGATGAAAATCATTCTTACATCATATTTACAAGGAACTTGAGGACATCTCCGGAAAGATTAGATGAGTCAGGTAGGATCCTGGGGAAAACCTGTGGGTTATGGGCCCACTCAAAATAAACCACCGTTGAAACAATTGCTTAGAAAGAGAGATTACACCGGTACAAATTAAGAACTTGATGATATGAGACCCTTGAAATAATTTAAGAGGACAAGAATGAAAATGAATGGCTTCTGAGATATCTTCAGCACTCTGGATAGAATAGAGAGGGATGAATAAACAAGAGAGGCTTGATAAGAAATCCAACATGGGAGAGCAAATAGAGCATGAAAATGATATGATGAACACCAAGAACTTGAATTGAATCCACCGGAAAAGAAAACAAAGATGAGTACTAACAAATGATAACTTGAGCACTGAGCATCTTCATAACGAATCACCGGAGAAGAATAACAACGAGAACAAGGAATACGAGGATAGATCTTGACATTGAAACTCCTGAGAATCTCCACCAGAATTCATCGGAAACAAGATAGAAGAAAAGATAGCGAAAGCATTACATGAATAGAAAGACACTTGGATGAGAATTTAATCATTGAAGAAAAAGGGCGGGAGGGTGGGAAAACAAAGAAAACTTGGGATAGATGAGAAGAACTCCGAAAAGAAACATGAGGATTGATCTTGCAAATATTGAAGAGGATAGAATTATCTTGAAGAGAAGCACACCGGTAGGAAAGGAATTGATATGATAACTTGATTGATGAAAAGAATGAGCATTCCCGCAGAAACATGAGAACACTACTTCGAAAAGATATGAAATCATCACTTGACATCGAAGCAACTCGAATTACCATATTCAAAACAAACGAAGGATGAGGCTTATAAAACAAGCCAAAACAGATACATATCCACTATGCACTTGTTGGAAAGATAATCCTAGGTAACTACTTGAATTCCTACCTAAGAACTTCCGAAAACTTTCTGGTTATGCAATCCGGTGTGGGGGATACAAGGAGGAAATATCTCACACAACTAACAAACCTACACCCCAACTGTATCCATCCTTCAACACATAACCAGAGGCCTTGACAAATTCATCTAACTCGAATCCTCGAACTCACAATGATACTAAACCATGGTGGTACCCTGGACGCCTCCCCAGTACTAAGTGACTCCGATATTATCTCACCACGACAAGTGTTAAAGCAATTCCGAACATCCTCCATCCTGAGATACCAAGAAAACTGAATGGTAACGATGTGCCAACATTCCCTAGAGCTTGACTCCCCAGAAGAAATCAAGTCAGACAGGAGGCACCAAGACAGAACCCTGTCACATCGGCATCATAAAGTTTCCAAAATACCCGCGTGATCCTAAATTTTTTTTGAGTGAGAAGGGGAGTAGAATCAAAATTCCTAAGTCGAATACCTCACCAGAGCATAGAAGAGGAATAAAAAGAAACCTACCCTCCGATATAACTAGACTCAAAATAGTTTTTCTCTAGACTCAACTCGGCCAAGTTCGATCAATCAAGGGGGCTCCTAGGTTGGTACAGGCTCTGATACCAACTTATCACGCCCCAGATGTGGTCCTATCCTTATTTTGGCATGAGGGCCTCGACAGGGATAGAAGCGCATCTCGACGCGTTCGCAAGAATGGATATCATTACAAGTACATGTACAGAAGAGATGAGTATATGGAATTGGCTTACACTCGCCACAAGCTACATCAGAGTCACGTCAATAGAACAACATACTCAAACATCATACAGAAGAGCAGGGTCCGACTATGGATGAAATCAAACGATAAAATGACATCCATCCTTGCTATCCCAGGCTGCCACCTGGAACCCAACCAAGATTGAAGAAGAAGAAGAAGAAGAAGAACTCCAAATCAAATCAAGCAACGCACTCACATCAATTCATCACATTACTTGTACCTGCAACTGTTGTTGTAGTAATCTGTGAGCCACAGGGACTCAACAATCTCATTTCCAAGGGTATCAAGACTATTAAAGCATAATAGGTGAGGTATGGTTAAGTGGTGAGGCTGCGACAAGCGGCTAAGCATTTATTTGAGTGGCTAACTTACGGGTACAAAAAGTAAAGTATGGTGGTCTATGCATAGCAGACGTGAACTAGTAATGATCACTAACTGATCCTGAACACCTACTTACGTCAATCATAAAACCATCGTGTTCTCTTTCGGACAAGGACTCATGAGAAGAGACAGTCACAGTTACGCACACAGTTGGTGTATTTTATTAGAGTTTACTTCAAGTTTGCTGTGACCGGGTGTTAAACAAAGTATCCAAGTTTGCCACATAACCGCGGGTACGGCTTCTCGAAAAGATTTAACCCTGCAAGGGTGCTCCAACTCATCCATCATAAATTAACCACACGCAGCGGGAATAACCTCAACCACGGATCTCGTGATCATCCTAGGCAATTCCAAAGGAAATCCGACACCTCGAGATAGCCCGAAGAAAATCAGAGTTCCTCACTCAAGACGTTTGAGAAAGGTAAAACAAATCTAGCAATGCCTCCCGACGTGTCGACGATCCCGATAGGAGCCGTGTATCTCGTTCTCAGGACACGGCGGATAAGATAGTGTACGGTGGCATGATAGAAATCTCCCGAGTTCACCTGGGTTGGCCCTGCACAGTGCTCTAGTTTGGACCAACACTCATGAGGAGTGTTGGCCCGGGGGTTATTTAATTATCCGCGGGTGCCGGCGGGTCCCTATGCAATTTTATAAGTTATTAGGCAAATGTAGTACCAATGTTGGGCCTTGCCAGACAAGCTTTATTCTCACCCGAAAATCAAGGGGGTCCCCATAACAACCCCGAGCATGTTAGGAGCGCTCATTTATGGAACATAACACTGGTGCACAGGTAACTAAGGGCGGCAAGAGTGGAACAAAACACCGAGCATAAGGCCAAGCCTTCCACCTTTACCAAGTATATATATGTGTATTAATTTAAATAGCAGCAATATTGTGATATAACAAAAGAAGGTCCATGTTGACACATGGAAGCAATTGCACCTGCAGCTAGAAACGCTATAAGAAGGGCTGAGCAAGCGGTAACATAGCCAAACAAAGGTTTGCTTGGATCTGGAGGGGTTAGAGGCTTTTCATGGCAATGTTCAGAGGCTTATCAAACAAGTGGTAGGTAGCGCGACATAGCGATATAAAGACGTGACAACTAGCATGGCAATGATAGTAATGGTATCCAAGGAAATGAGTCATCTTGCCTGAGATCCTGCTCGGAAGAAGAACGAGTCCATGAAGAAGTCGGCCAATGTAGTCGAACGAATCCTCACACTCCAAATGCTTTCGGAACTCTATCGAGAAGGAAACAATACGGGAGCAACAATCAACACACGAGAAACACCACAACATATGCATGACATGATGCGCAAAAGAATATGATGCATGTCAGGTTTAATGTGCAATGCATGACAAATCACAACAATCAACTTCTACACATTAAAGTGAAGCTCAATATGCAACGGGTTGCATATTGACAAAACTCCACGTTTAGAATTATTTAGTTTGCTCTCGTTAGGTACATGACAACATTAAATGTTGTTAAAGATGGCAAGAGGTGAGGCATAAGTAAACTATCTATCTAGGCATCTTAAATGAGGTCGGAAACAACTTATAGTATTTCCGAGACGACCTCATATGTTAATTTCGAAATTGGTCCAGATCTGAACTAATCATATTTTATATTTGTTAAACAACAGAATAAATCATACCATGACAATCTACACGTCATTATAGCCGATTTATATATGTGGAACATCTCAAACGGAGCTACGGCCTAAAAGATATGAGTAACACAAGATGCCCATGTCATGAATGCAAATGCATGGAAAATACCATCACAAACATTTCAAATCATGAATGCAGCAAGTTATTATGAAACTACATGAGATTCTAAGCAAGTTTCATATATGGCATGTCCACAACGGAGCTACGGTTCAACCACAAACACCAAAACAAGTTTTAGTTGAAATCTGCCCAAAACAGCAACTTAGCATTTTGCACACATGTAAACAACAAGCTACAAGATTCTAAAATGCACAAAATAAGCATGGGGCAGTAGCATATAACACACACTTCATTCCATCTTCACATATCATAAACAAAACATGCATGGATCACATGGTAGGAAGCTCACAAGGTGGCTACTTGAAAACAGTTTCAGACTTAGTGAAAATAGCAGTTTTGACAGTGCAGTTTTTATCATGAAGGCATATTGACAGCAGTGAAACTATATTCTACAGGGAATATTATGGCATGAAACTTAACAGCATACTAAAGGACATTATCAACTACAAATAACTCCATTACACCTGCCACAAAAGGGTTTCAGATCACTAGCAAACCACATGGCAAGACAGCAACAAAATATTACAGATTTCAGACTTAGAAATATTTAGGACCCTCAAAATAGCAGAATTTTATAGCAAGTTGACAACAAGAAAACAACACCTATACATGCATTTCTAAGACAAACAAAATTTCCAGGGGCTAGGACACACATCAAAGGGCAATTCTCGTGTTTTAAATTATTACATATCTTGCCTCTATTAAATCACACGAAAAAGACAAAAGGGCATCATAGCAAAATGACATGCACACAAAATGCTCAAATGACAAAACTAAATGCAAAGATAAATCCTATGGATTTTTCTACCCCGAAAACATATATAATATGAATAGGTTCATGTGGAAAATTAATCACAATTAATTATGCAAGTCATGGCCTAATTATCCGAAAATCAATTCATATATGCAAATAAAATGCAAACATCATGCCAACATTTCTATCATGCATGAAAATGCGATGCCGAAGATATGAACATTTTTAATATATGGTTTTATTAATTCCAATGTGGGTCAAGTAATTATGCAAAAATGCAAAATCATGTCAAAAATGCCTAACAACAGAAAATGGCATGTTATACATTTTAGGCATGGATAAAAATGACATGTTGTTAATCTACATATTTTTCTAATCCTTTTACATATATAAAAGATTTTTATACGGTGCACGGATTAATAAATATGAGCATTTAAAATATGCAATGGTCTAATTGGAGAAGAAAAAAAACACGGGGTTTTTTTTTTTGAGGGGTAAGCGAAGTTTTATTGCTCAAAATCCACATGAAGTGGGATTACAAAAGGATCGTGGGGATGGACAAGCCATGTATGTCGTCCCTGATCGAGATAAATCGAGAACTTGGCTAACCTGTCGGCATCACTATTAGCTGCTCGGCCTTCAAAAGTAAAACTACAATTAAAAAATAAAGCTCTAGTCATGATCTCATCGATGATAGTTCCATAAGCCCCCTTACTTCCCTTATGAATATCGGTCACCACCTGCTTCGAGTCCGATGCTACCCTGAAATTGTGAACCATCAAATCTTCTGCCAATGATAGAGCCTCACGACATGCTATGCATTCCATTGTAGCGACGTCTATAATACCTCTAATCACTAGTGAGGATCTTACCATATAGTTGCCTTCCGAGTCTCTACAGACTGCCGCTGCCGCACCACCACTCTGGTTCCTTGCCATACTTGCATCAACGTGGATCTTCACGTAGCCAGGGGCGGGGCTTTTGAACAAACTGAAGCATGTCCCACTGCCCTAGGTACAGTAGTACTCTTTGACGACATGAAATCAAGTTCACTAATGTAGTTACAAATGAACTGATATGTTGCCGATGGACTCTAGAATATCTGCTCATGGATGGCTTTCCTTCGAGCCCACCATATTGCCCATATTGACACAGAAAGTTTCACAAAATCTGCATGTGATAATGTGTCGATCATAGCAAAAATCCATTGCTTTGCACTAGGCTCGGTCGTCTCAGACAGATGCTCTGCCAATTCTCCATCCACTAGCGCCCATACACACCTCGACATCGAGCATTCTAGCATTGAGTGTCGCCATGAATCCTCGGCTCCACAAAGACTGCATGTACTCATACTTTCCATGTTCCTTCTATGACGAACATCTTCTGTAGGAATAGAGTGCTTTGCTACTCTCCATACAAACATACGAATCTTCCCTGGTACTGGAGTTCTCCATAGAAGCTTCCATGAGTTCGCATCATGGTCAGAACTTGATGAGCCGGCCTCACCATCGAGCCATGCCCCTCTTCTAAATTTGGTATGCACCATCATCCTATATGCCGACCTTACTGAAAATAAGCCACTCTTCTCGAAATTCCAAGCCCAAGAATCTGGAATGTTGGCTGTGCATAATGGTATTTTTAAAATAGCTGGAATATCAATCGGTATACATACCTCCTCCAGGTTTGTGAAATTCCACGAGGCCGTGGCATGGTCAATGAAGTATGATACTAACTCTGGAGGGTTACTGATCCTACTCCCATATGGTCGCATCATGGCATCCCTGGGGATCCAGTTGTCGCCCCAAAAATTGGTTGTCTCGCCATTGCCAATCTGCCTAATCAGCCCTTGCTTCAGAATGTCCCTTCCCTCTAGGATCGATCGCCATATTTGGCTTGGGTGACTTCCTAGTTCGGCCATTAAGATGTTTCCATTTGGGAAATACACACTTTCTAAAATTCTTGCACTCAGGGATTCAGGTGTCTGAAGTATACGCCACGCCTGTTTAGCTAACAAGGCCAAGTCGAACAACTCAAAATCCTTAAAACCAAGACCACCCATGCTCTTTGGTTGAGTCATTGCTTCCCATGAGACCCAGCTCGGTTTTCTTTTGCCATCCTTGCTGCCTCACCAAAATTTCCGAATCAACATATTTAAGTGCTCAGTCAAGCCTCGTGGTAATTTAAAACATGACATAGAATAAACTGACTTGACCAAAACTTCTTTACCTGCAGTTGACATAGTTTGTTCAATCCAACCTTGAACTCTACTCCAAAGATAGTCCTTCAGATATTTAAAAGAACTATTTCTTGAGCTCCCCACAGCTGTTGGCATCCCCAAATATTTTGCACTCAATGTTTCATTAGGAACATGCAACACTTCCTTGACTTCTTCTCGTACATTCTCAGGACAACCCTTGCTAAAAAAGATTGAAGATTTATCATGATTAATTCTTTGCCCCGAAGCTCTGCAATAAGTGGTCAACAATTGGTTAATCTCATTAGCTCCACCAGCGCTTGCCCTAAAAAACAGTAGGCTGTCATCAGCAAACAATAAGTGGTTGACCGGCAGCGCCAAAGGGGCCACCTTGATACCACTCAAGTTGGATGACTCATCAATAGATTTTAGGAGGCACGAGAGGCCCTTTGCTGCTATCAGGAAAAGATATGGTGAGATTGGATCACCTTGTCGAATTCCACGTGACAGTTTAAACCCTCACAATTTCTTACCATTGAATAACAGAGAGAAGGATACTGATCTCACCATACCCATAACAATATGCACCCATTGCTCGGTGAAACCCACCTTCAACATTATTGCTTGCAAGTAGTCCCATTCAACCCTGTCATATGCTTTCATCATATCTAGCTTTAGGGCACAACTTCTATTCTGCTTTGCGGAATTTCTTTTCATAAAATGCAAACACTCATAGGCTGCAATTATGTTATCAGTAATTAGTCTGCCTGGGACGAAGGCAGACTGCTCCTTAGAAATAATATCCGTTAACACTATTTTCAGCCTATTTGAGATGACTTTGGAGGCAATCTTATACAATACATTGCACAAGGAGATAGGTCTGAACTGTGTCAGAAGGGTTGGTTTTTTTACCTTTGCTATCAAAACCAAAATAGTATCATTGATGCACTCTGCCAATTCTGTACCATTGATGATCCGGAGGACTGCCTGTGTAACATCAGCACCGCACACTTCCCAATGACGTTGGAAGAAATGAGCTGGGAAGCCGTCAGGCCCCAGAGCCTTTGTCGGGAACATTTGAAATAAAGCCTTTTTTATCTCCTCTTGAGTATAGTCTGCATTCAGCAGTTCATTCATTGCTAGAGTAACTCTATTAGGAACTGTATTCAAAACACGCTCCATGTCCTGGACACCCTCCGACGTGAATACCGAGCTGTAAAAATCTGTAGCATGTTCTTCCATTTCTGTAATATTCTTGGTCACTCGCCCATATGGTAGTTGTAAAGATTTTATTTGATTCTTGCGTCATCGCCGGCTTGCTCGCAAATGAAAATAGTAAGTGTTCTTATCGCCACTTGCCAGCCATTCAATTCTAGCCCTCTGTCGCCAGAGGATCTCCTCCCGGTGAAACAACTCAATCAGTCTATCACATACTTTTGTCTCCGCCCGCGAGGGATCCGACCTACCAGGAATCGCACGAAGAAGTGCCAGGTCATTTTGCAGTTTTCTAATCTCTCTTTTGACGTTGCCGAAAACCTCTCTGTCCCAAACTATCAAATCTTTAGACAGTCTTGCTAGCCTCTCCTTAACTCTAGACACTAAGCCAGTGTCTCCTTGTCCCCATGCGTTACCAACCGCAGCATTCAGCTCTGGATGAGATTCCCATGCACACTCATATTTAAACGAATTTGGACCCCTCTTGCATGCTTGCAGACCAATATCTAGCAACAACGGTACGTGATCCAAGCAGGCAAATATTTCATGCACCAGCTCCGCGTTCGGGAAAGCTAGCGACCATGCTGTACTTGCCACACATCTGTCCAGACGCACCCGCGTGTAAGTGCCCACGGCAACTCTCTTTTCAAATGTCCATGGATTACCTTTGTATCCAATATCAGTGAGGCCACATGTGTCCAATGCATCCCTGAAACCATCAATTTGGGCCTAACTGCGATTACCAATTCCTTCATGTTCATGAAGGTGGAGTACTTCGTTGAAATCTCCCATAGCCAACCAAGGCCTAGAACTTACATTTGTTATTCCCCTCAACGTGTCCCATGTTTTGTATCTATCTTGGACTTGAGCTTCCCCATACACAAAAGTAATTCTCGATGGAGTATGACCAAGATCATCCACTTCCACATCAATATGATATTGTGAATAACCAACAACTTGTAACTTTATTATATCATTCCAAAACACTCCTAGTCCACCACTTCTACCAGAACTACTAACTGCAAAACTTTTATTGTAACCTAAAGAAGAAGATAAATTTTCCACCCTAGACCCCTGAATCCGAGTTTCGAGGATACATAGCATGGTGGGGGCAAAATGGCTCATGAATTCACGAAGCTCTCGAATTGTCGTAGGGTTGCCCGCCCCGCGACAATTCCAGCACATGATACTCATTGCTCCCGACGGTCCTCCAACACGGAGGCCGCCTCTTCTGTTATTGTACTGCTCTCGACTGCTGTACCATTCTTGCCCTTCAGCTTCTTTCTGTTTGCGCTTTTTTGAGGTGTTCCTCCATCTCCCGAGAGCCCTTCATCCCCTGATTCGAACTGGCTAGCAATGACCAATGTATTGCCTAATGGAACCAACGCAGAATTAGGGTCCACTGGTTCAGAGCTCATCCCCTTGGAGCTTGAGTCATCAGCTATTCTTTTTTCCAAAACATAAGGATCTCCCTTCTACAGCTCTCCATTCTATGAAGTTTGCCCAGAATTAGCATTCATTTCTTTCTGTGCATTGAATCTCCAGCTCCTGTTTGGGTCATACTCAGAGAGCGCCCCTCCATCCTTAGCTGGTGGCAAATCTGAATGAACACCTGCATCACGTTTCTCATTGTCTAGATCGTCCTCATATTCTCTGTCCCTCATATTCTAGCCGCCACCAACAAATAGATTTCCTCGTCTGGCTCGGCCCCTGCCACGACCTCCTCCTCCCGAAAGCTCGGGGCCTTCACTACGGTTGGCACCTCCTGATCTAGTTCCTCTGGAACTTGCCGAGCCTTTGGACGCCAGTAAAAACGGCCCCACTCGAACTTTGTCACATCATGCTCGCCGGAACCACACTCTTCATACTAGTGGCCCATCATGCCACACTCATAGAAGAAAGTTGGAAGCTTTTCAAACTTGGCACTATACGGCTCGGTTTCCCCTACTTTTGTAAATTTCACAACTCTGGTCAGCTTCTTGTTGACATCCAGTTTCACCCGAACCCTTATAAACTCGCCAACAAAACCATTGGGCAGTGTCATCTGAACCTCTTGGACTTCACCGATGCGACTGGCCAAATTTTCCAGGAATTTCTTATTTTTCAGCACCCCATTAGGCAGCTTATGAATTTGGGCCCAGGTTTCCAATCTGTCAAGTTTCACCTTCTCTGGCTTAGAAAATCCATCGTACTCAACCAGAATTAATGCACTTCCTTTGAAGTCCCATGGTCCCTTATGCATTGCCTTATTCTAGTCCACCAAACAGTTAAATTGGATGGAGAATAGGTTCGGGTTTATCCTCCTCCACACCACCTGCTGGGCCGGATTCCATGCTACTCGCATGTCGCCTATGAGGGCACTCTGACTGAAAGATTTGTTTGTCAAGAGACGCCCTAGCACAAGCCACTTTGGCCTCACCTCTTCCGCGTCTAACTCATCATCCCATATCATATCGTCGAGTTCGTCCTCCTGAAGGGTTAGACGATCAAGTAGATCACAAGCACTTGTCACTCCCTGGCCCTGGTTCGCCTCGCCTGCTGGTTGACTAGCCATGCCACAGTCGATCTGATCAGGAACTCCTTCCACAACCCTAGCAACACCCCACTTCCTACCAATGCTGGGAAAGCGGTCTAGCCGCCCCCTGTTCATCCCGAGCGGAGAGGGTAGGTGGAGGGTCAAGGAGGAGGAAAGAGATCGGCTTTCACCGGACGATAATAAGAAAACTCATGGCAATAGTCGCTGGAGGACTAGAGAACCCTAGGCTGCCGCCTTAGGGGACTTCCCAATGGCTCAGGTGCATGCCCGGTAAAACGCGGGGGCTGGCTCACCCATGAGCCACTTGGGCCGGCTCGGCTGGCACTAGGGCGACTGGGCCGGCTCGGGGCAGGCCCATGCGGGGGCTGGAGCGGCCGAGCGGTCAACGGAGCGGCTGGGGCGCTCGCATCCACTCCCGATGGAGGCGCAACCATGGCGGCAATGAAGGGAGGCAGGGCTCCGACGGGGCTGGGCCAGAGGCGGCGAGAGGAGGCCAGGGAAGGCCAGATCCGGCAGGGGCGGACCGGTTCCCGGCGATCCTGGCGGCCGGCGGCGGAGCTTGGGGCGGCGACGGCGACCTGCAGGGGAGAGGCCGGCGGGGTTAAGAGAGAGAAGTAGGGGCGAGAGGAAGAAGAAAGGAGGAAGGAAGGAGAAGAGGAGAGGGCCGGCTCCGGCGATGATCCGGCAAGGCGGCGGTGGCTCTCTGGCGAGGGGCCGGCTGGAGGAAGCTGCGGCGGCGGGGCTACGGGGAGCTGCAGGAGCAACGCCATGGCATGCACGGGGAGCTCAGGAACGGGGCTGATTCGGGCCCGGGCGGGCCCAGATGGGCTTCGTCGGGCCTGGCGGCTAGAGGAGGGAGAGGAGCTGGTTTGGCATGGGGAACGAGGGGGATTAGGATTTGCTGCCCAATTAGGAAGAGGGAGGGACTATTTATAGATTTCGGGGCTAGGGTTAGCAGTTCTTGTCCGTTTTCAGACCGCCAGATGTCGATTCGATGGTCCGGAAGCGGAGGGGGCGTTACGGTGACTGTGCAGATGGACTAGGAGGGGGAAGAGAGGGAAGTTTGCGACCCGTGACACGAAGTTTTTAAAACATCGACAACGTCTGATAAACCGATGACCGCAATGCTATGACTGACCGACGGGGTATCAAACGAACTCGGAACACGATGAAATTCGACGGGCGGTCTACCTACAATATAACAAGTCCGCACGCCAAGTTTCGACCTAATCAGAGAATATTTTTGTGCGCACTTACAAACGGTTTTATTTACATGATGCTGCGGGCTTGTGCATGTGTGGTTGGTCTCGAAACGGGCAACGACAAGAACGGAGAGAACCGGCAACTACAAACGGATGCAAGTTTCGAAAACGGGTGATGATGCTATCCAGATGATGCGAATGATGCGATGATGAATGCGACAACCAGACAAAACACAGACGAGAACGGAAATAAAAGGGGAATCTTCTGGAATCTTCTAGAACATTGGTCCCGGGCTGTTACACGTGGAGCATACTGTTCACCAATAGTACCTTACCCCCTTTTAATAGTAATGGCTTTCCTATGGACTCAAGGTTATTTCTCACAAATTAAAATGTAGAGTCCTCTTTCTTGAAGCTTTGCCAATGCTATTCCTTCTCCTTCTTCTTCTTGTGGATACTCTTCACAATCCTTAGCCAACCTTCTATGTGGACTTTATCTGAGATACACTAGATATAAGTATTAGTCCAAGAGACAATGTATGTTGTCATGAATTATCAAAACCACCAAGGGAGCACATTGTGCTTTCAATCTTCCCCTTTTTGGTAATTGATGACAACATACAATCAAAGCTTCAAGTAAAGATATGCATAGATATAATGAAGACTTTGAGAGACACATGACAAAGACATGCTCCCCCCTAAGTGTGTGCAATCCTTTTTAGATAATAGTTGCTTTGGAATGCATGGACACACATATAGTGGAAGGGATAAGAAGAGTCATGTGTATCTTGGCTATATGCATCAAATACATGCGGATGAGTTACATCCTTGTTCAAGACTTCACTCTTGCAAACAATATGTGCAAGAAGCAAGAGATCTTCTTGATCAAGGATATGATGCATATACTTACCTTGAGTTCTTGAGGATTCTATTAGTAGAAACACACTTAGTGGAAACATTAGTTCAATGACATATATGTTGTTATTAATGACCAAAACCACCAAGGGAGCAAATGTGCTTTCAACCTCCCCCCTTTTTGGTAATTGATGACAACATATAGATCAAAGCTTCGACATATGATATAATCAATGAATATAATCGTCGCTTTGAGAACTATGTGATAAGCAAGAGCTCCCCCTAAATTTGTGCATCATTTTGAAATTGCGTTTGAATGCAAATGCACAATCGATTAGGTACATGGGGCACTCTTTCATGTCACATACAACTTGGTGGTGTGTGAGAATAATAAGAATGAATATCATAGCACAACACAATCAAGCAAAGGTGAATGATCATCTCATAAGCATCACGAGGATATGAAATAGTAGCAATACACATCAAGTGTATGATCAAACACCGACAAAGTTTAACACAAGCAAACAAACCAAAAGATATCAATGTTTTAAAGGGCGATAAAAGCAACATTCTCTCTCTCGAAGCCCTAATGATCTATGTACATCTTTCCCCCTTTTGTCAACAAGTTACCAAAACATTCAAAGGTATAGAACTAAGTGCTCTTCTGGGGAGGATCTCCTCTGGTAGCTGATGAAGGAGTCGAGAGAATGACATCAGCAAAGATGTCTGCAGACATCATGGATGGAGTCGGAGTAGCAACTCGAGGTAATGGAGGAGCTAAATGAGCTGAAGGAGCTGTGGTAGGTGCTGATGAAGAAGGTCTTGTCTCTGGAACTGGCACTGTATCAGATCTAGCCTGAGTCCTGAACTGAGTGTCTGACCTGAGAGGTGGACTATCCTCATCATCATCTGTAGTGTGGGGACTGGGCACGCCATGAACTTCCTTCTTGAGCTCATTCATAGTCATTGTGAGGTCATCCACCTTGTTCTTGAGAATATGAAATTTGGTATCAATAATCCTCGAGAGGCTCTACTAGTTCTTTAAGATGTTCCCGATGTCCTTCTACATACTGAGCACAGAGCTAAGAAGAAGATCCATCTGCTCACTCCTAGTCTTTGGCACCTGAGCACTAGTGTCTCTTGCTGCCTCTGTCTGTGCCTGTGCTGTAGCTAAGGTGAGATGATCTGGTTTCATCACCACAACATTGTCTTCTAGCTCTGGCTAGAGTGGCAAATGTGGTCGATCAAGTGAAGACGTGTGCTTCTCCAGCTTGGAGTTGATAAGCATTTGAATATAAGGAGTGTATCCACATGATCTCTTCTGATTTGCAGCAGTCCTCTTCACTGTCTCAACTATAAAGTCCATCACTCTGAATCTGGTATGTTGATGAAGATGGAGTAGCATGTTGATAGAATAGCCTATTATCATCTTCTCATCTCCAGACTTAGGCATCAAGGCGTGCCTCAAGATGGCATTGATCGTGCGTAGACCAGCCTGGAGGAAGTAAATGGATCCAAACTTGTGAGATGGCAAGTTTGCAGTAGGGATCTCATTGTACATGTTCTTCATGGCATTGTGACTTGCCTTTAACTCAGAGTACACATCTAGGTCACCGTCTTCCATTTGTGGAGATCCTAAGATGGCAGCCCACTCCTCAACTATGGATTCATACCAGGTGCCTCCTACCATCCCCATGGAAATGTGAAGTGGAGTAGAATTGCATGATCAACTCGTCGTTCCAAGCAGTGAACTCCTTAACAACAAACACATCAATACCAATGCAGTGGAAGTTATCTTGCACACTTGGAAAGTAGTCTTCGTTGTCCTTGATGTGCTTCCAATCCACATATCTCATGTCACTCACTTCAGGGCTCTCGCCAAGCAGAACTGTTTCATAGAAGTCTTGTTGTTGTTTTGTGTAGAACATGTAGTCTACAGCTATCCTTCTTCTCTGAGAGTAAGGATCAATTGTTCTCCACTCTCTCAAACTTGAGTCCTTCCTCTTCTTCATGTCTTCAGCAACTGGATGGCTAGCATTATGCTCTGGAAGGTGTGGCCTTAGCTTCATCAAAACATACTGTGTATCATCCTTAGCTTTTCTGAAGGTAGAAGTCTTGTTCTTGGTAGCAGCTGGGATGTCTCTGGAAAACCTCTTAGGTTTTGGAGCAGTGGGTTTCTTGGAAGTAGATGTCTTGCTATTGGATGGGGCTTGCCTTGTCATAGCATCACCAAGCAGCTTCTTCTTCTTCTTAGGAGGAGCCTTGGCAGTTGGCTCTTCCTCCTCCTCATCCTCAGCCTCAGCTGGGTCTTCATACATTGAGGTTTTTCTACCAACAACATGTATGATTCTCTTTATGCTTTTCTTATCTCCAGCCTTCTTAGGCGTAAACTTTTTTTGAGAGCTCAATAATCATTGTTGCCCTAGCACTCTCTGGTGCTCTCACCGTCCCGGAACTGGCATATTCCTTCCTTATTGCCTTCTTCTTGGATAAAGTGGTGGCAGCAATGCTCTTTGGAGTTGTATCTTTCTTGGGCAGCTCCCCAGGAACAAAATCTTCATCCTCCTCATCAGAGTTGAGATTTCTTCTTGCCCCCGTTGTAGCTTTGGGCAGATCTGGTGAGCTAGTTACATCATCATAGCTCCCTTCAGGACTAGTGCCTGAGCCCATGTCAACATTCTCCTCTCTGAAATTATTATGGCTATCATCAGAACCTAACATCTCTGACCCTATGAAAAGAGTATAGAAGACCAGAAGGGTTGAGTCATCACAAAAAGCAGAGATTTTTCAAAGGTTGAACAAAGAAATTCTTAGATATAGCTTTCAGCAAAAAGGGATTTCGGTGTCACAGAGTCAAATGTTTCGGTACCACCGAGACGCACAGACCTCTTTATGGAAACTTGGTAGTAATTTTGGTTGTACTGAAAATTGCCACTCGGTTTCATCGAGACTGTCCTCAGTAGTCCAAAACAAAAATCGATAGAGCTGATTTTTCTGACTTGGTGTCACCGAGATTCGGTTTTGCGGACAGCTAGATCTAAAAGTCTTCCGTTCGCTAAGCTAATGAGGTTTCTAGAGGATTGAGAGGATTGCAATAAGTGGATTATCGATAAGATTTACTGTAATGCGCATGAATCGGAAGGGAAGCGCAAAATAGGGCCAGATCCATACCCTAACTTGGTGAAGGATCCGCGAAGGCGACGATTGTGGTGAAGATTCCGTCGGCGGCGACGATTCCCAATGGTGGAGGTGCATGGGGAGGCAAGGGCGATGACCAAGGGGTCCGAAGAGGCAGCTTGGGGTTGGAAGAAACAGACTTTTGCGACTAAATTTCAAAAGTCAGGTCCGCCAGGTAATATACCCTTTACTATCGGTGAATTTGGTTCGAAATTATTGGTGCCATCAAGGTTCTCAACTGTCAGCCGACACGGAAACTCGGTGTAACCGAGAATAAGGAATCGGTGTTACCAAGATTGAAAACCAGATCAACCCTAGGCATCAATGAGACTGAGAATTTGGTATTGGTTCCATGAATATGCACTTGGGAGGTTTTAATGGTCAGTCATTGTCGATACGAAACTCCGAGTGCTCCTCACACAGAAAGATCGAAATGTCCTTGTTCAAATTTTGTGATGCAGCAAGAATAGAATATGAGACAAGAAAACATAGATAGCTAGAGAGTGGTCCTAGGCATTCTTATCCATCCGATTAGCAAAAGAAAAATCAAAATCCAAATAGCAACAATTGGGTGTCCTCGAATGGATAAAGAAATGCAGACCAACATGCTCACACAATAAGATGCCAAATGAAATCATGGCAAACATGCACATACATACTAGCATCTATCAAGCATTTTGGCGATGATGGAGTCATCTATATATGTGTATATTGACTTGACCATAGGTCATACTCATTGTTTAAGAACAAGTGGGGTTACCACTTTTACATAAAGCATTTAATGTTGTCACATGCTATGAGATGATTTGACTCAAGTCTTAGAGTAAAGCTCCCCCTTGATGTGACATCCCCCCTTGAGAGGGATAAACTAACCTTGCGTTTTGTCGATGAAGACTTCATGTAGGTGAAGTAGTGATGGATGCTCAATGTTGATGACGATCACCATGAGTTGGGAGCATCCTTGTTGTTTCTTATTCTTCTCACCTACATGGGTTAGTCCCAACATACAAGAGACAAATACAAGGATATCTATGGAAATGGAGTGCAAATCATACATGACGATGTCCATGGATTTGTTGATTACCTTGTCCCTTGCATACCTTTGAGGGAATGTGTGACTCCTTCAACTATTGCAGGATGTTGACGTTGATTGCAACTAGTTGTTGCCAATAATGAATGTGAGTGAATTTCATTGGAGGAGTCACCCCTCAAGAACTTCTCTAGTTCTTCTTCTTGGGGACCTGCACCAACTTGATGGGGATCCTTGGTGTTGAAGTGGCACTTGTAGAAGTTGAGCTTGAAGTAGCCTTGGGAAAACACTTCACCAAAGCTTGGGTCATGTAATTAAATGTCCTCTTGAAGCTTGTACTTGCCCTTGAGCTTGTGGTATTGTGGTGGAAGGTCATCTTGAGCTTTCGTTCCCTTGGGAAGAGTATGTTCATACTTATCCCTTTGAGGAACAAACTTGGGCTTGGGGTATTTGCCTTGTTCCCATTCAAATCCATTTGCGTTGAAGTAGGCAATGCCATGGTTCTTCCGGTATCCTCCGTGCTTGCGTACAATCTCCTCAAATTACTTACACCCGGCAAAACTCTTGTAGATAGCTTCCTCTATAATCCCTTTCAAAAGTTCATTTTCTTGCTCAAGTGTGACTTGGCTAAGAAAAGTGTTAGTTGTATCAATAGAACTACTAGAAGCAATATCTTTGTGTTTACAATTTTATTTCCACTAGTTGAAGAAACATTCTTGCCTTTATTACTAGTTTTCTTAGTCTTAACTTGTGGAATGAATGTAGACAAGAGTAGTCGTTTGGCTAGATAATATAAAGTCTTCTTTCGGAGATCGTCATTGATAGCTTTAAGAAATTCATGTTCTTGCACCAAGGTGAGCTTCTTGAAGCGTAGCTTCTCATGAGTCCTTACAAGCTCACTATGATCTTCTAGAGTAGATTCATGGGCTAACTTAAGAGTGTTTAATTGTTTAGTTAGTCATTCTATTTCCATCCTATCATCATCACACGACTTATCTTGACTACCATGAAAATTATCAAGTTCATCTTGACTAATATCACTAGTTTTATCAAAGAGCAAGTCATCATCTCCAAGTAAATCATCTTCATCACTATTGAAATCAAGATACTTAGGATGAGATACCTTGGGGCCTTTAGACATGAAGAAACTTCCACTCCCTTCATTTGGTGAATCAAATAGATCATAGGAGTTGGTAGTCAGTAGTGCAAGTCCGGCAACACCTTCATCTTGACTATAGTCGGAATTGGAGTGATAGCTTCTCTTGGAGTGGTTGTCGGATTCGGAGCCGGAAACCCATTCACCAACATGAGCTTTGATGTCTTCTTCTTGAGTTGCTCTTGGTTTACTTGTCCTTCTTCTCCGAGTCCCTACTTCTCCTTGAGGGTCTTCGTTCATAACGGTCATCTCTACTCCTTCTCTCTCTTCGAGGTGATTCATATCTTGAGCTTCGTCTTCTAGGTGAATCTTCTCTTCATTTGTTAGGAGCCATGCACTCATTGGAGTAGTGTCCGGGATTCCCACAATTGTAGCAGTTTCGGTCGCGACTTGACGAACGCTTCTCTTCATCTTGAGTTGGAGCTTCGTTCTTTGCCTCTATTATTGTAGAACTTGTTAAATTTCTTGACCATGAGGCTTATCTCTTCATTGGTGACAAGGTTGTCGCTTGAAGTTGCGGGAGCATCACTTGTGGCTTTGTAAGTGCCGCTAGACTTGTTGCGAAGCTGTTCTTTGTCTTTGAGTGTCAACTCTTGAGCAACAATCCTTCCAATGACTTCCGTAGGCTTGAGATCTTTGTAATTGGGCATCATTTGGATCAATGTGCACACGGTGTCATATCTCTCATTCAAAGCTCGAATTATCTTCTTGATGATGAATTTGTCGGTCATTTCTTCGCTTCCTAAGCCGGCAATCTCATTGGTGATGAGAGCTAGCCTAGTGTACATCTCTGCGACTCGTTCACCATCCTTCATCTTGATCTTGTCAAGTTGACTTTAAAGAATGTCCAACTTGGATTCTCTCACCGATTCGGTACCTTCATGCATATATCAACCAAAGTATCCCAAATTTCCTTGGCATTCTCAAGATGGCTGATTTTGTTTAATTCTTTGGGGCATAGGCAGTTGAAGAGAATATCACATGCTTAACGGTTGTATTGCAACATCCTCAATTCATCCACGACCGCTTCACGATCCGGTTCCTTTCCATCACCAAATAATTTACCTTGCAAGCCAATACAAACAAAGCCCAAACAACGGAGTTATGACCAAGAATATGCATTTTCATGTTGTGATTCCAACTAGCAAAATTTGTGCCATCAAAGTATGGACCTCTGTGGTGATAATTTCCCTCACTAGACGCCATACTCACCTAGGTTGTGAGACCAATGCAATGGAGACCAAAGCTCTAATACCACCTGTAGGATCGAACATTATAGGATCGAAACTATGTCTAGAGGGGGGGGGGTGATTAGACTACTTGAGCAACTAAAAATTCTACCTTTTCCCAATTTTAAGTGTTGACAGATTTTAGCGATTATAGCAATTCAAGTACTCCCTCCATTCCCTTATACAAGGCCACTATGGAAAAATACATTTTGCATCTATATAAGGCCACAAACAGTAATCGAGGTAAACATTAATGATGTTTCCTCATACTAGCAACTTTTTTAATGCTTCCATGCATGTATTCATAATGACACTTAGCTACTTTCTTCTCATTCATTCGTTGCATGCATGCGGCGTATTAATGATTCCGGATAACGAAAATAAAGCATGACTTTCCAAGCGGGCATTAAATTTTTCCTTGGTACCTGTAATATGAGTTTGTGGCCTTGTATAAGGGAATGGGGGGAGTACACCCGACACATGCATGTCTAGGAGTATAGCAGCAGAAAGTAACAACAAGCATATGTAGTAGAGGGTAGGAAGGAAGATCAAACGCAATTTGAAGACATGAAGATTTTTCCTGTGGTTCCAATAGGTGGTGCTGTCATACCTCCATGTTTATGGACTCTTCAACCCACAGAAGGTAAAGGTCGCGAGAGTCCATGGAGGGATCCACCCATAAGGGTCCACGAAGTAGCAACCTTGACTATTCCATAACAACTTCCGTCCACGAAGGACTAGCCTCACTATGGTTAGATCTTCACGAAGTAGGCAATCTCCTTGCCCGTATAAACTTCTTGGTTCAACTCCACAAGACGAAGTAGGAGGCTCCCAAGTGACCCCTAACCAATCTAGGAGGCACCACACTCCAAAAGGTAATAGTCTCGGTAATGACGATGAACTCCTTGCTCTTGTGCTTCAAGATGATAGACCCTCAACACACAATCACTCTCTCACAGATTTGGCTTCCGTGGAAGAGATTGATTGGATGGAAAGCAACTTGGGGAGGATTGATATCAAGATTCATATGGTTGGAATGCAATGGCATGATCTCAACACATGAGTAGGTGGCTCGCTCTCAGAAAATTGGATTGGGCAAGTATGGAATAGTTCTGAGTGTTTCTCATTCGAGTGGGATGTGGTGGAGGGGTATATATAGGCATCCCCAAAAATCCAACTATTACACTTAAAGTGAGCAACTCGGTGACACCGAAGTGTAAAACTCGGCGGTACATAGTTGCTGCAATGGTAGCAACTTTTGAATCTCGGTGAGATCTATACATAAATATCGGTGGTACCGATAAGGTGACCAACGGTCAACTACCCAAACTCAATGACGCCGATCCAAAATCTCGGTGGTACTGATTTTAAGAATCCAGGTAACAGAAAGTTGGCAAGCTGAACTCGGTGGCACCAAAGTGGAATCGGGTGCACTGATGTGCTAGGGTTTGGCATGGGTCTGTCTAAGGTGGGAATCGGTGGGACCGAGTGGAAATTGTTGATAGCACCAATTTTAGAGATAGGCTTTGACATGAGTCTGTCTGAGGTGGTAATCGATGGGACCGAGTGGAAATTAATGGTAGCACCGATTTTCATGATAGGCTTGGACAGACTTTTGTGGAAGAGTTTGTGGGTGTTTTCGGTGACAATCACTTGTGCACGAGGAGCATCTTGTTCACAAACAGTACCTTACCCCCTTTTAATAGTATTGGCTTTCCTATGGACTCAAGGTGATTTCTCACAAAGTAAAATGTACAGTCCTCTTGCTTGAAGCTTTGCCAATCCATTTCCTTGCATCTTGGGGTTTCTCCACAATCCTTTTGCCAACCCATCATTGAACTTTTCCTGAAATATGCTTAGTGGAAACATTAGTTCAATGACATATATGTTGTCATTAATTACCAAAACGACCAAGAGAGCAAATGTGCTTTCAATCTCCCCCTTTTTCGTAATTGATGACAACATATAGATCAAAGCTTCGACATATGATATAATCAATGAATATAATCATCCCTTTGAGAAGTATGTGATAAGCAAGAGCTCCCCCTTAATTTTTGCATTATTTTGAATTTGCATTTGAATGCAAATGCACAATCGGTAAGGTACATGGGGCAATTTTTCATGTCACATACAACTTGGTGGTGTGCGAGAATTATAAGAATGAATATCATAGCACAACACAATCAAGTAAAGGTGAATGATCATATCATAAGCATCACAATGATAGGAAATAGTAGCAATACACATCAAGTGTATGATCAAATATGAAGAAACACCAACAAAGTTAACACAAAAAAAACAACCAAAAGATATCAATGTTTTGAAAAGCGATAAAAATCAACGCTCTCTCTCAAAGCCTAAAGATCCATATACATATTCTCCCCCTTTGGCAACATGTTACCAAAAAGTTCTAAGGTATATAACTAAGCACTCTCCTGGGGATGATCTCCTCTAGTGTCCGGTGAAGGAGTCGAGAGAACGACATCAACAAAGAGTTCTGCAGACGTCATGGATGGAGTCAGAGTAGCAATTGGAGGTGCTGGAGGAGCTGAAGTAGCTGCGACATGTGCAGATGAAGAAGGTCTAGACTCTAGAACTGGCACCATGGCAGATCTGGCCTGAGTCCTGAACTGAGTGGCTATCTTGAGAGGTGGACTACCCTCATCATCATCAGTAGTGTGGGGACTGGGCACGCCTTGAACTTCCTTGTTGATCTCATTCAAAGTCACTATGAGCTCATCAACTTTGTTGTTGAGAATATGGAATTTGGTGTCAACAATCCTAGAGAGACTCTCTTGGGTCTTCAGTATGTTTCCAATGTCCTTCTGCATGTTGAGCACAGAGCTAAGTAGAAGATCCATCTGCTCACTCCTAGTCTTTGGCACCTGAGAACTAGAGTCTCTCGCTGCCTCTGCCTGTGACAGTGATGTAGCTGATGTGGGATGGTCTGGGTCCATCACCACAATGTTGTCCTCTAGCTCTGGCAAGAGTGGCAAATGTGGTCGATCAAGTGCATATATGTGCTTCTCCAGCTTGGAGTTGATAAACATCTGTATATATGGAGTGTATCCACATGACCTCTTCTGATTTGCTGAAGTCCTCTTCACTGTTTCAACAATCAAGTCCATCACTCTGAATCTGGTATGTTGATCAAGATGGAGCAGCATGTTGATAGAGAATCCTCTTATAATCTTCTCATCTCTAGACATAGGCATCAAGGTATGCCTTAAGATAGTGTTGATCGTGCGTAGACCAGCCTAGAGGAAGTAAATGGATCTGAACTTGTGTGATGGCAAGTTTCCAGTAGGGATCTCATTATACATGTTCTTCGTAGCATTGTGATTGGCCCTGGACTCGGAGTACACATCCAAATCTCCATCTTGCACCTATAGAGCTCCTAAGATGGAAGCCCACTCCTCAAATGAGGATTCATATCTGGTGCCTTCTGTCATCCATACAATCCTACCATCTCCATAGAAATGTGTCGTGGAGTAGGATTGCATGCTCATCTCGTCGTTCCAAGCGGTAAACTCCTTACCAACAAACTCATCAAGACCAATGTAGTGAATGTTGTCTTGCACACTTGGGAAGTAGTCCTCATTATCCTTGATGTGCTTCCAATCCACATATCATATGTCACTCAATGCGGGCCTCTTATCAAGCAAAATTGTTTCATAGAAATCTTGTTGATCCTTTGTATAGAACATGTGGTCCACAGTAGTCCTCCTCCTCTAAGAGTAGGGATCAATAGCTCTCCACTCTCTCGAACCTGAGTCCTTCCTCTTCTTCATGTCCCCAACAACTTGATGGCTGGCATTGTGCTCTGGAAGTTGTGGTCTAAGCTTCATCAAAACAAATTGTGTATCATCCTTAGCTTCCCTGGGTTTAGGAACAGTAGCAGCCTTCTTGGGGCTAGTCTTGGTGCCTTTGGATGATGTATCCTTAGGCATAGCATCAGCCATGACCTTGTTCTTGTTCTTAGGAGGAGCCTTGGCAGCTGGCTCTTCCTCCTCCTCAGCCTCACCCTCTGGATCCTCATACATAGAGCTAGGCCTGCCCATGACAAGTATGATCCTCTTTCTGGACTTCTTCTTCTCCTTCCTTCTTAGGCATAGACTTCTTTGAGGTCTCAATAGTCATTTTCGCCCTAGCACTCTCTGGTGCTCTCACTGACTCTGAGCTACCATACTCTTTCCTTATAGCCTTCTTCTTGGATGTAGTGGCAGCAGCAGTGCTCTTGACAGTTGTGTCTTTTTGGGGCAGCTCTTCTAGAATAAAATCTTCACCCTCCTTGTCAGAATTAAGCTTTCTTCTTTCCCTGGTTGCAGCTTTGGATAGATATGGTGAGCTAGGTACATCATCATAGCTCACTTCACAATTAGTGCTTGAGGTCATGTCAACACTTTTCTCTTTGAAGTCATTTTGGCTATCATCAGAACCTGACATCTCTGACCCTATGAAATAGAGTATAGAAGAGTGAAGGCTTGAGTCATCACAAAATGAAGACAATTTTTCAAAGATTTCAACTAAAAAATTCTCAAGAATTGCATTCTGCCAAGTGAATATCAGTACAGCCGAGGCAAACATTTCGGACCCACCGAGACAAACAACCCGAATTAATAAAACTTGGCACCAATTTTGGTGAGACCGAAAATGGGCACTCGGTTTCACCAAGGTTGTTCTCGGTTGACCAGAAAAGGGAATCGGTGCTACTGATTATTTTGTGTCGGTTCCACTAAGATTCAATTAGCGGACGACAACCCCTAAAAAAACTTTCGCTTGCTATTCTACTGGAGGTTCCTGTGGATAAATCAATCTCAAAGCGTGTCTTATCGATGGAAAAGTCCTAATATGCAAGATTTGGAGGGAGGAGCACACGAGGGGTCGAAATCATACCCTGGTTCGATGACGATCTCGTTATAGCGGCGACGGTGGTGAAGATTCCATCGGTAGCATGGACTTCCAACGATGGAGGCGCTCGGGAAGATGAAGGATATGACTAGGGGTCCTTGTTCGGCAGCTAGGGTATTGGAGTGGATGACGTTTGAGAAAGGAATTTCAAAAGTCGGCTCCGCCTCTTTATATACCCGTGGCTATCGGTGACACCGGTTCTAACTTTTTGGTGTCACCGAGTTCCTCTACTGTCAGATGACAGGAAACTCGGTGTAATCGAGAAGATGGAATCGGTGATACCAAGTGTGAAAACCAGATCAACCCTAGGCATTCGGTGAGACCGAGAAGTTTGAGTTGGTTTCCCCGAGGTGGAATTGGGAGGTTTTAATGGTCAGTCCTTTGTCGATACAGAACTCTGAGTGCTCCTCACACAGAGAGATCGAAAAGTACTTGTTCAAATTTTGTGATGCAATAAGAATGGAATATGAGACGAGAAAGCATAGATAGCTAGAGAGTGGTCCTAGGCATTCTTGTCCATCCAATTGGCAAAAGAAAAATCAAAAAACCAAATAGCAATAATTGGATGTCCTCGAATGGCTAAAGAAATGCAGACCAACATGCTCACACAATAAGATGTCAAATGAAATCATGGCAAACATGCACACACATACTAGCATCTATCTAGCACTTTGGCAATGACGGATTCATCTATATATGAGTATATTGACTTAGGAGCCACGTAAGAATACCTGATCATAGGTCATACTCATTGTTTAAGCACAAGTGGGGTTACCACTTTTACATAAAGCATTTGATGTTGTCACATTCTAAGAGATGTTTTAACTCAAGTCTTAGAGTAAAGCTCCCCCTTGATGTGACATCCCCCCATAGGAGGGATAAACTAACCTTAGGTTTGTCGATGAAGACTTCATGTGGGTGATGTAGTGGTGGATGCTCAAGGTTGATGAAGATCACCAAGAGTTGGGACCATCCTTTTTGTTTCCTTACTCTTCTCACCAACATGGGTTAGTCCCAACACACAAGAGACAAATACAAGGTTATCTATGGACATGGAGTGCAAAGCATACATGATGATGTCCGTGGATTTGTTGATTACCTTGTCTCTTGCTTACCTTTGAGAGAATGTGTGACTCCTCGAACTATTGCATGATGTTGACGTTGATTGCAACTAGTTCTTGCCAATAATGAATGTAAGTGAATTCCATTGGCGGAGTCACCCCTCAAGAACTTCTCTAATTCTTCTTCTTTGGGACCCACATCAACTTGATGGGGATCCTTGTTGTTGAAGTGGCACTTGTAGAAGTTGAATTCGAAGTAGCCTTGGGAATCCACTTCACCAAAGCATGTCATTCATCTTCATATGAGTCAATGTCCTCTTGAAGATTGTCCTTGCCCTTGAGCTTGTGGTCTTGTGGTGGAAGGTCATCTTGAGTGTTTGTTCCCTTGGGAAGAGTAAGTTCATACTTCTCCCTTTGAGGAACAAACTTGGGCTTGGGGTATTGACCTTCTTCCCATTCAACTCCATTTGCATTGAAGTAGCCAATGCCATGGTTCTTCCGGTATCTTTCGTGCTTGCGTACAATCTCCTCAAATTCCTTACACCCGGCAAGACTCTTGTAGATACCTTTCTCTATAATTCCTTTCAATAAATTGTTTTCTTGGTCAAGTGTAACTTGGCTAAGAGAATCATCATTAGTGGAATCAATAGAACTACTAGAAGTAACATCATTAGATTTAGCATTTTTAGTGTTGATACTAGATGGAGAACATTCTTGCGTTTGTTACTATTTTGTCTAGGTTTAACTTGTGGCATGAATGTAGTCGAGAGTAATCATTTGGCGATCGTCATTGATAGCTTTAAGAAACTCATGTTGTTGCTCCAAGGTGAGCTTCTCGAAGCATAGCTTCTCATGAGTCCTTACAATCTCTCTATGATCTTTGAGAGTAGATTCATGGGCTAACTTAAGAGTGTTTAATTATTTAGTTAGTCGTTCTATTTCCATCTTATCATCATCATGCGACTTATCTTGACTACCATGAAAATTATCAAGTTTTTTTTGACTAATATCACTAGTTTTATCAAAGAGCAAGCCATCATCTTCAAGTAAATCATCTTCATCACTATTGAAATCAAGATACTCGGAGTGTGATACCTTCGGGCCTTTAGCCATGAAGAAACTTCCACTCCCTTCATTTGGTAAATCAAATAGATCATAGGAGTTGGTAGTCACTAGTGAAATTCCGGCAACACCTTCATCTTGACTATAGTCAGAGTTGGAATGATAGCATATCTCGTAGTGGTTGTCGGATTTGGAGCCAAAAACCCATTCACCAATGTGAGCTTGACGTCTTCTTCTTGTGTAGCTCTTGGTGTACTTGTCCTTCTTCTCCGAGTCCCTACTTCTCCTTGAGGGTCTTCGTTCATAACGGTCATCTCTAAACCCTCTCTCTATTTGAGGTGATTCATTCCTTCAGCTTCGTCTTCTTGGTGATTCTTCTCTTTGTTTGTAGGGAGCCGTGCACTCATTGGAGTAGTGTTTGGGCATCCCACAATTGTAGTAGTTTCGATCGTGACTTGACAAACGCTTCTCTTCATCTTGAGTTGGAGCTTTGCTCTTTGCCTCTATTATTGTAGAACTTGTTAAATTTCTTGACCATGAGGCTTATCTCTTCATATGTGACAAGGTTGTCTCTTGAAGTTGCAGGAGCATCACTTGTGGCTTTGTAAGCACCGCTAGACTTGTTGTGAAGCTCTTATTTGTCTTTGAGTTTCATCTCTTGAGCAACAATCCTTCCAATGACTTCCGTAGGCTTGAGATCTTTGTAATTGGGCATCATTTGGATCAATGTGCACACGGTGTCGTATCTCTCATTCAAAGCTCGAATTATCTTCTTGATGATGAATTTGTCGGTCATTTCTTCACTTCCTAAACCAGCAATCTCATTGGTGATGAGAGCAAACCTAGTGTACATCACTACGACTCCTTCACCATCCTTCATCTTGAACTTGTCAAGCTGACTTTGAAGAATGTCCAACTTTCCTTGGCATATCAACCAAAGTATCCCAAATTTCCTTGGCATTCCCAAGATGGCTGATTTTGTTGAATTCTTCGGGGCATAGGCATTTGAAGAGAATATCACATGTTTGACGGTTGTATTGCAACATCTTCAATTCATCTGCGGTCGCTTCACGATCCGATTCCTTTCCATCACCAAAGAATTTACCTTGCAAGCCAACACGAACAACGGCCCAAACGGTGGGGTTATGATGAAGAATATGCATTTTCATTTTGTGATTCCAACTAGCAAAATTTGTGCCATCAAAGTATGGACCTCTATGGTGATAATTTCCCTCACTAGACGCCATACTCACCTAGGTTGTGAGACCAATGCAATGGATACCAAAGCTCTGATACCACTTGTAGGACTTAAAGTATGTGTAGAGAGGGGGTGATTAGACTACTTGACCAAATAAAATTCTACATTTTCCCCATTTTAATTGTTGGCACATTTTAGCCGTTATAGCAATTCAAGTACACCCTACACATGCATGTCTAAGAGTATAGCAGCGGAAAGTAACAACAAGCATATGTAGTAGAGGGTACGAAGGAAGATCAAATGAAATTTGAAGACATGAAGATTTTTCCTATGGTTTCGATAGGCGGTGCTATCGTACGTCCATGTTTATGGAGTCTTCAACCCATGGAGGGTAACGATCGCGAGAGTCCACGGAGGGATCCAACCTTGACTATTACATAACGACTTCCCTTCATGAAGGACTAGCCTCACTATGGGTAGATCTTCATGATATAGGCGATCTCCTTACCCGTACAAACTTATTGGTTCAACTCCACAACATGAAGTAGGAGTCTCCCAAGCGACACGTAACCAATCTAGGAGGCACCACCCTCCAAAAAGTAATAGGCTCGGTAATGACGATGAACTCCTTGCTCTTGTGCTTCAAGATGATAGACTCCTCAACACACAATCACTCTCTCATAGATTTGGCTTTGGTGGAAGAGATTTATTGGATGAAAATCAACTTGGGGAGGCTAGAGATCAAGATTCATATGGTTGGAATGGAATGGCATGATCTCAACACATGCGTAGGTGGCTCTCTCTTAGAAAATTGGATGGGGCAATTGAATAGTTCTGAGTGCTTCTCATTCGAGTGGGATGTGGTGGAGGGGTATATATAGGCATTCCCAAAAATCCAACCGTTATACCTAAAGTGACAAACTCGGTGACACTGAAGTGTAAAACTCAGTGGTACTGAGTTGCTCCAAAGGTAACAACTTTTTGAATGTCGGTGAGACCGACACATAAATCTCGATGGTACCGATAAGGTGACCAACGACCAGTTTACCAAAACTCAGTGACGCCGATACAAAATCTCTGTGTACCGTGATACGTCTCCATCGTATCTACTTTTCCAAACTCTTTTGCCCTTGTTTTCGACTCTAATTTGCATGATTTGAATGGAACTAACCCGGACCGATGCTGTTTTCAGCAGAATTGCCTTGGTATTATTTTTGTGCAGAAATAAAATTTCTCGGATTGACCCAAAAATTTACGAAGAATATTTTTGGAATTAATAAAAATATCGGCAAAAGAATCAACCGGAGGGGTCCATCCATTGGCCACAAGAAAGGGGGCGCGCCCCCTGCGGTGCGCCCAGGTGGCTTGTGGGCCCCCTGCAGCTCCTCCGACCTCAACTCCAACTCCATATAACCCTATTCGGGGAGAAAAAACTCATAGAGAAGAGTTCATCGCGTTTCACGATACGGAGCCGCCGCCACCTCCTATTCTTCCTCGGGATGGTAGA
Source organism: Hordeum marinum (assembly GCA_022496015.1). Taxonomy (NCBI): domain Eukaryota; kingdom Viridiplantae; phylum Streptophyta; class Magnoliopsida; order Poales; family Poaceae; genus Hordeum; species Hordeum marinum. The sequence goes on along the minus strand of CM039676.1, from coordinate 162,653,314 downwards.
TCTGGATTCTGTATTGGGCTCCAGAGAGGGGCAATCGATGTTGTCGTCATCACCAACCATCCTTCATTGCTAATTTCTTGATGCTCTCCGCTGTTCGTGAGTAATTCCATCATAGGCTTGATGTACGGTGATGGGTTTGAAGAGATTTACCATGTAATCGAGTTAGTTTCGTTAGGGTTTGATCCCTAGTGTCCTCTGTGTTCTGAGATTGATGTTGCTATGACTTTGCTCTGCTTACTGCTTGTCACTAGGGCCCAAGTGCCATGATTTCAAATCTGAACCTATTATGTTTTCATGAATATATATGTGTTCTTGATCCTATCTTGCAAGTTGTAGACACCTATTACGGGTTATGATCCGCATCCCCTAGGGTGACAATAACTGGGATTCTTCCCGGTGATTACCGTAGTTTGAGGAGTTCATGTATTCACTAAATGCTAATGCTTTGGTCCGGTTCTCTATTAAAAGGAGGCCTTAATATCCCTCAGTTTCCATTAGGACCCCGCTGGCACGGGAGGGTAGGACAAAATATGTCATGCAAGTTCTTTTCCATAAGCACGTATAATTATATATGGAATACATGAATACATTATATTGATGAATTGGAGCTAGTTCTATGTCACCCTATGTTATAACCATTGCATGATGAATGCCATCCGACATAATAATCCATCACTGATCCATTGCCTATGAGCTTTTCATATATTGATCTTTGCTAAGTTACTTTTCCATTGCCACTGTTACGATTACTAAAAAACTGCTACTGTCACTTTTGTGACCTCTACCGTTACTTCCATACTACTTTGCTACTAAATACTTTGTTGTAGATATTAAGTCTTTCCGGTGTGGTTGAATTGACAACTCAGCTGCTAATACTCGAGAATATTCTTAGGCTCCCCTTGTGTCGAATCAATAAATTTGGGTTGAATACTCTACCCTCGAAAACTGTTGCGATCCCCTATACTTGTGGGTTATCAAGACCATTTTCTGGCGCCATTGCCGGGGAGCATAGCTCTATTCTCTGAGTCACTTGGGATTTATATTTGTTGATCACTATGAAGAACCTGAGAGACCCAAAAACCAAGATCTATCCCTCTACTACGAGGGGAGGTAAGGAACTGCCATCTAGCTCTGCACTTGATTCACCTTATGTTATGAGTAAATTTGCGGCACCACCACCTCCTATAGATTCTGATGTCTCGCAAGTAATTGATGATGCCATTTCTGCTATGCATGATGCTTATGATAATACTTTGCTTGATAATATTGTGCCACTCGGTGAATTTCTTGATGACCAAATTGCTAGAGTCAATGTTGAAACTGATGATATTTCTGAAACTGATGAAATTAGAAACTAAACACTATGAGACACCTGCTAGACCTAGCTCGCCTAGATATGAATTTCCTAATATACCTAAGGGTTATGTTATGGAGGGATAGGTAGCTAGGGACTTTCTTGCTTGTAAGGATAGAGATGATCTTAAGAAATTACTATGCAAGTGGAAGGAAAAAATCTTTGAATGCTAGAATGCAATATGATCCTAAGGTTGCTACTTCACCTATCTTTCTTACTGATAAGGATTATGAATTCTTTGTTGATCCTGAGTTAATTACTTTGGTTGAATCTGAAACTTTCCATGGTTATGAATCTAAAACTATTGTGGCACATCTTACTAAATTGAATGATATAGCCACCCCATTCACCCATGAGTAAATAATTCATTATTACTATATTCTTAAGTTGTTTCCTTTCTCATTAAAGGGTGATGCTAAGATATGGTTTAATTCTCTTGCTCCTCGTTTTGTGCGTGGTCCCCAGGATATGATATATTACTTCTCTAAAAATATATTTTCCTGTCCATAAGAAACAAGCTGCCTTGCAGGAAATATTTAACTTTGTGCAAATTGAAGAAGATAGTCTCCCAAAAGCTTGGGGGAGGCTTCTCCAATTACTTAATGCTTTCCCTGATCATCCTCTCAAGAAAAATGAAATACTTGATATCTTTTATATTGGATTGACTGATGCTTCTAGGGACCACCTAGATAGTTGTGCTGGTTGTGTTTTTAGGGAACGAACTGTTGAACAAGCTAAACTACTATTGTATAATATATTGCGCAATGATAATGATTGGACTATTCCTGAACCACCTCCCAAGCCAACTCCGAAGAAAAGAGGTATTCTATTTCTCAGTCCTGAAGATATGCAAGAGGCAAAGAAATCTATGAAAGAAAAAGGTATTAAAGCTGAAGAAGTTAAGAATTTACCACCTATTGAAGAAATACATGGTCTTGATACCCCGACATAGGTAGTAGAGGTAAATTCTCTCCGTAGATTTGATGAAGGTGATACTCCTTATTATAAGTCTGCTAGCCAATGCTTGGATGAGTTTGATACCTTTATTGTTAAGCAAGAAAATTTCAATGCTTATGTTAGTAGAAAATTGAAACATAATGCTTACATGCTTGATCGCTTAGGTGATTATATGAGTAGAACTATCAATGATCTTAAGCTTATCAGTAAACATGCTTCCATGGTAACTACTCAAGTAGAACAAGTACTTAAGGCACAAAATGATTTGCTTAATGAGATGAATGGTAAGAACAATGATCATTCTGTTAGAGTTGTGACTAGAGGTGGTAAAATGACTCAGAAACCTTTGTATCCTAAGGGCCATCCTAAGAGAATTGAGCAAGATTCCCAGACAAATAATACTGATGCACCTAGTCGTCCCAATAAGAAAAGGAAAAAGAATGATGATAGGACTTTGCATGCTGCTAGTGAACCTGTTATAGATACACCTCAAAACCCAAATGATATTTCTATTTCTGATGCTGAGACACAATCTGGTAATGAACATGAGCCTAGTGATAATATTAATGATGATGTTTGTGTTGATGCTCAACCTAGTAATGATAATGATGTGGATACTGAACCTGTTGTTGATCTTGATAACCCACAACCTAAGAATAAAAGATATGATAAAAGAGATTTTGTTGCTAGGAAGCATGGTAAGGAAAGAGAACCATGGGTTTAGAAACCCATGCCCTTTCCTCCTAAACCATCCAAGAAAGAGGATGATGAGGACTTTGAGCGCTTTGTTGAAATGCTTAGACCTGTCTTTTTGCGTATGCGCTTGACTGATATTCTGAAAATGTCTCCTTATGCTAAGTATATGAAGGATATTGTGACTAATAAAAGAAAGATACCAGAAGCTGAGATTTCTACCATGCTTTCTAATTATACCTTTAACGGTGGAATACCAAAGAAACTAGGAGATCCCGGAGTACCTACTATACCATGCTCTATTAAAAGAAATTATGTTAAAATTGCTTTATGTGACCTTAGAGCTGGTGCTAGTGTTATGCCTTTCTCTTTGTATCGTAGGCTTGATTTGAATAAGTTGACACCTACTGAAATCTCCTTGCAAATGGCTGATAAATCAATGGATTTACCCATCGGTATTTGCGAGGATGTGCCTGTCGTAGTTGCAAATGTTACTATCCTAACGGGCTTTGTTATTCTTGATATTCCCGAGGACAACAATATGTCGATCATCCTTGGTAGACCATTTTTGAATACTATAGGGGCTGTTATTGATTGCAACAAGGGCAATGTCACTTTTCATGTTAATGGTAATGAGCATATGTACACTTTCCGAAGAAATCACCTCAAGTTCATAGTATCAACTCCATTGGAAAAATTTCAATGATTATTATTGGAGATTTTGAATTCCCTCTCCCTACTACCAAAAAGAAATATGATATACTTATTGTTGGGGACATGCATATCCCCATTGAGGTAACCTAGTGTTATTCGAAAATTCTCCGGTTCCGTGTCATTCGAAAAAAGTTTGTCAATAAGACTTGATCAACCTTACTGATGGATTCTTTTTGATGAGAATGAGATGGATGAATTTAGGAGGCACAACCTTCTGTACCCAACTTTTACTTTCTGTTATTTAGATTAAATAAAGTAAAAATGCCATTATTTTTCTGTTTTCTGAGTTATCCATGCAATAAAAAAATGACCTGAAAATAAAAGTTCTCCAAATGCCCTAAAAATGTAGTATGATTTTTCTGGAATATTTAAGAATTTCTGGCACTGAGAACACATCAGGGGCTGCACCAGAGGGCCACAAGCCCACAGGACGCCCCCACCCCCTGGGCGCGCCCCCTGGCTTGTGGGTCCCACGTAGGCCCTCCTCACTTATTCCAGCATCCATCCACTTCGTCTTCCTCCAAAAAAATCCCACCATTTCTCAAACCCATGTTCTAGCTTGTTTTGCTGCCATTTTCGATCTCCTTGTGCAAGGCTCCATTGGTAAAACTGTTTTGGGGGATTGGTCTTCGGTATGTGACTCCCCCAATGGTCCAATTAGTTTTTGTTTTAGTGCTTTATATATTGCAATTTTTTACTGTTGTGGTGACCTTGTTCTTGAGCTTGCATGTCAAAATTATATGGTCCCAAGTAGTTTTGATGCATGATATAGCCTCTAGGAACTTGTGGGAGTAGTTGCTATAAGTTTTGTCGAGTTTTGATCACCTTTATTTTGAGACACTAAAAATTTCAGAAAATTTTCAGAGATAGAAATGATGAGGAGATTGTTAAGAGGCTCCTCAAGCCAAGGCTCTAAAGAAGATTAAAATGAGGTGAAGAAGAAGTCCAAATACAATCTTCCTCATGTTGCGGAGGTTCAGCCATGTGAATGGCCAAGTGATGCATTCTTGAGGGTGGCCGGAATTTATGAAGATTTCTATTATTTCGTAGAGAATGCAGGCATCACCGACTTCCTTAGCGATAAGTGTGACCAGTACCTCCTGCTCACTAATATCTTCGTGCAAAATTTTCAATTTTATCCTAGGAAGGATCCTCCCATGGTAGAGTTTTACTTGTATGATGTGCCTAAGAAGATGACACTTTACGATTTTTGCAATGTTTGCAAAATACCTTATGAGGGAAGCATCAGTGAACCACGTCCTAGAGACATGGAGGACTTTATTTCCACAACCATTGTGGGGGAAGAGAGAGGGGTGTCAAAGGCAAGAGGAGCTAGTTTACATTTTCCCGTTCTATGCTATTATTCATTATTTGCGAGGAGATATTTAGTTGGTCGTGGGGAGAGTGGAGGCCTTAGTGCTCCCAATCTCGCCATTCTCTGCCACACTTTACTTGCTAATAGAACTTTTAGTCTAGGCGCTATGGTGGCCCAATGGTTGAACTTAAACCATTTGAAGGGCCCCATATTCGGATGTATCTATGCATCTCGTCTTGCCAAACACTTTAAGATACCCATTAGGCTTGACGAGGAAGACGAAATGCTGCTACCTGCAAGATATTTAGACTATGATAGTATCGTAGCACATGATTTTATTAGGAAGGATAATGATAGGAGGCTGCTTTACAACTTAGTATTTAGTCAGGGTACTTGTGAGATTATTGCTCTGCCTACTTCTTCTTTGTTTGATATCTGTTCAGGCAAGTACACTATTATGCCCGAGGACATCTAGTGATATTAGGGTCTGTCGCAACCCCCACCACCTGAGACGGCACCAGACCTTCATCCGTATCAGGATCTAGTTTTTTAGTGGGAGCCGCAGGTGCTCGCCAACTAGTGGAAACCTCAGTATCCTCTGGAGTATCCAGGAGAGGGTTATTTCCAGCCATGGCCCTAGACCAACTTAGGCCAAAACCCTAAGCTTGGGGGAGTACGTATTTCTCAGTGACATTACATTCATGTTCACACACTAATCTTAGTAGTCGGTGCTTATACTTTTTCATTGAATCATCCATGCTATTTTATTTCTTCCTTCCGCTTTCTTCGTGTGTGCTTAATTAACCTTGAGAAAATCCAAAAAACTAGTTCTAGCTTTACCTTTTAGTTTGTTTATAGTTGTTTCATTAAAAGAAAACCCAAAAAGATTTCTCGTTCTTCTTTTGCTTGTTGGGAGCTTTCCCGTGTAGATAGTCTTTCTCGTTCTTGTTTTGAAATTTCTTTCTTTGGGTCGTAAGGAGAAGACCACAATGAAAATGTTGAGTGGCTCTCATATGCATTATTTTTTATCTATCAGAGATCCCATATTACCTTGCCTTCTCCTTTGAGTTATTGTTTGCAGATTCCAGCTTAGTCCAATGCACGTGCACTCTTATTATTATTCACATTGTTCGGTCATGCAAGTGAAAGGCAATAATGACGATATATGATGAAATGATTGAGATGGAGAAAAGCTGGTATGAACTTGACCTATTTTGTTTTTGTAAGTATGATTAGCTCATCGTTCTGAATTCGGCTCATTATGGATGAAACATGTTTGCAATGACAATTAGAGATTATAGTTACTCATGCCATGCTTAATTATCTAAGAGTGTATAATGGTTTGTCTTGCGTGCCAACATGCATTTTAAAATGGTTGTGATGTAGTATGATAGGATGGTATCCTCCTCTAAATGATTCAAGTGGCTTGACTTGGCACATGTTCACGCATGTAGTTGAAACAAAATCAACATAGCCTCCACGATATTTACGTTCATGGTGATTTATATCCTACTCATGCTTGCATTCAATGTTGGTTAATCTCAATGCATATTTATGACTGTTTTCACTCTCTAGTTGGTCGCTTCCCAGTCTCTTGCTAGCCTTCACCTGTAATAAGAGGGAATACTGCTTGTGCATCCACTTTGTTAAACCCAAAGTTGTTCCATATGAGTCCACCATACCTACCTATATGCGGTATTTACCTGCCATTCCAAGTAAATTTTCATGTGCCAAACTCTAAACCTTCAAATAATATTCTATTTTTTATGCCCGAATCGCTCATATAGTGACTAGGGGTTGTCAGTATGTTCCATGATAGGTGGGTTATTCTCACGATATGTGTTGATTCACTATCATTCACGAGAAAGTGGTTGGTATTCGGGATGCCCAGTTCCATGCTCAAAAATCCAATGAAAATATAATGAAACAAAACTCCCCCAGGATTGTTGTTTGTATGGACGATACTCGTTGATTCGACTCGCCGTGGAGTGTGATTGATTGGTGGAGGGGGAGTAAAAACTTTACCATTCTATTTGGGAACTGCCTATAATGTATCTAGCAGGGAAGATACCGAGATCTCTCGGTTGTTATGATGACAATGAAAGCATATCGCTCAAAATTATTATTCATCCTTGTTTTAAAAGTTTGAGCTCTAGCACCTCTGCAAATCAATGCTTCCCTCTGTGAAGGGCCTATCTATTTCACTTTACTTTTTAGTCATCCTCCTCTTATAAAAAGCACCGGTTAGAGAGCACCATTATCATTTGTATGATTTGTTATTAATTGATATTGAGTGCGATTGTGACTGGATCTCTTTTACCATGAATTACAATGTCTAGTCAGTCCTTGTTCTTCAGAGGTGCTTTGCATTTATGTTTTGCGGTCTCATAAAGGGCTAGCGAGATACCATAACATCATATTGTATCATGATTGTTTTGATAAAATTGTTATCATCCGAGATTTATTATTATTGCTTGCTAGTTGATTATGCCATTGATATGACTAAATGCGTTACCTAAATGTTATTGTGAATGTGGTTAGTCTATAATATTTGCTGAAAACCTGAACATCAGTTAGACATATTTACAACACCTAGATCAAACAGAGTTTGTAAAAGTTTTTCTTTGTCACTTTCAATTGATGAACTGAATTGCTTGAGGACAAGAAATGGGTTAAGCTTGGGGGAGTTGATATGTCTCCATTGTATCTACTTTTCCAAACTCTTTTGCCCTTGTTTTGGACTCTAATTTGCATGATTTGAATGGAACTAACCTGGACTGACGCTGTTTTCAGCAGAATTGCCTTGGTGTATTTTTGTGCAGAAATAAAAGTTATCAGATTGACCTAAAAAATTACGGAGAATATTTTTGGAATTAATAAAAAATACTGGCGAAAGAATCAACCGGAGGGGTCCACCCATTGGCCACAAGATAGGGGGCTCTCGCCCTGGTTGGTTGTGGGCCCCCTGCAGCTCCTCCGACCTCAACTCCAACTCCATATAATCCTATTTGGGAAGAAAAAAGTAGAGAGAAGAGTTCATCGCGTTTCACGCTACGGAGCCGCCGCCACCTCCTGTTCTTCGTGAGGAGGCTAGATCTGGAGTCTGTTTTGGGCTCCAGAGAGGGGAAATCGATGTCGTCGTCATCACCAACCATCCTTCATCGCTAATTTCATGATGCTCTCTGTCATTTGTAAGTAATTCAATCATAGGCTTGCTAGACGGTGATGGGTTGGATGAGATTTACCATGTCATCGAGTTAGTTTGGTTAGGGTTTGATCCCTAGTGTCCTCTATGTTCTGAGATTGACGTTGCTATGACTTTGCTATGCTTAATGCTTGTCACTAGGGCCCGAGTGCCATGATTTCAGATCTGAACCTATTATGTTTTCATGAATATATATGCGTTCTTGATCCTATCTTGCAAGTTGTAGACACCTATTACGAGTTATGATCCGCATCCCCCAGGGTGACAATAACTGGGATTCTTCCCGATGATTACCATAGTTTTAGGAGTTCATGTATTCACTAAGTGCTAATGCTTTGGTCCGGTTCTCTATTAAAAGGGGGCCTTAATATCCCTTAGTTTCCATTAGGACCCCCTGCCACGGGAGGGTAGGACAAAAGATGTCATGCAAGTTCTTCCATAAGCACGTATGACAATATATGGAATACATACCTACATTATATTGATGAATTGGAGCTAGTTCTGTGTCACCTTATGTTATAACCGTTGCATGGTGAATTCCATCTGACATAATTATCCATCACTGATCAGTTGCCTACGAGTTTTTCATATATTGATCTTTGCTAAGTTACTTTTCTGTTGCCACTATTACGATTACTACAAAACTGCTACTGTCACTTTTGCCACCGTTACCGTTACTTCCATACTACTTTGCTCCTAAATACATTGCTATAGATATTAACTCTTTCAGGTGTGGTTGAATTGACAACTCAGCTGCTAATACTCGAGAATATTCTTTGGCTCCCCTAGTGTCGAATCAATAAATTTGGGTTGAATACTCTACCCTCAAGAACTATTGTGATCCCCTATACTTGTCGGTTATCATACCGATTTTAAGAATCAAGGTAATAGAAAGTTGGCAAGGTGAAGTCGGTGGCACCGAAGTGGAATCGGTTGCACCGATGTGCTAGGGTTTGGCATGGGTCTGTCTGAGGTGGGAATCGGTGGGACCGAGTGGAAATTGTCGGTAGCACCGAATTTTGAGATAGGCTTGGACAGACTTTTGTGGAAGAGTTTGTGGGTGTTTTTGGTGAATATCACTTGTGCACGTGGATGATCTTGTTCACCAATAGTACCTTACCCCCTTTTAATAGTATTGCCTTTCCTATGGACTCAAGGTGATTTCTCACAAAGTAAAATATAGAGTCCTCTTGATTGAAGGTTTGCCAATCCATTTCCTTGCATCTTGGGGTTTCTTGACAATCCTTTTGCCAACCCATCATTGAACTTTTCCTGAAATATGCTTAGTGGAAACATTAGTTCAATGACATATATGTTGTTATTAATTACCAAAACCACCAAGGGAGCAAATGTGCTTTCAAAAGTATGTCTAGAGGGGGGGGGGCGTGATTAGACTATCTGAGCAAATAAAAATTCTACCTTTTCCCAATTTTAAGTGTTGGTAGATTTTAGCAAAGATAGAAATTAAAGTACACACTACACATGCATGTCTAAGAGTATACTAGCGGAAAGTAACAACAAGCATATGTAGTAGAGGGTAGGGAGGAAGATCAAACGCAATTTGGATACATGGAGATTTTTCTCGTAGTTACAATAGGTGGTGCTATCGTACGTCCACGTTTATGGAGTCTTCAACCCACGGAGGGTAACAGACACGAGAGTCCATGGAGGGCTCCACCCATAAGGGTCCACGAAGTAGCAACCTTGACTATTCCATAACGGCTTTCGTCCACGAAGGACTAGCTTCACTATGGGTAGATTTTCACGAAGTAGGCGATCTCCTTGCCCTACAAACTTCTTGGTTCAACTCCACAACACGAGGTAGGAGGCTCCCAAGCGACACCTAACCAATCTAGGAGGCACTACCCTCCAAAAGGTAATAGGCTCAGTAATGTCGATGAACTCCTTGCTCTTGTGCTTCAAGATGATAGACTCCCCAACACAAAATCACTCTCTCATAGGTTTGTCTTTTGTTGGGGATATAACCCCATGGTAAGACCCGCCCAAGAGGGGTCGGGTCATACCTGGCGGCTCATTAGTATATGGGCTGGAACAGGAAGATTGGGCCGCACGGCGGCTCACCAGATGGGCTGTGACGGAGGCTCAGAGTTAGGAAGAAGATGCAAGACCCAGGAGTGTATGCCGCCCGGAGACAGCCTGCCAGAGTCAGCTAGGCGGCTTAGAGACAGAGTCAGATACATTGTAAGAGTCGGTATGAGACTTGTGTAGCCTGTGGTCTCGACCTCCTATATAAAGGAGAGACCTGGGGAAGGCTTAGACAGAAACCAATCCATGGAAAGCTAGGTCAAGCGAATACGGTCCCTTGTAATCGAGACTCCAATCAATACACACAAAGCATGACGTAGGCTTTTACCTCATCTCGAGGGGCCAAACCTGGGTAAATCCGTGTCTTTCGTCCCTTCCAGCCCCTTTGAGTCCACCGCCTTAGCGATGGCCTCGAATCTAAGTCTTCGGACATCTACTGTGACAAAATCACGAAAGTTGGCACCCACCATGGGGTTGTGCTCGATGGTGTTGAGATCTCAAAGGGCTTTCTCTTAGGGATCGAAGGATACACCGTTGGCTTGATGACCAAGAGTCGCCGCGGCAGGCTCTACATCGATGACTCAGGATGGGGGCATGAAGCTGACTCAGTCGAGTACGATTTTAGGTTCCCATTGTCAAGATGCACGTGTCCATCGGCAAGCTGGATGGATCTACACCGGGCCGAACATCTGCACCAACATCGTCGAGTCGGCCCTACGCGGTACACCCGCCCGTGTTCAACCCGTGCGGAAGAGCGTCTTTGTTGGCTTTATACAGGACAGCGGTGCCTCCTTGTCGGGAGAAACTTTGGCTTTTTCAGATGAAGGATCTTCCAGCGAGGATGGGGAATCGATTTATCGACTCCATGACGAAGGGTCAGGGGGCTATGCCGATGGTTACAGTATTACGGAGACTTATGACCCACCGAGCCGAGCCGCCATGTTCATGGCAGGCCCGGCGTCGACATCCAATGGTGTGAGATCCGGAGTGGTGGCTGGAGCTGCTCCCCCTGATGCGGAGCCCCCTAAGGCACCGACACAGGTTCTACTAGAGCTCATGGAGGAGCTGGCGGCTCTGATGGCCACGGAGGTGACAACTAAGAATCAAGCAGAGCGGAACGCCGAGGTCAACCGGATCAAGGGACAGATGGCTCAGGCCCAGGAGGATATTAGTGCAATGCAAGCCCAGATGAATGCTGAGTCGAAACGTTTGAGGGCGAAGGCCCTCCGTTTTGATCTGGACTAGCAGGCGTTAGAGGCAGTTCAGCGTAGGAGGACTCAAGTTGGTTTACCGATCCAACCTCAGAATCTTTTCAACACTTCCGGTGCTGGGCCAAGTACGTCACGGGTGGTGACCCGGGTGGTAGAGGCACCACGGCAGTTACTCGCCACAGAGGAACAGGCCGTTGCCACGGCACATTGTGACGTCGCCTAGCCATTACTCGAATCCGGTGGAAAATATGATAGCGGCGGCTGCTAAGCTTGATGCTCTCCCTTTGGCCAAAGGAACGCCATTTGCCGAGGAGGCAAGGAACGCGATTAGTCTTTTGCAAATAACGGTGGCTCTGCAAGAAAGGTAGACGCACAGCAGGAGCCGGGTACACTCCATGCCGGTTCATAGCCATATCTACAGCCGGCGGATTGAGTTGCTCGTGGTCTGCAGCAGTGAGCAGAGGAAAAACCCGCCCAATAATAACCCGCCTGAGATGGATCTACCCCTAGAGGCCTGGATTGAAAGCTATGAGCTTGCTATGGAGATGCTGGAGGTCGACGAAGCGGTCTGTCTGAAATACTTTGTTATGACGTTGGAAGGACCGACCCTCGCTTGGTTAAAGGGGTTGCCGCCGAATACCATCGTGTCATGGGCCAAGTTGAAAGCGCGGTTCATCAAGAACATCAGAGGAACTTTGTAGCGACCCGACTCAAAACGAGTCAAGCCTCTGTGTGTTCTGTGCCATCCCTGGATCAGTATGCTGGCACACACAGTACATCAATGTATATATCAAAGTGCAATCACGTGTAATTAATGTAAAACTGATATATACCTTAAAATAGCAGCGGATACAGTCAACGGGAGTGGAGTCCCAATAACACCAACGGCAGGTTGAGTGTAGACCGTAACCCTGAATCGTACTCTTACCCGTCGTACAAGAGTATCTGCAACATAAGACGTTGCAGCCATGTAGGTCAGTACATGGAATGTACTGGCAAGATCACCATAGTAGAACATAAGAATAAAGGTTAATCTATATGCAAAGGCTTTGTGGCTCTGTGTCTGAGTTTTTGCGTAAAAGCTGATTTTATTTTCCTACAACAAAGGAATATAAGGAGTTTTCACTATAGAGTTACCTATCATAACATGGTTCCGCCAACCAATGTCTCAATGCCCAAAAGTAACTTAAGTTGCCCACAATTAGTTATCAGTCCAGTGTTGAGAGTTCAGTGATAGATCCAAGTCTAGAAGCTCAAATTGTCTGTAACCGGGGACACGGCTAATCGATTAGGTTTAACTCTACAGAGTGTTGTGTACTTTACCCACAAGATTCGTTCCCTCCTGGTAAGTCCTCGCACTGCATGGTGTTTGAGAACAGGATGAACGAAACATGGTCTTTCAGAGTGCTTCCCTGACTATCCGACAATGCCCATCCAATCCTAACGTCGACTACATCTCGTAGCACTGCCTAGACAGAGTCACAACAAAGATCAACCAAGCCAGAGCCCATAATGACTTGTGGCTACACAGGTAAGCTTCCGGGGATGAAGTATTCATCCTTCCCTTTGAGTCTGGGTGAGGCTTTCCGCGTGAATACTGGCACATCTCCAGCAACACCTAGGCAAATCCACTGGCTTCTCCAGGGTGCCGTTCCAACCATCCCTCACCCAGTAGTGTGTATCGAAAAACTTGTTTCTCGAGTCTCGAAGTCTTGAGGTCTTGAATATTCCAGGTCTTGAAGAAGCCTTCATGAAGTCGTCGTTTTGACGTGGAGTCCTCCTTCTCACACCACTCACGAACACTCATACCAGACCCCGTCTACTTTAGCATAGCATTGCACTAACTAGCATTCCCGGGACTTTAATAACAAGTGGTGGGTTCCTACCTCATGCATTCTACTCAACTACAAGAATTTCAATAACACTATGGGAGGGATTTATTGAATGATGTCACTACATGCAATAAAACATAGGTATGAACAAAATGGTCAAAGTGAACTTGCGTGTACTGTTGAAGAAGATAAGTATCGCTCTCAGAACAATACTTGATACAACTATCCGTCACTCTCCGATGAAATCTATACAATCAAACATTGCATTCACAAGAAATCATACTACCAATCAATTCTAACAATCAAGAAGTAACAAGAATCAAAAGTAACAAGGTTGATGAAGGAAATACTTAAGACAAAAGTTATAATCAACAAGGTTTTCATGCACACAACTAAGGTAGTTTTCCCATACAAACAACTATTTTCAATAGTAACCAAACAAAAACAAAGTAAAATATAACAAAAATATATTTTAGTGCATATTTTACTAGCAAAAGAATTACTTTTGAAGAACAAGTAAAACTATGAAAACAACACCCTAACTCAAAAGTGTTTGCTAAGTAAAACAATAAAATATTAAAATAAGAGAAAACAAAGTATAAAACAACTAAGTTAACAGAAAGTAAAACTTATAAAACAATTATTTTAAATAATTTTTCAAATAAAAAACCAACTAGCAACATAACAAATCAAAACAAAGCAAAGCAATGGACTCTAAGTTTTAGTGGCTAAACTACTACTAAAACAAAACTATTTTTTTGTAACCAAACTAATAGTTAACAGAAAATAAATAATAAAAACTTTATTATAAACTAGGATTAAATTATACAAAACTTTTGTGAAAAATATTTCTACTAAAACTAAGTTGTTTTATCAAACATTACCTAATGAAGAATAATATAGTTTTCCTACAACAATAGAGTAAAACTAAATTATTTTTATTAACAAAATATTTCTTAACAGAAAGGAATTACTAAAAAATTTATTTGAAAACAGAATCTAATTACTTAAAACTTTTGTTAAAAGAAATATTACTAACTAATTTGTTTTTTATAAACTATACCTATTTGAAAAAGGGTATAGGTTCCTACACTAAAAATTCATAAAATAAACAAATTATCTTTTGTTAATAGCAAGTATAATCCTAAAGTTTACAACAACAGAACTAAATGAAATCTAAAACACAAGTTAAATCAAATTCAGATTTCAAATTAAACCAAAAGAAAATCAAACTAACTAAACTAATAGGAAACTAAACAATTTTGTTTTGGTTAATAACACTAATGAAATTTATCCAAATAATTCCCAAACCTTACCTACTGATAACTAAGATCACTAGTGACAAGTAGCAAAAAGAATCAATCAAAAATATATTATTAAACTCAAGTTATTCAGAAAACAAGATTTAAATCAAATCTGTTTAAATTCAAATTTAAATATTCAAACATAGTCAAACTTGGTATCTACAGAAACTATAATAAATTTTTGATACAATGCAAAAAAGAATCAAATTAAAACTCCTAAAAACATAAAAGATATGCTAAAAACAAAAACAGAACTAAATCTGTTTTTAAAACAGAAACAGAAGAAATAACATTTTTCTAACTAACGGACAGGGCTACTTGGCTGTCTCTTATTGGCTACAGGCATGCACATGAGTGTTAAGAGAGCGGATGGCCGATATGTAAACAAAATGATTCGATCAATTTATTCAAAAAAACCGGCCGGTTCTTTTTAAAAGAACCGAAGGGGTAAGCTCCTTCTAATCTTGACCGTTCAACGAAGATCGGACGGATGGGGGAGAATGGGGCTCACAGGGGTCGCCAGCGAGGTCGACGTCGACGGCAGGGACGGCGAGGTTGATGAGGGACGGCTACCGTGTTCTTCCGGCATCGGAGATGGCACCAGACGATGCGTCGCGGAGCGGCGCGTCAAATGGTGGTCGGGGATGAGCTTGGGGCGATGGAGACGAGTGGCACGAGCTCCTAGAGCGTTCGGGAGGAGGTCCGCTCTGGCGAGGTTGTTGGCGTGGGGGCTCTAGTGGATCCGAGGTGAGAGTGATGGCACGGGGAGGTGCGGGAGAGCGAGGGGAGCTCGGTGGTGGGATCGGGTGGCGGAGGGGTGGTCGGGGTGGAGCAGCAGGAGAGAAATGATGCGGCGGCGGCGCTCGGGTCCGGCGAGGGATTCTGGCGAGAAGAGGGCACGGGGATGGGGCTTCGGAGGGGGAATGGAGCGCGGGGAGGCAGGGGTTTATATAGGTGGTCTCGGAGGCGTCCGAAAGGAAGGAGGGGAGGAGATCACGGCGAGAGTTCGCCGGCGTTGAAAGGGGAGGGGATGGGGGAGAGAGACGACCGGACGATGGTTTCGGTCGGGCGGTGGGGTCGGGCGTCAGTGGGAGAGAGAGGAGGGCGCGGCATCGGGCGGCCGGTCGGGAGCGATTTCAGGAAGCTAGTTAAGGTAAGATGGGCCGGCGACTATTTAAAACGCTTTAAAACCTTTCCTTTTTTTTATTTTACTAGAGAATCAAAAAGCAATAAAGGTCCATAAATAGTTTTCAATAAATAAAAAGTTTTATACCAAAATTATCAGGAGATTTAATTCCATTTAATGGACATTTTGCCCTGGCCAAATTAAATACTTTAAAAAAATTACTTTCAAAAAATGCCTAAATGGCTTTATTTATTTTTGCAAATATTTTTCAAATAACCCCTTGGGTTTTATGATTCAAAACTTCACAAAATACCCCCTGGTTTTGGAGTGTCCTATTACTCCTCTCAAAAATCTTTTCAAGGGGTTTGAATGCTTAGAAATTCAAATAGGAAATTCGAAATATGAAAGTGAAACTCCAGATGAGAAACTTTCAAATAGTTTTCAAACTTCCAACTCCTATTTCATATAATTTGGAGAAGTCATATTATCCTCTCTCATGAAAATCATTGAGTTGCATAAAGTTTCTGAATTTGAAATATTTTCAAAATGGAATTCAAAGCTCATGGGAAAGTCATTTTATTCCCTCTCATTCAAAAGTTTTCAAAAGTTTCAAATTTTCACTCAATTACAATCATTCAAGCAAACAAACAAACATTCATATAATTATTATAACATTCCAAAATTTGGGATGTTACAAATTTGCAAGCAGCCGATGACGATTGTGGATCTAGATCTTTGTGCGCAGCAAGAAGGTGAGTCGGCCCATCATTGGGTGCGGCGGGTCTCGACGGTGATCCACTCTTTTGAGAGTATTTCAATGTCTCAGGCAGATCTGATCTTGGAAAGGAACTGTCGTTTTGTGCCTCTGAAGCAGATGCTCGGGCGGTTGAAGCGTTATTGTCCGGATATGGATGAGCTCATGACGGCTCTCACCAAGTAAGCGGATTCGGATACCACCAAGGACCCAGACTCCGACGACGAGAAGTCAGGACAGGGTAAGAAGGGCGGCAATGGAAAGAACCAGTAGGGAGCTGCTGGGAATGGCAGTCAAGGCAGGCGGAAGAATCCAGATGGCGGGTCAGAACTTGTGGCGAACACCAACACACAACCGTCCGGGAACACCCGCAATAAGGGCAACAGGAACTTTATGCCGCCGTTTTGATAGGAATAGGGCACCTATATCCCCCACACCCTACACCTTGGAGGAAGCACTGAACAGACCTTGCCCGGCGCACAACTGGCCAGACAAGGAGGCCACCCACCTTTGGAAGGATTGTAGCGTTATGCGTGTGTTCCGGGAGCAAAGCCTTCTTCAAAATCATAACAAGGGTAACAACCCATCAGGCGGGTCAGGACCGGGTGGCTCAGGTGCCGGCTTTGGTGCTGGCGGGTCAGGTTCAGGTCATCAAGGCCAAAGCGGTCAGAATCGAGGAAACCAGGGAAGTCATCAGCAGTAGAGCAATGGCAGTCAGCAACAGAATAACAAATCAGGGTATCAGAGCAAACCGAAGCAACTTAGTGGAGGGCAATATCATGTCTTCACTATGAGCCTAGATAGGCGGAATCGGAAGTTGCGCAAGAGGGTGGTCAATGCGGCCATGCTGGCTCTCCCGCAATATTTGAAATGGTCAGAATACATGATTACGTGGAGCCGAAAGGATCACCCGCCACGGGTCGACAATCCGCGTCACTTAGCTCTGGTGGTTGCTCCTCGGGTTGGAGGGTAGAAATTCACAAAAGTACTCATGGATGGTGGTAGCAGTATCAACATCTTATACTACGACACCTTCTAGCGGATGGAGTTAACTGACAAGGCTCTTAAGCCGTCATCGACCGTTTTTCATGGAGTGGTGCCGGGCAAGTCGGCTTACCCAGTGGGAAAGATTGCTTTGGAAGTGGCATTTGGGGATGAGTATAACTATAGGGTGGAGACCTTTTGGTTTGAGGTGGTAAAAATTAAGAGCCCATATCATGCTTTGTTTGGCCGGCCCTGTTATGTTTATCTGTAGCTCAAGATGTCGGCCCTCAACGGAACAATTACGGTCCATGGTGATTGGAAGGTAGCCATCGAGTGTGAGGAAGGAGCTGCATCTTATGCGGAGTCAAGCTGCGCAGAAGCAGAGCTTAAGTTTTACAAGGATAACGTTGACCCGACAGATATGACATCGTTGAAGAAGCCCAGTACAGAGTTTGAGCTGCCATTGAAGTTTGCGGCTGATGACACGAAGCTGGTAGATTTTACCCCAGGCGACTCATCCAAGCAGTTCACTATTAGAGCCAACATGGATCCCGCATAGGAAAGCGCGCTCATCAAATTCATCCGTGAGAATCGGGACATGTTTGCATGGAAGCCGTTTGACATGCCAGGTGTACCGAGAGAATTCGCTGAGCACCACCTTAATGTGGATCCTAAGTTTAAGCCGATTAAGCAATTCCTTTGTTGTTTCAACGAGGAGCGCCATAAAGCAATTGGAGAACAGGTAGCCCGGCTCTTGGCAGCAGGGTTCATAGTGGAGGTATTTCACCCGGAGTGGTTAGCCAACCCTGTGCTGGTACTCAAGAAGAACGGCACATGGCGTATGTGTATAGACTACACGGATCTTAACAAAGCTTGTCCAGTTGACCCATTTGCTCTCCCCCATATCGACCAGATTATTGATGCAATGGAAGGTTGTGAGAGTTTATGTTTCCTGGACGCCTATTCAGCCTATCATCAGATCTAGATGGCAGTTAAAGACCAAGAGAAGACCTCATTCATAACACCTTTTGGAGCTTTCTGCTATGTGTCCATGATGTTTGGACTCAAGAGTGCACGGGTGACTTACCAACACTATGTGCAGAATTGTTTTCACGGACAGATTGGACGCAATGTTCATGCCTATGTGGACGATATTGTGGTCAAGTCAAGGAACAAGGAGACATTGTTAGATGACCTGAAGGAGACATTTGATAACTTGTGGGTTTATAAGATGATGCTTAACCTGGCTAAATGTGTTTTTGTAGTTCCTGCAGGTAAACTTCTGGGTTTCTTGGTCATAGAGCGAGGTATTGAAGCTAACCCGGATGAGATAAAGGCCATCACGTCACTAGCCAAGCCGACGAGCGTTAATGATGTGCAACGCTTGGCGGTTCGTATTGCCGCTTTAAGCCGCTTCATCGGCCGCCTGGGGAGAAGGCTATTCCTTTGTACTAGATGATGAAAAAGACGGATGACTCTGTGTGGAGTAATGCTGCAGATGAAGCTCTAGAAGCGCTTAAAAAGCAGCTGGTTGAGCCACCAATCTTAGCCGCTCTGGCTAAGGACCCCTGCTCCTCTATGTGGCGGCTAATAATCGGGCGGTTAGTGCTGCAATTGTGGTGGAGCGTAAGGAGGCAGGGAAAGAGTATCCGGTTCAAAGGCCGGTCTATTATGTCAGCGAGGTGCTCGTCGAATCAAAGCAAAGATACCCACACTGGCAGAAACTAATATACGGGGTGTTCATGGTGAATCGTAAGCTGAAGCATTATTTCCTTGGACATCAGATCACGGTGGTTAGCTCTGCTCCGTTGGGAGACATCATACAGAATCGAGAAGCCACTGGTAGAATTGCTAAGTGGGCACTGGATCTTGGGCCTCTAAATTTGAAGTATGCACCTCGCACAGTCGTGAAGTCTCGGGCATTGGTGGATTTCATGAACGACTGGAAGGAGTGTCAGTCGCCGGAGGAAAAGTCGGACAATACGTACTAGACGATTCACTTTGACGGGTCCACATAGTTGGAGGGCTCGGGGGCTGGAGTTGTATTAACCTCTCCCAAAGGTGATAAGTTTTGTTATGTATTAAGGTTGATGTTTCCTTGCACAAACAATGCAGCTGAATACAAAGCTTTGCTTCACGGACTTCGTGTGGCCAAGGAGATGAACCTCAGCAGGGTTAGGTGCCTCGGCAACTCTGATCTTGTGGCACAACAGGTGTCAGGCACGTGGGATTCCAAGGCCCCGCGGATGGCAGCTTATTGAAAAGAGGTAGATATTGTTGCTGGACACTTCAAGGGTTATCAGGTAGACCATATTGATCGTCACAAGAACGAGGCGGCGGATGCATTGTCAAGGTTGGGCTCTCAGCATAAGCCAGTGCTGCCTAATGTTTTCTTGGATGTGCTTTATCATCCGTCTGTTAAACTATCGTCAGAACAGGATTTGGCTGTGCCTGACCCGGAGGGGCAATTAGTGGCGGCTTTGCACGCTATTCTAGACTGGACGTTGCCGTATCTGGCATACCTGACCCGGGGCGAGTTGCCTAAGGATGAGACTCTGGCCCGGCATATCGTGAGGTGTTCTAAATCCATGACCATCATTGGAGGGGAGTTACGCAAGTGCAGTGTCACTGGCGTCTTCCAGCGTTGTGTCTCACCGGAGGAGGGCAAGGAAATCTTATATGAAATACATGCTGGTGATTGCGGTCATCACGCCGGGTCAAAATCTTTAGTGGCCAAGGCCTTTCGACATGGCTTCTTCTGGTTGACGGCTCATAAGGACGCAGAGGATTTGGTTGCTAAGTGCGACGGGTGCCAGAAGTTCGGAAGACTTGCTCACGTGCCGGCTCAAGAATTACGGATGATACCAATTACTTGGACATTTGTAGGCTAGGGGCTCGACATGGTTGGACCTTTCAAACGGTCTAAGGGTAAGAAGACCCACCTTTTGGTGGCGGTAAACAAGTTAACCAAGTGGGTGGAAGCTGAGCCGTTCAGTAAGTGTGATGCAGCCATGGTGGTTCAGTTTGTCAAAAAGTTGATCTACCGGTTTGGATATCCTCATAGTATCATTACGGATAACGACACGAATTCGTCCAAGGGGGCTATGAAGGCGCTTTGTGAAAGCAAGCACATCCGGCTTGATGTTTCGGCTGTTGCTCATCCACAGTCCAACGGTCAGGCAGAACTTGCAAATCAGGAAGTCTTGAGAGGTATCAAGCCCCGGATCATGGTTCCTTTATAGAGAATGACGGGTTGTTGGGTGGAAGAACTACCGTCCGTCCTTTGGAGCATCAATACTATGCCTAACAGGTCGACGGGTTACACCCCGTTTTTCATGGTTTACGGTGCGGAGGCCGTGTTACCAAGCGACATACGACATGATTCACCACGTGTGGTGGCTTATGTGGAAGCAGACAATGAGGAAGCATGTCAGGACGCATTGGATGCTCTAGATGAAGCATGCGATCTTGCAGCGGCCCGATCGGCGATTTATCAGCAGGACCTCGTCGTTACCGTAGTCGCAGGGTCAAGACCCGAACATTCCAAGAAGGCGACTTGGTGTTACTGTTGATTCAAGATCAGACAGATGCGCATAAGTTATCATCACCACCATGGGAAGGACCTTCCGTGGTTAGCAGGAATCTGAACAACGGGTCTTATTATCTCATCGACGTACGAGACGAGTCATGTACCTCCGGGCAGGAAACTCACCGGCCGTGGAACATCGCTCATCTATAGCCTTACTATACTTGAGTCATCGACTCTTACTTTTGTACAGACATATTTTCTTGTATTTATACTCATATAATAAAGTTGGCATCCCTGCAAGACGGGGCCTCTACCATTTTGTTTCTCTTTGGCATTACAAATTTCTGCAAAGATGAAGACCTCCATATTGTCACTTGGGGGCTTCCAACCAGCTGGGTTTAGCTTGCTCACCCTTTTTGGTCGGCTCTTCAGCCAAAATAGCACCATCATGCGATGACTTACGAGATGGCAGCTTACAAATCGGCGGCCCACGCGATGGCGGTGTGCAAGATGGCGAAAGGTTCAAGGTCGCTCAAGAGGACGAGCCGCCACGTTGGGAGCCGTTCAAACATGGGTGCACCGTTTTACTGATGAAAGATTTAAGGTTACTCAAGAGGACGAGCCACCACGTTGCAAGCCGTTCAAACATGGGTGCCTTACCTTATCGACGAAAGATCTCAAGTAACCCAAGAGGGCGAGCCGTCATGCTGCGAGCCGTTCAAACATGGGTGCTAAGGCACTCAAGAGGATGAGGCACCATGATGTGAGCCGTTCAAACATGGTTCCGAAGCCGCTCAAGAGGGCGAGCTGCCATGCTGCGAGCCGTTCAAACATGGGTGCTAAGGCACTCAAGAGGACGAGGCGTCATGATGTGAGCCGTTCAAACAAGGGTGCGAAGCCACTCAAGAGGGCGAGCCGCCATGCTGCGAGCCGTTCAAACATGGGTGCTAAGGCACTCAAGAGGACGAGGTGCCATGACGAGCCGTTCAAACATGGATGCCATGGGAGCCAAAGAGGATAAGTCGCCATGATGCGAGCCGTTCAAACATTGGCGCTAAGTCGCTCAAGAGGATGAGGCGCCATGATGCGAGCTGTTCAAACATAGGTCCCATGCGGAATGACGGGTCGTGGACTAGTGCAAGGCGCCATAGTGGGTGAAGGCCGCCCCCTACTTTAGCAGAGTCGGTACCTGCCTGTATGTAGCTGCTGCTCGCGCACGGGTGTAGGGAGCTATCAACTCACCCCCTCCGAGGGCCTCATACAGCGGCAAGGGAAAACTCTCTCTCATCTGCTATGTACTCTCCTCCAAGTGACCCGTCGTACTCTTAACAAGTGACATTGTTTAAGGTTCAAACGATGGATTTATGTCACGGGAGAAGTAGCTTATGGGCCCGTGGCACTCTCTCCGTTATAAATTCTGGTTTGTTTGCGCCCTTAGCAGTTCATCTTGTTGGAGACCCTGAGCCGTGCAAGATTAGCGGTCACTCTCGTTAGAGACCCTACACTGTTAGGCGGTTCAAAGCAACAGTTTCCCCCTAAAAAGGGTCGGAATATGAGTTTTCGAAAACTAGAAACAAGAGAAAAGCAAGACCATCATACATTACATCATGCATTACATCATACACATTGCATCATATATTACATCCTAGTTGCATTATACATTTCATTCATATCATAAGGGTGGCCAGAGCAAGATGAAAGACAAAGCAAGATTATATTGGAGATTTTCGGGTTATGCTTTTTCTCAAAGCCGCCCAGGTAAACACTGCAGATTGTTTTTGGTTTTTTTTGCAAAACTTATGAGCCGCGGATTAAGGCATAGGAAGATTGCAAGGTATATATTACAAGGCTCTCTAAGAGCTCAAAAGATGAAAGGCTTATCAGTTTTTGCACTTGTTCCGACTTAGCTGGCCGGGTTACAATCAGTCAAGGACAAGGGATCTAATTGGCTGGCGGGTCATCCTGCGCTGGCTCTTCGGGCTCTTCGATCTGAAGACGATCCACATCCCAGTTGCAGTTAAGTAAGGCTTCGAATTGTGCATCATCGAGAAGTGGAGATGCATCAACGTCAGGAGCAAAGAGCGGCTTGCGACGTCCAGGGACCAAGTCTCTAGCTTCAAAGGCAGGGCAGCGCAGCTGTTGGTTGTTTGCATCGTAAGCCGCCTGATATGGAACCAGGTCCGTTTCTTCAACCAAGATGGAAGCAATCCACCGGGAGGCCTTAAAGCGCTTGGCGTAATCAACTTCCGTGAAATCTGAGCCGTTGTCCTTCTTGGAGGGGAAGGCGTTCATCATCTCTTCGGCAAGCGAAGGCCAGGGGCTGGCTCAGCACAGCTATAGCTCCTCGTCTGGTGGCTGATCGTCTTATTTCCTCCACTTGCTTGGGTAAAGTTGATAAGATCTCCAGGACGCCCTTCATAAATTTGGGGACGTATTTGGCCGTCATCATAGCCTTGATAGTGCAAAGGGCCCCGCTATACAGCTGCGCCGTCAAAGTGTATAAAGCCTTCAACTTCATCAGACTATCAGAAGATAGCTGGCGGCTCCTTTCGCCTACAAAGGAAAAGTTTAAGGTATAAGCCACCCGGCGGGTGTTTATTTTCTAAAACTATTTTTGAGTCATATGCACTCACCAAAGATAGCATCAGTCATTTTGGAGATATGATCCTTGAGGGTCTTCAGCACTGCCGAGGCAAGGTTGAGCAGATCTTCTGCATCATTTGCACGCTTCACCAGGGCGGCTTGCTCCGTGTTGGCAGTCTTATTAAATGCCAGGAATTCAGCTTGGAGTTTCTTAAGCTCTTCAACAGCCGCCCGCAACTTTTCTTCTGTTATGACCTAGGCGGTTTGTTGGGCTGACAGATTCTCCCTCAAGTTGGCCCGCTCGGACTCGGCGGCATTCAAAGCCTCCTACATTTCACAAATGAAAGGTTATCAACGATAAGTCGCCGGATGAAATAGCTCTTAAAGTCCCAAGCACATTACAAGCAATCTACTTGGCACTTGGGGGCTAATGTCTGTGTTTTTCAGTTTCAAGTTTGCAATAAAAGTTCTGGCTCATCATTATCATAATGTCCCGATCTTGGGGACTACACCTGGCGAAACTTTTTACATGTGAAACATCCGGATCATCATTATCATAATGTTGTGAACTTGGGGGCTACAATTGGATCTATAACTAAGTACCGGCTCATATGCAATATAACCCAGTACTTGGGAGTGGTAGGGTAAGCTCTACATAACTGAATTGAAGGTTTTGAAGACCCGGTCTATTATTTGCAATATTAATCCGGCTCTTGGGGGCTAAGTACAGGTATAAGAGAAAGATAGGAAATGGAAGTTACCTCATATTTATTTTTCATCAAGCCCACAAGCTTGCTCTCCATGTTGCGCCTGGCTGACAGGCGGTTCAGATAGCCGGCGTGTAAATCTTCCGTAGTCATCTTTTCCAAGGAAGGGAATTCAAACTCAAGCTTTTCAAGAGAGTCAGTAGCAGCTTTGCTGGAATGCTTCGTCAGAGTATGGTGTGTTCGAGAGTGATAACCTGTCCCAGTGATAATGAAATCGGGAAGAGGAGAGTCTTCAGTAGAAGGCTTGCGCAGCTTAGGGTCAGCCATGGGGCTATCTGAAGCCACTGAGTGATGGCCCGCCGGCTCTGAGGGTGGGGGAGATTGCTCAGGCATTTTCCTGCCAGCATCAGAAGGTTTAGCCAGAGAGTTGGACGGCTCAGCGATATCTGGCTATTGAGTAGCCGGAGCTGCGGTAGACCCGCCGGCTTTTCTGCATTTGGCATGCACCCTGAAAAGGCAAGAAATCAGCACAAAGTATAAAGGTGATACACGTAATATATACATGGCAGAGGTGAAAGCTTACTCTGGATTGACCATCATGGGAGGAAGCTTGGAGGCGGTTGAGTTACCAGAGGAAGGAGGGGACTCCTGCAAAAGCAAATCAGTGAGGCACAATGATAAGACGGCATTGCAGAAATACAAGAAAGATATCGGGTTCATGTTAAGTACCTTAGTAGGACGTTTCTGTGGTGCCGGGGCATTAGGTAAACCGGCCATGTGGTCCCCAGAGCCGGTACTCCGGGTCTAACATCGAGAATCGTGCCGTTGTTTTTTCAAGCAAAATATGGGATCTAAGTAAGAGAGAGGGTGCAAAAAAGGAACTTTTCGGACGACCCGCTGTATCTTCGGTTGGGGGATGTTTTCTGAGTCAGAATAAAGATAGGTTACCTTAGGGGCATTGGCGTGGCTTGTTTCTGCCTCCTCCTGAATGAAAATCATTGTCAGTAAGTTATATACAAAGATGGCCAAGGAATTCTGGTTCTACCTCTGAGTCGTCAAGCTCAAGCAATGTTTTGAGATGATGTTTTTTGCTTGCGGCCACGGGTGTTACCCGTCTGAGACTTCTTCTTTACGGGAGGAGTATATCTTTTCTTCCAGAAGCCAGAGTTATCTTGAAAGCAAGAGCCGCCAAAAGAGATTAAGGCTGCTACATATATATAGTTAAGACGGAGGTAAAAGAAATTTGAAATCCGTCCTTACATCTGGGGCCGGGTTTGTGGCGCAGAAAGGCTGTAACTCGATAGTACGGCAAGCCTCTAGGGCTCACAGATAAGTCCCTTGATAGCAGAAACAATGTTCTCTTCTATCAGAGTGGTGTGATTGAAGCAGAGGGGGTCATTTGCGTTACCCGTATATTCACATATAAGCCGGTCCCGACGGCTTAGTGGCAAGACCTTCTAGGAGATCCAATAGCGGGTTAAGTCAATTCCTGTTAGACCGTTCGCCATGAGGGCTCTAATCTTGGCAAAGGCCGGGGCATACTTCGCTCATGCAAAGGCAGACATCCGGTCTAGAAGTTCAGTCGTGGTGCAGAGCCGGGTAGGACGATAACCCAACAATGGATGTCCTCCCTCTAGATAGGTGTCTTTACAATATAACCAAGTTCTGTTCCAATCCTTGGGGTGACTTTGCATTCGAACGGCTAGGAAAACCATATCTCTTCTTCTTTGTATGGAGACTCCGTCGAGCTCTAAGCTTGGGCCAGCTGCCACTTCCGTTTGGCGGTTGACATAGAAAAAGCCGCGGAAGAGATCAACTGACGATTCTTCCTGTAAGTAAACTTCGCAAAGAACTTGGAAGTTGCACAAGTTGGAGACAGAGTTGGGTGCAATGTCCCGAGGATGCAGTTTGAAGAAATGAAGGACATCTCAGAAGTATTTAGATCTGAGCGGGCTTAAACCACGCGCAAGGTGGTCAGCGAAGAAAACAATTTCACCCTCCTATGGGATGGGTTTCTTCTCCGTACCCGGAACCCGCCAATGAATAACATTCTGAGCCGACAAGATTCCTGCGTCTACAAAATCCTGTAGGAATTCATCGGAGACTGCAGAGTCGACCCATTTACAAGAAGAAGACGCTCGAGACATGATGGCGGGTTAAGGCTATGAAAAGTAGCAGTGCGTGGCGGGTCAGAAAGTGACTAGACAACCAAGACGACTGATGAAATTAAGTATTGTGATGCTAAGCCACCGGTATGGTTTGATGGAAGAGCCAGAAGTTTGGTGGCGGGTTAAGTGAATGAGGCTATGATGCAAAAATTGCTAAGGACGAAAAACAGGTTTTACAAAATAAACTAAAGCCGCAAGATCTATAAGCAAAGGAAAAATCAGGTTTTATTCAACCCTAGCGAGGAACTGAGGAAGAACGAACAGTCTAGTGCAAGAAGGGGAAACAATTATAGATCTATGTTGGACTGGTATTGACTTTACACGACTGGCCACAGTAGGAAGACAAACATCGCAAGATCTAAGGGATTACTCATCGGTTGGCATTACGGGAAAGAGCTTGCGCACTAATGGGGCTGACGAACTTGACGGGGTTGAAGTGCTAGGTTACATATCTAAGGGAGGAGGAAAGACATATCTAGAAGGATGCAGCGGCCACGGGCAAAACTCTGGATCTGTCAGGTTGATGCAGTGGCCTGGGTTGATGACGGTGATGGAGTGTCACTAGCGCGACGGAGCTCGGGAGCGTTGGCTTTGAGAGGAAGAAGAAGTGGGGATGGCATAGAAAATTGAAAGGGCCCCTCGCGGTCCTATTTAAGAGGCCGGAAGACCAAACGGGCACGGGAATCAAGGAGATAGATACTGACCGACCGAGACGGACGCCTAGATCTTCGGGACCGACCATTTAGTGACAGGATCTGCGGCATACGGTATGAAATCTTTTCAAAGTAAATGAAGGTGACGTCAGGGCGGGTTATGTGTTTCTTTCCCTTTCAGGTGACAAGAGTATGAGACTCGCCGCAAGTTAAAGGATGAAGATTGACATGAGGAAGCTCAAATAAATCTGGGGCCTAATGTTGGGGATATAACCCTGTGGTAAGACCCGCCCATGAGGGGTCGGGTCATACCTGGCGGCTCGTTAGTATATGGGCTAGAAGAGGAAGATTGGGCCGCACGGCGCCTCACCAGATGGGCTGTGATGGAGGCCCAGAGTGAGGAAGAAGATGCAAGACCCAGGAGTGTAAACCGCCCGGAGGCAGCCTGCCAGAGTCGGCTAGGCGGCTTAGAGACAGAGTCGGATACGTTGTAAGAGTCGGTATGATACTTGTGTAGCTCGTGGTCTCAACCTCCTATATAAAGGAGAGACCCGGGGACGGCTTAGACAGAAACCAATCCATTAAAAGCTAGGTCAAGCGAATACGCTCCCTTGTAATCGATACTCCAATCAATACACACAAAGCAGGATGTAGGCCTTTACCTCATCTCGAGGGGCCGAACCTAGGTAAATCTGTGTATTTCGTCCCGTCCAACCCCTTTGAGTCCACCGCCTTAGTGATGGTCTCGAATCTAAGTCTTTGGACATCTGCCGTGACAAAACCACGATAGCTTTGGTGGAGGAGATTGATTTGGTGGAAAGCAACTTGGGGGGCTAGAAATGAAGATCCATATGGTTGGAGTGGATGATCTTGACCTCAACACAAGGATATGTCGCTCTCTCTTAGAAAATTGGATGGGGCAAGTATGGAATAGTTCTGAGTGCTTCTCTTACGAGTGGGTGGTAGTGAAGGGGTATATATAGGCATCCCCAAAAATCCAACCATTACACCTAAAGTGACCAACTCAGTGACACCAAAGTATAAAACTCGATGGTACCGAGTTGCTCCAAAGGTAGCAACTTTTGAATCTCGGCGAGATCTATACACCGAAGTATAAGATCTCGGCAGTACCGATTAGGTGACCAACGGTCAGTTTCCACAACTCGGTGACGCTGATCCAAAATCACGGAAATTCTGATTTTGAGAATCGAGGTAACAGAAAGTTGGCAAGCTGAACTCGGTGGCACCGAAGCAGAGTCGGTTGCACCAAAGATCTAGGGTTTGGCATGAGTTTGTCTGAGGTGGGAATCAGTGGGACCAAGTGGAAAATATTGGTAGCACCGATTTTCATGATAGGCTCTGATAGACTTTTGTGGAAGAGTTTGTGGGTGTTTTGGTGATTATCACTTGTGCACGTGGAGCATATTGTTCACCAACAATACCTTACTCCCTTTTAATAGTAATGGCTTTCGTATGGACTCAAGGTGATTTCTTACAAAGTAAAATGTAGAGTCCTCTTGCTTGAAGCTTTGCCAATGCTATTCCTTCCCCTTCTTCTTCTTGGGGATACTCTTCACAATCCTTAGCCAACTTTCTCTGTGGACTTTATCTGAGATACACTAGATAGAAGTATTAGTCCAAGAGATTAAGTATGTTGTCATGAATTATCAAAACCACCAAGGGAGCACATTGTGCTTTCATGTGCACACTGACAAGTGATAACCCATAAGTATAGGGGATCACAACAGTTCTCGAGGGTAGAGTATTCAACCCAAATTTATTGATTCGATACAAGGGGAGACAAAGAATATTCTTGAGTATTAACAGATGAGTTGTCAATTCAACCACACCTGAAAGACTTAATATCTGTAGCAAAGTATTTAGTAGCAAAGTAGTATGGAAGTAATGGTAATGATGGCAAAAGTGACAGTAGCAGTTTTCTAGGGATTGTAACAGCAACAAGGGGAATGTAACATAGCAAAGATAAATATGTGAAAAGCTCGTAGGTAACGGATCACTGATGGATAATTATGTCAGATGGCATTCATCATGCGACAGTCATAACATAGGGTGACACAGAACTAGCTCCAGTTCATCAATATAATGTAGGCATGTATTCCATATATAGTCATACGTGCTTATGGAAAAGAACTTGCATGACATCTTTTGTCCTACCCTCCCGTGGTAGCGGGGTACTAGTGTAAACTAAGGGATGCCTACTATTAATAGAGAACCGGACCAAAGCATTAGCACTTAGTGAATACATGAACTCCTCAAACTACGGTAATCATCGCAAAGAATCCCAGTTATTTTCACCCTGGGGGATGCGGATCATAACTCGTAATAGGTGTCTACAACTTGCAAGATAGGATCAAGAACACATATATATTCAAGAAAACATAATAGGTTCAGATCTGGAATCATGGCACTCGGGCCCTAGTGACAAGCATTAAGCATAGCAAAGTCATAGCAACATCAATCTCAGAACATAATGGATACTAGGGATCAAACCTTAACAAAACTAACTCGATTACATGGTAAATCTCATCCAACCCATCACCGTCCAGTAATCCTACGATGGGATTACTCACGAATGGTGGAGAGCATCATGAAATTGATGATGAAGGATGGTTGGTGATGACGACGACGTCGATTTCCCCTCTCCGGAGCCCAAAACAGACTCCAGATCTGCCCTCGCGAGGAAGAAGAGGAGGTGGCGGTAGCTGCATATCATGAAATGTGATGAACTCTTCTCTTTTATTTTTTCCCGGAATAGGAATATATAGAGTTCGAATTGAGGTCGGAGTAGCTGCAGGGGGCCCACAAGCCTCCTAGGGCACGCGCCCCTGGCTTGTGGCCAGGTGGTGGACCCCCTCCGGGTGATTCTTTCGCCAGTATTTTTTATTAATTTCAAAAATATTCTCCGTAAATTTTTAGGTCAATCCAAGAACTTTCATTTCTGCACAAAAATAACACCAAGGCAATTCTGCTGAAAACAGCG
Source organism: Hordeum marinum (assembly GCA_022496015.1). NCBI lineage: Eukaryota > Viridiplantae > Streptophyta > Magnoliopsida > Poales > Poaceae > Hordeum > Hordeum marinum. The sequence continues at coordinate 162,623,178 of CM039676.1, read as the reverse complement.
TCAATCCGAGTTAGTTCCATTCAAATCATGCAAATTAGAGTCCAAAACACGGGCAAAAGAGTTTGGAAAAGTAGATACGATGGAGACGTATCAACTCCCTGAAGCTTAACCCATTGATTGTCCTCAATCAATTCAGTTGACAAACTGAAAGTGACAAAGAATTTTGTTTACAAACTCTGTGTGATCTTGCTGTTGTAAATATGTCTAACTGATGTCCATGTTTTCAGCGAAGATTATAGACTAAGCACATTCACAATAACATTTAGGTCTCACATTTAGTCATATCAATGGCATAATCAACTAGCGATCAATAATAATAAATCTCAGATGACAACAATTTATCAAAACAATCATGATACAATATGATATATTGGTATCTCGCTAGCCCTTTTTGAGACCACAAAACATAAATGCAGAGCACCTCTAAAGAACAAGGACTGACTAGACATTGTAATTCATGGTAAAAGAGATCCAGTCACAATCATACTCAATATCAATTAATAGCGGAGCATACAAATGACGATGGTGCTCTCTAACTGGTGTTTTTTATAAGAGGATGATGACTCAACAATAAACTAAGATAGATAGGCCCTTCGGAGAGGGAAGCATTGATTTGCAGTGGTGCTAGGGCTCAAGCTTTTAAAACAAGGATGAATAATAATTTTGAGTGGTATGCTTTCATCGTCAACATAACAACCAAGAGATCTTGGTGTCTTCCATGCTAGATACATTATAGGCGATTCCCAAACAGAATGGTAAAGTTTTTACTCCCCCTCCACCAATCAATCACACTCCATGGCGAGCCGAATCCACGGGTATCGTCCATACAAACAACAATCTTGGGGGAGTTTTGTTTCATTATATTTTGATTTGAATTTTGAGCATGCGACTGGGCATCCCGAATACTAGACACTTTCTCATGAATGATAGTGAATCAACACGTATCGTGAGAATAACCCACCTAGCATGGAAAATACTGACAGCCTCCAGTCGCTACATGAGCGATTCGCGCATACAAAACTGAATATTATTTTAAGGTTTAGAGGTTGGCACATGCAAATTTACTTGGAACGGCAGGTAAATACCACATATAGGTAGGTATGGTGGACTCATATGGAACAACTTTGGGTTTAAGGAAGTGGATGCACAAGCAGTATTCCCGCTTAGTACAAGTGAAGGCTAGCAAGAGACTGGGAAGTGACCAACTAGAGAGCGACAACAGTCATAAACATGCATCGAGATTAACCAACATTGAATGCAAGCATGAGTAGGATATAAATCATCATGAACAGAAATATCGTGGAGGCTATGTTGATTTTGTTTCAACTACATGCATGAACATGCGCCAAGTCAAGCCACTTGAATCATTCAGAGGAGGATACCACCCTATCATACTACATCACAACCATTTTAAAATGCATGCTAGCACTCAAGAAAAATCATTATACACTCTTAGCTAATTAAGCATGGCATGAGTAACTATAATCTCTAATTGTCATGGCAAACATGTTTCATCCATAATTGGCTAAATTCAGAACGATGAGCTAATCATATTTACAAAAACAAGATAGGTCGACTTCATACCAGCTTTTCTCCATCTCAATCATTTCATCATATATCGTCATTATTGCCTTTCATTGGCATGACCGAACAGTGTAAATAATAATAAGAGTGCACATGCATTGGAGTAAGCTGGAATCTAGAAACAATAACTCAAAGGAGAAGACAAGGTAATATGGGCTCTCTCATAGATAAACAATAATGCATATGAGAGCCACTCAATATTTTCATCGTGGTCTTCTCCTTACGACCCAAAGAGAGGAAATCTCAAAACAAGAATGAGAAAAACTATTTACATGGGAAAGCTCCCAACAAGCAAAAGAAGAACGAGAAATATTTTTGGGTTTTCTTTTAATTCTACAACTAAACAAACTAGAAGGTAAAGCTAGAACCAATTTTTTGGTTTTTCTCAGGGTTAATTAGGCACACAAGAATAAAGCGGAAAGAGGAAATAAACAACCATGGATAATACAATGGAAAAGTATAAGCACCGACTACTAAGATGAATGTGTGAACATGAATGTATTGTCGGTGAGAAATATGTACTCCCCCAAGATTAGGCTTTTGTCCTAAGTTGGTCTAGGGCCATGGCTGGCCCAGATAATACCCAAACTCATAATTGGGGTTGTACTGGGTTACGGCGGCTACTGCCTGAACAGTTGCAGCGTGGAGGCGAGCGGCTTCCACCTCTCTCTCATACTCGTTTCCCTCCTCTCTGGTTATAAAGTGTCTCCGTTTTTCCTGAAAGTTAAAGAAGGCAGGATTAGGAAGGGTAATATGGACCACATGTTGTCTATCAAAAATTAGTCGGAACATGAGGGACTGTTTGTTCCTCTCAAGAAACTGGTAGTGCACCAGAGCCTCATAATCAAGGAAAGCAGGTGGTAACTCAATATCATTCCTTTTATGGGTACCCCAAGATAATTAGCTACGCGAGTGGCATAAATCCCACCAAAGAAATCTCCATCCTTAGCATTTTTATGTAGCCTCCTAGCAATAATAGCCCCCAAGTTATATCGTCTATCACCCATTACCGCACTCTTAAGGATACTAAGATCAGGTACACAAAGGTGGCTATGATCATGGTTACCATTAGTACATCTACCTGTGAAGAGAGCAAAATAATCCATAGCGGGAAAGTGAATGCTCCCCAAGGTAGCCTGTCTAATGTTTCTAGTTTCTTCTAAAGTGATGCTAGCAAGAAAAACATTATATTCAGTTTTGTGAGGATCACTATGTCTACCCCATTGCGGAAGTTTGCATGCATCATTAAAATCTTCTAGGTCCATGATAAATGATTTATCATAAAGATCAAACAGGACATAATGCATATTACGCCTAGATGAAAATTCAAACCTCCGCATGAAGGAATCAGTGAGTTGATAATATTGCTTGCATTGGTCTGAAACGAAATCCTCAAGGTCAGCATTTTGGATGTATGCATAAAATTCTTCCTTGAAACCGGCATGAACCATGAATTGATCCGACGGCCATTCACAAGGCCGCACTTGAGCTTCCCTCAATGGATCAAAGTCGGCCTCTCATATCGAGGGTCTCAGGGCCTTCTTGATCGAGGAACCACCTTGGTATATTCTCCTCAACATCTTTCTTTTTTTGAAAAATTTCTGAAATTTTTAGTGCCTTAAAATAAAGGTGAACAAAACTTATAGCAACTACTCCCACAAGCACCTAGAGGCTATATCATGCATCAAAACTACTTGGGACTATACAAATCTGACATGCAAGCTCAAGAACATGATCACCACAACAACTAAAATTTGCAAAATATAAAGCTCTAGAAAAAAACTAATTGGACCATTGGAGGAGTCACATACCAAAGTTCAATCCCCCAAAACAGTTTTACAAATCAAGCTTTGCACAAGGAGATCGAAAATGGTAGCAAAATGAGCTAGAACACGGGTTTGAGCAATGGTGGGATTTTTTCTGGAGGAAGATGAAGTGGATGGGTTCTGGAATAAGCGAGGGGGCCTACGTGGGACCCACAAGCGAGGGGGCGTGCCCAGGGGGGTGGGTGCGCCCTATAGGCTTGTGGCCCACTGGTGCAGCCCCCTGATGTGTTCTCAGTGCCTAAAATTCTTAAATATTCCAGAAAAAATCATACGACATTTTCAGTGCATTTGGAGAACTTTGATTTTCAGGTCATTTTTTATTGCACGGATAAACCAGAAAACAAAAAATAATAGCATTTTTACTTTATTAAATCTAAATAACAAAAAGTTAAAGTTGGGTGCAGAAGGTTGTGCCTCCTAAATTCATCCATCTCATGCTCATAAAAAAGAATCCATCAATAAGGTAGATCAAGTCTTATTGACAAACTTTTTTTGAATGGCACGGAACCGCAGAATTTTCGAATAACACTAGGTTACCTCAATGGGGATATGCATGTACCCAACAATAAGTATATCATATTTCTTTTTGGCAATAGGGAGAGGGAATTCAAAACCTCCAATAACAATCATTGGAATTTTTCCAATGGAGCTGATACTATGAACTTGAGGTTGCTTCTCCGGAAAGTGTACCGTATGCTCATTACCATTAGCATGAAAAGTAACATAGCCCTAGTTGCAATCAATAACAGCCCCTGCAGTATTCAAAAAGGGTCTACCAAGGATGATCGACATACTGTCGTCCTCGGGAATATCAAGAATAACAAAGTCCCTTAGGATAGTAACATTTGCAACTACGACAGGTACATCCTCGCAAATACCGATGCTAAAGTGGTTGATTTATCAGTCATTTGCAAAGAGATTTCAGTAGGTGTCAACTTATTCAAATCAAGTCTAGGATACAACGAGAAAGGCATAACACTAACACCAGCTCCAAGGTAAAATAAAGCAGTTTTAACATAATTTCCTTTAATAGAGCATGGTATAGTAGGTATTCCTAGATCTCCTAATTTATTTGGTATTCCACCCTTAAAAGTGTAATTAGCAAGCATAGTGGAAATCTCATCTTCCGATATCTTTCTTTTATTAGTCACAATATTTTTCATATACTTAGCATAATGAGACATTTTTAGAATATCAGTCAAGCGCATACGCAAAAAGATAGGTCTAAGAATTTCAACAAAGCGCTGAAAATCCTCATCATCCTTTTTCTTGGATGGTTTAGGAGGAAAGGGCATGGGTTTCTGAACCGATGGTTGTCTTTCTTTACCATGCTTCCTAGCAACAAAGTCTCTTTTATTATATCTTTTATTCTTAGGTTGTGGGTTATCAAGATAAATAGCAGGTTCAATCTCCACATCATTATCATTACTAGGTTGAGCGTCAACATGAACATCATCATCTATAGTGTCATTTGGCTCATGTTCATTACCAGATTGTGTTTCAGCATCAGAAATAGAAATATCGTGTGGGTTCTCAGGTGTATATATAACAGGTTCACTAGCAGCATGCAAAATCCTATCATCATTCTTTTTCCTTTTATTACTGGGGCGACTAGGTGCATCAGTATTAGTTCTCTGAGAATCTTGCTCAATTCTCTTGGATGGCCCTCAGGATACAAAGGTTCCTGAGTCATTTTACCACCTCTAGTCACAACTCTAACAGAATGATCATTGTTCTTACCATTCATCTGATTAAGAAAATCATTTTTTGCCTTAAGTGCTTGTTCTACTTGAATAGTTACCATGGAAGCATGTATACTAATAAGCTTAAGGTCATTGATAGTTCTACTCATATAATTTCCTAAGCGATCAAGCATGTAAGCATTATGTTTCAATTGTCTACTAACATAAGCATTGAAATTTTCTTGCTTAACAATAAAATTATCAAACGCACACAAGCATTGGCTAGCAGACTTATCATACGGAATATCACCTTCATCAAATCTACGGAGAGAATTTACCTCTACTACCCGTGTTGGGTTATCAACACAATGTATTTCTCCAATAGGTGGTAGATTCTTAACATCTTCAGCCTTAATACTGTTTTCTTTCATAGATTTCTTTGCCTCTTGCATATCTTCAGGACTGAGGAATAGAATACCTCTTTTCTTTGGAGTTGGCTTTGGAGGTGGTTCGGGAATAGCCCAATCATTATCATTGCTCAATATATTATTCAGTAGTAGTTCAGCTTGTTCAACAGTTCATTCCCTGAAAACACAACCAGCACAACTATCTAGGTGGTCCCTAGAAGCATCGGTTAGTCCATTATAAAAGATATCAAGTATTTCGTTTTTCTTGAGAGGATGATCAGGCAAAGCATTAAGTAATTGGAGAAGCCTCCCCCAAGCTTGCGGGAGACTCTCTTCTTTAATTTGCACGAAGTTAAATATTTCCTGCAAGGCAGCTTGTTTCTTATGGGTAGGAAAATATTTTTCAGAGAAGTAATATATCACATCCTGGGAACTACGCACACAACCAGGAGAAAGAGAATTAAACCATATCTTAGCATCACCCTTTAATGAGAAAGGAAATAACTTAAGAATATAGTAATAATGAATTTTTTCCTCATGAGTAAATAGGGTGGCTATATCATTCAATTTAGTAAGATGTGACACAGCAGTATCAGATTCACAGTCATGGAAAGGATCAGATTCAACCAAAGTAATTAACCCAGGATCTACAAAGAATTTGTAATCCTTATCTGTAACAAAGATAGGTGAAGTAGCAAACTTAGGATCATATTGCATTCTAGCATTCATAGATTTTTCCTTCCACTTGCAAAGAAGTTTCTTAAGATCATCTCTATCCTTACAAGCAAGAAAGTCCCTAGCTACCTCTACCTCCATTACATAACCCTTAGGTATATTAGGCAATTCATATCTAGGAGAGCTAGGTCTAGCAGGTGTCTCATAGTGTTCAGTTTCAATAATTTCATCAATTTCAATAATATCATCAGTTTCAGCATTGACTCTAGCAATTTGTTCATCAAGAAATTCACCCAGTGGCACAGTATTATCAAGCAAAGTATCATCATAAGCATCATGCATAGTAGAAGTGGCATGATCAATTACTTGCGACATATCAGAATCAATAGCAGGTGGTGGTGTCGCAAATTTACTCATAACAGAAGGTGAATCAAGTGCAGAGCTAGATGGCAGTTCCTTACCTTCCCTCATAGTAGAGGGATAGATCTTCGTTTTTGGGTCTTTCAGATTCTTCATAGTGATCAACAGATATAAATCCCAAGTGACTCAGAGAATAGAGCTATGCTCCCCAGCAACAACGCCAGAAAAAGGTCTTGATACCCCCACAACTATAGGGGATCGCAATAGTTTTTGAGGGTAGAGTATTCAACCCAAATTTATTGATTCGACACAAGGGGAGCCAAAGAATATTCTTGAGTATTAGCAGATGAGTTGTCCATTCAACCACACCTGAAAGACTTAGTATCTGCAACAAAGTATTTAGTAGCAAAGTAGTGTGGAAGTAACGGTAACGATGGCAAAAGTGACAGTAGCAGTTTTGTAGGGATTGTAACAGTAGCAACGGGAAAGTAACTTAGCAAAGATCAATATGTGAAAAGCTCATTGGCAATGGAGCAGTAATGGATAATTATGTCGGATGGCATTCATCATGCAACGGTCATAACATAGGGTGACACAGAACTAGCTCCAATTCATCAGTATAATGTAGGCATGTATTCCATATATAATCATACGTGCTTATGGAAAAGAACTGGCATGACATCTTTTGTCCTACCCTCCCGCTGATGAGGACATCCCTGCTAATGCTACACCCACAACTCCGACTGCTATACATATAGGACCAATTACTAGAGCTCGCGCACGTCAATTGAATTATCAGGTACTTTCGTTTCTTGCAAATCCTTCTAATATTCATGAACATATGATGCTGCCTAAATTAGATACTTTTGTTTTACTTATGAATGAAGGACCTGGCATGGACAAGAAGGATGACCATGGGAGCGGATCAAGCATGGAGAAGAAGGTGCGCGCGCGGGAAAGAACAATGGAGCTTCCAGTGATGATTTTCGCACTTTGAAGCCACCATAATGGGAGCAAGAAGCCTTGCACGAAATATGCATGATGCTACTTTATAAAATTCGTCCCTAGGCTAATATAGGTGCTGCGCCACCTTATTGTTGGGCCAGGCCCATGTAATTTCGAAATACCATATTATAGGCTGTTTTTAGAGTCCGTGTGTATGGGGACACTGAGTTAAGGTCGGTTTCGGACCCCTCCTCCAAAGGGCCATGAAATTCCCCTCTATTCCCCCATATATACAGCCCTTAGGGCGTCGTTTTAGGGTTGGGTTTTGTTTAGATTACAAGTTCGCCATAGCTGCAACTTCGCGTTCTTTGTTTGTGTTCCACGACCAGACAAAGGCGTCACGAACCCCACTTCATCATTTAAACTTTCCTCTTATATTCGCAATATCCAGATTGCAATCTTAGTTTCTTGCTTGTTCTTCGTTTGCGTGCAGGAAACAGACCCTCATGGTCAGGTTGATCATGCTCCGGTGTGGTCAATAACCTCTCGGAGTTGGTTTAGCGATTGCTAAGGCGGGGCGTCATCACACGTTCGTAGTCGGATCGTCAAAGTCTACTCCACCAAAAATGATAGCCACCATGTCATCGAAAGACAGGGACAACTCCGCCTCTATCAAGTGGTATTAGATTTCTAGGTTGCTCGGTGAGATTTTACCAGTTTTCGTAGTTTAGATCACATCTGTTCTTCATACCTTTAGTCCACGAAAAGCCACAAAAAAATTAGGGTTAGATCATCATATCCGAACCAATCTGAGCCTTTGCATAGTCTTTTCAGTATTTTGCCGTGTTGAATTTGCGGTTACATCGTCGTGTCGAGTTGCTGGTCTTAGTGTCTAGTCCTTTAGAGTTTCGAGTTCTATTCACATGTTGTCACGCCGCCACCGCATCGTCTTCATAGTTGCCATATACCACCACCATCACCGCTACCATATATCACCACCCACCATCACTATCCATTGGTGTCCATATATACCACCACACATCTGCCACCAATTTGAGTCCAACTTGTTTTAGGTTTAGTTTCGAGATCCTTTTGATTTCGGATTCTTGTTTTGCTACCTGTGTAGGTGTCGGGAAAAAAAGAGTCTGGCACGCTTTGCAGAGCATGTTTTGGCCCAAAAAACATTCGGCTGAAAATATTTTTTCCCTATCTTGATTTTAGGTTCTTCGGAGCGTTTTGAGACACTTGCCATCATAGTGATTTTTGTCGAAATTTTTGGTCGTCGCAGCCCCCGAATTGCTCCAGAAAAAAATTTGGTCCAACAAATTTTGTGCCCATCTTGCTTATACGACGTGGGAAGAGTTTTGAGACACTCGCCATTGTAGTGATTTTTTGAGCAAAAAAAAAGAGCGCCAAATAAAAGAGGCGCCAAAAAAACGAAAAAAATCAGAGTGTGTTTTTCCCTTGATTACGTGTAGCGTCGTGATTTTGTTGGTGTTTTAGGCTCGCGTCTCTAGTACGGTCTAGCCTAGGACCAGCACAGTACCGTCGTTGAGCGTTTATTCAACCTTGCATCTCTGAATTGATTATTGCTAACCCTTTTTGCTACCATATTATAAGCCATCCCAGCTTCACATACATCTACGTCGTGTGTTTGACACCACCTGGCAATCGCTCTATCCAAGCTTTGAGAGTTTTGACTACAATGGTTGTCGATCACCGCCTGCTACTGGGTAAGAACTGGTAAGAATTTGAGATTCGCTTAAAGGATTTGTGACAAACCACCACCACCACGTCCCAGTAGTCTGTAGGTTTCATATTCTCATGTGTTTCCTATTTCTGCTAACCATGTCAGAATCACACGACGACATGAGCGATTGGGAGAGCATGACCAACAAAGCGCTCTATGATAAATTTCAGCAAATGATGGCTGACCAGGTACAAGACTTCGTGACCAATTTTGGAGAGGCCATGGAGAAGCTCGATGGTTTGGAGAAGACATTCGACGCCAAGATGGACGCCAAGTTCAATGAGGTGCTTGCCCGTCTACCACCACCAGCTGCAGCTCCTATCCCTTTCGAACGACGAGCGCGATGTGTGCCTCTCGGCCAAGCCCAACATACTGGTAGTGTTGATACTGCTTCTACTTCTGTGGCTCCTTCTGCTACTATCCTTGAGCAGGTTGAAGATTATGAGGGTGATTACGATGATGAGGGAGAGGTTGCTCCAGATCAGCCTCAGGGGCAACCACCACGATACGCACCAGGTCGACCACATGGCTACAACCGTGTAGGGCTGCACCACCCCCTCGGGTACGGGATCATGACCATCTCCCAAAACTTAAATTGAATATTCCGACGTTTGAGGGTAGATATGTTCCTGATATATATCTTACATGGGAGTTAGAAACAGAACAATGTTTTACATGCTTACAATTTCCTGAGGATAGACGTGTTGCTGCTGCTGTTTGTTCATTCACTAGTTTTGCTTGTCTTTGGTGGTGAGAACATTGTATAATACACCATGCTAATATTCCAACTACTTGGGCTGCTTTGAAAACTGCTATGCGTAATCGTTGGGTGCCACCTTATTATCAACGTGAATTGCTTCAAAATTTGCAGCGTTTAAGACAAGGAATTTTTTTTGTAGAAGAGTATTATCAGGAATTACAAACTGGCATGATTAGATGTGGTATTGTTGAGGAGAATGAAGCTATGCTTGCACATTTTATGGGTGGATTAAATAGAGAGATTCAGACTATTCTAGAGTATAAGGAGTATAACACTATCACTCATTTATTTCATCTTGCTTGCAAAGCTGAACGTGAAGTGCAGGATCGACAGGCAATGGCGAGAACTACTTTTTCTGCAGGTCGCACTTCATCATGGACGGCACATATCTCCTCTAATTCCGCACGTCCTGCTGCAACACCACCTACTTCCACCTCCAACTCCAACCGCGATACCAGGAAACAGGCTCCTACTCCACCCTCTACGAAGAGCACACCTTCTGGGCCTGCACAGAGCTCTTCTTCATCTATTGCATCCACAGGGCAAATACATGAGGTTATATGCCGTCGTTGCAAGGGGGGAGGTCACTTTGCGAGAGAATGCCCTTCCAAGCGTGTAATGATTGTTACTGAGGATGGTGGATATGCGTCCGCTAGTGATTATGATGAGGAGACTTTGGCTCTCATTGCAAGTGAAGAACAGGGTGGCGAGGATGCAGAACTAGAGACACACTACATGGCTGCTGATTACGCTAACAGGTATGAAAGTTTAGTTGCTCAATGTGTTCTCAGTGTGCAGGTTACACAGGCTGAGCAAAATCAGAGGCACAACTTGTTCCACACAAAGGGAGTTGTGAAGGAGCGTTCTGTTCGCGTCATCATCGATGGAGGGAGTTGCAATAACTTGGCTAGCATGGAGATGGTGGAGAAGCTGTCTCTAACCACCAGACCACATCCTCATCCTGATTACATCCAATGGTTCAACAATAGTGGCAAGGTTAAGGTAACACGTACTGTTCGTGTGCATTTTAGCATTGCTACATATTCTGATTATGTGGATTGTGATGTGGTACCCATGCAAGCATGTTCGGTTCTACTTGGTAGGCCATGGCAGTTTGATAAAAATTCTGTACACCATGGTAGGACAAATCAGTATACTCTTTTTCATAAGGATCAAAATATCACTTTGCTTCCTATGTCTCCGGAACATATTATGAAAGATGACATTGCGAGAGCTAGTAAAGCAAAACAGGAGAAAAATAAGAGTGAAAATCAGATTATAGCACAGGAATTTGAGCAACACCATAAGCATAATAAACCATCATCTAATGTTGCATCCGAAATAAAATTGAAGAGCGGATGTTTACTTGCTACTAAATCTGATATTAATGATTTGGATGTTGCTACATCTGTTTGCTATGCTTTTGTATGCAAAGAGGTATTATTTTCATTCGAGGACATGCCTCCCTCTTTGCCTCCTGCTATCATTAACATTTTGCAGGAGTTTGCTCACGTCTTCCCACAAGACGTGCCACCGAGATTACCACCTATTCACGGGATTGAGCATCAGATTGACTTAATTCCCGGTGCATCCCTACCCAACCGTGCGCCATATCGTACCAATCCAGAGGAGACAAAGGAGATTATGCGTCAAGTACAGGAGCTGCTTGACAAAGGTTATATACGTGAATCCCTTAGTCCTTGTGTTGTTCCTATTATTCTAGTGCCTAAAAAGGATGGTACATCACGCATGTGTGTGGATTGTAGAGGCATTAATAATATTACTATTCGTTATCGTCATCCTATTCCTACACTAGATGATATGCTTGATGAATTAAGTGGTTCTACAATTTTCTCCAAAGTTGATTTGTGTAGTGGATACCATCAAATTCGTATGAAATTGGGAGATGAATGGAAAACAACATTTAAAACTAAGTTTGGATTATATGAGTGGTTAGTCATGCCTTTTGGGTTAACTAATGCACCTAGCACTTTCATGAGATTAATGAACGAGGTTTTACGTGCTTTCATTGGACGATTTGTGGTAGTCTATTTTGATGATATATTGATTTTTAGTAGATCTTTGGAGGAACATTTGGAACATCTACGTGCTGTTTTTATTGCTCTACGTGATGCACGTTTGTTTGGTAACCTTGGGAAGTGCACCTTTTGCACCGATCGAGTACCTTTTCTTGGCTATGTTCTTACTCCATAGGGAATTGAAGTTGATAAAGCCAAGATTGAAGCTATTGAGAGTTGGCCGCAGCCCAAAACGGTCACACAAGTGAGGAGTTTTCTTGGCCTCGCTGGTTTCTATAGGCGTTTTGTGAGAGAATTCAGCACCATTGCTGCGCCTCTCAATGAGCTTACAAAGAAGGACATGCCTTTTTCTTCGGGTACCGCACGGAAGAAGCCTTCACGGTCTTGAAAGATAAGTTAACACATGCTCCTTTACTCCAACTTCCTGATTTTAATAAGACTTTCGAGCTTGAATGTGATGCTAGTGGAATTGGGTTAGGAGGTGTGTTATTACAAGATGGTAAACCTGTTGCGTACTTTTCTAAAAAATTGAGTGGGCCTAGTGTGAATTATTCTACTTATGATAAGGAATTATATGCGCTTGTTCAGACTTTGGAAACATGGCAACATTATTTATGGCCCAAAGAATTTGTTATACATTCTGATCATGAATCTTTGAAACATATTAAAAGTCAAGCAAAACTGAACCGTAGACATGCTAAATGGGTTGAATTCATTGAGACTTTCCCTTATGTCATTAAACACAAGAAGGGTAAACAAAATGTTATTGATGTTGCTTTGTCTCATCGTTATACTATGCTTTCACAACTTGACTTTAAAATATTTGGTTTGGAGACCATCAAAGATCAATATGTGCATGATGCTGAATTTAGAGATGTGTTGCAGCATTGTAAAGAAGGGAGAACATGGAACAAGTTCATTTTTAGTGATGGATTTGTGTTCCGTGCTAACAAGCTATGCATTCCAGCTAGCTCCGTTCGACTTTTCTTGTTACAGGAGGCACACGGAGGAGGATTAATGGTACACTTTGGCGTGAAGAAGATGGAGGATGTACTTTCTACACATTTCTTTTGGACAAAGATGAGATGGGATGTTGAGCGTTTTGTTTCTCGCTGCACTACATGTCAAAAACCTAAGTCACGACTCAATCCTCATGGTTTATATATTCCTTTGCCTGTACCTAGTGTTCCTTGGGAGGATATATCTATGGACTTTGTTTTAGGTTTACCTCGAACTAAGAAGGGGAGGGATAGCATATTTGTTGTCATGGATAGATTTTCCAAAATGGCACACTTTATACCATGTCATAAAAGTGATGATGATGCTCATGTTGCTGATTTGTTCTTTCGTGAAATTATTTGGTTGCATGGTGTGCCAAATACAATTGTTTCAGATCGTGATGCTAAATTTCTTAGCCACTTTTGGAGATGTTTATGGGCTAAGTTGGGGACTAAACTACTTTTTAGTACTACATGTCATCCCCAAACTAATGGCCAAACGGAAGTAGTCAATAGATCATTGTCTACTATGCTTAGGGTTGTGTTGAAGAATAACCTGAAAATGTGGGAAGAATGCTTGCCTCATATTGAATTTTCTTATAATCGTTCGCTACATTCTACCACTAAGATGTGCCCTTTTGAAGTTGTGTATGGTTTCTTACCTCGTGCACCTACTGATGTTTTGCCTCTTCCATCTTCGGAGAAGGTTAATTTTGATGCTAAAGAACGTGCTGAGTTGATATTAAAGATGGATGAGTTAACGAAGGAAAACATTGAGCGTATGAATGCTAAATACAAAATTGCTGGAGATAAGGGTAGAAAACATGTTGTCTTTGCACCTGGAGATCTTGTTTGGTTACATTTGCGTAAGAATAGATTTCTTGATTTGCGCAAGTCAAAGCTAATGCCACGTGCTGATGGTCCTTTTAAGGTGTTAGAGAAAATAAATGATAATGCATATAAACTTGAGCTGCCTGTAGAGTTTGGGGTTAGCCCCACTTTTAATATTGCATATTTGAAGCCTTATTTGGGTGAGGAAGATGAGCTATACATACAGGACCAATTACTAGAGCTCGCTCACATCAATTGAATTATCAGGTACATTCATATCTTGCAAATCCTTCTAATATTCATGAACATATGATGTTGCCTAAATTAGATACTTTTGTTTTACTTATGAATGAAGGACCTGGCATGGACAAGAAGGATGACCATGGGAGCAGGATCAAGCATGGAGAAGAAGGTGCGCACGTGGGAAAGAACAATGGAGCTTCTAGTGATGATTTTTGCACTTTGAAGCCACCATAATGGGAGCAAGAAGCCTTGGACGAAATATGCATGATGCTACTTTATAAAATTCGTCCCTAGGCTAATATAGGTGCTGCGCCACCTTATTGTTGGGCCAGGCCCATGTAATTTCGAGATACCATATTATAGGTTGTTTTTAGAGTCTGTATGTATGGGGAAACTGAGTTAAGGTCAGTTTCTTACCCCTCCTCCAAGAGGCGACAAAATTCCCCTCTATTCCCCATATATACAGCCCTTATGGCGTCGTTTTAGGGTTGGGTTTTGTTTATATTACAAGTTCGCCATAGCTGCAACTTCGCGTTCTTCATTTGTGTTCCACGACCAGACAAAGGCGTCACAGAACCCCACTTCATCAATAAAGCTTTTCCTCTTATATTCGCAATATCCAGATTGCAATCTTAGTTTCTTGCTTGTTCTTCATTTGCGTGCAGGAAACAGACCCTCATGGTTAGGTTGATCGTGCTCCAGCATGGTCAATAACCTCTCGGACTTGGTTTAGCGATTTCTAAGGCGCGACGTCATCACACGTTCGTAGTCGGATCGTCAAAGTCTACTCCACCAAAAACGATAGCCACCATCTCATCGAAAGACAGGGACAACTCTGCCTCTATCACCCGCGGCAGCAGGGTCCTAGTGGAAACTAAGGGGTATTAAGGCCTCCTTTTAATAGAGAACCGGACCAAAGCATTAGCACTTAGTGAATACATGAACTCCTCAAACTACGGTAATCACCGAAAAGAATCCCAGTTATTGTCACCCTGGGGGATGCGGATCATAACTCATAATAGGTATCTACAACTTGCAAGATAGGATCAAGAACACATATATATTCATGAAAGCATAATAGGTTAAGATCTGAAATCATGGCACTTGGGCTTTGGTAGCAAGCATTAAGCATAGCAAAGTCATAGGAACATCAATCTCAGAACATAATGGATACTAGGGATCAAACCCTAACAAAACTAACTCGATTACATGGTAAATCTCATCCAACCCATCACCGTCTAGCAAGACTATGATGGGATTACTCAAGAATGGCGGAGAGCATCATGAAGTTGATGATGAAGGATGGTTGGTGATGATGACGGCATAGATTTCCCCTCTCGAGAGCCCAAAACAGACTCCAGATCGGCCCTCCCGAGGAAGAACAGGAGGTGGCGGCGGCTCCGTATCGTGAAACATGATGAACTCTTCTCTTTGATTTTTTCTCCCTGAATAGGAACATATAGAGTTGGAATTGAGGTCGGAGGAGCTGCAGGGGGCCCACGAGCTTGCAGGGCGCCCCCCTGTCTTGTGGCCAGGTGGTGGACCCCCTCCGGTTTATTCTTTCGCGAATAATTTTTATTAATTCTAAAAACATTCTCCATAAATTTTCAGGTCAATCCGAGAACTTTTATTTCTGCCCAAAAATAACACCAAGGCAATTTTGGTGAAAACATCATCGGTCCGGGTTAGTTCCATTCAAATCATGCAAATTAGAGTCCAAAACATGAGCAAAAGAGTTTGGAAAAGTAGATATCATGGAGACGTAGGGATCAAAATCATGCAAATGCAAGATTGCGTCAAAGGGAAAGAGGCTCCTATACTCTTGAATAAAAGTGCATTAGAAATAAAGGCAAGTTCACGATATTAATCCTAGGCAAACATCCTTGGTACAAATGTCACAGGAATAGAATTTTAACGGTTCAGGGTCACGGCATTGTCCTTGTCGGAGAGTGGAGCGACTTATATGTCCATTTTGCATCCTGATTTCTTATAACTATCTACTTCATTCTTGTCCATTATTCCCCATTATTACACAATTCTTATGCCTTTTCTCTCCGAATATGCAAGGTACATCAGAAGGAGGGAAATATTAGGAAACTTGAATTCTGGACCGGAAAACCGAGAAAAAGGTAGAAAAATCACTAGACTCCAGATGACTTGAAACTTCATGGAGAATATTTTTGGAATATTTAAGAATTTTTGGGACAAAAATATACCAGAGGGGGGCCACCAGCAGGCCACAAGGCAACAGGGCGTGACCCCCCTTGGGCCGCCCCCTGATAGCTTGTGAGGGCCCTGCTGGCCTTGTGACGTCCCTCTTCTCCTATATGGTGAGTTTTACCCTAGAAAAAATCATAAGCAACCTTTCGGGAGGAAGCACCACCGTCTTGAGGCGGAAACCTGGGCAAAGGCCCTTTTGCACTCCGATAGTCAAATTCTGTTGGGAAATTCCTCTCCGGGAGGGGGAGATCGAAGCCATCATCATCACCAGCGCCCCCTCCTTCTTGGGAGGACCAATCTTACTCAACATATTCACCATCTCCATCTCATCTCCAACCTTAGTTCATCTGTTGTATTCAATCTTTGTCCCAAAACCTCAGATTGGTACACGTTGGTTACTAGTTGTATTGATTAAATCTTGTAGTTGATGCTTGTTGGATTACTTGGTGGAAGATGTTATGTTCAGATCCTTAATATTTATTATTATACCGCCGATCTTTAACATGTTCATGAGGTGTGAGTAGTTACTATTGTTCCTGAGTACATGGGAGAATTATTGTGAGAAGTAATCTTGTGAAGTTGGTATTCGTTCGATATTTCGATGATATGTATGTTGTTACTTGTCTTTGTGGTGTCATGTGAATGTCGACTACATGAAACTTCCCCAGGTTATGGGCCTAAGGGAAATGATTGTGTAGTAACAAGTAGATGATGGGTTGCTAGAGTGATAGAAGCTTAAACTCCAGTTTATGCGTTGCTTCATAAGGGGCTGATTTGGATCCACACATTTCATGCTATGGTTAGATTTATCTTACTTCATCTTTCAAAGTTGTGGATTCTTGTGAGAGGGGGTAATCATAAGTAGGTTGTTAGTTCAAGTAAGAACAACACCTTAGCACTATTCCACCCACATGTCAAATTATCAAAGTAGCGAACATGAATCAATTGAACATGATGAATATGACGAGACAGAAATTCCCATGTGTCCTCGGGAGTGCTTGCTTAATATAAGAGTTCTTTCAGGCATGTCCTTTGCTACAAAAAGGATTGGGCTACCTTCCTGCACCTTTGTTACGATTGTCACTTGTTACTTGTTACGAATTATCTTGCTACAAAACTATCTAGTATTGTTACTCACAACACTTGCAGAGAATACCTTGATGAAAACCGCTTGCCATTTCTTTCTGCTCCTCGTTGGGTTCAACACTCTTACTTATCGAAAGGACTACGATTGATCCCTTATACTTGTGCATCAGTAGCAACGAGTGCATCAAGTCACTGGTTTCGAAGCCTTTCGGCGGCCTGGACGGTTCCTTGGTCAGGACGAGCCCGGTGTTGTGGTAGGCGACCTTCACCAAAACCTTGTGGAGGACTACGCAACACAGCTAGCGACAACCTTGAGGGAAATTGTCTGCCCGTCCCGCCTCGTACTTCTCCAGGGCATCGACAAGCCTCCAGAAGAAGATAGACAGCCTCGCACTCGCCATTTCCGAGCAGTCATTGGAGAAGTCGCACTCCTGAAAGCCCATCTTCACTAGCTGGGTGGAGAGCTTCTCGGCAAAGTCGACAAGTTGCGTCATCTATAGACGAACGGCCTCTTGGAGTTCATTGGAGGAGCACGCAGCAGAAGCAAACAAGGCCTTCTCCTTCTCAAGCTCCTCGAGCAGGGTAGGCTCTCTGGCCTGAGCGGCCTTGAGGCTGTCCTCATGGGCGCTCACCCTCGAGCACAAGTCGGAGCTAGTGGTCGCGGCGGCCTCCAGGTCCCTGGCCTTGCCATCAAGCGCAACATGCAAATTGGACAAGGTTTGAGTGACCTTCTAGACCTCCTCCTCCAGCCTCAAGATCTATCCAGAAGCGGTGAGGTCCAGCTCTGTTGGGGGCACGGATGCACACGATCACCTATGGCACTAGAGGTCCCTTTGTGGTTCATCAAGGGGGTTCACGTTGCACAAAGAGCGGAGAGCATGAGACAACGCAACGATCAGGACACTGTCAATTTTACCCAGGTTTGGGACGCTGCTAAGCGTAAAACCATACTCCTACTTTTTGTGGATTGATTATAGGAACACGAAGAACACGCAGCGCTCAATCCCGGCAAGGGTTGTCATCGGGGAGAGCTTACGCAAGTGCAAGTTTCCAGAAGTCCGAATCCTAAGTTAGGTTACCTCGGGACACCTTTTATAGTGCAAGGGTGTACCACAATGAAAAAACAGTCATTATCTATCGATTAGATAGCTTAGCTGAGCTATCATACCTAACTCTGCCATTTAGGATAGAATACCATGATTACTAGACTTAGTGGCACTCCGGGGTGCGTCTCCGGCAAGCTCTCGCCACCGCCTATCTAGTCGTTGCTTAGGGTCTTGACATGCTGCTGGACGGGTGTCAACTTGGTATAATCTGCCTTCCGGTGCCTCGCCACGTGCTTAGCGAGAGCTACTTAGCCGGTTGAGGCTTCGACACCGCATCAACAAGTGACTGGCATTGCGATGCGGTGGAGCGGTGGCTGGTTAGCTCGTGCTTGCCAGGGGATGGCTTGCCTGGTTTTCCTGAGATGTGCGCGCCTCTGTCCCCAACAGGCTCCGGGGACGCGAATGGCGTGCTTTGGGCCCTAGATGGGCTGTTGTGCTGGTGTTACCATTGTTTGCTTGGCCCTCTGCAGGTTGTTGCTGCCGGGATCTGGTTCTTGAATGCTGCTTGGTGGTGTGGTAGCTTTTCTCGACGTGCTTTGCTCGTGAAGGTCGGAGGCTTACTAACTGTGCGCAAGTCAGGGGTTGAACACCCTTGTTTGTATACCCTAAAAAGCTCTAGCTGCTGCACCTTGGTCTCCAACTCGGCCTTGGTGGACTGGGCGACCTCGGCAGCATTCACGGCCTACTGGAGCTTGTTGGTATATTCAGTCGCTTGCTTCTAGAGTGTAGCTTTATGTTCTAGCTCCAGGACCTGAACCTGCCTACCAGTTCAACCCCAGGCTTATCGGCAAGATTTTTCTCATTGGCCGCAAGCTCTTATTCGTGATAATCAAGGGAGATCTTGCACGCCTTCAGATCTGCATCCTGGTTGGCGATATCATTGTCGGCCTCCCGCCATGTCTTCTCAGCTTTGGCCCGCCGGTTGATGAACTTGGCCTCTATCGTGGTTTTGTCACGACCGATGTCCTCGTGAGAGAACTTAAGCGTGAGGCCATCGCAACTAGGTGGCGTCTTGAGAGGGGTTGGTCGTAATAGAGAGAGGCGAGTTTTACCTAGGTTTGGCCCCTCCGACGAAGGTAAGAGCTTATGTCCTGCTTTGTGTGTATTGATGATGATGATCTCGATTACAAGGGTGCTCTTTTGCTACATCTAGTCTTGAGGGTTTATAATATGTCTATCTCAAATCACTTAATCCCCCCTCTTGGGCGCCTTGCCCCTCCTTAGATAAGTTGAACAGACGGCCTTACACTACAAGTAATATGTCAACTTGTGACCTTCTGGTAGTGACCCTGGAAGAAATGGTCGTAAAACTACGACCATTTGAGACCAATTGGTTGTAAGCTTTTCGGGGGGCTCCTAACACTAAACCATAACAACCATATTGGTCAGAAAGGTCGTAATTTCCTTACACGAATTGGTTGTAAAGCAGACATCATTGGTATGTTGCCTTATTTCTAGCTGATCACGACCAATATAGATGGTCATAGCCTTGTAAATTGTCGTGCATTGCTATGACTAGGCATTACCTTATCAGTTTTGCCTATGTGTCATGTCCATGTGTCAATTGTTGCTCTAGGTTGTGAAGGATCCTACATTTTTGTCATTCCCAAAATTCCCAAAAAAATCTCATAAATTCTTTGGATCATGTCTTCCTCAAATATGTCAAAACACTTCCTTGCCTAGTTCATAAATAATTTAGGAATATTCATTTTCCTATTCCGTTTAGAATAGCACTTTGTGAAGGAAGTGATATTTATAGTTTTTGGATTGCACTAAAAAGTTTGGGCACTCTTTTCTATCCAAATAACCGCCTCATGAAAAAATATAGCTCCATTTGCCTATTAAATCTTCCTCGGCAAATTTCCAAAGTTTCTGTTCAGCTAGAAGCTTTGTGAAGTAAGTACTAGCTAGGCATCTCCTAATGAGCTGAATTTTTTCCACATATTCTATATGCCCATATAATATCTCTCCACAAAATTTGATCCCCATCTAATAATCCATGTCAGCTCACCATCCAATCTTTGTTTCTGGTAATATTTTTAATTTGTGAAGCAACTATATTTTATATTGCTTTATAATTGCTGAATATTTACCATGACATGACCCGGACCATAGAACCTCTGTAAAATAAATTTTATCTGATTTTAATGTAGCCAATTTCCCTCAATACTTTTCCTATTTGTCTGTCAGCGGGGGGCATTATGAAGGATGTACCATTTATATTTATCAAAATGGTATGAAATTTGTACAGTTCCTTCATATGCCCAGATTACCATCCTCCTCCAAATTGCATCTCAATCCAATCATCAATGTGGGCCCAACATCAATTTGTATTTTTTGTCCAGAGAAGAGCATTGTGAAGGAAGTGCCACTTTGGCATGTACAAATGGTATAAAAATTTTATAGTGCCTTCATATGCCCAAATTACTATCCTCCATCAAATTGCAGCTCAATCCATTTATTTATTTGAGCCAAATTTCAGCATTCATATTTCTGTCCAGTGTGGTATTTTGCAAAGCAAGTGCCACTTAGGCTCCTCCATTTGAGAAGAAATTTGGCCAAGGCAGTCTCCTTAGTATATGATCATCCTCAGCTAAAACCCAGGCCCATTGGCCATGTTCATTTCCCCCATCGCTAATCAAACACTTGGTTGCTAATTCATGTTTAAGCTCAGTTTAGTCTTCTCATGAGATTCTTCTGTTGTATTATTCTTCCTAGCACCTACGAGGGAGTGCCCAACCCATCAGACATGCCTAGGTGGCCCAGAACACGTGTCAACGCTAAGGTCACGTGGTGACCACGTGATTGGCATGCCAGCTTGCGTGCTCTGGAGTTGGGTCCATCGTCCACCGTACAAACCTTGATGTTTAGCCACCAAACCATGTATCTATGATTAAATAGATACTTATGTACCTAGAATTTTTTTTGGAAAAAATCATGAGCAAACTATAAGACAGTTGCAGTTCAAATTTGGCCCGCTTCCTACTGAATTGGGGGAAATTTGTCTTTTTCATGAGAGGTGGTTCAAAGCTTTTGACACCCAACCATTTAGTCAATTGTACATTAAACAAGACCTAATATTTTAGAAAATGATTCGGTCCAATTTTTCAACAAATATATGGTAGGTCCTTCACAGAAAAACTCATTTTGGGCACTCAAAAAATGGAAAATGAATTTTCCATCCAAAGAAAATAAGAACTTCCTTAGGCAACAATGTTTGTCATTCCAATATGCATAGTTGTTCACAATATTATTTTATTTTAACAAACTATGCCATGAATGTGGCCATAAGATTGGTCATTTGGGTTGAAAGCTATGAATCTTCACACACGATAGCTCATTTTTTAGATAACTTTTTTAAAATAATCTCCGTATTACAAGTTTATTATTTTCCCTGGTAACTTGGTCACATATAATGACATAATGTCAAGGTTTTTCAATTTTTTTGTTTTTTGAATTTTTTCATGCCCATTTCAAAATGCGGTCAAAACGGCAGGCATGCCCATTCCTAACTAGTGGTTGAATCTTGGAAAGCTTTTCCTGTTTCTGTGATTAAATACATACTTTTGTACCTAGAAAAGATTTTTTCAAAAAATAAAAAGCAATTTATGACCCGGCTGCAGTTCAAATTTGACTTGCTTCCTACTAAATCGAGGGAAATTTGTCTTTTTCACGAGAGGTGGCTCAAAGCTTTTGACACCCAACCCTTTAGTCAATTGTACATTAAATATGGACTAATGTTTTAGAAAAGTGATCTGGTCCAATTTTACAACAAATATATGGTAGGTCCTTCACAAAAAAACTCATTTTGGGCACTTGAAAAATGAAAATGTATTTTCCGTCCAAAGAAAATGAAAAATTCCTTAGGCAACATTATTTGTAATTCTAATATGCACCCTTGTGCATAATATTATATCATTTGAATAGATTATGCCATGAATGTGGCCATAAGATTGATCATTTAGCTTGAAAGCCATGAATCTTCACACATGATAGCTCATTTTTAGAACACTTTTTACAAATATTTTCCGTATTACAAGTTTATTATTTTTTCTCGTAACTTGGTCACATATAATGATACAATGACAAGGTTTTTTAATGTTTTAATTTGTTGAAAAAATTTCATGCCCATTTCAAAATGCGGTCAAAACGGCGAGCATGCCGGTTCCTAGCTAGTGGTTGAATCTTGGAAAACTTTTGGTGTTTCCATAATTTAATATATAATTATGTACCTAAAATTATTTTTGGAAAAAATAAAAAGAAAATTATAAGGCAGTTGTAGTTCAAATTTGACCTGCTTCCAGCTGAATTGGCGGAAATTTGTCTTTTTCACGAGAGGTGGCTCAAATGCTTTTGACACCCAACCATTTGTTCAATTGTACATTAAATATTGTCTAATATTTTATAAAATTAATTTGGTCGAAATTGTCAACAAATATTTGATAAGTTCTTCACAAAAAAACTCATGTTGAGCACTCAAAAAGTGATTCTCTGTAAAAAGAATCATTTATGACAACACGTTTTAAAGTTTTTGTCTTATTCAAAGTTTGTTATTTTTACTGAAGGTAGGTCACATTTGATGACACAATCCAAATGTTTTTCTTTTCTATTAAAATTTATGAATATCCTAGGCCGTAAAATAGCTGCCATGATTTAGCATCTTACTTTTACTAGTTAGTTGCCCGTGCGTTGCAACTGGGACATACAAATTCCGATGGATCAACACCGATCATGGGTAACCTTTATCTTTAGATAGATTCCACATGCACATCAGGTGTTATTGTATATTTTTATATAAAAGCATAATACATATAAATTAGTCTATTTGTTTAACGCATGTCCTCAAATTTTAGTGAACGACTAATCTCAAGATGTTAACTTGCATGTGTGATCATCATCGCCCACTGTCATACCCGCAACACCCTCTGGATGCCTAGCACTCGCTGCACCACCTAGCATCGGACTTCCATTGCACCGAGAACCCTGCCTTGATGACGTCCCCGCCGGTGGCATTCTCGGCAGCCAGCGCATCCGCCATGGCTATGGCCAAGTCGTATGGGACGACCAAAACCAAGTTACACCTGCACACCACCCCTAGGACCACTACATCCTTCGGCGTCGGATGTACGTTGGACAACCTATAGTACAACCACCCCTGACGATGCAGGAATGGCTTCGTAGACTAGCGACAATGACGATTTGGCGCTGGTGCAATTTACGTAGCGTGTAAGGAACCGGTGCTTCTTATGAATCTCCTTCTGCGCCGCCGCCAAGATCGTCTACGGACGGGCGCGATCGAGAGTTATGCAGATAAAAGTGAGTGAAGAATTTCTCGATGAGACATTGAGACTGACTCCTATGTCCTACCACCAATGGCTAGGACCGTGGTCGCGGGCGGACGTGGAGGGGCCAACACGGCCACCGCGGGGGGGGGGGGGACGAGGAGGGGATAGTCAGGGAGAAAAACTGGAGTGGGGAGAGAGATGGGATCGAGATCGACTAAGTGTAGGAGATGAGGATGCCGTGTGTGCCTGGGACATGTGTTCATGAGTCATCGGTTTGTTTTCTGTTTTTTGCCTTTTTCGGGTGAGGATGGGAGAAGCGGCGGGGAGGGGGAGAGCGAACGAGGTTGAACCATCACGACACTTGATTCTGCTTTAATAGTAGAGATAATCGATTATGACCAATTTGAATGGTCATAACGTCATCATAGGAGGTATTGCGTTCTGATTGGTTCAAAAACATCTCACGTGGATCATGGACTAAGCACCCTCCGATGCTCTTGATCCAATGACAGCCCACGTCCCATCCACCAAAGCCAAATCCCAAATGAAAAAGGAAAAGAAAGAGCCCACCCATGCACCCACGTCCCTTCCCTCGTCCCACTCGCCACATCACAGATTCGCCCACGCCCCTCGTGCTCGTCCCCTCCCCTCCCCTCCCCCATCCCCATCCCCTCAAGATCCAGATCTCGATGCCTTGGCAACCGCCTTCAACTCGCCGACCTCCTCCCCGACCGTCGTCTCGGTCGTCCTCGGCCCGATGCTCCGCTCCGCTCGTGCTTGATTTGGATACTTGGATCCAAATTGTTCAGTGACACATTGACGTTACATGTCCATTTCTCCGCCACAATCCCTCATGTCTGGACTATTCACGTGCATTGGCAAGCCCCCCACCCCCGCCGCCGGGGATGCGCGTTGGAGGTGGAGCATGAGGAAGGAGCAGGTCAGCTCAGAGGCTTTGGATTTCATGAGGTATCCCATGCGCATTAGGTAGTAATGGTATATGTACCTAGCGGTTTTGACCACGATTGTTTTCTATTAGGTGCGAAAACAAGGATTCAGCTTCGTTTTAGATGGGAATTACATGTGAGAGATGTTGGATGATGTCTGAAGTGCATATGAATCCCCTTTTCTGATCTGTTTTAGATTAGGAATTGCTTCATTCCCCGTAGTTGAGAGTATAATGCTAGGTTAGTATGCGAAGCATCCTTCACTTTCAATGTAGTGACAGATCGATGCTTATGCCACAATTTTGTACTCTACTACTCTCGCATGAATCATGCATAAGACGTTGTGATGCATTGCAAATATTTTTGGAAATGATGAACATCTTATTGTCATTCAGGGTTTCCGTCGTTGATATCAATCTTTATTGATCTGTCCATTTTATTGTTGCTCCGTTATTGATATGTCCACTTTATTCGTGTTACCTTGTTTCCATTGAGTGAATCTAGTGATATGTAGGATATTGTTTGTTGCTTCTGCCTCTCTGATCGACAGTATCAGGCATTGACACATTAATTAGTCTTTTGGTTACAACAAATCAAATCCACGATTGTGATTTGTTTGTCTTGATTGCCTAGAAAAATAATTCTTAACTGAAAGAAACAATCAGGAGCAGTATGTATTATTCGTATCTTATTTTCCAACTGGTGTCTTGCATTGTTCAGATTGAAGGTTACATGCCCCTTGTATGGTTCAGGACTTGTTGATACCTTGCTACTTGTTCCACTAAGTTGAGAAGCTTCTCCTTCTCCTATCTAAATTGTTTGGTAAATTGAACAAGTTTACTAGTTGTCAAAGTTGTGTTAGATGCTTGAAATATGAGGATGATGAGGTGAAGGCGCGGTGGTAATATATGGTGTTGTCGTATGGTTATGCTGCCTATGTTACTGATATTTGTAGCTCCGCTCTCTCTGTGTGTATTTATTATCTAGGCTAACCTTGTTTATACTGAGTATGAATGCATTCCTCTATCCAACTTTATTTGTCTTTCATAGTTTTGTACTATCAATGAGCCCCTTAACAACTTTCATAGTAGTTGTTCTTTTCTTCTAGTGGTTCTTGTCTAATGCACATTGTTCTTTGCAGGTTTATGATGATATTTCCAAGGAAATAACTGACCCTGATGTGACAAAGTTGCCCATTTTGCAACATTTTTACTATGTTTTGTGTTCTTCCTGTATGTCCTGTTTCACGTTGCTGGGGTTTCATGCCATATTCATAAGATCCTGCTCACATGCCTTATGATTGAGTAGCTTGATTAGTATTTCTGCCACTGTCCTATCTCAGTAAATTGTTTGTTTCTAGTAGTTAAAAAGTAATTAAATCTACTTTCTAGAATTTCAATTCCTCACAGAAGTTACTATGTGTCCTGATTTAAATTGCAAACCTGATGATCTATTGTCTGTTACATTTTGTTCTATAACATGGAGATGTTGTACTGTCATAGTCGCGAGCTTCAGGATGAAGAAGTCAGGAGAAGCATAGTTCTAGCTAATTGGAGCTATTTATGGGAGTAATGAAGCCCTTGATGTTGATCCTATTGGCAAGGGTGGACCAATTGGATCAAACTGAAGCACAAACTTGGCTATCTGACAGATTTTACACTTGTAGAGCTTGTTGTATTGTGATTGCATTTGTATGTGTGTTTTCAGATGTAACAAATTGATCCGTTCTGTTATTTGAAGTATTATTTCTGTTGTTTGTTCATTTGAATTTAAATATTGGTTGTTTATTTACTAGCATATTGAAATCTGAAGAACATGACCTTGACAATAGGAACCCACAATCCAGAACGTGACATTTGGGACCGACATACCAGAACCTGACAATTGGGACCCACTTGAAAATAAATAAAAACAAAGGCCATGTTTGCGGAAAATAAAAACAAAGGTGGCGACCCAAAAATTAAGAAAGCTATGCTGTTGGGCCTGGTCTATGTTGCTGACCAAAATTTGTAGGAAAAAAATATATAAATAGGATGAATTTGTTGGGCCTGGCCCAAGTAAAGCACTGAATTGGATCGGGCTGATTCTGATCTACGACCAATTCATTTCGTCAAAATTTTGCCACGTCAGCTTGCCACATTGGATCTGATGTGGTCTGGGTAGACTACCACTGACCAAAACAATTGGTCGTAAAAGCTACGACCTTTTGTTTTGGTCGTAACTGTCTACGACCATTTCACATTGAAGGTTGTTAAGTTTCATTAAAGACGGTCAACTTTTGACCAACTGTTTTGGTCATAAAAAGGTCACAAGTAAAAAATAATGACCATTCAGTGACTAATATTTATGGTCGCAAGTTGCCATATTTCTTGTCATGTTACATGCTAAGTCCTAGTAGGATTAGGACTAATCTCTCTCTTACTACAAGATGAATCCTAGTCCAGGTCTTGCTTCCCTTAATTGGAGTCCTACTCTAACTCTCGTAGGTCATCTTTGTCTTTCAAGTTGAGGATCCCTCTTGAGTATTCTCTATGAGCCGGACCTTTAGGGTCCCTTCATGAGCCGACCTTTGGCAATGTCTCATTCTATGCCTTTGGGTCCCGCCCATATGATTCGGCATGTTTGGCTCTTTGTCAAGCCGGCCTCCTGTCGGATCATGTCACTGAGCCCTGGATTCTTTCGTGTCGTCTTTATGTTAAACCATAAAATGCAGCGACTCATGGAGCTATCAGCTGTAGGCCGGGTCAAACCTTTAGTCGGGTTATAACCATGGGGAATATCCCCGACATCCTCGGCTTTGTTAAGCTCGACTAGCTATCGACGATCTCCTTATGGTTCTTAGTGAACTAGGTTTGCGTTTTGGCATGGAGCTCCCAAAACCTTTCTTTCGGGTCCGCGAAAAGGGCTTCCCTATAGTCCAACTTCTCCGAGCGGCCGACATGGAGTTATCAAGTGTAGGTCGGGTCAAACATTTAGCTAGGTTATAACCGTGGAGAATATCCCCGACATTAGCCCCGAGGTTAGCTTGACTTTATTCATGGTAAGCTCCTATCTATCATTGAGTCGACCTCCAATGCTTTGGGTTTGATGAAAATATTGGGAATAGAAAATCATCTGTTGTTGAGTTGTCTTTCTGAGATGCTGCGTCCCTTGCTGGGTCATCGGACGTAGTGGATGCAGGCCATGAACATTGATGATCTCAGGTCACACAACTGTACTCCAGTTGACTTGATAAAAGAATTTGGAATAAAGAAATTTGTGTGATGCTAACCCGCCTTTCAATTCTTCGGCTAGATAAAATTATTTGCAATAACTGATCCATCTCATGTTGAGCCAACTTCTGGGCCTTTCTATGAATAACTTGGAGAAGATGATTTTTCATTTCCATATTACCTGTAGCCGTCAAGCTCTGAGTTTATCAGGTTATGATGACTTGGTGCTTTGCATAGAAAATATTTTGACTGTGTAGCCCCCTAGTGCTGGGTTGTCCTACTTGCAGTAGCGTGGGACTTCAAATTGTCTTATATTTAAACTTCAGTCAGTGTAGCCCCCAAGTGCCGGGTTGTCTTGCCCGCAACAACCTAGGACTTTGAACACTACTGGAATCAGAGTATTTGCCGTCTGCATGTTCTTTGCCGTCTTGCCAGCGGACGACAAAGAAAAGTCTTTGTCGTCAACTTCCACAAAACAGACTGCAAAAAACCGGCTGATGGCAAAGATTTTGTTTGCCATTAGTCAGTTCTTTGTTGTCTGCCATCAGACGGCAAAGAGCCAAAAGGCAAACGACAAAGAGCCCACCAGGGCCCGACTGGCCCGTGGGGTTGGTGAGCCGTCTGCCAGCTCTTTGCCGTCTGCTTGGGGTTCTTTGCCGTCCGCTAGTAGACGACAAAGAGGCTGGGTACAAAACGGTGTTGGCCCAACCCCCACACCCCCCTCTCTCTTTATCTCTCTCTCTATCTATCTATCTATCTATCTATCTATCTATCTATCTATCACCCCTGATCCTCCTCCGTCGTCGGTCACCCTGCCCCCCGCCGCCCCGCCACCCGTGCCCCTCGCCTCAGCCGCCCTCGCCACCCCGGCCGCCGCCCCCACCTTTGGTGAGTATCCCGGCCGCCCCCTTCCTTTTTTGATTTTTTTCTTTTTTCTGTTAAGTTAGTTAGATTAGTTTATTAGGTTAGAAAAAAGAAAATTAGAAGATGAAAATTAGAAGAAAAGAATAAATGTGGAAGAAGAAAAAGAAGAAAATAAGAAGGTAAAAAAAGGGAAAGTAAACGTAAAAGAAAGAAAAGAAGAGAAGAAGAAGAAGAAGACTCAGAAGAAGAGCCAACGAAAGACGCACGCCAGAAAAAGAGCCGGGAGAGAAGCCGACCTAGGGACCGACCCGCCGCCGACGCCGCGCCCCGCGGCTCGCGTCCACGCACGGACCACCGTGAAAGCACTACAGACAGCCGCCGCAATAAACGCAGCCGCCCCCCCGCCGTCAGCGAAGCTGCTGCTGCCTCCCCGGAAAAAGGAAGAAGAGGAAAAAAAGAAGAAGAGGAGGAAGAAATAAAGGACACCCCAAAACGACACCTCGACGCCCCGACACGACGCCCCGACACCCCGACACCCCGACTCGATGCCTCGACACAACACCCCGACACCCCGACACAACACCCCGACACCTGGACACAACACCCCGACACGATACCCCGGCGACGCCCCTCCGGTGAGCCCCCTGCATGATACCCCCAGCACGACACCCTAGCAAGACACCCCCGACGACGCCCCTCCGGTGAGCCCCTTGAACGACACCCCAGGACGACACCCCGGCGACACCCCGACACGACACCAGGCACCTTCACCTGCGTGTGGCGACAGGAAGATGTCACTGATAGATCGCCACTACAATCCCCCAAGCAGCTGTTAATACACCACCCCCGACGCCACTCACCCTCGACCCCCGACCCCTCTTCCGCCTCCTGTTGACCAAAAAGGTGCTCTTCAACCTTCCAGAGGCCGACAGGGTCATAGTTTTGTAAATTATGAGTTAGGTCATATATTTTGCCCATTTTTTAATAAAAAACATCATATTTGTGTTGATCGGGTGGATTTAAATGTGTAGTTGTTTCGTCACTGCAAGGGTCTAGTGTTCGACAACCTCTCCATGCGTTCGACGAACTCTGCCCCTGCGTTCATGGGTGAGCAAAAATGACATCTCCTCCTCCCCCCTTCATTTGCTCTATTTCGGTCTTCGTGCCGATGAAACATGCTAGCTATAGGTAGATTAAATCATCAGTATGCGTGACCAATATGCGTCTCCCGTTCGAACGAGTTACAGTTATAAATATGCATGCATTTGCATATTTATAAATGTGATTCTTTCAAATTGTCCAACGTTATCCATGGACAGCCCGAGTATGTGTAGATTGGGTTCGTTTTCCCATATGCTCTGCTTCGGATCTGATGCATCATTTCATCAGTGCCTCCCTGTTGTTCTGTGGGTACACATCCTCTCTGTTTATTACCGAGATGTGTATCAGGAGAACAACGGGGACGTGCTGCCAAAATTTTGCGTCAGATCTGGAGCAGAGCATGGGAAAATGAACCCAATCTACACATACTCGGGGTGGGATTAGGACCTATCTTTACCTATTAGCGTGTAGGTTGCATGGACGTAATAAAACTGACAAACTTGATTAACTGATGAATATATATGCTAAATTATATATATATTTCTTGTGTGTCCAGTAGCTAGGCAAGATGAGTGATCGTGCGTGGATGTACACTAGTCACACTAGTCAGAAAGACATGACCAATGAATGGTTAACAAAAACCAAGGGGTTTGTGAGAGCCGCATTTTCAAATGGCTAGAGAAAAACCCGGTGCCCCTGTGAAATGGGTAAACACCTACAGAAGTGGGGTTTTACGCCTCATTATATGGTGTGGACATTTCATGTTGAGTCTGCCCAACATGCCAAAGCTGAGGTGGTATGTCATCGCACAAACGAGCATGGTACCAGGATCGAAGACATGGTGCAAGACTTTCATGATGATCGAGATTCAGACGATGAGATGGAGGAATCTGTTAAGTCCTTCTACGAAATGTTGGAGTCTTCAAAACGTCCTCTCCATGAGCACACTGATCTTTGTCAGTTGGATGCCATCGCGCAAGTAATGGCTCTGAAGGCTCACTTCAACTTGGGTAGAGAAGCTATGACGCGATGCTACTACTATTTGGATGCTTTCTACCCAAAGATCATGTCATACCTGCAAACCTGTACTAGTCGGACAAAATCCTCCTTGTACTTAAGATGCCCTATGAGAAGATAGATGCCTGTGAGAACGTATTTGCCTTATTTAGGCTTGAGTATGCGGGCATGAACTATTGTCCCATTTGCATGTCTTCCAGGTATGTTGTGGTAGATAACGATATGGGTGAGAAAATTGAGACCAAAATCCCACTTAATGCTCTTTGGTATATGTCAATTATACCAAGACTTCAACGTCATTTCGTGGTCGAACAGACAGCCAGAAAAATGACACGGCACAAATTGGGCAAAAGAATCGAACTAGATGCAGATGGGACTTAGATGTTGGTACACACTTCAGACGCTTTTGCGTGGAAGCACTTTGATGAATTACATAAGGATAAAACGGTAGATCCAAGGCATCCTCAGGTCGCCATCAACATGGATGAGTTCAATGTGTTTGGTATGAAGGCAACCCAATACAGTTGTTGGCCTGTATTTGTCATTCCACCCAATCTCCCCACCGGACAGATTATGGAAAGAAAGAATAATTTCCTGATGTTGATAATTCTAGGGCCCAACCATCCGGGGAAGAATATGAATGTGCACATGTAACCGCTTAAGGATGAATTGCAAGAACCTTGGGATAATGGAATCAAGACATACGATGCCGCTACAAAACATAACTTCTCAATGCATGTGTGGTACATGCAGTCGATGCTTGACTTCCCGGCGTATGCGCTATTCATAGGCTGGTGTGTGCATGGAAGGTTCCCATACCCCACATGCAAGGCAGCTCTTCAGTTTCGTTGACTGCAAGCGGGTCGCAAGTTTTCTTGCTTCGACTTGCATAGACAGTTCCTGGATCCTTGCCATAAGTTCAGAAAAGACAAGAATAATTTCATCAAAGGTAGAGTTTTCAAATACTCTGCACCACCTGCGTTGATAGGCCAATAGACCCTGGATCAGTTAAACACCCTCGAGCCTGATCCAAAGCGCCCAAGGTATTTCAAAGGGTATAATTCGGAACACACCTGGACTCACAAGACATGCTTGTGGGATCTACCTTACTTCAAAGACCTCCTTTGCCCACACAATATTGATGTGATGCACACTGAAAAGAATATCGCCGAGGCCCTTTTTGGTACATTGTTTGGCATAGAGGGGAATTCAAAGGATAATCCTAAGGCTGGAGTCGAACGGGAGGCTCTATGTGATAGACCGTTGCAAAACATGCGACAACCGAAAGGAAAGCAGAATTGGACGAAGCCAAATGCATGGTTCAATCTTCGACGGCCAGCTATGAGGGAAATGATCTTGTGGGTGAAAATGCAGTTGATGTTCCCCGATGGGTATGCAGCGAGTCGAAAGAGGGTAGCGAGTATTGACAAATTGAAAATATTTGGTCTCAAGAGTCATGATTGGCACATATGGCCTGAGCGGGTAATGCCGGTGATGTTGCGTGGCCTTATCCCAGAGGATGAATGACTAGTACTAGCAGAGCTGAGTTATTTCTTCCGTTTTCTTTGTGTCAAAGAACTATCGCCTGGCTTGCTAGAGGAACAGGAAGAGTTGGCGTTGGAGTTGATCTGCAGGTTAGAGAAGATGTTTCCACCGGGCTTCTTTAATCCAATGCATCATTTGATTTTGCATCTCCCGATCGAGACAAGATTGGGGGGCCCGTACAAAATCGTTGGTGCTACTCAACTGAGAGGATGCAGAAGACTCTTCGATAAAAATGTAAAAATAAATTTAGAATTGAAGCATCGATGGCCGAGGCAATCATTACGGAGGCGGCGGCAAACTTCATGACAACACACTACGAAGCCAAAAATCGTCATTTGCATAATCCGAAGCCTCTATAAAATTCCGGCGACCCTAAAAAGGTCGATCCAACCTCAACCTATTCAAAGGGAAGCTCACACCAGCTGGTGCTTCAAAAGCAATAATGTTGGATATCTTCAACAACCCAACAAAAGTGTGGTTGTACATTGTGTAAGTTCTCGGTACATTGTTTCGCAACTTCTAATTCCTTTAAACTGCTCTTATTCCTGGATATTAGGTACAGTCGATACGTCGCCAAATTCTTGGATGGAGTGGTGATCCAAAAGGATTCCATCGAAGAGTATGAGCTTCTGGCAAAGCATGGAGGCAGCTATCCCGATTTCATCTCTTGGTTCAAACAAATGGTAGTTTCCATTAGACCATTTCATTTCTTCATCTAATTTGTGGCTAATGCAACAATCCTTTCATATTAAACTTGTAGGATGCGGAATTGAGACAAGTCGCTAATGGTTTTGACTATAAGGTCCGTTCATTTGACAAATACGACATAACCGGGTATCGCTTTCGTACCTTTGGCAAAGAGCTATCTATGGCTGACCAAAAGTCTACAAATTGTTGCGTCTCTGCTATCGATGAAGGAGGTACCGAGTATTATGGAAGAGTTGAAGCAATTTATGAACATCTATTCTATGGTGAAAACCCGCCGAACGTCGTAGTCTTCAAATGTTATTGGTTCCAGCCGAAGGAGACTAGAAGGACTCATGAACATATAGGGCTAGTCGAAATCAAACAAAGCACCCATTTAGATGTTCCCGATGTCTATATTACGACTAAGCAGGCGACCCAGTTTTCTATCTACCGTGGTCCTGCCAAACTGATCCAAATTTGAATGGTTGGGATGTCATTTATGAAGTGCCGCCACATTTTAGACCACGTCCCCCAATGAAGAGGATTATGAACCTCACATTAACCTAGACACATATGAAGGAGAAGTCGGATTCAGAGCTCTACAAACTCAAGAAGGTTCGAACTCTGGGCGTGTGTAAAGCTCCTTCCCACCTCAAGCCTCGTCGTTGTGCAAGAAGATGGACTCAACGATTTACCCAGGTTCGGGCCACCTTGCGATGTAAAACCCTACTCCTGCTTTGGGTGGATTGGCCTCACAAGGAGGTTTGTGGATGAACAAGTATAGTGGTTGAGCGACCTTGCGGGGCTCTTTGGTGTGAGAAGATTGTGTCCCCCTCTATGGTGGTGGATAGCCGCTATTTATAGGGGGCCTTGGTCCTCTTCCCTTATCGCACTGGTGGGAAGGGATCCCATAACGGCCAATTTTGAAAGGGTATAGGAGGTACGACTTATCCTGACTAAAGGTGGTCTTCGCCTGCAAAGCTGCTAGCATGACATAGAGGTGGGCTCGACGATGACATCCGTGTCGAGCCCGCGATCTTTGTCTCGTTGCATCGGAGTGGAAACCTTTGGGGGGCTTCCATGGGAACCCGCGTGTGTCCTTGCTTACTTATCACGAAAGAGGAAACGGTCTCTGCTGCGCCCTGCCTTGGTCAGCATGGCTCATGTCATTCCAGCCTCATGAGGCTAGGTACCTCCTTAGGAATGTCTGCTCCTCGAGAGGTAGCCTGGGGAGGCCTCTCCCTTGGAGGTATTGGCGTCGTCCTCCTTGCGAGGCAGCGGGCCTCACAAGGGTCTTGTCTTGAGGGGTTCGTTGCTAGGCCGTACAGGGCCATCGTGGTGGGCCATGCGCTGGGCCGCAGGCAGGCACGTGTGGGTACCACCCATCCTAGAACGCCGACAGTAGCCCTTGAGACCAAGGACCACTCCGTCCGGCTTAGGGGTGAAGCCAAGGAGTGAAGCCCGAAGCGCCGCAGGCCCCAACCTCCTACGTGGCAAGTTGCTGGACACGGGCGTTTTGGCCCCCACGCTGCCTCAGCAACTGCCCGAACAGACAAAAGCCTGGTGCCCGCTCCGAGCCTTTATTGTTCTCCTTCCTTGCGCCCTTGCTTCCTAGCTCAGATCCCCTTTCCCTTGGAAGAACCTCCTCCAGGTCTCAACGTTGTGCCACCCTTCCTCTTGGTCCTTTCCACCAGGGACCTTGCAGATGGCGCCCACCGGGAAGTCAAAGCCCGAGGCTCAAGCCTCGTCCTCTTCTTCTCCCTCACCGGTGCTCTCAGCCTCCCCATTGCCAAGGAAGGGGACCTTGACCCCGTGCTCCCGTTTATGACAGGTGGCAGCAATGAGTGGGGGGAAACCCTGGTCTGGTGCGGCTCTACAGAGCTGCGCTCCCTGGCAAAGATAGTCCACCCCTTCTTCCCTCACAGCATCTTCTTCGGGCTTGTCCCGCCCTTCTCAGGGTTCTTCACTGCCATCCTCGAGCATTATGGGATTTAGGTGCTCCACCTTCATCCCAACTCCATCCTTCTCTTGTCTGGTCGTTGCCTTCTACTGCGAGGCCTTCGTGGGTGTGAGGCCCTCGGTGGCCCTCTTCCACAACTACTTCGGCATGCGGCTTTACGACTGTGCGCAGCGGTTGACGTGCACCTCCTTTGTCATGGTTCAGAGCGGGAACTCGCTCCTGAAGGCCGGGAAAGAAGGTGGAGGGCTTCAGGCACCGTTGGGTCTTCATGGATACCCGGGGCCTGAACTTGCGCTTGGAGCTCCCGACGAAGCTGCCCGCAAAGGCCCTCGCGTGGGGTTCCGTGAAGCTCACCGATCCTTTGGCGAAGCCCGTCTTGGAGCTGATCTCCCTGGACACGGAGGCCAAGCAATTGACTGGGGCGATGATAGTGAAGGAGTTCCTGACGCAGCACTTGGCGCTGCTCCAGGCGCACTCGAAGCCCATGTGGGAGTTCGACGGCGCAAGGGACGCCATCAAGCTTCGGTCCGCCAGCCTGACCGGTGAAGATCTTGGCAGGCCCATGGTTACTCTGCTCCACGGTGACCCCGGGGACCTCCCCAAGGACTACGCCCCGCTGTACCGCCGCGACGACAAGGGGGATCTAGTTGCCGCCATGCCCGCCTTTGATAAGAATGGGCTCATGCCTCCCGAGCGCCCCAACTCCCTAGTGCCATTGTCCTCCGGCAGCGCCAACAATGGGGAAGATTTGGAGGATACCATGGATGATGGCTTGGAAGAGGCGTCTCCCCTGTTGCAGAGTGTGCTTCTCCAGAACGTCGAAGATGGCGATGATCCCAACGAGCCCCCGGCCGCGTGCTCCATGCGCTTCGCCAGGGTTCTCGGGAATCCAAGGCATGCCTCCCAGGCAACGCCGGCATCCAGCCAGGTGACCCCAAAGAAGTGGGCAACCTCGCCTTCTCCAGTTGACGCCCCGCGTACTAGCAGGGCGCTTGAGACACCGGCCTCGTCCCCATCCGAACCGCATCTGAAAGACGGGGCAGCCACCGCGGGGGTAGACGTAGCCCCTCCGACCGCGGCCCCTCGGGCAATGACCGCGCCGTGCCGACAAAAGGCGGGAGCATTCCAGCCCTTAACAACATAGAAAGAAAGAGAAAGTGGGTCATGGACGACGAGTAAGTAACTTTTCCTGCCTCTAGTTGATTATGAGTTGCATGCATGCTCACGACCACTTCTCCTTGGTGGCTAGGATCGTTGTCGAGCCGAAGAAGAGGAAGGTAGGCGCGGAGCCGAAGGAGCCCCTTGTCCGGAGGACACCTTAGGCCTTCAGCCCCACCACGCCCGAGCTTGTGGGTGTGACTCCTTCCTTTGACGTTTTGGCGATGCCGACCGGGGGGCGAGTCTCCGAAAGCGTGGAAGTTTGCGAAGCAGCGTCGCTCATCGTGGCAGTGGCGTCTCCAACGTAGATGGATGGGCGAGCTTCTGCCCCCTCCTGACGAAGTCAAATCCCAAGGACGTTGTAGCGAGGCCTCGGGAGGAGCCAGCCCCTGTGCGCCATCAAGCCGAGAAGTTGTCCGCTCTTGCCATGGTCGAGGGGGACTGGGGCCTGAAGCATCCCAAGCTAGTCATGCCACAGCTCCCTTGGACACAACACTTGTTGAGGTGCCGGTGCCACCTCCTGGTCAGGCTCTCGTGCTCGCGAACAGTGGCCCTCCGGTCAGGCCCGACGCCTTGGATGAGGCTTACACCTCGCTTGACCGGATTCGGGCCGACCTCCAAGGCGTTGACTAGTGCTCCTTTGCGGGGGAACGCCTGGAGTTTATCTTCGGGTGGCTCCAGGCTAACACAGTCATCAAGATAGACTGGGGCTGGGCTGAAGCTGCCACCGCAGAGAGCAAAGAAGGAGGCAATCAAGGCTGTGCCAGCTTGCGACACGGCGTTGGCCAAGGCAGCGGATGCCGCGGAGTACTGTAGTGAGGCGGAAGCCAAGATGAAGGCCCTTCAAGAGGAGCACGCCGTGCATGCACATCACCTCTGCCAGCGAGAGGAAGACCTTAATGCTCGTGAGACGAAGCTCACCGATTGCGCCTCCATGCTGTCCCTGTCGGCTGACGACCAAGCTGTAGAGCGCGAACGTCTGGCCAAGCTGAAAGATGAGGTAGCTTAGGCCCAGACGTCCCATGCCCGACATGTCTCTGCCACGACGGCCTACCTGGATGCTAGGGAGAAGACCCTTGCTGCCCCTGAGGAAAAGGCTGTCGCAGAGCGTGATGCCTTCCCCTCCGTTGAGCTCAGGCTTCGCTGGGCTCTTTGCTTCATCTGGCGGCTCCCAAGGGTGGTTACGCTGGGATCTCCTCCAAACTCACCGAGGCGCTCGAAGGCACGGTCACCAAGGTGGACGCCATCATAGAGAACGAGTGTCGTGACCTTTTCTCCGTGGCCGCAACACTTGTCTTCAGCCACCTCTACCTCCGCGAACCAGGCTTTGATTTGAACATGGTGATGGCCTCGATTGCTCTTGAGTTCCGCGCCTCTGCAGCGGCAGCCGTGAAGGATTCCATGGATGCTCTGACGAAGAAGTTCGGTTGCATCCCCAACGCCAAGACCACTGTGGTGGAGGTGAGCAGTGGCGACGAGGGCATCGAAAACGATGTTGATGACAAGCTTGACGTGGCCGACGCAATCGGCGGTGACGACCTTGGTGTTGACGGCCCCTCCTCCAAGATCCCAACCTGCGACATTTATCGTGCCTCGTGGAGGCGTCAGACTTGTTTGAATTGCAAAACACCCTGTGAGTGTAATAGCTTGCTTGAATTCTGTGATTACCCTTTGCACCTTGGTTCCTTCTTGCTTGCTTTTGCGCTCTGCGTCGGTAGGTCTCAATCCCGTGCATACCTTGACTGCCGATGGGGCATGCGGCTCACCATGACGAGACCAAGGGGCGAGGGCTACGTGACTAGTGAGCCCCCTGGGTCGTGATGCCTAGGGGCCCCCCTTGACGTTCGAGCAACCCTCATGAAGGATACATGGAGACAACGGAGTCGAAGTGGAGCACCTTGATGCTCTGCATCGGCAGGGCCCAATCCCGCGCATACCTCGACCACTGTTGGGGCATCCGGATCACCAGGACAAGACCAAGGGGTAAGGGGCTATGTGATTAGTGCAGCCCCTAGGTCGCGATGCCCAAGGGTCCCCCTTGACGTACAAGTGGCTCCCATACCTTTCCTCGCCAGCTTTCGCCGGGGAGGGGCACGAGAAGACTAGGTACCAGGGAACTAGTGAGGCAGCACGCACCGGGCGTGGCCTAAGCGTAGCCCCTGTCCAGCCCCCTCGCGCGTGCATCCTAGCGAAATATTGCGTGAATGGTCTGAAGGGCCATCCTGAGGTTGGTGCAACCGCTAGGGCGCCCTCAGTTGTTTATCCACTAGCGCAGAGCATGGGGCTTCCACATTGCATGGGCATAGTCATTGGGGGACCGTGTCGTCCGCCAGCGCGGAGCATGGGGCTTCCACTTGGGCGTGGGTGGGGGGCCCTCCGTGTCCTAGGGGGACCCCGGGCGTATACAACCCACTCATTATGACATGAGAGTGTTAGAGGAGAATTTAGAGGAGGTGTATCTGGGCACCCGTGAGCCAACATGGGTCTCACAAGGCCCGACCTCAAGGCGAGTTGCGCCTAGGTATTATGGCACGGGGCGCGCTTAAAAAGCCTGTGTGATGTGGACAACCTGCGCTGAATGAATCTCTAGAGGCCACTGCATGATAAGGCCAAAGACCAACGACCCCAGGAGGTGACATGAACGGTGTTGGGTCATCAGACAGAGCTCAGCCATTGGGTTTATCGACTCTGCAGGGACGGACTTGAGTATAGATGTCGTTCCTAGTCTTCTCATGCGATAGATCTAAGGAAAAACACACGACGCGCGGCTCCCACGACAACAAAACGTCGAACTACGATTATATGAACTGGGCCGCACGCCTTGACTCTCCTACCCTTGATTAGATCATGCAAGGACGAAGCACCAAGGACCATGGGAGGTGACGTGCACGGGGCTGGGCCACGAGACAGAGCTCAATCGCTTGGATTTAACAACGCTGCAGGGACAAACATGAGCAGAGACATCGTGCCAGCCCTTAATCATGAGGTGGTCGAGATCGGGGTTGTTTGGGCGCGACGACATTCATGGCGATGAAGCATTAGGCATGCTATTTGAAATACTTGGGTAACTCATAAAATGTAAAGCCAGTTCTGATACATGCACAAAACGATACGGCTGCCGAGGCAGTTCCCAATAGCGTGAGGATGATGCAGCCTAGGGGGCGCCCTCAAATGATCAAACGAAAAGGTCACCTGGCAAAGATGTTGCTGAAGCGTCAAGGCAATCATGGAAGGTTGATCCTCATGAGCCTGAAGACTCCGGAGACTCGAGGAGCCCGCAAGGCCCAGGTGGCTCGCGAGGGTCCGGGTCCTATCGAAGGATCATGCAGCGTCAGGCCTCGTGCGACGCGAACGCATCTTGCACTATGCGCTGGTATGTGGCCCCAACGTTCATGAGATCAAAGGGCATGCAGACGTAGTTGCAGGGGTATCCCCCACTATGGACAACACGCGATGGCCAGAAAAGGCCCTGGGATGCGACCCTATTGTGGCCCGAGATGTTGATGCAGACACGCAGCCTGCCGCTCCTGTCGGGGGCGGCGGCCGCGCTGGGTGGTGTGGGGAGGCACTCTCCACGCATGGCCAGCACCCCGAAGCTCCTCGATTTCTTGGGTGATAAACTCTCGCGAGCTTGGAGCCTCGTGCCATGGTCCTTGCTTGTGGGGGCGCGCGTCAGTGCATGCCTCCAAGTGGTGCCCGTGCATCTCCCGAGTTGCGTCGGCCGGGTCAGAGACTCTCCATGTGGATGCCCTCGACCCGTCCTGAGGGAGGCGCCGGGCGCGCCTTCCTATGCGGGAGGGCGAGGCACCCCGGCGATGGGGGTAGAGCGTGAGGCGCCGCTCTTGAGGTCCTCCATCCCTTGACGGCCCTTAGGAAGGAGCTGCTTCTTCTTCTTGGGCGTGTCCTCAGGAGGCAGGATGCATCCCTTGTCATCAAGATTCTCAACCGCCGCAGCCTGGTAGGCACACTCGAGGAAGCAGACTGTGTCCTTCTCATCACAAGCGATGGTGATAACACCGCCACTCCCTGGCATCTTGATGACGTTGTAGCCGTGGTGGGTTGCCGCCATGAACTTGGCGAGGGCACGATACACGAGGATGGCATTATATGGGAGGTGGATGTGGGTGACGTCAAAGTCGATGAGCTCGGTTGGTAGTTATCACGCTTGTCGAAGGTGATTGGGAGGCGCACCTGCCCCAGAGGAGTGGTGGAGCCATCGATCACTCCTCAGAAGGGCTTGGTCGGCATGAGCTAGTAGTAATGCACTTGAAGCATCTCGAACGTCTCGACGTAGAGGACATTGAGCCCAGTGCCGCCATCGATGAGGGTCTTGGTGATGGGGACATTGCTGATGGTAGGTGTATAGAGCATGGGGAGCATGTCTGCGGTGGTCGCGCACTTGAGGTGGTCCTTGGAGTCGAAGGTGATGGCAACCCGTGACCACTTGAGGGGACGCATAGCTCCAAGCTTCGGGAGGGCGGCGTTCACCTCACGAGAGAACTGCTTGAAAATGCAGTTGGAGGTAGGAGCTTGAGCACCGCCCAGGATGCAGGCGATTGCATAGGGCTCCTGGAAGTCCCCAGCCCCATCATCTCGCCGATCTCCATCGTTCCTCCTTGGTGGTGGCGGCAGCGGTGGGAGGCCAGCATTGCCCTGAGGGCGTGCCTCACGAGGCTCATCATGTTGGGTCCGCCGCGAGGCCCTTCGCGCCAGCGGTCCTCACGAGGCTGATCGCACCAGTCCTGGTGTGGGTTGCAGTTGTCCCAGCGGCCTCCTCCGCGGCCATAGCTACGATCACCGGGCTTAGAGCGGCGGCTAAAGCGCTCCTCATGGATTGTCCTGAGCTCCTCGCAGTCTTCAGTGTTGTGGCTGCATGTGCAGTGGAAGATCCAGAATGGGCGGCCGTCCTTGGGGGGCTCATCTTGGCCACAACTATGCTTCTTCTCGGGCTCGGCCGCCAGCACTGCAGGCCCCTTGCACTTCGCCTCCTTAGCCTTGGCCTTCTTGTCCTCAGGATCTGCCTCCAAAAGCTCGAGTAGGGAGAGACGACCCTCCTAAGCCCTTGTGCACTTGTTCGCCAGGTTGACCATCTCCAGGGCCATGCATAGTTCATCATGGATGGCGAGCTCCTCCTTCATCTTGACGTCCCTAATGCCATCGGTAAACACCAAAATGATGGCCTTTTCCGTAGCCTTTGGTATCTTGAGGCGAACGTTTGTGAAGCGCTGACCCTAAGCTGCTCAAGCCTTCTACTGAAGACTCTCCTCTTCCTGATGTCATTATCATTGGGATGGGTTATCACTCTTCAACACACCATACTCTGAGGAAGCATTCCAGCAAAGCTTCTACTGACTCTCCTGAAAAGCTTGAGTTTGAATTCCCTTCGTTGGAGAAGATGACTGCAAAAGATTTACACGCCGACTATCTAAACCGCCTATCAGCCAGCCGCAACATGGAGACCAAGCTTGTGGGCTTGATGAAAAAGAAATATGAGGCAACTTCCATTTCCTATCTTTCTCTTATACCCGTACTTAGCCCCCAAGAGTCGGGTTAATATTGCAAATAATCAACCGGGTATTCAAAACCTTCAATTGAGTTATGTAGAGCTTACCCTGCCACTCCCAAGTACTCGGTTATATTGCATATGAGCCGATACTTAGTTATAGATCCAATTGTAGCCCCCATGTCTGGAGCATTATGATAATGATGATCCGGATCTTTCACATGTAAAAAGTTTTGCTAGGTGTAGCCCCCAAGTCCGAGACATTATGATAATGATGAGCCGAAACTTTTATTGCAGACTTGAAACTAGAGAACACAGACATTAGCCCCCAAGTGCCAAGTAGATTGCTTGTAATGTGCTTGGGACTTTAAGAGCTATTTCATCCCGTGACTTATCATTGATAACCTTTCATTTGTGAAATGCAGGAGGCTTTGAATGCCACCGAGTCTGAGCGGGCCGACTTGAGGGAGAATCTGTCATCCCAACAGATCGCCCGGGTCATAACAGAAGAGAAGTTGCGGGCGGCTGTTGAAGAGCTTGAGAAACTCCAAGCTAAATTCCTGGCATTTAAGAAGATTGCCGAAATGGAGCAAGCCACCCTAGTGAAGCGTGCAAACGATGCAGAAGATCGGCTCAACCTTGCCTCGGCAGAGCTGAAGACCCTCGAGGATCATATCTCCAAAATGACTGTTGCTATCTTTGGTGGGTGCATATGACTCAAAAATATTTTTAGCAAATAAACACCCGCCAGGCGGCTGATACCTTAAAATTTAC
Organism: Hordeum marinum; assembly: GCA_022496015.1. NCBI lineage: Eukaryota > Viridiplantae > Streptophyta > Magnoliopsida > Poales > Poaceae > Hordeum > Hordeum marinum. The sequence goes on along the minus strand of CM039676.1, from coordinate 162,580,613 downwards.
CTTTGCAGGCGAAAGGATCCGCCAGCTATCTTCTGATAGTCTGATGAAGTTGAAGGTTGTATACACTTTGACGGAGCAGCTCTATAGCGGGGCCGTTTGCACTATCAAGGCTATGATGATGGCCAAATACGTCCCCAAATTTATGAACGGCGTCCTGGAGATCTTATAAACTTTACCCAAGCAGGTGGAGGAAATAAGACGATCAGCCGCCAGAGGAGGAGCTATAGCTGCGCTGAGCCGGTCCCTGGCCTTCGCTCCGGAATTAACTGCCGAAGAGATGATGAACGGCTTCCCCTTCAAGAAGGACGACGGCTCAGATTTCATAGAAGTTGACTATGGCAAGTGCATTAAGGCCTCCCGGCAGCTTGCTTCCATCTTGGTTGAAGAAATGGACCTGGTTCTATATCAGGCGGCTTACGACGCAAACAACCAACGGCTGTGCTGCCCTACCTTTGAAGCTAGAGACCTGGTCCCTGCACATTGTAAGCCACTCTTTGCTCCTGACATTGATCCATCTCCACTTTTCGATGATGCACAATTCGAATCCCTACTTAACTGCAACTGGGATGTGGATCGTGTTCAGATCGAAGAGCCTGAAGACCCGACGCATGATGACCTGCCAGCCAATTAGATCCATTGTCCTTGACTGATTGCAACCCGGCCAGCTGAGCCGAAACAAGTGCAAAAACTGATAAGCCTTTCGTCTTTTGAGCTCTTAGAGATCCTTGTAATATATACCTTCCAATCTTCCTCTGCCTTAATCCGCGGCTCATAAGTTCTGCAAAAAAGAAGCAAAAACAATCTCTAGTGTTTACCTGGGCGACTTTGAGAAAAAGCATAACCCGAAAAATCTCCAATATAATCTTGCTTTGACTTTCATCTTGCCCTGGCCACCATTATGATATGAATGCAATGTATGATGCAACTATGATGCAATGTGTATGATGCAATATGTATGATGTAATGCATGATGTAATGTATGCTGGTCTTGCTTTTCTCTTGTTTTTGGTTTTCAAAAACTCGTATTCCGTCCCTTTTTAGGGGGAAACTGTTGCTTTGAACCGCCTAACAGTGCAGGGTCTCTAACGAGAGTGACCGCCAATCTTGCACGGCTCAGGGTCTCCAACGAAATTAACTGCTAAGGGCACAATAGACAAGAATTTATAACGGAGAGAGTGCCACGGGCCCATAAGCTACTTCTCTCGTGACATAAATCCATCGTTTGAACCTTAAACAATGTCACTTGTTAAGAGTACGATGGGTCACTTGGGTGAGAGTACATAGCATATGAGGGAGAGTGTTCCCTCGCTGCTGTATGAGGCCCTCGGAGGGGGTGAGTTGACAACTGCCTACACCCCTGCGCGAGCAGCAGCTACATATAGGCAGGTACCCACTCTGCCAAAGTGGGGGCGGCCTTCACCCACTATGGCGCCTTGCACTGGTCCACGACCCGTCATTCTGCATGGGACCTATGTTTGAACAACTCGCATCATGGCGCCTCATCCTCTTGAGTGACTTAGCGCCCATGTTTGAACGACTCGCATCATGGTGGCTTATCCTCTTTGGCTCCCATGGCACCCATGTTTGACCGTCTCGCATCATGGCGCCTTGTCCTCTTGAGTGCCTTAGCACCCATGTTTGAACAGCTCGCAGCATGGTGGCTCGCCCTCTTGAGCGGCTTCGCACCCATGTTTGAATGCTCACATCATGGCGCCTCGTCCTCTTGAGTGCCTTAGCACCCATGTTTGAATGGCTCACAGCATGGCAGCTTGCCCTCTTGAGCAGCTTCACACCCATGTTTGAACGACTCACATCGTGGTGCCTCGTCCTCTTGAGTGCCTTAGCACCCATGTTTGAACGTCTCGCAGCATGGCAGCTCACCCTCTTGGGTTACTTGAGATCTTTCGCCGATAAGGTAACGCACCCATGTTTGAACGGCTCGCAACATGGCGGCTCGTCCTCTTGAGTAACCTTAAATCTTTCATCAGTAAAATGGTGCACCCATGTTTGAACGTCTCGCAACGTGGCGGCTCGTCCTCTTGAGCGACCTTGAACCTTTTGCCATCTTGCACACCACCATCGCGTGGGCCTCTGATTTGTAAGACGCCATCTAGTAAGTCGTCACACGATGGTGCTATTTTGGCTGAAGAGCCGGCCAAAAGGGTGAGCAAGCTAAACCCGGCTGGTTGGAAGCCCCCAAGTGACCATATGGAGGTGTTCATCTTTGCACAAATCTATAATGCCAAAGAGAAACAAAATGGAAGAGCCCCATCTTGCAGGCATGCCAACTTTATTATATGAGTATAAATACAAGAGAATATGTATGTACAAAAGTAAGAGTTAATGACTCAAGTATAGTAAGGTCGTAGGCAAGCGATGTTCCACGACCACTGAGTTTCCTGCCCGGAGGTACGTGACTCGTCTCATACGTCGATGAGATAATAAGACCCGTTGTTCAGATTCCTGCTAACCACGAAAGGTCCTTCCCATGGTGGTGATAACTTATGCGCATCTGTCTGATCTTGAATCAAACATAACACCAAGTCGCCTTCTTGGAACATTTGGGTCTTGACCCTGCGACTATGGTAACAACGCAGGTCCTGTTGATAAATCGCCAATCGGGCCGCTGCAAGATCGTGTGCTTCATCCAGAGCATCCAATGCATCCCGACATGCCTCCTCATTGTCTGCTTCCACATAAGCCGCCACACGTGGTGAATCATGTCGTATGTCGCTTGGTAAGACGGCGTCTGCACCATAAACCATGAAGAATGGGGTGTAACCCATCGACCTATTAGGCATAGTATTGATGCTCCAAAGGACGGACGATAGTTCTTCCACCCAACAACCCGGAGTTCTCTATAAAGGAACCATGAGGCGGGGCTTGATACCTCTCAAGACTTCCTGATTTGCCCATTCTGCCTGACCGTTGGACTATGGATGAGCAACAGCCGAAACATCAAGCCGAATGTGCTTGCTTTTGTAGAACGCCTTCATAGCCCCCTTGGACAAATTCGTGTTGTTATCTGTAATGATTCTATGAGGATATCCAAACCGGTAGATCAACTTTTTGACAAACTGAACCGCCGTGGCTGCATCACACTTACTGACCGGCTCAGCTTCCACCCACTTGGTGAACTTGTCCACCGCCACCAAAATGTGGGTCTTCTTATCCTTACATCATTTGAAAGGTCCAACCATGTCGAGCCCCCAGACTGCAAACGGCCAAGTAATCGGTATCATCCGTAATTCTTGAGCCGGCACGTGAGCACATCTTCCGAACTTCTGACACCCGTCGCACTTAGCAAGCAGATCCTCTGCGTCCTTATGAGCCGTCAGCCAGAAGAAGCCATGTCGAAAGGCCTTGGCCACTAAAGATTTTGACCCGGCGTGATGACCGCAATCACCAGCATTTATTTCATATAAGATTTCCTTGCCCTCCTCTGGTGAGACACAACGCTGGAAGACGCCGGTGACGCTGCACTTGTGTAACTCCCCTCCAACGATGGTCATGGATTTAGAATGCCTCACGATCTGCCGGGCCAGAGTCTCATCCTCAGGCAACTCGCCCCGGGTCAGGTATGCCAGGTACGGCATCGTCCAGTCTGGAATAGCATGCAAAGCCGCCACTAATTGCCCCTCTAGGTCAGGCACAACCAAATCATCTTCTGACGGTAGTTTAACAGACGGATGATAAAGCACATCCAAGAAAATGTTAGGCGGCACCGGCTTACGCTGAGAGCCTAGCCTTGACAATGTATCCACCACCTTGTTCTTGCGATGATCAATATGGTCTACCTGATAACCCTTGAAGTGTCCAACAACAATATCTACCTCTTCTCGATAAGCCTCCATCCGTGGGTCCTTGGAATACCACGTGCCTGACACCTGTTGTGCCATAAGATCAGAGTCGCCGAGGCACCTAACCCGGCTGAGGTTCATCACCTTGGCCACACGAAGTCCGTGAAGCAAAGCTTCGTATTCAGCTGCATTGTTTGTGCAAGGAAACATTAGCCTTAATACATAACAAAACTTATCACCTTTGGGAGAGGTTAAGACAACTCCAGGCACCGAGCCCTCCAACTGTCTGAACCCGTCAAAGTGAATCATCCAGTACATATTGTCCGGCTTTTCCTCCGGCGACTGACACTCCGTCCAGTCGTTTATGAAATCCACCAATGCATGAGACTTCACGGCTGTGCGAGATGCATACTTCAAAATTAGAGGCCCAAGCTCCAGCGCCCACTTAGCAATTCTAGCAGTGGCTTCTCGATTCTGTATGATGTCTCCCAACGGAGTAGAGCTAACCACCGTGATCTGATGTCCAAGGAAATAATGCTTCAACTTACGGTTCTCCATGAACACCCCGTATATTAGTTTGTGCCAGGTGTGGGTACCTTTGCTTTGATTCGATGAGCACCTCGCTGACATAATAGACTGCATTTGAACCGGATATTCTTTCCCTGCCTCCTTACGCTCCACCACAATTGCAGCACTGACCGCCTGATTATTAGCCGCCACATAGAGGAGCAGGGGTTCCTTCTCAGCCGGAGCGGCTAAGATCGGTGGCTCAACCAGCTGCTTTTTAAGCGCTTCTAGAGCTTCATCTGCAGTATTACTCCACACAAAGTCATCCGTCATTTTCATCATCTGGTACAAAGGAATAGCCTTCTCCCCCAGGCGGCTGATGAAGCGGCTTAAAGCGGCAATACGACCTGCCAAGCGTTGCACATCATTAACGCTCATCGGCTTGGCTAGTGACGTGATGGCCTTTATCTTGTCTGAGTTAGCTTCGATACCTTGCTCTGAGACCAAGAAACCCAGAAGTTTACCTGTAGGAACTCCAAAAACACATTTAGCCGGATTAAGCATCATCTATAAACCCGCAAGTTATCAAATGTCTCCTTCAGGTCATCCAACAATGTCTCCTTCTTCCTTGACTTGACCACAACATCGTCCACATAGCCATGAACATTGCGTCCAATCTGGCTATGAAGACAATTCTGCACACAACGTTGGTAAGTCGCCTGTGCACTCTTGATTCTGAACGGCACGGACACATAGCAGAAAGATCCAAAAGGTGTTATGAACGAGGTCTTCTCTTGCTCTTTAACTGCCATCTTGATCTGATGATAGCCTAAATAGGCGTCCAGGAAACATAAACTCTCACAACCCGTCGTTGCATCAATAATCTGGTCGATATGGGGGAGAGCAAACGGGTCAACTGGACAAGCTTTGTTAAGATCCGTGTAGTCTATACACATACGCCATGTGCCGTACTTCGTGAGTACCAGCATAGGGTTGGCTAACCACTCCAGGTGAAATACCTCCATGATGAACCCTGCTGCCAAGAGCCGGGCTACCTCTTCTCCAATTGCTTTATGCCCCTCCTCGTTGAAACGACGAAGGAATTGCTTAATCGGCTTAAACTTAGGATCCACATTAAGGTGGTGCTCAACAAATTCTCTCGGTACACCTGGCATGTCATACGGCTTCCACTTAAAAATGTCCCGATTGTCACGGATGAATTCGATACGCGCGCTTTCCTATGCGGGATCCATGTTGGCTCCAATAGTGAACTGCTTGGATGAGTCGCCTAGGGTAAAATCCACCAGCTTCGTGTCATCAGTCGCAAACTTCAACGGCGGCTCAGACTCTGTACTGGGCTTCTTCAACGGCGTCATATCTGCCGGGTCAACGTTATCCTTGTAAAACTTAAGCTCTGCTTCTGCGCAGCTTGACTCTGCATAAGTCGCATCTCCTTCCTCACACTCGATGGCTACCTTCCAATCACCATGGGCCGTAATTGTTTCGTTGAGGGACGGCATCTTGAGCTGTAGATAAACATAACAGGGACTAGCCATAAACTTTGCGAAAGCCGGCTGGCCAAACAGAGCATGATATGGGCTCTTAATTTTTACCACCTCAAACCACAAGGTCTCCACCCTGTAGTTCTACTCATCCCAAAATGCCACTTCCAAAGCAATCTTTCCCACTGGGTAAGCCGACTTGCCCGGCACCACTCCATGAAAAACGGTCGATGACGGCTTAAGAGCCTTGTTAGTTAACTCCATCCGCTGGAAGGTGTCGTAGCATAAGATGTTAATACTGCTACCACCGTCCATGAGTACTTTTGTGAATTTGTACCCTCCAAACTGAGGAGCAACTACCAGGGCTAAGTGATCTGGATTGTCGACCCGTGGCGGGTGATCCTCCTAGCTCCACATAATTGGGTATTCTGACCATTTCAAATATCGCGGGAGAGCCGATGTGGCTGCATTGACCGCCCTCTTGCACAGCTTCTGATCCCTCCTATCTAGGCTCGTAGTGAAGACATGATATTGCCCTCCACTAAGTTGCTTCGGGTTGCTCTTATACCCTGATTGGTTATTCTGTTACTGACCGACATTGCTCTACTGCTGATGACTTCCCTGGTTTCCTTGATTCTGATTGCTTTGGCCTTGATGACCTGAACCTGACCCGCCAACGCCAAAGCCGGCACCTAAGCCGCCTGGTCCTGACCCGCCTAATGGGCCGTTACCCTTGTTATGATTTTGACGAAGGCTTTGATCCCGGAACGCGCGCATAACACTGCAATCCTTCCAAAGGTGGGTGGCCTCGTTGTCCGGCCAGCTATGCACCGAGCAAGGTCTATTTAGTGCTTCCTCCAAGGTGTAGGGCGTGGGGGATATAGGTGCCCTATTCCTGTCAAACGGCGGCCTGAAGTTCCTGTTGCCCTTATTGCTGTTGTTCCTGGACGGTTGTGTGTCAGTTTTGCCACAAATTCTGACCCGCCATCCGGATTCTTCCGCTTGCCTTGACTGCCATTCCCAGCACCTCCCTGTTGGTTCTTTCCATTGCCGCCCTTCTTACCCTATCCTGACTTCTCGTCGTCGGATTTTGGGTCCTTGGTGGTATCCGAATCCGCATACTTGGTGAGAGTCGTCATGAGCTCACCCATATCTTGACAAGAACGCTTCAACTGCCTGAGCTTCTGCTTCAGAGGCACAAAACGATAGTTCCTTTCCAGGATCAGAACCGCTTGAGACGCCGAAATACTCTCACACGAGTGGATCACCGTCGAGAGCCGTCACACCCAATGATGGGCCGAGTCACCTTCTTGCTGCGCACAAAGATCCAGATCCTCAATCGTCATCAGCTGCTTGCAAGTTCCTATGAAGTTCTTAATGAACCATGCTTTCAACTTGACCCACAACATGATGGTATTCGGCGGCAACCCTTTTAACCAAGTGCAGGACGGTCCTTCCAACATCATAACGAAGTATTTCGCATAGACCGCTTCATCAACCTCCAGCATCTCCATAGCAAGGTCATAGCTTTCAATCCAGGCCTCTGGGGGTAGATTGTCGGGACCCCGATCCTAAGTCATATGATTCCATACTGTAACAAGCCACACCACTTTGCGGCCTCACGCACGGTACTCCACGGCTGCAGCCTTACCTTGGCCGGGACCGTTTGCGTCGTTTGGCTCACGTATGTGAACATGTCGCTGGCAATCACACAACAAAGAACCCGGGCCGACATGACTAGTCATAGAACCCAAGTGGCACATCCATACGGAAACAGGCATACATAACCCAGCAATGCAGGTGTCGGCATCAAGCGTGTGTAGACGAGTCATAGCAAGTTACAAGGACTCCATTACGTCGTGGGACATAAATGCCATCACTGCACGTAGACGAGTCGTAGCAGGCTACAGGGACTCCATTACACTGCGAGACATCTCCCCGAAGGGACAGACACAGCAGCAAATAAGGATACATGTCGGTCAATCAATGTGTCCGGAACAGTAGCAAGCTACCATGGCTCGGTGGAAGCACAAAGAGGCAGTTTCCCGTAAAGAGTACTACTAAAGGCACACGACTAGGTGTCGGATCCCATACATACCGTTGAGCGTCACACGTACGCACGACATGCCCGATATGCATAGATACAACTATGGCATCACAACATAACCATACAACAACATGACTTTTATTTAAGAGGCTCAGACGAGCCTTGCATAATATGTTCTTATAGATAGGGGTCACATGACCCGACACTCAAGTCATACAAACAAAGTCATACAAGCCAGCGGAAACTTAAGCTGTCTGAGTACAGACGGTGAAAATAGAAAAGAGGCACACGGCCTGACTATCTACAGCCCACCACACGGGCAAGATCGTAGCTGGGACACCAGCTATTCGGCATCGTCAATGTCTAGATAGAACCCACCTGATGGGTCCTGGTTCTCTTCTGCAACATTAATTAAGCAAGGATGAGTACAAACGTACTCAGCAAGTCTTTAAAATAGACCTAGTCTATTTATGCTCATGTATCAACATAGGGGGTGGTGGAGTTCATGCAGAATGCCAGCTTTGACTCATGGCTAACCTACACTACTCAGTTTTAAACTCTTTGTTACAATTTTAAGTATCGCACTCGAGTCCACTAACTCCACAACAATACACCACCATGGATTCATCTTCCTATCCCGGAAGAGTGCCATCCACGGTACTCACACTTGTCTTGATATTTTTAGGAGTATCCATTTGATTATCTATGAACAGCATAAGTTCTCCAAGTAGTCCATATCCGAGGACGCGGCTATTCGAATAGTTTCATACCCTGCAGGGGTGTACTTCTTCACACACGCTCTCGCCACTTATCGCTGTGTGCCATAAACCATGCACCTCGGCAACCTTCAAGCAGATGCGCAGCGAGGGAGTCGGCCAAGACCGTCAATCACATAAGACCTCTAGTCCAGGCTATCGCCTATTCGAGACTGAACCCGCACGGAAGTTTGGCCGAAGTTTCTGCTACGGTCCCAAACGATGTGCGCAGGGTTCCCAAGCCCACCATTCGGGTGACCCTTGGTACACCATGCCACTGCCTACCGCGTCGTAACCCACCCCGAGGGTCAGCGCTACACACGGCCTCAGCATGCTATAAACACCAGAAACTACTTGCAACTCCTGGACTAAGGACTAAGCGACTGATAAGTCGAGAGGGTCAGTTAAGTATCCCAACGTGTGGTAGTATCTAGTCTTGGATCACAAACACAGAACCCAGTTCCTAGGAACGGTCCCAATGAGACAACCCACTATGTACTCCTACATAGCCTCTCATCGCTACCTTTACCAAATCGTATTCAGCATGAGCTCTTCACATCGGACAACACTTTTTCACTCAGTTCATCACCCAGATGAATCAAACCTGACTCAACTCTAAGCATAGCAAGCATAGCAGGCAAAGTAAGCTAAGCACATCATGGCACAAGCATCTACCAGGTATGCTAGGTTGCAAGGTTTAGCTATTTACTGTGACAAGATCAGGTCATGCATAAGAATAGGATCATCTATCATGTATGACTGACATGTGATCATTTGTCCTAATGCAATAAACGAGAGCAGGAGCGAGAGAGTGGGATGTTATCTGAATGATCAATGGGGTTGCTTGCCTTGCTGAGTTGCGGAGGAGTTCTCTCCTTCGTCGGGATACGGGGTGGTATCTTCCGGATTAGTGCCTACCTCAATGCTGATAAGAGCATTCAATACAGGCAAGTGCAACAATATGATGCATGATCATGGCATAGTAACATGCATGGGTGAGCTAATGTAACTAGTGATCATGTCAATTTGAAATAGATTTGAATCTAGGTTCAAAGTTGTTCTCCTACGCAAATTCCATATATTAACCTAATGTTAAATGTCCATGTTCACCTACTTAGGTTGCTCTAACATGCATGAGAATAGCAGCATTGGATTCATTGGATTTTTCTGATAAATTTTCATATATAAATTATTTTCATCTGACTTACAGATTATTTTATATGATTTTTCAAAGTTTTAAATAATTTCTGGAATTATTTTTAAATAGGAAAATGGAATTATGACATCAGCCTGACGTCATCCTGACGTCAGCTGGTCAACAGACCCATTCCAGGTCAAATCTGACCGGTGGGGCCCATCTGTCATTGACTCATTACTAAAACAGTTTTGTTCTAATTAATTATCCTGGCTAATTAATCTAGCAGGGCCCACTATCAGTGACCTAAGGGGTTAGTTAGTGGCTAATTAGTTGCTAATGACGATGCCACGTCATCGTCACCGAACGGCGTCGCCGGCGACCATCCGAACGGCGGGAGCTCGCCGGAGTCGCGCTGGAGGCGTCGGTTTAGGGAGCTGAGGGCACCGGGGCGTAGCCCTTGCTCGTCCGCATCCAACAGGGGCCACAAGAGGCTGTGGGGTCACCGGAGCTCGCCGGAAATGAGCTCGTGGCGGCGGCAGGAGCTCGGGCTCGACGGCAACTACACTACGGGGCACGGGATGGGCCGGCTGATGGGCGCGTGCGACTCCTGGGAGCAGCACGAGCACGGAGACGCTCACAGACGCGAGCTAGAGCGTCTGCTCGCTCGACAGCGACATGGCCGGCAGCGGGGTGGACTCGGGTCTGGAGACCTAGCTATCTAGGTCACGAGAGAGAGGGGGAGAACGCGAGGGAAAGGGGGAGGAGCTCACAGGGACTCCGAGGAGCTGGTCAGCGGGCTCGGGGACGACCGGACGGCACCAAACGACGGCGAGGACCCACAGCGACCGGCGGAGGGGATTCGGCGATGACGGCGAAGCAGAGGGCTCCTGGCTCGATTCCTCCGTCAAGGGGCTTCAGGGGCTCAGGGCGTAGCTGCTGGTTGGGTCAGATGGGCTCGGGGGTGGCTAGAACGGCGGCACGATGGCGAGGAGCTATGCGGCCATGGCGGGTCCGAGGGGGAGAATGCGTGAGAGAGGGAGAGAGCTCGCGGGAGGAAGAGAGGAGAAGGAGCACGGCGGCGAGGTGCTTCGCGCTGGCGCACTCCCAGCCCTCCAGCAAGGAGCCAGGCAGGGAGGAGGTGGCTGGCGTCGCTTCGTCCTGGGCTGGGCCTGCTACAGGCTGGGCCAACAGGTAAGTCTTCCTTTCTTTTTTTTATTTCTGTTTTCTATTTTCTGTTCTAACATTTGTTTATTTTATTGCAGGTCCAAATAACCTTTCAAAATGATCCAAATATTTTCAAAAATGAAGTTTGAAGTTTTCAAACTTGTAATAAAAGTTTCAGGTTATTTTGGAAATAAGAATAATGATAATGCTTTATTTATCAATTTCAGAGGCTTTAATCATTATTTTTAAATTGCTTCTAAGGTTCAAATATTTTAAATGATCCCTGTTATATACTTGTCCAAATTTATCAGACTTAGGGAACATTTTTAAGGGCATTTTGGATTTGTTGAAAATTTCATCAAACTTGGATTCACTTTATTTCAATGTGAGTTAGGGTTTTCTTTTCCCTCCCATTCAGGTTGATGCAATGATGATGATGATGATGCAACACCCATGCTTAACTTAAGACACTTGCTAGGGATGTGACATAGATCTGCCGTGTAGTTGGGCACCTTCCGTGGCCCCTTAAAGTACTTAGGTAGGCGCACACTCCTTAGATCCACTGTAAGACACTGAACACCAAATCCCCTGGCTGTGACGCCGACAGGTGTTGCTGGTGCTAGCTCAGGGACCTCTGGGTAATCCGTCACCGGTGTCAACCCTCGCTAAGCCCAGCCCCTATCCATAGCCCCCCGAATATCCATCTCAGGCGGGTTATTATTGGGCGGGTTTTGCCTCTACTCACTGCTGGAGACCGCGGGCGACTCGATCCGTCGACTATAGCTACGGCTATGAACCGGCGTGGAGTGTACCCGGCTCCGGCTGTGCGTGTACCTTTCTTGCTGAGCCACCGCTGTCTGCAACAGACTAATCATGTTTCTCGCCTCCTCGTCAAACGGCGTTCCTTCGGCCAAAGGGAGAGCATCAAGCTTAGCAGCCGCTGCTATCATATTTTCCACTGGATTCGAGTAATGGCCAGGTGGCATCACAACATGTTGTGGCAATGGCATGTTCCTCCACGGCGGGTCTAACTGTTGTGGCTCCTCTACCGCCCGGGTCACCATCGACGGCGTACTTGGCCCGGCACCCGGAGTGTTAAAAAGATTCCAAGGTTGGATTGGTAAACCAACCTGAGTCCTCCTGCGCTGAACTGCCTCTGACGCTCGCTGGTCCAGATCAAAATGGAGGGCCTCCACCCTCAAACGTTCCGACTCAGCATTCATCTGGGCTTGCATTGCATTAATATCCTCCTAGGACTGAGCCATCTGTCCCTTGATCCGGTTGACCTCGGTGTTCTGCTCCGCTTGATTCTCAGCCGTCACCTCCGTGGCCATCAGAGCCGCCACTTCCTCCATGAGCTCCAATAGAACCTGTGCCAGTGCCTTAGGGGGCTCCGCATCAGGGGGAGCAGCTCCAGCCGCCGCTCCAGATGTCGCACCATTGGACGCTGGCGGCGGGCCTGCCATGAACACAGCGGCTCAGCTCGGTGGGTCATAAGCCTCCGGCATACTGTAACCATCAGCATAGCCCCCTAACCCGCCATCATGGAATCGATAGATCGATTCCCCATCCTTGCTGGAAGATCCTTCATCCGAAAAAGCAAAAGTTTCTCCCGACAAGGAATCACCGCTATCCTGTATAAAGCCAACAAAGACGCTCTTCCGCCTGGGTTGAACAGGGGATATTGGTGCAGATGTCCGGCCCGGGTGTAGATCCATCCAGCTTGCCGATGAACACGTGCATCTTGCCAATGGGAACCCTAAAACCGTACTTGACTGAGTCAGCTTCAGGCCCCCATCCTGAGTTGTTGATGTAGAGCTTGTTGCAGCGACTCTTGGTTATCAAGCCAACGTCGTATCCTTCAATCCCTGATAGAAAGCCCTTTGAGAACTCAACACCACCACGCGCTAGCCTCACGGTGGGCGCCAACTGCCGTGGTTTTGTCACGGCAGATGTCCAAAGACTTAGATTCTAGGCCATCGCTAAGGCGGTGGACTCAAAGGGGTTGGACGGGATGAAAGACACCGATTTACCCAGGTTTGGCCCCTCGAGATGAGGTAAAAGCCTACATCCTGCTTTGTGTGTATTTATTGGAGTATCGATTACAAGGGAGCGTATTCCCTTGACCTAGCTTTCAATGGACTGGTTTCTGTCTAAGCCATCCCCGGGTCTCGACTTTATATAGGAGGTCAATACCATGGGCTACACAAGTCTCATAATGGCTCTTACAACGTATCTGACTCTGTCTCTAAGCTGCCTAGCCGACTCTGGCAAGCTGTCTCCGGGTGGCTTACACTCCTGGGTCTTGCATCTTCTTCCTGACTCTAGGCCTCCGTCACAGCCCATATGGTGAGCCACCGTGCACCCCAATCTTCCTCTTCCAGTGCATATACTAACGAGCCGCCAGGTATGACCCGGGCCCTCCTGGGTGGGTCTTACCACGGGGTTATATCCCCAACATGTAGGATCTTGCGGTTGCTTTATGTGCCTTAGGTTGTTCACCCCCAGAGCACGGTCACGTGTGCCGTGGAAGTTGGCGATACAGCGCTGGCGGAGCTAATCCCACGAAGAGATCGATCCCTCCGGGAGGTTCAGGAGCCACGAGAGAGCGCCACCCTTGAGGGCCATGGGAAACCAATTCGCCATGACTATGTCGTCGCCGCTCGCCGCCTCGATGCTGAGCGCGTAGAGCTGGAGGAATTCTACGGGGTCAGGGGTGCCATCATAGCATGGAGGCAGGTATGGCTTGAACTTGCCAGGCCAGTTGACACGGCGCAGCTCCAGGGAGAATGCACGGCAGGCTGCTCCACTCACAGGTACATCGTGTATGAGAGGAGCTGGGTCTTGACGCCCGTGTACCGTGGCCTTTGGCGGCGCATGGTCCTGATGAGGGCGCGGCGGTGTAGGGAGCACACGCGCGTCACCTCGCAGCCTTGGCACCACCTGGCAACTTGCTTCATCCCTCGCCTACACTGGTACCTCGCGCAACTGGTTGTGCGGACAAGCTTCATGCCTGGGCTCGGGGTCGACGCCGTGCGGAGAAGGAGGGGGTGCACCATGTACCACGTCGCCCGCCTGGGAGGGCAGGGGACGAAGCGAGTGGGTGGGCAATGGGACCTCACCGGCGACGCTGACAAGCTCGGCGATGCGACCAAGCCAGTCATCATAGTGACCAGGGGTGGGACGGTAACGCAAGATCTCACATGCCATTAACAGTGTTTCTTGCGTGTTCGCCAGCCTATAGCGAGCGTGAGAGGATGACGCCAAGGGGGGACACGGGACGGCGTAGCAGTGCGGCCATTTTGCCGTGCGGTTGGTGGCTGTGATGAGTCCTGTTTCTCTTGATCATCTAGACTAGTGCAGCGTCGACTATCGGAGAAGCAGAGTGGCACGGGGCGTCGCAGCCCATGGGCATCGTCTGGGCGACATGGGCGGCTCAGCGCTCAGCACGGACTCGGCGGGCCTCGTCCATCGGAGCGACAAAGCAGAGCCGAAAAGGACACCTCGACATGCCCCTGCCTGGCGCGCCAAATGTCGGATTCAGAGCTTCACAAACTCAAGAAGGTTCGAACTCTAGGCATGTGCGAAGATCCTTCCCAGCCCAAGCCTCGTCGTCGTGCAAGAAGATGGACTCAATGATTTACCCAGGTTTGGGCCACCTTGCGGTGTAAAACCCTACTCCTGCTATTGGTGGATTGGCCTCACGAGAAGGTTTGTGAATGAACCAGTATAGTAGTTGAGCGACCTCACATGGGCTCTTTGGTGTGAGACGATTCCGTCCCCCTCTATGGTGGTGGATAGCCCCTATTTATAGGGGGCCTTGGTCCTCTTCCCTTATCGCACTAGCGGGAGGGGATCCCACAACGACCAAATTTGCATGGGGACAGGAGGTACAACTTATCCTGACTAAAGGTGGCCTTCGCCTACAAAGCTCCCGGTGTGACGTAGAGGTTGCTCGAGGATGACATCCGTGTTGAGATCACAATCTTGGTCTCATTGCACCGGAGTGGAAACCTTTGGGGGGATTCCCTAGGAACCCGTATATTTCCTTGCTTCCTTAGCACGAAATAGGAAACGGTCTCTGCTGCGCCCACTTGCACCTGCCTGCCTTGGTTGCCATGGCTCACGTCATTGCAGCCTCCTGAAGTTGGGTACCTGCATGGTAATCTCCTCTCCTCAGGAGGCAGCATGGGGAGGCCGCCCCCTTGGAGGTCTTGGTGTCGTCCTCCTCACGAGGCTCGCGAGGGTCTTATCTTGAGGGGTTCGTCGCCAGGCCGTACAGGGCCATCATGGTGGGCCATGCGTTGGGTTGCACGTAGGCAGGTCTCGGTACCCCCCATCCCAGAACGCCGGTAGGAGATTTCTTCCAGGAAACATATCTTTCCAAAAAAAATTCAAGAACTGCTCTACTTCACCCCAGAACATTGAAGTAGATGGCGATAGTGAATCTGACATCACCCCTGAGCCGGAACAAGAAGAGCTGACATGTCAATTTTTTTATGTTGTACTAATATTGTTTACTCTTTGTGATGGTAGGTGTTGAAAGATGGTGGGCGCGAGTCCAGAGCAATCCGTGGTTCCTTTATGTTGTTACTTCTCTTAGTGGTGTCATGTGAACATCGACTACATGAAACTTCACCTTGTTATGGGCCTAAGGGAAGTCATTGTGGAGTAACAAGTAGATGACGGGTGGCTAGAGTGACAGAAGCTTATACCCCAGTTTATGTGTTGCTTCATAAGGGCCTGATTTGGATCCATACGTTTCATGCTATGGTTATATTTATCTTAATTCTTCTTTCGTAGTTGTGAATGCTTGCTAGAGGGGGTAATCATAATTATGTTGTTAGTTAAAGTAAGAAAAGCACCTTAGCACCGGTCCACCCACATATCAAATTATCAAAGTAGCGAACGCGACTCAACTCAACATGATGAATATGACGAGACAGAAATTTCCATGTGTCCTCAGGAGCGCTTTCTTAATATAAGAGTACTTTCATGCCTGTCCTTTGCTACAAAAAGGATTGGGCTACATTTCTGCACCTTTGTTACTATTCTCACTTGTTACTTGTTACAAACTATCTTGCTACAAAACTATCTATTATTGTTACTCATAGCACTTGCAGAGAATACCTTGCTGAACACCGCATGTCATTTCCTTCTGCTCCTCGTTGGGTTTGACACTCTTACTTATCGAAAGGACTACGATTTATCCCCTATACTTGTGGGTCATCAAGACTCTTTTCTGGCGCTGTTGTCGGGGAGTGAAGCGCCTTTGAAAAGTGGAAATTGGTTAGGAAACATTTTCTATACGTGCTGAAATTTACTGCTGCTTGTCGCTATGAACGGTCACCCTTTGAGTGGCTTGTTAGGGGCATCTTTGCCTCGAACGGAAGTTGAAGAAGTTGTTCCTCAACCTACTGAACCTATTGAAAATATTTGTTATGAGATTCCTTCGGGTATGGTGGAAAAACTATTAGCTAATCCTTATGATGTTCAACTCATCCTGATTACCATTTGATATATGTCGATGAGTGAAACAGCCCGGGACCGACGCTCCAGAAGATTCCCCTTTTATTTCCACTCTCGTCGTGTGTTTCGTTTGTTTGTCGCATTCATCATCGCATCATTCACATCATCCGAATTGCATCAGCGCTCCATCGTCGTCATTCTTCAAAACTTGCATCCGTTAGTAGTCAGTTTTCCCCGCTTTTGTGGATGACCGTTTCGAGACAAACCACACACGCACGTGCCCGCGGCATCATTTATTTTGTTTTGTTTTTAAGTGCGTGAAAAATATTGTCAGATTGGGTCGAAAGTTGGCATGCAGTCTTGTTACATTGTAGGTGGACACCCTATCAAATTTCGTCGCAATCGGGGGTCGTTTGATACCCCAACGTTCAACCGTAGCGACGTCATCAATGTAATTATCAATCGTTTTCGGTGTTTGAAAATCCGTGTTGGGCCACAAACCTCCCTCTCATCCCCACCCAACCCACTCTACCACAGCCCAACCAGCCCACCAGAGCCCAGCTAGCCATCCCTCTGCTTCCGGACCATCCAATCGAGATCCGACGGTCCGAAAACGGATGAATCCCCTAAACCCTAGCCCCTTTTGCTATAAATAGACCCCCTTGTCCAAAATGGCCCCCCTAGCCTCTCCATCGTTTTTCGTGCAGCCAACTGCCTCTTGCATAATTTTCCGTGCCGTCCCCGTCCGCCGCTACCACTTGTCGCCATCCCAGCATCGCGCCACCGCCAGCAGCCGCGCTCCACACAATCCCGTAGTGCCACGTCGCCTCCTTATCTCCCTAGCCGTTGTAGGCCTGCATGGCCTGGAATAGGCCTGCCCGGGCCCGAATCCGCCACCGCCCGCGGAACGCACTCCTCCCGAAGGTCGCCGCAGCCCGTCCTCGCCGGAGCTCAGTAGCGTTGCCGCCCCTTCCTAACCTCGCTAGAGCTGCCCCTCGCCGCCTGTTGTGCCAACCATTGTGCCGGCCATGAGCTCGCCTCGCCTGCTGCCACAACCCTGTCTGCCCCATGCCGTCAGTCATCGCCGCCGTCGGGAACGGACCGGCCGCCCCCGGATCCGGCCCTTGGCACCCGTCCCCGTGTCCCCTGTATCCTCCCTGCCGGTGCCCTGCCTCCCTGCTATTTTGGGTGTTATTTTGCTATGATGCCCTTTTGTTTATTTTGTGCGAATTAATACATGCATGATATGAAATAATTTTGAACATGAGATGTGCCCTTGGACATGTGTGCTAGGCATTGGTCTTTTTGGTTGGGATAGAAATCCATGTTTAAATGTTATTTTCTTGCTGCCATCATGTCTTAAAAATGTTGCTATTTTGAGATGCTAAAATATTTCTAAGTCTGAAATCTGTGTTATTTTGTTGTTGTCTTGTCATGTGGTTTGCTATGGATCTATAGCTCTTTTGGTGTTGCCACAATGGGATGTATTGTAAAGCATGTTATGCTCTATCATGTTGTGCCAATAGTTTGCATGGATATGTTTAGAATCATAATTAATTCTGCTGTCCAACATGTCAATCTGATAAAAACTGCTGCACATGTCTACTCTAATGTGTTCAAAATGCCATGTTGTGTAGATAACTGCTATGAATCTGTGCATAATTTGATGTTGCGATAATAGAATGATTTGTAGTGCATCATGTCTATTACCATGCTGTTAAATTTCGTGCCAATATCTGACCTGTAGCATATAGTTTTATTTCTGCTAATATGCCTTCATGAAAAACTGATCTGTCAAAAAATGTTATTTTCACTAAGTCCTAATCTGCTATATTTTGTTGCCATGTTATGAGCTTCCTACCATGTGTTCCATAACTATTTTGAGTATGATATGTGAAGATGAAATGAAGTGTGTGTTATATGTTACTTCCCCATGCTTAGTTTGTGCATGTTAGAATCTTGTAGCTTGTTGTTTTCATGTGTGCAATATGCTATGTCGCCGTTTTGGGCAGATTATGTCTATAACTTGTAATGGTGATTGTGGTTGAACCGTGGCTCCGTTTTGCACATGCCATATATGAAACATGATTAGATTTTCATATAGTATCATAGTATCTTGCTGCATTCATTATTTGAAATATTTGTGGTTGTCATTTTCATTCATTTTGCATTCATGTCATGTTCATTTTGTGAAGGTCATATCTTTTAGACCGTAGCTCCGTTTTTGATGTTCCATATATGTAATCGACTAGAACAACGTGTAGAATTGCATGGTATACTTTGTTTTCCTTTTAAATATATATAAAACATGATTATTCAGATCTGGTCCAATTTCAAAATTAACATATGGGGTCATTTCGAAAATGCTATATGTCGTTTCCAACCTCATTTAAGATGGCTCGATAGTGTAGTTTACTTATGGTTCACCTCTTGCCATGTTAAGAACATTTAAACTTGATGTGTAAATAAACGAGGGTGAACTAAATGCTTCGAATGTGGAATTTCGTCAATATGCAACTCGTTGGATATTGAGCTTCACTTAATGTGTAGGAATTTATTGTTGTGCTTTGTCATGTCATGCATAACATGCATCATCCTAGTTGTGCATCATATCATGAATATGTTGTGGTGTATCATGTGTTGATTGTTTGTTCTGGATTTCTTCTTCTCAATAGAGTTCCGAAATCTTTCGGAGTTTGAGGATTCGTTCAACTACGTCCCGTTCGTCTATTTCACGGATCGCCTGCTTCACGGATTCGTTCTTCTTCCAAGCGGGATCTCAGGCAAGATGATCATATCCCTAGATACCATTACTATCATTGCCATGCTAGATGCATCGTTTCTATTGTTGTCTCCCTACCTACCACTTGTATGTCAAGCCTCCCAAATTACCATGAAAAGCCTCTAACCCCTCCACATCCCACCAAACATTGTTTGGCTATGTTACCGCTTGCTCAGCCCTTCTTATAGCGTTGCTAGTTGTAGGTGCTATTGTTTTCAATGTGCCTACATGGATATTTTTTATATATCACAATATTATTGCTATTTAATTTAATGCACATATATACTTGTTAAAGGGTGGAAGGCTTGGCCTTTTGCTCGGTGTTTTGTTCCACTCTTGCCGCCCCTAGTGACTTGTGTACCGGTGTTGTTATGGGGACCCCCTTGGTTTTCGTTTTATGATAAAACATGTCTGTCAAGGCCCAACATTGGTACTATTTTTTCCTAATAACTAATAAAAAGCAGAGGGACCCGCTGGCACCCGCGGATAATTAATCAACAACTCGGGCCAATGGTCCTCATGAGTGTTGGTCCAAAAACAGAGCCACTTGCGAGGCCACCCCGGGGCAACTCGAGGGATTTCTATCAGGCCACCATATGTAGTGCTCATCTGGTAGTGCCCTGAGAACGAGATACGCGTAGCTCCTATCGGGATCTAGCTTGCCGGGCGGCCTTGCTAGATTTGTTTTACCTTTCTCGAAAGTCTTGTGCGTGGAATTCTGATAATACTTCAGGCTATCCCGAGGTTGAGGTTTTCCAATGGAATTTCCTAGGAAGATCACGAGATTCATGGTCGAGGTTATTCTCGCGGCATGTGCCTAGTTTGTGATGGATGAGTTGGAGCACCCCTGCACGGGTAAATCTTACGGAAAGCCGTGCCCGCGGTTACGTGGCAAATTGGAAACTTTGTTTAACACCTGGTCATAGCAAACTTGAAGTAAAGTCAAATAAAATACACCAACTGTGTGTGTAACCGTGACTGTCTCTTCTCGTGAGTCCTTTTCGGAGAGAGAACACGGTGGGGTTATGATTGACGTAAGTAGGTGTTCAGGATCTCTTATAGATCCTTACCAGATCACGTCTGCTGATACGATGATCACCCCCTTTATTCTTGTACTCGTAAGTTAGCCACTCAAATAAACGCTTAGTGCTTGCTGCAGCCTCAGCACTTAACCATACCTCAACCATTAAGCTTTTATAGTCTTGATACCCTTGGAAATGAGATTGTTGAGTCCCTGTGGCTCACAGATTACTACAACAACAGATACGGGTACAGGTAATGCGATGATATGACATGAGCGTGATGCTTGTTTTGATTTGGAGTTCTTCTTGTTCTTCATCATCGATGTAGGATGGGTTCCAGGCGGTAGCCTGGGACAACAAGGATGGATGTCATTTTCTTGTTTGATTTCATCCGTAGTCGGGCCCTGCTCTTTTGTATCGTGTTTGAATGTGTTGTTGTAAATGATGTGATATTGTTGTAGCTTGTGGTGAGTGTAAGCGAATTCCATATACTCATCTCTTCTTTACATGTATTTGTAATGATATCCATTCTTGCGAAACGACGAGATGCACTTCTATCCCTGTCGAGGCCCTTGCGCAAAAATAAGGATAGGATCGCATCTTAGGCGTTACAAGTTGGTATCAGAGCCTGTACCGACCTAGGAGCCCCCTTGATTTATCGAACTTTGGCCGAGTTGAGTCTAGTAAAAAAACTATTTTGAGTCTAGTTATATCAGAGAGTAGTTTTCTTTTACTCCGCTTCTATGCTCTCGTGAGGTATTTGACTTGGGAATTTTGATTCCACTCCTCTTCTCGCTCAAAAAAATTTAGGATCACACGGGTATTTTGGAAACTATATGATGCCGATGTGAAGGAATTCTGTCTTGGTGCCTCCTGTTATCGAGGAGTAGAGCTCCGAGGGATTTTTGCACATCGTTATCATTCAGTTTCCTTACTATCTTAGGACGGAGGATGTTCGAAATTGGTTCAATACTTTTCGTGGCGAGATAAGTTTGGAGTCACCCAGTACTGGGGAGAGCGTCCAGGGTACTGTCATGTTTAGTATCGTTGTGTTTTCGAGTGTATGAGGTAGACGAGTTTGCAGAGTTTCTTGGTTTATGGTGTGGAAGGTTGCGGGTGCAGTTGTAGCTGATTACCTTGGGTACGTTCCTGGGTCCGCAACCCTAGTCGCATAAGCAAGAAAGACTTCAGAAATTCTTAGGTGGGAATTCAAGTAGTTACCTAGGACTATCCTTCGAACAAATGCAAATGGGTTATGTATTTGTTTCCGGCTTAATTCAAAAGCCCCATCTTTTGTTTTGTTCGAGTATGGTAATTCGAGTTGCATCGATGTCAAGTGGTGATTTCATATCTTTCCTAACCGGTGTGTTTCTCATCAAGATAATTCAATCCTTTCCAATACTTGCAAGATCAATCCTCATATTTCTTTCCGGAGTTCGTCTCATCTGTCCCAAGTGTTCCTTGTTTTTGCCCACCCTCCTGCCCATTTTCTTCAACGATTAAATTCTAATCCAAGTGCCTTTCTATTCATGTTATTCTTCTGCTATCTTCTGTTCCGTGATGTATCCGGTGATTTGTTGTGAAGATGATCAAGTGCTCAAGTTCATAATTTCTTACTATTCATCTTTGTTTTCTTTACAGTGGATTCATTCAAGCTTCCAGTGCAATATCTCCTTCTAATCAATCATTTCAATGGTGGTCTCTTTGATTGGGCTTGTATCCCACAGGTTTTTCCCCAGGATCTTACCTGGCTCTTGTAATATTTTCCGGAGATCTCAAGCTCTTGTCAAATGACGTAAGAATGATTCTCATCAGTCATATTCCTTCTCCAAGTCAGCTTCTAATTATAATATTTCATCATCACATCAACTTTTCCTTATTCATTGTTCTGGAGTGCCTCGGTGTTTCTTGGTGATGTTTCTCGCCATCATTCGCTGCATTGAAGACCGAAGAAGTGTTCCCCTTAAATGTTTGTACATTATCTTCAGATTCATGGTTTCATCTTCATGTTATCCTATCAAATTGTTTTCGATCATCACAAATTCCTTCATGACTATCCAGAGCATTCCTGAGTTGTTTTGATTTCTCGATCCTCTGAAGGCCATCATTTCAGAAGATTTATTCGTTCTTAGCTTTCAACTTCGTTCTCCAATTCTTGTCAATTGTTGTCTTTTCGTTCGTATCTCAATTATTCTGGTGCTTCGTTCAAGTTTTCTGTTAGTCAGATCATGATCTCTTCGTTCTCATGTATCTCCATTCATTCGTAGTTTCCTCGTTCGTTTTAATTTCTCATCAGTGTTTCCTTGAAGACTTCTTCAAGTCTGTGACCGATCTATCTCTTCAATTCTTTTCAATAAGAATAAGTGGTATGCTAAATCCGTTGCTTGGCACAAATATAACTTGATGAATGATAAGCACAACATAA
Source organism: Hordeum marinum (assembly GCA_022496015.1). Classification (NCBI taxonomy): domain Eukaryota; kingdom Viridiplantae; phylum Streptophyta; class Magnoliopsida; order Poales; family Poaceae; genus Hordeum; species Hordeum marinum. The sequence goes on along the minus strand of CM039676.1, from coordinate 162,558,002 downwards.
TTCTTATTCTTGTTTCGTCAAGTGATTTCGATCCTTCTTCCGGAGTTTGTTCATGATATCAAATTCTTGGTTCTAAGTGTTTCATCTTTGTTTTCCAGAGTTCCAAGTTTTCGCAGGTATCTCATCACGAAGCTCCATCTTAATCTTTGCAACATCATTATCTTATTCTTTCCAACCTTCAATTCTTTGGAGCATTCTTTTGTATGTGGAGGTTCTTCATGATGGTTCATCAAAGATTTCTTTCATGCTCAAAGTGTTATCCAAGATTCTGTGGGAGAGGCTTAAGTATCTTTCGTCTTGTATTCCAAAGTGCAGTTCATTCTCTCTTATCTTTTGAGATGGTGTTATAGCATTCTTGGTTCATGATGAGTCTCGAAGAGAAGTTGTTTTAAGAATGAGATATTTAAACCCATCATTTCTTCTTCGGAGTTATCTGGAATTGGATATCACCTAAAGCTTTTCCTCGGGATTGTTGCTATCATGGTGTTTGTCATTGTTCCAAGTTTCCTCTTATCCTCTGGATGAAACAAGTCTTGCATATCTTGTTGCTCCCAACTAGTAAATTGTTTCCGTGTGTGGCAGGTTGTCACATGATAATTTCGAGAGGTTCTCCATAAGCCCACAATAAGCTTATCCTTTCCGTTATGTTTTTTTTCGAACAACTTTGTCCAATCATTCTTTTTAAGGATACTTCTCAAGCCAGCTGTCGTAGAAGTTGTCTTTTCTCTTCCATTTTATTCATTCCAAGTATCCAACTTCTATTCTTTTCTTTTGAAGGTTTTATGATGTTGCTCTCTTCGAACCATCATCTCATTTCCGCAAGATCTTATTTCTTTCTTTGCTTATTATTTAACCAGAGTGTTGTGTCCTCTCTTCAAGTTCTCTATATCTTAACAAGTCCTGCTTCTCTTTTCTACCGAAGTGCTGCCAAATTTCTTTTGATGTCTTGCTTGTTTCTCATATCATTCTTCATCTCTTGCAATCCTTAAAGTTTTGTTGGTTTCCCTCGTTTTTCAAAGAAGCAACTAAGTTTACATCTTCCTCTTGCTCTTTCTCTTCCTCTTCTCATTCTAAGATCTCGGGTCGAGATATCTTGTAAGTGGAGGAGAGTTGTAATACTCCGGAACCGATGCTCCAGAAGATTCCCCTTTTATTTCCACTCTCGTCGTGTATTTCGTTTATTTGTCGCATTCATCATCGCATCATTCACATCATCCGCATTGCATTGGCGCTCCGTTGCCGTCATTCTTCAAAACTTGCATCCGTTAGTAGTTGTCAGTTTTCCCCGTTTTCGTCGATGACCGTTCCGAGACCAACCACACACACACGTGCCCGCGACATCGTTTAAAAAAATTCATTTTTAAGTGCGCGAAAAATATTCTAGGATTGGGTCAAAATTTGGCATGCGGTCTTGTTACAATATAGGTGGACATCCTGTCAAATTTCATCGCAATCGGGGGTCGTTTGATACCCCAATGGTCAATCGTAGTGGCATCATTGCTGTAATTATCAGTCGTTTTCGGTGTTTGAAAATCCATGTCGGGCCACAAACCGCCCTCTCAGCCCCACCTAACCCACTCTAGCACAGCCCAACCAGCCCACCAGAGCCCAGCTAGCCACCGCTCCACTTCCGGACCATACGATCGAGATCCGACTGTCCGAAAACGGATGAATCCCCTAAACCCTAGCCCCTTTTATATAATTAGCCCCCCTTGTCCAAAATGGCTCCCACTAGCCTCTCCATCGTTTTTCGTGCAGCCAGCCGCCTCCTGCATCGTTTTCCACATAGTCCCCCTCCGCAGCTACCACTTGTCGCCGTCCCAGCGTCGCGCCGCCGCCAGCAGCCGCACTCCACACAATCCCTTAGTGCCACGTCGCCTCCTCAGCTCCCCAGCCGCCGCAGGCCCGCAGGGCCCGGATCAGGCCTGCCCGGGCCCGAATCCGCCACCGCCCATGGAATGCGCTCCTCCCGAAGGTCGCCGCAGCCAGGAGCCTCCTGCTACTCCTAAGCGGCCCGTCCTCGCCGGAGCTCAGGAGCGCCGCCGCCCCTCGCCGCGTGCTGCGCCAATCGTCGCGCCGACCCCGAGCTCACCTCGCCCGCCACCACGACCCTACTCCGCCCCGTGCCGCCAGTCGTCTCCGCCGTTGGGAACGGACCGACCGTCCCCGGATCCGGATCCATCGCCTGTCCCCGTGTCCCCTGCATCCTCCCTGCCGGCACCCTGCGTCCCTGCTTCCTCCGTTGGCCCTGACTCGCTCGATCCAGGCCGGATCAAGGAGGGGGACGACGACCACACGAGCCCCGCATTTACCGACACATGGGCCACGCGCTCGCGTACGTGGGCCGCACCCACCGCAAGTTGTAGCCCACCCGTCGCCAAGCCCAGTCGCGCCAGCTGCTCCACCAACTGGGCCGAGGCCCATGGTGAGCGCCCACTGAATCCCGCCCCGGTCACGTTTTATTATCCAGTGCCCACTGTTTTGGCCCATTGATGTATTTATTGCAGAAAAGGCATGATTTTAAAAATGCTCGTAAATAGATAACCGTGCATCGGATCCGAATGATTTGTATATGTAAAATGTGTAGAATTTCGGGTAGATTCACAATATCCTACTTTCACAATTGATAAAAATGTTTAACATGGCATTTTCTGTTAATTTGCATAATTGTCATGTTTTGCATTGCGCATATATTATTTACCCGTGCATTGGAATTAATTAAACATTATATGTAAAATGTGTAGCATTTTTATATGCCATTTTCATGCATGCTAAAAAAATTGATGTGTTGGTTGCACGTATTTTGCATATATAACTAGCTAAAATGGGTTATGTCCTATTCTCGCATAATTGGTGTGTCATTGTTTCTTTAATGAAAACTTGCATATTATATATGATTTTGGGGTAAAAAATCATAGAATTTAGTTGTGCATGTAGTTTTGTAATTTGACCAATTTGTGTGAGTGTTATTTTGCTATGATGCCCTTTTGTTTATTTTGTGCAAATTAATCTATGCATGATATGAAATAATTTTAAACATGAGATGTGCCCTTGGACATGTGTGCTAGGCCCTGGTCTTTTTGGTTGGGATAGAAATCCATTTTTAGATGTTATTTTGTTGTTGCCCTCATGTCTTAAAAATGTTATTGTTTTGAGATGCTAAAATATTTCTTCTGAAATCTGTGTTATTTGGTTGCGGTGTTGCCATATGGTTTGTTATTGATCTATAGCTCTTTTGGTGTTGCCACAATGGGATGTATTGTAAAGCGTGTTATGATCTATCATGTTGTGCAAATAGTTTGCATGAATAGGTTTAGCATCAGAATTAATTCTACTGTCCAATATGTCAGTCTGATAAAAACTGTTGCACATGTCTACTCTAATTTTCACTAAGTCTGAGAATCTGTTTTCTTCAAAATACTATGTTGTGTACATAACTGTTATGAATCTGTGCATAATTTGATGTTGCCATAATGGAATGATTTGTAGTGCATCATGTCTACTACCATGATGTTAAGTTTCATGCCAATATATCACCTGTAGCATATAGTTTTATTGCTGCCAATATGCCTTCAGGAAAAACTGATCTGTCAAAAACTGTTATTTTCACTAAGTCCTAATCTGCTATATTTTGTTGCCATGTTGTGAGCTTCCTACCATGTGTTCCATAAATATTTTGAGTATGATATGTGAAGATGAAATAAAGTGTGTGTTATAAGATACTGCCCCATGCTTAGTTTGTGCATGTTAGAATCTTGTTGCTTGTTCTTTTCATGTGTGCAACATGCGATGTCGCTGTATTGGACAAATTATGTCTATAACTTGTATTAGTGATTGTGGTTGAACCGTAGCTCCGTTTTGCACATGTCATATATGTAACTTTCTTAGATTTTCATGTAGTATCATAGTATCTTGCTGCATTCATGATTTGAAAAATTTGTGGTTGTCATTTTCATGCATTTTGCATTCATGTCATGTTCATCTTGTGAAGGTCATATCTTCAGACCGTAGCTCCATTTGAGATGTTCCATATATGTAAATCGACTAGAACGACATGTAGAATTGCATGGTATACTTTGTTTTCCTTTTTAATAAATATAAAACATGATTACTTCAGATCTGGTCTAATTTCGAAATTAACATATGGGGTCATTTCGGAAATGCTATATGTCGCTTCCAACCTCTTTTAAGATGCCTAGATAGTGCAGTTTACTTATGCTTCACCTCTAGCCATGTTAACAACATTTAAACTTGATGTGTAAATAAACGAGAGTGAACTAAATGCTTCGAGCATGGAGTTTTGTCAATATACAACTCATTTCATATTGAGCTTCACTTAATGTATATGAATTGATTGTTGTGCTTTGTCATGTCATGCATAACATGCATCATCCTAGTTGTGCATCATATCATGAATTTGGTTTGGTGTATCGTGTGTTGATTGTTTTTTCCGGATTGCTTCTTCTCGATAGAGTTCCAAAAGCGTTTGGAGTGTCAGGATTTGTTCGACTACGTCCCGCTCGTCTACTTCACGGATCGCATGCTTCACGGATTTGTTTTTCTTCCAAGCGGGATCTCAAGCAAGATGATCATATCCCTGGATACCATTACTATAATTGCCATTCTAGATGTCTCGTTTCTATCGCTGTCTTGCTACGTACCACTTGTATGTCAAGCCTCCCGAATTACCATAAAAGCCTCTAACCCCTCCACATCCCAGCAAACATTGTTTGGCTATGTTACCGCTTGCTCAGCCCTTCTTATTGTGTTGCTAGTTGTAGGTGTAATTGTTTTCCATGTGCCTACATGGATATTTTTGATATATCACAATATTATTGCTATTTGGTTTAATGCACATATATACTTGGTAAAGGGTGGAAGGCTTGGCCTTTTGCTCGGTGCTTTGTTCCACTCTTGCCGCCCCTAGTGACTTGTGTACCGGTGTTATGTTCCATAATTGAGCGCTCCTAACATGCTCGGGGTTGTTATGGGGACCCCCTTGATTTTTGTTTTAGGATAAAACTTGTCTGGCAAGGCCCAACATTGGTACTATATTTGCCTAATGACTAATAAAAAAGCGTAGGGACCCGTCGGTACCCGCTGATAATTAATCAACAACCCGGGCCAGCGATCCTCATGAGTGTTGGTCCAAAAACAGAGCCACTTGCGGGGCCACCCCGAGGAAACTCGGGGGATTTCTATTAGGCCACCGTACATAGTGCTCATCTGGTAGTGCCCTGAGAACGAGATACGCGCGGCTCCTATCGTGATCTGGCCTGTCAGGCGGCCTTGCTAGATTTGTTTTAACTTTCTCGAACGTCTTGTGCGCGGAATTTCGATACTTCGGGCTATCTCAAGGTTGCGGTTTTCCAATGGAATTGCCTAGGAAGATCACGAGATTCGTGGTCGAGGTTATTCCCGCGGCGTGTGGTTAGTTTGTGATCGATGAGTTGGAGCACCCCTGCAGGGGTAAATCTTTCGTAAAGCCATGCCCGCAGTTACGTGGCAACTTGGAACTTTGTTTAACACCCGGCCATAGAAAACTTGAAGTAAACTCAAATAAAATACACCAATTGTGTGCGTAACCGTGACTGTCTCTTCTCGTGAGTCCTTTTCCGAGAGAGAACATGGTGGGGTTATGATTGACGTAAGTAGGTGTTCAGGATCTATTAGAGATCATTACCAGATCACGTCCGCTGATATGATGATCACCCCCCTTTATTCTTGTACTCGTAAGTTAGTCACTCAAAAAAATGCTTAGTGTTTGCTACAGCCTCACCACTTAACCATACCTCATTAAGCTTTAATAGTCTTGATACCCTTGGAAATGATATTGTTGAGTCCCTGCGGCTCACAGATTACTACAACAACAGTTGCAGGTACATGTAATGCGATGATATGATGTGAGAGCAATGGTTGTTTTGATTTGGAGTTCTTCTTCTTCTTGTTCATCAATCTTGGATGGGTTCCAGACGGCAGCCTGGGATAGAAAGGATGGATGTCATTTTGTCATTTGATTTTGTCCGTAGTCGGACCCTACTCTTCTGTATGGTGTTTGAATGTGTTGTTGTAAATGATGTGATATTGTTGTAGCTTGTGGTGAGTGTAAGACAATTCCATATACTCATCTGTTCTTTACATGTACTTGTAATGATATCCATTCTTGCAAATGACGAGATGTGCTTCTATCCCTGTCGAGGCCCTCATGCCAAAATAAGAATAGGATCGCATCTTGGGCGTTACAATGAGATTTGTGGATTGTTAAAGCTTTTATGTCTCCCTGGAGAAAAATTTAATAAGAAAGTTTTCCCTTTATCTTTGGTGGGAAAAGCATTAATCTGGTACTAGTTATTTGATGATATTAGATGATGGGACAGGAATCATGTGAAGCTGGAATTTCATCAGAAGTTTTATCCTATGCATCTAGTCCACCGTGATCGGAACTTTAGTTATAATTCTTGGCATCGTGATGGAGAAAGTATCGCTCAAGCTTGGGGGAGGCTTATATGATTCACACTTTCCTGAACCATGAGCTCACAAGAGAAATGATTATACAAAAAAATTATGTTCGTCTTTCTCATGATGATCAAGCATTGCTCGATTCTTGTGCTACTGATTCCTATATGAAGGAGGCTATTGAATTCAACTGGGATCTTCTGGAAATAATTAAACACAACTCTGAAGATTGGGAAATTGATGATGGTAAGGAGTTAGGTACAAAGCTTAATTGTGACTGTGTTAAATCTTTTATGGAAACTAATGCCTTCCATGAATTTAGCAATACATATGATCTTGACTCTGAAATAGTAGCTACCTTTTGTGAATCATTTGCTACTCATATTGATCTTCCGAAAGAGAAGTGGTTTAAATATCATCCTCCCATTGAAAAACCATTAGAGAAACCTATTAAAATTAAGAAGGAAGAAGTGATTGTTAGACACGTTTATCCAATTGGTCCCACTGCTTACATTGAGATACCTCATTTTCCTATTATAATTAGGGAACGTGCTAAGGCTACAACTGTGGTTAATAAGAGTCATGTTAGGACACCTATACCATGTGAACAAATAAATGTTGAGCCTAAGGTTGCTATGTTTAAAGATCTCTAAGTTAATAACATTGAGGGTCAGGTTATCTACTTCTGTGGAGAAACTTCTAGGATTGTGAAACCTGCTAGAAACGACCATGATGAATTAGATAAAAATAAACCAGAGGTTGGTATGCCTATTTTTCCAGTTAAAATTGTTATCGTGGCTTGTGTGACCTTGGTGCTAGTGTTAATGTTATACCGTTTACCATATATCAAGAAATTATGAATGACATAGCACCCTCTATGATTGAAGATATTGATGTCACTATTAAACTTGCAAACAGAGATGCTATTACGCTACTTGGGATCATAAGAGATGTTGAAGTTTTGTGTGGAAAAGTCAAGTACCCCACTGATTTCTTTGTAGTTGGTTCAAAATAGGATAACTATTGCCCCATTATATTTGGTAGACCTTTCTGGAATGCCATTAATGCTTAAATTAACTGTGTTACTGAGAAGGTGAAAGTAAGCTTGGGTGATGTGTCTCATGAATTTAGTTTCTCCAAGTTTACTAATCAACCACACAAAAAGGAGCTACCTAGTAAGGATGAAATAGTTGGTATTGCTTCTGTTGTCGTGCCTCCTACTGCTCTCTAGAACAATATTTGCTAGACCATGAGAATGATATGCATATGAATGAAAGGAGTGAAATAGTTGACATATTTCTTAGACAAACACCTATTCTTAAACATAACTTACTAGTCGATATTTTAGGGGATCGTCCTCCACCCAAGGGAGATCCCATGTTCGAGCTAAAGACTTTACTTGATACTTTGAAATATGCTTATCTTGATGAAAATAAGATATATCCGGTTATTATCAATGCTAAGCTTTCAGAGCATGAAGAAAGAAGACTACTTAAAAACTCTGAGGAAGCACATGGCTTCCATTGGATATACTCTCAATGATCTAGAGGGCATTAGTCCCACTCTATGTTAGCACAAGATTAATATGGAACCGGATGCTAAACCTGTTGTTGATCACCAACGCCACTTAAATCCTAAGATGAAGGAAGTGGTAAGAACTGAAATACTAAACCTTCTGGAGGCAGGTATAATCCATCCTATTGCTGATAGTAGGTGGGTAAGTCCCATTCATTGTGTTCCTAAGAAAGGTGGTATTACTGTCGTGCCTAATGATAAAAATGAGCTTATTCCACAAAGAATCATAACTAGATATAGGATGGTGATTGATTTCAAGAAATTAAATAAAGCTACTAAGAAAGATCATTACCCCTTTCCTTTTACTGATCAAATGCTAGAAAGACTGTCTGAGCACACACACTTTTGCTTTCTTGATGGATATTCTAGATTTTGTCAAATACTTCTGTCAAAAGAAGATCAAGAGAAAACTACCTTTACATGTCCTTTTGGAACTTATGCTTATAATCATATGCCTTTTGGTTTATGCAATGCACCTGCTACATTTCAAAGATGTACGACTGCTATATTCTCTGACTTTTGTGAAAAGATTTTTGAGGTGTTCATGGATGATTTTTTTGTTTATGGGACTTCTTTTGATGATTGCTTGAGCCACCTTGATCGAGTTTTGCAAAGATGTGAAGAAACTAGTCTTGTCTTAAATTGGGAGAAGTGCCGGTTTATGGTGAATGAAGGTATAGTGCTTGGGTATAAAATTTCTGAACGAGACATTGAGGTGGACAAAGCTAAAAATATGCAATAGAGAAAGTGCCATGCCCGAGAGATATTAAAGGTATAAGAAGTTTCCTTGGTCATTCTGGTTTTTATAGGCGTTTCATTAATGATTTCTCAAAGATTTCTAGGTCGTTAACTAATCTTCTCCAAAAAGTTGTTCCGTTTGTTTTTGATGATGATTGTGTAGAAGCTTTTGAAATACTTAAGATGGCTTTAATTTATGCACCCATTGTTCAACCACCTGATTGGAACCTACCATTTGAAATTATGAGTGATGCTAGTGATCATGTTGTTAGTGCTATTCTAGGGCAAAGAGTAGTCAAAAAATTGAATGTTATTCATTATGCCAGTAAAACTCTAGATTTTGCTCAAAGAAATTATGCTACCACTAGAAAGGAATTTTTAGAAGTTGTTTTTGCATGTGATAAGTTTAGACCTTACATTGTCGATTCCAAAGTAACTATTCACACTGATCATGCCACTATTAAATACCTTATGGAAAATAAAGATGCTAAACCTAGACTCATTAGGTCGGTACTTTTACTTAAAGATTTTGATTTGCGTATCATTGATAGAAAAGGAGCTGAAATCCCATAGCAGATAACTTGTCTAGGATGGAAAATGTTCTTGATGACACACTTACTATTGATAATAGTTTTCCTGACGAGCAACTTGCTGCTATAAATACTTCACGTGGTGCTCCTTAGTATGTTGAGTATGCTAATTATATTGTTGCTAAATATATTCCACCTAGCTTCACCTATCAACAAAAGAAAAAAATCTTTGATGATTTACAACATTACTTTTGGGATGACCCACATCTTTAAAAAGAGGGAGTAGACGGTATTATTAGGTGATGTATACCTGAGCATGAACAAGAACAAGTTCTTCGGAAGTGCCATTCCGAAGCTTAAAGAGGACACCATTTGATGTTTGGGGTTTTGACTTTATGGGACCTTTTCCTTCCTCAAATGGGTATACTCATATTTTAGTTGTTGTTGATTATGTTCCTAAGTGGGTAGAGGTTATTCCAACTAGTTGATTTGGTCATAACACCTCTATTAAAATGCGTAAAGACATCATTTTCCTGAGGTTTGGAGCCCCTAGATACTTAATGACTCATGGTGGTTCACATTTTATTCATGGTGCTTTCCGTAAACTTCTAGCTAAATGTGATGTTAACCATATAATTGCATCACCTTATCATCCTCAGTCTAGTGGCCAAGTTTAATTGAGCAACCGAGAAATAAAATTAATCTTTCAAAAGTCTATTAATAAATCTTGGAAGTATTGGTCTAAGAAACTAGATGATGCTCTTTGGGCTTATAGAACTGCTTATAGGAATCCTATGGGTATGTCCCCATACAAAATGGCCTAGGGAAAGGCTTGTCCTTTACCTCTCGAGCTAGAACATAAAGCTTATTGGGTAGTTAAAGAACTTAACTATGATTTTAGACTTGCCGGTGAGAAGAGGTTATTTGATATTAGCTCACTAGATGAATGAAGAACACAAGCCTATGAAAATGCTAAGTTGTTTAAAGAAAAGGTTAAAAGATGCAATGACAAGATGATTCAAAAAGGATAATTCAATGTAGAAGACCTAGTGATTTTGTACAACTCTCATTTCAGATTTTTTTGCAGGAAAACTTCTCTCCAAATGGGAGGGCTTGAGGAGGTTTATCGTTCCGGTGCTACAAAAATCAATAACTTTGAAGGCAAAAACCCGAGAGTGGTGAATGGGCAAAGGATAAAGCATTACATATCAGGTGCACCCATTAATGAGGAAACTAATGTCATCCAAGTTATGACACCAGAAGAACAAATCAAGGAGGCCTACCGAAACACTCCAAAAATGTGAAAAAGGGGTAGGTATGTGGTACGGTAAGTAAACCGACTCCCAAAATTCAAAAAATAATAATTCTACCAGTTTTGGTTTTTTAGAAAAATTATAAAAATAAAAAGGAGTCGGGAAGACCCATGAGGGATCCACAAGCCAACAGGGCGCCCCCTAGGGTGTGCCCTGATGGCCTGTGGGCCCCTTGTGTGTCTTTCGGACTCCGATTTCTTCCCGAGCACGTATTCTGACTTAGAATAAACCATTATTTATACTCCCACATGTTTCTACCACCGCATCACAAGTTTCTATTCTGTTCAGGTTTCGAACTATTTTTCTAGTAGATCTGAGAATATGTCATCTCAAGATTCAGATGGAGAGAGCTATGTCTCCCACTATATTGCAGACCCAGAGATCTTTGATGATATTTACCCCTACTTATGGTCCACGGATGAGGAAGGAGATACCGATTTGGAGGAGATAGAGGATGTCGGTCCAGATGCTAGTTCAGATGAAGATGAAGCTCCACTACCTCAGCCTAGAGATATGCACGTGGAATTCAAGAAGTCAAGTCTCCCTAATGGAGGGAACAAACCCAATACCCAGTTTATCCCTTCTCATTTTCTGCAGGAGAGCAAGGCAACCTTATGCAAAAGGATAGTGAAGCTCGAGCAAGAGACCGATGATTTAAGAGAAGAAAATTTCATCCTCAAGCGTAAACTAGAGAAGAAGAATACTACTACATCACCACCTTCATCACCGAAGAACACTTGAGTACATGGGTATGGGAAGAACCCTTGGCTTGTTCCAAGATTGGGGGAGGTGCCCTGATATCGTATCACCATCACTTTTATCTCCATTATCTATTTTAGTTCGATCTTTAGTTTTTCGTGATTTAGAGAGTTGGAATTTTAGATTGGCGTTGTTTAGAGTTTTGCTTTGAGTTCTACCTATCCTTGTAACCGAGTGTGAGAGTTATATAATAAAGTTAGTTGAGTTCGTGTGCCTTACCCTTGCATGCACCCATCATCTTAGCATGGCAGTAAAAGGCATAGAAAAAGATCATACGCTTATGTCATGAGAAGTAATGACTTCACATAGAAAAGAGGTGTAAGTAATAAAAAGTGTTAAAAACCAACAAACATAATATTAGCAATTGGTATGATCTCTGCAAACGTATGGTAGAGAAGAGGAGATTTACATATAAATATACTATCTTGAAGACCGTCTATGGTTGTGAGCTCCCATCAAAATATTACATAATTATCAAGTGTTGAAGTTGGACATTGAAGACAACATAATGATCATGGTTGTTTACAATTTGCATAGAAGTTATATGGTATTGGATCCCTTAACATCTGAGACTTGCTTAGGATCTTTTTCCAGCCCAAAGACTCGCACTAAATAGACATAATACTTGTGCATCCATAACCCTTAAACTCAGTTTTTTGCCATGAGAGTCCACCATAACTACCTATGGATTGAATAAGATCCTTCAAGTAAGTTTTCATTGGTGCACAAGGCAATAAAAATTTCCTCTAAGCATGTAAGATCTTTTATTGTAAGGGAAAGTAAGCTTTGTACGATCTTGTGATGGTGAAGAAATAAAAGCGATGGAGTGCATAATAAAGTTCACTATCATAAAGGGCAATATAAAGTGATGTTCTTTTGCATTAAGAGATTGCACATATCAAACAAATGAAATCTCATGAATGCCTATGCTTCCCTCTAAGAAGGGCCTATCTTTTGCATTCTTATAAAAGATTATTTTCATGCAAGAGTCAATAATATTTCCCCTTGTTCCTATTTATCAACTCTTTAGTGGCAAGCATTGTGTGTTAAGGAAAGATCCAAACTAATATATCAAATTGAATGTAGATGATCATGATCCATTATTGTTGACATTATCCTTGAGGTAAATAAGTTGGGTCACAAGGGTAATAAAGCTTCCATCTTCCTATGTGTCCCATGGAATCACTGGTTCCAAAAATATGCAACATGTGTCAACAACCATAGAAGGCTACATTATAGCTGAATATGTGAACTTGATAGAAATACAAATCTATTACATAGACTCTTCTCTCAATTACGATAGCTAGGATTATCTCAATGACTAATGGCATTGCTTGTCAGTTCTCAACAAAGATTATGCTTCATACTTCTTTAGTTGTGAATAGATTGTCACTTGTTTATGAGAAGTTATATGATGAAAAGATTGCTGCTATGATGTTATTGATGATGCTCTCATGCTCGTATTCTGTTTTTATCGACACCACTCTCTCAAATGATGTGGTCATTATTTTAGAGTTCAGCTTTCGCTTGAGGACAAGCGAGGTCTAAGCTTGGGCGAGTTGATACGTCCATTTTGCATCATGATTTCTTATTACTATCTACTTCATTCTTGTCCATTATTCCTCATTATTATACAATTCTTATGCCTTTTCTCTCTGAATATGGAAGGTACATTACAAGGAGGGAAATATTCGAAAACTGGAATTTTGGACTGGAGAACCGAGAAAAAGGCAGAAAAATCACCAGACTCCAAATGACCTGAAACTTCACAGAGAATATTTTTGGAATATTTAAGAATTTCTAGGACAAAAATATACCAGAGGGGGGCAACCATCAGGCCACAAGACAACAGGGCGTGGCCCCCCTAGGTCGTGCCTTGATAGCTTGTGGGGCCCTGCTGGCCTTTTGACGCCCCTCTTCTCCCATATGGTGTGTTTTACCCTACAGAAAATCATAAGAAACCTTTCTAGACTAAGCGCCACCGTCTCGAGGCAGAAACCTGGGCAGAGGTCCTTTTGCACTCTGACAGTTAGGTTCTGCTGAGGAAATTCCTCTCCGGGAGGGGGAGATCGAAGCCATCACCATCACCCATGCCCCCTCCTTCATGGGAGGACAAATCTTCCTCAACAACTTCACCAGATCCATCTCATCTCCAACCTTAGTTCATCTCTTGTATTTAATCTTTGTCTCAAAACCTCAGATTGGTACATGTGGGTTACTAGTTGTATTGATTACATCTTGTAGTTGATGCTTCCTGGATTACTTGGTGGAAGAATTTATGGTCAGATCCTTAATTATTATTATTATACCTCCGATCTTGAACATGTTCATGAGGTGTGAGTAGTTACCATTTTTCCTGGGTACATGGGAGAAGTCTTGTCAGAAGTAATCTTGTGAAGTTGGTATTCGTTCGATACTTTGATGATATGCATGTTGTTACTTCTCTTAGTGGTGTCATGTGAATGTTGACTACATGAAACTTCCCCATGTTATGGTCCTAAGGAAATCATTGTGTAGTAACAAGTAGATGATGGGTTGCTAGAGAGACAGAAGCTTAAACCCCAGTTTATGTGTTGCTTCATAATGGGCTAATTTGGATCCACATATTTCATGCTATGGTTAGATTTATCTTACTTCTTATTTCATACTTGTGGATTCTTGCGAGCGGGGGTAATCATAAGTAGGTTGTTAGTTCAAGTAAGAACAACACTTTAGCACCATCGCACACACATATCAAATTATCAAAGTAGCGAACGTGAATCAACTGAACATGATGAATATGACGAGACATAAATTCTCATGTGTCCTCGGGAGCGCTGGCTTGATATAAGAGTACTTTCAGGCCTATTCTTTGCTAAAAAAAGGATTGGGCTACCTTGCTGCACCTTTGTTACTATTGTCACTTGTTACTTGTTACGAATTATCTTGCTACAAAACTATCTAGTATTGTTACTCACAGCACTTGCAGAGAATACCTTGCTGATAACCGCTTGTCATTTGTTTCTGCTCCTCGTTGGGTTTGAAACTCTTACTTATTGAAAGGATTACAATTGATCCCCTATACTTGTGCGTCATCAGCAACAAGCGCATCAAGCTCGCTGGTGTCAAAGCCTTTCGGCGGCCTGGACAGTTCCTTGGTGTAAGGGTATATTTCTCCCTAGGTGGTTTTGGTGATTGATGACAATTCATTTACGGACTAATTGTGTGCATTGAGCATTTCAGATATCTCATGTCTAGGCACAAGATGATTTGGTGCCCTCAAAGTCTATCGAAGATGGTTGCTTTCTACGTTTATTTTCGGCGGATTAGAGTCATAGGAAAGCCGTACTATTAAGAGGGGGTCTGCTTTGGAATGGTTTGGGTGGAACCAACACGTACACATCTATTCTATTGCACCACCTTTCCTTCGCTTCAATAGAGCTCCAGTCCGTTTTCCTTGACTGTGCAAATTGAAGGCAAGAAGGAGCTAGTTTTCAGTGGCTAGCGGTAGTACCACTCAAGGGAGCAGTAGTACCGAAGGTGCCCGTGGTAGTACCGCTCCAAGGAAGGGTAGTACTGCTATCCCTAGCCCTGATGCGTCCGCCTGCGATAGTAGGCGCGGATGTAATTTTTTACATCCTCCCTTGAGCAGTATTACCGTGATGGATGTCCGGTACTACCGTGCCGGACTTTTGCGTAGCTCCGTTCTCAGCGGAGGTAGGCACGGAAGTAATTTTTTACTTTCGTGCATCTCCTATGCCAGTTGATACCTATAGTATGGTAGTACCGTATTGGTGTGCGGTAGTACTGCTCCGGCGGTTCTACCGCTTATTGCCTTGTGCAATAGGTCTTCGTCTGGTTACCACTGTGCGAGCGGTACTACCGCACCCTAAAGTGGTAGTACCGCAGCCCCTTGCGGAAGTACCATGATTTTGTGCGGTAGTACCGTAATGCACGGGCTATGACTGGGGATAATGGTTGGATCTTTTTCCCCACTATATAAAGGGGGTCTTCTTCCCCAAGAAGACCACCTCTTCCCTTCCCAAGCTCCATTGTTGCTCAAAGCTCCATTTTCGCCCGATCTCTCTCCCTAGCCAGTCAAACTTGTTGATTTTCTCGGGATTGGTTGAGAAGGCCCCGATCTACACTTCCACCAAGTGAAATTTGATTCCCCCCACTAATCCCTTGCGGATCTTGTTACTCTTGGGTGTTTGAGAACCCTAGACGTAAGAGGTCACTTTGAAGCCATAGTCCATTGTGGTGAAGCTTTGTGGTGTCGTTGGGAGCCTCCAATTAAGTTGTGGAGATTTCCCCAACCTTGTTTGTAAAGGTCTAGTCGCCGCCTTCAAGGGCACTACTAATGGAATCACGACACCTCCCATTGTGTGAGGGCGTGAGGAGAATACGGTGGCCCTAGTGGCTTCTTGGGGAGCACTGTGCCTCCACAACGCTCCAACGGAGACATACTTCCCCTTACCGGGAAGGAACTGCGGTAACACATCCTTGTCTCCATCGGTTCCTCTTGTGGTTACTTCTTACATTTACTTTGTGCAAGCTACTTATATTTTCATATCTTGCTTGCTTAACTTGTTGTTGTGATTAACATCATATAGGTTGCTCACCTAGTTGCATATCTAGTCAACCTATTTGTTGCTAAGCCTAAATTGTTAAAGAGAAGTTAAACATTGTTAGTTGCCTATTCACCCTCCCCCTCTAGTCAACCATATCGATCCTTTCAATTGGTATCAGAGCCTCGTCTCTTTATTAAGGGTTTCACCACCCGAAGAGTATGGAGGGCGAAGAGAGCGGTTGGGAGAACTTCCCGAGGGTGTGGGAGTGAACACGGTCTCTTGCGAGGATCTAAATTAGGCCATGTCCTCGCTTAAATCCTCCATGACGACCGAGGTCAAATCCATGTTTAAAGAATTCCTTGACACTATTAAACTTTTCACCGATGCGGTTCAAGTGGTTAATCCCACTAACCTGGCATCGGATGTCAACTCAGGTAAGGAGGGGGCTAGTGTTGATAAAGATAATCGTACTCAAGGAATTAATGGGTCGGGGACTTTTGCCTCAGTTCCCCCTCCCTTAGTCTATGGAGGACCAGTGCACCCACCTCATATAGTTAATCACGGTCCTCCTCCTAAAATTATTAAGAATGATTTTTCTAATTGGGTTTTCTGTATGAAGTCTCATTTGGATCGCAACTCAATTCAACTCATGCGAGTCATTGAAGAAGGATACTACCCTCATGATCCACGCAACCTCACTCCAAGAGAAGCAGAGGATAAACATCTAAATTCCTCCGCCTTGTTCATACTCCAAGTTGTTGTTCCTACTAAAGATCTTCCTCACCTATGACCCTTCACTGTTGCTAAGGAGTGTTGGTAACACATTGTCTCCATGTACAAGGGAAGCTCAGGCATTCAACAGTCAAACTATGAAGTTATCCTTGATCAGTCAGATGAGTTTGTAATGGTAGAAGATGAGGAACCGCGTGAGCTCTATAGAAGGGTGACTGCTCTCGCCGTTGCCCTCAAAGATCATGGCAGCAAGGGTGTGGATGATACTTGGGTCAAGCATATGTTTCTGAAGGCCATCATGCCCTACAACAAGGCCATGTCCATGGTCATCCATCAAAGACCTGACTTTCACACCTTGTCATCCGGTGATGTGTTGGATGAATTTATTGCAATGAACATCTTGAACACGACAGATGACAATGCTCTCGCTCGTGTGCAACGGTCAAAGAAATCATCCCGCAACCTTGCGTTGAAGGCCAAGGTCAGTCAAGAGTAAGAAGAGGAGGAAGAAGAGGAGGAAGAAGAAGAGGGTTGCCCCGAGGACACTAAATATGCTTATCATGAGCACATGGCTCTTGCGTCCAAGCAATTTTGGGGCAACAAGAGAAACACAAGGCCTAACTTTTCCAAGAACAACTCAAATGGGTCAAAGGGCAAGGAACGGGTGAGGACCTTCTACAACTGTGGTAATGTGAGTCACTTTGTGGTGGATTGTCCATACGATAAGAGGGAAGACAATGGTGGCAAGCTCATCCGCAAAGATAAGGCCAAGTCCTTCCCAGACAAGACCAACTTCACCAGGAAGACTCCTCACAAAGTGTTGGTGGCTCAAGAAGAGTATGCATCGGATGATGCTGGTGATGATGAAGACACAAGTGGTGAAGGAATGACAATGGAATCAGTGGCAATTGCATCCTCTAACCCAACAAAGGTGTCACTCTTCGACGCCCCCAATGAGAACCACATCACTAGGTGCCTTATGGCAAAAGGTATCACCAAGGTAACCTCCAACGCCAAAACCTCAAACATTAAGACTTTTGTTTCTTCCACTCAGTCTTTGTTAGATTGTGTGGATGAACTTGAGGAGGAGATAGAGGGTGAGAATGAGTTTGACAAGTTCCTGCTTAAACTCAAGGGAGAGTCCAAGAAGCACTTTGTTACTCTCTTGGAACAACTTGGTGAGGCAATTGACATGATTGAGTCTCAAGAAGATTTTCTTGAGGAGATGAGAGGCCATAGTCAAGATTATGCCGACGAGATAGCAGATCATTCTATTTCTCTAGAGGAAGAGCAAGGTCTTCATTTGACTCTTAAGGAGTCACAAAATTAAGACTTTGCTAAATTACATAAAGATTATGATCATGCTATTGTTCTTAACCGTGTTCTTAAATCTGAAAAGGTTGCACTTGGGGTTGACCATGCTCGACTCAAGGATGAGTTTGTTTCTCTTGACAATGGTCATAAGGCATTGAAGAGCGTTCATGCTTCTCTTAAAGATTCACATGATCAACTCCAAGTAAAACTCACTAAAGAAATTGCCACGTGTCCTCCCTTTGTCTTAATTGATAATGCTTCTGCTACTAACCCGTGTTGTGAGCATGCACATCTTGTGGAGGAAAATGCTAAGCTAAAAGAGCATCTTGAGATAGGCCTTGTGACATGTATACAAGGCGAGAAGAATCTCAATGACCTTTTGAGCAATCAAAAGGAAGTGATTGCAAAGGAAGGAGTTGGGCTTGCACCCAAATCCAAAAAGAAGAAGAAGAAGACCACACAGGTTCCTCCGCTCAAGGAAACATTTGTCAAAGAGGGGAACATTACTCATGAGAAGAAGAAAGACAAGGTTGTGAGTGGTAGTGCCAAGAAGGGCAAGATCACTCCCTCCAACAAGACTGGCAATTTTAACCGCTCCTATGTTTTGTGTTGTGCTAGTGATGGGCATGTTTATGCCAAATATGTTGGTTCTGCTTATGAGTATATTGAGTGGTCTATTTTGGTTCCTAATACCATTGTCACTAACATGAAAGGACCCATTCAAGAATGGGTACCTAAATGCAAGCATTGATCTATTGTAGGACTTTGCTTCCGGGGGAGTCTCATGGTTGCTCGATAGCGGAGCAGCAAATCATATGACCGGAAGCAAGGACTTGGTGGTGGATGTTCGACCGATGCGTCCGTGGCCACCCAAGTCTCATTTGGCGATGATGCAATCTCAAAGGTATTGGGTCTTGGCAAGCTGGTTATCTCTCCGACCTTAACCATTGAGAGAGTCATGCGTGTTGAGACCCTTGCATACAATTTACTTTATGTTCATCAACTTGCACTCATGGGTTTTAGTACCTTCTTTGGCATTGATACCGTGACCCTTTTGTGGAGAAAGACTCTTAAAGTAGCCTTTGTTGGGCATGTCGAAAATGGTCTATATGTGATTAACTTCTTGGAGCGACCCACTAAGACCGTGACATGTCTAATGGCTAAAGTTGATGTGGGATGGCTTTGGCATCGCTGACTAGCCCATGTCAATATGATATCTTTGCAAAGTCTCCTCAAAGGGGATCACATTCCTGGACTAACAAATGTGAGTTTTGCGAGAGATCGTGCTTGCAATGCCCATATCGAAGGAAAGCTACATGAAAAAGCTCATCGTCCGACTACTACAATCTACTCAAAGAGGCCCTAGAGCTCCTTCACATGGATCTCTTCGGGCCTCCATGTTTTGACAGCCTCGGAGGAATAAGATATTGCTTGGTGATTGTGGATGATTACTCGAGATACACATGGGTATATTTCTTCAAGAGGAAGAGTGAGACCCAACACACCGTCATCAACTTTGCAAATGAAGTCCAATGTCAACATGAAGCAAAGACTTTGCTGATTAGAAGTGACAATGACACTGAGTTCAAGAACTACACCCTAGATGAGTTTCTCAGTGATGAGGGGATCAAGCACCAATATTCCACACCTTACACCCCTCAACAAAATGGTGTTGTGGAGAGGAAGAACAGGACGTTGATGGATGCGACAAGAACCATGATAGCAGAGTTTAAATCTCCGTACAACTTTTTGGCTGAAGCCATCAACACAACATGTCATGCAACAAATCGGCTCTATCTCCACAAAGGCTTGAACAAGATTCCTTATGAGATTCTTACCAGGAACAAGCCCAACCTCAAATACTTCTGGGTGTTCGGTTGTAAGTGTTTCATTCTCAATAAAGGTGTTCGTTTGTCTAAATTTTATTCTAGAGCCCATGAGGGCATATTTGTTGGTTATGCTGCAAACTCTCATGCTTACCATGTCCTCAACAAGTCCACCGGACTCATTGAGGAGACGAGTAACGTAGAGTTTGATGAAAATAATGGCTCCCAAGCGGAGCAAAGTGGTCTTTGTGATGTAGGTGATGAAATTCCTCCCCAAGCCATAAGAAGAATGGGTGTGGGATACTTCCTACTCATTGAGGAACCCCTTGTGGCTGAAGGAGAAGGACAATATTCCACTCAAGTGGAACCATCACCGACGCATGACCCACACGCTTCTGAAGAATGCAGTGAAGGCCCTCAACCCCGTGATCAAGATCAAGGGCAAGATCAACTTGCTAGTGATGTTTCTACTTCACATGATGCTCAAGATCTTGTTCACACTCCCGGGGAAGCTCAAGATCAAGATGAAGCTCAGGACCAAGATCAACTTCAAGATCAAGGTCAAGCTAAAGATCAAGATCATGCTCAAGATCATGAGCAAGCCGGTGCTAGTACCAAATCTCTTCAAGTTACCAAGCCTCAACTTTCCATGGAGGAAATTCTTGAAAGACGAGTTGCCACGATTGCTTCCAAGCTTCAAAAAAAGCAACACCTCCTAGAAAATGTCTACGGAAGCTTGAAAAGACGGGTAACTACTCGTCATCAATTAACAAACTTTTGTGAACATCATGCGTTTGTTCTTGCTTTTAACCCCTCAAGGTACAAGATGCGCTCGAAGACAAGGATTGCCTTGAATCCATGCATCATGAAATCAACAACTTAGAGCGAAACAAAGTGTGGCAATTGGTGCCAAGGATAACAGAGAATCACAATGTGATTGGAACCAAATGGATCTTTAAGAACAAGCAAGATGCACATGGTATCATTATTCACAACAAGGCAAGACTGGTGGCTCAAGGCTACTCCCAAGTCGAGGGTATCGACTACGGTGAAACCTTTGCCCCTGTTGCTCGCCTTAAATCTATTTGCATGTTGCTTGCTTATGCTTGTCATCATGATTTCATATTATATAAAATTGATGTGCAGAGTGCTTTTCTTAATGGTCCACTTAAGGAGTTGGTATATGTGAAGCAACCCCCGGGGTTTGAGGATCCCAAGTTCCCCAATCATGTGTACATTCTCGATAAGGCACTCTATGGCCTTAAACAAGCCCCACGTGTGTGGTATGAGCACCTTACCGAGATGTTACAAGATCATGGGTTTGAAATTGGGAAAATCGACCCCACTCTTTTTACTAAGAGAGTTGACGGGAACTTGTTCGTATGCCAACTATATGTAGATGATATTATCTTTGGGTCTTCTAACAAAGATTTTAATGATGAGTTCGCCGCACTAATGACCAAAGAGTTTGAGATGTCTATGATGGGAGAGTTGAAGTTCTTCCTTGGATTCGAAGTCAAGCAACGAAGCCAAGGAACCTTCATTAACCATGCCAAATACACTCAAGATATTCCCAAGAGGTTCAAGATGGATGAGCTAAATCCTCTGAAGGCCAACACTCTGATGCAACTCAAATGCTAACTTGACAGTGATCCCAATGGTAAAGCTGTGGATCAGAAGGTATATCGCTCCATGATTGGATCTCTACTTTACCTTTGTGCATCTAGGCCGGATATCATGTTGAGTGTGGGAATTTGTGCATGATTTCAATCCGCACCTAAGGAGAGTCACGATGTGGCTGTCAAGGGAATCTTTCAATATTTGGCTCATACCCAAAACTTTGGCTTATGATACCCCAAAGGTGCTTCATTTTCTCTCATTGGATATACTGACTTGGATTGGGCGGGAGACTGTGTGGAATGGAAGTCCACTTCATGAGTTTGCCAATTTCTTGGTCGCTCTCTGGTAAGTTGGTCTTCCAAGAAACAAAACTGTGTTTCTCTCTCGTCCACCGAGGCCGAGTATGTAGCCGCTGCAAGCTATTGTGCTCAAATTCTTTGGATGAGCCAAACCTTAAAGGATTATGGTGTCAACTGGGACAAAGTGCCTATTTACTACAACAATGAGAGATCGATCAAGATCTCCAACAACCCGATTCAACACTACAAGACGAAGCATATTGAGATCCATTATCACTTCATCCGGGACCACATCAAGCGCGGAGAAGTTGATCTTACTCATATCCATACTAAGGAACAACTTGCAGATATATTCACGAAGCCTTTAGATGAAGCAATATTTCGCGAGTTAAGGCATGAGCTAAATATCATTGATTCGAGCAATGTGGTTTGACTTAGTGCACACCCCACCACACTCATCATTATGTCTTGTTAAGATGTAGGCATGAATTTAGGGGGAGTCTAGTTCACTCAATGAAGTATCCCTCCTCCTATTATGCATGAACTAATCAAACTCTTTCACATTTGCCATTATTGATGGCACTTGTGCTTCAAAGACGAGTTTTGGTCATGGGCCCAAGGATAATTCTTTGCGGTGCCATACCAATTGACTCAAACATAGGTGGCTCCGGCCACCGCCCTCTCTTCATGAGAGGTAGTGGTTCGATGTTTGGTCCTTGTTTCTCCTCTCTAATTGTTTTGACCTTGTTCGTGGTGGAGCTGCTTCTTTTGTGCTTTTTCGTATGTGTCCTTTTTTGCTTGAAGCTTATTGTTTTATCTTCATGCCTTAATGTCTTTTCAAAATTAATTCTGGTGCAAAGGCCTTTTTTTGCAAAAAATCTGTTTTTTGGCAGCGTGGTACTACCGTGGCTTTCCACGGTACTACCGCTGGAGAGGGGTTACTACTGCGCTCGTGTAGCAGCAACCCCGACACGGTACTACCGCATCCAGGGCAGCGGTAATTTTTTACTGCCGCTGGAGGAGCGGAACTACCGCCCAGTGAGTGGTAGTATTTTTTTTCTACCGTTGGCCAGGCGGTACTACCGCAATGATGTGCGGTACTACCGCGCCGTGAGAACTGCGCGGGGGTTAGGAGCAGGCAGGGTGGTTTCAAACTCCCCCATACCGCTTCATCTCTTCCCCTCATGTTTCTCTCTCTCTCCTCACCATGAACGGCACCGGAGGACCTCGCCGGATCTCCTTCTTCGGCCACTCTCCTCCCATTCCAACCGGTGAGATCGTTCCCCACCTCGTCCTCTTGCCATGGACCCTGGTATTTCCCCTTGTGCTTCTCTCTTTGCCTCTCTGTTTTTAGATCTAGGTTTAGGCGGAAATATGAGTTGGTCTTGTGATTTTTGGCTAAATCTTTGCATGAGGTGATGGTTGGAGAGTGCTTGTGTGGTAGAAATGTTATTTGGTAGGATACAATATGGTAGTTGTTGATCTAGGTAGTACCGGTGTGGTTTTTTTGGCTCGGATCCGCTGTTCTTGAGGACTCCGCCCCATGCGGTACTACCGCACCTCCTGGTACGGTACTACCGCTCATCGGGCGGAAGTAAAATTTTACTTCCGCGCTCAGCCTGGTACTACCGCCCCTACCTGGAGCGGTACTACCGCAGTCGGCGCGGTAGTAAAATTTTACTACCTCAAGACCTGCGGTACTACCGCCCGATCCAAAATTTCCATGGTTTGTCCTGCCAATTCTCACTTCTATGTGGTTCTCTTGTTTGCCCTGATCTTTGAAATGACTTCTTTCGCTCTTCTCTTGTGTTTGCATTGTGTGTCATAGGTGGTGGCTCTGTTTCTGGTTCAAGACACTCGAATCCCTCTCGTGATATGATTTCAAAGCGTCTACGTAATCAAGATGCACCTGAGGGGTCCAATGCCTCGTGTCAACACTTCAAGAGAACCGCAACCAAGTCCAAGGAGCCAGTTGTCAGCTGGGAAGAGATGCCTCAAGCAGAGTTTCTGATTCGCTAGTAGTTCAACCCCTATATCAACCCTAGGGAAAATTTCAAGGGCAATGACTTGTTTTGGACGAAGCAACAACATCTCATCTATATAGATATGATCAAGGGAAAGAATATCTATGTTCTTGTCCAATGGATTGATATGGCACAACTGAGGTAGCACTAGGCATATTTTGGTGAACGTCTGGATATGGTGGAGCAGTTCACTATCGAGGATATCATTTCGTTCCATCTTGACTTGATCCTGAGATTGTGGCTTAGTTCTTTGCTTCCGTCCACTTCCACACCGATGTGGAGCGGAGCATGACTTGGATGACCAATGGAGAGAGGTTGACTGCTAACTACAAGGAGTTCATGGATCTGTTGCACGTTCGTGATGAGAGGCTTGATGCGCCCGTCGGTTTGCGTCCGCACGCCAACCCACAGTCTACACCCAAGGAGAAGCTTCTGCCATACCATGTTGAGAAGACATTACCCACTGGTGAGAAAGTTTTTGTGCTAAACCAGTTTCTCGATGTCATGCACTGGATCTTTCACAAGGCTCTATTTCCTCGCATAGGAGACAAGGACAAGGTGCATTCCTATCTAGTGGATATGCTGCTCCTTTGTGAGCAAGGGCGGATTAAAATTCTTTGACCACTTGATGTTTCTCACATCATGTGGAGTGAGCTTCAGACTGTTGTGTTCCACCGCAAGGTCCCCATCTATGGACCCTACTTGTTCCACTTGATTCATAAGACTTGGGAGAAGACCTTTCCACGTGATGATTTTCTTGCTCCCGACTGGATCCGCCATGAGCCTATTCGACTGTGTCAGAAGGACAAGTGGGCTAACACAGTCACTAGGCCTACAACTGCACATATGGATGTTGATGAAGATGAGATTGAAGAGGAGGAGGAGGATAGTTCACAAATGTATGATCCACCATCTATTGAGCCTTCTTGGGCCAAGAAGCTCAAGAACAGGATAAAGACATTGTTCTGCATGCACGCCAAAGGACAGTACCAGACTTACGTTGCTCACAAGGAGAGTCGTCAGCGCGACAAGTGGATTCTGAGGAAGCTTGGCGAGACCATATCGAGTGGGTCTGAGAAGAACATCACTCCTAAGGCTGCTTGGATGAAGAACATGAGATATCAGTGGGTTGATTCAGATGAGGAGTCTATTCCGGCTGCATCAGAGGAGGAGCGTGCTAGATGATCTTTCTGTTGTGGGAGCTACCACCTGTGTCTTAGCTGTCCTCTCTGCCTTTTTGGCATCTCGATGCGAAAGGGGGAGCGTGTAACAGCCCGGGACCGACGTTCCAGAAGATTCCAGAAGATTCCCCTTTCTTTCCATTCTCGTCTGTGTTTTGTTTGGTTGTTGCATGCATCATTGCATCATTCGCATCTTCTGCATAGCATCGTCACTCGTTTTCAAAAACTTGCATCCGTTTGTAGTTGCCGGTTTTCTCCATTCTTGCCGTTGCCCGTTTCGAGACCAACCACACATGCACGCACCCGTGGCATCGTTAAAATATTGTTTTAAAAGTGTCTTTAAAATATTATTGATTGGGTCAAAACTTGGCGTGCGGTCTTGTTATAGTGTAGGTAGGCTTCCCGCGCCAGCCCGTGCCCGTCGCCGGCCGGCCCCTTGCCGGAGTAGCCGTCGCCGGAGACCGGAACCCCGGCCGGACCGCCGGCCTTCTCTCCCTTCCTCTCCTTCCCTTCCCCTTCTCCTTCCTCTCACCTCTCCCTCTTCTCTGTCTTCGCAGGGTCCCCAGCCGCCGCCCGAAGCCGCCGCCGGACCTCCCCTCCGGCCAGATCTCGTGTTCCCCTCGCCGGATCCGCCCTCGCCGCCCTCCGTCGGCCGCCGCTGCTCGCCGCCCTTGCCATGGCCTCGCCTTGCCTCCTGCTCGCTGCGGGAGCGAGGAGGACGACGTGCCCACGTTGACCGCGCGTCGCCAGCGCGTGGGCCGCCGCCCAGCCGGCCCAGTTACCCCATGTCCCTGCCGAATGGTATTGGCCCATGGTGAGCCAGCCCCCCTGTGCGTTTTTTTAATTTTAGGCCCTAGTGCATTTTAAATCATTAATAGAAATAAACCGTGCATCGGAATTAAATGTTTTATACATGAAAAATGCTTAGAAAAACATGTAGATTAATTATATGCTAATTTCATCCATGTTTAAAACATTTAACATGTCTTTTCTGTTATTTTGCATATTGTCATGATTTGCATTGCGCATAATATTTAAACGTCCATCGGGATTTAATCCAACCACATATTAAAAAAATGTTCATGTTATCGGCATCACATTTTCATGCATGTTATAAATGTTGGCATGATGTTTGCTTTTTATTTTGCATAAATAACCTTGCTAATAAATAAGATCATAACTTGCATAACTAATTGTAATTATTTTTCCACATGAACCTATTCATATTATATATGTTTTCGGGGTAGAATAATCCATAGTATTTATCTGTGCATTTAGTTTTGTCATTTGAGCATTTTTGTGTGCTTGTCATTTTGCGGTGATGCCCTTTTGTCTTTTTCGTGTGATTTAATAGATGCATGATATGAAATAATTTTCAACGTGAGATGTGCCCTTTGATATGTCTCCTAGCCCCTGGACATTTCGCTTGTCATAGAAAAGCATGTTT
Organism: Hordeum marinum; assembly: GCA_022496015.1. NCBI lineage: Eukaryota > Viridiplantae > Streptophyta > Magnoliopsida > Poales > Poaceae > Hordeum > Hordeum marinum. The sequence goes on along the minus strand of CM039676.1, from coordinate 162,531,638 downwards.
AGGTGTTATTTTCTTGTTGACAACTTGCTATAAAAATTCTGTTGTTTTGAGGGTCCAAAATATTTTTGTCTAAAATCTGTAATATTTTGTTGCTGTCTTTCCATGAGTTTTGCTAGTGATCTAGAACCCTTTTGTGGTAGGTGTAATGGAGTTATTTGTAGTTGATAATGTCCATTAGCATGCTAAGTTTCATGCCATAATATGACCTGTAGCATATAGTTTCACTGATGCCAATATGCCTTCGTGATAAAAACTGCACTGTCAAAAACTGCTATTTTCACTAAGTCTGAAACAGTTTTCAAGTAGCCACCTTGTGAGCTTCCTACCATGTGATCCATGCATGTTTTGATTATGATATATGAAGATGAAATGAAGTGTCTGTTTTATACTACTGCCCCATGCTTAGTTTGTGCATTTTAGCATAGTGTAACTTGTTGTTTTCATGTGTGCGAAATGCTAAGTTGCTGTTTCGGGCAGATTTCAAGTAAAACTTGTGTTGGTTGTATTTGGTGAATCGTAGCTCCGTTTTGAACATGTTGCATATGAAACTTGCTTATAATCTCATGTAGTTTCATAATAACTTGTTGCATTCATGATTTGAAATGTTTGTGATTGTATTTTCCATGCATTTGCATTCATGACATGTGCATCTTGTGTTGCTCATATCTTTTAGACCGTAGCTCCATTTGAGATGTTCTATATATGTATATCGACTAGAATGACGTGTAGAATGTCATGGTATGCTTTATTCTGTTGTTGAACAAATATAAAATAAGATTAGTTCAGATCTGGACCAATTTCAAAACTAACATATGAGGTCGTTTCGAAAATACTATAAGTTGTTTCCGACCTCATTTAAGATGCCTAGCCAGATAGTTTACTTATGTTTCCCCTCTTGCCATGTTTAACAACATTGAATATTGTCATGTACCTAACGGGAGTGAACTAAATAATTCGAACATGGAGTTTCGTCAATATGCAACTCGTTGCATATTGAGCTTCACTTTAATGTGTAGTAGTTGTTTGATGTGAATTGTCTTGCCTTGCATATTAAACCGAACATGCATCATATTCTTTTGTGCATCATGTCATGCATATGTTGTGGTGTATCTTGTGTTGATTGTTTGTTTCGATTGCTTCTTCTCGTTAGAGTTCCGAAAGCGTTCGGAGTGTGAGGATTCGTTCGACTACGTTGGCTCGTCTTCTTCATGGACTCGTTCTTCTTCCGAGCGGGATCTCAGGCAAGATGATGCATTTCCCTGGATACAACTACTATTATTGCTATGCTAGTTGTTCCGCTTTTATTGTTATGTCTCGCTACCTACCACCTGTTTGACAAGCCTCCCAACATTGCCATGAAAAGCCTCTAACCCCTCCACATCCCAGCAATCCTTTGTTTGCCTATGTTACCGCTTGCTCAGCCCTTCTTATAGTGTTTCTAGCTGCAGGTGCAATTGCTTCCATGTGCCAACATGGACATTCTTTGTTATATCACAGTATTGCTGCTATTTAATTTAATGCACATATATACTTGGTAAAGGTGGAAGGCTTGGCCTTTTGCTTGGTGTTTTGTTCCACTCTTGCCTCCCCTAGTTACTTGTGAACCGGTGTTATGTTCCATAATTGAGCGCTCCTAACTGTTGGGGAACGCGACAGAAAACAAAAATTTCCGGTATAGCGAGTATGCCCAGGACCACTATGGAGACTGCATACAAGGTTTGATCTGATCCGTACCGACTCGAAGCGCAGCGGAAGTAGAGTCGATGACGAACGGCGGTGCAGATCCCCGCAGCTAGGATTTTACAACCTCCCAACCACGAGGATGTATACCCTCATCTGCCCTGCGGACAGTCCTCCAGGAGGCGGTCGCATAGCCCCCCGGACGGTGTCGCGGACAGCCCTTCGGGAGGACCTCCGAAACTCGGACTGTCACTCGGACAGCCCTTCGGGAGGACCTCCAAAACTTGGACGGTCACACAGACAGCCCTTCGGGAGGCACTCTCGAACTAAGACCGAAACTACGATCTCTCTACAGAGTTGCACACATACGGTGTCATCTATCCGGCAGGGCTTCGCCGTCCAGAACTAGTTCCTGCCGGAACCCAGACAGCCTTTCGGCTCTACGAAACTATTTCGCTGGGAGGGAGAGAGAGAGCTTGCAAAGCAAAGCATGTGTATGAGAGCACAAGGATGAGGATTTTGGGCTGCCTCCTCACCCCTATTTATAGGATGAGAGACTATGGTAAAAATACCAAAATGCCCTCAGATATTTTCACTATTCATAATAGTGATTCCACTATTCATAAATAGTGTTTCCCACTATTCACAATAGTGTTTTCCACTTTTTCGTAATAGTGTTTTCACTAGTCATCAGATTTTTTCTCCCAATAGTGTTTCCCACTATTCATAATAGTGTTTCCACTATTCACGAATAGTGTTTCCACTATTCACAAAATAGTGTTTCCAATAAAGTAATCCAAAAAGCACTTTCACTATTCATGACGATATTTTTCAGCGTCCGTTCGAACTAAAAATATTTATGTGGGCTTAGAACATTTCCAGTACCCACTAAAATAATTTTCAATACGATCCGGAACAATTCCGGAATAGTGATTTTCATCTGTGAAAAGCATCTGAAGCGGTTCCGGGAGCTCTGGAACATTTCCGGTTATTCTTCCGGAAAATTCCCAGAAGTTTCCAGAATGATTCTGGCACCCTCCAAGAATTATCAGGCATGTGCCAAAACCAATTTGACTTTATGGTATCCTCTGAAACAACTTTTCAGTTTCACCGAAACTGTTCCGGTGACCTGTGTGCGGAACATTTCCGCTGTCCGAAACTTTTCCGGTGTCCGAAACTTTTCGGTGATTTTCTCTAAAACTCCCTTTCTAGTATTCAACAGATAGATGACCCTTAAGCGTGTGACCCTATAGGTTCGGTGAAGCATAGACATGACCCGGAACCCCTTCCGATCAATGATCAACATCGGAGCCGTGGACACCCATATCGATCCCTATACCCACACGAATAAATATTCGAGTGAACCTCCAGTTGCCGTGTGCTATTCCTGTTGCTTCGCGATATGTTACAAATACCCGAGGTGAGACATGTTGGCATCCCCATGGATCAACAACTTGTCCACTATGCCAGTTACCTCGTTATCGGTATTGTTCTCTTTTCTCGTTCCCGTGTTCCGGCATCCCCATGAATCAAATCGCAAAGTGTCTGGCCAGACGATGATGGATACCGTAACACCGAGAGGGCCCAGAGATATCTCTCCATCGTCGGAGGAGCAAATCTCAATCTTGAGCTATCAAGTTACTTCACTTACTTTTCCATGAACCCGTAAGCCGCCGTAATAGCCACCCATTTACGGATGACGTTTAACAAACCCCAAAGTTCATGAAGCAAGCATGAAGAAACTCGATACTCTCATGGTCTAAGGAATTATGCAAACATTAACTTCTCTATGTTATTAACCATTAACTTATGACGAATGTATCTCATAGCATAACATTAATTTGGGTCGATTCAACACAAATGTTCTTCTAACATTGTGCCCTCAAAATTGCCGGCATAGCCATGCCCATGATCAGGAAAACAGGATCATCATGCAATACTTGAGCCAGTCTTAGAGGCCAGACTAGGAATACATTTTACCATTTATTATCCCACACGTGCACATGAGTTTCCCTCCAAGCCTCGTTTTATTTGTAGACTCGAGAATCATTGCAGTTATAGCATGGAACATAAACATAATTATGAACAGGGAGATAATCAATAACATTTATTATTGCCTCTAGGGCATATCTCCTACAGACTCCCACTTGCACTAGAGTCAATAATCTAGTCAATGCTAATGCACTTTACACCTATGGCATACTGGTGTAAAATATGCTTCGCTTGTGGTATAGCCTGATGTCCAACGGATCTGACAACTTCAGCTCCGTGTGTAACTATGCATATCCTCGCGTTTTCACGCTATCACAAAATTCGTATTTTGTGTGAACTTGGCTTTTCATATGTGTGAATCATTGGTCGAAACCCGATTCCTCAGACTGAGCTATGGAGCAGTTATCTGCAATAGTGTCTCATAGACCAAAACCATCTTGGAACCATACTAAGTTCATGAATGAACTATATGATTCAACAACTTCTTTGTCGCTTCCAAAGCGTCAACATACTTAGCCTTTGTTATAGAATTCGCCACAGTATCTTGTTTGGAATAATTTTCAACTACCGTGCCACCATATTGTGTATTACACAAAACCCTTAACTTAAATCGAAAATCGCATGGAGCATTGATTGAGACTGTATTGATGTAATTTCTTACAACGAGCACTTCATAATCTCTGCTTGCGAGAAACATGTCATCAGCACTACTCTAGTACTTAATGACATCTTTCACTATTGTCCCATGATCAGTGCTTTGATCACTTTAGTATCTATACTCGCAACAACTTGGGAGTATCGGACATATCTGGTTGCTTTACATACCATGGAATACATGATTAATCCAAACACAAGAGTGTGTGGAATCTCCATCATGTATTTCATTCATCAGTGTTTTGGGACACTGAGTCTTGCAAAAACTCTTTCCATGTGACTTTGGCAAGAATCACTCCTTGGCGTTTTAAATGCTAAAAGGTTTTAGCACCTTGTCAATATGTATTCATTGCTTAGCTCCATTAGGTAAATCTATCTCCATAGATCATCATGCCTAATATTGAGGCTATTTAGCCTAAGCACTTCATGGAAAAAACTATTTTCAAATGAAGTCCTAATTCGTGTCAAGAAATTTATTTCCAATTAACAATGTGTCAATTACACAAGGTTTTTAGAAATAGTATTATGCTCTCACTTACTTTCTTGAATCACAAGCATCTTCGATACCCATTTGATGAAGTCAAACCCCTTTGACCATTCCATCAAAAACGAAGATTCCAACTCCACTTTGCTCTCTTCTGTCCATCGCTGGAACTCTGAAGTTTGCATACTTACTAGCATCCTCTGGATCGACAAATTACTTTGGACTGTATCACATACAAGTCCTAGGTTTCATTTACATCAGATGGAAATCCTTTTGTCATCCATGTTTCATATCTCATGATTGATATATGTATTAATTGCTAGTTCAACCCGAACCGACCTTAAGCATCGCTACGATGAAACAACCTCATCGTAGCCAACTCCTTGAACTTGTTATTTCAACAAGTCGAGCTTTATGGATAAAACATTTTTATCCGTATCAGTTTTTAGTTCCATAAATATTTGTTAGACTCTAAGTCCTCTGAAAGGTGTATCAAGGTTTTAATCTTGAATCACATATATGGAAACTATCTCAGATTGTATTGGCATTTAGCCAATCCCGGAGTCAGGGCCCATCAATGCTTCCCTTTGTATTGTAGGTATACTGATGTCCAACAACAATATCTCCTTTGCGCACCTGATAGGTTTGCACGAGCTTTGCCTACGTGGTTCAGCTGCACGTTCGACCGAAGTCCATACATTTTATTGTAGAGACTTACGTATTAGTCGTAGTAGGAAACAACGGAATCACTTCCAGGGTTTCTTTCCTTTGAACTGATGACGAAGATACTGGTTATCTCATCAAGTTGCACTGTCCTCCCACTCACCTTTTGTAAGAACTATTCTCTTTAAAAGCATACCGTTTTGTGGCAAAACCCTTTGCCTCGGTATAGTGGTGGGGGAATACCCAATGACTTGGGATAACCATACAAAGTAGCACTTGTCTGATTTGGAATAGGGTTGTAACCTTTTACACAAGCCCCATATTCCAAATGTTAAGAAAAGATATAACATGGTTGGGCGTACCATACCATGGCGTCATTTCAACAGACCTAATGGATCTATTTTCAGTGTAAAAGCCGCAGTCTCTAAAGCATCACTCTATAAAAGGGATAATGGCAAATCTATTTATGTCATCTTTGATCTTACCATGTCATAAATGGTTCGATTACATCTTCACGGACTTTCCACTTTGGAGTAGTGTTCGGGGAGGTGCAAGTTATGAAACTCTTTTCACAACTCATCAGACATTCGCTAAACTTGTAACTCAAATATTCCTTTCCGCAATCAAATTGCAGAAACATAATTTTCTTGGTACAATAACTTCTACTTCAATTTTTAAAACCTTTCGAATGATTTCAAAAGATCCAGACTTACGTCTCATCAAGTAAATATCCATATATCTACTTGAGTCATTTTTGAAGGTAGACAAATCCACTGTTTGCAACAACATTTATCAGACTACATACATCAAATGTATGATCACTGATAAGTTCTTTGCTCGTTCCTTATTGCCTGTGAACGGTATTTCAGTCACTTCAAGTTGCAAGTGTCATATGATTCAAAATCAAACGACTTCAAAATACATCATAATGGAATTTTCCATGCGGGTTTCTCCAATGTGACCAAATGCAGTGCCACACATATGTGGTATTCTTTTAGTCTTGCGACATTTAGCGTCAGTGTTATGGATGTATCATATTTCCATCAGTATTCATAACATACATCCCATTAGGATGGAAGCATGGCCCTTCATGTTATTCATAATACTGAACAACAATTGTTGTTTTTATGAACAAATCTTTTATAACAAACATTGTGCAATGGGCTAGAGTGTATGCAACTCTAAAATGAACTATGAAAATAAACCCAGAGGTAATGTATTATTATCAATATTCATAACATACGTCTCATTCATAATGAAAATATGGCCCTTATGTTATTCATAACACCGAACATGAAAAGTTCTCTTATGAACAACCTTCTTGCAAGATACCTTATGCAAAGGGCTAGAGTGTGAAACTCTAAAATGAATTATGAAACTTAATACATAGGGAATACACCGATGGAAGGCATAGTAACATTTACTATGTTCCCTGCGTGTATCTAAGCCTCATATTTCTGGCTAGTCTTTCAGGCCATAGTAGTTCTTACATCGAGTTGCAACAGAATGCAATCGAGCGGGTATCTTTGTGACCAACTCACAGTACTCAAGAATTAATGATTAACATGTTTAACCATAATTCCCAAGAACTATATCTTTGACCAGCCTTCTATACATCAAAAACTTGTATGACATTCATACATGAGCTGGATATTCCATTCTTCTTTCCTTTAGCCGTTATACTTCTAATAGTTTAACTTTCAGTATTTCTCCTACTCTCAGAAGAAGCACCCAACTTAAGAGTGGCATTAGCCCCGGACTTCCTAGGCGTGAAAGTCTCACTAACACCCTTCGGACACTTCCTTTCTCTTTAAGTTGTTGTTTTATTCACCTTTCATCATATGACAGGCGTTCTCCTGGATCCCTCTCTTATCAGTCTAATGCATAGTAAGCTCCTTCACTAATAGTTTGCAAACAAACATTGCTTTGGATATCTTATATCTTTTTAGCCTTTGTCTGTCTCTGAAAATGATTTTCAGATTCCATGAATATCACATAACTATCCAAACTTTCGAAGTTCGGGTCTCATGGAAGCAAACATATTTCACTTGACCGAAATGGAATTTTAGCTTTTGGATCGAAGGACGGGAGTCATATCATCCATAGCATTAGCGGGAGAATACCGAAAGCATGCGATAGGACAAGTCTTTCTCGGCACTCTTGAGGACAATCCTCACATTACGTTACCAACCGTAAAGTTTTAACCAGATATTTAACAGCTTATTCAATTTTAGTAGGGAAGGTGGAAACACGAGCCATTATCCTACAACTATTATGCAAATCACACTTAGACATTGTTCAAAATTAATTGCACTGAGAATTAAAACAAGTTAATTCTACAATGAGCTCCCACTCAAATCAATATCTCTCATAATTGATTGTGAGTGATTCAAGATCCAAATTACAATTCAAAGCCAAGGATGTATCCATCTCAAGTGACGAGAATTGCAATTGGTAGGCCAACTTGCCAATCACATCTCTATGTGACTCTTGTTCATCTTTCGATGCATGTGTTCCGAGCTCATGACTTTCATGCCTGAACGTCAAGACAACCAAGTGATCTCGCTGCGAGGTCTCAACTCACCCGCCTCACACTTCTCTAATCGTTCATACCCATGTAACCATGTGATACCCCGAAGAGATAGGTGCCGTGACGGTGCTACACTTGGGAGAACACTAACTACTTGATATTTTGTGAGAGATCACCCTAATAAAAAGCGACTACCGTGCAATCAAGAAGGGTGCATCAAGAGGGATAAACATCTCAGGCAATTCATAATAGCATGATATGGTATAGCCCTTTCTGACGGAGAAGTCTTTCATTCCTTCGTCTTCGGCATTCGTGTCGGTGTTCACCTTTGCGAAGATTGCCACCACCTTGTTGATGCACCAAATAATATTGCTTTCTCTATAGCTTAATAAAATAAGTGCATTACATAAGGTTGACACGCATGTCATTAAAGTGCAATCATATGGCTCCAACCATCATGCCGAATCATGACACACAGGTCATGTTAATCAATTTACATCATATAGTCATCTCATACATAATCAAATTATTATGAACACTGCTATACCACATCACATGCACATGCAAACCATCCTACAAAACCAAGTTAGACGCCTCTAATCGGTCCATGCAAAAACTTGTTTTACGTGGCTTCTAAGGTTTCGAAACAAACCGAATCTACCAACGTCCATCATCAAGTATGATAATTCAAGTTGCTAGATTAACTTTCCAGGGTGTATGAAACACGAGATAATAAAATCTCGAGCCCCATACTAAACTTCGTCATACGCGTGACCCCCGTGCAGATCACATCTGCATTGCCCTTTCGTCTGCGAAACATCCATATTTCTTTTGACTATGGTGGAACCCAAAGAACTGTTAGCACTTCATTGATCTGTCAATCAGCATACTCAGGAGCAGCATGAAAGGATCGCGGATTGTCAGAACTTTGTAAGATTCCACCATTCCGTCAAGATATGGACTACGCAAATTCACGGGAAGCAATAGGAACATCGGGTAACAGATTTCATCTGCTACCCGCACAAATAATTTTCAGCAATAGATCTCATCTACTACAAAATTATACTATGCAATACCCATACATCTCATGTATTCTAGATCATAACATGCATCTACTCATAGCCTGGCTCTTGATGCCACTGTTGGGGAACGCGACAGAAAACAAAAATTTCCGGTATAGCGAGTATGCCCAGGACCACTATGGAGACTGCATACAAGGTTTGATCTGATCCGTACCGACTCGAAGCGCAGCGGAAGTAGAGTCGATGACGAACGGCGGTGCAGATCCCCGCAGCTAGGATTTTACAACCTCCCAACCGCGAGGATGTATACCCTCATCTGCCCTGCGGACAGCCCTCCGGGAGGCGGTCGCATAGCCCCCCGGACGGTGTCGCGGACAGCCCTTCGGGAGGACCTCCGAAACTCGGACTGTCACTCGGACAGCCCTTCGGGAGGACCTCCAAAACTTGGACGGTCACACAGACAGCCCTTCGGGAGGCACTCTCGAACTAAGACCGAAACTACGATCTCTCTACAGAGTTGCACACATACGGTGTCATCTATCCGGCAGGGCTTCGCCGTCCAGAATTAGTTCCTGCCGGAACCTAGACAGCCTTTCGGCTCTACGAAACTATTTCACTGGGAGGGAGAGAGAGAGCTTGCAAAGCAAAGCATGTGTATGAGAGCACAAGGATGAGGATTTTGGGCTGCCTCCTCACACCTATTTATAGGATGAGAGACTATGGTAAAAATACCAAAATGCCCTCAGATATTTTCACTATTCATAATAGTGATTCCACTATTCATAAATAGTGTTTCCCACTATTCACAATAGTGTTTTCCACTATTTCGTAATAGTGTTTTCGCTAGTCATCAGATATTTTCTCCCAATAGTATTTCCCACTATTCATAATAGTGTTTCCACTATTCACGAATAGTGTTTCCACTATTCACAAAATAGTGTTTCCAATAAAGTAATCCAAAAAGCACTTTCACTATTCATGACGATATTTTTCAGCGTCCGTTCGAACTAAAAATATTTATGTGGGCTTAGAACATTTCCAGTACCCACTAAAATAATTTTCAATACGATCGGGAACAATTCCGGAATAGTGATTTTCATCTTTGAAAAGCATCTAAAGCGGTTCCGGCAGCTCCGGAACATTTCCGGTTATTCTTCCGAAAAATTCCCAGAAGTTTCCAGAATGATTCTGACACCCTCCAAGAATTATCAGGCATGTGCCAAAACCAATTTGACTTTATGGTATCCTCTGAAATAACTTTTCAGTTTCACCGAAACTGTTCCGGTGACCTGTCTGCGGAACATTTCCGCTGTCCGAAACTTTTCCGGTGTCCGAAACTTTTCGGTGATTTTCTCTCAGACTCCCTGTCTAGTATTCAACAGATAGATGACCCTTAAGCCTGTGAGCCTATAGGTTCGGTGAAGCATAGACATGACCCGGAACCCCTTCCGATCAATGATCAACATCGGAGCCGTGGACACCCATATCGATCCCTATACCCACACGAATAAATATTCGAGTGAACCTCCAGTTGCCATGTGCTATTCCTGTTGCTTCGCGATATGTTACAAATACCCGAGGTGAGACATGTTGGCATCCCCATGGATCAACAACTTGTCCACTATGCCAGTTACCTCGTTATCGGTATTGTTCTCTTTTCTCGTTCCCGTGTTCCGGCATCCCCGTGAATCAAATCGCAAAGTGTCTGGCCAGACGATGATGGATACCGTAACACCGAGAGGGCCCAGAGATATCTCTCCATCGTCGGAGGAGCAAATCCCAATCTTGAGCTATCAAGTTACTTCACTTACTTTTCCATGAACCCGTAAGCCGCCGTAATAGCCACCCATTTACGGATGACGTTTAACAAACCCCAAAGTTCATGAAGCAAGCATGAAGAAACTCGATACTCTCATGGTCTAAGGAATTATGCAAACATTAACTTCTCTGTGTTATTAACCATTAACTTATGACGAATGTATCTCATAGCATAACATTAATTTGGGTCGATTCAACACAAATGTTCTTCTAACATTGTGCCCTCAAAATTGCCGGCATAGCCATGCCCATGATCAGGAAAACAGGATCATCATGCAATACTTGAGCCAGTCTTAGAGGCCAGACTAGGAATACATTTTACCATTTATTATCCCACACGTGCACATGAGTTTCCCTCCAAGCCTCGTTTTATTTGTAGACTCGAGAATCATTGCAGTTATAGCATGGAACATAAACATAATTATGAACAGGGAGATAATCAATAACATTTATTATTGCCTCTAGGGCATATCTCCTACACTAACATGCTCGGGGTTGTTATGGGGACCCCTTGATTTTCATTTTGGGATAAAGCTTATCTGGCAAGGCCCAACATTGGTACTACATTTGTCTAATAACTAATGAACTTGCATAGGGACTTTCCGGACCCCATGGATAATTAATCAACCCCCGGGCGAGTTCTCCTCACGAGTGTTGGTCCAAAAATAGAGCACTGTATGGGCCAACCCGGGGCAACTCGGGAGATTTCTGTCAGGCCACCGTACACTAGCTTATCCACCGTGTCCTGAGAACAAGATACGCGGCTCCTATCGGGATCATCGACACGTTGGGAGGCCTTGCAGGATTTGTTTTACCTTTTTGGAACGTCTTGAGTGAGGAATTCTGATCTTCTTTGGGCTATCTCGAGGTGTTGGATTTCCTTTGGAATTGCCTAGTAAGATCACGAGATCCGTGGTTGAGGTTATTCCCGCTGCGTGTGGTTAATTTGTGATGGATGAGTTGGAGCACCCCTGCAGGGTTAAATCTTTTCGAGAAGCCGTGTCCGCGGTTATGTGGCAAACTTGGATACTTTGTTTAACACCCGGTCATAGCAAACTTGAAGTAAACTCTAATAAAATACACCAACTACGTGCGTAACCGTGACTGTCTCTTCTCGTGAGTCCTTATCCGAAAGAGAACACGGTGGGGTTATGATTGATGTAAGTAGGTGTTCAGGATCCGTTAGTGATCATTTCTAGTTCACGTCCGTTATGCATAGTCCACCATACTTTAATTTATGTACTCGTAAGTTAGCCACTCAAATAAATGCTTATTCTCTTGCTGTAGCCTCACCACTTAACGATACCTCACCTATTAAGCTTTAATAGTCTTGATACCCTTGGAAATGAGATTGTTGAGTCCCTGTGGCTCATATGGTGTGAGACATATGCTATCACTCTTATCATATTATTGTCTAGTATAATTAGTAGCTTGTGAGTTTATCTATTATGTGCCCTTATCTTCATGCTCACATGTTATACCTTGTTTCCATGCTTAGTGTTATTCATTTTGTTGCAAGGATTGCCTTGTCTATAAAATATAGGGGGAGTATTCATCCTAGTATGTGTGCTTTGCAGTCCAAAACATATTTATAGATTGCACACATCAAGGGGGAGCCTGTCTATATTTTATAGATTTTGGGTTTGCATATGATCATTATATATCTTTATGTGCAAATCCCGTATTGTCATCAATCCACCAAAAAGGGGGAGACTGTAAGGGCATATTTCTCCCTAAGTGGTTTTGGTGATTAATGACAATTCATTTGCGGACTAATCGTGTGCATTGAGCATTTCATATATCTCATGTCTAGGCACAAGACAATTCAGAGCCCCTCAGAGTCTATCAAAGACAATTGCTTTCTACGTTTCTTTTCTATGGATTTGAGTCGTAGAAAGTATTACTATTAAGAGGGGGTCCGCTTCGGAAAGGTTTGGGGGAATCAACACGTACACATATATTCTATTGCACCACCTTTCCTTCGCTTCAATGGAGCTTGAGTTTGTTTTCCTTGTCTGTGCAAATTGAAGGCAACAAGGTGCTAGTTTTTGGTGGCTAGCGGTAGTACCGCTCAAGGGAGCGGTAGTACCACAGGTGCCCGTGGTAGTACCACTCCAAGGAGCGATAGTACCACTGTCCCCAGCCCTGATGCGTGCGCCTGCGGTAGTAGGCGCAAATGTAATTTTTTAAATCCGCCCTCGAGCGGTAGTATCGTGATGGATGTCCGATACTACCGTGCCGGACTTTTGCGCAGGTCCGTTCTCAGCGGAGGTAGGCACGAAAGTAATTTTTTACTTCCGTGCATCTCCTGTGCCAGTTGATACCTACAGTATGGTAGTACAGTATTGGCGCGCGGTAGTACTGCTCCGGCGGTTCTACCACTCGTTGCCTTCCGCAATAGATCTTCGTCTGGTTACCAACATGAGAGCGGTATACCGCAGCCTCTTGCAGTAGTACCGTGATTTTGTGCGGTAGTACCGCAATGCATGGCTGTGAGTGGGGATAATGGTTGGATCTTTATCCCCACTATATAAAGGGGGTCTTCTTCCCCAAGAAGATCACCTCTTCCCTTCCCAATCTCCATTGTTGCTCAAAGCTCCATTTTCGCCCGATCTCTTTCCCTAGCCAATCAACCTTGTTGATTTTCTCGGGATTGGTTGAGAGGGCCCCGATCTACACTTTCACCAATTGAAATTTGATCCCCCCCCACTAATCCCTTGCGGATCTTGTTACTCTTGGGTGTTTGAGCACCCTAGACGGAAGAGTCAGTTCGGAGCCATAGTCCATTGTGGCGAAGCTTCGTAGTGTCATTGGGAGCCTCCAATTAAGTTGTGGAGATTGCCCCAACCTTGTTTGTAAAGGTCCAGTCGCCGCCTTCAAGGGCGCCACTAGTGGAATCACGGCACCTCGCATTGTGTGAGAGCGTGAGGAGAATACGGTGGCCCTAGTGGCTTCGTGGGGAGCATTGTGCTTCCACACCGCTCCAACGGAGACGTACTTCCCCTTATCAGGAAGGAACTTCGGTAACACATCCTCGTCTCCATCGGTTCCTCTTGTGGTTACTTCTTAGCTTTACTTTGGGCAAGCTACTTATATTGTCATATCTTGCTTGCTTAACTTGTTGTTGTGATTAGCATCATATAGGTTGCTCACCTAGTTGCATATCTAGTCAACCATTTTGTTGCTAAGCCTAAATTGTTAAAGAAAAGTTAAAAATTGTTAGTTGCCTATTCACCCTCCCCCCTCTAGTCAACCATATCTATCCTTTCACTTGGTCAGGGCGCGGCTGGGGTTGTGGTAGGCGACCATCACCAAAACCTTATGGAGAACTACGCAACACAGCTTGTGATTGCCTTGAAGAAATCGTCTGCCCGCCCTGCCTCGTACTTCTCCAGGGTGCCAACAAGCCTCCGGAAGAAGATAGACAGCCTCGAGCTCGCCATTTCCGGACCGTCATTGGAGAAGGCGAGCTCCTACAAGCCCATCTTCACCAGCTGGATGGAGAGCTTCTCGGCAAAGTCGACAAGTTGTGTCGTCTATAGATAAACGACCTCTTGGAGTTCGTTGGAGGAGCACGCGATAGAAGCAAACAAGGCCTTCTCCTTCTCAAGTTGTGTGAGCAGGCTAGGCTCTCTATCTTGAGCAGCCTTAAGGCTGTCCTCACGGGCGCTCACCCTCGAGCACATGTCGGAGCTGGTGGTCGCGGTGGCCTCCAGGTCCCTGCCTTGCCATCAAGCGTAGCCTGCGAATCGAACAAGGTCTAAGTGACCTTCTGGGCGTCCTCCTCCAGCCTCGAGATCTCCTATCCAGAAGCGGTGAGGTCCAGCTCTGTCGGGGCACGGATGCACACGATCACCTATGGAATCAGAGGTCCCTTTCTGGTTCGGCGAGGGGGTCACGTTGCACTAAGAGCGGAGAGCATGAGACAATGTGACGATCAGGACGCTGGCATTTTTACCCAGGTTCGGGACGCTGCTAAGCGTAAAACCATACTCCTGCTTTTTGTGTATTGATTATGGGAACACGAAGAACACGTAGTGCTCAATCCCGGCAAGGTCTACCATCGGGGGAGAGCTGCTACGCAAGTACAAGTGTCCAAAAGTCCGAATCCTAAGCTAGGTTACCTCGGGCCACCTTTTACAGTGCAAGGGGCTACCACAAATGGCAAAATAGTAATTATCTATCGATTAGATAGCTTAGCAGAGCTATCATACCTAACTCTGGCATTTAGGATAAAATACCATGATTACTAGACTCGGTGGCACTCGGGGGTGCGTCGCCGGCAAGCTCTCGCCACCGCCTATTTGGTCGTTGCTTAGGGTCTTGACACGCTGTTGGATGGGTGTCACCTTGGTATAATATGCCTTCCGGTGCCTCGCCACGTGCTTAGCGAGAGATACTTAGCCGCCTGAGGCTTTGACACCGCATCAACAAGTGGCTGGCGTTGCGATGCGGTGGAGCGGTGGCTGGTTAGCTCGTGCCTACCGGGGGAGGGCTTGCCGAGTTTTCCTGAAATGTGCACGTCTCGGTCCCCGGCAGGCTCCGAGGACGCGGCTGGCTACCTTTGGATCCCACCTGAGCCATTGTGCTAGTGTTGCCGGTGTTTTCTTAGCCCTCTGCAGGTCGTTGCTTCCGGGGTCTGGTTCTTGAATACTACTTGGTGGTGTGGTAGCTTTTCCCTACGGGCTTTGCTCGTGAAGGCCGGAGGCTTACTCTCCATGCACAAGTCACGGGGAATGAACACCGCTGTTTGTATACCCTGACAAGCTCCAGCTACTGCACCTTGGTCTCCATCTTGGCCTTGGTGGACTGAGAGGCCTCGGTAGCATTCATGACCTGCAGGAGCTTGTTGGCATATTCAGTCGCTTGCTTCTAGAGTGCAGCTTTATGCTCCAGCTCCAGGACCTGAACCTATCTACCCAGTTCAACCCCAAGCTTATCGGTGAGATTTTTCACACGGGCCATAAGCTCTTATTCGTGATAATAAAGGGAGATCTTGCATGCCTTCAGATCTGCATCCTGGTTGGTGATATTATTGTCGGCCTCCCGCCACATCTTTTCAGCTTCGGCCCGCCGGTTGATGAACTCGGCCTCTGTCGTGGTTTTGTCACGGCAGATGTCCTCAAGAGAGAACTTAAGTGTGAGGCCATCGCAACTAGGTGGCAGCTTGAGAGGGGTTGGTCGTAAAAGAGAGAGGCGAGTTTTACCCAGGTTCGGCCCCTCCGACGGAGGTAAAAGCCTACGTCCCGCTTTGTGTGTATTGATGATGATGATCTTGATTACAAGGGTGCTCTTTTGATACCTCTAGTCTCGATGGTTTATAATATGTCTATCTCAAATCACTTAATCCCCCCTCTTGGGGTGCCTTGCCCCTCCTTATATAAGTTTAAGGGGCGGCCTTACACTACAAGAAATATGTCAACTTGTGACCTTCTGGCAGTGACCGTGGAAGAAATGGTCGTAAAATTATGACCATTTGAGACCAATTGGTCGTAAGCTGTCCGGGAGGCTCCAAACACTAAAGCATAACGACCATATTGGTTAAAAGATTCATAATTTCCTTACACGAAATGGTTGTAAAGCAGACAACATTGGTATGTTCCCTTATTTCTAGCTGATCACGACTAGTATAGATGGTCATAGCCTTGTAAATTGTAGTGCATTGCTATGACTAGGCGTCACCTGATTAGTTTTGCCTATGTGTCATATCCATGTGTCAATTGTTGCCCTAGGATGTGAAGGAGCCTACATTTTTGTTATTCCCAAAATTCCCAAAAAATTCTCAGAAATTCTTTGGATCATGTCTTCCTCAAATATGTCAAAACCCTTCCTTGCCTAGTTCGAAAATAATTCAGGAATATTCATTTTCCTATTCTGTTTAGAACAACACTTGGTGAAGGAAGTGATATTTATATTTTTGGATTGCACTACAAAAATTTGGGCACACTTTTCTATCCAGATAATTGCCTCATGACAAAATTCAGCTCCATTTGCCTATTAAATCTTCCTTGGCAAATTTCCAAAGTTTATGTTTAGCTAGAAGCTTTGTGAAGTAAGTACTATCTAGGCATCTCCTAATGAGCTGAATTTTTTCCACATATTCTATATGCCCATATAATATCTCTCCACAAAATTTGATCCCCGCCTAATAATCCATGTCAGCTCACCATCCAATATTTGTTTGTGGTAATATTTTTAATTTGTGAAGCAACTATATTCTATATTCCTTTATAATTGCTGAAAAATTACCATGAAGTGACCCTGACCATAGAACCTCCGTACAACAAATTTTATCTTATTTTAATGTAGCCAATTTCCCTCGATATTTTCCTAATTTTTTTGTCAGTGGAGGGCATTATGAAGGAAGTACCATTTATATTTATCAAAATGGTATGAAATTTGTACAGTTCCTTCATATGCCAAGATTACCATCCTCCTCCAAATTGCAGCTCAATCCAATCATCAATGTGGGCCCAGCATCAGTTTGTATTTTCTTTCCAGAGAATAGCATTGTGAAGGAAGTTCCACTTTGGCATGTACAAATGGTATAAAATTTTTACAGTGCCTTCATATGCCCAAATTACTATCCTCCACCAAATTGTAGCTCAATCCATTTATTTATTTGAGACAAAATTCAACATTCATATTTTCGTCCAGTGTGGTATTTTGTAAAGCAAGTGCCACTTAGGATCCTCCATTTGAGAAGAAATTTTGCCAAGACAATCTCCTTAGTATATGATCATCCTTAGCCAAAACCCAGGCCCATTGGCCATGTTCGTTTCCCCCACCGCTAATCAAACACTTGGCTGCTAATTCATGTTTGAGCTCAGTTTAGTCTCCTCGTGAGATTCTTCTGTTGTATTATTCTTCCTAGCACCTATCGAGGGAGTTCCCAACCCATCGAACATGCCTAGGCCACCCAGAACACGTGGCAACGCTAAGGTCACATGGTGACCACGCGGCTGGCATGCCAGTTTGCATGCTTTGGAGTTGGGGCCATCGTCCACCATACAAACCTCGATGTTTATCCACCAAACCATGTATATATGATTAAATAGATACTTATTTACCTAGAAATTATTTTTGTAAAAAATCATGAGCAAACTATAAGGCAACTGCAGTTCAAATTTCACCCGCTTCCTACTGAATCGGGGGGAAATTTGTCCTTTTGAGAGGTGGTTCAAAGCTTTTGACACCCAACCAGTTACTCAATTGTACATTAAACATGACCTAATATTTTAGAAAAATGATTCGGTCCAATTTTTCAACATTTATATGGTAGATCCTTCACAAAAAAACTCATTTTGGGGACTCGAAAAATGGAAAATGAATTTTCCATCCAAAGAAAATAAGAACTTCCTTAGGCAACAATGTTTTTCATTCCGATATGCACACTTGTGCACACTATTATATTATTTTAACAAACTATGCCATGAATGTGGCCATAAGATTGGTCATTTGGGTTGAAAGGCTTGAATCTTCACACACGATAGCTTATTTTGAGAACACTTTTTTAAACTAATCTATGTATTACAACTTTATTATTTTGGCTGGTAACTTGGTCACATATAATTACGCAATGTCAAGGTTTTTCATTTTTTTGTTTTTTTTGAATTTTTCATGCCCATTCCAAAATGCGGTCAAAACGACGGGCATGCCCGTTCCTAGCTAGTTGTTGAATCTTGGAAAGCTTTTGCTATTTCTATGATTAAATAGACACTTTTGTAATGTGAAAAGATTTTTTCAAAAAATAAAAAGCAATTTATGACGTGGCTGCAGTTCAAATTTGACCCGCTTCCTACTGAATCTGGGAAATTGTCTTTGTCGTGAGAGGTGGCTCAAAGCTTTTAACACCCAACCCTTTAGTCGATTTTACATTAAATATGACCAAATATTTTAGAAAAATTATTTGGTTGAACTTTACAACAAATATATGGTAGGTCCTTCACAAAAAAACTCATTTTGGGCACTCAAAAAATGGAAAATGAACTTTCCGTCCAAAGAAAATGAAAAATTCCTTAGGCAACATTTTTTGTCATTCTAATATGCACTCTTTTGCACAATATTATATCATTTTAACAAATTATGCCATGAATGTGGCCATAAGATTGATCATTTGGTTTGAAAGCCATGAATCTTCACACATGATAGCTCATTTTTTAGAACACTTTTTAAAAATAATTTCCGTATTACAAGTTTATTATTTTTCCTTGTAACTTGGTCACATATAATGACACAATGACAAGGTTTTTTTTATTTTTTTTGAATTTTTCATGCCCATTTCAAAATGCGGTCAAAACGGCAGGCATGCCCGTTCCTAGCTAGTGGTTGAATCTTGGAAAACTTTTGGTGTTTCTATGATTCAATATATACTTATGTACCTAAAAATTATTTTTGGAAAAAATAAATAGAAATTATAAGGCAGTTGCAGTTCAAATTTGACCCGCTTCCAACTGAATTAACGGAAATTTGTCTTTTTCACAAGAGGTGGATCAAATGCTTTTGACACCCAACCATTTGGTCAATTGTACATTAAATATTGCCTAATATTTTATTAAATTAATTTGGTCCAAATTTGCAACACATATTTGATAAGTTCTTCACAAAAAAACTCATTTTGAGCACTCGAAAAGTGATTCTCTGTAAAAAAATCATTTATGACAACACTTTTTAAAGTTTTTTGTCTTGTTCAAAGTTTATTATTTTTACCGAAGGTAGGTCACATTTGGTGACACAATGCGAATGTTTTTCTTTTGTATTTACTTTTATAAATTTCCTAGGCCGTAAAATAGCTACCATGATTTAGCATCTTATCTTTACTAGTTAGTTGCCCATGCGTTGCAACGGGAGATACAAATTCCGATGGATCAACACCGATCATGGGCAACATTTATCTTAGATAGATTCCACATGCACATCAGGTGATATTGTATATTTTTATATAAAAGCACAATACATATAAATTAGTCTATTTCTTTATCGCATGTCCTCAAATGCTAGTGAATGACTAATCTCAAGATGTTAACTTGCATGTCTGATCATCGTCGCCCACTGTCATACCTGCAACACCCTCTGGATGCCTCGCACTCGCCGCACCACCTAGCGTCGGACTTCCATTGCACCGAGAACCTTGCCCTGACGACGTCCCCGTCGGTGGCATTCTCGACGGCCAGCGCATCCGCCATGGCCATGGCCGAGTTGTACGGGACGACCAAAACCAAGTTACACCTGCACACCACCCCTAGGCCCACTACGTCCTCCAACATCGGATGTACGTTGGACAACCTATAGTACGACCACCCCTAGCGATGCAGGAAAGGCATCGTACACCAGCGGCAGCGACGATTTGGCGCTGGTGCAATTTATGTACCATGTATGGAACTGGTGCTTCTTACGAATCTCCTTCTGCGCCGCCGCCAAGCTCGTCTATGGATGGACACGATAAAGAGTTATGCATATAAAAGTGAGTGAAGAATTTCTCGATGAGACATTGAGACTCATTCCTACGTCCTACCACCGACGGCCAGGACCGCGCCCGCGGGGCGGAGGAGGAGGGGCCAACACGGCCACCGCAGGGGGGCGAGGAGGGGATAGTTGGGAAGAAAAATTGGAGAAGGGAGAGAGATGGGATCGAGATCGACTGAGTGCGGGAGATGAGGACGCCGCGTGTGCCTGGGACGTGCGTTCAGGAGTCATGGGTTTGTTTTCCATTTTTTTATCTTTTTCGGGTGGGGATGGGAGAAGCGACAGGGGAGGGGGAGATCGAACGAGGTTAAAACATCACTATGCTTGATTCTGCTTTAATAGTAGAGATAATCGGTTACAACTTAAATGGTCATAACCTCATCATATCATAGGAGGTACTGTGTTCTAATTAGTTCAAAAACATCTCACACGGATCATGGACTAAGCACCGTCCCATGCTCTTGTTCCAACGACAACCGATGTCCCACACACCAACGCCAAATGGAAAAGGAAAAGAAAGAGCCCACCCACACACCCACGCACCCACGTCCCTTCCCTCGTCCCACTCCCCGCATCACCGATCCGCCCACGCTCTTCGTGCTCGTCCCCTCCCCTCCCCCATCCCCATCCCCTCGAGATCCAGATCTCGATGCCATGGTGACTGCCTTCAACTCGCCGACCTCCTCCCCAGCCGGTGAGCCCTTCCACGATGACCCCATCCTCAGCTTCGTTGATGTCTCCTCCCCCAGCGCGACCGACGTCCATGTCTTTAGGGGTGGCGGCGACCACTTCCCGGCCTCCTCCAACCCCTACGCCTTCCGCCACGACTCCTCCACCGCGCACCCCTTCGGTTCCTAGTTCAGATCCAGGTGGTAAGGTTCCCCGCCTCAAATCTCTTATAGGGTTCTGCTTTCGATCCTCTGACTCGAGAGATACCATGGGCGCGATGTAGGCGTCGATCTCGAGCCCGCTGCCGGTGGCCTGGCACCCCTCGCTGGCCATCATCTCGGTCGCCGTCGGCCTCATGCTCCGCTCATGCCTCTCCTATTCCTTCTTCATGTGTGTGAGCGACCACCCCCAGCCTGTCCTATTTTTCTCTCGTCCGCTCCGCTCGTGCTTGATTTGGATACTTGGATCTGAATTATTTAGTGACCCAGTGATGTTACCTGTCCATTTCTCCGCCGTAATCCCTCTTGGCTGGACTATTCACGTGCATCGGCAAGCCCCCCCCCCCCCTCGCCGGTGATGCGCGGTGGAGGTGGAGCATGAGGATGGAGCAGGTGAGCTGAGAGGCTTTGGATTTCATCAGGTATCCCATGCGCATTAGGTAGTAATGATATACGTACCTAGCAGTTTTGACCACGACTGTTTTCTGTTAGTGCAAAAACAAGGATTCAATTTTGTTTTAGATTGCAATTACATGTGAGAGATGTTGGATGATGTCTGAACTGCATATGAATCCCCTTTTCTAATCTGTTTTAGATTAGGAATTGCTTCATTCCCCGTAGTTGAGGGCACAACGCTAGGTCAGTACGCAGAGCATCCTTCACTTTTCAATGTAGTGACAGATCGATGCTCTATGCCACAATTTTGTACTCTACTACTTTTACACGAATCATGCACAAGATGCTGTGATGCATTGCAAATATTTCTGGAAATGATTAACATGTTATTGCCATCTAGGGTTTCCGCCGTTGATATCAATCTTTATTGATATGTCCATTTTATTGTCGCTCCGTTATTGATCAGTTCACTTTGTTCGTGTTACATTGTTTCCATTGAGTGAATCTAGTGATATGTAGGATATTGTTTGTTGCTTCTGCCTCTCTGATCGGCAGTATCAGGCAGTCACACATTAATTAGTCTTTTGGTTACAACAAATCAAATCCATGATTGTGATTTTTTTGTCTTGATTGCCCACAAAAATAATTCTTAACTGAAAGAAACAACCAGGAGCAGTATGTATTGTTCGTATTTTATTTTCCAACTAGTGTCTTGCGTTGTTCAGATTGAAGGTTACATGCCCCTTGTATGGTTCAGGACTTGTTGATACCTTGCTACTTGTTCCACTGAGTTGAGAAGCTTCTCCTTCTCCTGTCTAAATTGTTTGGGAAATTGAACAAGTTAACTAGTTGTCAAAGCTGTGTTAGATGCTTGAAATATGAGGATGACGAGGTGAAGGCGCGGTGGTAATATATGGTGTACTCTTATGGTTATGCTGCATATGTCACTGATATTTGTAGCTCCGCTCTCTCCGTCTGTCTTTATTAGAGCATCTCCGACAGCCGCCCAACATGTCGTGCGCTAAAAACTACTTTGCTGCGCGCCCTTCGCCTGGTTTGGCGCAGCCGGCAGCGCTGGCTCCAACAGCCGCGCTAAAATGCAGCGCACGCGCCGCTCCAGCAGCACGCGCGACTCGTCGGGGCATGCCATATATTGCATTGTGGACACAAAATGGATTTTAAACATTCAAAATGCAATGAACATGGCATATAAATTTCACACAAACAAGTTGATGAATAAAAGTTCATGCCCACAAGTTCAAAATCATGCCCACAAGTTCATCCAACCAAGTTCAAAATGCAAACCAAGTTCATGACACAAATGAAAGACACATCAAGCCTCGTCCTCGTCTTCGTCCTCATCTTCCGAAGACAATTCTTCCTCCTCCGAAGATGATTCTTCTTCCTCCTCCTCATCATTGTCGCGCACCACATCATGTGAAGCTCGGACGGTGTTGGCAAGATCTTCAACGGCATCTTCATGGGAAGGTATGTGAGGCACACCGGAAGACATTCCGCCCATGGTGGTCAGAGGTGCACCCATGCCTCCCATGGGAGACGCAAAACTCATGCCTCCCATGGTGGTCATGGCGCCGGGGTGTGCTCCAAAGCCACCCATGCCTCCCATGGTCTCCATGGTAGCTCCAAAGCCACCCATGGCACCTATGCCGCCCATGGTAGCTCCGAAGCCACCCATGCCTTCCATGGCGGCAAGGCCACCGCCACCCATGGCGCCAAGGCCACCACCACCCATGGTGCCATTCATGGCTCCTTTTGGATCAAGACTTCTTCACGAGCAAGATTTACATATTCCTTTTGCGCCTCATTGAGGATAGATGTGTCCAAGAAGAACAAGTGCTTCTCCCGTTCCAGCAATCTAGTTCGCTCCTCATTGCTCACCTTCCTGTCCTCCAAAGCCACCTTCCTCTCCTCGACCGCCACCCTCCTCTCCTCAGCCGCCAACCTCCTCTCCTCGGCCGCGGCATCTTGGCTCCTTGCCATTTTCCTCACCTCGTTGGCTTCTTTTCTTGCCTTCACAATAGCTTCCATAGCATTTTTGAGCTCATCATCTCCTTTCCTCTTCTTCTTTTCTTTTGCATCTTTCTTGCACCCATCCGGTCGTTTTGGCTTCGAGTATGAAACCGAGTTGGGTGTGGGGCTTCTCTTGCCGTCATCACTTGATGCATCCTCCTCACCATCATCCAACTCAATTTTTCGCTTGCGTTTGTTGCTTAAATCCAAATCATCCAAATCATCATGCTTCTTCCATTTCTCATCATCCTTCAACACGTCATAGCAATGAGGCAAGGTAAATGGCCTTTCTCTCTTGATCTTCCCCTTCTTGGTCCTCTTCTCCTCTCCTTTGAACATGTTTTGTGCAATGTTGTACTACATGAAAACAAAACAAGTTAGCACGTCAAACACCAACAACAAGTATGATGAACATGGATGAAATGCCACTTACTCTATCATCCTCATTGGTGCCACTTGGGTTCAACTTGTCAACCGCCTTTTGTGTGCCCGCCCACTTTTGACAATCCTTGTTGATTGTCGACCACCGGGACCGAAGAGATCGGTCGGAGCGGTCAATTCCACTCACATTGCGAACATCAAAGTGTTCCTTCATCCGGTTCCAATAAGCATCTCTACTTTGATCACCTCCAACGGATGGATCCCTCAACACTTGCAACCAAGTATTGCATAGTAAGATGTCTTTGGCGTTGGTGTAATTGCCCGCTCTTCCTTTCGGTGCATCGACAATGCCCTCACCATCCTCGTCCACCTCGAACGCATGGTCATCAAAGTGCATGTTATTGGTTTGAGACCAATGCGAATTGTTGGAGCCAACACCCATAGTTGACATGTATGCATCATCGTTGAGAGTACAAAATATATAGAACAGTGCAAATAAGCTATCTATATGTATGCATTCAAAAAATAACAAGGAAAAAAAGTTGGGGAATTTTTCTACCTTTGGGGCATATCGTCGAATACATTGTGCGCGTCGACCGCCGACTCAACGAGTGAGCTCGCCGGTGCTTCGGTAGCCGCCGCGCCCGTCACACGCCCTGCAAGATTCTTCCTCGACACCTTTGAGGTGTCGGAGCCATCCGCCGCCTTGTTCTTCTTTGCGGATGTCTTGCCCTTCTTCGGCCGCACCGCATTTGGGAGCTTTGAGGAGGGGGGCACAGGGCGGCGCTGGCGCGACGCCACCTGCCGTCGAGGTCATCCGCGGCGGCATGAAGAGGTCGCGCGCGAGGCCGATGCTCAAAGGAGCTCCGGCGGAGGTGAGGCCAATGCTCCCCGCACTAGGGTTTGTGGCGGCGGCGGCGGCGGTGGAGGGGTCGCGGCTGTAGGATGGGGTGAGCGAGGTGCCGACGCGTGCGTCCATCGGGTCCAGTTCGCCGGCGCCGGCGCGCGCGGGCGAAGGTGATGCGGAGGAGAGAGTGCGGCGCGAGCCCTCGTGTGTGCCGCACGCGGAAGCGGGCGTCCCAAATACATAGCGCGCGTTGGCGATTCGCGCCCAACTCCATACGCCGCGCGCGCGGTTATTGCGCGCCCGCTGGAGCTACTCTACCGGTTGCGCGCGTGCTAAAATGGCCAAATTTGCTGCGCGGCGCTTGTTTAGCGCGGCTGTTGGAGATGCTCTTAGCTTGGCTAACCTTGTTTATACTGAGTATGAATGCATTCTTCTATCCAGCTTTAGTTGTCTTTCATTGTTTTGTACTATCATTGAGCCCCTCACCAACTTTCATAGTAGTTCTTTTCTTCTAGTGGTTCTTGTCTAATGCACATTTTTCTTTGCAGGTTTATGATAATATTTCCAAGGAAATATACT
This sequence comes from Hordeum marinum, assembly GCA_022496015.1. Lineage (NCBI taxonomy): Eukaryota > Viridiplantae > Streptophyta > Magnoliopsida > Poales > Poaceae > Hordeum > Hordeum marinum. The sequence goes on along the minus strand of CM039676.1, from coordinate 162,506,209 downwards.
GACCCTGATGTGACAAAGTCGCCCATTTTCCAACATTTGTACTATGTTTTGTGTTCTTCGTGTATTTCCTGTTTCACATTGCTGGGGTTTCATGACATATTCATCAGATCCTGCTCACATGCCTTATGATTGAGTAACTTGATTAGTATTTCTGCCACTGTCCTATCTCAGTAAATTGTTTGTTTTTTAGTAGTTAAAAAGAGCGTAAATCTACTTTCTAGAATTTCAGTTCCTCACAGAAGTTACTACGTGTCCTGATTTAAATCGCAAACCTGATGATCTATTATCTGTTACCACTTTGTTCTATAATGTGCAGATGTTGTACTTTCATATTTCGTCGTGAGGTTTAGGATGAAGAAGTCAGGAGAGGCATAGTTCTAGCTAATTGGAGCTATTTATGGGAGTAATGAAGCCCTTGATGCTGATCCTATTGGCAAGGGTGGGCCAATTGGATCAAACTGAAGCACAAACTTGGCTATCTGACAGATTTTACACTTGTAGAGCTTGTTGTACTGTGATCGCATTTGTATGTGTTTTATCAGATGTAACAAATTGATTCTTTTTGTTATTTGAAGTATTATTTCTGTTTTTTTTTGTTCGTTTCGATTTAAATATTGGTTGTTTATTTGCCAGCATACTAAAATCTGAAGAACATGACCTTGACAATAGAAACCCACAATCCAAAACCTTACATTTGGGACCCACTTACCAGAACCTGACAACTGGGACTCACTTGAAAATAAATAAAAACAAAGCCACATTTGAGAAAAGTAAAAACAAAGGCCGTGACCCATAAATTAAGAAAGTTGTGCTGTTGGGCCGAGCCATGTATTGACCAAAATTTGTATGAAAAAAATATAAATAGGATGAATTTGTTGGGCCTAGCCCAAGTAAAGCACTGAACTGGATCAGGCTGATTCTAATCTATGATGGATTAATTTCATCAAAATTTTGCCACGCCAGCTTGCCACATTGGATTTGACATGGTCTGGGTAGACTATCACTAACCAACACAATTGGTCGTAAAAGCTATGACCTTTTGTTTTGGTCGTAACTGTCAGTCGTTGAGTCGGCCTCCAATGCTTTGGGTTTGATGAAAATATTGGGAATAGAAATTCGTCTGTTGTTGAGTCGTCTTTCTGAGACGCCGCGTCCCTTGCCGGGTCATCGGATATAGTGGATGCAGGCCATGAACATTGATGATGTCAGGTCACACAACTCTAATCCAGTTGACTTGATAAAATTATCTGGAATAAAGAAACTCGTGTGATGCTGATCAACCTTTCAATTCTTTGACTAGATAAAATTATTGGGAATAAAAGATCCATCTGACGTTGAGCCAACTTCTGGGCCTTTCTATGAATAACTTGGACAAGATTATTTTTCATTTCCATATTACCTGTAGTCGTCAAGCTCTAAGTTTATAAGTTCATGATGACTTGGTGCTTTGCATAGAAACATCTCTCGACTGTGTAGCTCCCAAGTGCCGGTTTATCTTACTTGTAGCAGCCTGGGACTTCAAATTATCTTATATTTAAACTTCAGTCAGTGTAGCCCCCAAGTGCGGGTCGTCTTGACTGCAGCAATCTAGGACTTTGAACACTACTGGAATCAGAGTATTTATCGTCTGCCTGTTCTTTGCCATCTTCCAGCGGACGACAAAGAAAGTCTTTGTTGTTAGCTTTCAAGAAATAACGGTAAAAAATTGGCTGATGGCAAAGATTTTGTTTGCCATCAGTCAGTTCTTTGCCGTGTGCCAGCTCATGGCAAAGAGCCAAAAGGCAGACGACATGTAATAGCCCAAGAGCATTCCTTTGAATTTGTAATATATTTCAATGTGTGAACCCTCTATGAATGCTATCATGAGTTTGGATATCAACTTTGCCTCTTGTCCTTTCATGCATCATGGCATCATATTCATAACATCAAGTGCATCTTCTTATTTGCCATGTTTGTGGAGTGTTGTTGTTGATGTGAGTGTGTGTGTTGTGGAGTGGATGCATGTGATGCTTTGGTTTGAATTCTCCTCTATTTCCATATAAAAGCTATGCCACCCCTCTCTTTATTCAAATAATGCCACATGTTAAATATTTGCTTGTTGTTTTCCTATATTAAAAATGTTGGGCTTCTTCCAAATATTCTGTCATGAATTATTAGTCTTCTCGCAATCCTGTTTTGTGTTTGTCTTCGGTTTTTCAGATCCTTGCAAATAGGTTCTAGTTAATATTCTATTGAATTAATTTGGTTGTCCCAAAAATGCCAAGTTCATTTTTATTAAATGGGGTATGTTTTGCTGAGTCGAAAACATATTTTATCTCTATCTAGTTCTTCTCCATTCTCCGTCTAGATTAATTGTTTTATGTTTTTTTATACAAAGGAAAAGCTTTCAGGGTGAGAGAGAGGGTTTTTCTCAGCAACTCGGGCCGTAACTCCCCGCTAAGGGCCCAGCAAGAGCGCCAGTGCATCCCGCTTAGCCGCGTCATCGTTCTCCTCTATACGGCGGCAATCCAAAGAGCCACATCGCCATCTCTGTTGATTTGACGGCCCACGGCAATCCCCTGCTCCTATAATAGATGTACCCCGTGCCCTAGGGTTCCCCCTTGTTCCATTTTATCCCTCTCCTCCTCGCGCTGCTGCTCAGGTAGGTCTCCCCGCGCCATGTCGTCGCCATGTCCTCCGTGCTCTGGCCGAGCAACAGCTCGAGCCCGGAGTTGAGCTCGTCGTCATGCCTTCGCTTCTCTAGAGCGCGGGAAGGGTGCCTCGTTGCTCCATTGTCTTCCACATGGAATGAGGGAGTGCCAAGGCCAGCCAGTCGCCATAGTCGCCCGGTCTCCTTCCTCATCGTTTCGGTTCAGATTCGTGCCGGAGTTCGTGTGCTCCTCCTCGTCGCCTCGTCTTGCCCCGCACCTCCTCTCCTTGCCCTAGGTAGAGAGGTATATTCCCTCCTTCCATTCCCCCTCGCCAGCTCGTCGTTAGCCTTGTGTGCGCATAGATCTGTTCATGCCAAGTCCACGCTCCCGATGCTCTTGTCAAGGTGCAGGTTTTCTTTTGTGTGTTGCGGCTGTGTGATTTGTTCTTGTTGACCTGCAGCCATGCCCTTGCCTTGTTCCCCCGCGCTAGAACCCACAACCCCGTGCAGCCTCGCTTTGCTCCTGATGCGAGCCATGGCTGTCTGCCAGGAGCAGGGAGCTTCAAGCTCCCCTACATCGCGTTGTGCTCACCCTCGCTCCGCGTAGACGATGGGAATGGAGTCCCCTCGCGTCCCGCCTTCCCCGCCGGTGGTTACCTGCACCGGGGATCGCTGTAGTTGCCGCCACTTATATGGTCTCCTTCTTTGTCTCAGGGAGGAAAAACCCACTCCTTTGCTTGTTCAAAAGGTGTCGAAGCCCTCTCTAACCAATCACCCCTGCCTAGCGTATTGGCATCGACTCAAGGGGAGGACCGAGAGGTCAGGGGTTCGAATCCCTTGCCCTTTTTATTTTTGTGTGCCTGTGTATGTGTGTGTGCCCTAGTTGTGTGGTGTGTGTGTGACAGGTGGGCCATGGGGCCACCTTGTCAGCCACTCAGGGGGCCCTGGCTCACTGCTAGTGGGCCCCCCTCCCTTTTTTATTTGTTTGTTTTATTTTGTTGTCTTCTCTGTTTTTCTATTTTTGGTACTATTCTAGATCACGTCACTGCCTTTTCAGTAGATGTCCAAATAGGGTAATAAGTGACTTATAGGTGCATATGTGTTTTTTCGAATTGAGTTTTGGGCAATTTATTGACATGAACATATGAGTGTAATATATGATTTTGGGGTAGAATTTCCCAAGTTATCCAGTGGTGCAATTTGTTTTGTCATTTGAGCATGTGTGCAAAATTTCATTTTTGTCCCAACATGTCATTTTGTCTTTTTCATATGATTTAATCTATGCAATATATGTGAAACTTGTTAACATGTCTGTGCTAGTGTTTTGTGGGTACTAGGCCCTTGTATTTTTGTTTGGCATGATAAGCTTGTGGACAAGTGGGTTTCTTGTTGTTAACATGCTAAGAAAATAACACTGTTTTCATGTCTCAAAATATTGCTTAGTGTTGGATGCTGTTATTTTCTTACCATGTTCAGAGGATGGGTCTCATGAATGTGTTGATCCTTTGAGTTTGGGGCCTTAACATGTTTTGTTGTGCTCATCATACTCTACTAAGTTGTGCTAATAACTTAAGAATTAAGCCTTTGCATCATAGTTTAAACCTGTTGTCAAGTTGCTATTCTGTTAACATGTGTCCAGTTTTGCCCATGCTGATTTTGTCTAAGTCTGAGAATCTGTTGTTATTTTTATGTCATGTTTAGAGGATGCTACCAAGTGATATGTTGTGTTCTAGCTCATGCTCAGTGCTAGTGTCTTGTTGTAGATGTTACCCTCTATATCACTGGTAATTTTCATGCCATGAAATGCCCTCTGGCATATATAAATAATGCTGTCAATATGCCATCTAGTTAACTCAGATTCCAAAAAACTGGAATGTTCATGAAGTCCCTAAAATCAGATTCAACATGCCATCTTGTGAGTTTCATTGTTATTGATCCATACTTCCTTTCAAGTTTGTGTAGATGGATGCTTTTTCAAGCATGCTATATAGTTTATGTACATGCCTTGGGTTTGATTTAAAACCTACTATAGCTCTGGCTATATGTGTGACAAGTTGCCATCTTGCTGTTTGTGGACAGATTGTGTGTTTGAATGTTTTGTGACTTGTGGGAGCTATACTCCGTTGTTTTGCATGATCTTTAGCTCTATTCTTACTAGATTTTCATTTCCTATCTAGTGGCATCCTTGGAACACCAAGGTATAGCCCAGAGATCGCCTCATGTTGTGTTTTGTCTCTGTTAATGTTCGTACCTTGCCGTGAGCATACCTTGAGCTATGTTACTCCATTTGCAACGTTCTACATATGCATTTGCATCGATTTTGCATGAAGCATCCATAATTGTCATGATTATGCATGTCCAAATAAGTAATATTGAGGTTCTGTCCAGAATACTAAACAACTTAATAAATGCATGTGAACCATGACTGGCATAGGCTTGCCTTGCTATATTTATTAATATGACCATACATCATCAAGTTTGCACATTGCACCTTGCTGTTTGTTTATTGGTTTATGTTCTCTTTGGGTAGACTATAACAGCCCAGGACCGACGCTCCAGAAGATTCCCCTTTTATTTTCGTTCTCGTCTGTGATTCGTGTGGTTGTCACATTCATCATCGCATCATTCGCATCATCTGCATAGCATCATCCCTCGATTTCGAAAACTTGCATCCATTCATAGTTGATGGTTCTCTCCGTCCTTGATGTTGCCCATTTCTAGACCAATCACACACGCACGTGCCCGGGGCATCGTTTTAAAAAAACCGTTTTTAAAGCGCGCGAAAAAATATTCTCGGATTGGGTTGAAACCTGGCGTGCGGTCATATTATAGCGTAGGTAGACCGCCTACCAAATTTCACCGCATTCCGAGTTTGTTTGATACCCCATCGGTTAGTCGTAGCAGAGGGTCATCGGTTTATTTGTCGGACGTTTTTTGGTGTTTTAAACCCTTGTGTCACAGGCCGCAAACCTCCCTCTCATCTCCTCCTAGCCCATCTACATAGCCCACCAACCCACCTAGCCCCCTTCGCTTCCGGACGTCCGATCCAGATCGAACGGTCCGAAAACAGATGAAAATCCCTAATCCTAGCCCCCCTTGCCTATTTAAACAGCCCCCTACCTAATTGGGCAACCCTAACCATCTGCCTCATTTTTCGTGCCCCAACCCCCAGCAGCCGCCATCGAGCCGCCAGTTTCTCCCCTTCCCCCGCGTCGGGCCCACGAAGCCCATCCGCGGCCCGCCCCGGGCTCGAACCGGGTCGCCGCCCGAGGCGCCCACAGCGTGATGTCGTTGCCTGCTAGCTCCCGCGACCCCGATCTCCTCCAGAGCCAGAACCCGCCGCTCGCCGGCGATGCTACTGGAGGTCCACCGCCGCCTTCACGCGCGACCCCGACTCCCTCCCATGCTGCGCCATGCCTCGCCGCCCCCTGCAAGCTTGACCCCGCCGCCTCCGTGCAGGTCCTCGCTGGTGCATCGCCCGTCCGTGTTGCACCCGGATCCGGTGGGGAATCGCTAGATTCGGCGGGTCTTCACCGCCTGCCGCCGGTCCCTGCTCCGCCTCCGGCCACCCATGCGCCCGCGCCGCCGCCATGATGCTCGCCTCGGCCTGCGTCCAGAGGTCAGGGATGAGGGTGCGTGCCCATTGACCCGTGCTTGGGCTACTGCCAACGTGTGGGCCGTGACCCCGCAGGATGCTTAGCTGCCCGCTCGTGCACCGCTCCACCAACATGGGCCTGGCCCGCTAGGTGAGCCCCTGCCTAGCCGCCCCTATGTGATGCCTGTGCGATGTTTTGTTTTGCACGCGCATGTTTTGTTTAGCCTAGTCCGGTAGATTTGGCCCGTAAACGTTTTTTTCCGATATGTGAATTTCGTAATAATCCAGAGATTTGGCAGTTTTGTAGATAAACCCTCATACTTCTTACATTTAATAACTCACCAACCGTGCATCGGATCAAAATAATTTATATATGTAAAATGACTAGAATTTCGTGCAGATTCACAATTTGAGACTCTCTCATGTGATAAAAATGTTTAACCAGATGTTTTCATTTAATTTGCATAATTTCCATGCTAAACTTATTTATTTAGTAACTTTTAAACCGTAGCTTCGATGCAAATGTTCCACATATGTAGCTTGACCGGAAAAATGTGTAGAATCTCATGGTGACAATTATTTTGCGGTTTAACAACTCTAAAATTGTGTTAGGACAGATCTGGACCAAATTCATAATATGCATGTGGGTACATTCGGAAATGCTATATGTGGTTTCTGGCCTCATTTAAAATGCCTAGATAAATAGTTTTCTTATGCTTCACCTCTTGCCATGTTTAACAACATTTAATATTGATGAATACCTATACGCGAGTGAACTAAATAATCAATCATGGAGTTTCATCAATATGCAACTCGTTGCATATTGAGCTTCACTTTAATGGGTAGTAGTTGTTTGTTGTTGTTTCCATGCCATGCCATGCCTTGCATATTAAACCGGACATGAATCATAGTTGGTTATGCATCATGTCAGTATATGTTGTGGTGTACCGTGTGTTGATTGTTGTTTCCGGATTGCTTCTTCTCGATAGAGTTCTGAAAGCGTTAATAGTGTGAGGATTCGTTCGACTATGTTGGCTCGTCTTCTTCATGGACACGTTCTTCTTCCAAGCGGGATCTCAGGCAAGATGACACATTTCCCTGGATACCACTACCATCATTGCTATGCTAGTTGTCTCGCTTTTATCCTTATGTCTCGCTACCTACCACTTGTTCGTCAAGCCTCCCAACATTGCCATGATAAGCCTCTAACCTCCACCTCCTAGCAAACCATTGTGTGGCTATGTTACTGCTTGTTCAGCCCTTCTTATAGCGTTTCTAGCTGCAGGTGCAATTGCTTCCACGTGTTAACATGGACATTCTTTTGTTATCACAATATTATTGCTATTTAATTTAATGCACTTATACACTTGGTAAAGGGTGGAAGGCTTGGCCTTTTGCTCCGTGTTTTGTTCCACTCTTGCCGCCCTAGTTACTTGTGAACTGGTGCTATGTTCCATAATTGAGCGCTCCTAACATGCTCGGGGTTGTTATGGGGACCCCCTTGATTTTCGTTCTGGGATAAAACTCGTTTGGCAAGGCCCAATATTGGTACTATGTTTGCCTAATAACTAATAAAATTGCATAGGGACCCACCGGCACCTGCGGATCTTTAATCAACAACCCGGGCCAGTGCTCCTCATTAGTGTTGGTACAAAATAGAGCACCGTGCGGGGCCAACCCAGGGCAACTCGAGAGATGTCTATCAGGCAACTGTACGCTTTGCTTATCTGTCGTGTCCTGAGAACGAGATACGCGACTCCTATCGGGTTCGTCGACACGTCGGGCGGCCTTGCTGGATTTGTTTTACCTTTCTCAAATGTCTTGAGTGAGGAATTCCGAAAATACTTCAGGCTATCTCGAGGTGGCGGATTTCCTATGGAATTGCCTAGGAAGATCACGAGATCCGTGGTCGAGGTTATTCCTGCTGCGTGTGGTTAATTTGTGATGGACGAGTTGGAGCACCCCTGCAGGGTTAAATCTTTCGGAAAGCCGTGCCCACGGTTATGTGGCAAGCTTGGATATTTTTTTTAACACCCGGTCATACCAAACTTGAAGTAAACTCTAATAAAATACACCAACTGTGTGCGTAACCGTGACTGTCTCTTCTCATGGGTCCTTATCTGAGAGAGAACACGGTGGGGTTATGTTTGATGTAAGTAGGTGCTCAGGATCAGTTAGTGATCACTACTAGTTCACATCTGTTATGCGTAGACCACCATAGTTTACTTTCCGTATTCGTAAGTTAGCCACTCACTAAATGCTTAGTCGCTTGCTGCAGCCTCACCACTTAACCATAACTGACCCATTAAGCTTTAATAGTCTTGATACCCTTGGAAATGAGATTGCCGAGTCCCTCTGGCTTAGATATTACTACAACAATAGTTGCTGGTACAGGTAATGCAGTGATTGAACGTGAGCGCGATGCTTGTTTGTTTGGAGTTCTTCTTCTTCATCATCAATCTAGGATGGGTTCCAAGCGGCAGCCTAGGATAGCAAGGATGGATGTCATTTTATTGTTCGATTTCGTTCGTAGTCGGACCCTGCTCTTCTGTATGATGTTTGAATATGTTGATGTATTGATGTGATATTGATGTAGCTTGTGGCGAGTGTAAGCCAATTCCATATACTCATCTCTTTTGTACATGTACTTGTAATGATATCCATTCTTGCAACATGATGAGATGCGCTTCTATCCCTTTCGAGGCCCTCGTGCCGAAATAAGGATAGGATCGCATTTTAGGCGTGACAAGTTGGTATCAGAGCCTGTACCGACCTAGGAGCCCCCTTGATTGATTGAACTTGGCCGAGTCAAGTCTAGTGAAAAAACTGTTTTGAGCCTAGTTATATCGGAGGGTAGGATTCTTTTTACTCCTCTTCTATGCTCTAGTGAGGTAATAGACTTAGGAATTTTGATTCTACTCCTCTTCTCGCTCAAATTTTTTAGGATCACGCGGGTATTTTTGAATCTCTATGATGCCGATGTGACGAAGTTCTGTCTTGGTGCCTCCTGTCTGACTTGATTTCTTCTGGGGAGTTGAGATCTAGGGGATTCTTGGCACATCGTTATCGTTCAGTTTCCTTAGTATCTCAGGACGGAGGATGTTCGGAATTGCTTCAATACTTGTCGTGGTGAGATAAGGTCGGAGTCACCCAGTATCGGGGAGGCGTCCGGGGTACCACCATGGTTAGTATCATTGTGCTTTCGAGGATCTGAGTTAGATGGATTTCTGGAAGCCTCTGGTTATGTGTTGAAGGATGGATATAATTGGGGTGTAGGTTTGTTAGTTGTGTGAGATATTTCCTCCTTGTATCCCCAACACCGGATTGCATAACTAGAAAGTTGTTGGAAGTTCTTAGGTGGGAATTCAAGTAGTTACCTAGGCTATCTTCCAACAAATCATGATGTGAGGTTGGAGTTCGACATCTAGTGGATTTGTTTTTTCACGGTCTTTCTTACAGAGGACAGTCTCGATTTATGCTTCGTCAAGCCTTGTAGTTCGCTACCCCTAGGGAGCATATTCTAGTGTCATTTCAATATGACAATCCAATGTACGATCGAGCCCATGCGAACCTTACCATGAAAATATCGAGCGAAATCTCTGTCATGAATTTGTTCTGGCTTGTTTCATAAGCCTCATCCTTTGTTTTATTTTGTATATGGTAATTCGAGTTGCTTCGATGTCAAGTGATGATCTCATATCTTTCCCAAGTAGTGTTCTCATATTTCTGTGGGATTGCTAATTATTTTGCTCAATCAAGTTGTCATATCAATTTTTTTTCATCCGGTTTGCTCTCTTCAAGTGAATTCCATCCTCTTCAATATTTGCAAGATCAATCATCATATTTCGTTCCGGAGTTTGTCTCATCTGTTCTAAGTTTTCTTTGTTTTCCCCACCCTCCCGCCCTTTTTCTTCAGTGTTTAAATTCTCACCCAAGTGCCTTTTCTATTCATGTGATGCTTCCGCTATGTTCTCTTCCATTTCGTATCCGGTGATTCATTGTGAAGATTCTCAAGTGCTTCATGTTCATCATTTCTTCATCCCTGTTTTCTTTTTCAGTGGATTCAATTCAAGATCTCAATGTTCTTCATATCCTTTTCAATCGCTATATGCTTCCCCATGTCAGAAATTCTTATCCAAGCCTCTCTTGTTTTTGTCTCCCTCTATTCTATCCCGTGTGTTGAAGATATCTCAGAAGACTTTCATTTCCATTCATATCCTCTTAAATTATTTTGAGGTTTTCACCTCATCAAGTTTTCATTTGTGCCGGTGCAATCTCTCTTTCTAAGCAATCATTTCTACGGTGGTTTATTTTGAGTGGGCCCATAACCCACAGGTTTTTCCCCAGGATCTTACCTGGCTCTTCTAATCTTTCCGGAGATGTTCTCAAGTTCTCTTCAAATATGACGTAAGAATGAATTTCATCAGTCATATGCCTTCTTGATGATCACTTCTAAATCATTTTCATCATTGGCTCAACCTTAATTATTCATTATTCTGGAGTATCTCAGTAATTCATGGTGTTGTCTCTCATCATCATTCTTAGCATTGAAGACCGAAGGAGAGTTTCTCTTCAATCCTTGTTCGTTCTTCCAAACATTCATGGTTTCAGCTTGTTGCAATCATCGCAAACTATTTTGATCATGAGTAATTCCATCCTTGTCTATCCGGTGCATTCAGAGATGTTTTCGTTTCTCGATCCTCCCAAAGGCCATCATTTCAGAAGATTTCTTCGTTCTCAGCTTTCAGCTTTCGTTCTCAAATTCTTCTCAATTGTCGTCCCTTCGTCCGTATCTCAATTCTTCTGGTGCCTTGTGAAGTTTTCCATTAGGTGGATCATGATCTCTTCATTGTCAGGTATCTCCATTCATTCTTGGCATCCTCATTCATTAAAATTCTTTGCGGTGTTCTCGTTCAAGACTTCTTCAAGTTTGTGATCTCTCTCTCTCTCTTCAATTCCTTGCAAGAAGAATAAGTGCTGTGCGAAATCCGTTGCTTGTCATCAATTTAATTTGGGGAAGGATAGGCATATCATAATTCTTATTCTTGTTTCATCCAGGTGATTTCAATCCTTCTTCCGGAGTTGTTCATGACATCAATTCTGGGTTTCAAGTGTTCTCATCTTTTCTTTCCGAAGTTCCAAGTTTTCTCAAATATCTCGCAAAGCTTCATCTAAATCATGGCAAGGCATCAATCTTGTTCTTTTGCATCCTTCGGTTCTTTTCTATCATCCTTTCACTCTGGAGTTCCTTCCTGGTGGTTCTAAAAGGTGGTTTGTTAAGGATGTAATTCTTCTCGAATTGTTCTTCAAGATTCTTGTTTGAGGTGCTCATGTGTTCTTTATCTTGAATTTCTATGTTCAATTCCTTCTCCATTCTCTTTTGAGATGGTGTTAATAAATTCTTTATTAGGAGGAGTATCGAAGGAAATTGTCAAGAATGAAATAAGTAAACCCATCTTGTCTTGTTGGAGTTATCTTGGGATGGATTTCACCTAAGGCATTTCCCAAGGAATTTTTTTATCATGGTGTCATAAATGATCCAAGTTTCCTCCTCATCCTATTGGTGAAAGAAGTTTTTCATATCTTGTTGCTCTCAAGCAATCAATTGTTTCTGTTTTGGCAGGTTGTCACCTCATTATTTTGAGATGATTGTCCATAAGCCCACAACAAGCTTATTCTTTTCGTTGTTGGTTTTTCAAAACTCCGTTCATCCTATGGTTCTCAAGTTCAATGGTGGTAGAAGTTGTCATGTTGTTCTCCATTGTTCCTCTCCAATGATCTAGCTTCTATTCTTTTGTTCCGAAAGCGTTGTGATGTTGCTATCTTCGACCCTTCATCTCGTTTTGTTAAGATCATGTTCTTTCTTGCTTATTCATGTAACCGGAGTGCTGTGAAATCTTTTCATGATCCTTCCATCTTATGAAGTTTTGATTCTAATCCAACCGAAGTTTGGTGTCTCTCTTTCAATTTCTTTCCTTCATATCAATTTTGCACCTCTATCCTACCGAAGTGCTGCCGAAATTTCTTGTGAATTCTTGTTTGTTCCTCATGTCATTCCTCATCTCATTGAAACATTCATGTTTCACTGGTTTCACTCATTTGTCTCCGAAGCAACTAAGTTTTACCTCTTGCTCTTTCCGTTCCCCTCTCTTTCTAGTTCTCGGGACGAGATCCTCGTGTAGTGGAGGAGAGTTGTAACAGCCCGGGACCGACGCTCCAGAAGATTCCCCTTTAATTTCCGTTCTCGTCTCTGATTCATGTGGTTGTCGCATTCATCATCGCATCATTCGCATCATCTGCATAGCATCGTCACTTGTTTTCGAAAACTTGCATCCGTTCATAGTTGCCGGTTCTCTCCGTTCTTGCCGTTGCCCGTTTCGAGACCAACCAACACGCACGCGCCCACGACATCGTTTAGAAAACACTGTTTTTAAAGCGCGCGAAAAAATATTCTCGGATTGTGTCGAAACCTCGCGTGCGGCCTTATTATAGCGTAGGTAGACCGCCTGCCAAATTTCGTCGCATTGTGAGTTCCTTTGATACCCCATCGGTCAGTTGTAGCACAACAATCATCGATTTATTCGTCGGACGTTTTTCGGTGTTTTAAAACCTCGTGTCACGAGGCGCAAACCTCCCTCCCATCTCCTCCTAGCCCATCTACACAGCCCCACTAACCCACCGAGCCCCCCTCCGCTTCCGGACGTCCGATCGAGATCGAATGGTCCGAAAACGGATGAAAATCCCTAATCCTAGCCCCCCTTGCCTATTTAGACAGCCCCCCTGCCAAATTGGGCAACCCTAACCCTCTACCTCATTTTCCGCGCCCCAACCCCCAGCAGCCGCCATCCAGCCTCCAGCGCCACCCCCTCCCCGCGTCGGGCCCACGAAGCCCATCTGCGGCCCGCACTGGGCCCGAACTGGGCCGCCGCCGCGTGAGGCGCCCGCAACGCGCCGTCGTTGCCTGCTTGCTCCCGCAACCCCGATCTCCTCCCGAGCCAGACCCCGCCGATCGCCGGCGATGCTGCCGGAGGTTCGCCGCAGCCTCCTCACGTGACCTCGACTCCCTCCCGTGCTGCGCCATGCCTCGCCGCCCCTGCAAGCTTGGCCCCGCCGCCTCCGTGCGGGTCCTCGCCGGCGCACTGCCCATCCGTGCTGCGCCTAGATCCGGTGGGGAATCCCTAGATCCGGCGGGTCTCCACCGCATGCCGCTGGTCCCCGCTCCGCCTCCGGCCACCCATGCGCCAGCGCCGCCGCCATGATGCTCGCCTCGGCCTGCGTCCAAAGGTCGGGGATGAGGGGGCGTGCCTATTGACCCGCGCTTGGGATACTGCGAACGCGTGGGCCGTGACCCCGCAGGAGGCTCAGCTGCCCGCTCGTGCACCGCTCCACCAACATGGGCCTGGCCCGCTAGGTGAGCCCTGCCTAGCCGCCCCAATGTGACGCCCGTGCGATGTTTTGTTTTGCGCACGCATGTTCTGTTTAGCCTAGTCTGGTAGATTTGGCCCGTAAACATTTTTTCCGATATGTGAATTTCGTAATAATCGAGAGATTTGGCAGTTTTGCAGATAAACCCTCATACTTCTTACATTTAATAACTCACCAACCGTGCATCGGATCAAAATAATTTATATATGTAAAATGACTAGAATTTCGTGTAGATTCACAATTTCAGACTCTCTCATGTGATAAAAATGTTTAACCCGCTGTTTTCATTTAATTTGCATAATTGCCATGCTAAATGATTTATTTAACAACTTTTAAATCGTAGCTCCGATGCGAATGTTCCACATATGTAGCTTGATCGGAAAAATGTGTAGAATCTCATGGTGACATTTATTTTGTAGTTTAACAACTGTAAAATTGTGTTAGGACAGATCTGGACCAAATTCATAATATGCATGTGGGTACATTTCGGAAATGCTATATGTGGTTTCCGGCCTCATTTAAAATGCCTGGATAGATAGTTTTCTTATGCTTCACCTCTTGCCATGTTCAACAACATTTAATATTGATGAATACCTATACGTGAGTGAACTAAATAATCAATCGTGGAGTTTCATAAATATGCAACTCGTTGCACATTGAGCTTCACTATAATGTGTAGTAGTTGTTTGTTGTTCTTGCCATGCCATGCCATGCCTTGCATATTAAACCGGACATGAATCATAGTTGGTTATGCATCATGTCATCTATATGTTGTGGTGTACCGTGTGTTGATTGTTGTTTCCGGATTGCTTCTTCTCGATAGAGTTTCGAAAGCGTTCGGAGTGTGAGGATTCGTTCGACTATGTTGGCTCGTCTTCTTCATGGACACATTCTTCTTCCAAGCAGGATCTCAGGCAAGATGACACATTTCCCTGGATACCACTACTATCATTGCTATGCTAGTTGTCTCGCTTTTATCATTATGTCTCGCTACCTACCACTTGTTTGTCAAGCCTCCCAACATTGCCATGATAAGCCTCTAACCTCCACCTCCCAGCAAACCATTGTGTGGCTATGTTACCGCTTGCTTAGCCCTTCTTATAGCGTTTCTAGCTGCAGGTGCAATTGCTTCCTTGTGTCAACATGGACATTCTTTTTTTATCACTATATTATTGCTATTTAATTTAATGCACTTATACACTTCGTAAAGGGTGAAAGGCTTGCCTTTTGTTCGGTGTTCTGTTCCATTCTTGCCGCCCTAGTTACTTGTGAACCGGTGTTATGTTCGATAATTGAGCGCTCGTAACATGCTCGGGGTTCTTATGGGGACCCCCCTTGATTTTCGTTTTGGGATAAAACTCGTCTCGCAAGGCCCAACAATGGTACTACATTTGCCTAATAACTAATAAAATTGCATAGGGACCCGCCGGCACCCGCGGATCTTTAATCAACAACCCGGGCCAGTGCTCTTCATGAGTGTTGGTCCAAACTAGAGCACCGTGCGGGGACAACATGGGGCAACTCGGGAGATGTCTATCAGGCCACCGTACACTTCGCTTATCTGTCGTGTCCTGAGAACGAGATACGCGGCTCCTATCGGGTTCGTTGACACATCGTGCGGCCTTGCTGGATTTGTTTTACCTTTCTCGAATGTCTTGAGTGAGAATTCCGAAAATACTTCGGGCTATCTCGAGGTGGAGGATTTCCTATGGAATTGCCTAGGAAGATCACGAGATCCGCGGTCGAGGTTATTCCCGCTGCGTGTGGTTAATTTGTGATGGATGAGTTGGAGCACCCCTGCAGGGTTAAATCTTTCGGAAAGCCGTGCCCGCGGTTCTGTGGCAAGCTTGGGTATTTTGGTTAACACTCGGTCATACCAAACTTGAAGTAAACTCTAATAAAATACACCAACTGTGTGCGTAACCATGACTGTCTCTTCTCGTGAGTCCTTATCCGAGAGAGAACAAGATGGGGGTTATGTTTGAATTAAGTAGGTGTTTAGGATCAATTAGTGATCATTACTAGTTCACGTCCGTTATGCGTAGACCACCATACTTTACTTTCCATATTCATAATTAGTCACTCAATAAGTGCTTAGTCGCTTGCTGCAGCCTCACCACTTAACCATACCTCACCCATTAAGCTTTAATAGTCTTGATACCCTTGGAAATGAGATTGCTGAGTCCCTGTGGCTCACAGATTACTATAACAACAGTTGCAGGTACAGGTAATGCAGTGATTGAATGTGAGCGAGGTGCTTGTTTGTTTGGAGTTCTTCTTCTTCATCATCAATCTAGGACGGGTTCCAGGAGGCAACCTGGGATAGCAAGGATGGATGCCGTTTTATCGTTTGATTTCGTCTGACCCTGCTCTTCTGTATGATGTTTGAATATGTTGATGTATTGATGTGATATTGATGTAGCTTGTGGGGAGTGTTAGCCAAATCCATATACTCATCTCTTCTGTACATGTACTTGTAATGATATCCTTTCTTGCAACACGACAAGATGTGCTTCTATCCCTATCGTGCCACTCATGCTGAAATAAGGATAACATCGCATTTTTTGCATGACATAGACGCGAGTGTTGAGCCTGAGTACGAGGATCCCGGAGAGTACAACTACGAGGACCCAGCTCTTTGTCCCTCTGAAGAACCAACATGGTAGATGATCATACCCGGATCTCAACACTATTTTTGTCTTGCTAGATGTCTCGCTTTTACCAATATGTTTTCCGTTACCTACCACTTAAATTGTGAGCCTCGCGAATTGCCATGAAAGCCTCTAACTCCCTCCACTACCTAGTAAACCTTGATTGGCTATGTTACCGCTGCTCAGCCCTTATCTTATAGCGTTGCTAGTTGCAAGTGCAAGCTTTCCATGCGTCAACATGGATTTTGTTTATATCACTCTATTTACTGCTATTTAAATTAAAGCACATACATATCTGGCAACGGTGGAAGGCTTGGACTTTTGCTCCGTGTTTTGTTCCGCTTTTGCCACACTAGTTCCGAGTACCGGCATTATATTCCATATTTTGCGCTCCTAACATGCTCGGGGTTGTTAAGGGGACCCCCTTGCCCATTCGTTTTTGATTAAAACTTGTCTGGAAAGACCCAACTTTGGTACTACATTTGCTAAACAACCTAATAAAATTGCATAGGGCATAGCTACCCCGTGGATAATTAATCAACAACCCGGGCCAGTGCTCCTCATGAGTGTTGGTCCAACTTGGTATGCCTGCGGGGCCACCTCGAGGAAACTCGGGGATTGGTTTTCCCCGTAGCTTGTCCCATCTGGTCGTGTCCTGTGAATGAGATACGCGGCTCTTATCAGGTTCGTAGACACGCCGGGCGGTCTTGCTGGATTTGTTTTACCTTTCTCAAATGTCTTGCGCAAGGAATTCTAGTTTTACTTCGGGCTATCTCGAGGTTGCGGTTTTCTAGTGGAATTACCTAGGAAGATCACGAGATTCGTGGTCGAGGTCATTCCCGTGGAGTGTGGTTAGTTTGTGATGGATGAGCTAGAGCACTCCTGCAGGGTTTAATCTTTTCGGAAAGCCATGCCCGCGGTTATGTGGCAACTTGAAAATTTGTTTAACACCCGGTTATAGTAAACATGAAGTAAACTTAAATAAAATACACAACTGTGTGCGTAACCGTGACTATCTCTACTCGTGAACATGAACTGAGAGAGAACATGGTGGGGTTATGATTGACGTAAGTAGGTGACCAGGATCACTTAGTGATCATGCTAGTTCATGATCGTCAAACATATGCCACCATATTTACATTCATGTTCTCGTAAGTTAGCCACCAAATCAATGCTTAGCGCTTGCTGCGGCCTCACCACTTAACCAATTCCTTACCCAATGGCTTACATAGTTTCGGTACCCAGGTTATGAGATTGCTGTGTCCCTGTGGCTCACAAATTACAACAATACAGGTGCAGGTGTTGATGAGAACATTCCAGACTTTGTGACTCAGCTCAAGTGGGAGTATGATGAAGAACGTGGTCAGATGTATGTTACATATCCGGACGAGTAGGGAGCTTCGTGGTGGTGATCCTGGGATAGCGAGACAGTCTTACATTGCTTCTTCTATCATTTGATTTCGTCCGTAGCCCGACCCAGTCTTCTAAATGATGTATGAATATGTGTGAACTTGTAAGATAGCTTGTGGCGAGTGTAAGCCAACTCATATACTCATCTCTTCCTACATATATTGCAATGTTTACTGTACTTGCGAACGCCAGGATGCGCTTCTATCCCTGTCGAGGCCACAAGCCTTAATAGGGATAGGATCACATCTTGGGCGTGACAAGTTGGTATTCAGAGCCATATCGACCATAGGATCCCCTTGCTTGATCGAACTTGGCCGAATCGAGTCTAGTGAAAAACTATTTTGAGTCTAGTTATATCGGAGAGTAGGATTCTTTTACTCATCTTCTATACTCCGGTGAGGTATTCAACTTAGGAATTTTTATTCTACTCCTTTTCTCGCTCAATTTTTTTAGGATCACGCGGGTATTTTGGAAACTATATGATGCTGATGTGATGGAGTTCTGTCTTGGTGCCTCCTGTCTGACTTGATTTCTTACAGGGATTTGAGCTCCAGGGGATTCTTGACACATCATTACCATTCAGTTTCCTTAGTATCTCAAGATGGAGGATGTTCAAAATTGCTTCAATACTAGTAGTGGCGAGAGGAGTCCGACATCCCCAGTACTGGTGGAGAGAGTTCGGATGTACTGCCATACTTAGTATCGTTGTGATTACGAGTGTCTGAGGTAGACGAGTTTGCGGAGTTTCTTGAGTTATGGTGTGGAAGGTTGCGGGTGCAGTTGTAGCTGATTACCTTGGGTTTGTTCCTGGGTCTGCAACCCGAATCGCATAAACAAGAAAGACTTTGGAAATTCTTAGGTAGGAATTCCAGTAGTTCGTAGGATCATCTTCCGACAGATGTATAACGGTTGTACATTTGTTCCGAACAACCTTAGCTCAATACTTTTGTGTTATTTCAAGTGGCTTCATGTTCTAATGATGTTATCAAGATCCTGAAGAAATCGTTCTTACTATTTGGAGTTTGAATGCAATTGATGAGATTCTGTTGCAATTTCTTTCAAGCCGTTGATTCATCTTATTTCAATCATCTTTGTCAATGGTGTGCTGATATTCTGTCCATCTTTAGGATGGCTCCGGCAGCTTGTGGGAACCCAGATCATGATTGGGAGCAGTCTGATCCGCCACCACCACAACCACCACCTCCACCTCTAGAGGCTTGGCAAGTAGTGATGGCTGGAACCAATGCGAACACCTAGATGTTGCTCAGGTTGCTGTAGGAAAGAGAGCAGGGACAACAAGGTCATCAAGGGAATTTTCAGAATCAACCTTAGTTGGCAACTCTGAACCAGTTCCTCGCTAATTAGCCCAAGTCCTTCACCTGTTGTGAGCAGCCTTTAGATGCAGACGATTGGCTCCGTGACATGAACAAGCATTTCGAGTGCAGCTATGTCAGACCTGTGGACTATCTCAAGTTCGCAACTTTCCAGCTCAAGGGTCAGGTAGCAGATTGGTGGTAGTAGTACAAGGACTCTAGAGATGATCGTGCAATTAGCCGAAATGATTTATGTCGTGACTTCAGAGCTCATCACATCCCGACGAGCTTTGTTGAGGAGATGCGTGAGAAGTTCAGGAATTTGAAGCAGGGGAGCAAGTCTGTCTATCAGTATAACATCGAGTTTCAGAATCTGGCCTGCTATGCTAAGCAAGATTTTCCCAATTATAAGTCAATGATTTACCAGTTTAGAGGTGGTCTCAAGGATAAACTTCAGCCAGGTCTAGTCCTGCAAGAGCCTCCCGAGTTTGATCAGTTCTACAACATGGCTCTAAAGGTCGAGGCAATTCAGCTCGGGTTGGAGAATTGTAGGAAGCGATCCACGGAATCCTACTCCTCTTCTTCCAGCTCTCAGATTGTTCCTAAGAAGCAGAAGTATTGGGTTCCTCCTCCACCTCTGTTTCCCACTCCTCAGTAGCAGAGGCAGCACGGTGGTCGTGGTCCTTCCCACCCACCCAACCCAGGATTTCAGCAGAGGCCTCAAGCACCCAAGTCAGTAAATGCTCCTCCTCCAAGCAACTTATGTCTGCTCTCAGAGGTTACTTGTCACAAGTGTGGTCAGAAGGTCCACTACTCCAACAAGTGCAACAACCAGCTGCGTCTCCCGCCTCCTCCTCCTATCAGGCCCATAGGCAGTGCTATGCTGAAGCACAATCCCAAGTCAGCAAGAGTGAACATGGTGAATGCAGGTGAAGCAGAGGATTCTTCTCAAGTGATTACGGGTAATCTTCCAGTTAATTCTATTCCTGCAAAAAGTTTTGTTTGACACTGGTGCATTGCATTCGTTCATGTCATATCCTTTTGCATCAAAGCATAGCTTTTCCACCGAGTATTTACCAAGAGCATTGCAAGTTGTGTCTCCGGGTAAGCGTCTCAGCTCAAATATGGTGGTTCGGGATGCCTCTATCAAGATGGGCAATTATTTTGGCCTCTCCAATTTTTATTGGCAATTTCGACATTGATCTTATTCTTGGCATGGATTTTCTGGCGATGAACAAGGCTTATGTTGATTGCAAAGCTAAAGAAGGCCAATTGACTCATCCTTCTGAAGATGTGATCCTTTTCGCTGCTCGCGAGGAAACGGTTCGTCTATTTTCTATCAATGAGAAGGGTGAAATTTCTGCCATTTCTCAAATTCCCATTGTCTCGGAGTATGAAGATGTCTTTCCAGAAGAGTTGCCAGGAATGCCTCCTGACAGGCCAGTGGAGTTTAATTGAACTCGAGCCTGGAACGGAACCGGTGTGCAAGCGTCCTTATAAGCTTGGCCCCAAAGAGCTGAAAGAATTAAAGAAACAGCTAGATGAACAAGAGCATCTGGGTTTGATCATACCAAGTTCTTCACCTTGGGGTTGTGGTGTTCTGTTTGTCAAGAAGAAGGATGGTACAAACCTACTATGTGTCGATTACCGTACATTGAATAACAAGACAATCAGGAACAAGTATCCGCTTCCCAACATCAATGAGTTGTTTGAGCGATTGAAAGGTGCCAAGGTTTTCTCGAAGTTAGATCTCCGTATGGGCTATCATCAAATCCGCATTCGTGAAGAATATATTCCAAAGACTGCTTTCAGGATGAGTTTTGGCTGTTATGTGAAGAAGGTGTGGCCAAGAGCATTCCAAAGTATAAGTGCTTCCGTGTTGATGACAAAGATACCTTGTTCTTCGAGGACCGTCTGGTGGTTCCAAAAGGTGATCTCAGGAAGGTTATCATGGATGAAGCACATAATTCCCTCCTCTCAATTCATCCAGCAAGTTCCAAAATGTATCAAGATCTCAAGCAAACCTTCTGGTGGACTCATATGAAACGTGAGAGTGCTCAGTTTGTGAACGAGTGTGATATTTGTCGCAGAGTGAAGGCGGAACATCAACGTCCAGCAGGCCTCCTTTAGCCTTTGCCCATCCTAGAGTGGAAATTTGATCATGTTGAAATGGATTTCGTCACTGGGTTTGTAATGATGCCATCTTCATGGTCATGGACAAGCTCACCAAAGTTGCCCACTTCCTTCCAGTCAAAGAATCTATCTCGGCAGCTTAGCTAGTAGATGTGTACACGTCAAGGATAGTTTCTTTGCACGGTGTTCCTAAGCTCATATCCTCAGATCGTGAAAGCATCTTGACTTCCAAGTTTTCGGATTCCTTCCAGACTGCAATGGGGACCAATCTCCGTTTCAGCACAGCTTTCCATCCTTAGACTAGTGGTCAAGTCGAGAGAGTCAATCAAATCCTCGAAGATATGCTCAGAGCTTGTGTGATTTATTTTGGCATGAAGTGGGAAGATTGTCTCCCGTTTGCTGAGTTCTCATACAACAATAGCTTCCAAGCATGTTCCGGCAAAGATCCTTTCAAGATTCTCTATGAGGAAGTGCCACACCCCACTCAATTGGTCTAAAACTAGTGAGCGTCAAATCCTTAGTAATGACATGATCACTGAAGTAGAAGAAATGTGCCATGTCATTCGTGCAAATCTCAAAGCAGCTCAATCCCGTCAGAAGAGTTATTATGATAGCAAGCTTCATGACATGACCTTCCAGATCGATGATTTTGTCTATCTCAGAGTGTCTCCCATGAAGGGCACTCATCGCTTTGGCATCAAAGGGAAGCTTGCTCCATGCTTTGTGGATCCTTTCAAGATTGTGGGCAAGATGGGTGACCTTTCCTACCAACTCGAGCTTCCTCCAAATTTCGCAAATGTGAATGATGTGTTTCATGTCTCTCAGCTCCGGAAGTGTTTCAAGACTCCCGAGCGCACCGTTGATCTCTAACAAGACCTATCCTATCATGAGCATCCAATTGCTATCCTTGTAGAAACTGAGCGTATGACTCGCAACAATTCAATCAAGTTTCTAAAGGTGAAGTGGTCACATCACTCTGACTGGGAACGAGAGGACCATGTCTGTTCCGAATTTCCCAAATTCTTTCATTCCTAGATCTCAGGGCGAGATCCTCATGTAGTGGGGGAGAGTTGTAACAGCCCAAGAGCATTCCTTTGCATTTGTAATATATTTCCATGTGTGAACCCTCTATGAATGCTATCATGAGTTTGGATATCAACTTTGCCTCTTGTCCTTTCATGCATCATGGCATCATATTCATAACATCAAGTGCATCTTATTATTTGCCATGTTTGTGGAGTGGTGTTGTTGACGTGAGTGTGTGTGTTGTGGAGTGGATGCATGTGATGCTTTGGTTTGAATTCTCCTCTATTTCCATATAAAAGCTATGCCACCTCTCTATTTATTCAAATAATGCCACATGTTAAATATTTGCTTGCTATTTTCCTATATTAAAAATGTTGGGCTTCTTCCAAATATTTCGTCATGAATTATTAGTCTTCTCTCAATCCTGTTTTCTGCTTGTCTTTTTTTCAAAATCCTTGCAAACAGGTTCTAGTTAATATTCTAGTGAATTAATTTGTTTGTCCCAAAACTGCCAAGTTCATTTTTATTAAATGGGATATGTTTTGGTGAGTCCAAAACATATTTTATATCTATCTAGTTCTTTTCCATTCTCTGTCTAGATTAATTGTTTGCTGGTTTTTTGAAAACAAAGGTAAAGCTTTCAGGGTGAGAGAGAGGGTTTTTCTCAACAACCTGGGCCATAGCTCCCCACTAAGGGCCAACAAGAGCGCCAGCGCAGCCCGCTTAGCCGCGTCATCGTTCTCCTCTGTACGGCGGCAATCCAGAGAGCCACGCCACCGTCTCTGTCGATTTGACGACCGACGGCAATCCCCTGCTCCTATAATAGATGTCCCTTGTGCCCTAGGATTCCCCCTCGTCCCAGTTGATACCTCTCCCCCACGGACCGCCACTTAGGTAGGTCTCCCAGCGCCATGTCGTCGCCCTATCCTCCGTGCTCCGGTCGAGCAACAACTTGAGCCTGGAGTTGAGCTCGCCGTTGCGCCTTTGCTTATCTAGAGCGCGGGAAGGGTGCCCTATTGCTCCATCATCTTCCCCATCGAACAAGGGACCGCCAAGGCCAGCCAGTTGTCGTCGTCGCCCGGTCTCCTTCCTCTTCGTTTCGGTTCAGATTCGTGCTGGAGTTCGTCTGCTCCTCGTCGTCGCCTCGTCTCGCCCCGCGCCTCCTCTCCTTGCCCTAGGTAGAGAGGTATATTCCCTCCTTTCATTACCCCTCGCCAGCTCGTCATTAGACTTGTGTGCACGTAGATCTGTTCGTGCCAAGTCTGTGCTCCCGATGCTCTGGTCAAGGTGCAGGTTTTCTTTTGTATGTTGCAGCTATGTGGGTTGTTCTTGTTAACCTGCAGCCATGCCCTTGTCTTGTTCCCCTGTGCTAGAACCCACAGCCCCGCACAGCCTCACTTCGCTCCTGATGCGAGCCATGGCTATCCACCATGAGCAGGGAGCTTCAAGCTCCCCTGCATCGCATTGTGCTCGCCCTTGCTCCGCATAGACGATGGGAATGGATTCCCCTCGCGTCCCGCCTTCCCCGCCGGTGGTTACCTGCGCCAGGGATCACTGTAGTTGCCGCCGCCGATATGGTCTCCTTCTCTGTCCTAGGAGGAAAAACCCACTGCTTTGCCTATTCAAAAGGTGCCGAAGCCCTCTCTGACCAGTCGCCCCTGCCTAGCGTAGTTGCATCGACTCAGGGGGAGGACCGAGAGGTCAAGGGTTCGAATCCCCCTGCCCTTTTTATTTCCGTGTGCCTGGGTATGTGTGTGTGTGTGTGTGTGTGTGTTTGCACTCTATGTGTGTGTGTACCTTGGCTGTGTGGTGTGTGTGTGACAAGTGGGCCATGGGGCCACCTTGTGAGCCACTCAGGGGGCCCTGGCTCGCTGCCAGTGGGACCTCCTCCCTTTTTCATTTGTTTGTTTTATTTTGTTGTCTTCTCTGTTTTTTTCTATTTTTGGTAGTATTCCAGATCAGGTCACTGCCTTTTTAGTAGATGTCCAAATAGGGTAATAAGTGACTTATAAGTGCATATGTGGTTTTTTAGAATTGAGTTTTGGGCAATTTATTGACATGAACATATGAGTGTAATATATGATTTTGGGGTAGAATTTCCCAAGGAATCCAGTGGTGCAATTTGTTTTGTCATTTGAACAAGTGTGCAAAATGTCATTTTTGTCCCAACATTTCATTTTGTCTTTTTCATATGATTTAATCTATGCAATATATGTGAAACTTGTCAACATGTTTATGCTAGTGTTTTGTGGGTACTAGGCCCTTGTATTTTTTTGGCATGCTAAGCTTGTGGACAAGTGGGTTTCTTGCTGTTAACATGCTAAGTGTGGAGTGTACCTGTGTGTGTGTAGACAGGAGTGGATCCCCTGTGGCAGCAGGATCTGGTGTGAGGTGTTGTGTGTCTGGTGTGTGTGTATGTGCTAGTGTGTGTGTATGATAGTGGGACCTAGCCCCACTTGTCATACACCAGAGGGGCCCTGGTGGCAATGCCAGGTGGGGCCCCTCCTATTAGATTTTCTTTTATTCTTTTCTGGTGTATTGTTTGTGTTATAAGTAGATATTTCCTTTTCTAG
This sequence comes from Hordeum marinum, assembly GCA_022496015.1. NCBI lineage: Eukaryota > Viridiplantae > Streptophyta > Magnoliopsida > Poales > Poaceae > Hordeum > Hordeum marinum. The sequence goes on along the minus strand of CM039676.1, from coordinate 162,481,454 downwards.
AATAATAGCTAAATCTGGATATGTGCATTTTTGAACATGAGCACTTTAGGTATGTTTTCACTTATAGGAATGTGGAGTAATTTTCTATCTAGTATTTTGTCATTATGCTCCATGTGAACATATGAGTATGATACATGATTTTGGGGTAGAATCACCTAAGGAATGCATTAGTGCAACTTGTTTGGGCATTTGAGTAAGTTTGACAAAATTTCATTTTGTCTCAAAGTGCCATTTTATCATTTTTGTTATATTTAATCCATGCATGCTATGTTAATTGTGCCAACATGAAAGTGGTAGCCTTTGATGAGTAGATTGCCATGGTATTTTATTTTGTCATGTTATACTTGCATATGAGTGGGAACCATGCTCTAAAGTAGCTACTAAAATATTGCTGTTTTCAAACATGCTAAATATTTCCAAGACTAAGAATCTCTTAATATTTTTATGCCATGAAGAGTGGATGCTATCTTGTGATATGTTGTGAATTAGCTCAAGCTCAGTGCTAGTGTTTTGAAGTAGAGGTTGCCCTCTACCATCGTGTTAATTTTCATGCCATGAGGTGGTCTCTATCACCATCAGTTTTGCTATCAACTTGCTATCAGCTTAACTCAGATTCCAGAAAACTGTTATTTTCACTAAGTCCCTGGAATCTGTTTCACCATGCCAACTTGTGGGCTTCATGCTTATTGATATGTGCCTCCATTCTAGATTGTGTATTTGGATAATTTGATAAGAATGCTATGTAGTTTCTGTCAATTCCTCGTTTGTGGTTGGAGATTTCCTGTAGCTCTAGTTATTGGTTGTGAAAGTTGCTATGTTGCTGTTTTGTGGCAGATTGTTTGTTTTAGTGTTTTGTGACTTATGGGAGCTATGCTCTATGGAATTGCTTGTTCTTTGACTCTGTTGTGGTTGGTTTTTCATTGCCTAACCAGTGGCTACCTTGGAATGCCAAGGAATAGCCCATGGTCTTCTTGTCTTGTGTTTTGCCTTCATATCTTGTCGTGAGCGTAGCTTGAGAACCGTAACTCTGTTTCTTACATTCTACGTATGCATTTGCATCGTTTTTGCATGAAGCATCCATATTTGCCATGTTCATGCTTGTTTAAATAACTTAAAATGAGGTTCTGTCCAGAATCATTAATAACTAATCTTTTGCATGTGAAACATGACTAGTTAGGATTGACATGCTAAATTCTTCACATAAACCATGCATCGTCTTGTTTGTGCATTGCACCTTGGTTGCTTGTTTATTCTTGCTGTTTCCTTTGGGTAGACGTGAATGTTGAACCTGAGTATGAAGATCCAGGAGAGTACCACTACGAGGATCCCGCTACTTGTCCCTCTGAAGAACCAACAAGCAAGATGATCGTACCCGGATCCCGATACTATTTTTGCTTGCTAGTTGTCTCGCTCTTATCGTACTTTTGTGCTACCTACCACTTGAATGTCAAGCCTCCTACATTGCCATGATAGCCTCTAACCCCTCCATATCCCAACAACCGTTGTTTGGCTAAGTTACCGCTGCTCAACCCCTCTTATATCGTTCTTGTTGCAGGTGCAGGTTGTTTCCATATGATAACATGGATAGCTGGCATATCACAATATTATCTGTTATTTAATTTAATGCACATATATATCTTGGTATGGTGGAAGGCTCGGCCTTTTTCTTGGTGTTTTGTTGCACTTTTACAGCCATGGTTTCTTGTTACCGGTGTTATGTTTCCATACTTTGCGCTCCTAACATGCTCGGGGTTGTTATGGGGACCCCTTTGTGCATTCGGTTGAGATTAAAACTTGTCTGGCAAGGCCCAACGTTGGTACTACATTTGCCTAACAACTTAATAAAATTGCATAGGGACTAGCTATCCTGTGGTTAATTAATCAACAACCCGGGCTAGTGCTCCTCATGAGTGTTAGTCCAAAAAGGGCTGCCTGCGGGGCCGCCTCGAGGCAACTTGAGGATTTGTTTTCCCTGTAGCTAGACCCATCTAGTAGTGCCCTGAGACAGAGATACGCGCGGATCCTATTGGGATTTGGCCTGCCGGGCGGTCTTGCTGGACTTGTTTTACCTTTGTCAAGTGTCTTGCGTGTGGGACTCTGACTTTCTTCGGGCTATCTCGAGGTGTTGGAATTCCTTTGGAGTTGCCTAGGATGATCATGAGATTCGTGGTCGAGGCTATTCCCGCGGAGTGTGGTTAATTTATGATGGATTAGTTGGAGCACCCCTGCAGGGTTAAAACTTTCGGAAAGCCGTGCCCACGGTTATGTGGCAACTTGGATATTTGCTTAACACTCGGTTATAGTTAACTTGAAGTAAACTCTAATAAAATACACCAACTGTGTGAGTAACCGTGATCATCTCTGCTCGTGAACATGATCCGAGAGAGAACACGGTGGGGTTATGATTGACGTAAGTAGGTGTTCAGGATCTCTTAGAGGTCATTCTAGATTCGAGCGCTTATCGTATACCACATATTTACTTTCATGTTTTGTAAGATTAGCCACCATAAATGCTTAGTGTTGCTACAAACTAAACACATACCCCATTCCAACCTATAAGCTTGAATAGTCTCGGTACCCGGGCACGAAATTACTAAGTCCCCGTGGCTCACAGATTACTACAACAATCTAGGTGCAGGTACAGATGAGTTCATGCTAGATGATGTGACGCAGCTCTAGTGGGAGTGTGAAGAGGAACGTGGCAGGATGTACGTAACTTATCCAGACGAGTAGAGGACCGTGGTCGTGATCTTCGGGGCTAGCAAGCCAGTGTCATTGCATCTTCTTTTATCATTTGTTTTCGTCCGTAGCCGGACCCTATCTTTGGAATGATGTTTGAACTCTTTGTGTGGAATTGTAATTTAGCATGTGGCGAGTGTAAGCCAACTCATATACTCCTCTCTTCCTAGATGTATGATGTAATGATGTTGTACTTGTGAACGACAAGATGCGCCTCTATCCCTGTCGAGGCCCCTGTGCCTTAATATGGATAGGCACGCATCTTGGGCGTGACCATATGCCATCTGGTTAACTCAGATTCCAGAAAACTGGATTTTTCACAATGTCCCTAAAATCTGATTCAACATGCCATCTTGTGAGCTTCATTGCTATTGATCCATGCTTCTTTTCAAGTTTGTGTAGATGGATGATTTGTTAAACATGTTGTATAGTCTCTGTACATGCCTTGGTTTTGATTTAAAATCTACTGTAGCTCTGGCTATGTGTGTGGCAAGATGCCATGGTGCTGTTTGTGGACAAATTGTGTGTTTGAATGTTTTGTGACTTGTGGGAGCTATACTCCATTGTTTTGCATGATCCTTAGCTCTATCGTTACTAGATTTTCATTTCCTATCCAGTGGTATCCTTGGAACACCAAGGTATAGCCCAGAGATTGCCTCATGTTGTGTTTTGTCTCCGTTAACATTCGTACCTTGCCGTGAGCATACCATGAGCTATGTTACTCCGTTTGCAACGTTCTACATATGAATTTGCATCAATTTTGCATGAAGCATCCATAATTGCCATGATCATGCATGTCCAAATAAGTAATATTGAGATTCTGTACAGAACACTAAACAACTTAATAAACGCATGTGAACCATGACTAGCATAGGCTTGCCTTGCTATATTTCTTAATATGACCATGCATCATCCTGTTTGCACATTACACCTCGTTGTTTGTTTATTGGTTGCTGTTATCTTTGGGTAGACACGAGCGTTGAGCCTGAGTACATGTATCCCGAAGAGTACAACTACGAGGACCCAGATCTTTGTCCCTTTGAAGAACCAACAGGCAAGATGATCGTACCCGGATCTCGACACTATTTTTGCCTTGCTAGTTGTCTTGCTTTTTCCGTCATGTTTTCCGTTACCTACCACTTAAACTGTCAGCCCCCAAATTTCCATGAAAGCCTCTAACCCCCTCCACTACCTAGCAAACCTTGATTGGCTATGTTACCGCTGCTCATCCCTTATATTATAGCGTTGCTAGTTGCAGGTGCAAGCTTACCATGTGTTAACATGGATTTTATTTATATCACTCTATTTACTTCTATTTAAATTAAAGCACATATATATATATATCTAGAAACGGTGGAAGGCTTGGCATTTTGCTCGGTGTTTTGTTCTGCTTTTGCCGCACTAGTTCCGAGTACTGGTGTTATATTCAATATTTTGCGCTCCTAACATGCTCGGGGTTGTTATGGGGACCCCCTTGACCATTCGTTTTTGATTAAAACTTGTCTGGCAAGACCCAACTTTGGTACTACATTTGGTAAACAACTTAATAAAATTGCATAGGGCATAGCTACCCCGTGGATAATTAATCAACAACCCGGGCCAGTGCTCCTCATGAGTGTTGGTCCAACTTGGGCTCCCTGCGGGGCCGCCTCGAGGAAAATCGGGGATTGGTTTTCCCCATAGCTAGTCCCATCTAGTCGTGATCTGAGAATGAGATACGCGGCTCTTATCGGGTTCATTGACATGTCGGTCGGTCTTGCTGGATTGGTTTTACCTTTCTCGAATGTCTTGCGCGAGGAATTCCCGTTTTACTTCGGGCTATCTCGAGGTTGCGGTTTTCCAGTGGAATTACCTAGGAAGATCACGAGATTCGTGGTCGAGGTCATTCCCGCGGCGTGCGGTTAGTTTGTGATGGATGAGTTGGACCACCCCTGCAATGATTAATCTTTTCGGAAAGCCGTGCCCGCGGTTATGTGGCAACTTGGAAATTTGTTTAACACTTGGTTATAGTAAACCTGGAATAAACTTTAATAAAATACACCAACTGTGTGCGTAACCGTGACTATCTCTGCTCGTGAACATGAACCGAGAGAGAACATGGTGGGGTTATGATTGACGTAAGTAGGTGACTAGGATCACTTAGTGATCATGCTAGTTCACGATTGTCAAACGTATGCCACCATATTTACATTCATGTTCTCGTAAGTTAGCCACCAAATCAATTCTTAGTGCTTGCTGCAGCCTCACCACTTAACCAATTCCTTACCCAATGGCTTACATAGTTTCGGTACCCGGGTTATGAGATTGCTGAGTCCCTGTGGCTCACAGATTACAACAATACAGGTGCAGGTGTTGATGAGAACGTGCCAGACAATGTGACTTAGCTCCAGTGGGAGTATGATGAAGAATGTGGTCGGATGTATGTTACGTATCCAGACGAGTAGGGAGCTTCGTGTTGGTGATCCTGGAATAGCGAGACAATCTTACATTGCTTCTTTTATCATTTGATTTTGTCCGTACCCGGACCCTGTCTTATGAATGATGTATGAATTTGTGTGAACTTGTAAGATAGCTTGTGGCGAGTGTAATCCAACTCATATACTCATATCTTACTACATGTATTGCAATGTTTATTGTACTTGCGAACGTCGGGATGTGCTTCTATCCCCGTCGAGGCCACACGCCTTAATAGGGATAGGACCGCATCTTGGGCATGACACGGCAAAGAGCCCACCTGGGCCCCACTGGCCCATGGGGTTGTTGGGCCGTCTGTCGGCTCTTTGACGTCTACCCGGGGGCTCTTTGTCATCCACCAGCAGACGACAAAGAGGCTGGGTACTAAACGGCGTTGGCCTGACCCCCACACCTCTCTCTCTCTCTCTCTCTATATATATATATATATATATATATATCACCCCCGATCCTCCTCCGCCGCCGGTCGCCCCGCACCTGGCCGCACCGCCGCCCGCGCCCTTGTCCCTGGCCGCCCAGCCGCTCGGACTGCCCCACCGCCCGTCGCCCCGGCCGCCGCCCCAACCTCCCTAGAGTAGCCTCGCCGCCCCCTTCCTTTTTTCTTTTTTTTCTTTTTTCTGTTAAGTTAGTTAGGTTAGTTTATTAGGTTAGAAAAAAAAGAAGAAGAAGAAAATTAGAAGAAAAGGAATAAATGTGGAAGAAGGAAAAGAAGAAAATAAGAAGGAAAAAAAAGGAAAAAGGAAAAAGGAAAAGAAGAAAAGAATAAAAAGAAGAAGAATAAGAATAATAACAATAAGAAGACGAAGAAGAAGAGGAGAGGATGAGAAGAAGAAGAGGAAAAAGGAAAAGAAGAAGAAGAAGAAAAAGAGGAGAGGAGGAGAAGAAGAAGAGCAAAAAAGGAAAAGAAGAAGAGCAAAAAGGAAAAGAAGAAGAAGAAGATGATGATGATGAAGAAAAGGAAGAAAAGGAAGAAGAGGAAAAAAAGAAGAGGAGGAGGAAGAAGAAAATGACACCCCGACACCCTAAAATGACACCCGACACCCCGACATAACGCCCCAACACCCCGACAGCCCGACACGACGCCCCGACACCCCGACACCCCGACACGATGCCTTGACACGACACCCCGACACAACACCCCGACACCCCGACACGACACCCCGGCGACGCCCCTCCGGTGAGCCCCATGCCCGATATCCCCAGCATGACAGCCCCGACGACGCCCCTCCGGTGAGCACCCTAAACGACACCTCAGGATGACACCCGGACGACACCCCGACACAACACTAGGCACCTTCACCTGCGTGTGGCGATAGGAAGCTGTCATTGGTAGATCGCCATTACAACGCCCCGCGCCACTGTTAATACGCCGCCCCCAACGCCACTCACCCCGACCCTGACACCTCTTCGGCCTCCTGTTGACCAAAAAGGTGCTCTTCAGGCTTCCAGAGGCCGACGGGGTCATAGTTCTGTAAATTATGAGTTAGGTCATATATTTTTCGATTTTTTAATAAAAACATCATATTTGTGTTGATCGGGTGGATGTAAATGTGTAGTTGTTTCATTGCTGCGAGGGTTTGGTGTTCGAAGACCTCTCCATGCGGTCAATTAACTCCACCCCTGTGTTCATGAGTGAGCACAAATGACATCTCCTCCCCCCCTTCATTTGCTCTGTTTCAGTCTTTATGCCGATGAAACTTGCTAGCTATAGGTAGATTAAATCTTCAGTATGCGTGACCAGTATGCGTGTCCTGTTCAATAGGGTTACAGTTATAAATATGCATGCGTTTGCATATTTTTAACTATGATTCTTTCGAATTTTCCTACGTTATCCATGGACAGCCCGAGTATGTGTAGATTGGGTTCGTTTTCCCATATGCTCTGCTGCGGTTCCGATGCATAATTTTGTCAGTGCCTCCCTATTGTTCTGTGGGTACACATCATCTCTGTTTATTGCCGAGACGTGTATCAGGAGAACAATAGGGAGGTTCTGCTAAAATTTTGCGCCGGATCTGGAGCAGAGCATGGGAAAACGAACCCAATCTACACATACTCGGGTGGGATTAGGACCTATCTTTACCTATTAGCGTGTAGGTTGCATGGACGTAATAAAACTGACAAACTTGATTAACTGATGAATATATATGCTAAATTATATATATATATTTATTTATTTTGTGTCTAGTAGCTAGGCAAGATGAGTGATTGTGCGTGGATGTACACCGGTCGCACTAGTCAGAAAGACATGACCAATGAATGGTTAACAAAAACCAAGGGGTTTCTGAGAGCTGCATGTGCAAATGGCTAGAGAAAAACCTAGTGCCCCTGTGAAACGGGTAAACACCTGCAGAAGTGGAGTTTTACACCTGATTATACGGTGTGGACATTTCATGGTGAGTTGCCCAACGTGCCAAATCTGAGGTGGTACATCGTCGCACACACGAGCATGTACCGGGATCGAAGACATGGTTCAAGACTTTCATGATGCTTGGGATTCGAATGATGAGATGGAGGAATCTATAAAGGCCTTTTATGAAATGTTGGAGTCTTCAAAACGTCCTCTCCATGAGCATTGTGATCTTTCTCAGTTGGATGCCATCACACAAGTAATGGCTCTGAAGGCTTAGTTCAACTAGGACACAGAATGCTACGACGCGACGCTGACACTATTTCAATGCTTTCTACCCAAAGGCCATGTCATGCCTGCAAACCTATACCAGTCAGACAAAATCCTCCATGTACTTAAGATGCCCTATGAGAAGATAGATGACTTTGAGAACGTATGTGCCTTATTTAGGTTTGAGTATGCGGGTGTGAACTATTGTCCCATATGCATGTCTTCCAGGTATGTTGTGGTAGATAATGATATGAGTGGGAAGATTTAGAACAAAATTCCACTTAATGTTCTTTGGTATATGTTAATCATACCAAGACTTGACCGTCATTTCGTGGTCGAAGAGACGACCAGACAGATGACATGACACAAATTGGGCAAAAGAACCGAACTAGATACAAATGGGAATTAGATGTTGGTACACACTTCAGACGCTTTTGTGTGGAAGCACTTCGATGCATTACATAAGGATAAAGCAGCAGATCCAAGGCGCCATTAACACGGATGGGTTCAATGTGTTTGGTATGACGACAACCCAATACAGTTGTTGGCCTGTGTTTGTCATTCCACTCAATCTCCCCCCAGAACAGATTATGCAAAGAAAGAACATTTTCCCAGCATTGATAATTCCAGGGCCCAACTATTCGGGGAAGAATATGAATGTGCACATGCAGCCGCTTAAGGATGAATTTCAAGAAGCTTGGGATAATGGGATCAAGACATACGACACCGCTACCAAACATAACTTCTCAATGCATGTGTGGTACATGCACTCGATGAATGACTTCCTGGTGTATGCGCTAATTGTTGGCTGGTGTGTGCATGGAAGGTTCCCGTGACCCACATGCAAGGCAACTCTTTAGTTTGGTTGACTCCAAGTGGGTCGCAAGTTTTCTTGCTTCGACTTGCATAGACAGTTCCCGGATCCTCGCCATAAGTTTAGAAAAGACAAGAATAATTTCATCAAAGGTAGAGTTTTCAAAAACTCTGCACCACCTGCGTTGACAGGCCAATAGTCCCTGGATCAGTTAAATGCTCTTGAGCCTGATCCAAAGCATCCAGGGTATTTCAAAGGGTATAATTTAGAACACGTGTGGACTCACAAGACATGCTTGTGGGATCTGCCTTACTTCAAAGACCTCCTTTGCCCACACAACATGGACGTGATGCACACTGAAAAGAATATCGCCGAGGCCCTTTTTGGTACATTGTTTGACATAGAGGGGAATTCAAAGGATATTCCTAAAGCTGGAGTCGATCAGGAGGCTCTATGTGATAGACCATTACAAAACATGCGACAACCGAAAGGAAAGAAGAACTGGACGAAGCCAAAAGCATGGTTCAATCTTGGAAGGCTAGCTGTGAGGGAAATGATCTTGTGGGTGAAAATGCAGTTGATGTTCCCCGATGGGTATGCAACGAATCAAAAGAGGGGAGCGAGTCTTGACAAATTGAAAATATTTGGTCTCGAGAGTCATGATTGGGACACATGGCTTGAGCAGGTAATGCCGGTGTTGCATGGCTTTATCCGTGAGGATGAATGACTAGTACTGACAGAGCTGAGTTTTTGCTTCCGTGTTTTTTGTGTGAAACAATTATCGCATGGCTTGCTAGATGAACAGGAAGAGTTGGCGCCAGAGTTGATCTACAAGTTAGACAAGATCTTTCCACCAGGCTTCTGTAATCCAATGTAACATTTGATTTTGCATCTTCCGATCGAGGCAAGATTGGGGGGACCGTGCAAAATCGTTGGTGCTACGCAACTGAGAGGATGCAGAAGACGCTTCGAGCAAAATGTAAAAATAAATGTACAATTGAAGCATCGATGGCCGAGGCATTCATTACTGAGGAGGCGGCAAACTTCGTGACAACACACTACGAAGCCAAAAATTGTCATTTGCATAATCCGAAGCCTCTATACAATGTTGGCGACCCTACAAAGGTCGATCGAACCTCAGCCTATTCAAAGGGAAGCTCGCACTAGTCGGTGCTTCAAAATCAGTAGTGTTGGATGTCGAAGAATGGCAGGCCATTTCGTTGTATATCTTCAACAACCTAACAAAAGTGCTGCCGTACATTGTGTAAGTTCTCGGTACATTGTTTCACAACTTCTAATTCCTTTGAACTGCTCTTATTCCCGAATATTAGATACAGTCGATATGTCGCCAAATTTTCGGATGGAGCGGTGATCCAAAAGTATTCCATCAAAGAGTATGAGCTTCTAGAAAAGCATGGAGGCGGCTATCCCGATTTCATCTCTTGGTTCAAACAAATGGTAATTTCCATTAGACCATTTCATTTTTTCATCTAATTTGCGGCTAATTAAACAATCATTTCATATTAAACTTGTAGGATAATTTAGAGTCTATGGAGGCGGAATTGAGACAAGCCACTAATGGTTTTGACTATAAGGTCCGTTCATTTGACAAATATGACATCAACGGTATCGCTTTCGTACCTTTGGCAAAGAGATATCTATGGCCGACCAAAAGTCTACAAATTGTTGTGTCTCTGCTATCGGTGAAGGAGGTACCGAGTATTATGGAAGAGTTGAAGCAATTTATGAACTTTTATTCTATGGTGAAAACCCACCGAACGTCGTAGTCTTCAAACGTTATTGGGTCCAGCTGAAGGAGACTAGAAGGACTCATCAAGATATAGGGCTAGTAGAAATCAAACAAAGCACCCATTTAGATGTCCCCGATGTCTACATTACGGCTCAACAGGCGACCCAAGTTTTCTATCCACCGTGGTCCTGCCAAACTGATCCAAATCTGAATGGTTGGGATGTCGTTTATGAAGTGCCGCCACGTTTTAGACCACATCCCCTAATGAAGAGGATTATGAACCTCACATTAACCTAGACACATATGAAGGAGATGTCGGATTCAGAGCTCTGCAAGCTCAAGCAGGTTCGAACTCTGGGGCGTGTGCAACGCTCCTTCCCACCTCAAGCCTCGTCCTCGTGCAAGAAGATGGTCTCAATGATTTACCAGGTTCGGGCCACCTTGCGGTGTAAAACCCTACTCCTGCTTTGGGTGGATTGGCCTCACGAGGAGGTTTGTGGATGAACCAGTATAGTGGTTGAGTGACCTCGCGAGGGCTCTTTGGTGTGAGACGATTTTGTCCCCCTCTACGGTGGTGGCTAGCCCCTATTTATAGGGGGCCTTGGTCCTCTTCCCTTATCGCACTGGCGGGAAGGGATCCCACAACGGCCAAATTTTAAAGGGGACAGGAGGTACAACTTATGCTGACTAAAGGTGGTCTTCGGATGCAAATCTCCCGGCATGATGTAGAGGTGGGCTCGATGATGACATCCGTCCTGTCGAGCCCGCAATGTTCGTCTCGTTGCACCAGAGTGGAAACCTTTGGGGGGCTTCCTTGGGAACACGCGTCTGTCCTTGCTTCCTTAGCACAAAAGAGGAATCTGTCTCTGCTGCACCCGCTTGCGCCTGCCTGCCTTGGTCACCATGGCTCACGTCATTGTAGCCTCCTGAGGCTGGGTACCTGCATGGGAATCTCTGCTCCTCGGGAGGCAGCCCGGGGAGGCTGCTCCCTTGGAGGTCTTGGCGTCATCCTCCTCGCGAGGTGGGGGCCCTCGCGAGGGTCTTTTTTTGAGGGGTTCATCGCCAGGACGTTCAGGGCCATCATGGTGAGCCATGCGCTGGGCCGCAGGGAGGCAGGTCTAGGTACCACCGAGGCATTCATTATCGAGGAGGCGGCAAACTTCGTGACAACACACTACGAAGCCAAAAATTGTCATTTGCATAATCCGAAGCCTCTATACAATGTTGGTGACCCTACAAAGGTCGATCGAACCTCAGCCTATTCAAAGGGAAGCTCACACCAGTCGGTGCTTCAAAATCAATAGCGTTGGATGTCGAAGAATTGCAGACCATTTTGTTGTATATCTTCAACAACCTAACAAAAGTGCGGCCGTACATTGTGTAAGTTCTTGGTACATTGTTTCAAAACTTCTAATTCCTTTGAACTACTCTTATTCCCGAATATTAGATACAGTCGATACGTCACCAAATTCTCGGATGGAGAGGTGATCCAAAAGGATTCCATCGAAGAGTATGAGCTTCTAGGAAAGCATGGAGGTGGCTATCCCAATTTCATCTCTTGGTTCAAACAAACGGTAATTTCCATTAGACCATTTCATTTTTTCATCTAATTTGCGGCTAATTCAACAATCCTTTCATATTAAACTTGTAGGATAATTTAGAGTCTATGGACGCGGAATTGAGACAAGTCACTAATGGTTTTGACTATAAGGTCCGTTCATTTGACAAATACGACATCAACGATATCGCTTCCGTACCTTTGACAAAGAGATATCTATGGCCGACCAAAAGTCTACAAATTTTTGTGTCTCTGCTATCGGTGAAGGAGGTACCGAGTATTATGGAAGAATTGAAGCAATTTATGAACTTCCATTCTGTGGTGAAAACCCACCGAATGTCGTAGTCTTCAAACGATATTGGTTCCAGCTGAAGGAGACTAGAAGGACTCATGAACATATAGGGCTAGTCAAAATCAAACAAAGCACCCATTTAGATGTCCCCGATGTCTACATTACGGCTCAACAGGCGACCCAAGTTTTCTATCCACCGTGGTCCTGCCAAACTGATCCAAATCTGAATGGTTGGGATGTCGTTTATGAAGTGCCGCCACGTTTTAGACCACATCCCCTAATGAAGAGGATTATGAACCTCACATTAACCTAGACACATATGAAGGAGATGTCGGATTCAGAGCTCTGCAAGCTCAAGCAGGTTCGAACTCTGGGGCGTGTGCAACGCTCCTTCCCACCTCAAGCCTCGTCCTCGTGCAAGAAGATGGTCTCAATGATTTACCAGGTTCGGGCCACCTTGCGGTGTAAAACCCTACTCCTGCTTTGGGTGGATTGGCCTCACGAGGAGGTTTGTGGATGAACCAGTATAGTGGTTGAGTGACCTCGCGAGGGCTCTTTGGTGTGAGACGATTTTGTCCCCCTCTACGGTGGTGGCTAGCCCCTATTTATAGGGGGCCTTGGTCCTCTTCCCTTATCGCACTGGCGGGAAGGGATCCCACAACGGCCAAATTTTAAAGGGGACAGGAGGTACAACTTATCCTGACTAAAGGTGGTCTTCGCCTGCAAATCTCCCGGCATGATGTAGAGGTGGGCTCGACGATGACATCGATCATGTCGAGCCTGCAATCTTTGTCTCGTTGCACCCGAGTGGAAACCTTTGGGGTCTTCCTTGGGAACCCGCGTCTGTCCTTGCTTCTTTATCACAAAAGAGGAAACTGTCTCTGCTGCACCCGCTTGCGCCTGCTTGCCAATCATGGGTCACATCATTGTTGCCTCCTGAGGCTGGGTACCTGCATGGGAATCTTTGCTCCTCGGGAGGCAGCATGGGGAGGCTGATCCCTTGGATGTCTTGGTGTCGTCCTCCTCGCGAGGTGGGAGCCCTTGCGAGGGTCTTGTTTTGAGGGGTTCATCACCAGGACACACAAGGCCATCATGGTGGGCCATGCGCTGGGCCGCAGGCAGGCGGGTCTAGGTACCACCCATCCCAGAACGCCGACAGTAGCCCTCGGGAACAAGGACTTCTCGGTATGGCTTCATGGCGAAGCCAAGGAGTGAAGCCCGAAGCGCCGCGGGCCCCAACCGCCTATGTGGCAAGCTCCTGGACGCATGCGTTTTTGCCCGCACGCTGCCTCGGTAACTGCCCAGATAGACAAAAGCCTGGTGCCCGCTGCCGAGCCATTATTGTTCTCCTTCCTTGCGCCCTTGCTTCCCTGCTTAGATCCCCTTTCTCTTGCAAGAACCTCCTCCAGATCTCAACGTTGCGCCGCCCTTCCTCTTGGTCCTTTCCAGTAGGGACCTTGTAGATCGCGCCCGCCGGGAAGTCAAAGCCCGAGGCTCAAGCCTTGTCCTCTTCTTCTCCTTCACTGGCGCTCTTGTCCTCCGCCATTGCCAAGGAAGGGGACCTCGACCCCGTGCTCCCATTTACGGCAGGTGGCACCAACGAGTGGGGGGAAACCCTGGTCTAGTGCAGCTCCGTGGAGCCGTGCTCCATGGCGAAGACAATCTACCCCTTCTTCCTTCACAACGTCTTCTTCGGGCTTGTCCCGCCCTTCTTGGGGTTCTTCACCGCCATCCTCGAGCATTATTGGATTTAGGCGTTCCACCTTCAGCCCAACTCCATCCTTCTCCTGTCTGTTCTTCGCCTTCTACTATGAGGCCTTCATGAGCGTGAGGCCCTCAGTGGCCGTCTTCCGCAACTACTTCAGCATGCAGCTTCACGACTACGCACAGCAGTCGATGTGTGCCTCCTTCATCTCGGTTTAGAGCAGAAACTCACTCCTGAAAGCCGGGAAGAAGGTGGAGGGATTCAGGCACCGTTGGGTTTTCATGGATACCTAGGGCCTAAACTCGTGCTTCGAGCTCCTAACGAAACAGCCCGAGAAGGCCCTCGTGTGGGGTTCCACGAAGCTCACCGATCCCCGGGTGAAGCCCATCTTGGAGTGGATCTCCCGATACATGGAGGCCAAGCAATTGACCGGGGCGATGATAGTGAAGGAGTTCCTGACGTAGCGCTTGGCGCCGCTCCAGGCGCACTCGAAGCCCATGTGGGAATTCGACGGCGCAAGGGACGCCATCAGGCTTTGGTCCGCCAGCCTGACCGGTGAAGATCTGTGCAGGGCCATGGTTACTCTGCTCCAAGGCGACCCCAGGGACCTCCCCAATGACTACGCCCCGTTGTACCGGTGCGATGACAAGGGGGAGCTAGTTGCCGCCATGCCTACCTTTGATGAGAATGGGCTCACGCCTCCCGAGCGCCCCATCTCCCTAGTGGCAGTGTCCTCCGGCAGCACCAGTGGTGGGGAAGATTCGGAGGAGACCAAGGATGATGGCTTGAAAGAGGTGTCTCCCCTGTTGCAGAGTGTGCTCCTCCACAACCTCGAAGATGGCGATGATGCCAATGAGCCCCTGGTCGCGTGCTCCATGCGCTTCGCTAGGATTCTCAGGAAGCCAAGGCCTGCCTCCCAAGCAATGCCAGCATCCAGTCGAGCGACCCTGAAGAAGCGCACGACATCGCCTTCTTTGGTTGACGCCCCATGTACTAGGAGGGTGCCTGAGACACCGGCCTCGTCCCCATTGGAACCGCAGCTGAAAGACGGGGCAGCCACCGCGGGGGCAAACGTACCTCGTCTGGTCGCGGCCCCTCGGGGTGATGTTGCCATCCCTTCAGATGATCGTGCCACGCCGACAAAAGGCGGGAGCATTCCGGCCCTCGGCGACATGAAAAGGAAGAGGAAGTAGGTCACGGATGATGAGTAAGTAATTTGCCCGACTCTAGTTGATTATGAGTTGCACGCATGCTCATGGCCCCTTCTCCTTGGTGGCCAGGGTTGTCGTCGAGCCAAAGAAGAGGAAGGCAGGCGCAGAGCCGAAGGAGCCCCTTGTCCGGACGGTGCCTTGGGCCTCCAGCCCCACCGAGCCGAGCTTGTGGGTGTCACTCCTTCCTCTGACATTTTGGCGATGCCGACCGGTGGGCCAGCCTCCGGAAGCATGGAAGTTCGCGAAGCGACGCCCCTCGATGTGGCCATGGCATCTCCAACGCAGATGGAGGGGGCAACCTCCTTCCTCCTCCTGACGAAGTCCAATACCGAGGATGCCGCAGCGAGGCATCGGGAAGAGCCAGCCCCTGTGCGCCATCAGGCCGAGAAGTTGTCCGCTCTTGTCGTGGTCGAGGGGGGACTGGGGCCTAAAGCATCCCAAGCCAGTCATGCCACAACTCCCTTGGACACAACACTTGTCGAGGTGCCGGTGCCACCTCCTGGTCAGGCTCTCACGCTCGCGGGCAGTGGCCCTCCGGTCAGGCCCAACACCTTGGATGAGGCTTACACCTCGCTTGACCGGATCCGGGCCGACCTCCAAGGCGTCGACCAACGCTCCTTCCCGGGGGAGCGCCTGGAGTTTATCTCCGGGTGGCTCCAGGATGACGCGGCCATCAAGATGGCCTGGGGACAGGCTGAAGCTGTTGCTGCGGAGAGCAGGAAGGAGGCCGTCAAGGCTATGGCAGCTTGTGATGCGGCGTTGTCCAAGGCAACGGATGCCACGGAGTATTGCAGTGAGGTGGAAGCCAAACTGAAGGCCCTTCAGGAGGAGCACGCCGCACACGCGCAACAGCCCTGCTAGCGGGAGGAAGACCTTAATGCTTGCGAGGTGAAGCTCACCGATCGCGCCTCCATGCTATCCCAGTCGGCCGATGACCAAGCTGCAGAGCACGAGCGTCTGGCCAAGCTGAAGGATGAGGTAGCTTAGGCCCAGACGTCCCACGCCTGGCACGTCTCCGCCACGACAGGCCAGCTAGATGCTAGGGAGAAGACCCTTGGCGCCCATGAGGAAAAGGATACCGCGGAGCATGATGCCTTCCCCTCCGTTGAGCTCAGGCTTCACTGGGCGCTACATCTGCAGGGGAGGATTCGGGGAGCCACTGGCGACTCCCGAGGGTGGTTACGCTGGCCTCTCCTCCAAACTCGCCGAGGCGCTCGACGGCGCGGTCACCAAGGTGGACGCCATCCTGGAGAATGAGTGTCGCGACCTTTACCTCCATGGCCAGGACACGTGTCTTCATCCACCTCTACCTCTGTGAACCAGGCTTTGATTTCAACGCGATGATGGCCTCAATTGCTCTTGAGTTCCGTGCCTCTACAGCGGCAGCCGTGAAGGATTCCTTGGATGCTCTGACGAAGAAGTTTGGCTGCGTCCCCAATGCTAAGTCCACTGCGGTGGAGGCAAGAAGTAGCGATGAGGGCATCGACGGCGATGTTGACGATGAGCTTGACATGGCCGAGGTGATCGGTGGTGACGGCCTTGGTGTCGACGGCCCCTCCTCCAAGATCCCAGCCTGCGACATTTATCATGCCTCGTGGAGCCGTAAGACTTGTTTGAATTGCAAAACACCCTGTGCATGTAATTACTTGCTTGAATTCTGTGATTACCCTTTGCACCTTGTTTCCTTATTGCTTGCTTTTGCGCTCTGCGTCGGTAGGTCCCAATCGCGCGCATACCTCGACTGCCATTGGGGCGTCCGGATCACCATGACGAGACCAAGGGGCGAGGGGCTATGTGACTAGTGAGGCCCCTTGGTGATGATGCCTAGGGCCCCCCTTGATGTGCGAGCAGCCCTCATGAAGGATACATGGCAACAACAGAGTCAAAGTGGAGTGCCTTAGTGCTCTGCATCGGCAGGGCCCAATCCTGCGCATACCTCGACCGCTGTTGGGGCGTCCGGATCACCAGAACGAGACCCCTAGGTCGCAGTTCCCAGGGGTCCCCCTTGACATGCGAGTGGCTCCCATACCTTTCCTTGCCAGCTTTCGCCTTGGAGGGGTGCGAGAAGACTAGGTACCAGGGACCTTGTGAGGGAGCACGCACTAGGCGTGGCCTGAACGTAGCCCCCGTCCATCCCCCTTGCGCGTGCATCCCTGGTAAATGTTGTGTGAAGGGGCCAAAAGGCCATCCTGAGGTTGGTGCAGCTGCTAGGGTGCCCTCAGTTGTTTATCCACTAGCACAGAGCATGGGGCTTCCACATTGCATGGGCATAGTCATTGGGGGACCGTGTCATCCGCAGCGCGGAGCATGGGGCTTCCACATGGGAACGGGTGGGGGGCCCTCCGCGTCCTCGGAGGACCCCGGGCGTATACAACCCACTCATTATTACGTGAGAGTGTCACGGGAGAATTTGCAGGAGGTGTATCTAGGCACCTGTGATCCAACATGAGTCCCACGAGGCCCTACCACAAGGTGGATTGCGCCTAGGTTTTCTGACGCGGGGGTGCGCTTACAAAACCAGTGTGATGGGGACAACCTACGTCGAATGAATCTCTAGAGGCCACCGCATCAGAAGGCCAAACACAACCGACCCCAAGAGGTAACATGAACGGGGCTGGGTGTCGGGACCCCGATACTAAGTCATATGAATCCAGACCGTAACATATCACATCACTTTGCGGCCTCACGCACGTAAGCTCCACGGCTGTAGCGTTACCTTAGCCGGGACCGTTTACGTCTTTTGGCTCACAGATGTGAACATGTCGCTGGCAATCAAACGAGAGAGAACGCAGGCCGACATGACTAGTCATAGAACCCAGGTGGCACATCCATACGGAAACAGGCATACGTAACCCAGCAATGCAGGTGTCGGCCTCAAGCGTGTGTAGACGAGTCATGGCAAGCTACAAGGACTCCATTACGCCGTGGGACATAAATGTCATCATTGCAAGTAGACGAGTTGTAGCAGGCTACAGGGACTCCATTACACTGTGAGACATTTCCTCGAAGGGACAGACATAGCAGCAAAGAAGGATACATACCGGTCAATCAATGTGTCCGGAGCAGTAGCAAGCTACCAAGGCTCGATGGAAGCACAAAGAGGCAGTTTCCCGTAAAGAGTACCACTAAAGGCACATGACTAGGTGTCAGATCCCATACATACCGTTGCACATCACATGTATGCACGACATGCCCGATATGCATAGATACAACTATGGCATCACAACATAACCATACATGAACACAACTTTTACTTAAGAGGCTCAGACGAGCCTTGCATAATATGTTCTTACAGGTAGGGGTCACATGACCCGACACTCAAGTCATACAAGCAAGTTCATACAAACCAAGCGGAAGCATAAAGTTGTCTGGGTATAGACAGTTGAAAGGGTAAAAAGGCAGATGGCCTGACTATCTATAGCCCGCCACATGGCATAAGGTCGTTACTGTGACAACAGCTATTTGGCATCATCGACATCTAGATAGAACCCACCTGATGGGTCCTGAGTCTCATCTGCAACATTTATTAAGAAAACGTGAGTACAAACGTACTCAACAAGTCTTTAAAACATACCTAGACTAATCATGCTCATGTATCAACAAGGGGAGAGGTGGAGTTTATGCAGCAATGCCAGCTTTGACTCCTGGCTAACCTATACTACACAATTTTAACTCTTTGTTAAGATTTTAGATATCGCACACGAGTCCACTAACTCCACATCGATACACCACCATGGATTCACTTCCCTCTCCTAGGAGAGTGCCATCCACGGTTCTCACACTTGTCTTGAGATTTTTATGAGTATCCATTAAATTATCTATGAACAACATAAGTTCTCCAAGTAGTCCATATCCGAGGACGTGACTATTCGAATAGTTTCATACCCTGCAGGGGTGTACTTCTTCACACACACTCTCGCCACTTATCGCTGTGTGCTCATAAAACCATGCACCTCGGCGACCTTCAAGCGGAAGCCCAGCGAGGGAGTCGGCCATGACCGTCAATCACAAAAACCTCTAGTTCAGGCTATCGCATGTTTGAGACTGAACCCGCACGGAAGTGCAGCCGAAGTTTCCGCTACGGCCCCAAATGATGTGCGCAGGGTTCCCAACCCCACCATTCGTGTGACCCTTGGTACACCGTGCCACTGCCTACCGCGTCGTAACCCACCCCTAGGGTCAGCGCTACGCACGGCCTCCAGCATACTATAAACACCAGAACCTACTTGCAACTTCAGGACCAAACACTAAGCAATTGATAAGTCGACAGGGGTCGAGTTACCGGAACCCAATGTGTGGTAGCAGCTAATCTTGGATCACAAACACGGAACTCAGTTCCTAAGAACGGTCCCAATGAGACAACCTGCTATGTACTCCTACATAGCCTCTCATCGCTACCTTTACCAAATCGGGTTTATCATAAGCTTATCACATCAGAACAACATTGTTTCACTCCAGTTCATCACCCAAATGAATCATACATGACACAACTCTAAGCATAGCTAGCATATCAGGCAAGGTAAGCAAAGCACATCATGGCACAAGCATCTACTAGGTATGCTAGGTTGCAAGGTTTAGCTATTTACTATGACAATGACAGATCATGCAAAGTAATAAGTTCATCTAACGCGTATGACAGACAAGTGAAAGTTTGTCCTAATGCAATAAACAAGAGCAGGAGCGAGAGAGTGGGATGTTATCGGAATGATAAAGGGGTTGCTTGCCTTGCTAGGTAGCGGAAAGGTTTTCTCCTTCGTTGGAATACTCGGAGGTATCCTCAGAAGCAGGGCCTACCGCAATGCAGAAAGATAGCGATCAATACACGGCAAGTGCAACAATATGATGCATGATCATGACATGGCAGCATGTATGGATGAGCTAATGCAACTACTGTCCAAGTTAAATGAAGTGATTTTGAATATAGGTTCAAAATCATTCTCCATTTCATATTTCATATGTTAACCTATTAGTAAATGTCAATGTTCATCTATATAGGTCACTCTAAAACGCATGTTAACAGCACAATTAGATTCATTGGATTTTTCTGATAATTTTTCATATGTAAATTATTTTCATCTGATTTACAGATTAATTTATATGAAATTTCTAAGTTTTTACTATTTTTTGTAATTTATCTAAATACATAAATGTATTATTGCATCAGCCTGACGTCACTGTGATGTCAGCCTGGTCAAACGACTGGTCCAGGTCAAACTGACGAGCGGGGCCCACTGGTCAGCGACCCACAACTAAGCAGGGTCAAATCCCGCGCTGACTAGGGTTTGACCCGCTTGCGGGGCCCATTGTCAGCCTCTGCGGGGCTGATTAACCGCGGGGGTTAGTGGTAATCGACGCCACGTCGGCCATGCCGGAGTTTGGCCGACGACGACCAAACCGACGGCGGAGGCTCACCGGAAACGCGCTGCACGGTGCCTCCGGGCGGGCTTAGACCACTAGGGCGTAGGTTGAGCTCACCCGCATCGCGTGGGACACGCAGGGAGGCAAGGGGCGGCAGGAGCTGACAACGGCGATCTCACTCGCGGCGGTCGGAGCTCGGGCGAAGGTGGCAGCGGTGCTACAGGCTGCGGGAGGTGGAGCTAGGGGCGGCTACGGGCTCCTGAGGGCGCTCTGAGCACGAGCCCATGGTCAAGCGCGAGCTGTGGTCGCTGTGGCCGTGGCTACGCCATGGCCGGTGGCGAGCTCCTCTCTGTTCTGGCGACTAGCGGGGCTAGAGGAGGACAACGGCGATGGGGCTAGGGGGAATAGAACCGGGGCCTCACCGGAGGGTCTTCTGGCGCCATGGCGTGGACGGGGACGAGCGGAGGACGATGAATCGCCAGCGGCTTCGGTCCGGCGAGGAGAGAGCAGAGGAGAGGGGGAGAGCGAGAGAGAGCGGCAAGGGGAGAAGAAGGGGTCGAGGGGGTTCCAGGGCGTCGCGCTGACGCACCTAGTGGCCTCCAGCCTCGACGGCAAGCAGGAGGTGGACACACGCGTGCCGGCGCACCACGGGCACACGCCCTCCTGCCTACTAGCAGGAGGTTGAAGACGGTGGGGGCTGGCTGGGCCAGCTGGGCCGGGCCAGCCTCCCCTGGGCCTCTTTCTTTTTTCCTTTTAATTTTTTTATTTTATTTATTCCTGACATTTGTTTTATTCATTTTAGTCACAAATGTTAGGTATAAAATATCCCAAATATTTTATAGAAGTAAGTTTGAATATTTCAAACTTCTATAAAAAATCGGAATATTTTGAAATCTGAAATAATGATAATGTTGTATTTGGCATTTTCAGCAGCTTTAAGATTTATTTTTGAATTGCTATAAATGTTCAAATATTTAATATGGCCCTTGATATATTCATGTCCACATTTGTCAGACATAGGGAACATTTTAGATGGGCATTTTGGATTTGTTGGTTTTTCACAAACTTTAAATTGGTTTGATTCAAATGAGGGTTTGGGGTTTCTTTTGGTCCCCATTTCTAGTTGATGCAAAAAGAAAAACATGATGCACACACATGCTATCCTAAGAAAGCTAGCTAGGGATGTGACAACTCACCCCCACTCAAAAGAATCTTGTCCCAAGATTTGGGAGTCGTCGGGAAGAGCGGGGTATTCTAGTCAAAGACGATCCTCTCTTTTCCCATGTGACCTCCTTCTTGGAATGATGTGACCACTGAACCTTGAGAAACTTGATGTGTGCAGACCTACAGTCACCACCATACATAACTCTATACTACCGAAACGTCACCAAACCTTAAGTGTGCAGACCCTGTGGGTTAGAGAACTATGTAGACATGACCGAGACACCTCTATGGTCAATAACCAATAGCGGGACCTGAATGTCCATATTGGTTCCTACATATTCTACAAAAATCTTTATAGGTCGAACCTCTATGTCAAGGATTCAGTTAATCCCATATGATGTTCCCTTTGTTCTTCGGTATGTTACTTGCCCGAGATTCGATCGTCGGTATCTCCATACCTAGTTCAACCTTGTTATCGGCAAGTCTCTTTACTCGTTTTGTAATACAAGATCCCGTGACTAACACTTAGTCACATTTCTTGCAAGGCTTATTGTGATGTTGTATTACCGAGTGGGCCCTGAGATACCTCTCCGTCACACGGAGTAACAAATCCTAGTCTTGATCCATGCCAACTTAATAGACACCCTCGGAGATGCCTGTAGAGCACCTTTATATTCACCCAGTTATGTTGCGAAGTTTGATACACACAAGGCACTCCTTTGATGTCCGTGAGTTGCATGATCTCATGGTCATAGGAACATATACTTGACATGCAGAAAACAGTAGCAATAAACTGACACGATCATATGCTACATTTGTAGTTTGGGTCTTGTCCATCACATCATTCTCCTAATGATGTGATCCCATTATCAAATGACATCACATGTCAATGGCTAGGAAACCTTGACCATCTTTGATCAACGAGCTAGTTCACTAGAGGCATACTAGGGACAATGTGTTGTCTATTTACCCACACATGTAATGTGTTTCCAATCAATACAATTATAGCATGGATAATAAACGATTATCGTGAACAAGGAAATATAATAATAAACACTTTATTTATTGACTCTAGGGCATATTTCCAATAGTCTCCCACTTGCACTAGAGTCAATAATCTAGTTCACATCACTATGTGATTTACATTGTAATGAATCGAACACCCATGCAGTTCTGGTGTTGATCATGTTTTGCCCTTGTAAGAGGTTTAGTCAACGGGTCTACAACATTCAGATCCGTGTGCACTTTGCAAATATTTATGTCCTTCTCCTTGATGTAATCGCGGATGGAGTTGAAGCGTCGCTTTATGTGTCTGGTCCTCTTGTGAAACGTTGGTTCCTTGGCCAGAGCAATGGCACTAGTGTTATCACAGAACAGGTTCATTGGATTCAGTGCACTAGGCACTACTCCAAGATCTGTCATGAACTACTTCATCCAGACACCTTCCTTTGCTGCCTCCGAGGCTGCGATGTACTCCGCTTCGCATGTAGAATCAGCTACCATGCTTTGCTTGGAACTGCACCAGCTCATCGCTCCCCTGTTGAGAATAAATACGTATCCGGTTTGTGACTTAGAGTTGTCTGGATCAGTGTCAAAGCTTGCATCGACGTAACCCTTTACGACGAGCTCTTCATCACCTCCATAAACGAGAAACATTTCCTTAGTCCTGTTCAGGTACTTAAGGATATTCTTGACTGCTGTCCAGTGCTCCATTCCAAGATCACTTTGAAACCTTCCGTCCATACTTATGGCAAGGCTGACATCCGGTCTTGTGCACAACATTGCATACATGATAGAGCCTATGGCTGAAGCATAGGGGATGACACTCATCTTTTCTCTATCCTCTACAGTTACTGGGCATTGAGTCTTACTCAACTTCACACCTTGTAACACAGGAAAGAACCCCTTCTTGGACTGATCCATTTTGAACTTCTTCAAAACTTTATCAAGGTATGTGCTGTGTGAAAGTGCTATTAAGCGTCTCGATATATCTCTATAGATCTTAAAGCCTAATATGAAAGCAGCTTCTGCTAGGTCTTTCATTGAAAATCTCTTGTTCAAATATTCCTTCACACTTTCCAGCATTTCTATATTGTTTCCAATTAGCAATATGTCATCCACATATAATACTAGAAACGCTATAGAGCTCCCACTCACTTTCTCGTAAATACAAGCTTCTCCATAAACTTGTATAAACTCAAACGCTTTGATCACCTCATCAAAATGCGTATTCCAACTCCAAGATGCTTGCACCAGCTCATAAATGGATCGCTGGAGTTTGCAAACTTTGTCAGCATTTTCTCGATTGACAAAACCTTCTAGTTGCATCATATACAACTCTTCCTCAAGGAAACCGTTGAGGAACGCTGTTTTGACATCCATCTGCCAAATTTCATAGTCGAAATAAGCAGCTATTGCCAACATGATTCTGACAGACTTAAGCATCGCTACAGGTGAGAAGGTCTCATCGTTGTCAACTCCTTGAACTTGTGAAAAACCCTTTGCCACAAGTCGAGCTTTATAGACGGTGACATTACCGTCCGCGTCTGTCTTCTTCTTAAAGATCCATTTGTTCTGAATGGCCTTTCGCCCTTCAGGTAATACTTCCAAAGTCCATACTTTGTTTTCATACATGGATCCCATCTCGGATTTCATGGCCTCTAACCATTTCTCAGAATTCGGGCCCATCACTGCTCCTCCATAGCTCATAGGTTCATTGTTGTCCAACAACATTACCTCCAAGACAGGGTTGCCGTACCACTCAGGAGTAGTACGCGCCCTTGTCAACCTACGAGGTTCAATAGTAGCTTGATCCGAAGCTTCATGATCATCATCATCATTAACTTCGTCTTCTACCGTCGTAGGTTCCACAGAAACATCTTTCTACGCTGTGCTACTTTCTAGTTGAAGTAAAGGTTCAATAACCTCATCAAGCTCTATTTTCCTCCTACTCAATTCTTTCGAGAGAAACTCTTTCTCAAGAAATGTTCCGTTATTAGCGACAAACACTTTGCCTTCGGATCTGAGATAGAAGGTATACCCGACTGTCTCTTTCAGGTATCCTATGAAGACGCATTTTTCCGCTTTGGGTTCCAGCTTTTCAGGCTGAAGCTTTTTGACATAAGCATCACATCCCCAAACTTTAAGAAACGACAACTTTGGCCTCTTGCCAAACGACCGTTCATATGGCGTCGTCTCAACGGATTTCGATGGTGCCCTATTTAAAGTGAATGCAGCCGTCTCTAATGCATAACCCCAAAACGATAGTGGAAAATCAGCAAGAGACATCATAGATCGCACCATATCTAATAAGGTCCGATTACGACGTTCGGACACACCATTACGCTGTGGTGTTCCGGGCGGTGTCAACTGTGAAACAATTCCACATTGTCTTAAGTGACTGCCAAACTCATAACTCAGATATTCACCTCCTCGATCAGATCGCAGGAATTTAATCTTCTTGTTATGATGATTCTCAACTTCACTCTGAAATTGCTTGAACTTTTCAAACGTTTCAGACTTTTGTTTCATTAAGTAAATATACCCATATCTACTTAAGTCATCAGTGAAGGTGAGAAAATAACGATATCCACCACGCGTTGTAACATTCATCGGACCGCACACATCGGTATGTATGATTTCCAATAAGTCACTTGACCGTTCCATTGTTCCAGAGAACGGCGTTTTTCTCATCTTGCCCATGAGGCATGGTTCACATGTGTCAAGTGATTCAAAATCAAGTGACTCAAGAAGTCCATCAGCATGGAGTTTCCTCATGCGTTTTACACCAATATGACCTAAACGGTAGTGCCACAAGAAAGTGGTACTATCATTATCAACTCTACATCTTTTGGCATCAATGTTATGAACATGTGTGTCATCACTATCAAGATCCAATATGAATAAACCCCTCACATTGGGTGCATGACCATAAAAGATATTACTCATATAAATAGAACAACCTTTATTCTCAGACTTAAATGAGTAACCGTCTTGCAATAAACAAGATCTAGATATAATGTTCATGCTTAACGCAGGCACCAAATAACAATTATTCAGGTTCATCACTAATCCCGATGGTAATTGAAGAGAGAGCGTGCCGACGGCGATCACATCAACCTTGGAACCATTTCCCACGCGCATCGTCACTTCATCCTTTGCCAGCCTTCGTCTATTTCGTAGGTCCTGTTTTGAGTTGCAAATGTGAGCAACCGAACCGGTATCAAATACCCAGGCACTACAACGAGAGCTAGTAAGGTACACATCAATAACATGTATATCGTATATACCTTGTTTGTCATTGGCCGCCTTCTTGTCAGCCAGGTACTTGGGGCAGTTCCGCTTCCAGTGACCAGTTCCCTTGCAATGAAAGCACTCAGTTTTTGGCTTAGGTCCATACTGGGGCTTCTTTACAGGAATGGCAACTGCTTTGCCATCCTTCTTGGTTTTACCCTTCTTGCCCTTGCCCTTGATTCTTCCATTTTTCTTGAAACTAGTGGTTTTATTGACCATCAACACTTGATGTTCTTTCTGGATTTCAGACTCAGCGACTTTGAGCATCGCAAACAGCTCAACGACTGACTTGTTCATCCCATGCATGTTATAGTTCATCATAAAGCTCTTGTAACTAGGTGGCAGTGATTGAAGAACTCTGTCAGTGATCGCCTCTAGCGGAAGGGCAATTCCCAACTCTGCTAGACGAGTCGCATACCCAGACATTCTGAGTATATGTTCACTGACAGACCCGTTCTCCTCCATCTTGCAAGCATAGAACTTGTCAGAGGTCTCATACCTCTCGATCCGGGCATTCTTCTAAAAGATAAACTTCAACTCCTGGAACATCTCATATGATCCATGACGTTCAAAATGTTTTTGAAGTCCCGGTTCTAAGCCATACAGTATTGCACACTGAACTATTGAGTAATCTCCAAAACGTGCCTCCCAAGCATTCTTCCATCTTCGGAGGTCATGTCTTCTGGTTGGTCACCAAGCGGTGCATCAAGGACATATGATTTCTAGGAATCCATGAGGATAATCCTCAGATTACGGGCCCAGTCAACAAAGTTACTTCCATCATCTTTCAACTTAGCTTTCTCTAGGAACGCATTAAAAGTCAGGGGTGCTACTGCGCGAGCCATTGATCTACAACATAAATATGCAAAGTTTTCTTAGACTATTGTTCAAGATAAATGAGTTTAGTTAATCAAATTACTAAAGCTCCCACTCAAATTGACATCCATCAGGTCATCTGAGTGTCACATGATCCAAATTCACTAACTCAAGTTCGATCATCACGTGAGTTGAGGTGGCTTCAATGGTGAACATCATCATGTTGATCATATCTACTATATGACTCATGTTCGACCTTTCGGTCTCTTGTGTTCCGAGGCCATGTCTGTACATGCTAGGCTCGTAAAGTTTAACCCGAGTGTTCTGCGTGTGCAACACTGGCTCGCACCCGTTGTATGTGAATGTAGAGTCTATCACACTCGATCATCACGTGGTGTTTCGACACGACGAACTTTCGCAACGGTGCACACTCGGGGAGAACACAATTTATCTTGAAATTAAGTGAGGGATCACCTTATAATGCTACCGTCGTCCTAAGCAAAACAAGGTGCATAAAAGGATTAACATCACATGCAAATCATAAGTGACATGATATGGCCATGAACTTGTGCTTTTGATCTCCATCATGGAAGCACCGGCATGATCTCCATCGTCACCGGCACGACACCATGATATCCATCATCTTGATCTCCATCAACGTGTCGCCACCAGGGTTGTCGCGCCCAACATGCTTCTACTACTATTGCTACCGTAGCGATAAATTAAAGCATTACATAGCGCTTAATGATTGACACGCAGGTCATACAATAATTAAAGACAACCCTATGGCTCCTGCCGGTTGCCGTACTCACCGACATGCAAGTCGTGATAATCTATACATCACATGATCATCTCATACATCACATATACCACATCATGTAATTGGCCATATCACATCACAACATACCCTGCAAAAACAAGTTAGACGTCCTCTAATTGTTGTTGCAAGTTTTACGTGGCTGCTACGGGTATCTAGCAAGAACAATTCTCACCTATGCATAAACCACAACGGTGATACACTAGTTTCTTTTCAACCTTCTCAAGGACCGCCTTCGTCAAATCCGATCCAACTAAAGTGAGAGAAACTGGCACCCGCAAGCCATCTATGCAACAAGTTGCGGTCGAGGGAACCGGTCTCTCGTAAGCGTATGAGTAATGTTGGTCCGGGCCGCTTCATCTCACAATACCGCTGAACCAAAATCCGACCAAGGGAGGAAGCAATCTAAGCATCAACGCCCACAAACCTTTTGTGTTCTACTCGAGATCTCATCTACACATAGACCTAGCTCATGATGCCACTGTGGGGGAACGTTGCATGGGAAACAAAAAATTTCCTACGCACACGCAGATCTATCCATGGTGATGAGCATCTACGAGAGGGAGAGTGGATCTACGTACCCTTGTAGATCACTAAGCGGGAAGCATTAAGAAACACGGTTGGTGTAGTCGAACGTCTTTGCGATCCAAATCGCCGAGCCTCCTGTGATCAAATCATGATCTATCCCGCGAACTTGATCACGATCCGTCCCATGAACTTGATCACGATTTGTCTCACGGACTTGATCACGATCCTTCCGATCTAGCACTGAACGGACGACACCTCCGCGTTCAGCACACGTACGGCTTGATGACGATCTCCCCCGTCTTCATCCAGCAAGAGGGAGCGGAGAGGAGAGAAGAGTTTTCCGGTAGCCTGACGGTGCTCCGGCGATGGTGGTGGAGTAATTCGGGCAGGGCTTCGCCTAAGCGCTGCAGAAAACCGATCTAGAGGAGACACTATGCACCAGAGGAACGGGTAGCACGTGGCTAAAAAACCCAGTGCAAAAACACTAAAACCACCAGTATATATAGGAGGAGAGGAGGAGAGGAGGCAGACTTGGCTTCCCAAGCCAAGGCCGTCGGCCGAACCTACTAGGAGAGGAAGAATCCTCCTCCAATCCTAGTATGACTAGGATTGCTCCTTTTTTCCTTTTTCCACCTTTTTCCTATTGGGGTTTCTTCTCCAGCCACATGGGCCTTGTGTGGGAGTTTCCACCAGCTCACAAAGGGCTGATATTCACTCTCCCACAGCCCATGAAGCCTCTTGGGTCGAAATACCCCTCCCGGAGGCCTCCTGGTACACTACCTCCACTCCCGGTACACTACCGATGAGCCCGAAACTTTTTTGGCGACCAAAACAGGACTTCCTATATATGAATCTTTACCTGCAGACCATTCTGGACCTCCTCGTCACATCCGGGATCTCAACCAGGACTCCGAACAACCTTTGGTCACCACCATACATAACTCTATACTACCGAAACGTCACCAAACCTTAAGTGTGCAGACCCTGTGGGTTCGAGAACTATGTACACATGACCGAGACACCTCTACGGTCAATAACCTATAGCAGGACCTGGATGTCCATATTGGTTGCTACATATTCTACGAAGATCTTTATCGGTCGAACCTCTATGTCAAGGATTCAGTTAATCCCGTATGATGTTCCCTTTGTTCTTCGGTATGTTACTTTCCCGAGATTCGATCGTCGGTATCTCCATACCTAGTTCAACCTCATTATCGGCAAGTCTCTTTACTCGTTCTGTAATACAAGATCCCATGACTAACACTTAGTCACATTGCTTGCAAGGCTTATTGTGATGTTGTATTACCGAGTGGGCCCTGAGATACCTCTCCGTCACACGGAGTAACAAATCCCAGTCTTGATCCATGCCAACTCAATAGACACCCTTGGAGATACCTGTAGAGCACCTTTATAGTCACCCAGTTACATTGCGACGTTTTATACACACAAGGCACTCCTCCGATGTCCATGAGTTGCATGATCTCATGGTCATAGGAACATATACTTGACATGCAGAAAGCAATAGCAATAAACTGACACGATCACATGCTACGTTTGTAGTTTTGGTCTTGTCCATCACATCATTCTCCTAATGATGTGATCCCGTTATCAAATGACATCACATGTGAATGACTAGGAAACCTTGACCATTTTTGATCAATGAGCTAGTTCACTAGAGGCATACTAGGGACAATGTGTTGCCTATTTACCCACACATGTAATGTGTTTCCAATCAATACAATTATAGCATGGATAATAAACGATTATCATGAACAAGGAAATATAATAATAAACACTTTATTTATTGCCTCTAGGGCATATTTCCAACAATAACAAAAGCTCAGAGCATGTCTTCGAGGATTTGATTGACTTGCTCAACTTGACCACTTGATTGCGGGTGGAAAGCAGTGCTAAAGGATAGATGAGTCCCCATAGTGTTTTGGAAACTTCCCCAAAATCGGGAAGTAAAGATACTTCAGCGGTCTGAGTTAATCTCCAATGGAACACCATGAAGAGAAACTATTCAAGAAACATATAACTCTGCTAGCTGGCTAGCAGTTATACTCTCCCGAGCAGGAAGAAAATGAGCCAATTTGGAAAGGCGGTCAATGACCACAAAGATAGCATTATCCCTCTATTAGTCCTGGGAAATCCGGTAATAAAATCCATACCGACCTTATCCCATTTCCGTTTAGGAATAGCTAAAGGATGAAGGGTGCAAGTAGGCCTTTGATGTTCTTCCTTCACGCAACGACAAACGCCGCAGTTAGCAAGGAACTCAGCAATTTCTCTCTTCATCATAGTCCACCAGAACCTCCGGCGTAGGTCCTGATACATCTTGGTACTACCCGGATGAATTGTGAGAGAATCATGAGCCTCCTTAAGGATCAATGGCCATAGATGTTGCTTCTTCGAGATCACCAAGCGGTTCTCAAAGAAGATAACACCCCGATCATCTTCCGAGAAGCATCTAACATTACCCTTCTTAATGTTTTTCTTGATCCGAGATATCCCGGCATCATGCTTCTGGGCTTCTATGATTTGATCCATAAGAGTAGATTTCGCCACCAGGTTGGAAAGGAATCCTTGAGGAACAATGTGAAGGTTCAACTTCCAAAATTCCTCGTAGAGAAGTGGTTGACCTTGTTATAACATCAGGTTGTTACAATACGACTTACGACTTAGTGCATCAGCCATGACATTGGCTTTCCCCGGGGTGTAAGTTATCCCTAAGTCGTAATCTATAATCAACTCAACCCATCATCTTTGCCTGAGATTCAAATCCGGCTGGGTGAAAATATATTTCAGACTTTGGTGATCGGTGTAAATTTCGCAACGATTACCCAGAAGGTAATGTCGCCAAGTTTTTAGTGCATGGACCATAGCTGCAAGCTCAAGATCATGTGTTGGATAATTATCCTCATGTGGATGCAACTGCCGAGATGCATATGCAATCACATGACGATCTTGCATGAGAATGAAACCTAATCCTTGTCGCGAGGCGTCGCAATAGATAACAAAGTCCTTGGAGAAGTCTGGTGGCACCATAACGGGAGCAGAGGTCAGGCATCTTTTCAACTCCTGAAAACTGTGCTTGCATTGTGGGGTCCACTCGAACTTTTTTATCTTCCTTGAGGAGTTCAGTCCGAGGTTTTGCAACCTTGGAGAAGTTCTCGAGAAAGCGGCGACAATAGCTCGCTAAGCCAAGGAAACTCCAAACTTGCTTAACTGATTCAGGTTGAGTCCAATCAAGGACGGCCTGAACTCTCTCGAGATTGATAGCAATACCTTTACCAGAGATTACGTGGCCTAGGTAGGTCACTTATGGCAACCAAAATTAACACTTGGAGAATTTCGTGTATAGACGATGCTCTCGAAGTGTCATCAATACCAGCCTTAGATGCTAGGCATGTTCCTGTTCGTTCTTTGAGTAGATGAGTATATCATCGAGGTAAACCATGACAAATTTATCAAAATACTCCATGAAGATCGAATTCATCAAGCGAGAGAAGGTGGCTGGGGCATTGGTTAAACCGAAGGACATGACGGTGTACTCGTATTGGCCATAACGAGTAACGAAAGCCGTTTTTGGAATGTCCCCGTTCTAATTCCGATTTGATGGTAACCCAACCTCAAATCCATTTTGGAAAAGACAGAGGATCCAGCGAGTTGATCATACAAGTCGTTATCCTGGGAAGCGGATACTTGTTCTTTATGGTGACCAGATTCACTGGTTGATAATCCACAACCATCCGATCCGATCCATACTTCTTCTTAACGAATAGGACGGGACAAGCCCAAGGAGAAGAACTAGGACAGATGAAACCTTTCTTCAAAGCCTCATCGAGTTGTTTCTTATGTTCGACTAGTTCTAAGGGTGCCATCTTATAGGGTCTTCTGGCTATTGGGACAGTCCCTGGGATGAGGTCTATCACAAACTCAACATCTTTGACAGGTGGAATTCTTGGCAGTTCTTCTGGAAAGACATCCGAAAGTCTCGGACTATCGAAACATCTTCGAGTTCTGGAAGGAGGCTAGCATTGAGGGAATAGAGTTGGAGCTTGGCTGCTCGAGTGGAGTCATTAACTATCTCACCCGAGGGATGTGTAAGTTGAACATTCCTAGTGTGAGTGTCAATCTTAGCATAGTGAGCTTTCATCCAGTCCTTGCCCAAGATGATATTGATGTCCGAAGACTTGAGAGCTATCAAAGATGCTAGGAAGACTAGCCTATCCACAAGAATCTCATTGTCATGGCTTACCCTAGAAGTTTGCCATTTTGAACCAGGAGTCTGAACTACTAAAGGAGTAGGCATATCACAAAATGACATGTTATGCAACTGTGCATAACTTTCTAAGATGAAAGAATGAGATGCCCTAGTATCAAATAGAACAGATGCTGGATGACTATTGACAAGGAGCATACCTAGAATAACATCGGGATCCTCAAGGGCTTCTTCAGCAGAAACATAGTTCACTCGACCACGAGCGGGAGCTGGCTTCCCGTAGAAGGCTTTTCCCGGCTTCCCACATCCAGCCGACTGAGCATTGTTCTGAGGACACTCACGAGAGTAGTGTCCTGGTTCCCCACATTTGTAGCAGACAACGGTGGCATGGGGAGCAGCATTGGCAGGAGGACCTCCAAATGTAATGGGTACGGAATGCCTCACTGAGGTCTGCCCAGGTTCGTGCGGGGCCTGCAGGACGCATAGCTTCATAATTTTCCCACCACAAATTGGCAGGTCCCTCCAGAAAGTATGCAGCAAAGGTCACCTTGTTGGCCTCAGATACATTGGCAGCTCGGATTTTGCGGGACATGCTGGTCAGCCAGTCATCCGCGTCGAGCGGGTCGACCGAATGATGAAACTTAGGTGGGCACAACTTGACGAAGTTGCTGAGAGACACACCAGCATTGCGATCATTGTGGGGAGCACGAGTTGTGTTCTGCTCAATATGTTCCAACAGCCTGTTGGTCTCCCTTTTGTTCCGTTCAGCTTCAAGCATCACTTCTGCCAAAGAGGGCGCGTGTGGCAGGTTCTCTTGCCTTGGCTGACTTCCCTCACCCTGCGCGGGGGCAGGCACGGGGTTATCCCTAGTTGCCACCATCCTGGGAAACAAACCCACAGCCTAGACATAGAGGACATCAACTCTAAGACATGAGATAAGGAATGTACTGGAAAACATGGCATGCAGGGGTAAACACCCAATCAACATGGTAATAACAACTGCCATATGAACACCATGATTCATACAAACCATGACATAGTTCAGTACAAGCCCAAGCTGAAATACAAACTACGGAGAGATGACACAACTCATCGGAGGCATTACAAGCTTCCTATACATTATCTATCTACACCTCCGGAACTCAACTTTCAACCTCAGTCATATCCCACAAGACACGCAGGATTGTGGCAATACGACTACTACCATACTAGTACTAACATACACGTACTCAAGCATCGCCATAGAATTCCTCATAAAGGTTACCCCCATGGCCCGGGAGCTGAACCGACGATCTGGAAACACTCTAGCCTGTGATCCCTAGAAACCGTAAGGACACGGATGTGTCCTTGGTCCCCTTGTTGGTGGCAACAGCGGTCCTCGAAGAGGGGTGATGGCTCCAACACCAGGCCAGTCTACGTGTGCTGGCAGATGAGTCCGCAATGGGGTCAGCATCTCCAAATCTCCATAGCCTATCTGCACGACAGGTGCTAGCTGCGTCAAGGCTGTCCAAAGACGTGCACGGGTAGCATATAGCTCTATGCAAAGGGCACGTACATCATGATCCCTGTTCCCCAACATCTGAGCGGTCACCTGCAGCCTAGGGTCCTCATGAGAATGATCATAGTAGGCTGCACTAAGATAACTATCCTCTCCTCCCAAAGAAGCAGGAACATAACAGAACTCTGTGTTCTGAAGCAGACTATGGTGAAACCTCATGATAGTCAGCATGGTGTTGGCGGCCTGCTGAACTACCATGTCTATGGTGACACCTAAACCATAAGTCCAATGAAGCGGCTCTGCAGCTCCAGGATATGATGGATATATCTTAACAGTACACAGATACTGCTTTGGTTGAAGTCCCGATACTACTCCTCCACTATCTACTCTGGGTACCAACGGTAACCAGCCTCCATCATAACTCTAACCAACATGGCCGTGTTACCTCGTACATCGATGCACCTAGTCAGACGGACCACCTGACGGGAAGGATGAGGGGGCATCTGAAACAGAGAATGATGCAAAGACATTAGAGATTTTAGCAGAAATTGGACAGCATAACGGCTATAATTGCTCAAAAAGGATTTTGAGAAAATTGCAAAAGATTGGAAAGCATAACCACCCGACTATCTAGACTCAAATCTCTTCTCCAACTGTTTGTCACACCAACAATACTCAAATACCGACATTCACTAGCGAACAAGCTAGCTAATAGTCCATGGTTAGTAACTTGTCATCCTAAGCAATAGGTGAGAAGCCTAGTTCTTATCCCCATAGAAAACATGAGAATGACTCTGAATAAAATAACATGGGAAGAGGAAAAAAAGAGCCTTACGTTCCCTTCCACAATCAATCCCCCTACTTTTCTATAGTGTTTCTAGACTCAACTTCGACCGGTTTGGCTGGGTAGTCCTACAGTCAGTCAGGCTCTGATACCAATGCTGTCGGGACCCCGATCCTAAGTCATATGAATGCAGACTATAACATATCACATCACTTTGCCGCCTCACGCACGGTAAGCTCCACGGCTGCAGCCTTACCTTAGCCGGGACCGATTGCGTCTTTTGGCTCACGTATGTGAACATGTCGCTGGCAATCAAACGATAGAGAACCCGAGCCGACATGACTAGTCATAGAACCCAAGTGGCACATCCATACGGAAACAGGCATACGTAACCCAACAATGCAGGTGTCGGCCTCAAGCGTGTGTAGACAAGTCATAGCAAGCTACAAGGACTCCATTACGCCATGGGACATAAATGTCATCACTGCACGTAGACGAGTTGTAGCAGGCTACAGGGACTCCATTACACTGCGAGACGTTTCCCCGAAGGTACAGACACAGCAGCAAAGAAGGATAGATGTCGGTCAATCAACATGTCCGGAGCAGTAGCAAGCTACGAAGGCTCGATGGAAGCACAAAGAGGCAGTTTCCCGTAAAGAGTACTACTAAAGGCACATGACTAGGTGTCGGATCCCATACATACCGTTGCACGTCTCACGTACGCACGACACGCCCAATATGCATAGATAAAACTATGGCATCACAATATAACCATACATCAACACAACTTTTATTTAAGAGGCTCAGACGAGCCTTGCATAATATGTTCTTACAGGTAGGGGTCACATGACCCAACACTCAAGTCATACAAGCAAGTTCACACAAACCAAGCGGAAGCACATGGCCTGACTATCTACAACCCGCCATAGGGCATAAGGTCGTAGCTGGCACACCAGCTATTCGGCATCGTCGACATCTAGATAGAACCCACCTGATGGGTCCTAAGTCTCATCTGCAACATTTATTAAGCAAACGTGAGTACAAACGTACTCAGCAAGTCTTTAAAATAGACCTAGACTAATCATGCTCATGTATCAACAAGGGGAGTGGTGGATTTTATGCAGCAATGACAGCTTTGACTCATGGCTAACCTATACTACACAATTTTAACTCTTTGTTAAGATTTTAGATATCGCACACGAGTCCACTAACTCCACATCAATACACCACCGTGGATTCACTTCCCTCTCCTAGGAGAGTGCCATCCATGGTACTCACACTTGTCTTGAGATTTTTATGAGTATCCATTAAATTATCTATGAACAACATAAGTTCTCCAAGTAGTCCATATACGAGGACGCGGCTATTCGAATAGTTTCATACCCTGCAGGGGTGTACTTTTTCTCACACGCTCTCACCACTTATCGTTGTGTGCTCATAAAACCATGCACCTCGGCAACCTTCAAGCGGAAGCCCAGCGAGGGAGTCGACCATGACCGTCAATCACATAAGACCTCCACTCCAGGCTATCACCTATTTGAGACTGAACCCGCACGGAAGTCCAGCCGAAGTTTCCGCTACGACCCCAAATGATGTGCGCAGGGTTCCTAAGCCCACCATTCGGGTGACCCTTGGTACACCGTGCCACTGCCTACCGCGTCATAACCCACCCCTAGGGTCAGCGTTATGCACGGCCTCTAGCATACTATAAATACCAGAAACTACTTGCAACTCTTGGACCAAACACTAAGCGATTGATAAGTGGACAGGGGTCGAGTTACCGGAACCCAATGTGTGGTAGCAGCTAATCTTGGATCAAAAACATAGAACTTAGTTCCTAAGAACGGTCCCGATGAGACAACCTGCTATGTAGTCCTACATAGCCTCTCATTCCTACCTTTACCAAATCGGGTTCATCATAAGCTTATCACATCAGAACAACATTGTTTCACTCCAGTTCATCACCCAGATGAATCAGATCTGACACAACTCTAAGCGTAGCTAGCATAGCAGGCAAGGTAAGCAAAGCACATCATGGCACAAGCATCCAGTAGGTATGCTAGGTTGCAAGGTATAGCTATTTACTATGACAATGACAGGTCATGCAAAGGAATAAGTTCATCTACTGCGTATGACAGACAAGTGAAAGTTTGTCCTAATGCAATAAACAAGAGCAGGAGCGAGAGAGTGGGATGTTATCAGAATGGTCAAGGGGTTGCTTGCCTTGCTAGGTAGCGGAAAGGTTTTCTCCTTTGTTGGAATACTCAGAGGTATCCTCAGAAGCAGGGCCTACCGTAATGCAAAAAGATAGCAATCAATACACGACAAGTGCAACAATATGATGCGTGATCATGACATGGCAGCATGTATGGATGAGCTAATGCAACTACTGTCCAAGTTAAATGAAGTGATTTTGAATATAGGTTCAAAATCATTCTCCATTTCATATTTCATAGGTTAACCTATTAGTAAATTTCAATGTTCACCTATATAGGTTACTCTAACATGCATGATAACATCACCATTAGATTCATTGGATTTTTCCGATTAATTTTCATATATAAATTATTTTCATCTGATTTACAGATTAATTTATATGAATTTTCTAAGTTTTTAGCATTTTCTGTAATTTATCTAAATACATAAATGCATTATTGCATCAGCCTGACATTATTGTGAAGTCAGCCTGGTCAAACGACCGGTCTAGGTCAAACTGACCAGCTGGACCCACTGGTCAGCAACCCACCGTCAAGCAGGGTCAAATCCCGTGCTGACTGGGGTTTGAACCACTTGTGGGGCCCACTGTCAGCCTCTGTGGGGCTGATTAACCGTGGGGGTTAGTGGTAATCGACGCCACGTCGGCCCCATCGGAGTTTCGCTAGCGGCCACCAAACCGATGGCGGAGGCTCGCCGAAAACGCGCTGCAGGAGGTCTTCGGGCGGGCTGAGACCACTGGAGCATAGCCTGAGCTCGCCCGCATCGCGTGGGACACGCGGGGAGGCAAGCGGCGGCCGGAGCTGACGGCGGCGAGCTCGCTCGTGGAGGCCGGAGCTCGGGCGAAGGCAGCAGCGGCGCTACAGGCTGCGGGAGGTGGAGCTAGGGGCGCCTACGGGCTCCTAAGGGCGCTCTGAGCACGAGCCCATTGTCAGGCGCGAGCTGTGGTCGCTCTGGGCATGGCTACGCCATGGCCGGCGGCGAGCTCCTCTTTGTTCCGGCGACTGGCAGGGCTAGAGGAGGAGAATGGCGATGGGGCTAGGGGGAATAGAACCGGTGCCTCACCAGAGGGGCTTCTGGTGCCGTGGCGTGGTCGGGGACGCGCGGAGGACGAGGAATCGCTGGCGGCTTTGGTCCGGCGAGGAGAGAGCAGAGGAGAGGGGGAGAGCGAGAGAGAGCGGCAAGGGGAGAAGAACGGGTCAAGGGGGTTCCAGGGCGTCGCGCTGGCGCTGCTAGCGGCCTCCAGCCTCGGCGGCAAGCAAGAGGTGGCCGCGCGCGTGACGACGCGCCGCGGGCACATGCCCTCCTACCTACTGGCAAGAGGTTGAAGACGGTGGGGGCTGGCTTGGCTAGCTGGCCGGGGCCAGCCTCCCCCGGGCATCTTTCTTTTTCCTTTTATTTTTTTATTTTATTTATTTTTGAAATTTGTTTTATTCATTTTTAGTCACAAATGTTAGGTATAAAATATCCCAAATATTTTATATAACTAAGTTTGAATATTTCAAACTTCTATAAAAAATTCGGAATATTTTGAAATCGGAAATAATGATAATGCAGTATTTGGCATTTTCAGCAGCTTTAAGATTTATTTTTGAATTTCTATAAATGTTCAAATATTTAATATGGCCCCTGATATATTCATTTACCCATTTGTTAGACATAGGAGACATTTTAGATGGGCATTTTGGATTTGTTGGTTTTTCACAAACTTTAAATTGGTTTGATTCAAATGAGGGTTTGGGGTTTCTTTTGGTCCCCATTTCATGTTGATGCAAAAAGTGAAACATGATGCACACACATGCTGTCCTAAGAAAGCTAGCTAGGGATGTGACACCGGGCCATCAGATAGAGCTCATCCGTTGGGTTTATCGATGCTATAGGGACGGACTCGAGTATAGATGTCGTGCACAGTCTTCTCATGCGATAGATCTAAGGAAAAACACATGATGCGCGGCTCACACGACGATGAAACATCAAACTGCCTTGACTCTCCTACCCCCAATTAGCTCACGCGAGGACGAAGCACCAAGGACCGTGGGAGGTGACGTGCATGGGGCTGGGCCGTGAGACAGAGCTCAATCGCTTGGATTTAACAACGCTACAGGGATGGACCCGAGCATAGATGTCGTGCTAGCCCTTAATCATGAGGTGGTCTAGAGCGGGGTTGTTAGGGCACAACAACATTCATCGCGATGAAGCATCAGGCAGGCAATTTGAAATACATGGGTAACTCATCAAATGTAAAGTCAGTTCTGATACATGCGCAAAACGATACGGCTGCCGGGGCAGGTCCCAACAGCCTGAGGATGATGCAGCCCAGGGGCATCTTCAAATAAACATCCGAAAAGGTCACCTAGCAAAGATGTTGCTAAAGCGTCGAGGCTGTCGTGGAAGCTTGATCCTCACGAGCCTAAAGACTCCAGAGGATTGAGGGGCCCGCAAGGCCTAGGTGGCTCGTGTGGGCCCGGGTCCTCTCGAAGGATCACGCAGCGTCGGGCCTCGTGTGATGCTAACGCAGCCTGCGCAAGGCGCTGGTATGTGGCCCCGGCTTCACGAGGCCAAAGGGCATGTAGACTTAGTTGCAGGGGTAGCCCCCACTATGGGCAACACACGATGGCCATAAGAGGCCATGGGATGCGGCCCTGTTGAGGCCCAAGATGTTGACGCAGACGCGCAACCTGCTGCTCCTGTCGGGGGTGGCAGCCGCGCTGGGTGGTGTGAGGTGGCGCTCGCTACGCATGGCTAGCACCCTGAAGCTCCTCGATTGCTTGGGTGACAAACTCTCGTGATCCTGGCACCTCGCGCCATGGTCCTTGCTTGTGGGGGAGCGCATCAGTGCATGCCTCCAAGTGGTACCCATGCACCTCCCCCGTCATGTCGGCCGGGTCAGAGACTCTCCAGGTGGAAGCCCTAAAGCCCATACTAAGGGAGGCACCGAGCACACCTTCCTATGCAGGAGGGCGAGGTGCCTCAGCAACAGGGGCAGAGCCTGAGGCGCCGCTCTTGAGGACCTCCGTCCCTTGACGGCCCTTAGGGAGGAGCTTCTTCTTCTTCTTGGGCGTGTCCTCAGAAGGCAGGATGCCTCCCTCGTCATTGAGGTTCTTAGCCGCTACAGCCTGGTAGGCATGCTCGAGGGAGCAGACTGTGTCCTTCTCATCAAAAGCGATAGTGATAACACCGCCACTCCCTGGCATCTTGAGGACGTTGTAGCCGTGGTGGGTTGCTGCCATGAACTTGGTGGGGGCACGATACATGAGGATGGCGTTGTACAGGAGGTGGATGTGGGTGATGTCGAAGTCGATGAGCTCGGTGTGGTAGTTATCATGCTTGCCGAAGGTGACCGCGAGGCGCACCTGCCCCAAGGGAGTGGTGGAACCATCGGTCACCCCTCAGAAGGGCTTGGTCGGCATGAGCTGGTCGTAGGGCACCTGAAGCATCTCGAACGTCTCAACGGAGAGGACATTGAGCCCAACGCCACCATCGATGAGTTTCTTTGTGATGAGGACGTTGCTGATGGTAGGTGTGCAGAGCATGGGGAGCACGCCTGCGGTGGTCACGCACCTTAGGTGGTCCTTGGAGTCAAAGTGATGGCGACCTCCGACCACTTGAGGGGACGCGCAACTTCAAGCTTCGGAAGGGCGGCATTCACCTCACGAGAGAACTGCTTGAAAATGCGGTTGGAGGTAGGAGCTTGAGCACCGCCCGGGATG
Source organism: Hordeum marinum (assembly GCA_022496015.1). NCBI lineage: Eukaryota > Viridiplantae > Streptophyta > Magnoliopsida > Poales > Poaceae > Hordeum > Hordeum marinum. The sequence continues at coordinate 162,440,889 of CM039676.1, read as the reverse complement.
CAGGAGATTGCACGGGGCTCCTGGAAGCCCCTATCCCCATCATCCCACCGATCTCCGTCGTTCCTCCTTGGTGGCGGCGCCAACGGTGGGAGGCCAGCATTGCCCTGAGGGCGTGCCTCGCGAGGCTAATCACGACGGGGTCCGTCGCGAGGCTCGTGGCGCCAGCGGTCCTCACGAGGCTGATCGCGCCAGTCCTGGCATGGGCCACAGTTATCCCAGCGGCCTCCTTTGCGGCCTCCTCCGCGACCGTAGCTACGGTCACCATGGTCAGCGCGATGGCTGAAGCACTCCTCGCGGACCGTCCTGAGCTCCTCACAGTCTTCAGCGTTGTGGCTGCGTGTGCAGTGGAAGATGCAGAACGGGCGGCCGCCCTTGGGGGCTCATCTTGGACGCAACCGCGCTTCGTCTCGGGCTCGGTCACCAGCACTACGGGCCTCTTGCACTTCGCCTCCTTAGCCTTGGCCTTCTTGTCCTTAGGATATGCCTTCGGAAGCTCGAGCAGGGAGAGACAACCCTCCTCAGCCCTTGCGCACTTGTTCGCCAGGTTGATCATCTCCAGGGCCATGCATAGTTCATCATGGATGGAAAGCTCCTCCTTCATCTTATGTCCCTGACGCCATCGGTAAATGCCAAAATGATGGCCTCGTCCGACGCCTTTGGGATCTTGAGGCGAACATTCATGAATCATTGTATGTATTTGTGTAGGGTATCTCCTGGCTGCTACTTTATGCGCCTCAGGTCGTTCACCCCCAGAGCGCGGTCGCGCGTGCCCTGGAAGTTGGTGATGAAGGGCTCACGGAGCTCATCTCACGAAGAGATCGATCCCTCCAGGAGGTTCAAGAGCCAGGATAGAGCGCCACCCTTGAGGGCCATGGGAAACCAATTTGCCATGACTATGTCGTCACCACTCGCCATCTCGATGATCAGCACATAGAGATGGAGGAACTCTGTGGGGTTAGGGGTGCCATCATAGCGTGGAGGCAGGTCTGGCTTGAACTTGCCGGGCTTGTTGACACGGCGCAGCACCAGGGAGAACGCGCGGCATGCTGCTCCACTCACAGGTGCGGTGTGTACGAGAGGAGCACGGTCTTGACACCTGTGCACCACGGCCTTTGGCATTGCATGGTCCTGATGACAGTGCGGGGGTGCGGGGAGCACATGCGCATTGCCTCACAGCCTTGGCACCACCTGGCAACTTGTTTCATCCCTCGCCTACACTGGCACCTCACGCGGTTGGTTGCATGGACGCGCTTCATGCCTGGGCTCGGGGTCGACGCCATGCAGATAAGGAGGGGGAGGTGCACCATGAGCCACGTCGCCCACCTGGGAGGTCGGGGGATGGAGTGAGTGGGTGGGCACCGGGACCTCGCCGGCGACGCTGACAGGCTCGTCAATGCAACCAAGCTAGTCATCATAGCAACCAGGGGAGGGGCGGTAACGTAGCAGCTCACACACCATGAACAGTGTTGCCTGCGCATTCGCCGGCCTGTAGCGAGCATGAGAGGACGACGCCGAGGGAGGGACTAGGGACGGCGTAGTAGTGCGACCATCGCGCCATGCGGTGGGTGGCTGCGACGAGTCATGTTGCTCTTGATCATTTGGACCAGCGCCAATGTTGGCTGTAGGACAAGCGGAGCGGTGCAGGCCATCACGGCCCACGGGCGCCATCTAGGCGATGTGGGCGGCTCGGCACTTGGCGCGGACTCGGCTGGCGCGATTAAGCAGAGCCGGAAAGGAGACCTCGACATGCCCCTACCTGGCGCGGCAAATCTCAAATTCAGCAAACTCAAGAAGGTCCGAATTCTGGGCGTGTGCAAAGATCCTTCCCAGCTCAAGCCTCGTCATCATGCAAGAAGATGGACTCAACGATTTACCAAGGTTCGGGCCACCTTGCGGTGTAAAACCCTACTCCTTCTTTGGGTGGATTGGCCTCATGAGGAGGTGTGTGGATGAACCAGTACAGTGGTTGGGCGACCTTGCGAGGGCTCTTTGGTGTGAGACGATTCCGTCCCCCTCTACGGTGGTGGCTAGCCCCTATTTACAGAGGGCCTTGATCCTCTTCCCTTATCACACTGGCGGGATGGGATCCCACAATGGCCAAATTTGAAAGAGGACAGGAGGTGCAACTTATCCTGACTAAAGGTGGTCTTCGCCTGCAAAGCTCCCGACGCGACTTAGAGGTGGGCTCGACGATGACATCCGTTCTGTCGAGCCCGCGTTCTTGGTCTTGTTGCACCAGATTGGAAACCTTTGGGTTCTTCCTTGGGAACCTGCGTCTGTCCTTGCTTCCTTAGCAAGAAAGAGGAAGTTGTCTCTGCTGCGCTCACTTGCGCCTGCCTGCCTTGTTCGTCATGGCTCACATCATTGCAGCCTCCTGAGGCTGGGTACCTACATGGGAATCTCCGCTCCTTGGGAGGTAGCATGGGGAGGCCGCTCCCTTGGAGGTCTTGGCGTCGTCCTCCTCGCGAGGCAAGGGCCCTCGCGAGGGTCTTATCTTGAGGGGTTCGTCGCCAGGCCGTACAGGGCCATCGTGATGGGCCATGCGCTGGGCCGCACACATGTAGGTCTAGGTACCCCCATCCCAGAACGCAGGCAAGAGAATTCTTCCAAGAAACATATCTTTCCAAAAAAATCAAGAAATGCTCGACTTCACCTAGAACATTGAAGTAGACGGTGACAGTGAATCTGACTTCATCCCTGAGCTTGAACAAGAAGCGGTTATTGTTGTAGATGAGCTGTCAATGCTTGACCGACTACATATAGGAGGTCGTGCACATGTTGTTCCTGATGTTCCCGATGAGCACGTCATTCATGATAGTTATGATGATGCATTTACTGATCACAGAGCATATATGGACGATCAAGATTATTATTAGTTCGTGTCAAGTATTCAATTTTTATTATATACATGATGATGATGCACTTAAATTATATACATATTATTATTCATGTCGGTATTCAATTTTTTTATGTTGTACTAATTTCGTTTACTCTTTGTCATGGCAGGTGTTGAAAGATGGTGGGCGCGGGTCCAGAGCGATCCATGGCTACTTCTTCGTCTGCACGTGGTGGGAGGGGTACTTCCATTCCACCTCAGTCTCTTTGGAGATCGTTGCTCGACAATATGCAAACACAGGTGGGCGATTCTTCGTCGGTGTCGTTGCCCACCAGGAGAGGAGGTCAGGGGAAGAAAATAGCTAGTAGAGGTACATGTGGCTACGGGAGAGGTACACAGGTTACTAGGCCTTCGTCGCCGCCACCCCAAGATGATTCACCCGAGCATAGGACTGCTAGGGTGGACCCATCTGAGGTGGAGGCTACGCAGACTCCTATCCACGAGCCTTCGACGCATGAGACTCCTGTCCTAGACACTTCATCCCATGAGACTCCGTAGCAGAGCAGGGATCAGATTACATCCCAACAGACCCTGTGGGATACCTGGTCGAATCTGCGTCAGCAAGAGCCGAGTGGCCATGCTGATGGTTGCAGGGATTGGTTTTCTGATGCGAGGACTAGGTGGTTGAGGGGGCACCGTCTACCAGCGTGGTAGTACATGGCTCCTGCCCGTGCCAGCGACTATCGGATTTTGGGCTCCACAAAACCCTCAAGGTTCGAACACAGGGGCGTGTATGATCCCCTGCAGCCTTGCCCTACCTAGCTCTCTACTCGATGGTTAGGAAGATGCACTGGCACGATGACGAGGAAGAAGTTGCACAAGATGATTTACCTAGGTTCGGGCCGCTGGGATGCATAAAACCCTACTCCTGCTTTGGTGGATTGCCTCTCAAGGAGGTGTGGTGGATGAACTAGTAAAGTGGTCAGGAGCCTCGTGAGGGCGCTCGAGTGGTGTTCTTGGCTCTCTGCCTAGTCTTTATACTCCGGGTGTCGTCCCTTTTCTACGGCACAACCTATCCCCTATTTATTGCTGCGGCCCGGGTCCTCTTCCCTTATCGCAATGGCAGGAAGGGATCCCACAACGGCCAAATTTGAAGGGGGGCAGGAGTACATCCCCGCCCTATCCAAAGGTGGTCTTCACCTGCAAAGTGGTTGTTGATGATGTGTAGAGGTGGGCTCGGCGATGACATCCTCCCTGCGGGGCTCGTGGTCATGGTCTTGTTGCACCGGAATAGACACCTTTGGTGGGCGCTTTGGGAACCCACGTACGTCCTTGCTCCCTTTGCAACAAAGAGGAAACTGCACCGTCTGGCGCACTAGCGCCCGCCTGTCCTGTCTTGCATCATCCTTGACTCTTGAGGTCGGGTTCTGCATAGAGATCTCAGCCGGTCTGGAGGGGGACTGAGGAGGCCCATTCCTTGTTGGTCTTGGTGCTTCCTTCCTCGCGATCTCGGGTCCTCACGAGGGCCTTTTCTTGAGTAGGGCCGCGCCAGCCGTGCTTGGCTGACGAGGTGGGCCACACCTGGGGCTACAGGCAGGCAGGTCTGGGTACCCCATTCCCAGAACATCGACAGTATCCCCTTGGCCCAAGGCATGCTCGAGCTGGCCTCCGGGCAAAGCCCTTGAGGACAGCCTGAGGCACCACGGGCCCCAAATGCCTGCGGGCCAGGACTGTCATACATTGCACGGTTGGCGTCGGGTGTCTCAACTCCCTTCAGTCTCTTTCCGAATCGATAGAAGCCTAATTTCCAGCGCCGATCCATTTCTGCTTTCCTCTTGTGCGCTCTTGCTCCTACTTCTAGATCTCCGGCCTTAGCAGAAGCCTCTCCAGATCTTGACAACTTGCCATCTTCCTTCTTGCTTCGTCGGCCCTAAGAACTTCTTGATGGCTCCCGCCGGCAAGCCAAAGCGTGAGGCCCAGAGCTCAGGCTCCGCTCCGACCTCACTGGCGCTCTCGGAGTCCACCATTGCCAAAGATGGAGACCTCATCCCAGTGCTCTCGTCGATGGCGTACAAGACCTACAAGTGGGGGCGGACCTTGATATGCGGCGGCGCCTCGGAGAAGCGACCTTCGACAAGGTTGGCCTAACCTTTCATCCTCCATAGTATCTTCGTTGGGCTCGTCCCACCCTTCTCCAAATTCTTCACCGCCATCCTCGACAACTACGGGATCCAAGCCCTTCATCTCCAACCCAACTCCATACTGATCTTGTCTGTCTTTGCCTTCTACTGTGAGGCTTTCATTGGCGTGAGGCCTTCGGTGATCCTCTTATGCCATTTCTTTAGCTTGTGCATGCACGACGGCGCTCAGCGGTCGGCGTGCGTGTCCTTCGTCGCAGTCCAGAGCGGTAACATGCTCTTGAAGGCCAGGAAGAAGGTGGAGAGCTTCAGGCACCGCTAGGTCTTGATGGGTCTCAAGGGCACCAACCCTCGCTTGGATCTGCCGAAGGGGCTGCCGGAGAAGACCCCTAGGTGGAGCTCCGTGAAGCTTTCAGACCCCCGGGCTAGGCCCATCCTGGAGCGGATCTCTCATGATATTAGCACCAGGAAGCTGACTGGTGGAATGATAGTGAAGGAGTCCTTGAAGCAGTGCCTGGCACCCCTCTAGTCGCATTCGAGGCCCTTGTGGGAATACCAGGGTAGTGGCGATGACCTCAGGCTCCAGTCTACCCTCATGCCCTCTGGGGAGCTAAACGGAGTTGTAACAACCCTGCTCAACAGCGACCCCGGAGAATTTCCCGGCAACTGTGCCCCGTTGTACTGCCGTGACAATGGGGCCGATCTGGTCGCCGTGATGCCTGTCTTCAATGAACTGGGGCTCTCCCCAGCCGAGGGACTTGGCTCCCCAGTGATGGTGTCCTCCAACGACACCACGGGCAGGGAGGATTCCGAGAAGACAGCGGACGATGACTTAGCGGAGGCATCTCCCCCATAGTAGAGTATGCTCTTGTGTGACCTTATGGACGACGACGATGTTGGTGAAGCTTCTGCCGCAGGTTCTCCACATCCTGCAAAGGTTCTCAAGGGGCCAGGACCGGCCCCTCATGCCACTCGGTCCCCCTACCTGGCGACCCCCAGGAAACATGGGGCGGAGTTTCCTCTGGTGGATCCTACTCCCGCCGGCAAGGCGAACAAAGCGCCCATCTCGCCCCCGCCCGAATCGCAGTTCACGGGCGAGGTGGATGGGCCCGGGGCCGGAGCGGCTCCTCCGGCCGCTGTTGTTGCGAACAATGCTCCTGCCCTCCCGCGTGTTGGCACCCTCCTAGATAAAGCCAAGAGAGCTGCCATCGTCGTCGAGGCAGAGAGGAAGAGGAAGTGGGTCACCGTTGAAGAGTGAGTAAACTGGCTCGACCTTGGCCGCTTGCTGGTAGCTCATGCACTGATGACTTTTCCTTTCCTTGGTATTCCGGAATGTCGCCGTGATGAAGATCAGGAAGAAGAAGGTGGGCATCAAGCTGAAGGCGCCTTTTGATACACCGTTCACTCCTATCGCCTTGCCATCTCCTGCCGAGGTGCGTGACTCCACAGGCATGGGGGCTCATGAGGCGACCCTCCTGGATGCTTCCGTAGAGCCCCTTGAGCCCCCAATGCCTGTTGGCATGGGGAATCTTGCCCTCAAGGGTGTGTCGGTGCTGCTGTCTATAGGGCTAGCCCTCGAGGGCTAGCCGCCCGTCGATCCGTCTGCACCCGTCTTGCCCGTGGTCATGGCGTAGCCCCCGGGGCCTCCTACTCCTCGTGTTGCTGCCTCCCTGGGGGAGTCTCCTTTGATCCCCCAGATGACTCCTCCGAACATGGACCGCGAGGCCTTGGTGTTCTAGAAGACGCCTACTCCGCTCTGGGTCAGGTCTGGGATGCCCTCGAGGGCGCTGACGACCACCTCGCGAGGGGGCTCTCGGGGCTCCTCTCCGGGTGCCTCCAGGCTAATGCCGGAGCCATGGTGGTTTGGGGCCAAGCCAAGACCGCTGTGTCGGAGAGTGAGAAGGAGGCCACGTCATCCTGGGTAGATCATGATGCGGCACTAGCTGACGCAGAGTCTGCCACCAAGCATTTCGAAGAGGCAGAGGAGAAGTCCGTGCTTTCGGCGCAGCTGCGTTAGCAAGGAGAAGCCTTGGAGACCTGCAAGGCCAAGCTCGCCGATCGAGACTCCGCGTTGTCCGAAGCAATGGCCACCCAAGCTGCAGAGCGTAAGCATCTGGAATCGCGGGAGGAGGAGGTTGCTACAGAGAGGGCCCAGCTCGACGCCAGGGAGAAAGCCCTTGCCATAGCTGAGGAGGAGAAGGCTGCGGAGCTCAACGCCTTCCCCTCCGTCGAGCTTTGGCTCCGTCAAGCGCTCCGTTCCCTCTACCGGGATGGGTTTACGGAGCCCCTGGCGGCTCCAGAGAGCGGAATCGCGGGGCTCTCCTCCAAGCTCGTCAATGCGCTGGACAGTGCCGTTGCCAAGGTGGAGGAGGTCCTGGAGAGTGAGTGTCGCGACCTCTTTTCCGAGGCTGCGACACGCGTCTTCAGCCATCTCCACCTTCGCGAGCCAGGGTTTGATTTCAGCTCTGTGATCTACCCGGTTGATCCCGGGGCTCCTGTCGCCGTGGCAGCGGCCACGAAGGACGCCGTGGGGGCGTTGATGAAGAAGTTCACCTGCGTCGCTGCTACTACGCCTCCTAAAGCTGCAATGGTTAGCGGCGAACATGATGATGTCGGTGACGTCGACGATGAGTTCCCCGCGGCTGGGATGAGTTGCGGCGACGGATCCTCCTAATTCCTTCTCCTTGTTCCTTTCCTCCACGATTCATCATGCCTCGTGGAGGCATTAGACTTGTTTGTATTCATGAAAACTATTAATGCTTGTAATAACTGTAGAATTATGTGGCTGCTTTCTTCGCCTTGTTTCCTTCTTGCTTGTTGTGATGCTCTGCATTGGCAGGGCCCGATCCTGCGCATACCTTAGCCATTGTTGCACCGTCCGGAACACTAGGACGGGACAAGGGGTGAGGGGCTACAGGACCAGTGAGGCTCCTGAGTCGCGATGCTCAGGAGTCCCCCTTGACGTACGAGCAGCCCTCATGAAGGAAACATTGTGAAGTCTGGGTTAACTTGGAAGTTTTGAACAGCTTGTGCTTTGCGTCGGCAAGTCCCGGCCCCGCGCATACCTCAGCCGCCGTTGGGCCGTCCGGATCACCAGGACGGTTCCAAGGGGTGAGGGGATACGTGGACAGTGAGGCTCCTGAGTCGCGATGCTCAGGAGTTCCCCTTGACGTACGAGCTCCAGTGTCCTTCTTAAGAGTTTTGAGAATTTGGAGATTTTGAACACCTTGCGCTCTGCGTCGGCAGGGCCCGGCCTCGTGCATACCTCAGCCGTCGTTAGGCCGTCCGGATCACCAGGACGGTTCCAAGGGGTGAGGGGCTATGTGGCCAGTGAGGCTCTTGAGTCGCGATGCTCAGAAGTCCCCCTTGACATACAAGCGGCTCCCATACGTTTCCTCGCTAGCTTTTCCTGAGAGGGGCGCGTGAAAACCAGGTTTGGCAGACCTGGGGAGGTGGCGTGTACCAGGCTTGGCCCGGTAGTAGCCCCCGTGAAGCCCCCTCATGCGTACATCCTAGGGGAATGCAATGAGAAGGGGATGCTTAAGGCCTTCCTGAGGTTAAATGTAGCTGCTAGGGCGCCCTCAGTTGTTCATACCCAACACGGAGCAAAGGGCTACCACATTGTGTGGGCATAGTCATTGGTGGACCGTGTTGTCTGCCAGCACAGAGTTGTGGCTTCCACGTTGCCCGGGCATAGTCATTGGTGGCCTGTGTTGTTCGTCGGCACGGAGCTGTGGCTTCCACATTGCGTGGGAAGGAACCCCTCCGTGTCCTCGGAGGGCTACGGTCATGTACAGCCCATTGAGTTCGTAGGCGTGGCTTGCACGGCAGAACTGGGAGGTGTATCTGGGAGCTTGCGAGGGCGCTTTGGCTTCACGAGGTCCCTACCTTTGAGTCAGTTTGCGCCTGGGTCTTCCTGTAGATAGAACCGTCCGAGGTCTTATAGATTTTTGGAGAAGCCTGTGCCAACTGTGTTCCCGAGGGCCATCGCATGACAGGTCCGAGCACCAGTGACCCCAGGAAGTGACGTGAATGGGGCCAGCCCGCCAGACAGAGCTCAACCGCTGGATTTATCAAAGCTACAGGGATGGACCCAAGTACAGACGCTGTGCTCAGCCCTCTCATGAGGCGGTCGAAGGTAGGAACATTCGGGTGCAGCAACATTCACGCCGGCAAAGAGCCGTGCAGGCAAGGTGAAACGTCAGGAAATGGATCACATGGATGAAAAGCTGCTGAAATACGCATAAACGAGGCGGCTACAAGGGTATGCCCTGGTCGCCTGAGGATAATGCGGCCTGATGGGCACCCTCAAATGGAGTAAACCAAAAACTTACCTGGTACAAACCAAGAAATCACCTGGCGGCCATGCCGCTGAAGCGTCGAAGCTGCCGTCGCAGCCTGATCTTGCACCTCCGTGAGCATGTCCCTCATGAGCCTGTCGTCTCCCGGGGCTCGGGACACCTGCTCGGTCCAGGCATCTCATCGAACTCCTCGTCGTGCCTCGCCAGGCAAGGTATGAGCATGTCCCGCGCAGGGCGCTGGAACGTGGCGCCTGTGTTCGCCAAGCCGAAGGGCATGCATGCGTAGTTGTGTGGGTAGACCCATCCGCGATCGGCACACATCAGCCAGAAGTGGCCCCGGGACGCGGCCCTGTTGATTGAGAGTGCGTTGGCACCGTTGCGAGGGTTCTTGACCGGGCCGACGATGGCGGATGTGCTTGGTGGTGCAGGGTAGCTCTGGCCTCGCATGGCATGTGCCTCCCTAAGCTCCTCGATCGCTCTGATGACGGACTCATGCGAGCTCGGCGCCTCACGTCGTGCACCAGGCTCAGGCTGGCGTGCATCAGGGCACACCTTCAGGTTATGCCCGAGCACCTCCCTTGTCTCACCGGCCAGGCCGGAGGCTCTCTGGATGGAAGCCCCCGAGCCCGACGCGAGGGGGGCACCGAGCGCGCTTTCCTATGCTATAGAGGGTGGGGCCCCTTTCCCGGGCACAGAGCTTGAGGCACCATTCTTGGAGGTCCCAGCCCCCTGGCGCCCTATGATGAGGAGTTGCTTCTTCTTCCTGCGTGCATCCTCACGAGGCAGGGCACCTTCGTCATCCGAGCACTTGGTCATCGCCGCACGGTAAGGACGCTTGAGGTAGCAGATGACCTCCTTCTCATCGCAGGCAACGATGATGATGCTGCCACTCCCTGGCATCTTGACGACGTTGCAGCCATGATGATTCACTGCCATGAACTTGGCGAGTGCCGGGTAACAAGGATCGCGTTGTATAGGAGGTGGATGTGCGCGACGTCGAAGACAATGATCTTGGTGTGGTAGTTCTTGCGTCCGCCGAAGGTGACGGGTAGGTGCACTTGCCTGATGGGGACGATGGATCCATCGGTGACCCCAGAGAAGGTTTTGGTTGGCATGATCTGGTCGTACAGTACTTGGAGCATCTCGAAGGTCTCAATGTAGAGAACATTGAGCCCCACTCCACTATCGATGAGGGTCTTGGTGACGAGGACATTGCTGATGGTCAGAGTGCACGGCATGGGGAGCTTCCCGGCCATGGCCGAGCACCCGAGCTGATCTCTCGAGTCGAAGGTGATTGCGGTCTGGGGCCACTTGAGGGGGCGCATGGGCTCGGGCTTCGGGAGAGTTGCGTTCACCTCCCGCATGAATTGCTTGAATATGCGGTTTGACGAAGGGTCTTGGGTGCCGCCCAAGATAGAGGCAATGGCCCTAACCTCCTGGAAGCCCCCAGACCAACTGTCTTTCCTGTCCTCTTCCTTCCTTCTGGGTGGAGGTGGTAGTGAAGGCAGGCTAGCCTCACGAGGATAGGCTCGGCGCGATCCCTCCGGAGGGTCGTCACGCCAGCGGTCCTCCTGAGCTTGGTCACGCTAGTGGTCCTCCCGAGGCCGGTATTGCCATTCCTGACGCGGCTCCCGGTTGTCCCAACGGCCTCCGCCACGGCCTCCGACGCGTCTTAAGCTGCGATCCATGTGTCTAGGGCGCCAGCTGAAGTAGTCGTCGCGGACCAGCCTGAGCTCCTGCCAGTCGATGGTGTCGTGGTTGTTGGTGCCGTGGAAGATGCAGGACAGCCGCCCTCTTGTGGGGGGTTCCTCGCCTCGGCTGCGCTTCGCCTCAGCCTCAGCCGCAAGCACCATAGGGGCCTTGCGCTTCGACTCATTGGCCTTGGTCTTCTTGTCCTCTGGCTCTACCTCCGGAAGCACACGGAGTGAGAGGCGTCCCTCCTAAACCTTGGCGCACTTGTTCGCCAGGTTGAACATCTCTAGGGCTGAGCACAGCTCGTCATTCATGGCGAGCTGCTCCTTAATCTTGAGGTCCTTGAAGCCATTGGTGAACGCGGAGATGATAGCCTCATCCGACGCGCTCGGGACCTTGAGGCGTGTAGCCGTGAAGCGTTGTATGAATTTGTGCAGGCTCTCTCTCCCTCCTGCTGCTTCACACGTCACGGATCGTTCAAGGTGAGCGCTCGATCGTGGGTACCTTGGAAGTTGGCGACGAAGCACTTGCCCAGGTCATCCCAGGAGTTGATGGACCCCTCCGGGAGGTTGTGGAGCCAAGAGAGCGGGCCGCCCTTAAGGACCATGGGGAACCAGCACGCCATGACCTTGTCGTCTCCACCGGCCGCTCGAATGCTCAGTGAGTAGAGCTATAGTAACTTGGCGGGATGTAGGGTGACGTCGTAGCGCGAGGGTAGGTCAGGCTTGAACTTGCAGGGACACATGGAGCTCCGGGGCGATGGCATGGCACCCCACCGGCTCGACGGGCGTTGTGGGTGCGGGAGGGACCCAGTCTTGACGATCCTAAGGGGCCGCCTCGAGTGGGGCCCAATCACGATGCTGATTTGGTAGAGCAGGGAACACATGCGCGTCGACGCGCGGCCACGTCACTACCTGGCAGCTCACTTCATCTCTTGCTCTTGGCCAAGGCTCGCGGGGCGGATCGCATGGGCGTGCTTCATGTCTTGGCTCGGGGTCGGCACTGCGCCGCGGAGGAGGGGGTGGCGCATCGTGGACCGGCCGACCGCTAGAGAGGGCTGAGGCCAGAGCGAGTGGTAGAGCGTTGAAGCGTGGCCGGCAGCACTGATGAGCTCCGCGATGCGCCGAAGCCAATCGTCTTGGCGGTCAGGGGCTGGGCGGTAGGGGAGCAGCTCGTTCGCCATGGCGAGTGCGCCTGAGCCGCGCACCGGCCCGGGTCGAGCATTGGAGGACGACCCTGTGGCCAGAACGATCGATAGAGTGGCGGTGCGGCCGTCACACCGCACGGTGACCGTCTGGGGGGAGTCTTGATGATCCCGAGCCTCCGGAGAGGGGGACCGGTGCACGCCAAATGTTGGAATTCGAGCTTCGCAAAACCCTCAAGGTTCGGACACAAGGGCATGTATGAAGATCCCCTGCAGCCTCGCCCTACCTAGCTCGCTACTCGATGGCTAGGACGATGAAATCGCATGATGACGAGGAATAAGATGCACACGATTATTTACCCAGGTTCGGGCTGCTGCGAAACGTAAAACCCTACTCCTACTTTGGTGGATTGCCTCTCAAGGATGTGTGGTGGATGAACTAGTACAGTGGTGAGGAGCCTCGTGAGGGCGCTCGAGTGGTGTTCTTGGCTCTCTGCCTAGTCTTTTTGCTCTGGGTGTCGTCCTTTTTCTATGATGCAACCAATCCCCTATTTATAGCTGTGGCCTGGGTCCTCTGCCCTTATCGCAATGGCGGGAAGGGATCCCACAACGTCCAAATTTGAAGGGGGACAGGAGTACATCCCCGCCCTGTCCAAAGGTGGTGGCCTGCAAAGTGCTTGTCGATGATGCATAGCTAGGCTCGGCGATGACATCCGCCCTATAGGCCCATGGTCGTGGTCTTGTTGCACCGGAATAGAAACCTTTGGTGGGCGCTTTGGGAACACGCATACGTCTTTGATCCCTTTGCACCAAAGGGGAAATTGCCCGTCTGGCACACTGGCACCTGCCTATCTCATCTTATGTCATCTGTGACTCCTAAGGCCGGGTTCTGCATAGAGGTCTCCGCTGCTCCGGAGGGGGCTCGAGGAGGCCCATTCCTTGCTGGTATTGGTGTTGCCTTCCGCGTGAGCTCAGGTCCTCACGAGGGCTTTGTTTTGAGTAAGGCCGCGCCAGCCGTGCTTGGCTGATGAGGTGGGCCATGCCCTAGGCTGCAGGCAGGCAGGTCTGGGTACCCCCGTTCCCAGAATGCCGACAATGACCCGCGAGGAGAGGTGGTCGATTAGGCCTGATGGGGAGAAGTAAGTGCATTTACTCTTTTTTAACCTTTTGCCTTCACATTTCTTCAAATATCTAATGTGTTGGCTTTGTCATACTGCAGGGGTTGGAAACACACCAAGGATTTCCGCACGCCCAACACTGTCCTTGGTGTGATTTGTCGGCAAAGCTTCCTGGGGTTTTTCACGTTGCCAGGTGAGGGTCAGCTTCCAGAGCTAGGATTGAGCTGGGAGCACTACTTGGCTGCCTCGGCCCTGTCGGAGGAGATGGTCGACGGTGTCTTGTGCCACACGAGGGCCGACATGGTGATCAGAAAGTTTTGGGTAATTTCTCCTTTACACAATTAAAAATCAACAATAGCTATTTATTGTACTAATCAGTGTTGTCTCATTTGATTGCAGACCTTCTACAGGTGTGAGGGGGGATACGAGGAGGCCACGACAAAGGTTATCGATGCCGAGTGCAAGAGCCTACTACAGAACTTACGACACGAGGCTCGACCGCAGGCTGTTCGAGACTACTACGCCTCGCGTGCTATTAAGAAGGACAAGTCATTGTGACGCAGAAAGTTTTTGCAGAAGGAGCAGTACATGAAGGTAATTACCCATTCTTAAGGCCTTGTACTTAGTTTCCTTCATTTGATTTGTAGGCATAGCGCTCAAATTTCTCTCTACTAACTTAGGTGCCCCAAGATGGTGTGCGGATAAGATGGATTGTTGGGAGGCGTTAGTAGATGAGTGGTGCTTAGACGAATGGCTATCCTTCCACAACAATGCCAAGGACCGGTGTGCCAAATGTCTGGTGTGACACACCATCAAGGCAGTGCCAACTTATATCAGTTTGGGTAGAACTAGGTATGTGGTTTGCTTCATGATTCATGCAATTCATTCTTGATGCTAGCTTGAGCCCTTTACTAATACTTTGTTCCTCTCTTTTAGGTGCAACACAATAACACGGAGGTTCCAGAGATGTATGACCTCTATGCCATGGTCCATACTACTTCGTACAAGAAGGCCAAGGTATTCTCTGAGTCTGACCTCGATCATCCCGAGAACTTCACCAACATCTCCTTCCAGCACAAGCTCGTGAGGTACAGAGATGAGGGGAAGGCTAGGAAAGGGGAGGACTTCAACCCGAGCCAGCATCCTATTGATCCAGAGCTGGTGATGATAGCTGGTGGCAGGAGGCCCCATGGGTAGATAGCCATTGGAGATGGACTTATACATCATCCTCGCAATCTCCAGGAGATCAAGGCGCGCCAAACGAGGTCCTGTCCTGAGATAAGGCCTCGTCCACAGCTAGTCAAGCTCACCATCGAGGTTAGTTATACGGACTCAGATAGCTTTCCTTCATTACATTGTGTGTGCGAACAAAGATGATTACAATGCTAACTAAGAGTGGTGTTGCAGGCTGCTCTTCAGAAAGAGAGAGAGACAACCCAGGGGATTCTGGAGGATAGGGACCGGCAGGAGACGGAGAAGGAGATGGAGTTGAAGGAGAGGACAACTAGGTTGTTAGAGGAGGAGAGGGCACGGAATGACGTGGCTCACCGGGGCATGTACGAGCTCCTCGTGTCAAGTTTCTTCTGCAAGTTAGCCAATTCATGCACGTAATGTTTGTTTCATTACTAACTAATATGACTTAGCTGCCCCGACCCCTTCGCCGATGCCATTCATTGGTCCGGTGACCACGGCGAGTTTCATCTGAATGGTCATTAGTTACTAGTCTTAACATTTGAGTTTCATCATGCTAATGAGACATTGCGAATGATCTTTGGTGCAACGTAACTCCAGTCAAGCATTGCACGAACCTTCTCCATGTGTAACCGACACGAGGAACACTGGTGCTTCACCTCCGTGATGGCGGTAAGTTTTCTCTAGTGTTTTTCTTAAAAAATGCATAATGACCTACACTTAGCTTATTGAGCTCATTTATGACATAATTAGCTTACTTAGGTCAAAAATGGCATAATAACCTTGGTTAGCTCATAAATGTCATATATTTAGCTTATTTTCCTCCAAAATGACATAATAAGCTTACTTGGCTCGACCTATTTTACCTAAGTTAGCTCTAAAATGACCTATACTTAGCTTTGTTTCCTCCAAAATGACATAATAAGCTTACTTAGCTCCAAAATGACCTATTATACGTAATTTAGCTCTAAAATGACCTATACTTAGCTTTGTTTCCTCCAAAATGACATAATAATCTTACTTAGCTCCAAAATGATCTATTTTACCTAAGTTAGCTCTAAAATGACCTATACTTACTTTGTTTCCTCCAAAATGACAAAATAAGCTTACTTAGCTCCAAAATGACCTATTTTACCTAAGTTTGCTCTAAAATGACATATACTTAGCTTTGTTTCCTCCACAATGACATAATAAGCTTAGTTAACTAAAAAAATGGCATAATTACCAAGGTTAGCTCAATAATTACCTATAGTTAGCTTACTTATGTCAAAAATGGCATAATTAGCATACTTAGGTCAAAAATGGCATAATAACCTTGTAACCTCATAAATATCATATGCTTAGCTTATTTTCTTCCAAAATGAAACAATAAGCTTAGTTAGGTCAAAAATGGCATAATTACCTAGGTTAGCTCTGAAATGACACAAATAAGCAATAAGAAGAAGAAAAACAAGAGGAGAAAGAGAAAGAGAAGAAAACTCTTCTTCTTCTTCTAGATCTTATTCTTCTTCTTCTAACTTTCTTATTTCCCATTTTGTAGATTTGATTCACTTCACGAAAGCTTGCATTGATGGAGTGCTTGTGTTTACTTTTTGTTTTGATTTTGTATCGATGAACAATGTGAAACTTGCGACCTATGGATGAAACTATGTATGTATGGATGAAACTATTGTAATATGGTGAAACTTTAACTTTTGATTTGTTATGTTTGGTGGATGATCATATCCATATGGCCGGGATATAGTTTCTTATATGTTGGATATCATATATTTGATGTGAAACTTTCACACATTGTTTGCCCTATGAAATATATATATATATAATATTTTCCTGTGAAAATGCTTGGATATATAGAAAAATAGATTTAAAAGGGGCAATACAGGCACTTTGCCATCCGCCTCTGGCGCCAAAGGGAGCTTTGCCGTCTGCCACCAACGGCGAAGGTGACATGTGGTAGCAACCTGTGCAACCTGGGATCACTAGGTATGATCCATTTGGTCACTTTGTCATAGGCTGGCAGACAACAAGGTATGGCATTTTGTCGTTGGCTGGCAGATGACAAAGTATGCCAGTAGCCACCTGAGGCCAGCTGGCCCATTTGGAAACTTTGCTGTCTCTGGCAGACGACAAGGATCTTGCTCGTTGTCGTTAGCCACCTAATGGGGCTAACCTCAACGCTATGCCGTCCACTCACTGTACCGTCTGCAGGGCATATTGGGCAGACGACAAAGGTGTTTATCGTTCACTTTACTTATGCAGACGACAAACTAGCCCTATATCGTGGTTTTCTGTGCTGGAAATGGGCCCGTCTGATGGCAGACGACAAATGAGTTGGCCTTCCGTGAACGTATCCTTTGTCATCTACCATGGCATACTGTAGAGTACCTGATTCCTGTAGTGGAACTTGGTTTTGAATGTTATAGGTAGATAGCTTTAGAGAAATCCGGGTCGGTGTCTGAGTCGCCAGTTATAAACGGAATGTCTTGCATTTCACATGTGTAGCCCCCAATGGCCAGCTCATCAGTATGTGATGGCCGGGTCTTCAATTTGGTCTTTACAATCTATTAAAATAGCTGAATACTGTATTCCCCTAGTACCGGGTCGCATGCCTGCAGAACTTGGGACATTAGAAAAATTGATCTGAGTAGTGTAGCCCCCAAGTACCTCGTCATTTGCCCGCAGCGACTCAGGACTCATATATACTCCTTTGAAAAGTAAAATATCTTATGATGTAGCCCCAAGTGCCGGGTCTTATGCCTACAATGACTTGGGACTATGTAAGAATAATATAACCCATCATAATGCACTTCAGAAGTTATCTTGAACTGATATTAATCTGATTTGAATGAATCCTTGACCGCGGTTGTAATGCAACTCGGTATTTTATTGTTTGTAAAAATATCCTGGAATAATGCCTTTGTCCTTGAAATGAAATCCTCGCTCGTGGTTGCGGTGCAACCCGGAAAATATATGTTTGAGAAATCCATAAGTGTTGTAGTTTACTACAGATTACAAGTTGAAAAAAAATCCAATAGCCGGTCAATTAAATGACCCGACATTATATGTGATAAGCTGGCTCAACAATATGTAATATACCAAATGAACAATACAGACCGACTCTTCGAGAGTAGTCATTTCTTTTGAGATGGCTTGGAAAACCCCAATCATTTAATACTGGTTATGAGAAACCATGATGAAGATCCGGCCATTTTGGCTATCAAATATTTATTTGTTCTTGTAGAAATTACGATGTAACCCGGTTTGAACACCGGCTTTCTGCAACATAAAATGTTTAGATATGTATGTATGATGGATTTGTGCAATGATGCAATGCAGGATGATGTATGTATATGACAACAGGGTATTAAAAATGCCGGATTTCGAGGCTCGATATAAAGATCGGCTTTTGAGGCTCGAGTCTTACTTCAATGAAGCGGGTGTGATAACCCATGGTTTAACCTCGCTCTTTGTATATTGTCTCTCACGTGACTAAAGCCGGTGTTTTAACATAGATAAGTTGAGGATCTAGATGGACTGACTTGTCAAGAGTACATGGGGTCACCTGGTTAGAGTCGCATCGAGCAAACCAGCAGGTTTAACCATTTTTATTAGCTTATAGCCTATTCAAGAGGGATATTAAAGGTTGACTCGTTGGGTTGGAAGCCCCCTAGTGATTTATGATCATGGGAAAGCTCAACATAGGATATACAGAATATAATGATACTACTGCAAAACATCTAGGGTCCAGATAAGCCGGATTTATTCCATTGATCATAATATGATAATATGATGATCGAATAAAGCAGGATACCTATGTTTGAACAGCAAATCATGGTAGCTAGTCCTCTTTGGCAACCTCTAATTTTTCGCCCATAAGGCAAGGCACCCATGTTTGAACTACGCATGGTGGCAGCTAGTCCTCTTGGGCGACTTTTAATTTTTTGCCAATAAGGCAGAGGACCCAAGTTTGAACTGTGCATCGTGGTAGCTAGTCCTCTAGGGTGACTTTTAATTTTTCGCCAATAAGGCAGCAGCCCCCGGGACCGGGTTATCTTCCTTGCAATGAACCGGGGTTCTTGTATTTGTTGAGAAAGATCAAATCCGTCGAGCCATGTCAGTGTAGCCCCCGAGTCTTAAGTCAACTTGAGGAGGCGGCTTAAGTGTCTTCATACTTGGTTGTGGCATAAGCTGGCATAAGGTTGATGGTTGAATGATGGAATTTACTGAAATTGGAGTCGATCTCGTGAGTAAATGGCTTCGTGATGCTCATCGTATATCTTTGGAAAATCTCGTGGCCAAATTGAGTTCATTTGCCTGTTGACCCATGCTTTGTTATTCTCATGTAGTCCGGCTCTCCTGTCTCCTCCATGCGCATTTTCCTTTTGTTTGCCGCTGACTTTTGAATTGCCGGCTCAATAATGGCCGGCTCAAATTGTAGCTTCTCTAGGGATGTCTCCTTCATGGCAAGCTCTCCTATTTCTTTTGAAATGTTTAAGTACATCACATCACTAGGATAACAGGCCAACGCGTTTATCCATCTAGTAGCCTGGTGCGAGTGGAGACTGGCACATGTTTCAGCAATGTTGCGTAACACATGATTCCGAATGTCATGTTTTCTTTGCTCCTATGTTGTTGGAGAAGATGGGCCGTTTGGGCAGCTTGTGTGCATCCGTAGGACACCTCGAGTGAGCAGACGCGACACCAGCATGTTGATGTAGACCGGACGGAGGGGGCAGCCGTGGCCCTAGTGTGTTGATGTAGACGTGGAAGTCAGCCACGACGTTCGAAACTGTGGGGACACTGACTCATAAGTCGTGATCACCGAATGTACGTGCATAGTGATCCCGGAGATCAATGCTCACTCAACACACAGAAACTGAATAACAAGAGTCTTACATCCATTACATACCGGTTTACTCAAATATGGCCTTTATGGCCAAGTCTTCATATGATTGCAGCGGAAATCTTCAACCATAGCGTGAACCCATGCCATCTGCCTTAACCCTACAAGCATTCTGACTGGGAAGCGCCTAGCTTGCATGTCCGTCACCAAGGTAATCTTCATCATAACCTGATCTTTCATGCGTGGCCAATAAAATAACCAGTGGCAAGCCGATGAGTACTTTGAATGTACTCGCAAGCAACCCATGTTTGGAACAAGGCAATAAGAACGCATGAAATAGCACTAATTAGATATTTTGCGGAAAGCTAATTTTTGAATGAAATGTCATGATCAAGCAACTATGTGTAAGAATGCATCAACAGTTGGCAGATATCCATATGAACAAGTTACAGATATCATCGTAAAATGGGGGGGGTGAACATATCATGTTCACTCATGTCATCAAGTCATCTGAGTTATCTCAAGTGTCATCTCTGTGTCATCCACATGCACACACACGTCAAGTTTAGAAACCATGGACGTAGCACAAAAGTGGTCATCCAACTATCCTTGATCGTGGACATGGCTACTCGAATAGTTTTACACTCTATAGAGGTTGCACACTTTACCTACAAGACTCAGGGAACTTTCGTGCCATCCACACCTCGCGGTATATCACATACCTGAGGTAAGCACCCGAGCAATGCCTTTCCCATGGTGATACTAAACAAAGAGTCCACTCGTTGGTGCCATCCCTCATGGTATACATCACACGTATCACCCATGAGGGCACGCAACGGTGTGTGCCCGGTGTCTGTAAGACAACGCATGGCCTTCCACTTCCGGGACAACCCCATCTCGAGAGTGACCACTTCACTCTCGCCACTGGTAATGTGGGCTCCCTACTAGCACCAACAATAGTAATCAACAAAGCCCCTTCCCACATAGGGGTAGAGTGGTTGTGCATGTAAGGTTGGAGTAATGGTCGCAACTTACACCAATCCATTTTTGAGACCACACACACTCACTTGCTCCGGTACACCACTTATTTCTCAAGTGGTTACCTAACTCAACATCATTTCCCTCGGTCAATAGTGACACCCGACGTGGTTTTCGAAAAGTCTTTGAAAACACTATATGTCCATCACCATGCATATTCCCATCCCACTTGCATAGCATCTACTAGCAACGTAACTACTCCCATCCGCACAACCCTCATAAGGAGGTAGGGTCATGCACGATGCAAGTATCAACAAGAAAGTGTTGGAGGTATCCACCAAAGTGGACACCACAACATCATGATCAATACAACCATATAAAGTGCTATATGCCATGCAATAAAAACGGTTCATAGTCATGGTCAAAGGGCTACTTGCCTGGCTTAGCAATGCCTTCAAGGTCTTCACATGCTTCTCGTCCACTCCGAGCACTACGTTTATCTTGTCAACTACCGTCAGTAAACAACCACAATAAGCAACACAACAAGCAAAAAAATAAAAGTGCTCTATAAATAGGAGTTCTATTTTTCTTGGACATCTCTGGCCATAAGAAAAATAACAACGGAGGTTTCATTGGATGTGGATCAAGGTGGAGTCTTGAATTGGTGGAAATGAAGGAACTGATGATCCTACAAGATGTCCATAGAAAATATTTTGTAAAAAGGAGTGGATGGACCCAACAAATAGGGCATGATTTTAGAAACATGAGGGAAGTGGTTTCACTGGATTTGGAGTTGGCATGATTTTCCTATGGATTTCCAAAGTGGGTCAGGTCAGATATGAATAAATGGCTCAATAATTGACATAGCAAAATAAGTATAAGGAAAAATGCTCACCACTTAGTCAATTAATTTAGATACACCTAGGAACTTGAATCACCCCATTTGGAGTTAATAATAATTCCCTAGGAATTTGCAAAGTGGGGTTCTATATGGTTCAAATTCAAATTTGAATTTGAACTATCAGAAAAGATTTATGGAAAAATGTGCAATGTACAAATTTGGATAGGAAATGATTTTAGGAATCTGTAGGAATTTGAATCAGCTAAATTGGAGGTCATACGAATTTTCTATGAATTGATTAGTTCTGAATAAATAATAAAAAAGAAAAGGATTATACCGAAAAGGGGCTATATTGCGCACGACGGTCAGGTAGCGAACGGGCCAGCCCAGCAGCACCGCCGCGCTCGCACAGCGGCCACTCCGAAGGCGCATTACCCGGAAGCCGTTTTCTTCGCGGGGAAACGCATGCACGAAGAAGGCGCGGTGACTTAAACCGGGGGGGGCGGGCCTTAGCCACTGACCGGCGGGCCCCGCTAGCAAGGTCTCCCTCCACCTTCCGCCAGCATAGAGGAGGGGCAGAGGAGCCCGACCAAGCACGCACCGGCGGCTGCCCGGTGGCCCCGGCCACCTCCGACGGCGCTCCAGCCACCGGTGGGCTTGGGGAGACCTGCCACACCCGCCTGGGTGGTCTTCATGCCCCATGGGAGACCGGGCCCAGGCAATGCATCGCCCCGGCGGTGGAGGCCGATGGTGATGACGGACACAACGCCATAGCCATGAGGACGGAGGAGGGGGGTCACGGGGAGGATCATGGAGGTACAGGGAGTCCCAGCGAGTCTCGGAGGAGAGGAGGGCGGTCGGGCTTCGCCAATTTAGCCGGAGGCCAAAGCGAGCACCGCCGGTCGTGGGGGAAGGGAGAGGGTGCTAGAGGTTCGCGGGACATGCCCGAAGGGTGTCTAGGAGGGGGATAAGTGCGCTAGGACCTCCAGGGAGCTTTGGCGAAGTGGGATGTAGGAGGGTGACAGAGGGGGACTCGAGTGGCCGCCGGGAGAGCTTCGGGCATGGAGAGCACGCGTGCCAGAGCGGCTTGGAGCCATCCTAGCATTGGGGAGGGGCTTGGGGAGGCCGAGGGAATATGCCCTGTGCGCATGGGCATCCTTCTGCTCCCGAACACGAGCTACCTGACGGCGACAAGTGCCAGAGCGCTGGTTTTGCATGTCGGATGCGTGGTCACCATGCCAACTCCTGTCTAGGGAGACATTTTGGTTGGCAAAAGGTGTCTGGGGTGTGGGGCACACATGTAGGAGAGCACTGGTAGGGTTTCATTGCTTATTAATCTAGGTGGGGTGGTTTTCCACTAAGGTCTAGTTTGCAGCAGCAAACTTGGGGGCTAGCTCAGGGGATTTTATTGAAAGGATTATGGGGTAAGAAGTTGTCTGGGTTTTTTAGGTATGGAAGGAGTACTAACACCCCAAGTTTAAACTTAGGGAGACAAGTATAACAGGTACCTGTAGTATAAAGCCACATTTGTTGCCATAATGTAGGTTTACATGAACTGCTCACATTTTCCACATGAGCATGCCACCTTTGGGTGTGGGAAGATGCATTAGCATACTATAGGTGCCATGGAAAAACTTGGGGCATTCTTATGAACAAAATAAGGGAACAAAGGCCTTACCATGGTAAAAAGAGAGGGAAAATGATAGAGTTACCCCACAATAATTTATCAGAGTACATGGCAAGGTTACTAGAGGTAAAATGGGGTTAGAATATACCGTGGTAAAAAGTTGGAGGCAAGGGGAATCTGTTTGGGTCAAGTATGCTTGTCCACTAGTTTATGGCTGAAGTTGTCTGTGCTGTGATTGGGCTAGGGAGGGGAATCCTATAACCTTGATATTTACCAGGGGTAAATGGTAAGTCCATTTGATCCTGATCACAAGTTTGGAGATGATTTTCTGAAAGTTTGCAATGTAAACATGGTAAACCCTAGGATTCAACAGAATCAGATTTCTGTAGATCCAGTTGGGTTAAACTAATATCCTTGATTCACAACTTGGTGTAACATCATTATTTGGGGATTAGAACATGTCCACAAAGTTTGGGATCAATAAGAGAAACTTCACAATGTAAAGTTGATCAAATTTGGCTCTAGACAGGAATGGTTTTAGGATATTTTGGTGAACCAAAACAATTGGGATTGAGATGAAACTTGGCAAGAGGATCACATATATAATGTGTGACACTCTATAATTTTCCTGGATTTATTTGAGAATATTTCTTATAGAAATATCTCAAATCCTTGACATAGGCAGGAATGGTTTTGAAGGGTTTTGTCCAGTATTTTGAACATGACCATGTGTTGAAACTCTTATATATGGACAATATATGTCCACTGAGTTTTCCTAAATTTTCTCAAATATTTTTAAAGTATTTAAACAATTTTTCCCTATAAAAGACCATTTTTGGCCTTAAGAAAAGCCTTTAAATAAAATAGTAAAATAATCTTTAAAACAATATTTGGTGTTTTGGGGAAATTATATATATAGTAGGTTCCAAATAAAGCATTTGGGGAAAAAGGATCCACCCAATTTGGGGACTTGTAGTGCAAATCTCAAGTCAGGGGGTTTTGAAACCTAATTTAAATAAATGCTTTTTGGCCAAAATAATATTGTGTAAAAATGTATTTAAGTCCTATTCACATGGTATGATCATTGGACAAGAGTGGGGATCAAGGAAAAGAGTTCTTGAGGGTATGCGGATGTTTTATGAATAATAGAGCACTAGCAAGCAATCACACAAGCAAGCAAATAACACACAAGTCAAGCATTCAAATGCACACAAAAAAGCTTTAATTGGCCCTAATTTTTGAGTCATGTTAACTTAGTAATGAGGCAAAACACAGGGTGTGATAGACCTACCCCCCTTACAAGAATCTCGTCCCCGAGATTCCTAGGCTAGGCGTGGGAAAGATGCGGAAATCCAAAGGTGAGATAGTCTTCACACTCCACGTTGCTTCTGCTCTGGCGTGGTTGTCCTTCCGGATCTTGAAGTGCCTGATGACATGTCTTCGAGTGCATCGTTCACTTTGTCTAAGGGTGAATAGGGTTCACTCCGTGGCAAGGTCTACGCTGAGTCTCGTCCCTAAGACTGAGACTAGAGACTTGGTGTGAAAGCGGGTTCTACCATCTGGGAAGGTTTTAGTGGGGTTCTAGATAAGCTTGACTATTCAGAGTATGGATCAACCATCTAATCCCCAAGGTCTGATGCTTGGCAAGAGGGGTGAACTACCTTTGACATGGGGTTTACCATGATCGAGTCCGGTTCATGTCCCTGCTTGAACCAAAAAGGGGCTAGCAATGAGGTCATGACAGTCATTCTACTCCGTTCTAGGCATCTGACGGGAGAGCACGGACATCATGCTCAACATACACCATCAAGGTGGTGGAGTAAGGGGTGTTATCAGCTCCTTGGTTCCTTCTTAGTCAAGAACTGATGGATGACCAGTCATAACAAGGGGTTCTTCAACCCTCTTGCTATGCAAGGGCTTCATCATGCTTGGACATCGTGTAACGCCCCGGACACACCCGCCGGTAGTCATTACTCCTCGCGGGATCTAGACTGGCCTCACAGATCAATACTAGTCTTTTCTGCGCACTTTTTCCTCACTCATGCGCACCCGAGACCAACTTCCCGGTCAGTCACCCATCGTAGAACTACTCCAAGCCAAGCACGCTTAACCTAGGAGTTCTGTTCAAATGGGCTCCCGGAAAAGAAGGAATTGCTTATTGATATGAGTAGTCTATCATCCCTAATAAGCTAGGCTATCACATACACCACCACTCAGAGGAACCGACGTCCTCCTCGGGTCACAGGAACGTTCCCTCTTGGCACAAAGGTCTGTACTTCCAGTCCGATACATGTGTCATTCATGTGCCACGACGGGTCACAAACTTCATGAACAAGATGACCGTGCACCTGTCGGCAAACATCCGTGTAACCACGAGGGTCGGCTCTGATACCAACTTGTAACGCCCCAGACACACCCGCTGATAGTCGTTACTCCTGACAGGATCTAGACTGGCCTCACAGATCAATACTAGTCTTTTCTGCGGACTTTGCCCTCACTCATGCGCACCCGGAACCAACTTCCCGGTCGGTCACCCATTCTAGAACTACTCCAAGCCAAGCACGCTTAACCTGGGAGTTATGTTCAAATAGGCTCTTGGAAAAGAAGGAATTCCTTATTGATATGAGTAGTCTATCATCCCTAATAAGCCAGGCTATCACACATCGGTACTTCTTGATATAGTCTAGTTGATGTAGCCAGCAGAGGAGTGGAGGTTGACTTCTTTTGATTCTTCTTCGTCGTTGTCGTGGCTTCGCAATCATAGAGGCTCTTCATCTTTCTCGGGCAAGAAAGTCTTCTTCTGTAGGGAGGGTGCTTCGTGGAGTCCAACTCTTTTAAGGCGGGACCTTATACTCGAGAGGCATGGTAATGGGTGTTCCTGGGGCTTGTCCGAATATACCTAAGGTGTTCCTTCCTTGCACTGGATAAATAAGTATGTCATCCATGAGGATAACAACATATTCCTCCAAATACCACATAAACACATTGCTCAAGGGATGTGCGGGAGAGGCGGTCGTTTCTTCCGGGTGGTCACATGTCCATGGGTTTGTGGTCCAATCTAATACAGGTCCTTGTGGCCACCTTCGATATGAACATGTGTGGGAGGTCGGGGTGGAGTATCAGCCATAGTCAAATGACGTAGAGCCAATACCTCTGGTCATAATCCGACCATATTATGGTTCGATAAAGCTTTGGGGTTTCAAGGAGCTTAGAATGTGAGTGAACGTCTAACATCTTATCCTGAGAACAACTATTTGATGCCAATAGTACTGCCTATTACTCCAAACAAAATCACCTTATATCATCCAAGGTATCATCTCATATAAGTCAAGTCCAATATTACATATGCTACTCATATCCCCAAGGTTTTGAGAGAAGGACTATACCAAAAATCTCATATGTAGACTATAGCTAACTCGCATATATCCCTATATAAAAATCCTTGGGATAATTTTCATGCTGCTAAGACTGGTCATGACACTACCAATCCAAGTGTCCTACTGACCCTACTGACCTATCCAAGGTCCAAGGTATTGCATTACTATGCTAAGGAAACAGGTAATAAGCCAATCCAAGATCTTGCTTCCTTCCTATGAATCCAATTAACCGATCCTCAAATATCATCCACTATTACATGATCCATTACTGCTACAAATCCAGCATCGATGGTGTCCAACAGAATCTCCTCGAGTTCATTCAATCCACATATCATTGCAATGACTATTATCATGAACTTCCAACCTCATGGCCTACTACACTCCAAGGTCGATCTTATATAGATACCTAAATTATCCCTAACATCATCCAACTCCTTCTATTATCATCCAACGAGAAACATGGTATCATGATCAAGATTATTGGACTAAATCCAAGTTACTCCGAACCATGTGGTTTAATTGATCTCGAGCACCTATTGGAATCACCTATTTAAATCCAAGGTTTACATCTAGTAAGAATTCCCTACTAGTTAATCCAGTCACTAACATGTCACCATCAATCCACTATCTACATTACTTGCCAAAGTCAAGTAATTGATCCACCAAGATTTTCAGCATGTGGTCATAATTGTCCTACTAATCCAATTTGCTCCAGGGACAAGTAAGTTATTCTACTCTATCAATCTTGATCCACCAAGTTCGTCTACCAACATTACGCCTCGTAATCCACTAAAGGGTCTCAACTGCTTCCTCAAGACATCTATTATGGATAAATCAAATCATTATCCACAAATTTTATACCCTTAGAATGATCACTCCTATGGCATCAAGGTTCTAGTGCTCGCGTAGGAATGAAGCATGTTTGTTCACTATGATCACTAGCTCTATAATGAACCCAGTGCTAGGTAGGAGTTATAGAAACTCAATAAGTGCTCTGGCAAATCCGTGTATTAAACACGTGATCAGAGGATTTTGCTAGGGGAGCTTGTCAGGTCTAATTTGGGCAAGGGAAGGGTTTCCAATCTTGAGGGAAAATTATAAGTCTATGGGGTTGTGTCTAGTTGGGTACGTTGTAGTCGAAGTCTTCGATGTCGGTTGCTTGTCGAGGTGCATCCTTGGTGCATCTTGTCTTGCTGGTATTCAGTTGACAAGATTGGGGAGAGAAATTAGCATCGAGAGGAGTGCCTAAGGGGCTGGTATAGTGCAAGTGCAATCAAGCAAGTGCCGAAAAGGTCAAACACAAACATCAAGGTAAGGTAGGTGATATAGTCGTGCACTTGTTGCCTAGGGCAAAAGTGTGACTTACACCAAGGCACAAACTGGAAAAACAAGCTACACACATCATGGTTCCATTCGAACCAGCATACGGACTCGACTTCGCATAGGGGATACACGACTTATCCTACCCTAGGGGTTCTGAGACTCAATAGTCGTGATTGCTTCTTGTCTTGGAGAGGAGTCCTCTTAGTCTTCTGGGTCTTCTTCATGTTTTGCTATGTCTCCGGTTGTTGTTCATCGAAACGATCCTAGTTGCGCCTGAAGAGTCCTGGACGACTTCGGGTCTGGTGAGTTGACAACGAAGGTGTTTCTTCACAGATGTTGAAGGAAGGGTCTTCTGGTGTCTTCACAATCGTGACAATGCATCCGAGTCTTCTGATACGTTGAGGGTTCCAGGGAGGAAATCCTTTATGCGATGTCATTGATAAGGCATGGTAGAGTTGTATCCTGTCGATCTCGTTGACGATATCGTCGGCACCAAGAGCAGGGAATGATGAGGACCGTTTTCCTGCTCACTATAGTGAGGCGGACCAAATGGCAAGGTTCTCATCCACGGGTGGTTACCGATATAACAATGAAAATGACAGGGTTGCTCTATTAGCGATGCATATCATGACATTGCATGTCTTGTGCCATGGTCATCGAAGGCCAGGGTGGCATCATCCTGGGGCTGTGTCGAGGGTGTCACTATCATCGAAGTCTTGACATCATCATCCTTCGAGAAGGTATCTTCTGTTGGTAGCTCCTTGTCTAGTGTCGCCAACTTGGGTCCAAGATATGTCGACAATCGCTTGGTAAGGTCGCTTCCTTCCAAGTTACCCACGAGGATTACAAGGAATCCCGTGGTCAGGGGCACAAGGGTAGTAGCAACCATTTGACAAGTTTTTGAAAAGCAGACGATGAGAGCTAAGAGAAAAGTGGTGGAAGTGCTAAGGCAAAAACCTTTGCTTCCCTTGGAATTTTAGGAGAGGTGAGAAATATAGACGCTTTGTTGGTGATTTTGAAGGGTCTGGAAAAATGGTTTTGTCCTAACTAACGTCCAGGCTAACTAAGGGCTTCCTACAACCAGGATGGTTCTGATACCTACTCTGTGGGGACCCCGACTCATAAGTCGTGATCACCTAATGTACATGCACAATGATCCCAGAGATCAATGCTCACTTAACACACAGAAACTGAATAACAAGAGTCTTACATCCATTACATACCGGTTTACTCAAATATGGCCTTTATGGCCAAGTCTTCATATGATTGCAACGGAAATCTTCAACGATAGCGTGAACCCATGCCATCTGCCTTAACCCTACAGACATTCCGACTGGGAAGCGTCCTAGCTCGCACATCCGCCACCAAGGTAATATTCATCATAACCTGATCTTTCATGCCTAGCCAATAAAATAACCAGTGGCAAGCTAATGAGTACTTTGAATGTACTCACAACCAACCCATGTTTGGAACAAGGCAATAACAATGCATGATATAGCACTAATAGGTAAGTTTTGCAGAAAGCTAGTATTGAGTGCAATGACATGATCAAGTAACTTAAGAAAGCATGCATCAACCATGTACAGGTGTTCATAAGAACACGTCACAGTCATCATAATAAGCATGGGGTTGGACGTCTCATGTTCAACCATCACACCAAGTCCTCAGACTTGTCTCATGTTCCGTTTGAACATCTCATGTTTAGTCATCATGCCAACTCATCCAACTCGACTCAAATATCATCCTTGTCACCACACACACACCAACTTTGCGAAAACATCTGGACGTGGCTTAAGCAGCACCACCCAACTGTCCTTGACTGTGGACATAGCTATTCGAATAGTTTTACGCTCTGCAGAGGTTGCACACTTTACCCACAAGACTCGGGGAACTTCCGTGTCATCCACGACTTGCGATATGTAACACACCCGAGGTAAGCACCCGAACAATGCCTTTCCCCTAGCGATAATAAACAAAGAGTCCACTCGATTGGTACCCAGCCCTCATGATGTACATCCCATGAGCCTCGCTCCAGATCGTACCATCCATGAGGGGACCAACGACATGCCCGGTGCCTATGAAGATAGCGCATGATCGTCCATACCGGCATGACCCCGTATCGAGAGTGACCATGCCACTCCCACCACTAGTAATGCGGGCTCCTTGCCAGTACCCACCAAGGTAATCAACAGAGCCCCGTCCCATAAGGGGTATCATGGTTGCGCATGTAAGGTTGGGACGGTCGACAAATCTTAAACCCTTCATTTTCAAAAACACACACTCACTTATTCCAGTACACCACTTCTTTCTCAAGTGGTCATCCAACTCATCATCATCTCCCTCGGGCATTAGTGGCACTCGACGGGGTTTTCGAAAAGTCTTTGAAATCATTTCTTCCTTTCCATCACTATGCATAAATCCCAAGCCACTTGTGTAGCATCTATTAGCATCTTATCTACACCCACCCGCATAACCCTCATAAGATGGTAGGGTCATGCACAAAAAAAGTGTTAACGGTAAAAGTATCGCAAGCAACCCATCGGAGGGGTCACTACTCCACATGATCAAGTATAAAAAAAGTAAAGTTCATGCAATGAAAATGGTTTCTTAACATGGTCAAAGGGCTGCTTGCCTGGCTTTGCAAAGTCTTCGAGGTCTTCACACGCTTCTTGTCCACTCCAAGCACTCCGTCTACCTCGTCAACTATCGTCGGAAACAACCGTAATGAGCAACACATCAAGCAGACAATAAAAGTGCTCTATAAATAGGGGTTTTATTTTTCTTCGACACCTATGGTCACAAGAAAATAGCCAAGGAGGTTTCATTGGATGTGGATCAAGGGGAAGTCTTGAATGGTGGGAATGATAGAAATGATGATCCTTTAAGATGTCAACAGAAAAAAATATTTTTGTAAAAAGGAGTGGATGGACCCAACAAATAGGGCATGATTCTGGAAACATGTGGAAAGTGGTTTTATTGGATTTGGAGTTGGGATGATTTCCTTATGATTTTCCTAAGAGGAAATAAATGGGAAAAGGGAGCATTTGTTATTTCAAGCAAGATAGGGGCATGGGAAAAATGTTAACCTTGCCTAGATAAGTAGGGAATGATATTTAGAACATATGGGATTTTGAATCACTCCATTTGGAGCTATGATGAATGCCCTAAAGATTTTACAATGTGGCCTCTAATAGTTCAAATTTAAATTTAAATTTGAACAGCACAAAACTTTGTGGTAGAAAAATATGGAAGTGGCACCAGTAAATAAGTGGCATTTTTAGAGGGATGCAGAAATTTGAATCATCAAATTTGGAGCGAAAATGAATTTAATATGGATTTTACAAATTCTGGAAAAACAGAAATTGGAAAAAGGGGGGTATACCTAGTGCGCTATATAGCGCACACGATACAGGATTGATATTGGGCCGGCCTAGTGGCTAGGCCTTGCCAGCAGGGTGCCACGCTGAAGGCGTATTCAAGGGAATACGCCTTCCCCGCGGAGAGGCGCAGATAGCGGAGGCCGCCTCCACTTGTGCGTGGGCCTGGCCGTTGGCTCGCTAATGGGTGGGCCCCGCCTGTCGGGTTCTTCCCCCTCCTTCCGCCTAGGCAGGGGAGAACAGAGCTGGCGGCTCAGGCCGCCTCCGGTGAGGCTTCGGCCGCTGGCGCACTCAGGAGAAGGAGTCGCACCACTCCCGGGTTCCTTCCCTCCGTCAAGAAGTGACAGTCGTGCGCGGCCACTCCCGCAGCGGATCCCGGCGACGACGGCCATGGAGCTCGGTGCTCCGGCCACCGGAGGACAAAACGATGAGCGAGGGAGGGTGGTGGTGGTGCTAGAGGTGGCCTGGTGAGGTTCAAGGGGAAGGAGAGGCACGGTGGAGCCCGAACGCGAGCGGCTGCCGTGGCGGGCATGGTGGCCATGGGAGGAGGAGAAGGCCACGGGAGCACGGGGAGCTCGGTATGGGGAGGTCCAAGGGGGCGAAGGAGAGCCAAGAGGGGAAAGAGGGGGCTCAGGAGCAGGTAGAAATAGGGGGGCGACGAGGGGGAGCTCGGGAGCGCCTTGGATACCCTCGTGCACGGCGAGCATGCACGTCAGAGCCTCCTTGGATCTTTGCTAGCGTCGGCGAGAGGCATGGAAGGTTGAGGGGAGGTTATTGGCGCGAGGAGATGCCCTGCTGAAGCTTGCTGCGAGCTACAGGACAACGATAAGCGGCAGAGCACCGATTTTGCATGCAGACAGCATGGTCACCACGCCAAGGCATGTCTAGGATGCTCTTTTGGTCGGCTAGCCATGTCTAGAGTGAGGCACTCCTGCAGTAGGGCACTGGTAAATTCTCAGGATAAATGGGGCTGGTTACATGGGCTTCCACAGGGGGTAAGTTTGAAGAAGCAAACTTGGGCCTGATCTAGAGGGTTTTTACTCTAGGGCACTATTGATAAAATTTTGTCTAGTAGCCCTAGGTATGGGAGGACTATACACCCACCAATTTTCAGATCATGGAGATGAGAGGGCAAGGTACTTGTAGTACAAAGCTACACTTACTGCCATAATGTAGGTTTAGATGAACTGCTCATATTTTTCGCACGAGCCTGCCATATTTGGGTTTGGTTTGATGCATAGGTATGCAAGTGAGGTTGTGGAAAAATTTAGGGTCATTAGCATGATTAGAAGGGAAGGAGAGGTGTTGTCATGGTAAAAAGAGAGGGAATAAGAGAGAGTTACCCCCCAAATAATTGACCAGAGGCCATGGCAAAGTTACTGGAGGTAGAAGAGGGTTATAATATGTTGTGGTAAAAAGTTGGCGGCAAGGGGAATCTTTTTGGGCCCACTTTGCTTGTCCACAAGTTTATGGACGAAGGTGTTTGTGCTGTGATTGGGCTAGGCAGGGGAATCCTATGACCTTGAGATTTACCAGGGGTAAATGGTAAGTCCATTTGGTCCCGATCTCAAGTTTTGAGATGATTTGATGAAAGTTTGCAATGTAGACTTGGTAAACCCTAGGATTCAACAGAAACAACTTTCTGTAGATCCACTTGGGTCAAATTAATCTTCCTAATTCACCACTTGGTGTAACATCATCATTTGGGGATTAGAACATTTCCACAAAATTTGGGATCAATAAGACAAACTTCACAATGTGAAGTTGATCAAATTTGGCTCTGGACAGGAATGGTTTTAGGATATTTTGGTGAATCAAAACAATTGGGATTGATATGAAACTTGGCAAGACGACCACATATATCACATGTGACATGCTAGAATTTTCCTGGATTTATTTGAGAATATTTCTTATAGAAATATTTCAAATGCTTGAAATAGGCAGAAATGGTTTTGAGGGGTTTTGTCCAATACTTTGAACATGAACATGCCTTGAAATTCTTATATATGGACAATACATGTCCAATTAGCTTTCCTAAATTTTCCCAAATATTTTTAAAGAATTTAAATAATTTTTCCCTATAAAAGACCATTTCTCGCCTTAAGAAAAAGCTTTTAAATAAAATATGAAAATAATCTTTTGAAATAATATTTTGTGGTTTTGGGAATTTATATATATATAGTAGGTTCCAAATAAAGCATTTGGCAAAAAAGTATCCACCCAATTTGGGGACTTGTAGTGCAAATCTCAAATCAGGGGGTTTTGCAAACCTAATTTGAATAAAACCTTTTTGGCCAAAATAATATTTTGTAAAAATATAATTAAGTCCTATTCACATGGCATGATCATTGGACAAGAGTGGGGATCAAGGAAAAGAGTTTTGAGCTTAGGAGGGATTTTATGAATATAGAGCACTAGCAAGCAATCAGACAATCAGCAATCAAGTCAAGCATAACAAGCACACAAAAGTTTTAATTGGCCCTGATTTCTGAGTCATGATAACTTAGTCATGAGGCAAATCACAGGGTGTGATAGTGACAGAGGGGGAGTCGAGTGGCCGTCGGGTGAGCTTCGGGCGTGGAGAGCACGCGTGCCAGAGCGGCTTGCAGCCATCCCAGCATCGAGGACGGGCATGGGGAGGCCGAGGGAATATGCCTGATGGCGAACACGAGTTACTGGAGGTAAAATGGGGTTAGAATATACCGTGGTAAAAAGTTGGAGGCAAGGGGAATCTGTTTGGGTCAACTATGCTTGTCCACTAGTTTATGGTTGAAGGTTTTTGTGCTGTGATTGGTCTACGTTGGTGAATCCTACGAGCTTGATATTTACCAGGGGTAAATGGTAAGTCCATTTGGTCCTGATCACAAGTTTGGAGATGATTCTCTGAAAGTTTGCAATGTAACCATGGTAAACCCTAGGATTCAACATAATCAGGTTTGTGTAGATTCAGTTGGGTTAAACTAATATCCTTGATTCACAACTTGGTGTAACATCATTATTTGGGGATTAGAACATGTCCACAAAGTTTGGGATCAATAAGAGAAACTTCACAATGTAAAGTTGATCAAATTCGGCTCTGGACAGGAATGGTTTTAGGATATTTTGGTGAACAAAAACAATTGGGATTGAGATGAAACTTGGCAAGAGGATCACATATATCATGTGTGACACTCTAGAAGTTTCCTGGATTTATTTGAGAAAATTTCTTATAGAAATATCTCAAATCCTTGGAATTGGCAGAAATGGGTTGAAGGGTTTTGTCCAGTTTTTTGAACATGACCATGTGTTGAAACTCTTATATATAGACAATATATGTCCACTGAGTTTTCCTAATTTTTCTCAAATATTTTTAAAGTATTTAAATAATTTTTCCCTATAAAAGACCATTTCCGGCCTTAAGAAAAAGCCTTTAAATAAAATAGTAATATAATCTTTAAAAAAAGTATTTGGTGTTTTTGGGAAGTTATATATATACTAAGGATCCACCCAATTTGGGAATTTGTAGTGCAAATCTCAAATCAGTGGGGTTTGAAAACCTAATTTTAATAAATGCTTTTTGGCCATAATAATATTTTGTAAAAATGTATTTAAGTCCTATTCACATGGTATGACCATTGGACAAGAGTGAGGATCAAGGAAAAGAGTTCTTGAGGGTAGGAAGATGTTTTATGAATTATAGAGCAGTAGCAAGCAATCAGACAAGCAAGCAAATAACACAGAAGTCAAGCATTCAAATGCACACAAAACATTTTAATTGACCCTAATTTTTGAGTCATGTTAACTTAGTCATGAGGCAAAACAGTGGATGTGATAGAAACCGACTTGATAGCACGGATGTGAGAGTTGGTCGCGGCATTTGTAAGCTGGCATTAACCCTTGAATCGGCTGCGGTGTTGAAAACCTGCGTGGATGGCAAGTCGGCCGTGTTATTGTAAGCCGAGGCGGTTGGCGAGTCGTCTGTGGCGTTGTAGGACGGCACGAATGGCGAGTCGGCCATGGCGTGTTGATGTAGCCTGGACCAATGGGGCGGCTTCTGTGTGTCCGTTGGCGGTGAAGTGTGGACGGACGCTGGCACATGGTGATATTGGCACGAGCTCGCGCAATATAACGCCCCTTCTGCAATGAACAATTGCCCTCCATAAAAGTTATTGCGGAAGAGTAACTGTTCTCGAATGAACAAATAAAAAAATAGATAGGGCGAATAACACCTGATACTTGTGTCGGATCAACACAGACGTATGCTGAGATGATTGCGGACATATAGTTTGACTAGCATATACACTTGTTCCTTCTTACCTCTTCGCTCCAAAAAAACTGATGATTTTTTTAAGTTGGCCCCCGTACCTTTTTTAGTCACCTAGCCAGCCGCCGCTTTCTTTTTCTTTCTCGTCGGAAGCGGCAGCCGGGGTGGAGTGAGCGAGATGCGACAGAGCCAGTGAAGCTAGCGTGGGGCGGCGACTGGCAGGAGCAGCTATGCGGTGCAACCCGGGGCGGGGCGGCACGCAGGCGTGACAGCGTGGCAGGACGGCGCGGGGATGTTTACAGGCACGGCGACGCATGGCGGAGCGGCTTGCAGGCGTGGTGGCGCGGCGCGAAGCGGAGCCACAATAGAGGGCCGGCTCGGCGAGCGGGGCGAGGCAGGGCCACAATGGTGGCCGGCTTGGCGAGATGGCAAGGCAAGAGCGACGGCTCATACGGGCTCGTGGGAGCGCACCAGCGCGATTGGGCAGTGCCGGTAGGAAGCAGCGGGGCAGGGCGTCGACTAGCCAGGCGCGTGCATAAGCGAAGGAAGAGGAGGCCAGACGACGCATGCACTGATGTGGTGGCGCAGCAACACGAGCCATGCGAGCGGCCACGGGGGAGAAGGCAGGTGTGGCGGGGCAAGATCATAGCGGCGGAGAGGGCCGGGTCGAGGCAAGAACAGTCATAGTGGAGGCGGGCGCCAGCAGAGAGAGATCGCGGCGGTGAGGCGAGCTACTATGGCCACATCTGCTTCCGTGTCGGGTCCAGCTTGACTAATCCGCGTGTGTATCCTTCTTCAGGTCGTGGACTTCTTTTCTTTCTCTTTTCTTTTTTCTTGATCCCGATTAAACTTTGTTGTACTCCAAAATCAATTATTACATATGTACTACAACTTGACCACTTCTGATACTTTTTTCGTCTTGACTGATGAACTCAGAGTTGATGTAAATCCTTCCTCGACGACTTTATTTTTCATCTGAACTATCGCGTATCCTTTGATTCCTAGGAGAACACCCTCCAAGAACTCAACACCACCGTGAGCAAGCCCCACGGTGGGTGCCAACTGTCGTGATTTTGTCACGGTAGATGTCCTCGTGAGAGAACTCAGGTGTGAGGCCATCGCAACGAGGTGGAGGCTTCAGAGGGTTTGGTCGGAATCGAGAGACGCGAGTTTTACCCAGGTTCGGTCCCTCCGACGGAGGTAAAAGCCTATGTCCTGTTTTGTGTGTATTGATAATGATGATGATCTCGGTTACAAGGGTGCTCTTTTGCTACCTCTAGTCTCGAGGGTTTCTAATCTGTCTATCTCTAATCACTTAACCCCCCCTCTTGGGGAGCCCCCTCCTTATATAAGTTGAAGGAGCATCCTTACATGTAAAGTCCTAGTAGGATTAGGACTAGTCTCTCTCTTATTACAAGATGAATCCTAGTCCGGGTCTTACTTCCCATAATTACCGTCTGCCAACGACGGCAAAGGTGACACGTGGCAGCAACCTGTGCAACCTGGAAGCACTAGGTTTGATCCATTTGGTCGCTTTTCCGTAGGCTGGCAGATGACAAAGTATGACATTTTGCCCTTGGCTGGCAGACGACAAAGTATGATATTAGCCACCTGAGGCCAGCTGGCCCATTTGAAAACATTGTCATCTTTGTCAGCCGATAACGGAGCTCGTCTCTTTGCCGTCTGCGGGCAGATGACAAAGGATACCATTAGCCACCTAACGGGGCTAACCTCAATGCTGTGTCGTCCACTCATTGTACCATCTGCAGGGCCTATAGGGAAGACGGCAAAGGTGTTTGTCATCCGCTTTGCTTATGCTGACGGCAAACAAGTGCTTTACCATGGTTTTCTGTGCTGGAAGTGGGGCTGTCTGCTGGCAAACGACAAAGGTGTTTGCTGTCCGTGAACCTATCATTTGTCGTCTGCCATGGCAGACGGCAAAGTACCTGATTCCTGTAGTGGAACTTGGTTTTGAATGTTATAGGTAGATAGCTTTAGAGAAATCCGGGTCGGCGTATGAGTCGCTAGTTATAAACTGAATGGCTTGCATTTCACATGTGTATCCCCCAAGGGCCAGCTCATCAGTATGTGATGGGCCGGGTCTTCAATTTGGTATTTATGATCTGTTAAAACAACTAAATACTGTATCCCACAAGTGTTGGGTCGCATGCCTGCAGCGACCTGGGACTTCAGAAAATTTTATCTGAGTAGTGTAGCCCCCAAGTGCCTGGTCATTTGCCTGCAGT
Source organism: Hordeum marinum (assembly GCA_022496015.1). Classification (NCBI taxonomy): domain Eukaryota; kingdom Viridiplantae; phylum Streptophyta; class Magnoliopsida; order Poales; family Poaceae; genus Hordeum; species Hordeum marinum. The sequence goes on along the minus strand of CM039676.1, from coordinate 162,403,614 downwards.
GACTCGGGACTCATATACACTCCTTTGAAAAGTAAAACATCATATGATGTAGCCTCCAAGTGCCGGGTCTTATGCCTGCAGCGACTTGGGACTATGTGAGAATAATATAACCCATCATAAAAACTTCAGAAGTTCTCTTGAACTGATATTAATTTGATTTGAATAAATCCTTGACCTTCGTTGTAGTGCAACCCGGTATTTTATCGTTTGTCAAAATATCCTAGAATAATACCTTTGTCCTTCAAATGAAATCCCTTCTCGTGGTTGCAGTGCAACCCGACACATAAGTGTTTAGTTTACTACAGATTACAAGTTGAAAAAAAATCCAAGAGTCGGTCAATTAAATGAGCCGACATTATAATGTGATAAGCTGGCTCAACAATATGTAATATACCACCTCAATAATACAAACCGACTCTTCGACAGTAGTCATTTCTTCTGAGTTGGCTTGGAAAATCCCAATCATTTAATACTAGTTATGATAAACCATGATGAAAATCCATCCATTTTGGCTATCAATGAGTTATTTGTTCCTGAAGAAATTATGATGTAACCAAGTTTGAACACCGGCTTTCTACAACATCAAAAAATATAGATATGTAGGTATGATGCATTTGTGCAATGATGCAATGAAGGATGATGTACGTATATGACAACAGGGTATTAAAAATGCCGGCTTTCGAGGCTCGAGTCTTGCTTCAATGAAGAAGGTGTGATAACCCATAGTTTAACCTTGCTCTTCGTATGCCAGCTCTCACGTGACTAAAGCCAGTGTTTTAACTTAGATATGTTCAGGGTCTAGATGGGTTGACTTGTCAAGAGTACACGGGGTCACCTGGTTGGAGTTGCATCGAGCAAACATGCATGTTTAACCATTTTTATTGGCTTATAGCCTAGTCAAGAGGGATATTAATGGTTGTCTCGTTGGTTGGAAGCCCCCAAGTGACTTTATGATCATGGAAAATCTCAACATAGGATATACATGAGACAATTCTATTACTGCAAAACATCTAGGGTCCAGATAAGTCGGCTTTATTCCATTGATCATAATACGGTAATATAATGATCCAATAAAGCATGATACCTATGTTTGCACAGCGCATCATCACAGCTGGTCCTCTTTGGCAACCTCTAATTTTTCGCCCATAAGGCAAGGCACCCATGCTTGAACTACGCATCGTGACAGCTAGTCCTCTTGGGCGACTTTTAATTTTTCGCCAATAGGGCAGAGCACCCGTGCTTGAATTGCGCATCATGGCAGCTAGTCCTCTTGGGTGACTTTTAATTTTTCGCCAATAAGGCAGTAGCCCCGAGACCGGGTTATCTTCGTGGCGATGACCCGGGGTTCTTGTATTTGTTGAAAACAATCAAATCCGTCAAGCCATGTTAGTGTAGCCCCCGAGTCTTATCAACTCCAGGAGGCAGCTTAAGAGTCTTCATACTTGGTTGTGGAATAAGTCGGCATAAGGTTGACGGTTGAACGATGGAATTACTGATACTAGAGACGATATGGCGAGTGGACGATCTTCGTGATGCTCATTGTATATCTTTGGAATATGTCATGGCCAAATTGAGTTTATATGCCTGTTGACCCATGCTTTGTTATTCTCATGTAGTCTGGCTCTCCTGTCTCCTCCAGGGGCGTTTTATTATTCTTTGCCACTGACTTTCGAATTGCTTGCTCAATAATGGCCGGTTCAAATTGTAGCTCCTCCAAGGTTCTTTCCTTCATGACATGCTCTCCTATTTGTTTTGATATGTTGAAGTAGATCGCATCGCTGGGATAACAGGCCAATACGTTTATCCATTGAACAACCTGGTGCGAGTGGAGGTTGGCGCATGTTTCGACGATGTTGCATAAGACATGATTCTGAATTTCATTTTCTCCTTTGCTCCAATGTTGTTGGAGAAGACGGGTCATGCGGGTGGCTTGTGTCCATTTGTAGGATGGCTCGAGTGAGTAGGTGCGATAGCAGCGTGTTGATGTAGACCGAACCAAGGGGGTGGCGGCTTGAGTGCAACCATCGGGCGGCTCGTACGAGTGTATGCTGCCCTGGCGTGTTGATCTAGACGTGTAGGTCAGCCATGAAATTCATAACCGGCTTGATAGCGTGGATGTGAGAGTTGGTCGCGGCGTTCGTAAGCCGGCATTGACCCTTGAATCGGCTACGGCGTTGGAAACCTACGTGGATGGCGAGTCGGCCATGGCGTTGTAAGACTAGGCGGCCAGCGAGTCAACCATGGTGTTGTAGACCAGCCCGAATGGCGAGTCGGCCATGGCGTGTTGATGTAGCCTGGACCAATGGGGGCAGCTTGTGTGCGTCCGTTGGCGGTACAGCATGGACGGACGCTAGCACATGTTGATATTGGCACGAGCTCCGTACGTGCAATGTAACACCGCTTCTGTAATGAATAATTGCCCTGCATTAAAGTTATTGCGGACGAGTAACTATTCTCGAAACAAATATATAAAAAATAGATAGGGTGAATAATACTTGATACTTCTGTCGGATGAACACAGACTTATGCTAAGATAAATGCGGACATAGAGCTGGACTAGCAGATGCACTTGTTCCTGCTTACCTCTTTGCTCAGAAAAAACTTATGGATTTTTTTAAGTCGGCCCCCACACCTTTTTTAGTCACCTAGCCAGACACTGCTTTCTTTTTTCTCTCTTGTCGGAAGCGGCAGCCCGGCGGAGCCAACGAGATGCGACAGTGCCGACGGGCCTTGCACGGGGCGGCGGCTCATAGGAGTAGTGGTGCGGGGTGGCGGCTGACAGGAGCAACGGCACGGTACAGCTCGGGGTGATGCGATACGTAGGCGCGACAGCGTGGTGGCGTGGCGCGGGGTGGCTTGCAGGCGCGACGGCGTGGGGCAAGGCGGCTTGCAGGCACGGTGGCGCGCGGTGGAGCGGCTTGCAGGCACAATGCGGAGCCACATCGGAGTTCCAGCTCGGCGGGCGCGACAAGGTAGGACTGTAGCAGCGGCCGGCTTAGCGAGCGGGCAAGGCTAGAGCGACGGCTCATACGGGTGCATGGGAGCGCGCCAGCATGATTGGGCAGTGTTGGCAGGAAGCAGCAGTGCGGGGCGGCGACTAGCTGGGCGTGCGCGTACGCGGAGGAAGAGGAGGCCGGGCGGCACATGCGCTGATGTGGCGACAGAGCAACACGAGCCAGGCGCTCGACTGATAACCCACAAGTATAGGGGATTAGTTGTAGCCTCTTTCGATAAGTAAGAGTGTCGAACCCAACAAGGAGCTGAAGGTAGAACAAATATTCCCTCAAGTTCTATCGACCACCAATACAACTCTACGCACGCTTAACATTCGCTTTACCTAGAACAAGTATGAAACTAGAAGTACTTTGCAGGTGTGATAGGATAGGATAGGTTTGTAAGATAATAAAGAGCACGTAAATAAAAACTAGGGGCTGCTTAGATAAATGAACATCTAAATTAGTTTAATGAGTGTGGAAGAGTGGTAGGAGTTGTGGAATCGTCCCTAGGCAATCGATAACTAGACCGTACTCATTATTACAATTTTATATGAGGGAGAGGCATAAGCTAACATACTTTCTCTACCTGGATAATATGCACTTGTGATTGGAACTCTAGCAAGAATCCGCAACTACTAAAGATCATTAAGGTAAAACCCAACCATAGCATCATAAGGTATACGGTCCTCTTATTCCCATACGTAAATGACCTACTTACTCAGGTCTGTACTTCTGTCACTCACGCCACCTACCATAAATGGATCATAAACATATTGCAAACCCTACAAAAAGGATCCCTTACACTTGCGTGACACGGAGAGCACCATAGGACAGCACCAATAATAAAACATGTAACTCAAACCAATCATGATCATCAATCAACCCATAGGACAACAAAAATCTACTCAGACATCACAGGATGGCAACACATCATTAGATAATAATATGAAGCATAAAGCACCATGTTCAAGTAGAGGGTAGAGAGGGTTGTGGGAGAGTGGACCGCTATAGATAGATGGGGGGAGGTGATGGAGGTGTTGGTGAAGATGACGTAGTTGTTGGAGTAGATCGTCGTCACGATGATGGCCCCAGCGGCGTTCCGGTGTCACCGAGAGAGAGGGGGAGAGAGCCCCCTCCTTCTTCTTTCTTGACCTCTCCCTAGATGGGAGGAGGGTTTCCCCTATGGTCCTTGTCCCCTGTGGTGGCGAAGGGGCAAGAGCCCCTTCGAGATTGGATCTCTCTCTATGTTTCCTTCTGTTTCTGCGTTCTCAGATTCTGGCCTTTCACCGTTTCTTAAATTCCTGGAGATCCGTAACTCCGATTGGGATGAAATTTTAACACGATTTTCTCCAGATATTAGCTTTCTTGCGGCGAAAAAAAGGCACCAACCGCCTTACGGCTGGGCCAACACAGCTTGTCGCACCCTACCCCCCAGGGCGCGGCCCTGTGGCTTGTGGGCCCCTCGGGCACCGCCTTCTGTTCATTCCACTTCCCAAAATTCACATATATTCCAAAAAAATCTCCATAAGTTTTTATCCTGTTTGGACTTTGTTTGATATGGATTTTCTGCGAAACAAAAAACAAGCAACAAACATGAACTGTCACTTGGCATTGGATCAATATGTTTGTCCCAAAAATAGTATAAAAAGTTGCCAAAAGTATTTGAAAGTTGTAAAATATTGGCATGAAACAATCAAAAATTATATATACAACGGAGACATATCAGCGACCACAGGGGCGATGACAGGTGTGGCGGGGTGAGATTATAGCGGCGGAGAGGGCCGGCTCGAGGCTTGAGCAGTCATATCGGATGCGGGCTCTGGCAGAGTGAGACCGTGGCGGCGAGGCGAGTGATTGTGGCCACATCTACTTCCGCGTCGGGTCCGGCTTGGCTAATCCGCGTGTGTATCTATCTTCGGGTCGTGGACTTCTTTTTTTCTCTTTTCTTTTTATTGATCCCGATTCAACTTCGTTGTACTCAGAAATCAATTAGTACATACGTACTACTACTTGACCACTGCTAAAACTTTTTCAGTCTGACCGATGAACTCGGAGTTGATGTAAATCCTTCCTCGTCGACTTTCTTTTTCATCTGACCTATCACGTATCCTTTGATTCCTTGGAGAACACCCTCCAAGAACTCAACACCACCGTGCGCAGGGCCCATGGTGGGTGCCAACTGTCGTGGTTTTTTCACGGCAGATGTCCTCATGAGAGAACTTAGGTGTGAGGCCATTGCAACTAGGTGGCGGCTTGAGAAGGGCTGGTCAGAATCGAGAGACGCAAGTTTTACCTAGGTTCGTCCCCTTCGGTGGAGGTAAAAGCCTACGTCCTGCTTTGCGTGTATTGATGATGATGATGATCTCAATTACAAGAGTGCTCTTTTGCTACCTCTAGTCTCGAGGGTTACTAATATGTCTATCTCTAATCATTTAATGCCCCCTCTTGGGGCACCTTGCCCCTCCTTATATAAGTTGAAGGGCCAACCTTACATGTAAAGTCCTAGTAGGATTAGGAGTAGTGTCTGTCTTATTACAAGATGAATCCTAGTTCGGGTCTTGCTTCCCTTAATTGGAGTCCTACACTAACTCTCGTTGGTCCTCTTTGTCTTCCAAGTTGAGGGTCCCTCTTGAGTATTCTCCATGAGCCGACCCTTCAAGGTGCCTTCATGAGCCGGCCTTCGACAACGTCTAATTCTCGGCCGTTTGGACCGCCCATATGAGTCGGCATATTTGGCTCTTTGTCAAGCTGGCCTCCTGCCGGTTCGTGTCACTGGGCCCTGGATTCTTCCTTGTCGTCTTTATGTTAACACGAAAAACGGAGCAACCCATAAAGCTATCAGCTATAGGCCGGGTCAAACCTTTAGCCGGGTTAGAACCGTGGGGAATATCCCCGACAGCCTCGGCTTTGCTAAGCACGAGTAGCTGATCGGTGATCTCCTTATGCTTCTTAGAGAACCAGGATTGCATTTCGGCATGGAGCTCCCCAAACCTTTCTTTCGCGGTCGCGAGAAGGGCTTCCCGACAGTCCAGCTTCTCCGAGCGGCTCACATAGAGCGCCCGCAACTGCCGGAAGCTCTTGGTCATGGACGCCAAGAGGGTGTGCTCCTTGTGTCGGATTTCGAGCTTTGCAAAACCCTCAAGGTTTGAACACAGGGGCATGTGCGAAGATTCCCTACAGCCTCGCCCTACCCTGGTTTGCTACTCGATGCTTACTACGATGAACTCGCACGATGACGAGGAAGAAGATGAACACAGTGGTTTACCCAGGTTCGGGCCACTACAAAGCGTAATACCCTACTCCTGCTTTGCTAGATTGCCTCTCGGGGAGGTGTGGTGGATGAACAAGTACAGGGGCGAGCGGCCTCGAGAGGACGCTCGAGTGGTGCTCTTGTCTCTCTGCCTTGTCTTGTGTTCTTGTCGGTGGTTGAGTCGAATCCCTTCTCTACGAAGCACCCTAGCCTCTATATATAGCGGCGGCTCGGGTTCTCTTACCTTATCGCCATGGTGGGAAGGGATCCAACAACGGCCAAATTTGAAGGGGGACAGGAGTTCATGCCCGCCCTGTCCAAAGATGGTCTTCGCCTGCAAAGTAGCTATCGATGATGCAGAGGTGGGCTCGGCGATGACATCCGTCCTGCGGGGCTCGTGGTCGTGGTCTTGTTGCACCAGAATGGAAATCTTTGGGAGGCTTTTTGGGAACCTACGTACGTCCTTGCTCCCTTTGTACCAAAGGGGAAACTGCACCGTCTGGCATGCTGGTGCTCGCCTGTCCTTACGTCATCCTTGACTCTTGAGGCCGGGTCCTGCCTAAAGATCTCCGCCACTCCAGAGGGGGCCTGAGGAGGCACGTCCCTCGCCGGTCTTGGCGCTGTCCTTCCTCATGAGGCTAGGGTCCTCGCGAGGGCCTTGTCTTGAGTGAGGCCACATCGGGCCATGTCTAGCTGACGAGGTGCGCCATGCCTTGGGCCGTAGGCACGCAGGTCTGGGTACCCCCGTTCCCAGAACGCCGATAGTAGCCCCCGGTCCCAAGGCACGCTCGAGATGGCTTCCGGGTGAAGCCTTGAGGACGGCCGGAAGCGCCGCGGGCCCCAAACGCTTGCGGGCCAGACTGGTGCGTGCCGTGCGGTTCATGTCGGGCCTCCAACGTCCCTTCGCCCACTGCCCAAATTGACAAAAGCCTCACTTCTAGCGCCGAGCCATTACCGGTTTCCTCTTCTGAGCACCTGCTCTTACTCCCAGATCCCTCGCCTCAGCAGAGACCTTTCTAGATCTGGCACCCCTCCGTCTTGATCCTTCCCATGTCGGTCCCGCGATCTTCCCAATGGCTCCCGCCGACAAGCCAAAGCCTGAGGCCCAGAGCTCAGCCTCCGCTCCCATCTCACCTGCTCTTTCAGAGTCCGCCATTGCCAAGGACGGAGACATCTTCCCGGTCCTCCCGTCAACGGTGGACGAGACCAATGAGTATGTGCGGACCTTGATATGGGGCGGTTCCTTGGAGGAGCGGCCCTCATCCAGGTCATCCTATCCTTTCTTCCTTCACAGCATCTTAACCGGGCTCGTCCCACATTTCTCCGCGTTCTTTTCCACCATCCTCGACCACTACGAATTCAAGCTCTTCATCTCCAGCCCAACTCCATCCTGCTCTTGTCCGTCTTCGCCTTCTACTGTGAGGCTTTCATGGGCGTGAAGCCCTTGGTGACCCTCTTCCGCCATTTCTTCAGCTTGCGCGTGCACGATGGCACTTAGCGGTTAGCGTGCGTCTCATTCATCGCGGCCCAGAGCGGCAACATGCTCTTAAAGGCCGGGAAGAAGGTGGAGAACTTCAGGCACCGCTGGGTCTTCATGGATCTTAAGAGCACCAACCCCTACTTGGATTTTCCGAAGGGGCTTCCGGAGAAGACCCCCGCGTGGACCTCCACAAAGCTTTCCGACCCCAGAGCCAAGCCCGTCCTGGAGTGGATCTCACGCGATATCAGCGCCAGGAAGCTGACTGGGGGAATGATAGTGAAGGAGTTCTTGACGTAGCGCCTGTCGCCCCTCGAGTCTCATTCTAGGCCCTTGTGGGATTATCAGGGCAGCGACGACAACCTCAGGCTTCGGTCCGCACGCATAACCTCAGAGGAGCTAAACAAGGCCGTGGCAATCCTGCTCAACGGTGACCCCCGCGACCATCCCGACGCCTACGCCCCGCTGTACCGCCGCGATGACGTAGCCGATTTGGTCGTCGAGATGCCCGTATTCAATGAACTGGGGCTCTCCCCAGCTGAGGGCCTCGGATCCCCGGTGATGGTGTCCCCCAGCGACACCACGGGCAGGGAGGATTCAGAGAAGACAGCGGATGACGACCTGCCGAGGGCGTCTCCCCCATCACAGAGCATGCTCTTGCACAACCTGAAGGATGATGACGCTGTTGGTGAAGTTTCTGCTGCACGCTCCCCATGCCCCACCAAAGTCCTTAGGGGGCAAGGACCGACTCCTCATGACGCATGGTCCGCCTGCCTGGCGGCCCTCATGAAGCGCGGGGTGGAGGCTCCTCCGGTGCGCCCTGCCCCTGTCAGTAAGGCGCTGAGGCACCGGCCTCGTCCCCGCCCGAGTCGCGGCTTGCTAGCAAGGTGGGCGAGGCCGGAGCCATGGCGATCCCTCCTGCCCTTACGGATAGTGCCCCTGCTCCCCGACGTGGTGGTGCCCTCACCAAGAAAGACGAGGATGCCCCCTTCATCTTCGGAGTGGAGGGGAAGAGGATGTGGGTTGATGTTCAAGAGTAAGTAATCTGGCTCGGCCTTGGTCGCCTGCCGGCAGCTTGAGTATTGATGATCTTCCTTCGCTTGGTAACCAGGAGCGCCGCCGCACTGAAGATGAGGAAGAAGAAGGCGGGCATCAAGCCGAAGGCATCTCCCAATGCACCGCCCGCTGAAGAAGGCAGGCATCAAGATGAAGGCGTCTCCCAATGCACCACCACTCCTGCAGTCTTGTCGCTGCCGGACGAGGCGCATGTCATCAAGGGGGCAAGGGCTCGCAAGGCAACCCTCCTGGTCACTGCCGCCGAGCCCCCGAGCCCCCAATGCCTGTTAGCGTGGTCGCTCCCGCCCTCAAGGGCACGTCGATGCTGCTGTTTGGAGGGTCAGCCACAGAGAGCAAGCTGCTCGTTGATCCGCCTGTGTCTGTCTTACCCGTGGTCACCGGGAAGCCTCCGGAGCCTCCTGCTCCTCGTGCCGATGTCTCCCCAGGAACGTCGCATGTGACCACATAGGTGACTCCTCTAGAGGAGGCCTTGATGTGTTCGTTGCGCGGCCTCGATGCCCTGGACAGGGCCTTCACCAGTCTGGGTCAAGTTTGGGATGCCCTCGCGGGTACCAACGATCGCCTCGCGAGTGGGCGCCTGGGGATTCTCTCCGGGTGGCTCCAGGCTAGCGCCTCCCTCATGGCGGTCTGGGGCCAGGCCGAGGCCGCCGTGGCAAAGAGCAAGAAGGAGGCCACATCAGCCAAGGCAGCCCGCGAGGCAGTGCTGACCGACGCAGCGTTGGCTGTTGAGTGTTAGGAGGAGGCAGAGTCTCGCTTGAAGGTTCTTCAATAGGATAGGTCCACTCTTGTGGAGCAACTACGTCTGCGGGGGGAAGCCTTCAAGGCCTGCAAGGTCCAGCTTGCCGATCGGGACTCCGAGCTGAGCCAGGTGATGGCCGATCGCCACCACGGCGCAAGAGCGTCCAGATGCACAGGAAAGGGAGGTTGCCCAGGAAAGGGCCCGACTCGAAACCAAGGAAAAGGCGCTAACTGAGGCTAAGAAGAAAAAGGCCGTTGAGCTCAGCGCCCTTTCCCCTGTTGAGCTCAGCCTTCACCAAGTGCCCCACTCCCTCTGCCGGGAAGGGTTTATGGAACTCCTGGTGGCTCCGGAGAGCGGCTTCACGGAGCTTTCTTCGAAGCTCGCCGATGTGCTGGAAGGCACCATTGCCAAAATGGAGGGGGTCTTGGAGAGTGAGTGTCGCGACCTCTTTTTGGAGGCTGCGATGCACATCTTCAGCCACCTTCACCTTCGCGAGCCAAGGTTTGACTTCGAGTCCGTGATCTGCCCGGTCGCCCCCGGGGTCTGTAGCGGCACTACGGCGGCAGTGAAGGGTGCCATGGAGGTATTGGTGAAGAAGTTCACTCGCGTCACCATTCCCCCGCCTCCTGAAGACGACGCCAACAATGTCGACGATGAGTTCCTCGCGAATGGGACGAATGATGGCGGAGGATCCTCCTCATTCCTCTTCCTTGTTCCCTTCCATCAACATTCATCGTGCCACATGGAGGCGTTAAACTCGTTTGTATTTGTGAAAACATTTAACACTTGCAAAAACTATTGAACCGTGTGATTGCTTTCTTTGCCTTGTTTCCTTCTTGCTTGTGGTGATGGTCTGCATCGATAGGGCCCGGCCCCGCGCATATCTCAGCCGCCGTTGGGCCGACCGGATCACCAAGGATGGTTCCAATGGATGAGGGGCTACGTGGCTAGTGAGGCTCCTGAGTCGCGATGCTCAGGAGTCCCCCTTGACATACGAGCATCCCTCATGAAGGGAACATGGCGAAGATTGGGTTGATTTAGGAATTTTGAACACCTTGCGCTCTACATCGGCATGGCCCGGCCCCATGCATACCTCACCCGCCATTGGGATGATCGGATCACCAAGGACAGTACCAAGGGATGAGGGGCTACATGGCCAGTGAGGCTCCTGAGTCGCAATGCCCAGGAGTCCCCCTTGACGTACGAGCTCTAGTGTCCTCCTTAAGGGTTTTGAGCACTTTGAGCTCTGTGTTGGCAGGGCCCGGCCCCGCACATACCTCAACCGCCGTTGGGCCGACCAGATCACCAAGGATGGTTCCAAGGGGTGAGGGGCTACATGGCCAGTGAGGCTCCTGAGTCGCAATGCTCACGAGTCCCCCTTGATGTATGAGTGGCTGCCATACCTTTCCTCGCTGGCTTCTCCTGAGAGGGGTGCGTGAATACCAGGTTTGGCGGACCTGGGAAGGTGGCGTTTACCGGGCTCGGCCCGGTAGTAGCCCCCATGCGGCCCCCTCATGCGTACATCCCAGGGAATGCAGCTAGACGGGGCCGCAAGGAGCCTTCCTGAGGTTGGATGTGGCCGCTGGGGCGCCCTCAGTTGTTTATCCCCAGCACAGGGCACAGGGCTTCCACATTACGTGCGCATAGTAATTGGTGGACCGTGTTGTCCGCCAGCACGGACTTGTGGCTTCCACATTGTGTGGGCATAGTCATTGGTGGACCGTGTTGTCCGCCTACACGGAGCTATGGCTTCCACATTGCGTGGGAAGGAACCCCTTCACGTCCTCGGGGGCTCCGGGCGTGTACAACACATTGAGTTCATACGCGTGGCTGGCACGGTAGAACTCAGAGGTGTATCTGGGAGCTCACGAGGGCGCTTTGGCCTCGCGAGGTCCCTACCTCAAACGCGGTCTGCGCCTGGGTCTTCTTGTTGATAGCATCGTTCGAGGTCCTGCAAATTTTGTAGAAGCCTGCGTCGAACGTGCATGCATGAAAAGATGTTGAAATATGTGTAAATGTGGCGGCTGCAGGGGTACGCCCCGATCGCCTGAGGATAATATGACACAGTGGGCACCCTCAAACGGAATGAACCAAAAATTTACCTGGCACAGACCAACAAAAAGTCACTTGTCGGCCATGCCGCTGAAGAGTCGAAGCTGCCGTTGTGGCCTGATCTTGCAACTCCACGAGCGTGACCCTCACGAGCCCGTCGTCTCTCGAGGCCTAGGACCCGTGCTTGGTCCGAGCAGCTCCTACAACTCCTCGCTGCGCCTTGCCAGGCAAGGTACGATCATGGCCCAGGCAAGGCGCTAGAACGTGACACTGGCGTTTGCCAGGCCAAAGGGCATGCGAACGTAGTTGTGCGAGTAGATCCACCCGTGGTCGGCATGGGCTGGCCAAAAGAGGCCCTGGGACGCGACATTGTTGATCGCGAGCGGGTTGACGCAGACGCGTGGTTGGTCGTCTGGGCCGACAATGGCGGCTGCGATTGGTGGTGCAGGGCAGCCCCCGCCTCGCTTGGCCTATGCCTCCTGAAGCTCCTCGATCACCTTGATGACAGACTCTTGCGAGCTGGGCACCTCACGCCGCACGTCTAGCTCTGGCAGTCGTGCTTCAGGACGTACCTTCAGGTTGTGCCCGAGCACGTCCCTTGTCTCACTGACCGAGCCAAGGGCCTCCCAGATGGAAGCCCCCGAGCCCGACCCAAGGGGGCGTCAAGCATTCTTTCCTATGCGATGGAAGGTGGGGCCCCGTCCCCTGGTGTGGAGCTCGAGGCCCCTCCCTTGGGGGTTTCGGCCCCTGGCGCCCCGCGGGAAGGAGTTGCTTCTTCTTCTTGCGTGCATCCTCATGAGGCAGGGCATCCTCCTCGTTGTCCAAGCGCTCGGCCGCATCTACGCGGTAAGCACGCTTGAGGGAGCAGACGACATCCTTCTCGTCGCAAGTGACGGTGATGACGCCACCGCTTCCTGGCATCTTGAGGACATTGTAGCCATGATGAGTCACTGCCATAAACATGGCAGGGCCGGGTACCCAAGGATTGCGTTGTATGGGAGATGGATGTGGGCGACATTGAAGACGATGATCTCGGTGTGGTAGTTCTTGCATCCACCAAAGGTGACGGGTAGGGGTACTTGCCCCATGGGGACGGTGGACCCATCAGTGACTCCCGAGAAGGGCTTGGTCGGCATGATCTAGTCGTACAGTTCTTGGGGCATCTCGAAGGTCTCAATGGAGAGGACATTGATCCCTGCTCCGCGTCGATGAGGGTCTTGGTGACGAGGACGTTGCTGATGGTCGAAGTGCACAACATGGGGAGCGTGCTGGCCATGGCCGAGCGCCTGAGCTGATCCCTTGAGTCAAACGTGATTACAGTCTGGGACAACTTGAGGGGACGCATGGCCTCGGGCTTTGGGAGAATCATGTTCACGTCCCGCGTGAACTGCTTGAAGATGCGGTTCGAAGCTGGGGCTTGGGCGCCGCCCAGGATACAGGCTACCGCCCTGACCTCCTGGAAGCCCCCAACCCTGTCGTCCTACCTGTCCTCTTCCTTCCTTCTTGGTGGTGGTGGTAGTGGAGGTAGGCCAGCCTCACGAGGATGGACCTCGCGAGGTTGACCACGGCAGGACCCCTCCGGAGGGTCATCGCGCTAGCGGTCCTCCCGAGCTTCATTGCGCTAGCGGTCCTCCCGAGCTTGATCGCGCCAGCGGTCCTCCCAAGCCTGGTCGCACCAGCGGTCCTCTTGATGCTCGTCTTGCCACACTTGACGCGGTTCCCGATTATCCCAACGGCCTCCACTACAGCCTCCGCCGCGTCCAAAGCCATGGTCAGTGCACCCGGGGCGCCGGCCGAAGTGTTCGGCACGGACCAGCCTGAGTTCTTGGCAGTCGGCGGTGTTGTGGTTGTTGGTGCCATGGAAGATGCAGGTCATTCTCCCTCCTGCGGGGTGTTCCTCGCCTCGGCTGTGCTTCGCCTCAAGCTCGGCCGCAAGTACCGCTGGGGCCTTGCGCTTCGCCCACATGGCTTTGGTCTTCTTTTCCTCTGGCTCTGCCGTCGGAGGCTCACGGAGTGACAGGTGGCCCTCTTCGGCCTTGGCGCACCTATTTGCCAGATTGAACATCTCCAGGGTTGAGCAGAGTTCGTCGTTCATGGCGAGCTCCTCTTTCATCTTGAGGTCCTTGACAACGTCAGTGAACGCGGAGATGGTCGCCTCATCCGACACCTTTGGGATCTTTAGGCGCGTAGTCATGAAACGTCGTATGAACTTGTGCATGGTCTCTCCCTCCTGCTGCTTTTCATGTCGTAGGTCACTCATGGTGAGAGCGCGGTCGCGGGTACCTTGAAAGTGGGCAATGAAGTGCTTGCGCAGGCCGTCCCAGGTGGTGATGGACCGCTCTGGGAGGTTAAGGAGCTAGGAGAGCGCGCCACCCTTGAGCGCCATGGGGAACCAGCATTCCATGACCTTGTTGTCTCCACCGGCCGCCCGGATGGTGAGTTAGTAGAGCTGTAGGAACTTGGCGGGATCTAGGGTGCCATCATAGCGAGGGGGCAGGTGAGGCTTGAACTTGCAGGGCCACGTGGTTAGATGGAGCTCTGGGAGATGGCGAGACAGCCCACCGGCTCGACGGGTGCTGCGCGTACAAGAGGGGCCCAATCTTGGTGCTCCTGAGGGGCCGCCTCGAGTGGTGCTCGGTTGCGATGCTGGTCTGGCAGCACGGGAAGTGCACGCGCGTCGATGCGCGGCCGGGGCACCACCTGGCAGCTTACTTCATCCATTGCCCCTGCTCGCGGTTCGCGGGGCTGGTCGCGCGAGCGCGCTTCACGCCTGGGCTGAGGGTCGACGTTACATTGCAGAGGAGGTGGCGGCACATCGTGGGCCACGTCGTCTGCTAGGGAACACCGGGGTCGAAGCTAGTAGGAGAGCACTGAAGCATCGCCTGCAACACTAACGAGTTCCGCGATGCGCCAAAGCCAGTCATCGTAGCGGTCAGGGGCAGGGCGGTAGCGGAGCAGCTCTTTCGCCATGGCGAGTGCGCCCAAATCACGCGCCGGCCCGAGCTGAGCATGGGAGGATGACCCAGTAGCTGGAACGATCGACGGAGTTGCGGTGTGGCCGTCGGGTCACACGGTGACCGGATGGGAGGAGTGTTGTTACTCATGGGCCTTCGGGTCCGTGGCCGCATTGGTCACAGGTGAAGGGGACCGGCACGGACCACTGGTGATGTCTGGGCAACACGGCAGCTCGGCGCTCGACGTGGACTCGGCAGGTGTCAGTCATCGGTGCGGCGAGGTAGGAGAAGAGCTTGGCTCGAGGAAGACTTCGACACGCCCCCTACCTGTAGCGCCAAATGTCAGATTTCGGGCTCCGCAAAACCCTCACGGTTTGAACACAGGGGCATGTGTGAATATTCCCTATAGCCTCGCCCTACCCAGGTTTGCTACTCGATGGTTACTATGAAGAACTCACACGATGACGAGGAACAAGATGAATACGGTAGTTTACCCAGGTTCGGGCCACTACGAAGCATAATACCCTACTCCTGCTTTGGTGGATTGCCTCTCGGGGAGGTGTGGTGGGTGAACAAGTACAAGGACGAGCGACCTCGAGAGGACACACGAGTGGTGTTCTCTGCTCTTTGCCTTGTCTTGTGTTCTCGTCAGTGGTTGAGTCGAATCCCCTCTCTACGAAGCACCCTAGCCTCTATATATAGCGGCGGCCTGGGTCCTCTTCCCTTATCTCCATGGCGGGAAGGGATACCACAATGGCCAAATTTGAAGGGGGACAGGAGTTCATGTTGTTGGATTTTGGACTCCGCAAAACCCTCAAGGTTCGAACATAGGGGCATGTGCGAAGATTCCCTGCAGCCTCATCCTACCCCGGTTCACTACTCGATGAGTAATATGGCAAACTTGCACGATGATGAGGAAGAAGATGAACACGGTGGTTTACCGAGGTTTGGGCCAGTGCGAAGCGAAATACCCTACTCCTGCTTTGGTGGATTGCCTCTCAAGGAGGTGTGGTGGATGAACAAGTACAGGGGGAGAAGCCTCGTGAGGACGCTCGAGTGTTGTTCTTCGCTCTCTGCCTTGTCTTGTGGTCTCGTCTGTGGATCAGCTGAGCCCCCTCTCTACGGTGCACCCTAGCCTCTATATATAGCAGCGGGTCGGGTCCGCTTCCCTTATCGCAATGGCGGGAAGGGATCCCACAACGGCCAAATTTGAAGGGGGACAGTAGTTCATGCCCGCCATGCCCAAAGGTGGTCTTTGCCTGCAAAGTAGCTGTCGATGATGCAGAGGTGGCTCATCGATGATGTTTGTCCTGTGGGGCTCGTGTTCGTGGTCATGTTGCACCAGAATGGAAAGCTTTGGGGGATGCTTTGGGAACCTGCGTACGCCCTTGCTCCCTTTGCACCAAAGGGGAAACTGCACCGCCTGGCGCACTGGCGCCCATCTGTCCTTCCTTGCGTCATCCTTGACTCCTGAGGCAAAGGCCCTGCATAGATATCCCCGCCGCTCCGGAGGGGGCCTAAGGGGGCTGGCCCCTCACTGGTCTTGGTTCTGTCCTTCCTCACGAGGCCAAGGCCCTCGTGAGGACCTTGTCTTGATAGAGGCCACGCTGGGCCGTGTCTGGCCGGTGGAATGGGTATCGCCCTGGGCCGCAGGCTGGCGGGCCTATCTACCCCCGTTCCCAGACACCGAGAGTAGTCCCTGGGCCCAAGGCACACCCGAGTTAGCTTCTAGGCAAAGCTACTGAAGGTGGCCGGAAGCGCCGCGGGCCCCGATTGCCCGTGGGCCGGGTTTGTCACGCGACAATCCCCGAGAGGCCATCGCCTCCTCTTCTTCACACCGGGCCTGCAATGTGACAGATTTATCAAATCACTTGGTGCACGCCTGCAGCCGTCTTTGTTTCCCTTCGCTCTCTCCGCCTGTTTCCCCCTCTTCTGCGGCCTTCGCCCTTTCCATCAAATCCCTACGCGCCCACCGCCCCGCCCCCTCGCCATGGCCCCCAAGAATAGAGTAGGCGAGGGCGAGGGCTCGAGCGCGCCGCTGACCACGCCGGCGCCGGAGTCTGTGCTAGGCCAGTCCTTGGTGGTGAATCTTGAGGGGTTGGAGAAGGTCCAGCTGGTGGTCGCCGCTAGTTCGAATGAGTGGGGGCAACTAGGATCAGGTTGGGCTTGCAGCCTCGGAGCAAGCTCAGGACCTCCTCCATCCCCATTCATCTCCATGCCCTTCTCTCTGGCATGCTACCGCCGTTCTCGGAATTCCTCTCTGCCGTGCTTTCGCATTACCGGATCCACGCGCTTTACCTTGACCATGGATCGCTCGTCCTCCTCTCGGCCTTCGCGTTTCTGTGCGAGGCCTTTGTTGGTGTCTCTCCCACCATGGCTTTGTTACGCCACTTATTCTCCCTTGAGCTGACCTCGAGGGAGTAGTGCTCTGGGTGTGTGCCCCTGAGGACAGCGGACACATCCACTATGGGACTCCTTGATGCTGAACTCCATCCGGAGGTCGAAGGGTTCCGGCGGCAGTGCGTGTACGTCGATGCCGCTGAGGCCGATCGCTTGTTCCAGCCTCCGCCGGCCCCCGCAATGCTGAATCCCAGGTGAAGGCGCGAGGAGATTGCCAACTCACGGCTTGGGCAAGTCCTTGCCAGGTTGGCAAGGCTGAATAAGGCGGGCCTGACGATGGCGACGGTGGTGCGAGAGTTCACACGCCAGTGAATTGCTCCCCTTCAGCGCCATTCACACCCGATGTGGCCCTTCACTGGTCCTCTCGACCCCATGAGGATCTAGATCCTGTCTCTTTCCCCCGGTGTGCTGCAAGAGCTGCTCCGATGCCTGACTGGTGGTGATCCTAACGAGCTTCCCTGGGACGGACTCCCTTTGTACAACTACAAGGACCGGGAATCCCTCATCTTGAAGATGTCGTGTTCCGATGAGTGAGGACTCCTTCCTACGGAGGAAACACGTCCCACGGGCGCCCCCTCTGCTAGGGCCCTGATCTCCAGGAGCCCTGAAGCCACGGTCCCTCCCGTGGTTGGGGTGGGGCATCCTTCGTCACCCGCTCCCCCGGCTCCTACTTCGGGTAGGCCTGGGGTAGAGGGTGTCGCCTCGTCGCTGATGGATGCCACTGCCTCCGCCGTTGGGCGCCAGGCTCCGGTCATCGGTTCCTTGTCCCCCGGCCTCCGCACCAGTGGGAAGAGGAGGGCGCCTAGGGGCAGAAGCTCCTCGTTGCTGCGAACGCCGTTGAGGAGGAAGTGGATCGCCATGGACGAGTAAGTGCCTGCATCCCCCCGCTTTTCCTTCGGCGCCCTCCTTCTGAGCTTCTTTTTCGCAGGCTCCTCACCAGCGAAAGAAGAGCTGAGTCGACGTCGCTCACTCCTGCGGCCACCGAGTTTCCTGTGACCTCGTCTTCCACCGGCTGTGGGGCTATAGTCACCAGAGCGCCCATTCCCGAGCTTGCTCGTCCGTCAGGAGGCCTCGAGCATGAGCCCCCAGCGATCTTCTTCGCTCGTGGCCTCCGGCTCCCTAGGATGGGGTCGCGAACTCTGTTGGTGGCCTTCCCTAGGGATGAGTCGCTCTGCATCTGCGAGCCCCTTCGCTCGATGACGTGGGGCCCCAGGAGGCGCGTCATTCTTCTGGAGCGGTTAAGCAGGAGCCCCCAGCCACTGAGGACATGTCCGGGCTGGTCGATCCCACACACACCTCCCCCGTCCATCTAGAGGAAGGTGGAGACCCCGGCTGGGCGCTTGAGCTTGCGAGTGATCGGAGCGCTGTGTGGCGGGGTTTGCTCCAAACCGCTGTAGGAGCGCTAGGACGCCTGGGGGTGGAGCTGGCCAACGATGATGCTCGCTTGGAGAGGGAGTGTCACTGCCTTGCACAAGAATGGCACCGTCTTGAAGTCGCCGTGAACTTCGGCCGCCTGCAGCGTGAGCACGCCCACGCAAAGGCCAAGGAGTCCCTTGCCACGGCGGTGGAGGCCTGTGAGCACGCCTTTGCCGAGGCTCAGGAAGTCGACTCCCGGAGCAGGGCCTCGAAGGAACGCCTCCAAGAGCTTCAAGCCCTCAACGCCACCGTTGAAAGGCAGATCCAGGCACGGAAGACCACACTTGACGGCACGGCAATCGAGTTCCCCCACACCCCTGTCGGCGCAAGCTCCCGCGTGCCCGTGGATGCGTTGGTGCTGGAGGCACTAGAGTAGAGCCTGGAGCAGGAGAGGCTGGAGGTGAGGGAGTGCCAGGTGTCAGTTGCCGAGGAGTCCCTTGCCTCCCCAGAGGCGAGGTTCCAGGAGGAGGTCGACAGCAAGGTGGTGGAGGCTTGGCATTCCCTTCTCTAGGACTATCACGCGAAGCTAAAGCTTCAGGAGTCCCATTACTGCAAGCGTCATGACACCCTGAAACGAGAGGTTGATGTCCTCAAGAAAAGGTTAAATCAAGAGGAGGGACACCGGCGAGCCGCGTTGGACGCCCAAGCCACGGCCGAGGCCGAGCTAGCTTTTCTTTGTAAACAAGTAAAGGGAATTGCTTCCCTTGCGAAGAAGGCTTCAGACGAGGCAGACCGTACTCCTGGCCTCTAGTACATGCGCTCCTAGATGTTCTAGTCCCTTGAGGGGAGGGCCAATCGAGCCTTGAGCGACATCTGCGGCACGAGCGTCTCGAGCCCCTTGGTTCCGGATGACGCTGGGTACATGGGCTTCTTTTCCAGGGTCGCGGAGTCCCTTAAGGGGGTGCAGAGAAGATATGTGTGCTTGTGGAGGAGAAGAGCCGCGACCTCCTCGCGCGGGCGGCCTTGAGCGTCTTTAGCCACCTCCTTCATCTTGAGCCGCAATTTGATTTCGGGGCGGTGCTTGGTCCTGTGCCCGAAGTGACTCGCGCCGCCCTTGCCGAGTGGGTCAAGGACCATGTGGAAGACCTGATAGCGGAGTTTTCTTTGGACAAGGCCGAGGGCCATGCTGGAGCCAAAAGGCACGAGCCCGTCGGTGTCGGTGATGACGAGAGCATCGGTGACCGCACGTCCCTTGGAGCAGCTTTCTTGTTTTCCTAGTAGGGGTATGCATGTGAGCTAGTGGCAATCTTAATGTGTTTTGGGAGATACGCTTGAATGTTCTCCCGAATAATGAGGTGTGTTACACCGTGCTTCTTTTAGCTCGGGGTCACTTCCAATCCGCTTGAGGGCGCACTCGCGGTAGGCTCCAGGGTCGGGTAGGCGTTGCCATGGCGCTTGGGGAGTCCGGGCATCCTGAGGACTTCTTCTTCTTTAGGCATGAGGCAGCTTAGGAGCCCTTTCGGCACTCTGTGTCCGCATGCCCCAGTCGTGCACATTTCCTCACAACCATAACATACGACCGGATCACCAAGGATGCAAATTACGAGGTGAGGCCTTGACACCCTTGATGACGACCGGATCATCGAGGACGACATCAAGGGGCGAGTGGCTATATGACCGGTAAGGCTCCTGAGGCATGCTGCTCAAGAGCCCCCTTTGACACTCAAGAAGCTCTACGTTGGCAGGTCCCAGTCCCGCACATTTCCCTACCATCGTAATGTACGACCATATCACCAAGGACGCAAATTACGAGGCGAGGGATCAACACCCTTGATGTTGACCGGATCATCGAGGATGACATCAAGGGGAGAGTGGCTATATGATCGGTAAGGCTCTTGAGGCGTGCTGCTCAGGAGCCCCCTTTGACGCTCGAGTGACCCCCATTCTGCCTTGTCGGGCACCACCTGGGGAGGCACTGGGGCCTCCTGAGGCTCCATGCTATGGTGCCGTGCAGCGGTCGGACCCCTTGAGCGGGGGGCGACTACCCAAGGATGCAAGTCCCTTAGGCAACAGGGCCTTGGTATCCAGCTCCGAGGTGCCTCGGGGAGGACCGGAGCGCACGACGCCTTGTGAAACGCCAATCCAGAGAAAGAGAATTCAAGACCGGTAAAATGAGAGAGTCCATGAGAGAAAAGTCCCCGCCCCTTTTCTTTTAAACATAGAGTTCCAAAGTTTTGAACTTTATTCTAAAAAGTGGCATTTCGATCACAAAAAGAAGCAAACAACCACCATGTCCCACACCTAGGCTAGTCTTCGTCTTCGTCTTCCCCCAACGCTGAGCATAGGGCATCCACGATGCATGGGCATAGCCATAGGAGGGCAGTGTTGAGTTGTCCTACAACGCGGAGCTGCGGTTTCCACATTGCGTGGGAAGGAACCCCTCCGCATCCTTAGGGGTGCCTGTGTGTATACAACCCACTCATTATTACGTGAGAGTGTCACGGGTTGGTCCCGGGGGGTGCACAAGGAACCCCATGCCTCGCGGACATGAGGCCCACTCCCAGCCCCCAGGCTTGGCGTGGCGATGTAGGGTCGGCTCCGGACGGGCCCCCGAGCATAGGGAGAGCCCCTCACGCCCTCCGGCGGGAGGGCTTGTCTCGGAAAAGGAGCATGGGCACCCCAAAGCCCATGTCCGAGTGCCGCTGTCGCGGTGACGGCGCAGCCCCCTGCACCAAGGGTCGGGCCCAGTGGTGCCCCTCCGTTGCGTGCGAGGTTAACACCCTAGGTGGTGCCCCAGCGCGCCTCGTTGGGGGTGCTTGGGGTCCCCCCACTGGTAACCAAGGCCCTGCCCCCAGGTCAGGCAAGCTGGGCCTGGGGACATAGGCGAGTACATGATCGCCCGCTGGTGATCGAACGAAACCCGACCTGGAGACATGGGCGTATGTTCCACCCTCCGTCTCCAAGCGGGCATCGTGCGCCCTGGAGACACGGGCGTGTGTTCTACCCTCCGTCTCTAGGTTGGGACCATCTGGCTTGAATACATGGGCGTATGTTCCACCCTTCGTCTCCAAGCTAGGGCCACCCGACTAGGGGACATGGGTGCTCGTTCCACCCCTAGTCTCCAGGCAAGTGACCCCCAGTCCCCAGACCCAGATGCCTACTCAAGGCAGCTCCCTACCAGCGGATGCGCCTCGCGAGGCTGCCTACGCCGGGCATCCTCACGGGGCCAATCCCGGAAGCTTCCCTCACGAGGTTGTGAATACCAGCCCGCGTGAGAGCCGCTCGCAAAGTCGCGTATTCGCCTAGTCGTCATGGTAGTCGGTGTTGCTTCCTTCTCGGCCCAGGCGCTCGTGAAAATGGTTGTTGTAGAGTTGCTCGAGCCCCCTGGCACCAGCATAGTCGAGCCTCTAGTCCTCGTCCCTGATTCTGGTGGGCGTGCCGAGGGGCGGGGTGTGACGCCCCTCTCGTGTGGCCAGAACTTCCCACCGGTTTCTGCCGACGCCGACAGCCAGCCCCCACACCCTAGCGACCCAGGCCAGGCCTTTGGCAACCGCGGGTCGTTGCGGACGTCCTGAGCGTGCCTGTATGACCCGAGAGCCATGCCTGCCGGCTCAGCAAGTTCACGGGCACGAGCCTTGCTAAGGTACGCAAGTGTGCCACCGGTGGCTATGATGCGTCGAGGGGCTCGCCTGGCCTCATCGTTGTGGCGACCACGTGCAGCGTGCTGGAGCCGTAACTCATGTGCCACAGAGAGCACGACATGTCAGTGCGTTGGGTCATAGCAGACCTGGAGGGGCGGCGGCGTGGCCCGAGTGCGGGGAAGGGTCGGAGCGGCTATAGCGTGCCGCGTGGTCGGTGAAGGCGGCAGCCCTCGGCGCCTGTTGACGGCCCGGCCTCTAGTGCCGCCCGCCGATGGGGAGGTAGAACGATGCGGGGTGCCAAGGCCTGCCGGCGCCGCCCATGCCATGCGGGCAGCCCGCCGCTCGGCATGGGCCCGATGTCCTTTTGTCATGAGTGCGGTGAGCGATGGTGAAGCGAGGCCCGAGGAAGCATTCGACACGCCCCCTACCTGGCGCGCCAAATGTCGGATTTCGGGATCGGGAAAACCCTCAAGGTCCGAACACAGTGGCGTGTTCGAAGATTCCCTGCAGCCTCTTCCTACCCCGGTTTGCTACTCGATAACTACTACGGCAAACTCACACGATGATGAGGAAGAAGATGAACACGGTGGTTTACCCAGGTTCGGACCACTGCGAAGCGTAATACCCTACTCCTGCTTTGGTGGATTGCCTCTCGGGGACGTGTGGTGGATGAACAAGTACAGGTTCGAGAGGCCTCGTGAGGACGCTCGAGTGTCGTTCTTGGCTCTCTGCCTTGTCTTGTGGTCTCGTCGGTGGATCAGCTAAGCCCCCTCTCTACGGTGTACCCTAGACTCTATATATAGCGGCGGCCCGGGTCCTCTTCCCTTATCGCAATAGCGGGAAGGGATCCCCAATGGCCAAATTTGAAGGGGGACAGGAATTCATGCCCGCCCTGCCCAAAGGTGGTATTCGCCTGCAAAGTAGTTGTCGATATGCAGAGGTGGGCTCGTCGATAACATCTGTCCTGCGGGGCTCGTGGTCGTGGTATTTCTTCACTAGAATGAAAACCTTGGGGGATGCTTTGGGAACCCACGTACGCCCTTGCTCCCATTGAACCAAAGGGGAAAGTGCACCGCCTGGTGCACTGGCGCCCGCATGTCCTTCCTTGCATCATCCTTGATTCCTGAGGCACATGTCCTGCATAGACATCTCCGCCTATTTAGAGGGGGTCTGAGGGTGTTGGCCCCTCACCGGTCTTGGTGTTGTCCTTCCTCACGAGGCCAAAGCCCTCGCGAGGACCTTGTCTTGAGAGAGGCCGCGTCGGGCCGTGTCTGGCCGGCAGAATGGGCTGCGCCTCTAACACACCCTGTGTTTGTATCACCTTGGTAAGTTTGGGTTTATAAAATTTGGAGACAACAAAAACTTTTTCGAAGTGCTTGTGCTTGTTTGCTATGTTGTTTGCTTGCTTGATGATTGTGGTATGGCACTCCTAGATTCTATTCCACTTCATATTTCATCTTCCTTGACCCAAACCTCTTGACCAATGATCATGCCATGTGAATAGTGCCCAAAACTATTTTTATCAAATTTTGTTTTAACCAAAAATGATTTATTCAAGTTAAGTTTTCAAAACCCCCTGAAATGAGGTTTGCACTGCAAGTCCTCAAACTGTGTGGATTCTTCTCCCCCAAAGACCTTATTTCAAACCTACTATATATAAGACTTTCCAAAACCACCATATATTAATTTTAAAGATTATCTTTATATTTTATTTAAAGGCTTTTTGGTAAGGCTAGAAATGGTTTTTCATAGGGAAAAATTATTTAAATGCTTTGAAAATATTTGGGAAAATTTAGAGAAACTTAGTGGTCATATTTTTTCCATATATATGAGTGTCAACACAAGGGCATGCTCAAATCATGGGCAAAACCCCTCAAAACCCTTTCTGTTCAAATCAAGCTTTTGGAATATTTCTAAAATAAATATTCTCAATAAACTCCAGGAAACTTCCAGCAAGTCAACACTATCATAGGTGATGATCTTGCAAAGTTTCACCTCAATCCAAGTTGATTTGGTTCATCAAACCATCCTAAAACCATCCCTGTCCAGAATCAAATTTGAGCAACTTTACATTGTGAAGTGTCTCCCCTTGGCCTCAAACTTTGTGGGCATGCTCTAATGGCCAAATAGTGATGATACACTAAGTGGTACATCAAGGGTAAAATCCTAGCATCAATACATCTATAGGAACCTGATCCTGTTAATTTCTAGGGTTTAACAAGTCTCCATTGCCAATTTTTCCCCCTTGAGCTCAAACTTGGTGAATCCTCTCATTTTTACCTAGCCCTTGACCTTGTTCATTATCTCAGTGAGATGGTAAATATTTCTTCCCCAAATCACTACCAAACACCTTTTGGTGAAATGGTAAAACCACCATTTCCACCCCTTACCCTTTTACCCTTGCCCCCCAACTTTTTACCATAACCCCTTTGAGTTACTAGCTACCTCCAGTAACTCTTCCTGGCCAAAGCTCCATGGGTAAGTGGGGTAAAACCCTCATTTTACCCCTCTGGACTGTAGTTTTTCTCCCTTTCTCTTAGCTTTCCTTCTCGCCTAAGGCACTCCAGAGCATCCAATGCCCTATCCACCTTTGTTAAACCCCCTAGATCCTCAGGACACTAGTGGACGTGCCCATTGTGCCAAGGAGATGCCCTAGCATGCAGAGCTCGCGCTCTAGAGCGTGCTACCGTGTGCACCCGCACTGTAGCCGTTGTCCAATGGGCGTTCCTGACAGCTTCAGGCTCCCCCATCATGTCCCCTTTGTCCCCCTCGGCATCCGCAACACTCCGCATGGTTGGCCCCCTCCTTCCTCTCTCTCCGGCGACTCCCGCGTGTGTCCCCGGCGTCGCGCGGTTCGGCCAACCAGGAAGCTCGCACGCGCGAGCGCCCCCACCTCTCTCTTCTTTCCCCTAGCCTAGACCACCCCCACGAACGCCCTGGACATGCCCCTTTCCTCCCCCGCAGCCTGTAGCGAGCAGCCCGCCCTCGCCGGCGCACCGCATCCACGGTGAACCAGCGGCCGCCTATTTAAGCGCCTCCCCAAGCCCTTGCCCCTCTCTCCTCACTCTCCCCTTCCCTCCACAACTTCCCCATGCCCAGCCCGCTCGCCCCCGTGGTCGGGAGCCCTCTCCCGAACCAAACCCTCGCCACTGTCGGGCACCTCCCCTCGCAGGAGATTCCCTTCGCCCCGGCGACCCCCTCGGCCCTCCCACCGACGCACGAGAGCCCCCTAAGCGCGTCAGTGCCCTCCGCCTGGGCTGCCGTAGCCGGAGACGCCGTCGGTGAGCTCCCTCCCTTCCCTGTCGCGAGGTGAGGGATGACAGGTGGGGCCCACCTGTCATCCCTTCACACCCCTCCTCTCTCGCTGGCTAGTCGGGCCCGCGGGCAGGTTTGAAAACAAACCTGCCGCGCGCGGCTCCTCGCTTGGGCTGGTGCGGCGGGATGTTTCTGGCCCGGAGAGCGTAGTAGCCTTTTCCTTTTTTTCCTTTTTTCTACAACTACCAAAAATCCCACAGGGTTGTATATTCATCTAAAACCAGAAATTCTTCCACCTTAAATCTTGAAATAATCTACAGAATTTATTAGTGCTACTCGTAAAAATGTTTGAAAATATTTCTAGTACCATTTTAATTTAAAACCTCTAATTAGCACTATAAGCTCCTGTTTTAAATATTTTTGAAAATCATTCCAACTTCATAATAGTAAACAAACATTTTTAATATGGTCTTTAGTATTTATCAGAATAGGATATTATTTTTATTAGTAGTTTGAATGCTCTGTTTTCGTGTGTTGCTCATTTTATCGCTATTTATTCATGACGATAGATTGCGCGGTTGACGAAGAAGTTGGACCCGAAGACTTCGAAGACCCCGAAGACTTTGTTGAGCCAGGCAAGCATCCCTTTGACCATGTTAAGAAAGTTTTTCATGCATGGCATATAGCACTTGTTGTTCAATGAATAATCATGATGAGGTGTTCCCCTTCGGTGGGGTGCCTCCATTTCTTTTACCGTTGAGACTTGCAGCATGCATGACCCTACCACCTCATGAGGGTTGTGCGGGTGGGTATAGTTAGGATGCTAGTAGAAGCTACGCAAGTGGGATGGGGTTTTATGCATAGTGATGGAAAGGGAGAAAGATTTCAAAGACTGTTCGAAAACCCCATCGGGTGCCACTAATGCCAGAGGGAGATGTTGGTGAGATGGGTGACCACTTGAGAAAGAAGTGGTGTGCCGGGACATGTGAGTATTCTGGTTTTCGAAAATGGATTGGTGTAAGTGTGACCGTTATTCTAACCTTACATGTACGACCACGATACCCCTTATGGGATGGGGCTTTGTTGAGTACTATGGTTGGTTCTAGCAAGGAGCCCGCATTAGTAGTGGCAAGAGTGAAGTGGTCACTCTTGAGACGGGGTTGTCCCAGAAGTGGAAGGCCATGCGCTGTCTTTATAGGCACCGGGCACACCATTGTGTGCCCTCATGGATGGTACGTGTGATGTATATCATGAGGGATGGCACCAATGAGTGGACTCTTTGTTTAGTATCACCATGGGGAAGGCATTGTTCGGGTGCTTACCTCGGGTATGTTATATATCATGAGTCGTGGATTACACGGAAGTTCCCCGAGTCTTGTGGGTAAAGTGTGCAACCTCTGTAGAGTGTAAAACTATTCGAATAGCCGTGTCCACGGTCAAGCATAGTTGGATGACCGCTCTTGTGCTATGTCCAAATGTTTTGACAAACTGGTGTGCGTGTGTTGGAGACAAAGATGGTATTTAAGCTAAGTCCGATGACTTAGCAAGACGAGTTGAACTAAGTCCGATGACTTAGCATGATGAATGAACATGAGGTGTTCAACCCCTACTTATGATGATATATGTAACTTGTTCATATGGATATCTGCCTATTGTCGATGCATGCTTATTAGTTACTTGATCATGTCATTACATTTAAAATTGGCTTTCCGCAAATTACCTACTTAGTGCTATATTATGCATCATTGTTACCTTGTTCCACAACTTGGGTTGCTTGCAAGTACATTCAAAGTACTCATTGCCTTGCCACTTGTTATTTAATTGGCTAGGCATGGAAGAACAGGAGTATGTTGAAGAGTTCGTTGGTGACGAACATGCGAACTAGGACGCTTCCCAGTCAGAATGCCTGTAGGTTAAGGCAGATGGCATGGGTTCACGCTTTCGATCAAGATTTCCACTGCTTGTTCTATTTAAGTGTTTGGCCCTTGTGGCCCTACCTATGTAAGGCTAGACCTTCATGATCTTTATTTGTGTAAGACGCCAAATGTGTATGTAAGACTCTTGTTATTCAGCTTCTGTGTGTTCAGTGAGCATTGATCTCTGGGATGACTGTACACGTGCATTCAGTGATCACGACTTATGAGTCGGGGTCCCCACAGCCTCGGGCTGCAGGCTGGCGGGCCTGGGTATCCCTGTTCCTAGAACGCCGACACATTCCCGCCTTGCCCAAAGGTGGTCTTTGCCTGCAAAGTTTCTATCGATGATGCATAGGTGGGCTCGGCGATGACATCCGTCCTACGGGGCTCGTGGTCATGGTCTTGTTGCACCAGAATGGAAACCTTTGGGAGGCGCTTTGGGAACCCGCGTATGTCCTTGCCCCCTTTGCACCAAAGGGGAACTGCACCGCCTAGTGCGTTGGCACCTACATGTCCTTCCTTACGCCATCCTTGACTCCTGAGGTCGGGTCCCGCCTAGAGATCTCTGCCGCTCCGGAGGGGGCTTGAGGAGGCAGGCCCCTCGTCGGTTTTGGCTTTGTCCTTCCTCACTAGGCTAGGGTCCTCGCGAGGGTGGCGATCGCCTTGTCCATGACCACCTCCTCGAAGAAAGCCTTGAGAATGGCGTCGCCAGGGAAGCAGATGAACAGCAGGTCGCTCATCCGCAAGTATCGACTCTAGGTGGCTCCACCGTCGATGATGGACTGGTGGAGCTCCCGCTGGCGGCCCCCAGCAGGGAGGACATGCCCACCCATGATGCTCCTACAACAGGGGCACCTCCGCCGCCAGCCGCCGTCTGCAAGTCCGACCCCTCGAGGACCTGCTTGCCGATGTCCCTGGGATCATGGCAGGCGCTGTCCTCCTCTATGGTGATGTGGCTGGCTTCCTTGGCCACCTCCTTGGCGATCCCCTCGACATCAACATCGATGCCGAGTTCCTGCAGCAGTGTTAGATCTTCAGGCGAACAAAAGCAAAATTTGGACTGTGAAGAAGTTCAAGAAGACAAAAGGAGAAAGAAGAAAACAATGGCGCCAAGACAAAACCAATGTTTCGATGACAAAGGGAAACTTACGAATGGGCACCAGTTGAGGAGGCACCTCGCCCCGTCCGGTGACATCCGTTGTCATCGCTTGCCTCGCGAAGGCTCCTCCCATTGACACGTCCTCGACAAAGGCGGTCCCGGTGTTGGGATCCCTCGCCGGAGAGCTCCACTCGGGGGTCGAGTCCTCGCGAGCCATTTCCGAGCGCTCCATTTCCATCGGCAAGGGGATGGATGAGGCGGCGTCAATGGCATCGCACATGCTCATCATCGGGTACTAATAAGGAGCCTCTTGCCGGGGGCTGGGCCGGGAGTCAAGTTCCACGATATCCCCTCGGGCAAGATGGCCCGCTCAGGCATTACGCTTGTCGTGCCCCCGGCGGCAGGAGCGCGACCTGTTCTCTTGGCCATCCGCTGTGCCTAGGTCTCCCCATCCCTACGATCACAATAGGTAACAAGAATCAACAAATTCCACATGCCCCTTGCCGAGGAGCGGGAGCTGGTGGCGGAGTAGGCACCATGGAACGCCTTGGCGGGCCGGCAGAGTTTGCCTCCCTTGTTGCTTGGACGGAGGTGCCAACCAACTGGCTGGCAAGAGACTGTTGTGTCTGTCGTGGCCGTCTAACGCCCATAGTGGGATCCTCCTCTTCCTCCTCCATGTCCTTGACCACTGGAGGGGGAGTATGACGGACCGGCTCCCCTATGTCGGCCCTACGACGCACACGCGCCCTCTTGGGGGCGACTCGGACCGGGGGCTCCTCAAGCCCCTGTTCCATGCCAACCTCGGCGCTCACGACCCTGGCACCCTCGGTGCCAGCGAGTTCCTCTAATGGGCCCATAGCTAGAGGTTCATCATCGGCCTCCCCTCGCGTCCAATCTGATCTTCTTCCTCATTGGGTGCGGCGGCCCCTGAAGTACTGCTGCCCATGTTCGGGCCCGCTTCCATGGCCTGCCAACCGATGAACTCAATCTCCACCATGGTGGCGGCACGGATCATCGACCCCTCGTCCCTGATGCACACCTCCACCAAGGTGTGAAACCACGCCTACACCGCCTCCTCTACCAGGGCCCACAACGTGGGATCCACCCCATGCGCGTTACATAATGGCATCATCTCCACTATCGCGTCCCGACGGGAGATATTACAGAGTGGGGCAATGGACGATGAGAGTATGAATTTGCCCTCTACACGGAAGAGATGGTGATGAAAGAAGGAGAGCTACAGGAAGGTCAAGTTGCCATCAAGACCAGGACAAATCCGCATGATGTCAGCAGGGCTGTTGTACTGCCAGGCGAAACGCTTCCAGTCCTGGAGAGGAGCGATGCGCCTGGCAAGAAAGTCGGAGCCCACTATCTCTATGGTGAGTTGTGTGGTCCTCGGGCGAAGAAGGCATGTGATCGCTATATCGAGCTTCCCGTTGTCTGGGGCAACAATGCTCCATTCATCCTAGCGGACAGGCTTGGACATCCGGACCTCGCAAAAGGGCGAGGGCTCCTTATCGAAGATGTAGCACCAATCCCCACGCCACTCTTCCCACTTCTTGTGCGGAAGACCGGGGGGATACACTTCCTTGTGGGAGGACCGGGGGATCCACACAATGCTATTGGGATGGCATCCTCACCATCTATACGGGGAAGGAAGAAATTGTGAAAGAGGGAGACGTTGGGGACTATCCCTATGAAGTTTTCACACAAGTGTGCAAAAACGGACATGGTGTTCACTGTGTTCTGTGTGAAATCAAGCAATTGGAAGCCATAGGTCAACATCAGATCTATGAAGAAAGCAGAGAAAGGGAGGACCAACCCGCAGTAGAAGTACACCGCAAAGAATGGGTACTTCTTAGGGCCGGGATGGGTGCGCCTTCGTCTCCCTCCCCCATTTTAGGACGTACCTCGAAACGAACCCGTGCCTCAGTAGAGAACATGGGTGGAAGACGGAAAATTTCCTCCTCATGATTTCTAGGGCCTCCTTCACCTTAGCGTTAGCCGCCTTCTTTGCCTTCTTCACCTTCTTTGCCGCACCATCTATGGCAGAGGAGGCTGCGCATTTTGGTGCCATGGTGGGCCCACAAACGAACGATGTCGGAGGCGGGGAAAGGGAGACTCGGGGGCTCTCCGTTGCGAGGGTTGGAAGGAAGTAAAGAAGTGACAAAGCAGGAGTGTCGCCGTCCTAGGAACGTGGGTACTCAGACTTGCCTGCTTGCGGCCCAAGACGTGGCCCGCTTCGACGGCCAGTACGGCCCGGCGCGGCTTCACTCAAGACAAGGCCCTCGTGAGAGTCCCACTCTCGTGAGGAGGACAACACCAAGACCCTCGGAGGAAGAGGCCCCCCCAGGTCGCCTCCCGAGGGGTGGAGATCCCTATGCAGCACTCGACCTCGGGAGGTCGAGGGTGATGCAAGCCAGGCCAGGCGGGCACCAACGCGCGCAGAGAAGACAATTTCCTCTTTTGTGCAAAGGAGGTAGGGGCGTACGCGGGTTCCCGAGGCGTCCCACCAAAGGTTTCCATTCTGGTGCAACAAGACCAGCCCAACCGGCTCGACAAGACGGATGTCATCACCAAGCCCACCTTTGCGTCACTGCCAGCTACTTTGTACGAGAAGACCACCTTTCGTGAGGATAAGATGTACCTCCTGTACCCTTTTGAATTTGGCTGTTGTGGGATCCCTTCCCGCCAATGCGATAAGGGAAGAGGACCCGGGCCATTATAAATAGAGGCAAGGTTGCGCCGTAGACTGGGATGGACCCAACACCACCCGAGCACCCTTGCGGGGTTACTCACCACTGTACCAGTTCATCCACAAACCTCCTCATGAGGCAATCCACCAAAATAAGGAGTAGGGTTTTACGCTTCGCAGCGGCCCGAACCTGGGTAAATCCTTGTGTTAGCCTTCCCTCTCGCGATTGAGTGAGTTTGGTTTGGCTAGCCTGTCCAGCTATGAGTTTGAGGCCGAAGCTAGCGGGGATCTTTGCACACGCCCCTGAGTTCGAACCTCTTTGGGTTTTGCAGAGCCTGAAATCCGACATTTGGCGCGCCAGATAGGGGCCGTGTTGCAGTCTTCCTCAAGCTTCGCTTCTTCTCCACTCCACCGCTCTGATGGCTGACGCTCGCCGAGCCCATGCTGAGTGCCAGGCTGCTCGTGTCGCCCAGACATCATCGGTGGGCCGCACCGCCACGCGCCGATCCGCCTCTCCTGTGGCCGACACCGCCACGGGCCCAGATGCCCACAAGCAGTAGGACTCATCACCGCCGGTCACCGCACGGCATGACGGCCACATTGCCACTCCGTCCATCGTACCAGCTACTGGGTCATCCTCCCATGCTCTCCCCGGGCAGGCGCACAGGTCGGCCGCACTCCTCATGGCGCGCGAGCTACTGCGTTACCGCCCTGCCCCCAACCGTTACGACGACTGGCTTGGGCGCATCGCGGAGCTTGTCAATGTCGTCGGTGACGCCCTGGTGCTCTCCTACTCGCTTTGTCCCCTGCCCTCTCTGGCGAGCGACATGGCCCATGATGTGCCACCCCCTCCTCCCAACGTGACATTGACCTCGATCCCAGGCATGAACCACGCCCGCGCGACCAGCCATGCGGGCCACCAGAGCGGGCAAGGGATTAAGTAAGCTGCCAGGTGGTGCCA
Organism: Hordeum marinum; assembly: GCA_022496015.1. NCBI lineage: Eukaryota > Viridiplantae > Streptophyta > Magnoliopsida > Poales > Poaceae > Hordeum > Hordeum marinum. Next base: position 162,371,746 of record CM039676.1, on the reverse strand, counting down.
CGACCGTGCTCTGATGTGCGAGTGCTCCATGCGCTCTGTCCCAGCATCACGACCATGTGCCTCTAGAGGCCACGGCGCAAGGACACCAAGACTGAGCCCCTCCTGTGCGCGCGATACTCGTGGGTGTAGTGGGGTGTTGTGCCATTGCCTCGGGGCTGCGTCGGGTTGCCTGGCCCGGAAAGTTCAAGCCAGACCTGCCTCCTCGCTATGACTACACCCCTGACCCTGCAGAGTTCCTACAGCTCTACTCTCTGAGCATCGAAGCGGCCAGAGGAGACGAGAAGGTCATGGCAAACTGGTTTCCCATGGCCCTCAAGGGTGGTGCACTCTCATGGCTCCTCAACCTCCCCGAGGGGTCGATCTCCTCCTAGGACGAACTTCGTGGCGCTTCGTCACCAACTTCCAAGGCACTCGCGACTACGCCCTCGCTGTGACTGACCTACGCCGCATGAAAAAATAGTCGGGCGAGACCTGGTACAAGTACATATAGTGTTTGACGATGATGACCCACAAGTACAGGGGATCAATCGTAGTCCACTCGATAAGTAAGATTGTCGAACCCAACGAGGAGCAGAAGGAAATGACAAGCGGTTTTCAGCAAGGTATTCTCTGTAAGCACTGAAATTGTAGGTAACATATAGTTTGATAGCAAGGTAATTTGTAACGAGAAAGTAACGGTAACGATAAACACGGTGCAGCAAGATAGCCCAATCCTTTGGAGGCAAAGGACAGGCCAGAACAATCACTAGTAATAAGCAAAGTGTTCTTGAGGGTACATGGGAATTTCGTCTAGTCACTTTTATCATGTTGGTTTGATTCATGTTCGCTACTTTGATAATTTGATATGTTGGTGGACCGGTCCTAAGGTGTTGTTCTTACTTGAACTAACAACCTACTTATTATTAACCCCGTCGCAAGTATCCGCAACTACGAGAAAAGTATTAATAAAAAGTCTAACCATAGCATTAAACATGTGGATCCAAATCAGCCCCTTACTGTAGCAACCCATCATCTAATAACTACTCCGCAATGCATTCCCTTAGGCCCATGAATGGTGAAGTGTCATTTAGTCGATGTTCACATGACACCACTAAGGGAATCACAAAATACATATCAGCAAAATATCGAACACATATCAAATTCACATGATTACTCGCAACATGACTTCTCCCGTGACCTCAAGAACAAAGGTAACTACTCACCAATAATAATCCTGCTCAAGATAAAAGGAGGAATGAATAGCATAATGGAGCTGAACATATAATCTTCCACCAAATAAATCATATAGTAATCAACTACACAAGGTAATCAACACTACTAGTCACCCACAGGTACCAATCTGAGGTTCTGGTACAAAGATTGAACACAAGAGATGAACTAGGGTTTGAGAGGAGATGGTTCTGTTGAAGATGTTGATGAATATTGGCCTCCCAAAGATGAGAGGGGTGTTGGTGATGACGATATCTTTGATTTCCCCCTTCGAGAGGGAAGTTCCCCCGGCGAAATCGCTCTGCCGGAGGCAAAAGTGCTCCTGCCGAAGTTCTGCCTCGAGGTGGCGGTGCTTCATCCCGAAAGTCCTCCTCCAATTTTTTTTAGGTTTTTAGGGAATATATACTAGAAGATGGGCTCCGAAAATGGGCTTGGGTGAGCAGCACCCACCAGGGCGTACCTAGGGGTGCCTGGCACGCCCTGGTGGGTGGTGCCCACCTGGGAGCCCACCTCCGGTACTTTTCAGCTCCAGTAATTATTATAAATTCCAAAAATAATCTCCTCAAGGTTTCAGCTTCATTGGACTTGTGCATAATAGGTATCTCTGACGTGCTTTACTTGGGTCCAGAATTCCAACAGTCGGTATTCTCCCTCTTTGTGTAAACCTTGCATATTATGAGAGAAAAGGCATTAGAATCAGTCTCCAAAGCATTATTATTCAACAAAACAAAGTAAATAATAGTAGGAAATCATGATGCAAAATGGACGTATCAACTTCCGCAAGCTTAGACCTCGCTTGTCCTCAAGCGAAAGCCGATATTGAAAAGCATGTCCACATGGTTTGAGAGAGAGGTGTCGATAAAAACAAAATAGATACTTAGAAGAATCATGCTTATTAACATAACAGCAACAAACTCTAACATAAGAACTTATTTCAATATATTTTTACCATAAATCTTCTCATGAACAAGTAACAATTCATCACAATATAGAAGTATGAAGCATAAACCTTATTAGAAACCAACAAACTATGTTCTCAGTCAACTTTGCAACTACAATTCATCATATTTTCAAGAAGGGTCTCATGTCGGAGCCTTTTGGCAAGTCCACATACTAAACCATCATTTAGTCTTCTATGATTGCTAACGCTCACGGCATTCCCATGAACAAAAAGTTTCAACCAGACACATAGGAAGATAGGGGCTTATAGTTTTGCCTCCCAACTCACTCACCTCAAGGGTGATTTCAACAATAATAACTCATGCCCACCCATATCCAACTTGATATATGTGTCTAGATCTTTCCTCACCACATGATGCTTGCAAAATAAAAAGTAAAAAGGAATAGGGAAGAATACTTTGACTCTTGCATAAAAGTAAGTGCATAAAAGTAAAAGATAGGCCCTTCGTAGAGGGAAGTAGAGGTTGTCATGTGCTTATTTGTTTGTATGCCCAATCCCTTAATGTAAAAAAGGTCACGCTATATTGCCCCCTATGATAGCAACCTTTATTATGCAGTCCGTCATTTTTATTACTTTGCCATCATAAGTTCATATAACGCTCAATTTTCTCTTACACTAATTGATCAAAACACTTTTAGAAGCAATTTTTATTGCCTTGTTGCACCGATGACAACTTACTTCAAGGATCTTTCTCGACCATAGGTAGCTATGGTGGACACTCAAGGAAAGAGTTTGGGTTTGGGTTTTTTGATGCACAAGTAGTATCTCTACTTAGTGCAGAGTTTTTAGCTAGCAAAGATATTGGGAAAGCACCACATTTAAAGGATCTATGACAATATAACTTCTATGTGGATATGAACAAACATAAATCATTACATTGTCTTCCTTGTCCAACGTCAAGAATTTTGACACCGAATATTTAATGGGGGCTCACAATCATAAAAGATGACAATCATAAAAGATGTACAAGATAGTGTATTTGTATGTGAATCTTCGCTTCCCTAATTAATTCTTTCATGTGTTGCATCATTGACCAATGCTATGTTTGTCAATCTCCAATAAATTTCACTACTTATACTTTTCCTTATGTGATATTATTACTCATCATAAGATTAGCATATGATTCTTTTCTTTTATTTTTCTTTCTTTTATTTGATTGCAACAAGAAAGTAGAGAAGCAAATACTCAAACTAAACTTTATTATATAACTTTCACACGATTACATAGATAGGTAGACCACGAACTAACACATGAAAATAGATCTCGCTAAACTTTTATTTGACTAAGGCAAAGGGAAAGTAAAGGTAGAACTAAAATAGGTAAAGGTGAATAAAAGTGGTGGTGATACGATACCGGGGCACCTCCCCCAAGCTTGGCTCAAGCCAAGGGGAGTGTCCATACCCATGTACTCAAGTCTCCTTTGGTGGTGGTGATGAAGAAGGTGGTAGTGTTGATGTAGGTGGTGGTGGTGATGTAGTAAGCTTGTCCTCCGGCTTCCAGGGCAAGGGCTCCACATCAAAGGTTGATGCAGGAGTCCCCTAAGTCATGTAACTGGCAGCTAAACTCATACCTTTAAATCTTGCTTCATATTAAAAGACTTGGTTTTGAAGATCATAAACTTGGTTCTCCCCATCTGAATCTTGAGATGACATATTTTCAGATTTTTCAGGAAAACAACACGAAACAAGAACAGTGAATTTTTCCACGATGCGGTCGTCAAAACAGTCGAGGGTATAGATAGAGAATTTTTATTCTTGGGAAACAAGTATTTGGAAGGAAAACGAAATCGAGAAGGCATTCGAGGTGGGCAGCACGCACCAGGGCGCGCCCAGGGGTGCCTGGCGCGCCCTGGTGTATCGTGCTCACCTCGATCACCTTTCGGTTTATTTTTTATTCCTAAAATTCTAAAATATTCCAAAACTGACAGAAAATATTTTTTGCGGATTTTTTGGAGTCCGTTTACTTACCGTATCACGTACCACCTATTTTAAGTATTCTGGAGTGTTACGGAAGGTTTCTTTTATGTGTTCCTCCCATGTCATGGTTTGGATAACATTGCTTTCAACGTTAATAGGCGTACCTGAGATATAATACTTAATTCTTTGGCCATTCACCACCTTCGGGTTAGTAACTTTGGCATTATTAATCTTGATAGCTCCAGACGATAAACCTCTTCGATAATATATGGTCCTTCCCATTTGGAGAGAAGCTTTCCTGTAAAGAATCTTAAACGAGAGTTGAACAAAAGAACATAATCTCCTATTTTAAATTCCTGCTTTTGGATTATTTTGTCATGCCATCTTTTTACTTTTTGTTTGAATAGGTTGGTATTTTCATACGCTTGGGTTCTCCATTCATCTAGTGAGCTAATATCAAATAGCCTCTTCTCACCGGCAAGTTTGAAATCATAATTGAGTTCTTTAATTGCCCAAAATGCTTTGTGTTCTAATTCTAGAGGCAAATGACAAGCTTTCCCGTACGCCGTTTTATATGGAGACATAACCATAGGATTTTTATAAGCTGTTCTATAGTCCCAAAGTGCATCATCTAATTTCTTAGACCAATTCTTATGAGACCTACTGACAGTTTTTTGTGATATTAATTTTATTTCTCTATTTATAAGTTCTACTTGACCATTAGATTGAGGATGATAGGGTGATGCAATTCTATGGTTAACATCATATTTAGAAAGCATCTTACGGAAAGCACCATGAATAAAGTGTGAACCACCATCGGACATTAAATATATAGGGACTCGAAACCTCGGAAAGATAACCCCTTTAAGCATTTTAATGAAGGTGTGGTGATCAACACTACTAGTTGGAATAGCTTCTACCCACTAAGTGACATAATCAACCGCAACTAAAATATGAGTGTACCCGTTAGAGGAAGGAAATGGCCACATATAATCAAAACCCCATACATCAAATGGTTCAACAACAAGTGACTAATTCATAGGCATTTCTTGTCGCTTACCGACATTACCAATTCTTTGACATTCATCACAAGACAAGACAAACTTACGAGCATCTTTGAAAAGAGTAGGTCAATAAAATCCGAATTGCAATACCTTATGAGCAGTTCTATCTCCCGCATGATGTCCTCCATAAACTTCGGAATGACATTTCCGTAGGATCTGTTCCTGTTCATGCTCAGGTACACAATGCCTAATAATACCATCTACTCCTTCTTCATAAAGATGTGGGTCATCCCAAAAGTGATCTCTCAAGTCATAGAAGATTTTTTTTCTTTTGTTGGTATGTGATGCTAGGTGGTATATATTTAGCAACAATGTAATTAGCATAGCATCATACCAAGGTGTGTTGTGTGAGACACTTATTGTAGCAAGCTGTTTGATAGAGGCGAAGTTGTCCCTGTCTTTCGATGAGATGGTGGCTATCGTTTTTGGTGGAGTAGACTTTGACGCTCCGACTACGAACGTGTGATGACGCCGCGCCTTAGCAATCGCTAAACCAACTCCGAGAGGTTATTGACCACGCCGAAGCACGATCAACCTGACCACGAGGGTCTATTTCCTGCACGCAAACAAAGAACAAGCAAGAAACTAAGATTGCAATCTGGATATTGCGAATATAAGAGGAAAACTTTATTGATGAAGTGGGGTTCTGTGACGCCTTTGTCTGGTCGTGGAACACGATCGAAGAACACGAAGTTGCAGCTATGGCGAACTTGTAATCTAAACAAAACCCAAAGGAAAAGCTACTAGATTGATCTACTTATATAGGAGCAAGGGGTGGTGGCCAAGGAGGTGGGAGGACGTCCCAAGACACCCTAAAACCAACCCTAGGTCATACAACGCCCATGGGCCCAAGTGGAGTGATGAAACACCTTTGGACTTGTAGTTTGACTCGGATTCTGATGCAAAGTTGGATTGTTTCGTTGATATCTTCGGACGAATGTTAAGGCGATTCCAACTGGGCTGGAACGCACATGAAATCTAGTTTCCAGCAAAAAAAGAATCGCCCAATTCCGAGTCCGTATGAAAAAGTTGTTGGCGTTTAGAGAGAGGTGTGTCTGTGCAGTCCGAATCTGAGTCCAGAACGTGAGAGACTTGGACTCTATATTCTCTTGGGCTAAAAGTGACGTGAGAGAACTTATTGAACAACACCTAATTGTTTCCTTTGACATTAGAAGACCTCTTGAATAGCATCCAACCATTTTGTCTTCCTTTGTCATCACACGTGGTTCATACAAGTGTTCGATCATTTTGCATTTAGGCATAAAATAAAAATAGGTGCAGTATTTTTGTTCCGGATAACATAAATAAATTATTGCATAATTCTTATAAGAAATCACCTCACAAATATGCATGTATGCAACATTTTTGGTCGTATCAAAGGTAGTCATGTCCTCATCATCCTCCCCTTTTTGAAAACAAAGCCGTCCTCGGCGTTGCTTAATCTGAAATGTGGCTACCAAAAGAGAAAAGACGTACACATTGTATATGTATTTGTCATCCATTTTTATTGTTCTCAGTTGTGACACATGTGACACATATATGCAAGGGCACTCATCACATGTCAGGAAATATGAAGCCAAAAAATCATCACAAGAAGTAGAAGGCATGACGGAAATATGTGGATCTTGGAAGGGTTAATATATGGTAGCAAAAGATTAGCAATAATCAATCCAGAGATACAATCTTGAATAAACGCTCAACGATGGTACTGTGCTGGTCCTAGGCTAGACCATACTAGAGACGCGAGCCTAGAACACTAATGGAGTCATGGCGTATGACAAATAGCAGCAAGGGATGATATGAATTAGCTCTCGACAACAAGACATAAGTGAAGATTACAATGGCAGTAAAGACAATGATAATAAATGACCGACAAGCAAGATATACAAAACTCTCTCTTCAGCTTTCCTCTAGAAAATATTATGTGAAATTTCTGATATTTTTCTCAATAATTCTATTGACCCAAGCTTTCGTATGCAAAAAGAATCACTCAATTCGGAGTTCGTATGAGGAAGGTACGCTTGTTTTATTGAACACTGCGCAAAACAGATTTCAATCCGAATTCACATACGAGATTGAGTCTAGGTAGATCCAAAATTTGTTTTTTTCTCTTCTCTCTTTTTTTTTTCTTCTCTTTTTTTCTCTCATTTTTTTTCTTTTTTTCTTTTTTTTTCTCTCACTTTTTTTCTCAACCAAATAAGAAGTAGATTGGATCAAGCATAGATGTGAACGACCTCAAGTATGATAATGACAATGAACAATGGTAGCATGTGGTAAAAATTGATAGATGGTAGTGGGTGACAACGAAAGGGATGACAGTGGCGTGGTGGTGGTATATGGCACCAGAGATGAAGATGGTGTGACGCCGGCGTGACAAGTTGTGAATAGAACTCGGAACTCTAAAAGACTAGATGCTAAGACCAGCAACTCGACACGACGATGCAACCGATAATTCAACTATGCAAGCACTGAAAAGAAAATTGCAAAGGCTCAGCCTGGCTTGGAGTAAAGATGAATAGATCTAACTCTTTTCTGGCTTTTTCTTGGGCAATAGGTAAGGAAAATAAATCTAATCTATGAATAAATGGAAATTCTCACCGAGCAACCTGAAAACTGATACCACTTGATAGAGGCGAAGTTGTCCCTGTCTTTCGATGAGATGGTGGCTATCGTTCTTGATGGAGTAGACTTTGATGATCCGACTACGAACGTGTGATGACGCCGCGCCTTAGCAATCGCTATTCCAACTCCGAGAGGTTATTGACCACGTCAGAGCACGATCAACCTGACCACGAGGGTCTATTTCCTGCACGCAAATGAAGAACAAGCAAGAAACTAAGATTGCAATCTAGATATTGCGAATATAAGAGGAAATCCTTATTGATGAAGTGGGGTTCTGTGACGCCTTTGTCTGGTCGTGGAACACAAACGAAGAACACGAAGTTGCAGCTATGGCGAACTTGTAATCTAAAAAAAACCCAAAGGAAAAGCTACTAGATTGATCTACTTATATAGGAGCAAGGGGTGGCGGCCATGGAGGTGGGAGGACATCCCAAGACACCCTAAAACCAACCCTAGGTCGTACAACGCCCATGGGCCCAAGTGGAGGTGATGCAACACCTTTGGACTTGTAGTTTGACTCGGATTCTGATGCAATGTCAGATTGTTTCGTCGATATCTTCATGATCCAGACGAATTTTAAGGTGATTCCAACTGGGATGGAACGCATATGAAATCTAGTTTCCAGCCAAAGAAAGAATCGCCCAATTCCGAGTCCGTATGAAAAAGTTGTTGGCGTTTTGAGACAGGTGTGTCTGTGCAGTCCGAATCTGAGTCCAAAACATGAGAGACTTGGACTCTATCTTCTGTTGGGCTAAAAGTGACGTGAGAGAACTTCTTGAACAACACCTAATTGTTTCCTTTGACATTAGAGGACCTCGTGAATAGCATCCAACCATTTCGTCTTTCTTTGTCATCACACGTGATTAATACAAGTGTTCGATCATTCTGTATTTAGGCATAAAATAAAAATAGGTGAAGTATTTTTGTTCCGGATAACATAAATAAATTATTGCATAATCTTATAAGAAATCACCTCAAAAATATGCATGTATGCAACATTTTTGGTCGTATCGAAGGTAGTCATGTCCTCATCACTGTTCGTCAGGAAAACTATCATCAATAGGTAGTGGGTCATCAAGGATATTTTAAAACCTAGACAAGTTATCAGCTACGGGGTTCTCAGCTCCTTTCCTATCAACGATATGTAAGTCAAATTCTTGAAGCAGGAGAACCCACCTAATGAATCTAGGTTCAGCATCTTTCTTTTCCATAATATATTTTATAGCAACATGATCGGTGTGAACAATTCCTTTGGAGTCAACAATGTAGGATCTAAATTTATCACAAGCAAACACAACTGCTAAAACCTCTTTTTCAGTAGTGGCATAATTTCGTTGGGCACTATCTAGAGTTTTACTAGCATAATGGATAACATTTAATTTCTTATCAGCTCTTTGTCCTAGGACAACACCAACGACATAATCACTAGCATCACACATAATTTCAGAAGGCAAGTTCCAATCAGGTGGTTGAACGATAGGTGTAACACCCTGGTTTTCGCTACTGGATTTTTCCTTTGCGGGATTTGACTCCCGTCTTTTTTCTCGGTGTTATTGGATTTCCTCTCGCTCTTAGGTATATGAAGATGGTCATCTAGCCTTGCCTTTCCTATCCAACACGAGACTCTCTCCAGTCCAACCTTTCCACCCCAAATCAATTCTCAGGACTTTGCCATCAAAATCCTACCTTCCGAGTTGCCAGAAGGGAAACCCTAATCCTTCCAGTTACAAAGGAATCCTAATTTCCTTTGATCTTCGTGCTCCCAAACTTTTTCCAGTGAACATCCTATCTTTGTAAACCCTAGATATGCAAAAAATATTGCCAAGTCATTTGCAATATTTTTCATGTATAACTAATTCCTTTTTTTGTCAGCTAAAGGAATTAAATCCAGCAAAATATCTACCCATCTCCAGAGTTCATGAAAACTTGTGGAGATATTATTTGTGATCATCTTGAGCTCCCATAAAAATATTGGCCATAATTAAATAAGGAAAATTGTCTTTTCCCTATTTAATGCCAATATTGCATTTGGGCACTTTCTAAGGGAACTACCATTTTGGTAGCCAGAAAAATCCCAAATAAATTGTGGAGCTTCTAATATCCATATCTTCTCCATTTCCATCAAGAACCCAAGTTCCATAGTTCAAATTTTGAGCACAAGATCCATTTGCAGTTTCTGTCTAGATGGGGAAGTTGCAAAGGAAGTGCTCTATTTCTTGATCTACTTGAGCTGAAATTTTTCATGGTGGTTAGTATTGATAAATCAACCATGGATACTAAAAATCAGCTCAATTCATCTACCCATTATCCCTCAGCAATTTTTCTCAAGTTTCTCTCCATTTGGAAGCTCTGTGAAGGAAGTACCATTTTTTCCTTTTCAAATCAGCCGAAACTTTTACAGTAGCTTCCTATGTTCAAATCATTCACCTCCTCCAAATTTCAGCCCAACCCATTTAGCCATTTTTGCCCAGCATCAACATCTTCATTTTTGTCCAGTCTAGTCATTTGCAAAGGAGGTGTTATCTAGAGTGGCCCAGTTGTCCTAATATTCTGCCAAAGTAATCACCTTAGTGGGTGAACGCTATCAGCCAAGGACCAGAGTCTATCTTCTTCTCAATATCTCTGAGCTCACTGCAAACACTTTCATGTCAGGATCCTTGTGAGCTCTCTCCAGTCATCTCCTGCCCTCACTCCCCTCCAAACCCTCTCTAGTCAACTCAAAGAAGCAAGGAGAAGACCCAAGACATTGATTGGCATCGAGCAAGGTGTGGCAATGCCGTGGCCACTCGGTGACCATGGGCAGAGCACGCCAAATGCATGCTCTGTGCATTGGGGCCTTCGGCCTCGTCCGTTTCCTCTTCTTCTCGAGGCTTCTCCATGTCCAGTAGCTAGCGCGTGCTCGTGCGCTCAATGCCCCTCTTCTGCCCCGCCTTATCTCGCCGTGGTTGCGTCACCATCGCCGTACCCATGACGAAATCGCTTCTGCTTCTCCCTGGCCATGTGTCCAGAGCACTTCCGAGCTCTCCAAAAGCTGCTGCCGGCTTCTCCACCTCCCTGGAGCCCCTGCCTACATCGCCTCCCTTCTACGCGTGTCCCTGAGGAACTAGTGTGCGGATAGGACGGCCACGGCGGTCGTATTTATTCCGCAATCTCTCCGCCTATATATAGGCCTCCCCGGAGCTCATCGTGCTCATGACCAGCCTCACCCCTCTCCCAGTAACCTCCCCAACCTCTTCCCCGAGCTCGAGCCGTCCTCCTCGCCTCAATTTCTCGCCATGGCCGCCTCCCTCTCCGGCCTAAATCCGTGCAATGCCGAGCCGCTCCCTCCCTCCAGTCACCACCATAGCACCATACGGAGCCTGTCGATCCTTCCCCTCCTCTTCGTTCGCCGCCGGGATGCTTGTGGCCACGCATCCGAGGCCGTCGCCGCCGTCAGCCTCGCTGCCGGTGTGTTGCTCGTCTCTGGCTGTCCCCATGGCTGGCGAGACCTCCTACGGGTGCGACAGGGAGCGGAGCACCCTCCCCGGTCCTCGGCTGGGCTCCTCATGCGGCGGAACGGTCGAGCCGCGACGGCCTCGCCCTCTGCCTCCTCCCCGTCGTGAGGTAGAAGAGGAGCTGAGGAGGAGAGAGAGAGAGAGTGGCGGGTCCCACTCGTCAGCGACCGCAGCCCCGGGCCCGTGCGGTTAAGTGTAAGCGCATTTTGTAGAATTCGTTTACCCTCCAGGAAAATGTATTTATCTACTTCTTCGACACGTAATGTGCTTTCAGTTTGTAGAAAGTGTATTTAGTGGAATTACGTTTTCTATCTAACCTAGTCGTCCGAAACGGCTATATTGAGAACGTTCACTAGTTGGCGACTGAAATGGATAGTTTTTACTCGTTTCCCCACTTAACGAATGAACGGCCACAACTTTTCGCTCGTAGCTCGGATCGAGGTGAAACCAATGCTCACATCTTTGTCTCTTCGAGCCCAAACTTTTGGTATCATTTCCATGATGTTGACACTTTCTGAAATGACCATTTTCCCCTTGCCTCTATTGAGCCCCCTTCGAGAGAGAACCGTTCCGGCGTTTCGTTCCGCAGCTTCACCGCACCTCTTCCGGAGTGTTTCTTCGACCCCCAGGCAAGCCGACCATCTGATATATGCCCTAAGCATTGCTCTGTGTCATTCCTGCATGTTTAAATTAGTATGTTTGTGATTGTATGCGTAGTAGTGGGCTATAGGTGATGCTGACGAACCCTCGCTTGCACTTTCTTCGATGATGGCACCACGCCTGTGTCTGAGCTGCTTTCGGCCGTCCGGGTGGATGCGGACTTTATATTTATCTTGTCAGCAACTGGCCCGTGTTCTGAGCTGCTTTTCGGCTGTCGCGGGCAGCTGTTGAATTTCTTTCCATGGTAGTGACCCTATGCTCTGAGCTATTCCTTGGCCATCTTAGGGAATTGCTACATTCTTCTTATCAACACTATCTCATGCTCTGAGCTGCTTTCCAGTCGTCTTGAGCCGGGGTTGAGTTATTCCGGTAATGTCCCAGAGCTCAGTTGTAAAGACCATTCTGGTGGCTACTGGTTTCTTTGCCGGTTTTATGCAAGGGTTCCGATGGTCGGAACTTACAGCTAGAACTTGTAAAGTGACAACTTTCCATTTAAATCCGGTCTCATCAATGACTCATTGTGATATGGAAATAGGTTATTATGTTTCCACAGTTGTTACCTCATACATAGTTATCATCATGTTAAGTTATTGTTGATGAACAACCATGCTTGTAATGATGTTGTTAAAACTAAACTTAGTTGGTTTATCTCGGTTTACTTGTCCGGGCTTATCCGTGCAACCACATTTGCCGGTATGGGACGGCCTTGACTTGGTCTGATCGCGTGTTCTTTTATCGGTACCACCAAAGAGGGAAGGTTATGCACGCGCGTGCCACCCTGGCCCGGTAGGTGGCGATAACCTTGTGAGCCCAGTTGATTGTTTAGCTTGGGAGTCCCCATTTGGGACAGTTTAGTCCCCGTTTGGCATAGTTTAGTTTGGCCACGACGGTGGTAGGTGTCATGAGGACATAGGGGCCACCCCGGCCAGGCCTCCCGGGGAGGATGAATGCCGGTAGTACGATGAGAGAGTCACGGGTCAGGCAGGTTTCGTTGAAGCAACGCTGGTCCACCCGAAGGGGATCACGAGGCCGGATGCTTCATGGTGTGGGTAAAGTGTGCAACATCTGTAGAGTGTAAAATCTATTCGAATAGCCGAGTCTACGGTATTGGACAGCCCGTCCAGACCTCACTAGGTGGTCAACCGTAGTAATGATAATGATGAAAGAACTCAGCTTGCATAGACATCAGATGATGTCATGCACATGATATGTTAGCCATGGGATGGCTATGAGATGAGTGCTCAGATGACCACATGAATCGGATTGGATTTGGACCAACTTGGATTGAATCCTGAGAATGTTTGGAGTATTGATTATTTACTTGCCATGTTTGGCCTTACTCTAGTAGTATCACACTAGTTAATCCTATTACAACTTGATAGTTAACATTGCTAGATAGGTATGCTATGTCATGATGATTAATATTGCTCTAATAACAAATACATACTTGAATGCCAGGGATTGCTTTGCTTGGTGTCGTGGGAACAAGCCTGACAGTAGCAGGTAGGGGTAAGAAAGGAGAGGGTAGAGTCCTAGCTACGATGAGGATGTATACACGGATGTATGTGTTCAGGCCTCTCTCGTGGAGGTAACAGCCCTACGACTCATTGCTCTGGAGCTTCGTCGTGTGGAGAATAGTGATTACAATGGTTGTGAAACCTTGTGCCAGAGGGGAGGGGTGGCTTATATAGAATTCGCTGCCCCTCATAATTACCAGGCATCCAAGGGTCCGATCATGGGTATAAAGACTAGCATTACTGGTAACGTACATCATAATTGCTACTAATGATGACTGGCCTAACGCCTGCGTGTTGGCCTCCTAGGGGTGGCTTCTGGTCTTCTGTCATCGACTGGAAGTGAGGTCTTCCGAGTGACAGGTGACCGTCGAGTGCAGGAAGAAGCCTTCGAGTGGATATCTTGTCGAGTGTCTTGAGCGTCATGAAGAATCCAGTCGGAATCTTTCCTGTGATCTTTAAGTCTTCCGATGCGGCATCCTTAGGTAGGGTATGTAGGTCAGGCCTAGAACCCTACCCTAGGTACATATCCTCGTCATTAGCCCCTGAATGGATCAGGGTTTGAGTGGTGAAAAAGGAGAGTATCAATGCCAGTTCAGAACAAGCCACCAAGTCTTCCGAATGATATTCGGTGCTTCAACAGAACTTGTGTTGACTGAACTCTTTGTCATTCGCCCGGATCGATTCAACCATGAAAGTGCTCGAGTGAATGTTCAACGTCAATCTTGTTTCGAGTGGGCTGAAGGAATCTTTGGAGGTGACAGGTCGGTCTGTCAGGCCCGGATCTTGCGGGATATGAAAATTTGGGAAGCGCGCGCATCTACGATGATGACGCCATTACCGGAGTGAGTGGGGGAATGATGCCTCGATTTTTGTGCCGCTCATTTTGCCACGTACAGGGCGTCGTTTGCGGTTGGGATATGCGGGGATCTTGTGGATCCACCCATCAGTGGGACACTCGGCGGGGTATAAATCCTAAAGCGCCTCGGGTTGTACAGTACCTTCCCTCAATTTCCTCTCTTCCTCCGCCTCCCTTGTCTCCAGCGCTCCGCTCCACTCTCCTCCGACGATCTCTGCCGCCGCAATGACGAAGGGGACCACGGAGAAATTGGAGCACACCAAAAAGGGAGCCACGAAGGGCAAGGGCAAGAAGCCCTCGACCGCCTAGTTCACCACACCGCCGGGGTGGATCCAGGGGGACTTTCTCCCCTCAGTGGTCACCCGCGCGGACGTCGAGAATCTTGTCGCCGCCGGGCCCGTGGCAGACGACGCCTGGAGGCTGCCGAAGGGAGAGAGCGAGCCGGAGCCGCGCGAAGGGGACTGGGTTCTTCTCCTCTGCCACGTCGCAAGAGGTTTTTCCATGCCACACCATCCGTTCTTTAGAGGGTTTTTGAACTTCTTCGAAGCTCAGCTCCACCACTTTCCGCCGAATGCCATCTCCTACTTTTCTACTTTCGTCACCTTGTGCGAGTGCTTCCTGGGCTGTCCTCCTCATTGGGGACTATTCAAGCACATTTTCACTGTTAGGTCTTAGACTGTAAAGAAGGCCCTCCCTGAGGATGGAAAGACTCATGTAATGCAGCTGTGTGGGGGTCTAGGAATCCAAAAGATATCTCGTAGCTCCTTTCCTTCGATGACCTTTCCTGAATCTATTAGAGGCTGGCAGTCGACATGGTTTTATTGCAAAGATGTAGCTTCTCCCAATATATCGACTGGTCTTTCCCCTTTCACATCTGATCGCCCTGCCATCCCCAAGTCCATAAAGGTGTCAGAAGGAGAAAAAAATCTAAGTGGGAATATTGGTGGACGCCGTAGTGAAACTTGTGTTGGGTAACGTTGCATGGGAAACAAAAAATTTCCTACGCACACGCAAGATCTATCCATGGTGATGAGCATCTACGAGAGGGAGAGTGGATCTACATATGCTTGTAGATCACTAAGCGAGAAGCATTAAGAAATGCGGTTGATGTAGTGAAACGTCTTCGCGATCCAAATCGCCGAGCGTCCCACGATCTCATCACGATCCGTCCCGCGATCCGATCACGATACGTCCCGCGATCTCATCACGATCTGTCCCATGATCTCATCACGACGCGTCCCACGATCCAATCATGAATCGTCTCGCGATCTTGATCACGGTCCTTCAGATCTAGCACCGAACGGATGGCACCTCCGCGCTTAGCACACGTACAGCTCGATGACGATCTCCGTCTTCTTGATCCAGCAAGAGGCAGTGGAGAGGTAGACGAGTTCTCCTGCGGCACGATGACGTTGCGGCGATGGTGGTGGAGTAATTCTAGCAGGGCTTCGCCTAAGCACCGCTGAAACCAATCTAGAGGAGAAACTATGATCTAGAGAAGAGGGCAGCATGTGGCTATTTTCTTTGTCTCAAAACCCTCAGAACCTCTAGTATATATAGGAGGAGGGAGGGAGGAGGCTGGCGCACCAAGGGCCAGCACTTTTCCCTTGGCGCAAGGAGGAGAGGAGGAATCCTCCTCCAATCCTAGTAGGACTAGGACTCCTTCCTTATTAGCCTTTTTGCCTTCTTCCACCTTTTTTCTCTTTGGGCTTTTCTTCCCCAGCTGCATGGGCCCTTTGTGGGACTTCCACCAGACCACTAAGGGCTGGTATTCATCCTCCCACAGCCCATGTAGCCTCTTGGGTCGAAATACCCCTCCCGATGGTCCCCCGGTACACTACCGACACTCCCGGTACACTACCGATGAGCCCGAAACTTTTCCGGCGACCAAAACAGGACTTCCTATATATCAATATTTACCTCCAGACCATTCTAGAGCTCCTCATGATGTCCGGGATCTCATCTAGGACTCTGAACAACCTTCGGTGACCATCATGCATAACTCTATACTACCGAAACATCACCAAACCTTAAGTGTGCAGACCCTGCGGGTTCGAGAACTATGTAGACATGACCGAGACACCTCTACAGTCAATAACCAATAGCGGGACCTGGATGCCCATATTGGTTCCTACATATTCTATGAAGATCTTTATCAGTCGAACCTCTATGTCCAGGATTCAGTTAATCCCGTATGTTGTTCCCTTTGTTCTTCGGTATGTTACTTGCCCGAGATTTGATCGTCGGTATCTCCAGTCACACGGAGTAACAAATCCCAGTATTAATCCATGCCAACCCAACAGACACCCTCGGAGATACTTGTAGAGCACCTTTATAGTCACCCAGTTACGTTGCGACGTTTGATACACACAAGGTACTCCTCCGGTGTCAGTGAGTTGCATGATCTCATGGTCATAGGAACAGATACTTGATATGCAGAAAACTATAGCAATAAACTGACACGATCATGTGCTATGTTTATAGTTTGGGTCTTGTCCATCACATCATTCTCCTAATGATGTGATCCCGTTATCAAATGACATCTTATGTCCATGGCTAGGAAACCTTAACCATCTTTGATCAACGAGCCAGTCTTCTAGAGGCATACTAGGGACATGGTGTTGTCTATGTATCCACACATGTATTTGAGTTTCCGAACAATACAATTATAGCATGGATAATAAACGATTATCATGAACAAGGAAATATGATAATAACCAATTTATTATTGCCTCTAGGGCATATTTCCAACAGTCTCCCACTTGCACTTTAGTCAATAATCTAGTTCACATCACCATGTGATTCGCATTGTTATGAATCTAACACCTAATGACTTCTTGGGCTCGATCATGCTTTGCATGTGAGAGAGGTCTTTTAGTCAACGAGTCTGTGATATTCAGATCCGTGTGTACTTTGCAAATCTCTATGTCAAACTGTAAACACTGCTACTACACTCCACTTGGAACTAATCCAAATGGCCGCTCCACTATACGTATACGGATTACTACTAAGAGTCATCCGGATTGGTGTTAAAGCTTGCATCGACGTAACTCTTTACGACGAACTCTTTATCGCCTCCATAATCGAGAAATATTTCCTTAGTATTTTAGTTACTAAGGGTAATCTTGACCGCTGTCCAGTGATCCACTCCTAGATCACTCTTGCACCCCTTGATGGACTCATGGCAAAAATGGCAAGGCACACACAGGTGCGGTACATAGCATGGCATACTATATAGAGCCTATGGCTAAAGCATAGGGGACGACCTTCATCCTTTCTCTTTCTTTTGCCATGGTCAAGCTTTGAGTCTCACTCAACTTCACACCTTACAAAGCAGGCGAGAACACTTGTCTCTGACTGACCCATTTTGAACTCTTTCAAAATCTTGTCAAGGTATGTACTCATTGAAAGTCTTATCAGACGTCTTGATCTATCTCTATAGATCTCGATGCCCAACAATTAAGTAGCTTTATCCAGGTCTTCCTTTGAAAAACTCTTTTCAAATAACCCTTTATGCTTTCCAGAAATTCTACTTCATTTTCGATCAACAATATGTCAACCACATATGCTTATCAGAAACTCTATAGTTCTCCCACTCACTTTATTGTAAATACAAGTTTCTCATAAACTTTGTATAGACTCAAAAACTTTGATCACCTCATCAAATCTTATATTCCAACTCCGAGATGCTTGCTTCAGTTCATAAATGGATCACTGAAGCTTGCACACCTTTTAGCATCCTTAGGACTAACAAAGCCTTCTGGTTATATCTGATACAACCTTTCCTTAAGGAAGGAAATGATGTTTTGACATCCATCTGCCAGATTTCATAATTGAAAAATGCAGGAACTGCTAACATAATTCCAATAGACTTTAGCATCGCTACGAGTGAGAAAGTCTCATTGCAGTCAACTCCTTGAACTTGTCGGAAACTTCTTTGCGACAAGTCGAGCTTTATAAATGGTGACATTTACCATCAGCGTCTGTCTTCATCTCAAAGGTCCATTTGTACTCGACAACCTGCCATCCAATGAGCAAGTCTACCAAAGTCTATACTTGGTTTTCATACATGGATCCTTTCTCGGATTTCATGGCCTCTAACCATTTGTCGGAATCCGGGCCCATCATCGCTTCTCCATAGCTCGTAGGTTCATTGTTGTCCAATAACATGACCTCCAAGACAGGGTTGTCGTACCACTCAGGAGCAATACACATCCTTGTCGACCTACCAGGTTTGATAGTAACTTGATCCGAAGCTTCATGATCATCATCATTTACTTCCTCTTCAACTGACGTAGGTTCCACAGAAACATCTTTCTGCACTGCACTACTCTCTGGTTGAAGCAAAGGTTCAACAACCTCACCAAGTTCTATCTTCCTCCCACTGAATTCTTTAGAGAGAAACTCTTTCTCGATGGATTTAGACGGTGCCCTATTTAAGTGAATGTAGTTGTCTCCAATGTATAACCCTAAAACAAAAGTGGCGAAACGATAAGAGACATCATAGTATGCACCATATCCAATAGAGCATGACTATGACGTTCGAACACACCATCACACTATGGTGTTCCAGGTGGCGTGTGTTGTGAAACAACTTTAACATTGTCTAAAGTTGTATGCCAAACTCGTAACTCAGATATTTACCTCCATGATCATATCGCAGACATTTTTATCTTCTTGTCATGATCATCTTAAACTTCACTCTGAATATGCTTGACCTTTTCAAATGATTCAGACTTGTGTTTGATTAAGTAAATAAACACTATTATCTAGTCAAATCATAAGTGAAGGTAAGAAAATAACAATATCTACCGCATGCTACAAGACTCATTGGATTGCATACATCAACATGTATCATTTCCAATAGATCACTTGCCCGCTCCATCAAACTGGAAAACGGGGTCCTTAGTCATCTTGCCCAAGAGGCATGGTTCGCATGTCTCAACCGATTCAAAATCGAATGAGTATAAAGATCCATCAGCATGGAGTTTCTTCATGCGATTTATACCAATATGACATTTAGCGGCAGTGCCACAAGTATGTGGTACTATCATTATTAACTTTGTATCTTTTGGCATCAATGTTATGAACATGTGTATTACTACGATCAAGATTCAACAAACCATTCTCACTAGGTGCATGACCTATTGAAGGTATTATTCATGTAAAAATAATAACCATTATTCTCTGACTTAAATGAATAACCGTGTTGCAATAAACACGATCCAATCATGTTCATGCTTAACGCAAACAGCAAATAACATTTATTTAGGTTTGTCACTAATCTCGAAGGTAGAGAGAGCGTGTGATGTTGATCACATCAACCTTGGAAACATTTCCAACACACATTGTCACCTCACACTTAGATAGTCTCCGTTTATTCAGTAGCTTTTATTTCGAGTTACTAACATTTAGCAACCGAACCGGTATCCATTACCCAGGTGCTACTAGGAGTACTAGGAAGGTACACATCAATAATACGTATGTCAAATATACTTCTGTCGACGTTGCCATCCTTCTTATCTACCAAGTATCTAGGGTTGTTCCGCTTCAGCGACCACTCTCCTCGTAATAGAAGCACTTAGTCTCGGTTTGGGTTCAACTTTGGGTTGCTTCACTGGAGCAGCAACTGACTTGCCATCCATGAAGTTTCCCTCCTTGCCCTTGCCCTTCTCGAAACTAGTGGTTTTACTAACCATCAACACTTGATGCTCCTCCTTGATTTCT
Organism: Hordeum marinum; assembly: GCA_022496015.1. Classification (NCBI taxonomy): domain Eukaryota; kingdom Viridiplantae; phylum Streptophyta; class Magnoliopsida; order Poales; family Poaceae; genus Hordeum; species Hordeum marinum. The sequence goes on along the minus strand of CM039676.1, from coordinate 162,351,720 downwards.
ACCTTCGCGGTGTCAAACATCGCGAACAGCCTAGGGATCATCATTTCCATCCCTTGCATAATTATAGTTCATCACGAAGTTCTAGTAGCTTAGTGATAGTGACTCGGAGAACTCTATCAATCACTATCTTATCTGGAAGATCAACTCCCACTCGATTCAAGCGATTGTAGCACCCAGACAATCTGAGCACATGCTCAACGATTGAGCTATTCTCTTTCATCTTGTAGGCAAATAATCTTGTTGGAGTTCTCGTATTTCACAACACGGGCATGAGCCTGAGATCCCAATTTCAGCTCTTAGAACATCTCATATGTTTCGTGACGTTCAAAACGTTTCGGAGCCTCAATTCTAAGCCGTAATGCATGACACACTAAACTATCAACTAGTCATCGGTACGTGCCTGTTAGATGTTCACAACATCTACAAATGATGCTAGAGGGGTGTGGCGCACCGATTGGTGCATTAAGGACAAGTCTTCTGTGTAGCAATGAGGACAATCCTCGGATCACGGACCCAGTCTGCAATATTGCTACCATCATCTTTTAACTCTATTTCTCTAGGAACATATAAAAAAATACAAGGGAGCTATAGCGTGAGCTAGTAATCTACAACATAATTTGCAAAGACACTACTGACTATGTTCATGACAATGAGTTCAATTAATCATATTACTTAAGAACTGCCCCTCAAATTGACATCCCTCGGGTCATCTGAGTGATACATGATCCAAATTCACCAACTCAAGTCCGATCATCACATGAGTTGAGGTGGTTTCAATGGTGAACATCATCATGTTGATCATATCTACTATATGACTCATGTTCGACCTTTCGGTCTCTTGTGTTCCGAGGCCATGTCTGTACATGCTAGGCTCGTCAAGTTTAACCCGAGTGTTCTGCATGTGCAACACTGGGTTGCACCCATTGTATGTGAATGTAGAGTCTATCACACCCGATCATCACGTGGTGTCTCGACACGGCGAACTTTCGCAACGGTGCACACTCGGGGAGAACACAATTTATCTTGAAATTAAGTGAGGGATCACCTTATAATGCTACCATCGTCCTAAGCAAAACAAGGTGCATAAAAGTATTAACATCAGATGCAAATCATAAGTGACATGATATGGCCATGAACTTGTGCTTTTGATCTCCATCTTGAAACCACCGGCATGATCTCCATCGTCACCGGCATGACACCATTATCTCCATCATCTTGATCTCCATCAACATGTCTCCATCGGGGTTGTCGCGCCCACCCTGCTTCTACTATTATTGCTACCGTTTAGCAATAAAGTAAAGCATTACATAGCGCTTAATGATTGACACGCAGGTCATATAATAATTAAAGACAACCCTATGGCTCCTACCGGTTGCCGTACTCATCGACATACAAGTCGTGATATTCTATACAACACATGATCATCTCATACATCATATATCTCATCATGTAATTCGCCATATCACATCACATCATACCCTGCAAAAACAAGTTAGACGTCCTCTAATTGTTGTTGCATGTTTTACGTGGCTGCTACGGGTATATAGCAAGAACAATTCTCACCTACGCAAAAACCACAACGGTGATACATAAATTGCTTTTCAACCTTCTCAAGGACCGCCTTTGTTGAATCCGATCCAACTAAAGTAGGAGAAACAGACACCCGCCAGACATCTTTGTGCAACGAAGTTACACGTCAGTTGATGGAACCGGTCTCTCATAAGCGTACGAGTAAGGTTGGTCCGGGCCACTTCATCCCACAATACCGCTGAACCAAAACACGACCAAGGGAGGAAGCAATCTAAGCATCAATGCCCACAAACTCTTTGTGTTCTACTCGAGATCTCATCTACACATAGACCTAGCTCTGATACCATTGTTGGGTAACATTGCATGGGAAACAAAACATTTCCTACGCACACGCAAGATCTATCCATTGTGAAGAGCATCCATGAGAGGGAGAGTGGATCTACATACCCTTGTAGATCACTAAGCGGGAAGTGTTAAGAAACGCGGTTGATGTAGTCGAACGTCTTCACGATCCAAATCTCCGAGCGTCCCGCGATCTCATCACGATCCGTCTCGCAATCCAATCACGATCCGTCCCACGATCTCATCACAATCCGTCCCACGATCTCATCACGATGCGTCCCGCGATCTCATCATGATGCGTCCCGCGACCCAATCACGAATCGTCTCGCGATCTTGATCACGGTCCTTCTGATCTAGCACCGAACGGATGGCACCTCCGCGTTCAGCACACGTATAGCTCGATGACGATCTCTGCCTTCTTGATCCAGCAAGAGGCAGCGAAGAGTTAGACGAGTTCTCCGACAGCACGACGGCGTTGCGGCCATGGTGGTGGAGTAATTCTAGCAGGGCTTTGCCTAAGCACCACTGAAACCAATCTAGAGGAGAAACTACGATCTAGAGAAGAGGGCAGCACGTGGCTTTTTTCTATGTCTCAAAACCCTCAAAACCTCTAGTATATAGAGGAGGAGGGAGGGAGGAGGCTTGCGCACCAAGGGCCATCACTTTGCCCTTGGCGCAAGGAGGAGAGGAGGAATCCTCCTCCAATCCTAGTAGGACTAGGACTCCTTCCTTATTAGCCTTTTTGCCTTTTCCCACCTTTTTCTCTTTGGGATTTTCTTCCCCAGCCGCATGGGCCCTTTGTGGGACTTCCACCAACACACTAAGGGCTGGTATTCATCTTCCCACATCCCATGTAGCCTCTTGGGTCGAAATACCCCTCCCGATGGTCCCCCGGACTACCGGCACTCCTGGTACACTACCGATGAGCCCGAAACTTTTTTGGCGACCAAAACAGGACTTCCTATATATCAATGTTTACCTCCGGATCTCATCCGGGACTCCGAACAACCTTCGGTGACCACCATGCATAACTCTATACTACCGAAACATCACCAAACCTTAAGTGTGCAGACCCTGCGGGTTCGACAACTATGTAGACATGACCGAGACACCTCTACGGCCAAGAACCAATAGCAGGACCTGGATGCCCATATTGGTTCCTACATATTCTACGAAGATCTTTATCGGTCGAACCTCTATGTCAAGGATTCAGTTAATCCCATATGTTGTTCCCTTTGTTCTTCGGTATGTCACTTGCCCAAGATTCGATCATCGGTATCTCCACACCTAGTTCAATCTCGTTACCAGCAAGTCTCTTAACTCATTTCGTAATACAAGATCCCATGAATAACACTTAGTAACATTGCTTGCAAGGCTTGTTGTGATGTTGTATTACCGAGTGGGCCCTGAGATACCTCTCCGTCACACGGAGTAACAAATCCCAGTCTTGATCCATGCCAACCCAACAGACACCCTAGGAGATACCTGTAGAGCACCTTTATAGTCACCCAATTACGTTGCGATGGTTGATACACACAAGGTACTCCTCCGGTGTCAGTGAGTTGCATGATCTCATGGTCATAGGAATAGATACTTGGCGTGCAGAAAACTGTAGCAATAAACTGACAAGATCATATGCTAAGTTTATAGTTTGTGTCTTGTCCATCACATCATTCTCCTAATGATGTGACCCCGTTATAAAATGACATATTATGTCCATGGCTAGGAAACCTTAACCATCTTTGATCAACGAGCCAGTCTACTAGAGGCATACTAGGGACATGGTGTTGTCTATGTATCCACACATGTATCTGAGTTTCCGATCAATACAATTAGAGCATGGATAATGAACAATTATCATGAACAAGGAAATATGATAATGACCAATTTATTATTGCCTCTAGGGCATATTTCCAACAACTTGTCCATGGTGGAGTGACCGGCATGGACCTCCTGGAGACTTTCCTTAGTCGATGGTTCCAGCCACTCTAGGACAGGGACCACACTATGTGGCATTATGCAGGCCCCGAAGACTCGACCCGGACGCATCCAAAAGAGGTCTCGCAGGCAACTGTCGAGCAATGGCTTCGCAACATCACCAGAGCTTGTTACAGTCCCTTGGGAGCCAATAGGATTCGACCTTACTCAGACGAAAATCCACCGAAGAATCTGGTAAATTACACCCTGTCGACTGACTTACTATACTGTCGAGTGATTGATTAACTTGTTGACTGACTTCATTGTTTGAATTATGCAGGAGTGGACACACATGTACTCGCCCGTGCCCAACGGAAACCAGCCTGAAGATGGAGGGGAGAGCGAGGGCGGCAGCATGGATGTCGACTGCTCTTATGATAGTGAGGAAGAATATGAAGACTCAGGTGAGAATGAGGAGGAAGTTGAGTCCCCTCCACGCACTGAGCACCGCTCCAAGTCTCATCAAGACCCTGCAACTGCTGCGGACAAGGCCCGGTTTCCGAGTGAAAAGAACCCGAAGCGGAGCCGACCCTTGACCGTCGAGTCAAGTGAACGATCGGCAAGGCAGCCCAAGCCGAACGTGGCAAAACCTCGCAAAGCTCTGCCCTGGATGAAGATGGTTGTGCCCGTCGTCTGCTCGTAAGTGTTTACTTTCAACTCTCGATGTCGATTGTGACTTCGAATTCTTGCTGACCGGGTGTCATTTGATCTACCAGAGTCGCTACCTCAGTGACGTTACCTCCATGGGACGGAGGGGAAGCAATGGATGTAGATACTGCTGACACGGCCACTTCCCACAGAGGTAAACGAATCTTTACTTAGTTCTAATTCTCGAATGGGATTCGTCGATTGCAAGAGTTAACGTTGCCGATTGACATTTGCAGAAATCATTCAAGTGGAAGATGATGAGGAACAACCTCAGGGTACGGGAGGTGAAGGTGAGACCTTAGGCACCCCGCGCATACGCACCCAAAGGACTCCGTCATCACAGACGCCTCAGTGGTCAACTGCTAGATCCTCCCAGGGGATAAGCGACTCGACACGGCTCAGAGCCGATCCTGCGGTGCCTTTGTCAAGTACTCCACCGGCTGATTCAACCATCGTGACATCGACTCCAACCGAACCAGCTCACACTACCTCAACTGCCCCAGCCACTATGCCAATCCCGCCGGTAACTGCTTTTCCTTTGCACCGCGTCCTGGAAGATCAGACCGGGGCTGCAAAGGAAGCTATGATCCAGGCGGAGCAGATGATGCTGCGCACAAAGGAGGCGTACGAGGCCAGCAAGTTGGCTTACGATGCCAGCACAGCACTTCACACCAATGTCCGAGTAAGTTCGATTGTGAGTACATTTCCAATTGAATTCTTGTCTTCTTTGATTGTACACCCACTGGGTGTTTGCTTTCTGCTTGTAGAATAATTGAAAGTTCTCCACTCAAATAGATCATGTCTTAATCGAGTAGGTTTTGGTCCAGTGGGGGCACGCTGAGTGCACCCACTGGGTGTAGTCCCTAAGACCGCTATCGAGTGCTTGCACTGGCAGGGGTCTTAGAGTTTGACGTATGCGGAATACGTTTGTTACTCGACATGTCGAACAAAGTTTTGTCCTGGCCGTCCCACACCGAAGATACCTTGCAGGTTTCATGGACATCATTCATCAACCATGATGTGACGCTACTTCAGGGTAGTGGGGCGGGGATCACTCGACGAATCGAGTGTTAGCTTGTCCAGTGGGGGCACTCTTAGTGCACCCACTGGGTGTAGTCCCCGACACCGCTGTCGAGTGCTTGCACTGGCAGGGGTCTGTAAAGAGACAATATTCATATGCTTGCACACGTTTTTTATTTCTCTTCCACTCGACGGATCGAGAGTTAGCAGTTCCAGTGGGGGAACGCTGAGTGCACCCACTGGGTGTAGTCCCCGAGGCTACTATTGATCGTAGACGATGAGCAGTAGTCTTAAAAACTTGAACTCGGGGCTTCTGCCATACGCGGAGTACGATTCTCACTCGACATGTTGGGTGTACTTTATTTTTCTTAACCGTTCCCACACCGAGGCTACCTTGTAGGTTTCATGGATATTATTTCATCAACCATGATATGACGTTACAAAGGAGCAACATGGGGTTGACGGGTCACTCGACGGATCGAGTTTTAGCAGTTCTAGTGGGGGCACTCTGAGTGCACCCACTGGGTATAGTCCCCGAGACCACCGTCGAGTGCTTGCACCGGCGGGGGTCTGATAGGAACTAGTTTGAACTCTGGGTTGTTTACGGTACGCGGAGTACACGTGCCACTCGACATGTCGTATGTTGATACAAACCCAGAGATCAGTTATGAAGTCTGGGATAGGTTGTAAGGGAGTTGAGATTAACATCAACAGGGTAGATTTCCTAGTAGACCTCATCATCCTGAAGTCACAAGGTTTGGATGTGATCCTACGCATGGACTGGCTAACCAAGCACCAAGGCTTGTTAGAATGTGCCAAGAGGATTGTCACCATGACCAATAGCCAAGGAGTGGAAGTCAAGTATGTTCCCAACCCTGCCTCCACTCAAGCCCCTCAGGTTAACTGTCTATCGAGAGTTGAGTTGGAACAAGTGCTAGTGGTGTGTGGATACCCAGATGTGTTTCCTGATGAGCTGCCCGGAATGCCTCCTGACCGCGACATTGAGTTCATCATTGAGCTTACACCTGGATCAAGGCCCATCTATAAGAAGGCCTACAGGATGGGATCCGAAGAGTTGGCTGAATTGAAGAAGCAACTAGCAGAGCAACTCAGAAAAGGATTTATTCGCCCAAGTGCCTCTCCTTGGGGATCACCTGTTCTATTTGTGTCAAACAGGGATGAAACTATCAGACTCTATGTCGATTACCGTTCTCTCAATGAAGTCACAATCAAGAACAAGTACCCACTTCCCAAGATTGAAGACTTGTTCTATGAGTTGAATGGGGCCAAGGTGTTTTCCAAAATCGATCTCAGGTCTGGGTACTATCAGCTGAAGATCAGACCCCAAGACATTCCGAAGACGACATTTGTAACCCGGTATGGCATGTATGAATACACGGTCATGTCATTTGGGTTAACCAATGCCCCTGCCTACTTCATGTACCTCATGAATAAGGTCTTCATGGAGTACTTGGACAAGTTTGTTGTCATCTTCATTGATGACATACTCGTCTTCTCCAAGTCTAAAGAAGAGCAAGAGGAGCTTTGAGAGCACCAGCTTTATGCCAAGTTTAGCAAGTATGAATTTTGGCTGCATGAAGTTGGATTCTTTGGTCATGTGTTGACTGCAAAAGGATTATCAGTGGACCCTGCCAAGATTGAAGCCGTGACTAAATGGCAAACCCCAACCACCATGAAGGAAGTCAGGAGCTTCCTCGGGCTCGCGGGATATTATCGCAAGTTTGTGGAAGGGTTCTCAAGCATTTCTCGACCCATGACCCAGCTTTTGAAGAAGGAAAATAAGTTCGAATGGATAGCTAAGTGCGAGGAAAGTTTGCAGGAGATCAAGAAGAGATTGACCACAGCCCCAGTTTTGCCACCCCCGATATTCACAAGTGTTTTGTGATTTACTGTGATGCATCAAGAACCGGGCTTGGAGGTGTTCTGATGCAAGAAGGCAGAGTTGTAGCATATCTATCCAGGCAGCTACGATCGCATGAAGAGAACTACTTAACTGATCTCGAGTTGGCAGTTGTGGTTCATGCCTTGAAGACATGGCGACATTACCTTCTAGGGAAGCGATGTGAGATATTCATAGACCACAAGAGTTTGAAGTATATATTAACTCAAAGAGAATTGAACATGAGGCAGCGAACATGGTTGGAATTGATCAAGGATTACGACCTTAGTGTTCAGTACCACCTCGGAAAGGCCAATGTGGTAGTAGACGCCTTAAGCAGAAAGGCTTGTTCCTTGAATGCTACGATTAAGGAAAGGCTACCCGCCCTGTATGAAGAACTTGAAAGCTTCGGCTTGGAATTGGTTGCACCAGGATTCCTCGTCAACCTCGAAGCAAAGCCTACCTTGATGGATGATATCAAAGAAGCTCAGAAGGGACACGAGAGCATTGAAGGCATCAAGAGCAAGATCAGGGCAGGCAAGGCCCCAGGATTCTCAGTGGATGAACAAGGAGTTGTATGGTTCGGGAATCGCATCTGCGTACCCAACAAAGAAGAGCTCAAGAACTTGATCTTGAAAGAAGCTCATGACACACCATACTCCATCAATCCTGGAGGAACCAAGATGTATCAAGACATCAAGGCTAGATTCTAGTGGCATGGCTTGAAGTGAGAGATAGGCACGTTCGTTGCCAAATGTGACATATGCCAGAGAGTCAAAGCTGAGCATCAGTGACCCGTTGGGCTATTGCAACCTCTCAAAGTGCCTGAATGGAAGTGGGACAAAGTCGGGATGGATTTCATCACCGGTTTACCAAGGTCGAGTAAAGTACATGATTCCATTTGGGTCATTGTCGATCACCTGACCAAGGTAGCCCACTTTATTCCCATCAGAACCACCTATGATGGAAGCCAGCTCGCAAACCTCTACATCAAGCGCATTGTAAGTCTTCACGAAGTTCGAGATCATGTCGGATCGAGGAACCCAGTTCACTTCAAGATTCTGGAAGAACTTTCAAGAAGCTATGGGGACCAAGCTCTCCTTCAGCACTGCTTTTCATTCCCAGACCGGTGGGCAAATAGAGCGAGTAAATCAGATACTCGAAGATACGCTCTGTGCTTGTGTTTTGGCGTATGGAGCCAAGTGGGAAGATTTCCTACCATTCACCAAGTTATCCTACAACAACTATCAGTCGAGCTTTCAGATGGCACCATTGAGGTGCTGTATGGACGCAAGTGCCGTACTCCCCTCAACTGGTCAAAGACCGGAGAAGGATTGGTTTTTGGACCAGATATCCTCCGCAAGGCAGAAGAGCAAGTACAACTTGTCCGAGAACGGCTGGAGACTACCAAATTAAGACAGAAGAGTTGCGCCGACTCTCACCGCCGAGAACTAAGCTTCAACAACGGAGATCATGTCTACCTCCGAGTCACGCCTCTCAAAGGGACCAAGCATTTCCACGTCAAAGGAAAGCTGGCATCGAGATACATCGGCCCCTTCAAGGTCACCGCAAGACGAGGAGAAGTCGCCTACCAGCTAGAGCTACCTTCCGAGCTGTCAGATGTGCACAACGTCTTTCACGTGTCACAACTCCGTAAGAGTCTGCAAGTTCCCAACCGCCCCGACCTCTACAAGGACATCGACCATCAAGCTATCGAGCTTCAGCCAGACCTTACTTATCGTGAGAGGCTAGTTCGTATTTTGGATGAAGCCGAGCACTGCACCCGAAGCCGCACCATCAAGTACTTCAAGGTCCAATGTAGCAACCACAATGAAGCTGAAGCAACCTGGGAGCATGAAGACTATCTTAGATCTGAGTTCCCTTATCTTTTTAGCGCTTAGCCTAGAAATCTCGGGGACGAGATTCTTGTAAGGGGGGTAGGTCTGTCACACCCTGTGTTTGTATCACCTTGTTAAGTTTGGATTTATAAAATTTGGAGCCAACTCAAACTTTTTCAATGCTTGTGCTTGATTGAATTGTTGCTTGTTTGCTTGTTGATTGTGGTGTATGGCACTCATAGATTCTATCCCTCTCCATATTCATATTCCTTGACCCATACTTCTTTCCCAATGATCATGCCATGTGAATAGTGCCCAAAACTATTTTTATCAAATTTTATCTTGACCAAAAAGGATTTATTCAAATTAGGTTTTCAAACCCCCCTGAAATGAGGTTTGCAGTGCAAGTACTCAAATTAGGTGGCTCCTTCTTCCCCAAAGGCTTTACTTCAAACCTAATATATATAAGACATTCCAAAACCACCAAATATTAATTTTAAAGATTATTCTTATATTTTATTTAAAGGCTTATTCTTAAGACCAGAAATGGTTTTTCATAGGGAAAAATTATTTAAATGGTTTTAAAATATTTGTGAAAATTTAGGGAAACTCAGTGGACGTATATTTTCCATATATATATAAGTTTCAACTCATGAACATGATCAAATCATGGGCAAAACCCCTCAAAACCTTTTCTGTTCAAATCAAGCTTTTGAGATATTTCTATAAGAAATATTCTCAATAAATTTCAGGAAAACTCCAGCAAGTCAACACTATCATAGGTGATGATCTTGCAAAGTTTCTCCTCAATCCAAGTTGTTTTGGTTCATCAAACCATCCCAAAACCCTTCCTATCCAGATTCAAATTTGAACAACTTTACATTGTGAAGTTTCTCCCCTTGGCCTCAAACTTTGTGAACATACTCTAATCACCAAATGATGATGCTACACTAAGTGGTGCATCAAGGGTAAAAGCTTAGCACATTGTGAGAGCCTGGCTTAATAGGAATGATAGACTACTCATATCAACAAGGAATTCCTTCTTTTCCGGAAGCCAACTCGAAAAGAACTCCAAAGTTAAGCGTGCTTGGCTTGGAGCGATTCTAGGATGGGTGACCAAACGGGAAGTTGGTCCCGGAGGTGCACGATTGAGGACAAAGTGCGCAGGAAAGAGTAGACTACTCATATCAACAAGGAATTCCTTCTTTTCCGGAAGCCCACTCGAAAAGAACTCCAAAGTTAAGCGTGCTTGGCTTTGAGCGATTCTAGGATGGGTGACCGACCGAGAAGTTGGTCCCGGGTGCGCACGAGTGAGGACAAAGTGAGCAGGAAAGACTACTGTTGGTCTGTGGGGCCAGTATAGATCCCACCAGGCGTAATGGGGTGTTACACACATCTAGATCTATAGAAACCTAGTTCCGTTAATTTGTAGGGTTCACAAAGTTTCCATTATCAACTTTGCTCATTTGAGCTCAAACTTGGTGATCCATCTCATTTTTACCTAACCCTTGACCCTGTTGACTATCTTAGTAAGTGGGTAATCTTTTCTTGCCCTAAACTCTATCAAACACCTTCTAGTCCATTCTAGAAATCATTAATTTCACCATCTTTTCTATTTCCCTTGACTCCAAACTTTTACCACACCTTCTGGCAATGCCCAAGCACCTCCAGTAAAAATCCCAAGTCCTCAAGTCACTGGGAGGTTGGAGGTCCTTCTTAAACTATGTCCTAATGATTTCTCAGAGCCTGGTGTGTGTGTGTGTGTGTGTGATGAATATGATACTTGAGCTAAGTCGGATGACTTGACATGATGATTGAACATGAGGTGTTCAACCCCTGCTTATAATGATATTTGTAACTTGTTCATATGGATATTTGCAACCTGTTGATGCATACTTTTACAAGTTGATTGAACATGTCATTGCACTAAAAATTAGCTTTCTGCAACTTACCTGCTTAGTGCTATATAATGCATTGTTATTGACTCATTCCAAACATGGGTTGCTTGTGAGTACATTCAAAGTACTCATTGGCTTGCCATTGGTTATTTTATTGGCCAGGCATGAAAGCACGTGATATATCGAAGAGTACCTTGGTGATGTATGTGCGAGCTAGGACACTTCCTAGTCAGAATGCTTGTAGGGTTAAGGCAAACGGCATGGGTTCATGCTATTGTTCAAGATTTTGACTGCGAGTCTATGAAGACTTGGACATAGAGGCCATATTTGAGTAAAACGGTATGTAATGGATGTAAGACTCTTGTTATTCAGTTTCGGTGTGTCCAGTCGGCATTCATCTCTGGGATCACTATGCACGTACAATTGGTGATCATGACTAATGAGTCGGGGTCCCCACATGTTGTCTGTCCTATCCTCTGGCATTTGTAATTCAATCCAGTCGTTGTTGAAATCCACCAGTGCTTGGGATTTAGTAGTTGTGTGAGGCATATATATCACCTGGTGCGGAGCAAGTTCAATTGCCCACTTAGCGATTCGACCAATGTCTTCCCGGTTTTGTATGATGTCTCCAAGGGGTGCTGAACTGACCACGGTAATTGGATGCTCCTGAAAGTAGTGCTTTAACTTCCAGCTCGCCATAAAAACACCGAAGACCAACTTTTGCCAATGCGGATACCATTGCTTGGATAAAGTCAAGACTTCACTGACAAAATAGACTGGCCGCTGAACCGGATACTCCTTTCCTACTTCCTTTCGCTCAACAACAATTGCGATGCTTACTGCATTCAAATTGGCAGCAATGCACAGGAGCATGGACTGTTTGTCGATCAGGGTGGCTAAGACGGGCGGCTTAGTTATCTGTCTCTTGAGTGCTTCGAAAGCTTCATTAGTTGTGTCAGTCCAAACAAAATTGTCTGTCTTCCTGAGTAATTGATAAAGAGGAATTGCTTTCTCACCAAGGTGGCTTATAAACCGGCTCAACTCTGCGATGCAACCAGACAAGCGTTGGACTTGATTCATGTTGGCCGGCTTGACAAGCGAAATTACTACCTTGATTTTATCTGGATTAGCTTCAATACCTTGCTCTGAAACTAGAACTCCCAATAGCTTGCCTGCAGGAACACCAAAGACACACTTTTTCGGGTTAAGCTTTATCTAGTACACTCGAAGATTATGAAACGTCTCCTTGAGGTTAGCCAAGAGTGTCTCCTTCTTTTGAGATTTCATCACAATATCATCAACCTAGGCATGAACGTTGCGCCCGATCTGTGGGTGAAGGCAATTTTGAACGTAGCGTTGATAAGTAGCCCCCGCACTCTTAATCCCGAAAAGCCTAGAGACTTAGCAGAAAGCATCGAAGGGAGTTATGAAATCCGTATTTACCTGATCCTCAACAACCTTGATCTGATGATAGCCTGAGAATGCATCCAGAAAGCATAAACGCACACAAACAGCCGTAGAATCAATGATTTGATCGATGCATGTGAGGGCAAGAGGATCTTTGGGATGGTCTTTATTGAGATTTGTGTAATCAACACACATACGCCAAGTACCGTTCTTTTTCAGAAGGAGCATTGGGTTAGCCAAGCACTCAGGGTGAATAACTTCAACGATAAACCTGGCAGCTAGGATCCGGGCTACCTCTTCTCCAATAGCTTTGCGTCCAATCCCACCACCCATGGATGATCATGTTTTCATCCCACCCATAGATGATCATGTTTTTATCCCACTCAGGGTGAAAAACTTCAATGATAAACACGACAGGTAGGAGCCAGGCTACCTCTTCTCCAATAGCTTTGCGTCCAGTCCCACCACCCATGGATGATCATGTCCATGCCCACCACCCATGGATGATCATGCCTTCTCCACCCATAGAGACGATTTTACCCAGGTTCGGCTCCTGCAATGGAATTAAAAGCCTACGACATGCTTTGTGTATATATTGATGATGATCTCGATTACAAGGGTGCGGAATCGCTAACCTAGCTCTCGAGGGTTTATTTCTTTCTTAATTGATCTTTCTAACTCAAGGGTTCCCCTTTATATATAGGTGGAGGCCTTGTGTTTACAATAAAGTCTGGGTCGTAAAGAGCCAGTGACCTAACCTAACTCCTCCTTTCCTTGCTCCTCAAGGGAAAGAGGATTTCCTACGTCTTCATGTTTAAGCTGGCCATCCATGCGACATCATTGAGCCGGACCATCAGATAAGACGCCCACCTGGGCCTTGTACGTCTTATGAACATCTTCTGTCTAGGCCGCCTTAGTAGAGCCCAGTTGTTAGCCTTGGCGGGTTATACCCATGGGGTATATCCGCAACACTTACCAAATGTTTCATTCAGACAACTTGTGTCGGATGAAGGCCAATATCACGCGTTCTTATTTGACCAACGTTTACGATGGGTACAACATCATAAACAGTTCATGATAGAAAATCGTGTGTGATAAGGAGACTATCACAAACACTTGTTGATAAGTAACTGTGTGCGTTGGTGTTGTTAATATCACATGTTATTTCTTGGTTGACTGTGTGCGCTGCAGACATTCATCGCACACGTCGCGAGTAGAGAAACGTGTGTGCTCTTGAAGTTTATCGCAAATGTTTTCTTTCTCAAACTGTATGCATTGTAATGGCTTCCACAACATAATTAACACCTAATTTAATACATGCGTTCATAATTCACATAATTTAAATTTAAAAAGTTGGAAATCGTGTATTTCATATTGAATCATGTTAAAATATAGGTTGAAGAACGAATTAATAATTCAATTCACATGTACATATACTCAAGAAATACATAAGCACCAAGTCAAAAAAAAGAAAAGAAAAGGGACAAATAAAGAATGATGGGATGATGGTTGTATTAAAGACACTAAACAAAGAGACGAAAGACATTCTGGTTGATGGAGAAGGTGAAGCAGAATGCCCATATTGTGCCCTCCTCCATGCCTAATGCACGAACGACTCTAGGCCAGCCCCTAGTGATGGTCGCCTGCCCATCCTTCACTATCTTCATCGTGACTTCTCGATAATCATTGTAGTCTCAATGATATACTTTAACCTTCATTGCATGTCCACCAATCATGTACTTTTCAAGGTAATCTTGAGTAAACTTCTTTGGGAGCCATTGCAAAAAAAGGATTCCAACATTGTTGCGTGACAACTCATTATGGGTAGTACTAATAGAAGGCTGCAGAGTTAGTAGTGACCATCCTACAACTCACTATTGTGTTGGATAGAGTGTAAATCAATAGTTTAATTGGCATCGCTTGTCAACAATCCTTATCAGTTTCCTCAATTGATGCTGGTTCATGAATATTTCATTTCCCCACATGCAAAAAGGGTCCGGGCATGGATCTTTGCCAAGGACATATGTACCTACAACCAACAAGCCAATATTAGAAGCTCAATAAAGTTGCAGAATGTCGTAATATATTACTCCATTAGTTCCACAATGGGTTGCGTATAAACATTTTGAGAAGTCAGCATTTACTAAGTTTAACCAAGTTTGTAGAGAAAAAATAGACATCAGAATTCCAATTACATTTCATTAGATACAACAAAAAATTACTTTCATATTGTATACATTTTAGTGTGGTATATATAAATACTATTCTCTATAAAAAATCACAGTTTGCAAAGTTTGACTATTCAAAAAATCTACACCCTCCTTTCCTAAGTATAAATCTTTTTGGAATTCCAAAAGAGGACTACATACAAAGCAAAATTAGTAAATCTACACCCTAAAATATGTCTATATACATCAGTATGTAGTCTAATAGTGGAATCTCTAAAAAGATATATATTTAGGAATGGAGGGAGTATATGCACTACATTATGTAACGGAGGGAGTATATGCGGAGGAAAGAAAGAAACCTCAATGGAAAATGTTGGCTACTCCCATTGTTGTCCTCTGCAAGTACATGGAAAGTCATGATAAGTACAACAGCCTTAACATCAACCAAATATACAAGGTGTCTGCTTGAAATAAACAAGGCATATATGCTCACTATAACAACCAAATATAGCCATTGGTAACTGGACAAATGCTCAATTCAATCAACCTAACAACCATTTGCAGAAAAGCAATGCATTTGCTTGAAAACATGACAAATGCTCACTACAATCTATCAGACTCGGGGCTCCGCAGACCCAAGAACGTTTGAACTCTAGGGTGCGCTCGCTCTCCTGCCCTAATCTACTTCCCAACCACACGGCTACTCTCCGGCGGCTTGAGCTAAGGAAGATGAACACGGACACATAGAGTTTACCCAGGTTTGGGCCACCTCATGGTGTAAGACCCTACTCCTGCCTATTGGATTGCTTGAGGTGGAAGAAGAATACAAGGTGTGTTCTTGCCAACCAAAAAGTCTCCCTATCTACGGTGCTTGGCTCCCCCTTATATTGGCCCTGGTCCTCTCCCCCCAAAAATATTAGGCGGGAAGGGTTGCCAGAACGCCCAGTTTAAAAGGGGATAGGGTGGGATGTTATCCTGACAAAAGGTGGTCTTCGCCTACTAAAGTTCCTCGTCATGATGCGCTCGTGGGATCGGGGGTGACACACGTCCTGCCGATCCCTCGGTCTTGGTCTTTGATGAGGATGCCTACTATGGGTAGGGTCATAGGCCTAACATCTAGGGCCCACCTGTGGTCCCACAATGTCATTAAAGCCCCTGAGCTAAAGACGCATTTGGATGCATATGGCTATTCACTCGGATTATTCAACCCACTCGGACTACCATGGCGCCACTCGGACAGATAGGAGCTAAGGGGACCTAGAACATAGCGTCTGTGGAACTCGAATAGTCACTCGTTGTGAAGTCAATTCTTTGTTACCAGTAACGCCTAGTTATCCATTCTGGTAACACAACTTTCATTAGCATTTATTGCCCTAATGATGGTGCTCGATTGGTGGTGGCGCACTCTATATAAGCCACCCCCGAGCGCCAGTGCAAGGGTCCTAGCCCTGTGTAATCTTCTACCACCCATAAGCAAACACCAAAGCCTCCGGGCTCAAGACGGAGGGCTTTTATCACTTCCGAGTGAGTCCTGAACTTGTACACATCCGAGTGCACACTTGTGCTGTAGCTAGACTTCGCCCCTCTTTTTGTACCCCTAGTACCATTGTTAGGTTCATTCCCACGATAGTTGGCGCCCACCGTGGGGCTGCGCGTCTGGAAAAATCTGGCACAGGTGGAATTTCCACTTTTTTCGATCATCATGAACACATTCGGCGGCGAGATCCTCTTCGGTTCCCTAAGCTTCTCCGTCAATGATTCAGTGTGGCTGAAGGAAGCGCCGCTAGATGCTGAGGCACTGCCCGCCCGAGGCGCGGTGCATTTCTGCGTGACAATGTTCAGAGTCCTCCTCCAACAACCGTCTATGCCTTATCGACCGACTTCTCTAAATCGCATCATGGCTTGCCGCAGGCGCTCCAGACGCTCATGGCTGCAGCGCTGGATCAAACACAAAGTGGCGGCTCAAGCCGCGATTCAGCAAGTGACCACACTCAATGTCGACGAGTCTGTCCATTGCCTTTTCCGTCATCAGATGACGAGTCATTTGGTGGCGACGAGCGCAAGAGCAGCAGAGATGTAGTGGAGCTCCTGATGGCTGGCCCGGCCCTAGGTGCTGCACCACTCGGGCATTCTACGGGAGATATCCGCGATCGAGATGGCGACCGCAACAACACTAGCTCCGATGGCTACGTTCCTTGACCCCTCTCTCGAGAGCAGCGGGAGCAAATCTAGAATGGGAACGATCAGATTCTTCTCACCCCTATGAGATAGCCCTCGATGTTGTGCGCCAGTCCACCTTGGCTAAGCGTGAACGACTTGAGTGGCTCCAACGATCACTCAACGAGCGCGCAGAAAGAGAGCTACCCATCTCTAGTCGTAGTCGCCATCAGATCTTCACAAAGGATCGGCCATACACCATCCTGGTGATGCGCACTCCCTTGTTGAATCTAGTGTTGGGGAACATTGCATGGGAAACAAAAAATTTCCTATGCACACGCAAGATCTATCCATGGTTATGAGCATCTATGAGAGGGAGAGTCGATCAACGTACCCTTGTAGATCGCTAAGCGGGAAGCGTTAAGAAACATAGTTGATGTAGTCGAACGTCTTCGCGAACCAAATCGCCGAGCATCCCGCAATCCAATCACGATCCGTCCCGATCTAGCACCGAACGGACGACACCTCCGCGTTCAGCACACGTATGGCTTGATGACGATCTCCGCCTTCTTGACCCAGCAAGAGGGAGCGAAGAGATAGACGATTTCTCCGGCAGCATGACGGTGCTGCGGCGATGGCAGTGGAGTAATCTCAGTAGAGATTCACCTAAGCACAGCTGAAACCGATCTAGAGGAGAAACTACGGCTAGAGGGTAGGGTTGCACGTGGCTGAAAATCTATGTGCCAAAACCCTAAAACCTCTAGTATATATAGAAGAGAGGAGGACGAGGCTTGGAACAAGGGCCAGCCCCTCTAGGCTTCGGCCAAAGCGGAGAGGAGGAGTCCTCCTCCACTCCTAGTAGGATTAGGACTCCTTCCTTATTTCCACCTTTTTGCCTTTTTCCACCTTTTCTCACTTTCGAATTTCTTACCAGCCGCATGGGCCTTGTGTGGGACTTTGGCCAGACCACTAAGGGTTGGTATTTGTCCTCCCACAGCCCATGTAGCCTCTTGGGTCTAAATACCCCTCCCGATGGTCCCCGGGTACACTACCGGCACTCTCGGTACACTATCGATGACACTGAAACTTTTCCGACGACCAAAACAGGACTTCCTATATATCAATCTTTACCTCCGGACCATTCCAGAGCTCCTCATGACGTCCATGATCTCATGCGGGACTCCGAACAACCTTCGGTCACCACAATGCATAACTCTATACAACCGAAACGTCACCAAACCTTAAGTGTGCAGACCCTGCGGGTTCGAGAACTATGTAGACATGACCGAGACACCTCTATGGTCAATAACCAATAGAGGGACCTAGATGCCCATATTGGTTCCTACATATTCTATAAAGATCTTTATCGGTCGAACCTCTATGCCAAGGATTCAATCAATCCCGGATAATGTTCCCTTTGTTCTTCGGTATGTTACTTGCCCGAGATTCGATCGTCAGTATATCCATACCTAGTTCAACCTCGTTACCGACAAGTCTCTTTACTCGTTCCGTAATACAAGATACCGTGACTAAAACTTAGTCACATTGCTTGCAAGGCTTGTTGTGATGTTGTATTACCGAGTGGGCCCTGAGATACCTCTCCATCACACGGAGTAACAAATCCCAGTCTTGATCCATGCCAACCCAACAGACACCCTCGGAGATACCTGTAGAGCACCTTTATGGTCACCCAGTTACGTTGAACGTTTGATACACATAAGGCATTCCTCCGGTGTCCGTGAGTTGAATGACCTCATGGTCGTAGGAACATATACTTGACATGCAAAAAAATTGTATTAATGAACTGACACGATCATATGCTACGTTTATGGTTTGGGTCTTGTCCATCCCATCATTCTCCTAATGATGTGATCCCGTTATCAAATGACTTCTTATGTCAATGGCTAGGAAACATTGACCATCTGTGATCAATGAGCTAGTCTACTAGAGGCACACTAGGGACAAAGTGTTGTCTATCTATCCACACATGTAATGTGTTTCCAATCAATACAATTATAGCATGGATAATAAACAATTATCATGAACAAGGAAATATAATAATAAACACTTTATTTATTGCCTCTAGGGCATATTTCCAACAGTCTCCCACTTGCACTAGAGTCAATAATCTAGTTCACATCACTATGTGATTTACATTGTAATGAATCGAACACCCATGCAGTTCTGGTGTTGATCATGTTTAGCCCTTGGAAGAGGTTTAGTCAACGGGTCTGCAACATTCAGATCTGTGTGCAATTTGCAAATATTTATGTCTTTTCCTCGATGTAATCGCAGATGGAATTGAAGCGTTGCTTTATGTGTCTTGTCCTCTTGTGAAACCTTGGTTCATTGTCCCAAGCAACGGTACCAGTGTTGTCACAGAACAGAGTCATTGGATTCAGTGCATTGGGCACTACTCCAAGATCTATCATGAACTGCTTCATCCAGACACCTTCCTTCGCCGCCTCCAAGGCTGCGATGTACTCCGCTTCGCATGTAGAATCGGCTACCACGCTTTGCTTGGATCTTCACGAGCTTCCGCTCCCCCGTTGAGAATAAATACGTATCCGGTTTGCGACTTAGAGTCATCCTGATCAGTGTCAAAGCTTGCATCGACGTGACCCTTTATGACGAGCTCTTGATCACCTCCATAAATGAGAAACATTTCCTTAGTCCTTTCAAGATACTTAAGGATATTCTTGACTGCTGTCCAGTGCTCCATTCTAGGATTACTTTGAAACCTTCCAGCCATACTTATGGCAAGGCTGACATTGGGTCTTGTGCACAACATTGCATACATGATAGAGCCTATGGTTGAAGCATAGGGGATGACACTCATCTTCTCTCTATCTTCTGCAGTCATTGGGCATTGAGTCTTACTCAACTTCACACCTTGTAAAACAGGCAAGAACCCCTTCTTGGACAGGTCCATTTTGAACTTCTTCAAAACTTTATCAAGGTATGTGCTTTGTGAAAGTGCTATCAAGCGTCTCGATCTATCTCTATAGATCTTAATGCCTAATATGAAAGTAGCTTCTCTTAGGTCCTTCATTGAAAAACTCTTGTTCAAATATTCCTTCACGCTTTCTAGCATTTCTATATTGTTTCGAATCAGAAATATGTCATCCACATATAATATTAGAAACGTTATAGAGCTCCCACTCACTTTCTTGTAAATACAAGCTTCTCCATAAACTTGTATAAACCCAAACACTTTGATCACCTCATCAAAGCGCTTATTCCAACTCTGAGATGCTTGCACCAGTTCATAAATGGATCACTAGAGTTTGCAAACTTTGTCAGCATTCTATGGATCGACAAAACCTTCTGGTTGCATCATATACAACTCTTCCTCAAGGAAACCGTTGAGGAACGCTGTTTTGACATCCATATGCCAAATTTCATTGTCAAAATAAGCAGCTATTGCTAACATGATTTTGACGGACTTAAGCATCGCTACGGGTGAGAAGGTCTCATCGTAGTCAACTCCTTGAACTTGTGAAAAACCCTTTCCCACAGGTCGAGCTTTATATACGGTGACATTACCGCCCGCGTTCGTCTTCTTCTTAAAGATCCATTTGTTCTGAATGGCATTTCTCCCTTCAGGTAGTACTTCCAAAGTCCATACTTTGTTTTCATACATGGATCCCATCTCGGACTTCATGGCCTCTAACCATTTCTCGGAATCTGGGCCCATCATCGCTCCTCCATAGCTCGTAGGTTCATTGTTGTCCAACAACATGACCTCCAAGACAGGGTTGCCGTACCACTCAGGAGCAGTACGCGCCCTTGTAGACCTATGAGGTTCAATACTAACTTGATCTGAAGCTTCATGATCATCACCATTAACTTCCTCTTCAACTGTCGTAGGCTCCACAGAAACATCTTTCTGCGCTGCGCTACTCTCTGGTTGAAGTAAAGGTTCAATAACCTCATCAAGCTCTATTTTCATCCCACTCAATTCTTTCAAGAGAAACTATTTCTTAAGAAATGTTCCATTTTTAGCGACAAACACTTTGCCTTCGGATCTGAAATAGAAGGTATACCCGACTGTCGCTTTCAGGTATCCTATGAAGACGCATTTCTCCGCTTTGGGTTCCAGCTTTTCAGGCTGAAGCTTTTTGACATAAGCATCACATCCCCAAACTTTAAGAAACGACAACTTTGGCCTCTTGCCAAACCATAGTTCATATGGCGTCGTCTCAATGATTTATATGGTGCCCTATTTAAAGTGAATGCAGTTGTCTCTAATGCATAACTCCAAAACGGTAGTGGCAAATCGGCAAGAGACATCATAGAACGCACCATATCTAATAAGGTTCGATAACAACGTTCGGACACACCGTTACACTGTGGAGTTCCAGGCGGTGTCAACTGTGAAACAATTCCACACTGTCTTAAGTGACTACCAAACTCATAACTCAGATATTCACCTCCTTGATCAGCTCGTAGGAATTTAATCTTCTTGTTACGATGATTCTCAACTTCACTCTGAAATTGCTTGAACTTTTCAAACGTTTCAGACTTGTGTTTCATTAAGTAAATATACCCATATCTAGTTAAGTCATCAGTGAAGGTGAGAAAATAACGATATCCACTGCGCGCTGCAACATTCATTGGACCACACACATCAGTATGTATGATTTCCAACAAGTCACTTGCCCGTTCCATTGTTCCAGAGAACGGCGTTTTAGTCATCTTGCCCATGAGGCATGGTTCACATGTGTCAAGTGATTCAAAATCAAGTGACTCCAAAAGTCCATCAGCATGGAGCTTCCTCATGCGTTTTACACCAATATTACCCAAACGGCAATGCCACAAGAAAGTGGTACTATCATTATCAACTCTACATCTTTTGGCATCAATGTTATGAACATGTGTATCATCACTATCAAGATTCAATATGAATAAACCCCTCACATTGGGTGCATGACCATAAAAGATATCACTCATATAAATAGAACAACCATTATTCTCTGATTTAAATGAGTAACTGTCTCACAATAAACAAGATCCAGATATAATGTTCATGCTTAACGCAGGCACTAAATAAAAATTATTCAGGTTCATCACTAATCCCGATGGTACTCGAAGAGAGAGAGAGCCGACGGCGATCACATCAACCTTGGAACCATTTCCCACACGCATCGTCACTTCGTCCTTCGCCAGCCTTCGTCTCTTCCGTTGTTCCTGTTTTGAGTTGCAAATGTGAGCAACCAAACCGGTATAAAATACCCAGGCACTACAACGAGAGCTAGTAAGGTACACATCAATAACATGTATATCATATATACCTTGTTTGTTGTTGGCCGCCTTCTTGTCAGCCAGGTACTTGGGGCAGTTCCGCTTCCAGTGACTAGTTCCCTTGCAATGAAAGCACTCAGTTTCTAGCTTGGGTCCAGCCTTGGGTTTCTTTGCAGGAGGAGCAACTGCTTTGCCATCCTTCTTGGATTTACCCTTCTTGCCCTTGCCCTTGCCACTCTTCTTGAAACTAGTGGTTTTATTAACCATCAACACTTGATGTTCTTTCTGGATTTCAAACTCAACGACTTTCAGCATCGCAAACAGCTCGGCGACTGACTCGTTCATCCTGTGGATGTTATAGTTCATCACAAAGCTCTTGTAGCTCGGTGGCAGTGGTTGAACAACTCTGTCAGTGATCGCCTCTGTCGGAAGGGGCATTCCCAACTCCGCCAGACGATTCGAATACCCAGACATTCTGAGTATATGTTCACTGATAGACCCGTTCTCCTCCATTTTGCAAGCATATAACTTATCGGAGGTCTCATACCTCTCGATCCGGGCATTCTTCTGAAAGATACACTTCAATTCCTGGAACATCTCATATTCTCCATGATGTTCAAAATATCTTTGAAGTCCCGGTTCTAAAACATAGAACATTGCACACTGAACTATTGAGTAATCTCCAGAACGTGCCTCCCAAGCGTTCTTAACGTCTTTGGATGACATGTCTTAGGGTTGGTCACCAAGCGGTGCATCAAGGACATATGATTTCTGGGAAGCCATGAGGATAATCCTCAGATTACGGGCCCAATCCACAAAGTTACTTCCATCATCTTTCAATTTAGCTTTATCTAGGAACGCATTAAAATTCAGGGGTGCTACTGCGTGAGCCATTGATCTACAACGTAAATATGCAAAGTTTGCTTAGACAATTGTTCAAGATAATGAGTTTAGTTAATCAAATTACTAAATCTCCCACTCAAATTGACATCCCTTAGGTCATCTGAGTGTCACATGATCCAAATTCACCAACTCAAGTCCGATCATCACGTGAGTTGAGGTGGTTTCAATGGTGAACATCATCATGTTGATCATATCTACTATATGACTCATGTTTGACCTTTCGGTCTCTTGTGTTCCGAGGCCATGTCTGTACATGCTAGGCTCATCAAGTTGACCCGAGTGTTCTGCATGTGCAACACTGGCTTGCACCCATTGTATGTGAACGTAGAGTCTATCACACCCGATCATCACGTGGTGTCTCGACACGACGAACTTTCGCAACGGTGCACACTCGGGGAGAACACAATTCATCTTGAAATTTAAGTGAGGCATCACCTTATAATGCTACCGTCGTCCTAAGAAAAACAAGGTGCATAAAAGGATTAACATCACATGCAAATCATAAGTGACATGATATGGCCATGAACATTTGCTTTTTATCTCCATCTTGAAAGCACCAGCATGATCTCCGTCGTCACCGGCACGACATCATGATCTCCATCATCTTCATCTCCACCAACGTGTCACCATCGGGGTTGTCACGCCCACAATGCTACTACTACTATTGCTACCATTTAGCGATAAAGTAAAGCATTACATAGGGCTTAATGATTGACACGCAGGTCATACAATAATTAAAGACAACCCTATGGCTCCTGCCGGTTGCCGTACTCATAGACATGCAAGTCGTGATATTCTATACAACACATGATCATCTGATACATCACATATATATCATCATGTAATTGGCCATATCACATCACAACATGCCCTGCAAAAACAAGTTAGACGTCCTCTAATTGTTGGTGCATGTTTTACGTCGCTGGTACGGGTATCTGGCAAGAAAAATTCTCACCTACGCATAAACCACAACGGTGATACATAAGTTGCTTTTCAAACTTCTCAAGGACCGCCTTAGTCGAATCTGATCCAACTAAAGTAGGAGAAGCAGACACCCGCCAGCCATCTTTGTGCAATGAAGTTACACGTTAGTCAATGGAACCGGTCTCTCGTAAGCATACGAGTAAGGTTGGTCTGGGCCGCTTCATCCCACAATACCGCTAAACCAAAATACGACAAAGGGAGGAAGCAATCTAAGCATTAACATGCACAAACTCTTTGTGTTCTACTCGAGATCTCATCTACAAATAAATCTGGCTCTGATACCACTGTTGGGGAACGTTGCATGGGAAACAAAAAAATTCCTACGCACACACAAGATCTATCCTTGGTGATGAGCATCTACGAGAGGGAGAGTGGATCTACGTACCCTTGTAGATTTCTAAGCGGGAAGCATTAAGAAACGCGGTTGATGTAGTCGAATGTCTTCGCGATCCAAATCGCCGAGTGTCCCACGATCCAATCACGATCCGTCCCGATCTAGCACTGAACGGACGACACCTCCGCGTTCAGCACACGTACGGCTTGGTGACGATCTCCCCCTTCTTGATCCAGCAAGAGGGAGCGGAGAGGTAGACGAGTTTTCCGGCAGTGTGACGGTTCTGCGGCGATGGTGGTGGAGTAATCTCAGCAGAGCTTCGCCTTAGCACAGCTGAAACCGATCTAGAGGAGAAACTACGGACTAGAGGGTAGGGTTGCACGTGGCTGAAAATCTATGTGCCAAAACCCTAAAACCTCTAGTATATATAGGAGGAGAGGAGGAGGAGGATTTGCACAAGGGCCAGCCCCTCTAGGCTTCGGTCGAAGTGGAGAGGAGGAGTCCTCCTCCTCGCACTCCTAGTAGGATTAGGACTCCTTCCTTATTTCCACCTTTTTTTTTGCCTTTTTCCACCTTTTCTCACTTTGGAATTTCTTCCCA
This sequence comes from Hordeum marinum, assembly GCA_022496015.1. NCBI lineage: Eukaryota > Viridiplantae > Streptophyta > Magnoliopsida > Poales > Poaceae > Hordeum > Hordeum marinum. Next base: position 162,326,770 of record CM039676.1, on the reverse strand, counting down.
GCCGCATGGGCCTTGTGTGGGACTTTGGCTAGCCCACTACGGGCTGGTATTTGTCCTCCCACAGCCCATGTAGCCTCTTGGGTCGAAATACCCCTCCCGATGGTCCCCCCGGTACACTACCGATGAGCCCGAAACTTTTCCGATGACCAAAATAGGACTTCCTATATATCAATCTTTACCTCTAGACCATTCTGGAGCTCCTCGTGATGTCCAGGGAATCATCCAGGACTCTGAACAACCTTCGGTCACCACCATGCATAACTCTATACTACCGAAATGTCACCAAACCTTAAGTGTGCAGACCCTGCGGTTCGAGAACTATGTAGACATGACCGAGACACCTCTACGGTCAATAACCAATATCGGGACCTGGATGCCCATATTGTTTCCTACATATTCTACAAAGTATCGGTCGAACCTCTATGTCAAGGATTCAGTCAATCCCGTATAATGTTCCCTTTGTTCTTCGGTATGTTATTTGCCCGAGATTCGATCATCGGTATCTCCATACCTAGTTCAACCTCGTTACCGGCAAGTCTCTTTACTCATTACGTAATACAAGATCCCATGACTAACACTTAGTCACATTGCTTGCAAGGCTTGTTGTGATGTGTATTACCGATTGGGCCCTGAGATACCTCTCCGTCACACGGAGTAACAAATCCCAGTCTCTATCCATGCCAACCCAACAGACACCCTCGGAGATACATGTAGAGCACCTTTATAGTCACCCAGTTATGTTGTGACATTTGATACACGCAAGGCATTCCTCCGGTGTCCGTGAGTTGCATGACCTCATGGTCGTAGGAACATATACTTGACATGCAGAAAAACTGTAGTAATGAACTGAGATGATCATATGCTACATTTATAGTTTGGGTCTTGTCCATCCCATCATTCTCCTAATGATGTGATCCCGTTATCAAATGACATCTTATGTCAATGGCTTGGAAACCTTGACCATCTTTGATCAACGAGCTAGTCTACTAGAGGCACACTAGGGACAAAGTGTTGTCTATCTATCCACACATGTAATGTGTTTCCACTCAATACAATTATAGCATGGATAATAAACAATTATCATGAACAAGGAAATATAATAATAAACACTTTATTTATTGCCTCTAGGGAATATTTCTAACAGCTATCCATAGCCACTCAGATTGTGGATTCTATCCAGCCATCCGACTCGGCCGTGATGAGGGCATTCGACAAATTCAGGCCTTGCTGAAAACCGCCCTACAGTAAAATTCAGAGGTGTCACAATCATGCCAACGAATTCGCAATGAGTCCACTCGGGCGGAAACCGTCCAGTTAGCTCACAGTCCTTTAGTGCAAGGAAAGACCCACGAACTCCTCCTCTTCTGAGAGGTCCGCACGGGGGATGCGGGTGTGATGACCACAACTTCAGTCAGACCCCTCCTTCGAGAGGTGGCATGCGTGGTCAGCGTCTGTATGACGGAGGCTACCCACTCAGGAGGGATCATGAGCGGAGCCCTGCTCGGCACATAGGCTATGCCGCCCCGATCCGACATCACTCAGCGAGTGGTTGACCGGAACAGACACGACAAAGACCGAGTGAGCGGCTGCGGAGTTACAGGTCTTGGATGTGTAAGTAGATACATTTGTGAGGTGGAGATACCCCCCAATTATTGGTTGGGGACTGTAATTGGGAAGTTCAATGGCAAATCCAAGCCAGAGACTTGGATTCAAGATTATCGAGTTGCCGTCCAGATCTTTGGCGGCGATGATTTCGTTGCAATGAAGCACAATCCGCTCATGCTGGAAGGGTATGCGTGCGCGTGGATGAATCAGTTGCCCGCCAATTGCATTTATTGTTGGGAAGACTTGGCCCGAGTGTTTGTCAAGACATTCGAGGGCACATACAAGCTCTCGTGTGGACTGATAGAACTACAACATTGCGTCCATAAGAGCAACGAGACTCTCCGTGAGTACATTCAGCGCTGGACCATGTTGCACAACACCATGGAAAATGTGACTAAACATCAGGCCGTGTGAGACTTTAAGGCCGACACTCGGTGTCGAGAGTTGGTCTTGAAGTTCGGCCAAGCTAGGGATTTGTCCCTGAGTCGGGCCATGGAGATCGCAAACAAGTATGCCAACAGCAAGGAACAAGACCGCCTCCATAGTGGCAAAGGACGAGCCGCGACAATGCTCCTTAATCGGGAGGCAATGTCGGGAAGAATCAGAAGCGAAAGGCCAATGGCTCCGGCAAGGCAGAGGTGGCAGCCATCCAAGGGCACGGACAAGGCAAGCCAAAGCCAAAGAAAAAGAAGAAAGAGTGGATTCCCAAGAAGAAGTCCGACTCTAAATCCGACATCCTCAATCAACCATGCCAGATTCATACCAAGACAGATGAAGAAGGCAACGTTGTGCTCCCGAAGCACACCACTCGAGAATGTCGCCTGCTCAAGCAGGAGATGGGCATGGAGCCTTGGAGTGAAAAAGTCGACGTCGAGGATGACGATGGTACCCCTGAGTACCCTCAAGTTGATAAACTCCTCGTGATTTTTGCTGAAGTTGAAAGCAAGAGGCAGTTGAAGGTTGTCAATCGGGAGGTTAACATGGCAGTTCCGATTGCCACCAAGTACCTCAACTGGACAAAGACACATGTTACTATTGACCAGTCCAACAATCCACCTCACACAGCCATCCTTGGGAGGCAGGCGTTGGTCATCGACCCGGCAGTGGGTGGTGTCCGACTGCGCATGGTCTTGATCGATGGAGTCAACGGACTCAATATAATTTATGCTGATACACTCAAGGCAATAGGCATCCCAATGTCTCAATTGAGCAATAGAAACATGCATTTCCACGGGATTGTCCCTAGGAAGAAGGCAGAGTCACTCGGCCAAATCGCTTTGGACGTCGTATTCGGGAGCGAAAAGCATTTCCAAAAGGGAAAGTTAACCTTCGGGGTGGTAGAATTCCGCAGGGCTTATCACGACATCATGGCTAGGCCCGCCTACGCATGTTTCATGGCCAGACCATGTTATGTGTATCTCAAACTCAAGATGACATGGCCTAAAGGCGTGATCATAGTGATTGGCGACCGGAAGATTGTCGAAGAGTGCTTCCAGCAGGGATCCAAGATCGCCAACGAGAAGGTGCTCGTAGTCGACCTCGAAGGGTGCATGAAAGAAATGGATACGGCCGATCTACTCTGGGCAAAGCGGCCGGTTTCAGAATCAGCTTTCTAGTTGCCCATCAAGACCAAGCATGTCCATGTTCATCAGAGTGACCCAAGTGTTGCTCAGACAAACATCTCCACATCACTCGGAGAGAAATAGGAAGCCGAGCTCATTCAGTTTCTGTGTGAGAACTGGGACATCTTCGCATGGAAGCCGTTTGACGTGCCTGGTGTTCCTAGGAAACTGGCTATGCACTGACTCCGAACTAACCCCAAGTCTAAGCCAGTCAAAGAATACTTGCGTTGATCTTCCATTGAGAAGCGCAAGGCGATTGGTCAAGAGATAGCTCGACTCCTTGCCGCCGAGTTCATCCACGAGGTTTACCACTCCGAGTGGGTCGCGAATGTCATTCTCGTGCCGAAGAAGGACTAATCACTTCGTATGTGTATTGACTTCAAACACCTCAATTGGTCCTGTCCGAAGGATCATCCCCCTTTACCCCGTATAGATCAAATAGTGGACTCTAGTACCGGATGCGAACTTCTATCATTCGTGGATGCATACTCCGGGTACCACCAGATCCGAATGTACGGTCCTGATGAAATAAAGATGGCCTTCATCACCCCATTCGGGTGCTTTTGCTATTTAATGATGCCATTCAGCCTGAAGAATGCTGGGCCTACTTTCCAGTGCATGATCCAGAAATGCTTGCAAAAGCAGAGGAGTCGAAACGTGGAGGCTTATATGGACGATATCGTGGTTAAGTCTAGGAAAGGTTCCGACCTCCTGACTAACCATGCTGAGACCTTTGCAAACCTATGGTGCTTCATAATAAAGCTGAATCCGGCTAAGTGCACATTCAGAGTGCCTGCCGGAAAGTTACTCGATTTTCTTGTTTTCGAATGGGGGATCGACGCGTATCCGGATAAAATCGGCACCATAGTCCGAATGATGCAACCGGAGTGCTTGCACGACGTACAAAGGCTGACAGGTTGCCTCGCAGCCCTGAGCCGATTCATCTCAAAACTTGGTGATAAGGCACTCCCTCTTTACCGATTGATGAAGAATTCTGACAAGTTCAAGTGGACTAATGAAGTGCAAGCCCCGTTTGAAGAACTCAAGGAATTTCTTTCCACCCCATCGGTATTAGCTACTCTGGGCAGCCAGGAACCTTTACTCCTGTACATCACGGCGACTAGCCAGGTGGTGAGCACAGTCTTTGCTGTAGAGCGCGAGGAGTCGGGAAAAACATTCAAGGTCCAAAGACCCACATATTACATCTCAGAAGTGTTGAACCCTTCCAAGCAAAGGTATCCGCACTACCAAAAGCTAGTCTATGGTATTTACCTGACTGCTAAAAAGGTGGTCTATTACTTCCAAGATCATTCGGTCACGGTCATTAGCAACGCTCCCCTATCAGAGATCTTGCACAATAGAGATGCTGCTGGCCGAGTGGCAAAGTGGCCATTTGAGCTCATTCCATTGTAAATCAAGTTTGAAACCAAGAAAGCAATCAACTCCCAGGCACTGGTTGATTTTATGGCCAAGTGGATCGAGCAGGAGCAGCCAATTCCGAGTGTTCTCAAACAATGGACTATGTACTTTGACGGATCCAAGCTGCACAATGGCTTGGGGGCTAGCAAGGTTCTTGTTTATCCCAAAGGAGACTGGCTGAACTATGTCCTCCAAATCCATTTCGATTCATCAAACAATGAGGCCGAGTACAAAGCCCTCCGGTACGGGCTCCGCATGGCCATATCACTCGACATTCATCGTTTGATGATTTACGGAAATCCAGACCTCGTTGTCAACCAAGTGATGAAAGAGTGGGACATTCGGAGCCCAGCAATGACCGGTTACTACAACGCGGTCACAAAGTTGGAGAAGAATTTTGAAGGTTTCGAGCTGCATCACATTCCTCGTGCAAAGAATTAGGCAGAAGACGACCTGTCATAGATTGGGTCCACTCAGCGAGCAGTCCCTAATGACATATTCCTTGAACATCTACTTGCCCCAACAATTGCAGAAGATGCTTTCACAGAGAAGCCCCAACAAGCAGTCGGTCCATCGAATCCGACTGAGGTTGACGTCCCGGCCGTAGTTGATCTAGTCCATGAAACGATGGTAATCACTCCCGAGTGGACTCGACCCTATTTGGCATACCCCGAAGATGAAGAAGAAGCTTGCCAAATCGTCCATCGATCCAAGTCATTCGAAGTTCTGGGGGACTAGTTATACAAGAAAAGCGCTACAGGAGTCACTCAGAAATGTATTTCCCCAGAGGAAGGGCTGCAAATCTTACATGAAATCCACTCGGGAACTTCCAGCCATCACACATCCTCTCGGAATTTGGTCGCTAAGGCTTTCCGAGCGGGTTTTTATTCACCCTGAGCCAATGAAGCAGCAAGAGATTTGGTCGACCTATGCGTCGGGTGTCAGTTCTATTAAAATAAGTCTCACAAGCCTGCGTCCATGCTAAAGATGATCCCGCTCACCTGGCCATTTGAAGTATGGGGCCTCGATATGGTCGGTCCCCTGCGGATTGGGCCGAGTGGATTCACCCACCTACTTGTGGCAGTTGACAAGTTCACCAAGTGGGTTGAAGAGAAGCCCATCATGAGTTTTGTCACACCCTGTGTTTGTATCACATTGTTGACTCTGGATTTATAAAATTTGGAGCCAACTAATTTTTTTTCAATGCTTGTGCTTGATTGAATTGTTGCTTGTTTGCTAGTTGATTGTTGCGAATGGCACTCTTAGATTCTATCCCTCTTCATGTTCATCTACCGTCACCCAAACCTTTTGCTCAATGATCATACCACGTGAATATTGCCCAAAACTATTTTTATCGAATTTTATTTTTACCAAAAAGGATTTATTCAAATTAGGATTACAAAAACCCATAAAATGAGGTTTGCACTGCAAGTTTTCAAATTGGGTGGATCCTTCTTCCCCAAAGGCTTTACTTCAAACCTACTATATATAAGACTTCCCAAAACCACCAAATATTAATTTTAAAGATTATTGTTATATTTTATTTAAAGGCTTTTTCTTAAGACCAGAAATGGTTTTTCATAGGGAAAAAACTTTGAATGCTTTCATAATATTTGAAAAAAATTAGGAAAACTCAATGGACATATATTTTCCATATATATGAGTTTCAACACATGGGCATGTTCAAATCATGGGCAAAACCCCTCAAAACCCTTTCTATTCAAATCAAGCTTTTGAAATATTTCTATAAGAAATATTCTCAATAAAATCCAGGAAAATTCTAGCAAGTCAACACTATCATAAGTGATGATCTTGCAAGGTTTAACCTCAATCCAAGTTGATTTGGTTTATCAAACTATCCCAAAACTCTCCCTGTCCAGATTCAAATTGTGAAGTTTCTCCCCTTGACCCCAAACTTTGTGAACATGCTCTAATCACCAAATAATGATGCTGCACTAAGTGGAGCATCATGTAACGACCCGACCTGGAAGGTCAAGTCTCCGGTGTTTCCGTACCATCCCAAGATCATGCTGGTACACACACGGTACATCAATGTATATATCAAAGGTAAATCACACAGCATTATATTAATCGAAATCTCATATCGAGTTCTTTATTACGATAAAAATTACAATAAAGTGGCCAAAGGCCAACTCATGAGAATATCTAAATCTTGCGGAAGCGTCGAAGGTAGATGAGTCCATCCGACTCCAAGGGCATCTCACTGAGCATAGAACGTGTCCTCACTCCTGGTCGGAAAAATACTCTGCAACATGATACGTTGCAGCCGTGTAGGTCAGCATATGGAGTATGCCGGCAAAGTCACAAGAGAGGGGTGAAAATAATCAGCTAGTCTATATGCTTATATGGCAGGTGGGGTGGTAAGTTTTGCGTAAAGCCAATTTTTCCTACATCAAGAAAAAGGGCTAAGCAAAGCATTACTAAGTTGGTTGATTAATGAGATGGTTCCATCAACCAATTCTCATACCCAAAATTATTAAATTCCCACATCATCATATTATTTGTGTTGAGAGTTCCGGAAGTTCCAATCCCTTTGGCTCAAGTCGTCCATAACCGTGGACACGGCTAATCGATTAGGTTTAAGTACTCTGCAGAGTTTTTTGCACACGTTCCCCACAAGATTTGGTCGCCTCCGTTTGATTTCTCGCACTTCAGGGTGTTTGAGAAACGGATGACCAAAACATGGTCTTCCAAAGGGTTTCCCTGCGACTCTGACGATGCCCATCCTTTCCTACCGTTCTTCTACCTCTCGTAGCACCGCCTGTCCAGGGTCACCACGATATCCAACCAAGCCAGAGCCCATAATGACTTGTGGCTGTGCAGGTAAGCCTTGGGTCTTGAAGCACCCATCCATCCCTTTGTGCCTGGGTGGACCTTTCCGCGTGAATACTGGCCACCTCCAGCATCACCTAGGCTAACCACTGGTTTCTCCAGGGCGCCGTTCAACCATCATCCACCCAGAGGTATGTTGAAAACTTGGAGTATTGAAATCTTGATCATTATGTAGGTCTTGAAATTATTAACTCTCTCAACTCTCATGAATCACACAACCAACCCCGTCTACTAATAGCATAGCAAAAGGTAAAACAACGTTTCCCGGGGCCAATGTTGTCAAAGGGGTTGAGAGGGGTATCTACCACATGATACTACTACTATGTAACCAAGTTTCCAACTAACCTATCTTGCATGCAACTGGGGAGATGGTAGAACTAATGCATATAAAACATGGGTAAAACATGATCAAAGTGACTTGCCTGATTGATGATCTTCGTACTTGAGTAACTCTAGGTAACAAGTTTCGCACTCCGGATAATCTAACGAAACAAACAATGCACTCAAATAAGCATACAACCAAAATAAGTACTCATAACATTCAGCAAAGAAGTACTAAACAAACAAGGCAAACAATGCACAAAAGTCTCTAGCAAGTAAAACACACAAAGTTTTGTTTTTTCCAAAGGGGATGATGAAAACACTACTACATAATAAAACTATTTTGAAATAGCAAAACAATTGTTGACAACAAGGAAAACAATAGAATATTTTATTAATAAACAGAATAATCAATTTAAGCTTGTTGGGAAAAGTTTAGTGAAGTTTATACAAGTTTTGATAAACACTATATGAATCAACTATAGTTATATTAACAAAAGAATGTAAAACTAAACTTATAATTTGTTAACAAAACATGTTCTTGACAGAAAAAAAATAATTTACTATTAAATCTGTCTTAGAAAACAGAAACAAAATATAGAAAACTTTGTTTGAAAACAAACTATTACTAGTTAGTTGTTTTAGTCAAATTAAGCCTAATTGAAAAGAAATTTTGATTCCTATGTTAAATAAAATTAAACTAGGCAAATTTATATTTTTATTAACAGTAAGTGAAAACACTAAATGTTTACTAACAGAACCTAATAAACAAATAAAACCAAATTCTAAATCAAACTAATCAAAATTAAGTTTATAAAACTATATTATAATAATAAGCAGATTCTGTTTTTTGGGTAAAACAGTAATCAAATATATCATGAAAATCCTCAAACTATACCTGAAGATAGTCCTAACTAATACCAAACAGTAGCAAAAAGATTCATATCAAAATCTATTTTCAAACTCTAGTTATTCAGATTTGAAGATTTTAAGCAAATTTGATTCAATTCAAATTTCATAGTTCAAATTTGAAATTTAAAAGTACAGGGTGAAACTACATGAAAATTGTGAGCTATTGCAAAAAGAATCAACTCAAAACTCTAAACAGATTAAAAGATATAAGCAAAACAAAATTGGAAAACATTCTGTTAATTAAAACAAAACAGAAAATGAAAAAAAGTTTGCGTCGGTCAGGGGGCTACGTGGCGCGATCCGATTGGCTAAGGGGGGCGTTCGGTAGGTGAATTAGAGCGGGCGACCGTTCGGTAGAAGAAAACGGTTCGGACTTAAGTTCGTTCTAATCTGGACCGTGGGATTTGGATCGGACGGTCGAGGGGGCTTACGGAGGGAGGTTGCCGGCGTCGGGGTACTCCGGCGAGTCCGGTAGCGGCGATTGCGACGGCGAGGTGTTCCGGTGGTCGGGGAGGACGGGGAAGTGGTCCTGGCGACGGGGACGGTCCTCCGGAGGCGATTGGTGGCGACGGCGTGGCGAATGATGGTCGGAGGTGGTGGCTACGATCGACGGCGACTTCCGGTGGTGGTGGAACTCCGACGAGCAATCGACGGCGTCTCGGCGAGAGAGAGAAGGGGGCTCGGGGGGGGAATGGATGCGGGGCCGTGGGGCTCTTATATAGGCGCTCGGGGGGGTGCGGGGAGGAGAGAGGGGAGAGATCCGGTGAGGGGGAGTAACGGCCGGCGTCGGATCCGGCGAGCGCGGGGAGTGAAGACGATGACCGTTCCGGGGCAACGGTCGGACGGGGTGGGACCCGGTGTCAGTGAGAGAGCGGGAGCATTACTGCGCTCGGTCGGCCGACCGGTAACGGTTTCGGCTTTTAAAGCCGGTGGGCCGGCCCGTTTAATACCGGAAACGGTTACCGTTTCTTTTTAATAATTTCCGGAGACATTCAAAAGCTTTTAAAGCATTCAAATCGTTTGTAAATATAGGGGTATTATATATCAAAATTAACAGAATAATAAATGCTATTTAATGAACATTTCTATTCTGTCATTTGAACACTTTGAAAAAAAATATTATTTCAGAAATGTCCTAATTGTTTTTAAACCCTTTTTGCAAATATTTTCAAAATAACTCCTGGTTATTTTTGTTCAAATAATTCACCAATTAGACCCTGGTGTGGAGTGTCATGTTCCTCCTCTCTTATTTGAACTTTTAACCAAAAATTTTAAATAGAGGAAGCAACATAGGGAAAAGTAGAAGGGGACTTTCTGAAAACCAGAAGAGGCATTTCAACTAGTTCATACAATCAAGCAATGATGATAATAGATGCATAGCTATATTCATAACATTCCAAAATGGAATTTTGGGATGTTACAAACCTACCCACCTTAAGATGAATCTCGCCCTCGAGATTCGGGTTGGCTAGAAAATAGGTGCGGATGGTCTCTACGAAGATCTTCTTCGCGTTCCCAGGTGGCTTCTTCCTCAGTATGGTGACTCCACAAAACTTTGCAGAACTTGATAATCTTGCTGCGGGTAACTCTGTTGGATGTCTCGAGGATCTTGACAGGCTTCTCCTCATAAGTCAGATCACTTTCAAGCTGTATGGCCTCTAGGGGCACGGTGTCTCGCAAAGGGATGTCAACCATCTCAGCATGACATTTCTTCAGCTGGGAAACATGGAACACATCATGAACTTCGGATAATCCTTCCGGCAATTCCAGTTTGTATGCAACTTCACCTCTACGTTCAAGAATTTTGTAGGGGCCTATGAATCTGGGTGCTAATTTTCCTTTAACACCAAATCTCTTGGTTCCTCGAAGCGGGGACACACGAAGATATGCTCGGTCTCCCACTTCATACGTCACTTCCTTGCGCTTGTTGTCAGCATAGCTCTTCTGTCGAGATTGAGCTATTTTGAGTCTGTCACGTATCAACTTGACTTTCTCTTCAGAATCTCGGATAAGGTCGGGACCAAAAAGTTGTCGGTCTCCAACACCATCCCACGTCAGTGGTGTTCTACATCTTCTTCCGTATAAAGCTTCGAAAGGGGCCATCTTTAGACTGGTCTGATAACTGTTGTTGTATGAGAATTCTGCGTAAGGCAAGTTTTCGTCCCAACTAGATCCATAATCTAGCGCACAAGCTCTCAACATGTCTTCCAGAATCTGATTGACTCTCTCAGTCTGGCCATCTGTCTGCGGATGAAAAGCTGTACTAAACTCCAGTCTCGTACCCAAAGTCTCATGTAACTGATGCCAAAACTTTGAAGTGAATTGTGTTCCTCTATCTGACACTATACTCCTCGGAACTCCATGCAGACATACGATCCTGGTCATGTATATCTTGGCTAGCTTAGCACTGGTATAGGTGGTCTTTACTGGAATGAAGTGTGCTACCTTGGTCAAGCGATCTACCACTACCCAGATGGAATCATAACCTGAACGGGTCCTGGGCAATCCTGTGATGAAATCCATACCAAGTTTTTCCCATTTCCACTCGGGTATCGGCAAAGGTTGGAGTAACCCTGCTGGTTTCTGATGTTCTGCCTTTACTCGCTGACAAACATCACATATCGCAACATGCTCTGCAATATCTTTCTTCATACCTGTCCACCAATAACTTTCCTTTAAATCCAGATACATCTTGGTATTGCCTGGGTGTATCGAGTAAGGTGAATCGTGGGCTTCCTGAAGTATCAACTTCCTGAGCTCTGGTTCATTGGGCACATAGATTCGGTTCTCAAACCACAAAGTTCCGTGTTCATCCTCACGAAAACCTTTAGCTTTACCATCTTTCATTCTCTGTTTAATCTCAGCTATCTCCTTGTCCGATTTCTGGGCTTCTCGAATTCTTTCGGTCAAGGTGGACTGAATTTCCAGTGTAGCAACATATCCTCTTGGAACTATCTCTAGCTTGAGCTCTCTGAGATCATCGACTAACTCTTGAGGTAATCCTCCAGCTGTGAGTGTGTTCACATAAGTTTTCCGACTCAAGGCATCGGCTACAACATTAGCCTTACCTGGATGGTAGTGTAATCTCATGTCATAGTCCTTGATTAACTCTAACCATCTCCTCTGTCTGAGGTTCAACTCTTTCTGCGTGAAGATATACTTCAGGCTCTTATGGTCGGTGTAAACATCACAACTATTTCCGATAAGGAAATGTCTCCAAGTCTTGAGTGCGTGCACTACGGCTGCTAGCTCCAAGTCATGCGTGGCATAATTCAACTCATGAGGTCGTAGCTGTCTGGAAGCATAGGCTACAACTTTTCCATCCTGCATAAGTACTCCTCCAAGTCCTTGACGTGAAGCATCACAATAAACCTGGAAATCCTTCCGAATATCGGGCAAGATCAACACTGGGGCTGTGACCAAACGTTCCTTCAACTCCCGGAAACTGGCTTCACATTCCACAGTCCAAACATACTTGGATTCTTTCTTCAACAACTCTGTCATGGGCTTGGCAACCTTGGAGAAATTTTCAATGAACCTCCGGTAATATCCAGCAAGTCCAAGGAAACTGCGGATCTCCTTAACTGAGGTGGGTGACTTCCACTCGGTGACGGCTTCAACCTTAGCGGGGTCTACGGCTATTCCTTCTCCGGAAATAACATGTCCCAGGAATCCGACTTCCGTCAACCAAAATTCACATTTGCTGAACTTGGCATATAACTGATGCTCTCTTAGCTTTTCCAGAACTAAACGCAAATGTTGCTTATGCTCTTCCTCGTTCTTGGAGAATATCAGAATGTCATCGATGAACACCACAACAAACTTGTCTAGGTATTCCATGAATACTTTGTTCATCAAATTCATGAAGTAGGCAGGAGCATTAGTCAATCCAAAAGACATGACCGTATACTCATACAAGCCATACCTCGTGGTGAAAGCTGTTTTGGGTATATCCTGTTCACGAATTTTCAACTGGTGATACCCTGATCGAAGATCGATCTTGGAGAATACTTTGGCTCCTACGAGCTGATCAAACAAATCATTAATCATCGGTAGAGGGTACTTGTTCTTGATAGTCACCTCGTTCAAGGCACGATAGTCCACTACCATTCTCAAAGATTTATCCTTCTTCTCCACCAAAAGAACTGGGGCTCCCCAAGGTGAAGAACTTGGGCGAATATAACCTTTGTCCAATAACTCCTTAATTTGCTTCTTGATTTCCAACAGATCATTTGCGGGCATCCGATAGGGTCTCTTGGAAATTGGGGCTGTCCCTGGCTGTAGCTCTATTAAGAACTCAATCTCCCTATCTGGTGGCATTCCTGGTAATTCTTCCGGAAATACATCTGGAAATTCTTTTACCACAGGTACTTCCTCCTGAACAACTCCTGTGAGAGAACTTAACCGAGCACTCATACGTGTGCGTCGGGATACATACTTAATCCTCTTGTTCTCCGGGGTGGTGAGTGAAACAGACTTGCTAGGGCAATCAAGATTTCCTTCATACTTGGTCATCCAATCCATGCCTAGGATTACATCCAATCCGTGTGACTCTAAGACGATGAGGTCGGTGGAAAAAACATGGTTCCCTATATTGAGTTTCAAGGCATGGCATCCTATCCCTGCCATCATCATACCTCCTGGAGAACTAACCTGAATTGGCTGACTAAGGGTTTTGGTGGGCAAACCATACTTATCCACAACTACCCTTGATATGAATGAATGAGTTGCACCCGAATCAAAAAGTACTGTAACAGGACGTGAATGCAATAAAAACTTACCAACCACAGTCTCGGGCTGATCATAGACTTCTTCCACGTTGATGTGATTCACGTGAGCACGGGGAAACGGATTGGGCTTCTTGGCTGTGGAGTTGCCGTTGTTAGTGCCGTTTCCAGTGCCTTGCTTACTCTGGGGACACTCAGTAGCATAGTGCCCTGTCTTCTGGCACTTGAAACAGGTAATGTGACTCAGATCCTTCTGAGCAGGAACTTGACGGTGCTGGTTGTTGTTCCCATTCCCATTGTCACTCTTGAAGTTACCATGGTTGAGACGGTTATTCCCATTTCCTCCATGATGGTGACCTCCATGGTTGTGCACAGTATGAGTGTGCTTTCCAAACTTACCATTTCCTGATCCGGTATTCCCGGAGTACGGGGAGTAACGAGGCTTCTGATGAGCTCCAGAGTTGAACTTCCCCTGAGTGTACTTCCGCTTGCGGTTCTCAATCTGCTGCTGTTTACCTTCCAGAATAAGTGCCTTATCCACCAGCTCTTGGTAGTTGTTGAAATTAGCCACTACCAGCTGTATGCTCAACTCATCATTGAGTCCTTCCAGAAACTTTTCTTGCTTGGCCGCATCATCGGCCACATCTCCTGGGGCATAACGTGACAATGTGTTGAAGTCGTCCACATATTGGGCCACGGAACGATTACCCTGGCGCAAGTTGCGAAACTCGCGCTTCTTTAAACTCATGGCTCCAGCTGAAACATGAGCGGTGCGGAAAGCAAGCTTGAACTGCTCCCAAGTCACATCTGCAATAGGATAAGTGGTGGTATAATTCTCCCACCATGATGCTGCTGGTCCTTCCAGTTGATGTGCGGCAAATCGCACTTTCTCAGCGTCAGTGCATCCAGCGGTGACAAGTTCTCTCTCCATCTTGCGGAGCCAGTCATCTGCCACAATGGGCTCAGTGCTGCTGGAGAAAGTTGGAGGGTTCAACCTCAGAAAACGGGTGAGATTGTCAGTCTGGGGTGGATGGTGGTTGTTGTTGTTGTTCTGGTTGTTGGTCTGATTCTGAATCAATAGTTGCATCAGTGCATTCTGTTGCTGAAGGAGTTGGGTGAGTTCCGGTGGAAAAGTGAAATCGGTCTCACGTCGTGGAGGCATCTTGCTGTTTTCAGAGGGATGAGAATTAGAATAGAACAAGGGTCTGGAAGAAATTCACTACCCATATGCAATGCAACAAACATATCACACGAAACACTCATTCATTTATTCAATCAATGTCAAACATCGGAAAATACAAATCTCAGACAACTAAACATCGACCTACGCTTTAACGACTAAAATAAAGATACATTGGAGGGCATAACTAATGTTCTCCTCAAAAGTGCATAGTCGTAGGTCCTCCGGTGGTGCTTTCCTCATAGTCTTCATCGTCGCTGATGAAGGGTGCCATGTCTCCTTCGGGGTGAAGGTTTTCTCCCATGTCTAGATGCTCCTCCAGAGTGGCGATGCGTGCATTCTGCTCATCAATCCTCTCTAAGAAGTCCTTCACTTCATGCTCGTGTTCATAGTTGGCCTCTCGCAGATCAGCTTCAAGGTCCAGCTCACGATTCATCAGATTCTTGATAGTCTTCGTGTCAGCACGAACTCGAAGCTCCAGAGTCCTGATGTGAGTCTCCAAGGTCTGGATATAGGAGATATTGGTGTCTGCAGTGGGATTGGTGATGATGTTGCCATGGGCATCTCTGCGGCAAACCATGCTGAGTCCTGGTGAAATGGTTCCACCTCTGTATTCCTCCTGGATACGTCCAAGGGCACGATGAATGGCCATGTCTCTTCCAAGTATCCAACTGGGTGCCACGAACTTGAGATCTATGGGTTCCTTCCGATTCCCAAAGGTCTTCCCTGGAATATGCACCTCGATCCTGTAGCGTCCATCTTGGGGAAATGACATGATAGGAATCCCGGTGATGCTCGGCAAAGCAATCCTTATGTCCTTGACGATCCTCATCAGCTCCTTACCAAAGGGCATCGTTGCGTCAGGCTGGCAAAACTCTGTGATCAACACTGGGATGAAGGTGGCCATCTATAAATTTTGAAATAATCGGAGAGGAGTCAGAAACGAATAGATGAGAGTATAAGATATTTAAAGACAAAGAGAAACAATCCTAAGGCTTTCCAATCCTAGAGGTTACGTCCTACGGTCAGCGTGTGCTCTGATACCATTTCTGTAACGACCCGACCTGGAAGGTCAAGTCTCCGGTGTTTCCGTACCATCCCAAGATCATGCTGGTACACACACGGTACATCAATGTATATATCAAAGGTAAATCACACAGCATTATATTAATCGAAATCTCATATCGAGTTCTTTATTACGATAAAAATTACAATAAAGTGGCCAAAGGCCAACTCATGAGAATATCTAAATCTTGCGGAAGCGTCGAAGGTAGATGAGTCCATCCGACTCCAAGGGCATCTCACTGAGCATAGAACGTGTCCTCACTCCTGGTCGGAAAAATACTCTGCAACATGATACGTTGCAGCCGTGTAGGTCAGCATATGGAGTATGCCGGCAAAGTCACAAGAGAGGGGTGAAAATAATCAGCTAGTCTATATGCTTATATGGCAGGTGGGGTGGTAAGTTTTGCGTAAAGCCAATTTTTCCTACATCAAGAAAAAGGGCTAAGCAAAGCATTACTAAGTTGGTTGATTAATGAGATGGTTCCATCAACCAATTCTCATACCCAAAATTATTAAATTCCCACATCATCATATTATTTGTGTTGAGAGTTCCGGAAGTTCCAATCCCTTTGGCTCAAGTCGTCCATAACCGTGGACACGGCTAATCGATTAGGTTTAAGTACTCTGCAGAGTTTTTTGCACACGTTCCCCACAAGATTTGGTCGCCTCCGTTTGATTTCTCGCACTTCAGGGTGTTTGAGAAACGGATGACCAAAACATGGTCTTCCAAAGGGTTTCCCTGCGACTCTGACGATGCCCATCCTTTCCTACCGTTCTTCTACCTCTCGTAGCACCGCCTGTCCAGGGTCACCACGATATCCAACCAAGCCAGAGCCCATAATGACTTGTGGCTGTGCAGGTAAGCCTTGGGTCTTGAAGCACCCATCCATCCCTTTGTGCCTGGGTGGACCTTTCCGCGTGAATACTGGCCACCTCCAGCATCACCTAGGCTAACCACTGGTTTCTCCAGGGCGCCGTTCAACCATCATCCACCCAGAGGTATGTTGAAAACTTGGAGTATTGAAATCTTGATCATTATGTAGGTCTTGAAATTATTAACTCTCTCAACTCTCATGAATCACACAACCAACCCCGTCTACTAATAGCATAGCAAAAGGTAAAACAACGTTTCCCGGGGCCAATGTTGTCAAAGGGGTTGAGAGGGGTATCTACCACATGATACTACTACTATGTAACCAAGTTTCCAACTAACCTATCTTGCATGCAACTGGGGAGATGGTAGAACTAATGCATATAAAACATGGGTAAAACATGATCAAAGTGACTTGCCTGATTGATGATCTTCGTACTTGAGTAACTCTAGGTAACAAGTTTCGCACTCCGGATAATCTAACGAAACAAACAATGCACTCAAATAAGCATACAACCAAAATAAGTACTCATAACATTCAGCAAAGAAGTACTAAACAAACAAGGCAAACAATGCACAAAAGTCTCTAGCAAGTAAAACACACAAAGTTTTGTTTTTTCCAAAGGGGATGATGAAAACACTACTACATAATAAAACTATTTTGAAATAGCAAAACAATTGTTGACAACAAGGAAAACAATAGAATATTTTATTAATAAACAGAATAATCAATTTAAGCTTGTTGGGAAAAGTTTAGTGAAGTTTATACAAGTTTTGATAAACACTATATGAATCAACTATAGTTATATTAACAAAAGAATGTAAAACTAAACTTATAATTTGTTAACAAAACATGTTCTTGACAGAAAAAAAATAATTTACTATTAAATCTGTCTTAGAAAACAGAAACAAAATATAGAAAACTTTGTTTGAAAACAAACTATTACTAGTTAGTTGTTTTAGTCAAATTAAGCCTAATTGAAAAGAAATTTTGATTCCTATGTTAAATAAAATTAAACTAGGCAAATTTATATTTTTATTAACAGTAAGTGAAAACACTAAATGTTTACTAACAGAACCTAATAAACAAATAAAACCAAATTCTAAATCAAACTAATCAAAATTAAGTTTATAAAACTATATTATAATAATAAGCAGATTCTGTTTTTTGGGTAAAACAGTAATCAAATATATCATGAAAATCCTCAAACTATACCTGAAGATAGTCCTAACTAATACCAAACAGTAGCAAAAAGATTCATATCAAAATCTATTTTCAAACTCTAGTTATTCAGATTTGAAGATTTTAAGCAAATTTGATTCAATTCAAATTTCATAGTTCAAATTTGAAATTTAAAAGTACAGGGTGAAACTACATGAAAATTGTGAGCTATTGCAAAAAGAATCAACTCAAAACTCTAAACAGATTAAAAGATATAAGCAAAACAAAATTGGAAAACATTCTGTTAATTAAAACAAAACAGAAAATGAAAAAAAGTTTGCGTCGGTCAGGGGGCTACGTGGCGCGATCCGATTGGCTAAGGGGGGCGTTCGGTAGGTGAATTAGAGCGGGCGACCGTTCGGTAGAAGAAAACGGTTCGGACTTAAGTTCGTTCTAATCTGGACCGTGGGATTTGGATCGGACGGTCGAGGGGGCTTACGGAGGGAGGTTGCCGGCGTCGGGGTACTCCGGCGAGTCCGGTAGCGGCGATTGCGACGGCGAGGTGTTCCGGTGGTCGGGGAGGACGGGGAAGTGGTCCTGGCGACGGGGACGGTCCTCCGGAGGCGATTGGTGGCGACGGCGTGGCGAATGATGGTCGGAGGTGGTGGCTACGATCGACGGCGACTTCCGGTGGTGGTGGAACTCCGACGAGCAATCGACGGCGTCTCGGCGAGAGAGAGAAGGGGGCTCGGGGGGGGAATGGATGCGGGGCCGTGGGGCTCTTATATAGGCGCTCGGGGGGGTGCGGGGAGGAGAGAGGGGAGAGATCCGGTGAGGGGGAGTAACGGCCGGCGTCGGATCCGGCGAGCGCGGGGAGTGAAGACGATGACCGTTCCGGGGCAACGGTCGGACGGGGTGGGACCCGGTGTCAGTGAGAGAGCGGGAGCATTACTGCGCTCGGTCGGCCGACCGGTAACGGTTTCGGCTTTTAAAGCCGGTGGGCCGGCCCGTTTAATACCGGAAACGGTTACCGTTTCTTTTTAATAATTTCCGGAGACATTCAAAAGCTTTTAAAGCATTCAAATCGTTTGTAAATATAGGGGTATTATATATCAAAATTAACAGAATAATAAATGCTATTTAATGAACATTTCTATTCTGTCATTTGAACACTTTGAAAAAAAATATTATTTCAGAAATGTCCTAATTGTTTTTAAACCCTTTTTGCAAATATTTTCAAAATAACTCCTGGTTATTTTTGTTCAAATAATTCACCAATTAGACCCTGGTGTGGAGTGTCATGTTCCTCCTCTCTTATTTGAACTTTTAACCAAAAATTTTAAATAGAGGAAGCAACATAGGGAAAAGTAGAAGGGGACTTTCTGAAAACCAGAAGAGGCATTTCAACTAGTTCATACAATCAAGCAATGATGATAATAGATGCATAGCTATATTCATAACATTCCAAAATGGAATTTTGGGATGTTACAAACCTACCCACCTTAAGATGAATCTCGCCCTCGAGATTCGGGTTGGCTAGAAAATAGGTGCGGATGGTCTCTACGAAGATCTTCTTCGCGTTCCCAGGTGGCTTCTTCCTCAGTATGGTGACTCCACAAAACTTTGCAGAACTTGATAATCTTGCTGCGGGTAACTCTGTTGGATGTCTCGAGGATCTTGACAGGCTTCTCCTCATAAGTCAGATCACTTTCAAGCTGTATGGCCTCTAGGGGCACGGTGTCTCGCAAAGGGATGTCAACCATCTCAGCATGACATTTCTTCAGCTGGGAAACATGGAACACATCATGAACTTCGGATAATCCTTCCGGCAATTCCAGTTTGTATGCAACTTCTATGCCTAGATGGGCCCGCGGGCAGGTTTAGGATTAAACCTGCCGCGCGCGGCGTCTCTCCCTAGGCTGGCTTTCCTTTTGGGCTGACTCTGCTGTGTACTTTTGGCCCGAGAGGCAGAGTGCCCTTTTCTTTTTCTTTTTCTTTTTGACTGCCAAAAAGTCCACAGGGCAAAATATAAATCCAATGCCCAAAATTCTTTCACCTAAAATCTTGAAATATTCCATAGAATTTATTAGTGCCACTTTTAAAAATATTTGAAAACATTTTATGTACTGTTTTAATTTAAAACCCCTATTTGGCATTATTAGCCCCTGTTTTAAATAGTTTCGAAAATCTTTTTAACTTCAAAACTCTAGACAAATATTTTTACTATAGCTTTTAGAATTTATCACAGTAGGGTAGCATTTTTAATCTAGCTTTGTGTGCTCTGTTTTTGTGTCATGCTTATTTTTATCGCTTTTATTCGCGACGATAGATTGCGCTATTGACGAGGGAGTTGGACACGAAGACTTTGAAGACCCCGAAGACTTTGTTGAGCCAGGCAAGCAGCCCTTTGACCATGTTAAGAAACCGTTTTCATTGCATGACATGTAGCACTTTACTTTTGTTAATACTTGATCATGTGGAGTAGTGACCCCTCCGGCGGGTTGCTTTTGATACTTTTGCCATTCACCCTTGCATCGTGCATGACCCTACCACCTTATGAGGGTTATGCGGGTGGGTGTAGATAGGATGCTAGTAGATGCTATGCAAGTGGGATCGGGATTATGCATGGTGATGGGAACACAAATGATTTTGAAGAGTTTTCGAAAACCCCGTCGGGTGCCACTAATGCCCGAGGGAGATGATGATAAGTTGGGTGACCACTTGAGAAAGAAGTGGTTACCGGAGCAAGTGAGTGTGTGTTTTTGAAAACGGATTTGATTTAAGGTCTGCTGACCGGCCCAACCATACATGCGCAACCATGATACCCCTTATGGGACGGGGCCTTGTTGATTACTATGGTTGGTGCTAGCAAGGAGGCCACATTACTAGTGGCAAGAGTGAAGTGGTCACTCTTGAGACGGGGTCATCCCGGAAGTGGAAGGCCATGCGTTGTCTTTATAGGCACCGGGCACACCGTTGCAGGCCCTCATGGATGATACGTGTGATGTATATTATGAGGGATCGCACCAAGGAGTGGACTCTTTGTTTAGTATCACCAAGGGAAATGCATTGTTTGGGTGCTTACCTCGGGTATGTTATATACCGCGAGTCGTGGATGACACGGAAGTTCCCCGAGTCTTGTGGGTAAAGTGTGCAACCTCTGCAGAGTGTAAATCTATTCGAATAGCCGTGTCCGCGGTCATGGACAGTTGGAGGTCCTTCTTAAACTACGTCCGGATGTTTTTGCAAACTTGGTGTGACTATGTGTGTTGGTGACAAAGAGGTTACCTGAGCTAAGTCCGATGACTTAGCCTGGCGATTGTCTAAGTCCGATGACATAGCATAATGAATGAACATGAGATGTTCCACCCCCTGCTTATGATGATATTTGTAACTTGTTCATGTGGTTACCTGCCAACTATTGAAGCATGCTTACCTAGTTACTTGATCATGTCATTGCATTAAAAATTAGCTTTCCGCAAATTACCTACTTAGTGCTATATCATGCATCATTATTATCTGGTCCCACAACTTGGGTTTCTTGCGAGTACATTCAAAGTACTCATTGGCTTGCCACTGGTTATTTAAATTGGCCAGGCATGGAAGAACAGGAGTATGTTGAAGAGTTCGTTGGTGATGAACATGCGAACTAGGACGCTTCCCAGTCAGAATGCCTGTAGGTTAAGGTAGATAGCAATGAGTTCACGCCTTCGATCAAGATTTCCGCTATTTGTTCTATTTAAGTGTTTGGCCCTTGTGGGCCTATCTATGTAAGACTAGACCTTCATGGTCTTTATTTGGGTAAGATGCTAAATGTGGATGTAAGAGTCTTGTCATTCAGCTTCTGTGTGTTCAGTGAGCATTGATCTCTGGGATCACTATACACGTGCATTCGGTTATCACGACTTATGAGTCGGGGTCCTCACAGAGCTGGTATCAGAGCCATCCTGACTATAGGAAGCCTTTAGTTAGCATGGACGTTAGTTAGGATCAAACCATTTTCAAAACTACACCTAGCACATGTACTTAGGAATTCTACACTATTTACCTCTACTATTCTTCACACAACACTCTGCTAACTCACCTCCTTTCAAACCTTTGTAGATGGCCGTCGTACCCGAAGCCTTCCTGAAATCCGGCTTTCCCTAACTCCTTGGGGATAGCCTGGAGAAGTGCCAGTTTGGCAACCACCTGTTTTCCTCTACCACGAGCACTGGGTCGATGCCGTCACAAAGGAGTACCACGTCGATGTGGTCGTAAAGGCAAACGACTCCTCGACCAGTTGATTCTTTGAAGGACCATGGATGGAGACCATGAAACTTGCAGTCGAGACAGCTGCACGCAAGGCACTCCTACACCTTCGAGACATCATTCCAGAGATGGCCGACGAGCCGGCTACTCACTACCTTCCCGTCAGGAAGGATGATCTTGGCGAGAGTTGGACGCTGATCCCATCCAAGGAGGATGGCACGCCACTCAAGTTCCAGACCTACTTCAGCCTCTCTACCGATAGTCTGGTTCACCACTTGATTAAGGAGTCCGTGAAGCTCCGTGAGGAACTTCACCACACCTGAGAGCTACTTCGGCAAGCCAAGACGATGCCAGACAAGATCAAGAAGGATGGAGCCCTCGAGGGACGACTAGCTGTCCCTTATCGAGGAGGAGTACCCCCAGCTAGATATGCACCTACACGTTGTCACCGCATGAGTGCGAAGGAGTACCATGAGCTCTTCACCAACCTAACAGCAAAGCATCGTCGGGATGGACCTCCTCGTTCCCTAACCCCTTCGACTGGGAATGATTCCTGTTTAGATGATGAATAGGAGGAAGACCTAGAGGAGCGTGACTATGAGACCGAGCACTCCACCACCTGAGTCCGACAACCCCTAGGGTAGGATCAGTCATGTACCCTCATGCAAAGTTGAGTCCGTGTAATGGTTCATATGAAACCATGTGTCCTTGTTGATTGTTTTGTTGTTTGTGTTCCGATGCAAGTTGCTCTTTTGCCTTAGGCAACAAATAAGTGACTCCATCATCTATCTTAATATATATGTTGGTCGTTCGACCTTTGTTTTAACACACTTGCACTCGACCAACCCCCTTAGGCGCGCTTTTCTGTTTTTGCTTTTCCTCTCAGCTATCCTAGTTGTTTAACTTGTGTGCTCCAAACAGGATGGTGAATGCTACCCGCAATAGCTCATTTGCCAACCCTGAAGCCGACAACTCAAGCTAGCAATAGGGAGCTGGTGGGGCTGCTCACACTGCAGGACACCAGGAGCAGCCACAAGGCAACATTCCCCCACCACCACCTCCATCGGAGAACATGACCATAGCTCAATTTCTCCAAGTTCTCCAGGAGGAGGACCAAGCCAACAATGCTGATATCCAGCAGATGGCTCAGGCCCTTGTGAACAACCAGTAGCAAGGTAGGAACGGCAATGGCTGCTCCACTCTTTATGAGTTCATGAGGAATTCGCCCCTGACCTTCATCGAGAGTTCTGAACCTTTGGATGCTGATGACTGGATCCGCACCATCGAGGAACTCCTTGCACTGGTCAATTGCAATGAGGACCGTGAGAAGGTGCTTTATGCCTCTCACTGCCTCGAAGGTACCGCCCGAGCTTGGTGGGATGGATTCAAGGTCATGCAAGGCGAACGTGTGATCACTTGGAATGACTTCAGGGAAGGATTCCGCACGGCCCACATTCCTTCTAGGATCATGGCTATCAACAAGAGAGAATTCTGAGTGCTGAAGCAAGGAAGTGGCTCTGTCAAGGAGTACATGCAGAAGTTCAACCTGTTGTCAAGGTATGCACCTGAGGATGTCAACACGGAGGCTTCCAAGAAGGAACGCTTCATGGAAGGACTTCAACAGACCCTACAGTATCAGCTCATCGTCTTCGACTGTCGTACCTTCTTCGACTTGGTGAACAAGGCCCTCATGCTGGAAGACAAGCATCATGCCATAGACGACACTCGCAAGCGCAAGATGATCAGCAAGGGTAGATCCAGCAACCAGAAGCCTCGCCCTTGGCAACCAGCCCCAGCCAAGCCAACCTATCAGCCACAGCAGGCTAGACCTCCTGCGCCTCGTCCGAGCTACGAGCCCTATCAGTATGCCAACCCCATGCCAACTTACAACAACAACACCAACAACAACGGTGGCAGAAACCACAACAAGAACCCTGGGCAAGTCACTTGCTTTGGATGTGGTCAGTTTGGACACATCTCTAAGCTCTGCCCCAACAAGAAGTCTGATGCCCCGTGCCCCAATGCGCTAGCTCAAGGTCAAGGCCGTGGAGCACCACCAAGGAACCCCGCTCCTCGCAACCAGCCCAACAATGTCAAGGGTCATGTGAATCATGTCACCACAGAGGAATCCTAGGAGGACCCGGGCGTCATACTAGGTACGTTCCTCGTCAACTCAACCCCAGCGACAGTACTATTTGATTGTGGAGCTTCACATTCTTTTGTCAGTCAAAAGTTTGCATTAGAGAGTGGCTTTAAACCTACACCCCTGGGTAGCCGTATGTTGATACAAACCCCGGGATTAGTTATGAAGTCTAGGATTGATATAAATGGGGTAGACTTCCTAGCAGACCTTATAGTTTTGGATTCACCAGGCTTGGATGTCATCCTTGGCATAAATTGGTTAACCAAGCACCAAGGCATGTTAGACTATGCCAAGAGGATCGTTACCATGACCAATAGCCAAGGAGTGGAAGTCAAGTATGTCCCCAACCCTGCCTCCACTCAAGCCCCTCAGGCTAACTGTCTATCGGGAATTGAGTTGGATCAAGTGCCAGTGGTATGTGAATACCCGGATGTGTTTCCTGATGAGCTTCCCGGAATGCCTCCTGACCGTGACATTGAGTTCATCATTGAGCTTATGCCCAAATCAAGGCACATCTATTTTTACGATTGGGTCAAAGCAGTTGTATTTCGCAGATCAAAATGCAAATCGAGCTTTTGCACTATTCTACCTTGAAGTATTACCCTCTTTATTTCAATAGTACCGTGATAATTGCACCACCTCTCATGAATTCCTGATAGAGTGGTACTTCTCTCCATCATTATTCATTCCTTGGTCTCCATGTTGGTTGTTACCGGAATGCCGACAAGTGAATCGTGATGTGCGAAATCAATACTCCAAGCAGCTATGTTGCTTCGTAGTTAATTGACAATAATTTCATTCTTAATGTGTTGGGTATTGAATCATCATTCTAAATTTGGTCATGCTACCTAGTCCATTTTTCCTTGTGCACTCTTCGATCAATGAGTCAGGTTTGTGCCCATCTCTTTTGATCATATCGTCTTGCCCTGAAAGGCAAGATTGTTCTCGAGCTCAATAACATATCGGTGGATCATAATTTTCTGAATATCTTCTCAGAAGTATTACTGGGTTGTTCCCTAACCATTATGTTGAGTTCGTGATCAAATTGGTTTCTTGTAAACTGATCCTTCTCCAAGAATCCGTGTTGGATACCCCTGAACTAGTTGGTTGAGCTAAACAACAACTTGGAGACTTGGAAGGTAAAGCTTTGCCTAACTTAGTTACTTTTGAAGGGGATATCCTTTTGTGTGTGTTGAAGAAATATGATATCTTCATCAATTGATCCTTGTGATCAATTGCTGCACCGATTGTCTTGTCAAATCTTTGATTTGAATATGGGCTATCGTCAAATCAAACTCAGAACCAAAGATCTTCGTAATGTTGTCTTACTCATAGTTAACCCCTCGAGCTTACACCATTATACCTTATGGCCAGACCAATGCTACCGCCTTGTTCGCATAGTTGTGGAAATTCCATTTCCATGGAAACCCCGATGAATTGTTGTTGTTCCCATCGGCAACATTTTCATCTATTCCATGATTCATGTTGGACATTAGGCTAGTGTTGGAAACTTTATAGGCAATATCTTCGTGTCTCGTACATGAAGCATATATTAGGTGTAATAAGTGACTTCCACTAAATTAATGTGCATCTGATGTAAGTTGTCACCGTGAATTTGAGGAAAGTTATCTTGCCTTGTATGGAATCATCTCAAGTCAGTCATGCACATGCAAAGAATTCTATGGTTTGGTAGACTTGCAACCTCCATCCCATATGTTGCTCCTAGCACCCCAAGCCACTGATTTATTTGTTCAAGGATAAGAAGTTCCTTTTTAAGAGCTAGCCCGGTCTTATATAAGGACTTCGTTATCCCCAATGATGGTTCCCACACATAACTCGGTAGTGTTTTGTTGTAAGATTTCTATGTGGTCACGATTGTCTTGGATAGTGTGTCCACGCGAGTCTTTCAATCGAGCTCATATCTTGGAGCTTGCTTCCATAGTTCATTTCCCGAGAATCTCGCAATGCCATCTCATCGATTTATGGTGAAAACCTTCTCTTTGAGACCTGCTGAGTCTGAAGTAGCCTGTCACCAACCAGATCTGAATCTGAGGCAGTTCTGATGGTTGAAATTTTCCCAAGGTCTATGAAGTAGTCTTCCACAAGGTTGATGTTTTGACTGACACACCTAGTCGGAGGATCTATCATTGTAGTGTCTTGATTTAGCGAATTTGACCACTTCTACATGAGGATTCTGTATGGCTTATTTTAGAAGTTGTTCTTCATGGACCCTTTTGTGATCCCGAAGTCTGACCTTTTACTTGATGCTCTAGATATCAAGCATTACCTACAATTGGGTTATGCTAGTACATCAAGGAAAACATTACAACTAGAGTGCTAAATGTCTCTCGGTCGATCATCCAGATTTCTCTCCCTTGGCATAGCTAAGGTGAAATCGGAGATAGTGTTATCTTCCTTTGCATCTGCATCCTCCATCATTATTCATCATAGTAGTATGATGTGACCAAAATCCTTGGCATGGATGTTGGTAAAACATTGATGAATATGGAAATGCTCAAGTTCTTGAGAGCATGCTCAGACACTAGGTTATATCCTCGAGATCAATTGGAATATGCCTTTCGTTTGCCGAGTTGTTCTATAACCATAGTTTTACCTTCCAAGATGAGTATGCCATTCGCTT
This sequence comes from Hordeum marinum, assembly GCA_022496015.1. Taxonomy (NCBI): domain Eukaryota; kingdom Viridiplantae; phylum Streptophyta; class Magnoliopsida; order Poales; family Poaceae; genus Hordeum; species Hordeum marinum. The sequence goes on along the minus strand of CM039676.1, from coordinate 162,299,998 downwards.
GTATCCCTTCAAACAATCGCTTGTAAATTGCCTTAGGCTGGTATAAAGAGTTTAAATGATCTCTATATCAAAAGTAATTCTTTTTGCCACTTAAGGGATAACTCTACGAGTCACCCCTCTAAGGTGCCGCATTATGGAATCTTGGCAATTATTTCCTCGCTTCATTGAAACCTCGTCACCATATGTTTTAGCATGGAATTGTTGCCTACCAAATTGAACCTCCGTCATATGCCTCATTCCATCGTTCTCAAGGTGTGTTTGGAGTCTCAGCTCAAGAGACATTCCTATGTCCCATCCAATGAGTTGATCATGAGTCGCTCGATCTTCAAGGAGATCGATTTTTGTTGAGTTTTCTGCTCCTTGTTGATGTTTTGGGTGTAGCTTCCAAAGCAAGGGTGTCAAGATCGATATAATGCAATGAATCGACATCTTCAGAAAGGGCAATTGAATCATCAGGATTGTGATCGTTTAGTATCCCCTCTGTCCTATTACCCTACGACTGAATCTCGGGACGAGATTCTTGTTTAGTGGGGTGAGTTTTCACAGCCCTAATTTCACTTTGCCTATTAATGCATTCATGCATGCATTTTTAATTTATTTGGAAAATGAAATGAGGAGTGATCAAGCCTCATCATTCAAATTTTTGTCAAAAGGCAATATAAAAACTGCTTCAGATGGATCCAAGAAAATGTTCCAACTATTCTGTGAAAATATTGGCATGAGGTAAAATGCAAACCAATATTTTTGGTATCATAGAAGTATTTATGTTGGGCATTTGAGTTAATCCAATAAACAATTAAATTGGAGTTATATTTGTTGTATATTAAATATAGCTCCAAATATTTTGAAAACTTTGGTGTGGCTATCATTAAGACCATCTAGCTCACATGCCCAATGCTATCTGAACCAAACAAAAAAAGAAAGAAATTAGAAAATAGAAACAAAAAAGAAAAGAGAGAAAAGGTTAACCTAGCTTACCTCGGCCCAATAGGCTGCTGGCCCAGCCCAACCAGGTGAGGGGCACGGTCGTCTTCAACCCCTCACCAAGCGGACAAGTCGTGGCAGCAGTGCAGCCGAGCCATGGCCACCTCCTGCTTGCCACGCACAAGGCCTCCCCATCCTCATCCGCGGTAGGAGATGCCCTAGATCGCCCCACTGCCATTTCCCTCTTCCTCTGGTCTCTCCCTCCCCTCTGAGCTCCCTCCCGAGATAAGCCCGAGGCCGCCATGGCCCTGCCTCCGCGAACCTCGCGGCCACAGCCATCCCGTCGCCCTATAACCGTGTCTCGAAGACCCGATGCACCGCATTGCCCCTGCTCACCTACGGATGTGCCTAGAAGAAGATCAAGATGTCGCCATCAAGCTCATCCTTGCCTTCGCCATCCGAAGCTGCTCATCGTCAATTTGCTCCGTCCAGGACGCCCCCAAGCCCGCTGGCCAGGTCATCCGCCTCCCCGTGAGCTTCCATTGCTCCTCCTAACCCCGTAGTCGCTCGTGGCCTTTGACCCGCCAAGCCGCCGCAGCCAAAGCTCCGGCTGCCTCTCCACCCATTGCCGCCATCACTACACGTCAACCTGGCACGTGCCGCTGGCCCAATCCGATGCGGCTCAGTGCGCTGGTTTCGTGGGTACCCTCCACGCGGAAAATAAATTACCGGAGGAGGGATTCCGGCGACCCTCCTCCGCACCGTTGGGTCGCCGGCGCTCTACCGCCGGCGTGGAACTTAATTAGCCACTAGTGGCCAGCCTAATTAACCCTCATAGCCACTAACAGTGGGCCCCATAGTTGGTCAAAGCGCCAGCCAACACGGGGATTAGCCCTCTGCTGATGACATATTGGCCCCACATGTTAGTTTTGACTAGGTCAACTGCTGAAATCACCCTGACGCAATGCTTACACAATAAACCTTTATTGGTATTTTAAATAATCAGGAAATTCCAGAAAATAGTTTAAACTTCTAAAAATCATAGAAATTAATCTGTAACTCAGATGAAAAAAATCTATATATGAAAAACTATCAAAAAATGCAAGGGACCTATTTATGCCATGATCATGCATGTTTGAGCAAGTTAACATTACCAAGTAGGACATTTCATGATTAGGATAATATATGAAATAGCATTGGAGTTGGAATTTGAACTAGTTTTGAATTCCACTTCGATTAATATGTTTATCTATTTCACTAGGTCAATTCAATGCTTTAAAATGCCATATCACACATCATGTTGTTGCATTGCATTGAATGTGTCCATTCCCTTGTTGCGAGTATTGTTCCTCTTGGTAGACATTACTTAGACTTTGAGGTCGATGCCACCGATGAAGACTCATTGCTATCTTCAGAAGTGTCAGGCAAGCAAACCCCCTTGAGCATTTCGATATAATCCCACTCTCTCGCTCTTGCTCTCATTTCAATGCATTAGGACAATGCAATTCAACTGCTAGTTGTGTTGCGGTAGATGAACCCACTCCTTTGCATGACCTATCATTGTCACAGTAAATAGCTGAACCAAGCAACCTAGCATACCTAATAGATGCTTGAGCCATGTTGTGTTGTCACCCTGTTATGCTTTGATGTGCTTAGAGTTGTGTCAGGTCTAATTCATTTGGGTGATGAACCGGAGTGAAACGATTGTGTCCTGATGATGAGGGTTAAGTGTTGAACCTGTTTTGGTAAAGGTAGCAATGAGAGGCCACATATGAGTACATGGTGGGTTGTCTCATTGAGACCGTTCATAGGAACTGAGTTCCGTGTTTGTGTTCTGAGACTAGCTGCTACTGCACACTGGGCTCCGGTAACTCGAGCTCTCTCGGCCTATTAACCTACCCTGTTCTCAGTCTAGGAGTCGCAATAGTTCGAAATGTTGATAGGTGTGGCCAGGCCTGCAAAGTGGATGAACGGCCCAATCGGGACCGGCTTGGGGCCCTGCACACAACGTTTGAGGCCATGTTGGAAACCTTAGCCAGACTTTCGTTATGGGTTCCAACTCAGATAGGCGACTGCCTTGGACATGATCGTTGTAAGTTAACGTCCGTGGCCGACTCCCTCGTTGGGCTTCCGCTTGAAGGTTGCTGAGGTGGTTTCTTACGTGCACATGGCGTCGGTGGCGGGAGCATGTGTGACAAAGTACATCCCTGCAGGGTAATCTATTTATTCCAATAGCCATGTCCACGGATATGGACTACTTGGAGACTTGCATTGTTCATAGATAACTTTAAATGGAGACTCTAAAATGCTCTAGATAAGTGTGAGTGCTATGGATGGCTTCTCATAGGAAGACAAGAGAGGATCCATAGTGGTGTATTGATGTGGTGAATATGTGGACTCATGTGTGATATGCCACCTCAAAGAAAGTACTTCTAGTCATAGTACATGTTAGCCAAGAGTCAAAGCTAGATTGCTGCAATAAACTCCCCAACCCCCTTTGTTGTCAATGATGCATATGTAGATAGTTCTGATGTAAGTGTTGCAAAGTACCTACTCATGTTTGCTTATCTTTGTTTTTTGCAGATGAGACCTTAGTCTCATTAGTGATTCTTATGACGTGAAGTTTGATGTTGACCGGATTAGCTTGGGATCCCAGACAAAGGTCTGGATCCTTGGTAGGGTCATTGTAGATTTTCAGGCTCTTCCAGCCACTTTTATTAGATGTTTGTACCCAGACATGTAAATTTCGCTTGTTGTTTGTGTGCTCTGAATGTTGGGTCATGTGACCCCTCCTGCTTGTAACATTATACTATGTTGGCTCTTCAAAGCCTCCTAAATAAATCTTATGCTGTAGAGTTTTGTTGTGATGCCATGTTGTATCTACGCATATCGTGCATAGTGCGTGTATGATTGAAATGCATTGGTATGTGTGGGATTCGACACCTAGCTATATATCTTTAGTAGCCTACTTTATGGGGAAATGCCTCTTTGTGCTTCCATCTAGCCTTGGTAGCTTCCTACTGCTCTGGACACATTGATTGACCGGCATGTATCCTTCTTGCTGCTGTGTCTATCCCTTTGGGGAAATGTCTCGTAGTGTAATGGAGTCCATGTAGCCTGCTATAACCCGTCTACGCACAGTTGATGACATTTATTTCCCACGGTGTAACGGAGTCCCTATAGCTTGCTATGACTCGTCTACACACGCTAATGACCGACACCTACATTGTTGGGTTACGTATGCCTGTCCCTCTATCGTTGTGCCACTTGGGTATATAACTAGTCATGTCGACCCTGGTTCTCTGATGTGTGAATGCTAACAACATGTTCATATTCGTGAGCCAAAAGGCACAAACGGTCCCGGGCAAGGTAAGGTGGCAGCCGTGGGTTACCGTGCATGAGGCCGCAAAGTGGTGTGACATGTTACATGCTGGATTCATATGGCTTAGGATTAGGGTCCCGACAAGGAGGTAGGGTCATGCACGATGCAAGTATCAACCATAAAAGTATCAGAGGCATCCCACCGAAGTGGTCATCACATCACGAGATCAACACCATGAAATAAAGTGCTATATGCCATGCAATAAAAGGATTTCATAGTCATGGTCAAAGGGCTGCTTGCCTGGCTCAGCAAAGTCTTCGAGGTCTTCTGAAACTCATGGTCTAGCTCTGAGCACTCCGTCTACTTTGTCAGCTACCACCGGAAACAACCATAATGAGCAACACAACAAGCAGCAAATAGAAGTGCTCTATAAATAGGAGTCCTATTTTTCTTGGATGTCCCTAGAAAAATAACTAAGGTGGCACTACTTGATTTTTGGATCAATTTTTTTGAAAGGTGGGAATGGAGGGACTAATGATGTTACTGGAAGTCTACAAAAAATATTTAAACACAAATGAGTGAATGCACTCATCACATTGGGCATGATTTTAGAAGAGTTTAGAAAGGGGTTTCACTGTATTTGGAGTTGGGATGAATTTCCTAGGGGTTTTCTAAGATAGAATAAATGGAAATGGGGCCATTTTATTTGATAGAACCAAAATATAGCAGGGTAAAAATGTTAACCATGGCCAGGTAAATAGGGGATGGCTTTTATAGCATCTAGAAATTGGAATCGCTCTATATGGAGTTCATTTGAATATTCTAGGAATTTTGCAAACTGGTCTTTAGGAGGTTCAAATTTGAATTTAAATTTGAACACCAGAAAAACTTGTGAAGGAAAAATAGGGAAGTTGAACTATAAAATAGTATGGAATATTTGAGTATTTTAGGAGTTTAAAATATTGAAATTGGACAAGTATTTATTTGTGTGTAAATTTAGGAAGCTCTCTGGAAAATAAAATAAAATGGAAACCCCACTGTTCCCTTGGGCCAGAGGAGGCAAAGCCGAGCTAGCCCAAAATGGGTCCAGCCCAGCGCGAGGGGGCACGGGCGCGGTGGGTGTATTCAAATCTGATAGGTGGGGCCCGCCTGTCGATGAGGGAGGGGGTGTGGGCATGAAGGAGGGCCCTGCCTATCATCCCCAACCTTGCGACCAGGGAGACGATGCGCTCACCGTCGGGGATGTGGTTGACGGCGAGGTGAGAGGGGGAGGGGGCTTTCGTGCTCGGGGAGGTATCACTAGCAGGATGGTGGTGGAGTTCGACGCCAAAGGGATCGGAGGTGACGCCAGCGTTGATCCTGTGCGGCAGAGCTCGGGACCAGGGTCGCTTTGCTTGATTTTGATGGGGGTCCCTGGAATTGGAAGGGGTAACAGGTTAGGGGCTTCCCACGGTCACAACGTAGAAGGAAGAGGAGGCCGAAGTGCTCCCTACCTTGCACATGTCAGGGACCCGAGGCGGCGGCACTTCTGGTCCAAGGTAAGCACAGAGGGGAGGAGGTACACAGACAACGATATGGGGGGGGGGTCGATTGAGGTGTAAGGGGAGCTGGTAGAGGGTGGAATTGGAGCTCGGGGCCGCCTTTTATGGGGGAGTTGTGGCGCATAGTGGACAACATCCTCAGCGAGCTCGAGCTACTCGTTTTGGATGGCACTAGGGTCGACCGGGGGATCTAATTGGAGCGCACGACCATGGAGGGCCCGTGGGCGTCCGAAGCAAGCAAGGACGTGGTTTGGGTGGGGCAGGGGAGGCATGAAGCTCGATTTCCCACCACCTATTCGATTGTGGGACAGGAGGTTCGGCCGAGCAAAGGAGGAGTGGGATGTGCTTCGGGAGGGAGGTTCGAGCGACAGGGGCTCAGGGTACACTACACATGCTCGCCACGCGTGACCGAAGCGTGCAGGGGGTTCACGCGTGCAAGTTCAGTCACTGGTCATGGCAGGAGGCAGAGAGCGCATGCGAGGGGGGCAGCAGGAGGAAGGCAGAGGAGGGGGATGACTTGGGGCCGTGCTGTGGACGTTGAGGGACATCGACAAGCGTGCGAGGGAGTGTCGAGTCTGTTGGGGACCTTGGGCGGAACACGACTACAGTACCGGAGCACACTATAGCATGCTCCAAAGCACCCTTATGGCCGGCATGGGCATCCCTCGCATGCTCTGGCTTGTCCACACCTGCCTGGGGGGTTTCTGGAGATGCTCTAAGGTGCTTAGGTGCTAGGTGAATAGATACAAAGTGGAAAGGGGGAGGAGAGAGGTGATGTTAAGGCTGGCTAGAGAGGAAAAATAGGGGTTTCACCCCCCTTCAATGATTGTGCCTTGGCCAGGGAACTTACTAGAGGTAGAGTACAGTCATGTGAAGTTGTGGTAAAAATTTGGGGCCAAGGAGATCAAGGGAAGGGGTGAAAACATAAGCTTTGGCTTTCTACCATAAGGTGTTTGTTACTGGTTTGGGCAAGTAAAAATATCCTACTTGCCTTTAGATTTAACACGATCAAATAATAGGTAAAAACAAGGTGGACCACCAAGTTTGAACTTATTTGAAGAAAGTTGCCAATGTAACTTTGGCAAACCCTAGAAATGGACAAAATAGGATTTGCTTAGATCTAGCTATGCGAATCCATTCTCCTTGATGCACCACTTAGTGTGGTGGCATAATTTGGGGATTAGAGCATGCCCAAAGTAATTGGAAGCAAATAGGGAAACTTAACAATGCTAGAATTTCCAAATCTTGAAATCAACAAAAAGGGTTTGGGGAAATTTGGACAAGTGTTATGTTCTCCTTGATGCACCACTTGGTGTGGATGCATTATTAGAGGATTACAACATGTCAACAAAGTTTGAGAACAAATGGAGATATTTGGCAAGGTAGATTTGCTAAAATTTGGTTCTACACAAAGAGGGTTTTGGAATATTTTTGTGAACCAAAACAATTGGGATTGGAATGAAACTTTGCAACATCATCACATATGGCATGTGTGACTTTCTGGAATTTTCCTAGATTTATTTGAATATATTTCTTATATAAATATTTCAAATGCTTAATTTAAGCATAAATGGTTTTGGAGGGTTGTGTCCAATATTTTCAACATGACCATGTGTTAGAACTCATTTATATGGAAAATATATGTCCACTGAGTTTCCCTAAATTTTCTCAAATATTTTTAAAGCATTAAAATAAATTTTCCCTATAAAAGAACATTTCTAGCCTTAAGAAAAAGCCTTTAAATAAAATAGTAAAATAATCTTAAAAATTAATGTTTAGTGGTTTTGGGAAATCTATATATAGTAGATTTCAAATAAATTCTTTGGGCCAAAACAATCCACCCAATTTGAGGACTTGTAGTACAAATCTCAATGCAGGGTTTTTTGAAAACCTAATTTGAACAAATGCTTTTTGGCCAAGATAATATTTTATAAAAATAGTTTTATGTCCTATGAACATGGCATTATCATTGGGCAAAGCTTTGTATCAAGGAGGTGAGTCTAGAGAGTAGGAGAAATTTTATGAATTAGGGCACAAGCAAACAAACAAGCATCCAGCAATCAAGTCAAGCATCACAAGCACACAAAAAGTTTTAATTGGCCCTAATTTTTGAGCTATGTTAACTTAGTCAGGAGAAGCAAAACACCGGGTGTGACATACCTACCCCCCTTACAAGAATCTCATCCCCGAGATTCCTAGGCTAAGTGTAGAAAGGATGTGAAAATCCAGGAGTGAGGTAGTCTTCACGTTCCCATGTGGCTTCTTCTTTGGTGTGATTGCTCCATTGGATCTTGAAGTGCTTGGTGATATAGATTTGAGTGCATCATCGACTCCTTCTAGGGGTGTATGGGGTTCCGGCAAGGGCCTGGCTTGCGTCTGTATTCCAAAGTCGGAATACGTGGTAAAGTAGTATGTCTGTGGGCTGTTCTTGGGGTTGCTCACGCTGGTTAGTGACATCTAGTTATCTCGTGCTAGAATAGAAGGGTCGGTTCTTGGTGTAGCTTGCATTGATGGTGAAGTCCTCATTTTCCTTGGAGTAGGTGATCTTCGATCGCAAGTGGTCTTCATCCTTGAGAGCACGTTATTGTAGGCTTCTCGTCGAGATCTTCTGCTTGAGTAAGTTTCCCAGGTATGTTCTTCATTCATCCTTCATCACTTGTCCTTGTAGTCACGGACGCACATTTCTAGTGTGCCTTCCAGTGTTCGGTATACCTATCTCTTCATTGCCATCTTGGATAGGTCTGGGTTGAGTCTCGTCCCTAAGACTAATCTTAGAGACTTGGTGTCAAAACCAGTGCTACCATCTGGGAAGGTTTCAACGGGGTTCTTTTCGTATTTAGAGCTCCGCAAACTCAAGAAGGTTCGAACTCTGGGGCGTGTGTGAAGATCTTTCCCAGCTCAATCATCATCGTCGTGCACGAAGATGGACTCAACAATTTACCCAGGTCTGGGCCACCTTGCGGTGTAAAACCCTACTCCTGCCTTTGGAGGATTGGCCTCACGAGGAGGTTTGGGTATGAACTAGTATAGTGGTTGAGCGACCTCGCAAGGGCTCTTTGGTGTGTGTCGATTTGATCCTACTCTACGGTGGTGGCTAGTCCCTATTTATAGCGGGCCTTGGTCCTCTTCCCTTATCGCACTTGCAGGAAGGGGTCCTACAATGGCCAAATTTGAAGGGGGACATGAGGTATAGTTTATCCTGACTAAATGTGGTCTTCGCCTGCAAAGCTCCTCGTGTGATGCAGAAGTGGACTCAGCGATGACATCCGTCCTGCCGAGCCCATGGTCTTGGTCTTGTTGCACCGGAGCAGAAACCTTTGGGGGATTCCTTGGGACCCGCGTCTGTCCTTGCTTCCTTAGCACGAAAAAGGAAATTGTCTCGACAATGCCCACTAGCGCCCGCCTACTTTGGTTGTCGTGGCTCATGTCATCGCAGCCTCCTGAGGCCGGGTACCTACATAGAAATCTCTTCCCCTCGGGAGGCAGCCTGGGGAGGCCGCTCCCTCGGAGGTCTTGGCATCGTCCTCCTCGCGAGGCAAGGGTCCTCGCGAGGGTCTTGTCTTGAGGGGTTTGTCGCTAGGCCATACAGGGCCATCGCGGTGGGCCACACATCTGGCCGCAGGTAGGCATGTCTGGGTACCCCCGATCCCAAAATGCCAACTATAGCCCCCGGGCCCAAGGCGCACTCAGGCCGGCTCTGGGGCCAAGCCAAGTAGTGGAGCCCGAAGTGCCATGGGCCCCAACCGCCTGCGTGCCAACCAAGACACGTAGTGCATGACGGGGCATGGGTGCCTCTGCTTCCCCATGTCGCCTCGGTAACCGCCCCGACTGGTAAGGGCTGGCGCGCGCTGTGGGGCCATCATTGCTCGGAATGCGAGGTGACGCCGGGTGGCCTCCGTTCAACTATAAGTAGGCGTGGGGGGCAGAGCCCCCTAGCCTGTCTTCATCTTCTCGCTTATTCACTCCAATCCGCCGCCTCCATAACCATGACACCAATGAGGAGGTTTTCCGCTACCACGAAGGGGAAGGGCCGGCTGGAGGCACCGGGCTCGCCACTGCCCAAGAGGGGTCACGGACGTTCCTGCAAGCACGCCGCGACGCCGGTGGCGGCTCCTCAAGGATGCGAGCACACTGCAGCTCGGGCCGGTGCTGCCATCGGCAGCCGCGGGAAGAACCCCTCCCACGCAGGCGGCAGCGGCAGGTGTGGCGCTCGGGGCCAAGGGGGAAGCCTACGGCTGGCACCCGGCCACCCTGCTCGCAGTCTCACTCGGACGACATGTCCCAGGAGTTCATGGTGTGGGAGGATAGGCCGGACATCTAGTGGGTCCAGCTCCCGCGCTTCATCGTGGGGGTGCTGCCATCCGGAGGGCCCGTAGGCCTATGGCTGCAGGCCGACGGTTGCTGCAGTCGAGCCTCATGGGTGGAGGTCGAAATCACCCCCGCAGGCTACATGTTCCTGACCGGCGGGTGGCAAACATTCGCCCGCGCCCACGGCCTGTAGGGGAGGTGTACTCTCCACTTCCAGCATGACGGGGCGGCGACGCTCTTCGTCAAGGCCTTCGGGGAAGACAACAGGCGCCTGGGGTGAGGTTCGAAGGGCAACGGCAACGCTAGCGACCACTTCTCCGCTGATGATGACCATCGTTGTGGTGGTGTCCTCGGCGATGAACTTGCCCTTGGTGACGGACGCGGTGCCTCCAGCAGCAGCGGTGCCTCCTCCGGGGGGAGGTCGAGCAACAACGACTACGACGAGCCACCCCGCCGGCGGGCCTGGACCAAGGAGGGTGGTGAGCCACCGTGGCACCGCGCCCCTGCTCCGGAGGCTGAGGATGTCGAGCCGCCATGTCATCACGCCAACATTGAGGAGGAGGACGCCGACTGAGCGCGGGTCATGCTGGAACTAGGCCTCTGTGAGGCCATCTTTTGCTGTTTATTTTTTTCTTTTCTTTTTACTTTCAACATCGAAAATCACGAAAGGCCCTGAGGGGTGTGTAACGAACCACGGCGTCTACGCCTTCATGTTAGTGTATTCTTTTTGTCCCATGCTTTGGCGTTTATGTTTCTGCAAATGGAAACCTCCTGCTTGACGTGATTAGGGTAACTTTGCTTGGCATACTCATGGCGGGTCCCTGCATCGCAAGGTGCAGCACGGGCGGCGAGGCAGCTTGAAGGCCGTGCCGATGGGGCCTCTTCCCTGCGGGCCAGGCAGCTTCGCAGCATCGCAGCTTCGAGAGGCGCCCGCCGCTCGCGAAGCTCCTGGGCTGGCGAGAAGTCAGGACTTTCGGAGGTGCTTCCTCAGGGCCCCGTCTTCCGCATAGGTGCTGAAAAGTGCTTTATGTAGAGTTAGGATTCCTTGGTTACAAGCCGAAACCTGACTTCCCTTCACCCAGTCGTCTTCCTTCCAGCAACCATTTTCTTTGGAGCCCCCTAGTGGGGGTCGACCGCCGCTGGTGTGCCGCGTCGCAGTGTCTGGCAAGGCTAGGGAATGAGCGCTCCTGGGGCTAGGGGCCTGCGTCTATGCTTGTAGTAACTTGTTTGAATCCTGAGATTCCCTTCTGCGCCCTGTCTCCTTCCTGCTTGCTCTTGTGCTTTGCATCGTGAGGCCCGACCTCACATGTACCTCGACCGCCGTTGGGGCGTCTGGATCACCAGGATGGTACCTAACCTCACGAGCACCTTGACCGCTGTTAGGGCATCCGGATCATCAGGACGAGACCAAGGGGCGAGGGGCTACGTGACTAGCGAGGCCCCTAGGTCGCGATGCTCACGGGCCCCTAAGTAGCGGGAGCCAGAGGTAACTTGCGCCTGCCGGCTCACTCGAGAGTGTCGTGCAAGGGACAGAGCACCAAAGATTTGGCAAGGTGCACACCATGCCCATCCCCTGCTCGCGGGGTGCGTGAGAGAAGAAACTGGCAGGTGCGTAATTTTAGAGCCAAGACTGTAAAATGAGAACACTGCAAAGAAGAAGAAAAACTCCACCCTGTTTTCCAACAAAGACCCATGAAAGCTTCAAGTTTCATTCCAAAAGATGGCAAATTCGTCTTACAAAAAGAGCAATGAACAGCTGCATCCGACACCTAGTAGCTAGTCTTCGTCTTCCCCCAACACGGAGCATAGGGCTTCCACTAGACATGGGCATAGTCATTGTAGGACAGTGCCGTCCGCTAGTGTGGAGCATGGGGATTCCACTTGGGCGTGGGGGGGGGGGGCTCCGCGTCCTCTGGGGACCCCGAGCATATACATCCCACTCATTATTATGTGAGAGTGTCAAGGGTAGAACTTGCAGAGATGCTGGATGTTCCAAGCATTCTGGATGGGGACCCCGTCCTGAGTCTCCAGGCGCACGCCGCCAGGCCTGGAGACACGGGCAATCCTGAACGGGCCCTCCCACATGGGCGAGAGCTTGTGCAAGCCCTCCCTATAGAGGATCCGCCTCTGGACGAGGTCTCTGACTTCAAGGGTCCGGGAGTGAACACTACGATAATGGTAGCACCGCAACGCCTGCTGGTACCTTGTTGCATGGAGCAAGGCTTGGCGGTGGCACTCCTCTCCGAGCATGAGGTTTGTCCCCCGCGAGGCATCCTAACGCTCCTCGTCGAATGCCAAGACCCGCGGGGAGAGATGCTTGACCTCGTGCGGGCGGACCGCCTCTACCCCGTAGGCGAGGAAGAATGGGGTCTCTCCGGTGGGCTTAGTCGCGGTTGTGCGGATGGACCACAACACGGACTAAAGCTCACCGAGCCAACCCCTTCCGCAGGCCTCAAGCTTCTTTTTGAAGCTCCTGGCTTTGACGCCCCTCGGGACCTCCGCGTTGGCGTGCTCGGCTCGGCCATTGCTCCGTGGGTGCGCCACTAAAGCATAGTATATCTGCGTTCCAAGGTTAGCACAATATGTTCTAAAGAGGTTGCTTGTGAACTATGACCCATTGTCGGTAATGATACGGTTGGGGACGCCGAAGCGGCTCACGGGGCCATTGATGAACATGATGGTCGAGCCGGGTGGGATGGGGCGCACGGGCTCCACCTCCGCCCACTTGGTGAACTTGTTGATGGAGACGTAGAGGTAGCAATAACCACCGGCCGCCCGCGGAAAGGCCCCCCAATATCTCTAGCCCCCAAACCGCGAACGGCTAGAAGCGCGGGTTGGTCCAGAGACCCTACGCGGGCCGATGAATCTGCTTGGCATCAAATTGGCAGGCTTCGCAGGATTGGACCAGCTCAGTGGCGTCTTGGAGCATCGTGGGACAGTAGAAGCCGTTGTGCACTACTAGGAAAAAGCTTAAAGACAGACGCTTACTAGTCACGCGTGTTTTACCCCTCGCTACTCGTACTTAGTATTAGCGTGGGTTTATACCACACGCTACTACCAAGTTGATAGTAGTAGCGCAGGTTTATAACCCTCGCTACTACTATTGCCTATCCCCGGGGGTCACGGTAGAGACCACTTAGTAGTAGCGAGGGTTATAAACCCGCGCTACTACTAAGTTGATAGTAGTAGCGCAGGTTTATGCCCCACTCTACTAGTAAGTGGTATCTACCGTGGCCCCAAGGGACGGGCCATAGTAGTAGTGTGGGTTTATAACCTGCGCTACTACTAAGTACAGAGTTTTTTTAACATCCCCATCTCCCCATCTCCTCCTCTAAATCCTTCTTCTCTCCCGTCCCTCTCGCCCCTCTCTCTCCATAGGCTCTCACATGGACCTGCTACCCAGGCATGCCTCCTCCTCCATGGCACTTAAAGAGGCCACCGCCTCGGCCGCTGGCGTCCAAGAGCTCGTCAGTCTTCCCCATCACGCCAGAGCACCCCACCACCGGTGACCAAAACCCTGCTTCTCCCTCCATCTCCTTCCTCTCTCCCTCGTTTTCATTTTCTCTCTCTCCAACTGGTTTGACTCAACCTCCCATGCCCATGCCCGTGCTGGTCGTTGCCATGGACGAACCGGAGCTCTCTGCCTTGGATGTGAACAGAAGCCCCATGCCACCGCCTTGCTCTGCCTTGGATCTAGGCCCTCTCCAGCAACCACCGCCTGATCTGGTCTGTCGCCGTGCGTCTACGACTCTAACGACCCCTGTCGTCAGTGCATCGAACAATTGGCACCATTGAAAGCACACACGGGATCGATATTTATTTTTGGTTTTTGAAATTAGTAGTAGTAGCGCGGGTCACAGGTATGCGCTACAGATAGTTAACAGTAGAGCGTGTGGCACACGCGCTACTACTAACACACGTACTAGTAGCACGGGTGCACCCGCGCTACTACTACCAGTTAGTTGTAGCGTCGTAGTAGTAGCGCGGGCACACGTGCTACTACTAGCAGGTTAAATCGCGCTACTACTAGGCTTTTTCCTAATAGTGGTGGAACACCTTCCCCACGAGGGTACGTGACGAGGATTTGTGCCCGCAATCGCCCCTGTGGATGTCGGCCATCAGCTAGAGCCCCTGCTCTTTGGATATGCACTGCAGCGAGATGGCGTTGGGGCGCCTCCACGCAAGAGTCTTGCTGGGTGTAAGCAATTTGAGGAAATTGTATGCAAGCACGGAGGATAACAGAAGAACCATGGCATTGGCTACTTCAATGCTAATGGAGTTGAATGGGAAGAAGGTCAATACCCCAAGCCCAAGTTTGTTCCTCAAAAGGAGAAGTATGAGAATACTCCTCCCAAGGGAACAAACACTCAAGATGACCTTCCACCACAAGACCACAAGCTCAAGGGCAAGAACAAGATTCAAGAGGACAATGACTCATATGAAGATGAATCCCAAGCTTTGGTGGAGTGGGTTCCCAAGGCTACTTCAAGCTCAACTTCTACCAGGGCTACTTCAACACCAACGATCCCCATCAAGTTTATGTGGGTCCCCAAGATGAGGAACTAGAGAGCTCTTGAGGGGTGACTCCGCCAATAAAATTCACTCACATTCATTATTGGCAAGAATTAGTTGCTATCAACATCAACTATATGCAATAGTTCAAGTAGTCACACATTCCCTCAAAGGTAAGCAAGGGAGAAGGTAATCAACAAATCCATGGACATCATCACATATGCTTTGCACTCCATGTCCATAGATATCCTTGAATTTGTTCTTGGGTGTTGGGACTAACCCATGTAGGTGAGAAGAGTAAGGAAACAAAAAGGATGATCCCAACTCATGGTGATCTTCATCAACCTTGAGCATCCACCACTACATCACCCACATGAAGTCTTCATCGACAAAACCCAAGGTTAGTTTATCCCTCCTATGGGTGGATGTCACATCAAGGGGGAGCTTTACTCTAATACTTGAGTTAAAGCATCTCTTAGTATGTGACAACATTAAATGCTTTATGTAAAAGTGGTAACTCCACTTGTTCTTAAACGACGAGTATGACCTATGATCAAGTATTCTTATATGGCTCCTAAGTCAATACACTCATATATAGAGGACTCCGTCATCGCCATAATGCTTGATAGATGCTAGTATGTTTCTGCATGTTTTCCATGATTTCATTTGATATCTTATTGTGTGAGCATGTTGGTCTGCATTTATTTATCCATTGGAGGACATCCAATTGTTGCTATTTGGCTTTTGTTTTCTCTTTTGCCAATTGGATGGACAAGAATGCCTATGACCACTCGCTAGCTATCTATGGTTTCTGACCACATATTCTTTTCTTACTGCATCACAAAAATTGAACAAGTAATTTTCGATCCGTGTGTGTGAGGAGCACTCGAAGTTCTGTATCGACAAAGGACTGACCATTAAAACCTCCCAAGTGCATCTCGGTGGAACCAACCAAAATTCTCAGTCTCACCGAATGCTTCGGGTTGATCTGGATTTTCAATCTCGGTAACACCGATTAATTTTTCTCGGTTACACCGAGTTTCTTGTTAGCTGACATTTGAGAAACTCGGTAACACCAAAAATTCCGAACCGGTGTCACCGATAGGGAAGGGTATATATTCTAGCGGACACGACTATTGAAATTCAATCTCAAGAGTCTGTTTTCCTCCAACCCTAAGCTGCCACTCCAGACCCCTGGTCGTCACCCTTGCCTCCCCGTGTGTCTCTGCCATTGGGAATCTCTACCACCGACAAAATCTTCACCGTCATTGTCGCCTTAGCAGATCCATCACCAAAATAGGGTATGGATCCGGTACTCCTTGCGATCCCCATTCGATTCTTGCGCATTGGAGTTAATTTTATTGATAATCCATGGATTGAAAACCTCCCTTTCCTCTAGAAATTCAAATAGCGTAGCGAATGATCGATTTTTTAGGTTTTGCCGTCTGCCACATGAATCTCAGTAGAACCGATGCAAAAGAATCAGTAGCACCAATTCAGTTTGTCAGCAAACTGAGAACACCTCGCGGGAACCGAGTACTAATTTTCGGTATGACCGAAAATGGTGCCAAGTTTCTGGAAAGCAAGTTGTTTGTCTCGGTGGGTCCGAATTTTTTTCCTCGGCTATACCGACAAACATTTGACAGAATGAGAAATTTGAGAAATCTTAGTTTAATCTTTTGAAATATCTTCATTTTGTGACGACTCATCTTCTCCACTCTTCTCCACTCTATTCATAGGGTCAGATATGTTAGATGCTAAACATAGCCAGAATGATATCAGAGAGCAGAGTGTGGATATGGACTTAGGCATTAGCCTTGAAGAGAGTTTTGATGATGTGCCTAGTTCTCCTGACTTGCCCAAGGCTTCTACAAGGACTAGGAGGAAGCTAAATTCTGATGAGGAGGATGAGGACTTCATCCCTGATGAGCTGCCTAAGAAAGATGATGCTGCCACTTCTTCCAAGAAGAAGAAAGCTATCAGAAAGGAGTATGCTAGCTCTGAGACAGTGAGAGCACCTGAGAGCTCTAGAGCAACCATGACTATTGTGCCTCCCAAGAAATCTTTGCCTAAGAAGGCAAGGGAGAAGAAAAAATCCAGAAAGAGGATTATCCATGTTGTGGGCAGGCAAACCTCTATGTTTGAGGATCGAGAGGAGGTAGCTGCTGCAGATGTGGAGGTAGAACCAGCTGCAAAGGCCCCTCCCAAGAAGAAGAATAAGCTAATGGCAGATGTTATGCCTAAGACTACCACATATAAGAGCACCAAATCTGCTCCCAAGAAGGTTGCTGTTGCTGATAAACCTAAGAGGTTCTCCACAGAGATACCAACTTCCAGCAAGAACAAGACCTCCACTTTCAGGGAAGCTGAGGATGATGATGACATGACTGCTTTGATGAAGCTCTGACCACACCTTCCAGAGCACAATGCCAGCAACCTGCTGGTTGAAGACATGAAGAAGGGGAAGGATTCTGGTTTGAGGACATGGAGAGAAATTGATCCATATGCCCGGAGGAGAAAAATAGTTGAGGAATACAGGTTCTATACCAAGGAGAAACAAGATTTCTATGAGAATATCTTGCTTGATAAGGGCTCAGCTGTGAGTGACATGAGATACGTTGACTGGAAGTATATCAAGGCAAATGAAGATTACTTTCCAAATGTTCAATACAATTTTAATTGCATTGGCTTAGATGAGTTTGTTGGCAAAGAATTCACTACATGGAACAACAAGATCATCATGCAATTCTACTCCACTACTTATTTCTATGGAGATGGTAGGATTGTGTGGATGACTGAAGGAGCAAGATATGAGTCTTCTGTTGAGGAATGGGCTGCCATCTTAGGAGTCCCAATGGCGCAAGATGCTGACTTGGATGTCCACTGTGAATCCAAGGAGAGCCATGATTCCTGAAGAACATGTATAATGAGATCCCTGCTGCCAACTTGAAATCTCACAAGTTAGGATCCATTTATTTCCTCCAGGCTGGCCTCTGCACCATGAACACTATCTTGAGGAACACCTTGATGCCTAAGTCCGGAGATGAGAAGATGATTCGAGGCTATTCCATCAACATACTGATCCATCTTGATAGACACACCAGGATAAGGGTGATGGACCTAATAGTAGAGACCGTGAAGAGGGTTGCTGCTGATCAGAAGCGCTCATGCTCCTATGCACCCTACATCCAGGTGCTCATCAACTCCAAGCTGGAGTAGCACATTTTTGCTCCTGGCAAGCTCCACTTGCCCGTCAGCCAGATCTTGGGGACAATGTTGTCGAGATGAACCCAGATCATCCCACCTCAGCGAAAACATAGGTAGAGGCGAGGCAGCTAGAGCCACTAGTGCTCAAGTCCCTAGATCTAGGAACAAGCAAATAGATCTCCTGATCACTACCTTTCAGGGCATGCAGAAGGACATCAAGGACATATTGGCAAATCAGCATAGTCTTGTGAGGATCATGGAAAATAGGATCAAGACTCTAAATGACAAGGTGGATGGGCTCACAAAGACTGTGAATGAGCTTAATAAGGAAGTTGACAGCGTGCCCGGTCCCGAGACTTCAGATGATCAAGATGACTCTCCACTCAGGCCAGGCACTCACTTCACTACTTGGGCCAGATCAGCCACAGCACCAGCTCCAGATTTGAGGCCTTCTTCATCAGCACCTGCTACAACCTCCTCAGCTCCATCAGCTCCGGTACCTCCCGTTACTACACCAAATCCATCCATGACGTATGCCGACATCTTCGCCTACCGAAGGAGATCAGCCCCAGAAGAGAGCTTACATATATACCTTTTGGTAACTTGTTGCCAAAGGGGGAGATGTGTATATAGATCTTTAGAGTGAGCGAGCATTTGTTTTTATCACTTTACAAAACATTTGATCTTTTTGTTTGCATGTGTTAAACTTTTGTGGTGTTTTGATCATACACTGGATGTGTGTTGCTACTATTTCCTATCATTATAATGCTCCTGAGATGATCATTCACCTTTGCTTGATTGTGTTGTGCTATGATGTTCATTCTTATTATTCTCGCACCCGAGCAAGTTGTATGTGACATGAAAGAGTGCCCTATGTACCTAATAGATTGTGCATTTGCATTCAATCGCCAATTTAAAATAATGCATAAATTTAGGGGGAGCTCTTGCTTATCACATACTTCTCAAAGCAATGATTATATTCAGTGATTATATCATATGTTGATGCTTTGATCTATATGTAGTCATCAATTACCAAAAAGGGGGAGATTGAAAGCACATTTGCTCCCTTGGTGATTTTGGTAATTAATAACAACATATATGTCATAGAACTAATGTTTCCACCTAGCATATTTCAGGAAAGTTCAATGATAGGGATGGCAAAAGGATTGTGGAGATACCCCAAGATGCAAAGAAATGGATTGGCAAAGCTTCAAGCAAGAGGACTCTACATTTTACTTTGTGAGAAATCATTTTGAATCCATAGGAAAGCCAATACTATTAAAAGGGGGTAAGGTATTTTTGGTGAACAAGATGCTCCACGTGCACAAGTGATAGTCACCAAAAACACCTGCAAGCTCTTCCACAAAAGTGTGTCCAAAGTCAAATATCCAAAATCGGTGCAACCAACACTTTCCACTCGGTGCCACCGATTCCCAAACTAAGACAGACCCATGTCAAACCCTACCACATCGGCGCAACCGATTCCACTTCAGTGCCACCAAGTTTGGGTTGCCAAATTTTTGTTACATCAATTCACAAAATCGGTACCGCCGAGTTTTCTGTATTGGTGTCACCGAGTTGCGCATGCTGACGTTGGTCACCTAATCAGTACCACCAAGATTTATATATCGGTCTCACCGAGATTCAACAGTTAATGCCTTTTGGTCACTTCGGTACCACCATGATTCCCACATCAGTGTCACCAAGTTGGTCACTTTAAGGTGTAATGGTTGGATTTTTGGGGATGCCTATATATACCCCTTCACCACCACCCACTCGAAAGAGAAGCACTCAGAACTATTCCATACCTATCCTACTTAGTTTTCTGAGAGAGAACCACCTACCCTTGTGTTGATACCAAGCCATTCCACTCCATCCATATGAATCTTGATCTCTAGCCTCCCCAAGTTGCTTTCCACCAAATCAATCTCTGCCACCTTAGCCATATCTATGAGAGAGTGATTGTGTGTTGTGGAGTCTATCATCTTGAAGCACAAGAGCAAGGAGTTCATCGACATTGGCAAGCCTATTACCTTTTGGAGGGTGGTGCCTCCTAGATTGGTTAGGTGTCGCTTGGGAGCCTCCTACTTCGTGTTGTGGAGTTGAACCAAGAAGTTTGTATGGGCAAGGATATCGCCTACTTCGTGAAGATCTACCCATACTGAGGCTAGTCCTTCATGGACGGAAGCCGTTATGGAATAGTCAAGGTTGCTACTTCGTGGATCCTTATGGGTGGAGCCCTCCGTGGACTCTCGCAATTGTTACCCTCCATGGGTTGAAGACTCCATAAACGTGGACGTACGATAGCACCACCTATCGGAACCATAGGAAAAATCTTCATGCCTACAAATTGTGCTTGATCTTCCTTCCTACCGTCTACTATATACATGCTTGTTGTTACTTTCTGCTGCTATACTCTTAGACATGCATGTCTAGGGTGTGCTTGGCTTGCTATCATTGCTAAAATCTGCAAACACTTAAAATTGGGAAAAGGTAGAATTTTTAATTGTCAAGTAGTCTAATCACCCCCCTCTATACATACTTTCGGTCCTACACCAAGTCCTCGACCAGGTTCTTCACCTCTCGCGATTTGAACACGATATCATCGACATACACCTCCACATTCCTCCCGAGCTTCTTCCCCAGGGCATTGTGCATCAACCGCTCGAAGGTTGCACCGGCGTTCTGCAGCCCGAAGGGCATGCAAACATAGCAGTACACACCGCAGGGGGAGAGGAAGGCTATCTTCTCGACGTCCTCCACCGCCATCCTAATTTCATGGTAACCTAAGAAGGCATCCAGAAAGTATAGCAAGTCGCACTCGGCGGTGCAGTCCAAGATCTGGTCGTTGCACGGGAGTGGGAAGGGGTCCTAAGGACAAGCTTTGTTGAGGTTCGTGAAGTCAACACACATGCGCTCCTTCCCACCCTTCTTGGGGACGACCACTGGGTTGGCCAGCCAGTCCGGGTACCGCACCTCCTGAACAACTCCAGCATCCCGCAGCCTGCCGGCCTCTTGAACGATGAACGCTTGCTTCTCTTGTGCTTGTCGCCTTGCCTTTTGCTTCACCGGGCGCTCGTCAGGGTGCACCCTTACCTGATGCTCGATCACCTCTCTCGGGATGCCGGTTAGGTCGTGTGCCTCCAACATGTCCTTGTTCGCGTGGAGGAAGTCCACCAGCGTCTTCTCCTGCTCCAGGAAAAGACTAGCGCCAATGGTGAAGGTGTGTCCCGAGGTCCCGTCATTTGCGGACACCTGCTTCATCTCAGCCCGGCTTCGAGAGAACAATTGCTTCTTCTTCGTGGGCGCAGCCTCCGGGGCCAGCGCGAGGCTCTCCAGGGGCGGGACGCGTCCTTCCCCATGCACGACGCACTCGGCGTCTGGGCGCGTGGCCGATGCAGCCTTGTAGGCGAGCTTGAGGGCTCGAACTGTGTCCTTGGTATCTTCGGCCACGATGATGATACCATTGCCGCTAGGCATCTTGACGGCGTTGTCGCCTGGGTGTGTTGCCTCCATGAAGTTGACAAGGGCCGGATACCCTAGGATGGCGTTGTACGGGAGGCTGATGCGGGGGACATCAAAGTCGATCAGCTCGGTGCGGTAGTTGTCTCGGGTGCCGAAGGTGACGGGGAGGCGCACCTGCCCCAAGGGGGGGGGGGGGTGGAGCCCCTGACCACTCTTGACAAGGGCCTGGAGGGTGCGAGCTGGTCATAGGGCATTTGGAGCATGTCGAAGGCTTCCACGGAAAGGATGTTGACGCCGGCGCCGCCGGTGATGAGGGTCTTGGTGATAGCGATGCCGCCGATGGTGGGCGTGCACAGCATGGGGACGCATCCGCAGCGACCGTCATCCCAGGATGGTCCCTGGGGTCGAAGGTGATGTTGATCTCTAGTTTCGCCCCGCTCTGCGGGGTCTCGAGATGCGACCGAACTGCACCCTCCCGGCATAGAAACTGCTTGACATGGCGGCCGAACGCGGGTGCTTGCGACACGCCGAGGATACAAGCGACTGTGGGTGTAGCCTGACAAACCGTGGCATTTCACCAGGCCGTGGGCTGCCAGGACATGGGAACAGCGCCAGCCATGGGGACGATGGGGCAAAGGTGAGACATGGCTGGTGATGGTGCAGCCCCGACATGCCCCTACCTGGCTTGCCAAATGTTGGATTTCGAGCTCCACAAACTTTAGAAGGTTCGAACTATACGGCATGTGCGAACATCCTTCCCATCTCAAGCCTCATCGTCGTGCACGAAGATGGACTCAACGATTTACCCAGGTCCAGGACACCTTGCGGTGTAAAACCCTACTCATGCCTTTGGTGGATTGGCCTCACGAGGAGGTTTGGGGATGAACTAGTACAGTGGTTGAGCGACCTCGCGAGGTCTCTTTGGTGTGTGTCGATTTGATCCTACTCTACGGTGGTGGTTAGTCCCTATTTATAGCGGGCCTTGGTCCTCTTCCCTTATCGCACTGGCGGGAAGGGATCCCACAACGGACAAAATTGAAAGGGGACATGAGGTATAGTTTATCCTGACTAAATATGGTCTTCGCCTGCAAAGCTCCTGGCGTGACGCAGAAGTGGGCTCGGCAATGGCCTCCGTCCTGCCGAGCTAGTGGTCTTGGTCTTGTTGCACCAGAGCGGAAACCTTTGGGGGTTTTCCTTGGGAACCCCCGTCTGTCCTTGCTTCCTTAGCACAAAAGAGGAAATTGTCTCTGCTGCGCCCGCTCGTGCCCACCTACTTTGGTTGTCGTGGCTCACGTCATTGCAGCCTCCTAAGGCCGGGTACCTGCATAGGAATATCAACCCCTCGGGAGGCAGCCTGGGGAGGCCGCTCCCTTGGAGGTCTTGGCGTCGTCCTCCTCGCAAGGCGGGGGCGCTCACGAGGGTCTTGCCTTGAGGGGTTTGTCGCTAGTCTGTACAGGGCCATCGTGGCGGGCCACACGTTGGGCCACAGCCAGGCAAGTCTGGGTACCCCAGATCCCAAAACGCCGATAGTAGCCCCTGGGCCCAAGGCACGCTCAGGCCGGCTCCGGGACGAGGCCAAGGAGTGGAGGCCAAAGCACCACGGGCCCCAACCGCCTGCGTGCCAACCATGACACATAGCGCATGATGGGGCACGGATGCCTCCACTTCCCCACGTCGCCTCGGTAACCGCCCCGACCGGCAAGGGCTGGCGTGCACTGTGGGGCCATCATTGCTCGGAATGCGAAGTGACTCCAGTTGGCCTCCGTTCAACTATAAGTAGGTGTGGGGGGCAGTGCCCCCTAGCCTGTCTTCATCTTCTTGCTTCTTCGCTCCAATCCGCCACCTCCACAGCCATGACACCATTCAGGAGGTTTTCCGCTACCGAGATGGGGAAGTGCCGCCTAGAGGGACCGGGCTCGCCACTGCCTAAGAGGGGTTGCGGACGTTCATGAAAGCATGTCGCGACACCGGTGGTGGCCCCTCGAGGACGCGGGCGCACTCCAGTGCAGGCCGGTGTTGCCACCGGCAGCTGCGGGAAGAACCCCTCCCGCGCAGGCGGCAGCGACAGGTGTGGTGCACGTGGACAAGGGGGAAGCCTATGGCTGGCACCCGGTCGCCCTGCTCGCAGTCTCACTTGGCCGACACGGCCCAAAAGTTTGTGGTGTGGGAGGAGAGGTCGGCCATCTCCTGGGTCGAGCCCCCGTGCTTCTTCGCGGGGGCGCGGCCATGCGGAGGGCCCGCCGGCCTATGGCTGCAGGTCGACGGTTGCTACAGTCGAGCCTCATGGGTGGAGGTTGAAGTCACCCCCACGGGTTACGTGTTCCTGACCCGCGGATGGAAAATGTTCGACCGTGCCCGCGGCGTCCAGGGGAGGTGTACCCTCCACTTCAAGTATGACGGGGTGGCGATGCTCTTTGTCAAGGCCTCCAGGGAAGACGGCAGGCGCCTGGGTGCTGTCCGGAGGGCAACGGCGATGACAGCGACCACTTCTCCGCTGACGATGACCATCGTTGTTGCGGTGTCCTCGGCGATGAACTTGCCCTTGGCCACGGACGTGGTGCCTCTAGCAGCAACGACGCCTCCTCCTGGGGGAGCTCGAGCGACAACGACTACGACGAGCCGCCCCGCTGGCGGGCCCGAACCTAGGAGGGTGGCGAGCCACCGCGGCGCCGCGCCCCTTCTCCGGAGGCCGAGGCCGTCGAGCCGCCATGTCGCCGCGCAACCATTGAGGAGGAGGACTCCAACTGAGCGCATGCGGCGCTGGGGCCAGGCCTCCGGGAGGCCATATTTTGTTGTTTGTATTTTTCTTTCTTTTTACTGCCTGCATCCAAAATCACGAAAGACCCCGAGGGGATGTGTAACAAACTGTAGCATCTGCGCCTTCATGTTAGCATATTGTTTTCGTCCCATGCTTTGGCGTTTATGTCGCCGCAAATGGAAACCTCGTGCTTGACGTGATTAGGGTAACTAAGCTTGGCGTACTTGTGGCAGGTCCCTGCGTTGCAAGGTGCAACTGGGGCGCTGAGGCACCTTGAAGGCCTTGCCGAGGGGGCCTCTTCCTTGTGGGCCAGGCAGCTTTGCAACTTCGAGAGGCATCCTCCGCTCGCGAAGCTCCTGGGGTGGCAAGAAGTCAAGACTTCCGGAGGTGCTTCCTCAGGGCCCCGTCTTCCGCATAGGTGCTGAAGAGTGCTTTATGTAGAGTTAGGATTCCTTGGTAACAAGCTGAAAACTGACTTCCCTTCACCCAGTCGTCTTCCTTCAAGCGACCATTTTGGTTGGAGCCCCCTAGCGGGGGTCGATTTTCGCTGGTGTGCTGGGTCATAGTGTCTGGCAAGGCTAGGGGATGAGCGCTCCTGAGGACAGGGGCCTGAAGCAACATGTGCATGCGCCTATGCTTGCAGTAACTTGTTTGAATCTTGGGATTCCCTTCTGTGCCTTGTCTCCTTCCTGCTTGCTCTTGTGCTTTGCGTCATGAGGCCCGACCTCGTGTGTACCTCGACCGCTGTTGGGGCATCTGGATCACCAGGACGGGACCCAATCTCACGAGCATGTTGACCACTGTTAGGGCATGCGGATCACCAGGACGAGACCAAGGGGCGAGGGGCTGCGTAACTAGTGAGGCCCTTGGGTCATGATGCCCACGGTCCCCTAAGCAGCGGGAGCGAGAGGTAATTTGCGCCTGTCGGCTCGCTCGAGAATGCCGCGCTAGGATCAGAGCGCCAAAGCTTTGGCGAGGTGCACACCGTGCCCCGCGCCTTTTCGCGGGGTGTGAGAGAGAGGAAACTGGTAGGTACGAAATTTTAAAGCCAAGACTGTAAAACGAGAACACTGCAAAGGAGAGAAAAATTCCCACCCCGTTTTCCAACAAAGACGCGAAAGCTTCAAGTTTCATTCTGAAAGATGGTAAATTCGGTTTACAAAAGGGAGCAAAGAACAGCTGCGTCCGACACCTAATAGCTAGTCTTCGTCTTCCCCCAACAAGGAGCATACGGCTTCCACTAGGCGTGGGCATAGTCATTGGAGGGCAGTGTCATCTGCCAGCGCGGAGCATGGGGCTTCCACTTGGGCGTGGGTGGGGGCCGCTCCGTGTCCTCGGGGGACCCGGGCATATATAGCCCACTCATTATTATGTGAGAGTGTCAGGGGTAGAACTTGCACAGATGCTGGATGTTCCAGGCATTCTGGATGGCGACCCCGTCCAGAGTCTCCAGGCGCACGCCGCCAGGCCGGGAGACATGGGCGATCCTGAACGGGCCCTCCCACATGGGCGAGGGCTTATGCAAGCCCTCCCTATAGAGGACCCGCCTCAGGACGAGGTCTCTGACTTCAACAGTCCAGGAGCGGACATTACGACAATGGTACTGCCGCAACGCCTGATGGTACCTTGCTGCACGAAGCAAGGCTTGGCGGCGGCCCTCCTCTCCGAGGACGAGGTCTGTCCCCCGTGAGGCATCCTGACGCTCCTCGTCAAATGCCAAGACCCGCAGGGAACAATGCTTGAACTCGTGCGGGCGGACCGCCTCTACTCCGTAGAGGCGGAAGAATGGGGTCTCTCCGGTGGGCTTAGTTTCGGTTCTGCAGATGAACCACAACACGGGTTGAAGCTCACCAAGCCAACCCCTGCCGTAGGCCTCGAGCTTCTTTTTGAAGCTCCTGGCTTTGAGGCCCGTCAGGACCTCCACGTTGGCATGCTCGGCTTGGCCATTGCTCCATGGGTGCGCCACTGAAGCGTAGCATATATAGATTCCAAGGTTAGCACAATATGTTCTAAAGAGGTTTCTTGTGAACTGTGACCCATTATGAGTAATAATACGGTTGGGGACGCCTAAGCGGCTCACGAGGCCCTTGATGAACATGACGGCCAAGCCGGCTGGGATGGGGCGCACGGGCTCCACCTCTGCCCACTTGGTGAACTTGTCGATGGCGACGTAGAGGTAGCGATAACCGTCGGCTGCCCGAGGGAAGGCCCCCAGTATGTCTAGCCCCCAGACCGCGAAGGGCCAGAAGAGCACGATGGTTTGGAGACCCTAAGCGGGCTGATGAATCTGCTTGGTGTCAAATTCGCAGGCTTCCCAGGATCGGACCAGCTCAGTGGCGTCTTGGAGCATCGTGGGCTAGTAGAAGCCGTTGCGGAACACCTTCCCCACGAGGGTACGAGACTGGAGTGGTGCCCGCAATCGCCCCTGTGGATGTGGGCCAGCAGCTCGAGCCCCTGCTCTTTGGATATGCACCGCAACGAGATGTCGTTCGGGCACCTCCACGCAACAGTCTTCCTGGGTGTAAGAAATTTGAGGAAATTGTACGCAAGCATGGTGGATACCGGAAGAACCATGGCATTGGCTACTTCAATGCTAATGGAGTTGAATGGGAAGAAGTTCAATACGTCAAGCCCAAGTTTGTTCCTCAAAAGGAGAAGTATGAGAATACTCCTCCCAAGGGAACAAACACTCAAGATGACCTTCCACCACAAGACCACAAGCTCAAGGGCAAGAATAAGCTTCAAGAAAACAATGGCTCATATGAAGATGAATCCCAAGATTTGGTGGAGTGGGTTCCGAAGGCTACTTCAAGCTCAACTTCTACAAGGGCTACTTCAACACCAAGGATCCCCATCAAGTCGATGTGGGGCCCAAAGAAGAAGAACTAGAAAGATCTTGAGGGGTGACTCCACCAACCAAATTCACTCACATTCATTATTGGCAAGAACTAGTTGCAATCAGCATCAACTCTATATAGTAGTTCAAGGAGTCACACATTCCCTCAAAGGTAATCAAGGGACAAGGTAATCAACAAATCCATGGACATCATCACATATGCTTTGCACTCCATGTACATAGATATCCTTGCATTTGTCTCTTGTGTGTTGGGACTAACCAATGTAGGTGAGAAGAGTAAGGAAGCAAAAAGGATGCTCCCCACTCATGGTTATCTTCATCAACCTTGAGCATCCACCACTACATCACCCACATGAAGTCTTCATCGACAAAACCCAAGGTTAGTTTATCCCTCCTATGGGGGGATGTCACATCAAGGGGGAGCTTTACTCTTAGATTTGAGATAAAGCATCTCTTAGTATGTGACAATATTAAATGCTTTATGTAAAAGCGGTAACCCCACTTGTGCTTAAACGATGAGTATGATCAAGTATTCTTACTTGGCTCCTAAGTCAATATACTTATATATAGATGACTCTGTCATCGCCAGAATGCTTGATAGATGCTAGTATGTTTGTGCATGTTTGCCATGATTTCATTTGACATCTGATTGTGTGAGCATGTTGGTCTGCATTTATTTATCCATTCGAGGACATCCAATTGTTGCTATTTGGCTTTTGTTTTCTATTCTGCCAATTGGATGGACACGAATGCATAGGACCACTTTCTAGCTATCTATGATTTCCTCACCTCATATTCTTTTCTTGCTGCATCACAAAATTTGAACAAGTACTTTTTGATCCCTCTGTGTGAGGAGCACTCGGAGTTTCGTATCGACAAAGGACTGACCATTAAAACCTCTCAAGTGCATCTGGGTGGAACCAACCAAAATTCTCGGTCTCACCGAATGCCTAGGGTTGATCTAGATTTTCAATCTCGATAACACCGATTACTTATTCTCGGTTACACCGAGTTTCCCTGTCAGCTAACATTTGAGAAACTCGATGACACCGAAAATTTTGAACTGGTGTCACCGGTAGGGAAGGGTATATATTCTGGCAGACATGGCTTTTGAAATTCAATCTCAAGAGCCTGTTTTCCTCCAACCCTAAGCTGCCGCTCCAGATCCCTGGTCATCACCCTTGCCTCCCCATGGGTCTCCGCCATTGGGAATCGCTGCCACCGATGGAATCTTCACCGCCGTCGTCGCCTTAGAGGATCCATCACCATAGGGTATCGATCCGATCCTCCTTGCGCTCCCCATCCGATTCTTGCGAATTGGAGTTAATTTTATTGACAATCCATGGATTGAAAACCTCCCTTTCCTCTAGAAATTCCAGTAGAATAGCGAATGATCGATTTTTTAGGTTTTGCCGTCCGCCACATGAATCTCGGTAGAACCGATGCAAAAGAATCGGTAGCACCGATTCGGTTTTTCTGGCAAACTGAGAACACCTCGGTGGAACCGAGTCCTAATTTTCGGTGTGATCAAAAATGGTGCCGAGTTTCTGGAAAGCAGGTCATTTGTCTCGATGGGTCCGAAATTTTTGCCTCGGCTGTACCGACATACATTTGGCAGAATTACAAATTAAGAAATCTTAGTTCAATTTTTGAAATATCTTCATTTTGTGACGACTCATCTTCTCCACTCTTCTACACTCTATTCACATGGTCAGCTATGTCAGATCGTGAAGATAGCCAAAATGATCTTAGAAAGCAGAGTGTGGATATGGACTCAGGCACTAGCCCTGAAGAGAGTTTTGATGATGTGGCTAGTTCTCCTGACTTGCCAAAGGCTGCTACAAGGACTAGGGAGAAGCTCAATTATAATGAGGAGGATGAGGACTTCATCCTTGATGAGATCCGTAAGAAAGATGATGCTGCCAGTTCTTCCAAGAAGAAGAAAGCTATCAGAAAGGAGTATGCTACCTTTGAGATAGTGAGAGCACCTGAGAGCAACCATGATTGTTGTGCCTCCTGAGAATTCTTTGCCTAAGAAGGCAGAAGAGAAGAAGAAATCCAGGAAGAGGATTATCCATGTTGTGGGCAGGCAAACCTATATTTTGAGGATCCAGAGGAGGCAGCTGCTGCAGAGGAGGAGGTAGAGCCAGCTACAAAGGCCCCTCCTAAGAAGAACAACCTTATGGCGGATGTTATGCCTAAGGCTACCACATCCAAGAGCACCAAATATGCGCCCAAGAAGGTTGCTGCTGCTGATAAGCCTAAGAGGTTCTCTAGAGAGATACCGGCTTCCAGCAAGAACAAGACCTCCACTTTCAGGGAAGCTGAGGATGACGATGACATGACTGCTTTGATGAAGCTCATACCACACCTTCCAGAGCACAATGCCAGCCATGTACTGGCTGAAGACATGAAGAAGAGGAAGGATTCTGGTTTGAGTGCATGGAGAGCATTTGATCCATATGCCCATAGGGGAAAAAGAGTTGTGGAGTACATGTTCTATACCAATGAGCAACACGATTTCCATGAGACTATCTTGCTTGATAAGGGCCCAGCTGTGAGTGACATGAGATACATTGACTGGAAGTATATCAAGGCAAATGAAGATTACTTTCCAAATGTTCAAGACAATTTTCATTGCATTGGCTTAGATGAGTTTGTCAGCAAAAAATTCACTGCATGGAACAACGAGATGATCACACAATTCTACTCCACTACTTATTTCTATAGAGATGGTAGGATTGTGTGGATGAGTGAAGGAGCAAGATATGAGTCTTCTATTGAGGAATGGTCTGCCATCTTAGGAGTCCCAAAGGTGCAAGATGGTGACTTGGATGTCTATTCTAAATCCAAGGAGAGCCTCTATGAAGAACATGTACAATGAGATCCCTGCTGCCAACTTGAAATCTCAGAAGTCAGGATCCATTTATTTCCTCCAGGCTGGCCTCCGCACCACGAACACTATCTTGAGGCACACCTTGATGCGTATGTCTGGAGTGGAGAAGATTATTCGAGGCTATTCCATCAACATGTTGATCCATCTTGATAGACAGACCAGGATAAGTGTGATGGACTTGATAGTAGAGACTGTGAAGAGGGTTGTTGCTGATGAAAAGCGCTCCTGCTGCTATGCACCCTACATTCAGA
Source organism: Hordeum marinum (assembly GCA_022496015.1). Classification (NCBI taxonomy): domain Eukaryota; kingdom Viridiplantae; phylum Streptophyta; class Magnoliopsida; order Poales; family Poaceae; genus Hordeum; species Hordeum marinum. The sequence goes on along the minus strand of CM039676.1, from coordinate 162,269,957 downwards.
TGCTCATCAACTCCAAGCTGGAGAAGCACATTTTTGCTCTTGAGAGGCCCCACTTGCTCCTATAGCCAGATCTTGAGGACAATGTCGTGGAGATGAACCCAGATCATCCCACTCTACTGTAGCACGGGCAGAGGCAGAGGTAGATAGAGCCACTATTGCTCAAGTCCCTAGATCTAGGAATGAGCAAATGGATATCTTGATCACTACCATTCAGGGCATGTAGAAGGACATCAAGGACATATTGGAAAATCAGCATAGTCTTGTGAGGATCATGTAAAATAGGATCAAGACACTAAATGACAAGGTGGATGGGCTCACAAAGACCGTGAATGAGCTTGACAAGGAAGTGGACAGCGTGCCCAGTGCCGACTCTTCAGATGATGAGGATGACTCTCCTCTTAGGCTAGGCACTCACTTCACTACCCAGGCTAGATCAGCCACATTGCCATCTCTAGATTTGAGGCCTTCTTCATCAGCACCTGCTCCAGCCTCGTCAGCTCCATCAGCTCTAGTACCTCCCATGGCTACATCAACTTTGTCCATGACGTCTGCCAACATCTTCACCTATCGGAGGAGATCAGCCCCAGAAGAGAGCTTAGATATATACCTTTCAACTTTTTGGTAACTTGTTGCCAAAGGGGGATAAGTGTATATAGATCTTTAGAGTGAGAGAGCATTTGTTTTTATCGCCTTACAAAACATTTGATCTTTTGGTTTGGATGTGTTAAACTTATGTGGTGTTTTGATCATACACCTGATGTGTGTTGCTACTATTTCCTATCATTATGATCCTTATGAGATGATCATTCACCTTTGCTTGATTGTGTTGTGCTATGATGTTCATTCTTATTATTCTCGCACACCACCAAGTTGTATGTGACATCAAAGAGTGCCCTATGTACCTAATTGATTGTGCATTTGCATTCAATAGCAAATTTAAAATAATGAACAAATTTTAGGGGGAGCTCTTGCTTATCACATACTTCTCAAAGCGATGACTATATTCATTGATTATATCATATGTCGAAGCTTTGACCTATATCTTGTCATCAATTACCAAAAAGGGGGAGAGTGAAAGCACATTTGCTCCCTTGGTGGTTTTGGTAATTAATAACAACATATATGTCATTGAACTAATGTTTCCACTAAGCATATTTTAGGAAAGTTCAATGTAAGGATGGCAAAAGGATTGTGGAGATACCCCAAGATGAAAGGAAATGGATTAGCAAAGCTTCAAGCAAGAGGACACTACATTTTACTTTGTGAATAATCACTTTGAGTCCATAGGAAAGCCAATACTATTAAAAGGGGGTAAGGTATTGTTGGTGAACAAGATGCTCCACGTGCACAAGTGATAGTCACCAAAAACACCCACAAGCTCTTCCACAAAAGTCTGTCCAAAGTCAAATATCCACGGTTGGTGCAACCAACAATTTCCACTCGGTGCCACCGATTCCGAAACTCAGAAAGACCCATGCCAAACCCTAGCACATCGGTGCGACCGATTCGCTTCGGTCCCACCGAGTTTCGGTTGCCAAATTTTTGTTACCTCGATTCACAAAATCAGTACCACCGAGTTTTCTGGATTGGCATCACCGAGTTGTGCAATCTAACCGTTGGTCACCTAATAGGTACCACCGAGATTTATATATCGGTCTCACCGAGATTCAAAAGTTACTGCCTTTTGGTCACTTCGGTACCACCGAGATTCACACATCGGTGTCACCGAGTTGGTCAGTTTAAGGTGTAACAGTTGGATTTTTGGGGATGCCTATATATACCCCTTCACCACCACCCACTCGAAAGAGAAGCACTCAGAACTATTCTATAATTTCCCCATTCAATTTTCTGAGAGTGAGCCACCTACCCTTGTGTTGACATCAATCCATTCCACTCCATCCATATGAATCTTCATCTCTTGCCTCCCGAAGTTGCTTTCAACCAAATCAATCTCTTCAACTTAGCCAAATCTATGAGAGAGTGATTGTGTGTTGAGGAGTCTATCATCTTGAAGCATAAGAGCAAGGAATTCATCTGCATTGCCGAGCCTATTACCTTTTGGAGGGTGGTGCCTCCTACATTGGTTAGGTGTTGCTTGGGAGCCTCCTACTTCGTGTTGTGTAGTTGAACCAAGAAGTTTGTACGGGCAAGGAGATCGCCTACTTCGTGAAGATCTACCCATAGTGAGGCTAGTCCTTCGTGGATGGAAGCCATTCTGGAATAGTCAAGGTTGCTACTTCGTGGACCCTTATGGGTGGAGCCCTCCATGGACTCTCGCGACCGTTACCCTCCCTGGGTTGAAGACTCCATAAACGTGGACCTATGATAGCATCACCTATCGGAACCATGGGAAAAATCGTTGTGTCTACAAATTGTGTTTGATCTTCCTTCGTACCCTCTACTATATACATGCTTGTTGTTACTTTCCGCTCCTATACTCTTATACATGCATGTGTAGGGTGTGCTTGACTTGCTATTATTGCTAAAATCTACGAACACTTAAAATTGGGAAAAGGTAGAATTTTTATTTGGTACAGTAGTCTAATCACCCCCTCTAGAAATACCTTTAGTCCTACACCAAGTCCTCGACCATGGTCTTCACCTCTCACGATTTTAACATGATATCATCGACATAATCCTCCACATTCCTCCTGAGCTAATGCCCCAGGGCAATGCGCAGCAAACACTGGATGGTTGCACCGGCGTTCTGCAGTCCAAAGGGCATGCAAACATAGCAGTACACACCACAGGGGGAGAGGAAGGTTGTCTTCTCGGCGTCCTCCATCGCCATCCTAATTTGATGGTAACCTAAGAAGGCATCTAGAAAGCATAGCAAGTCGCACTCGGCAGTGGAGTCCATGATATGGTTGATGTGCGGGAGTGGGAAGGGGTCTTGAGGACAAGCTTTGTTGAGGCGCATGAAGTCAACACACATCCACTCCTTCCCACCCTACTTGTGGATGACCATTGGGTTGGCCAGCCAGTTCGGGAACCGCGCGTCCTGAACAACTCCAGCATCCTGTAGCTTGCCAACCTCTTGAACGATGAACGCTTGCTTCTCTTATGCTTGTCACCATGCCTTTTTCTTCACCGGGCGCGCGTCGGGGCGCACCCTTAGGTGACGCTCGATCACCTCTCTCTAGACGCCAGTTAGGTTGCATGCCTCCCATGCAAACACGTCCTTGTTCGCGTGGAGGAAGTCCACCGGCGCCTTATCCTGCTCCAGGGAAAGATTGGTGCCAATGGTGAAGGTGCGGCCCGGGCTGCCGTCGTTTGCGGACAGTTGCTTCGTCTCAGCCCGGCTCCGAGTGAACAACTGCTTCTTCTTCATGGGCGCAGCCTTTAGGGCATGCACGAGGCTCTCCGGGTGCGGGACGCCTCCTTCCTAATGTGTGGTGCAGTCGGCGTCTGGGCACGTGGCCGTTGTGGCCTTGTAGGCGAGCTAGAGGGCTTGAACTGTGTCCTTGGTATCTCCATCCACGGTGATGATACCGTTAATGTCGGGCATCTTGACGACGTTGTAGCCTGGGTGTGTTGCTGCCATAAACTTGGCAAGGGCCAGATACCCCAGGATGGCGTTGTACAAGAGGCCGATGCGGGCGACATCAAATTCGATCAGCTCGGTGCGGTAGTTGTCGCAGGTGTCGATGGTGACGGGGAGGTGCACCTTTGCCAAGGGGGCGGTGGAGCCCCCGTCCACTCCTAAGAAGGGCCCGGAGGGCGCGAGCTAGTCATAGGGCATTCGGAGCATGTCAAAGGCCTCCATTAAAAGGATGTTCATGCCCGCGCCACCGTCGATGAGGGTCTTGGTGACCGCGATGCCGCCGATGGTGGGCGTGCATGGCATGGGAAGCACACCCATAGCGACCGTCATCCCGGGATGGTCCCTGGGGTCAAATGTGATGTCATTCTACAGTTTTGCGCCGCTCTATGGGGCCTCGAGCTGCGACCGAACTACACCCTCCCAGTGAACAAACTGCTTGACATGGCGGCCAGACGCGGGTGCTTGTGACCCACCGAGGATACAAGCGATCGCGGGCGCAGCCTGACAAACTGTGGCATTTACATAGGCCGCGGGCTGCCAGGCCGCAGGGACAGCGACAACCATGGGGACAACAAGGCAAAGGTGAGACATGGCTGGTGATGGTGAATCTCTGACACTCCCCTACCTGGCACGCTAAATGTTGGATTTAGAGCTCCGCAAACTCGAGAAGGTTCAAACTCTAGGGTGTGTGCAAACATCCTTCCCATCTCAAGCCTCGTCATCATGCACGGAGATGGACTCAACAATTTACCCAGGTTCGGGCCACCTTGCGGTGTAAACCCCTACTGCTGCCTTTGGTCGATTGGCCTCACGAGGAGGTTTGGGGATGAACTAGTATAGTGGTTGAGCGACCTCGTGAGGGCTCTTTGGTGTGAGTCGATTCGATCCTACTCTACAATTGTGGCTAGTCCCTATTTATAGCGGGCCTTGGTCCTCTTCCCTTATCGCACTAGTGGGAAGGGATCCCACAATGGCCAAATTTGAAAGGGACGGGATGTACAGTTTATCCTGACTAAAGGTGGTCTTCGCCTGCAAAGCTCCTGGCGTGACGCAGAACTGGGCTCGGCGATGACATTCGTCCTGCCGAGCCCGTGGTCTTGGTCTTGTTGCACCGGAGCAGAAACCTTTGGGCGGCTTCCTTGCGAACCCGCATCTGTTCTTGCTTCCTTAGCACGAAAGAGGAAACTGTCTCTGTTGCACCTATTGTGCCCGTCTCCTTTGGTTGTCGTGGCTCACGTTATCGCAGCCTCCTATGGCCGGGTACCTACATCGGAATCTCTGCCCCTCGGGAGGTAGCCTGGGGAGCCGCTCCCGTGGGGGTCTTGGCATCGTCCTCCTCGCGAGGCAGGGGCCCCCACAAGGGTCTTGTCTTGAGGGGTTTGTTGCCAGGCCATACAGGGCCATCGTGGTGGGCCATGCATTGGGCCACAAGCATGCAGGTCTAGGTACCCCCGATACCAAAACACTGATAGTTCTAAATAAGCCTACTATCCAATGTATAGAACAGCCATCTAGTTGCCAAGGTTTAGGTTTGGACAAGTGGGGAGAACTACCATTGACAGTTGGTTTACCATGATCAAGTCAGGGTTTACGCCCTAGACTGGATAAAAAGGGGCTGGTAACAAAGTCATGACAGTCGTCCACTCTGTTCTAGGTATCTGGAGAGAGTAGGGACATCATGTTCATTGTACACCGTCAAAGTGGTGGAGTGAGGGTGCCATCAACTTCTTAGTTCCATCCTAATGAGGAACTGATAGGTGACTACTTAAAACAAGGGACTCTTTAATCCTCTTGATATCCAAGGGCCTCATCGTGCTTGAACGTCAGTGCTTCTTGATAGAGTTTAGCTGATGTAGCCGGTAGAGGGGTGGTAGTTAACTTATCTTGCTTCTCCTTCTTCGTCGTCATGGCTCCCAACCACATTGGTTCTTCATCTTACTCAGGTAAGATTGTCTTCTGCTGCAGGGAGGATGCTTCGAGGTGTCCAACTATTTTAAGGTATAACCTTACTCTTTCAGAGGCATGGTAATTGGTGTTCTTGGGGCTTATCCAAATAGGACTAAGGTGTTCCTTCTCTTATTGGGTAAATAAGTATGTCATCCCGGAGGACAACAAACTATTCCTCCAAGTATCACATAAAAACATTGCCCATCGAATATGTGAGAGGAGCAGGCATTTTCTCCGGATGGTCACTTGTCCAGGGGTTTGTGGTCCATCATAATTTAGTTCTTCGTGTCCACCTTATGCACAGGATTGGTGGTAGTCGGGGTGGAGCATCGACCATAGTCTTTTGACTTAGAGCCAGAGCCACGGTCATTTTCCAACCACATTTAGGGTTTCAAGGAGCTTAGGATGTCAATGAACGTCTATCATCTTATCCTTGAGCACAATTATTAGATGCCAATAGTCCTACCTATTAATCCAAGCAAAAACATCCGATATCATCGAATGTATCATCTCATACAAGTCAACCCCAACATCACTCATGCTATTCAACTCCATGGTTTTTATAGAAGGACTAAACCAAAATCTCATATATGTACTGCAGCTAACTCACATATATCCCTATATAAAAATCCTTGAGAAAGCATACAAGCCGCAAAGCTTGATTATGAAGCAACAATCCAAGTAATTGGCTAACCTATCCAAGTTCTAAGGTACTGCATTTCTATGCCAAGAATACATGTAATATACTAATCCAAGAACTTGTTTCCTTCCTCTGAATCCAACTTATTCGATCCACGAATACCATCCAACATCGCATGATCCATTACTGCTACAGACCCATTACCAGTGATTGCCTCACATATCTCCTAGAATTCCTATAATCCACAAATCATTGAAAGGACTATTATCACAATATATCCACGAACTTCCAATGACCAACTAACTCCAATGTCAAGCTTATATAGATTCTTAAATCATCCCTAACATCATCCAATTTCTTCTACTTATGATCCACCAAGAAACATGGTATCATGATAAAGATCATTGGACTAAAACCAATTTACTCCGAACCATGTAGACTTACTTAACACCAATCACTCTACTAGGACTACATATTTAAATCCAAATCTCATGTGCAACGAGAATTCCTACTCGTTACTCCAAGTCTTATGTAACACCATAAATCCTTGACCACTACTCGCCATTATCAAGTTATCATACCACAAAGACTTTTAGCTTGTGATCATTATAGTCCTAGTAAATCCAATTTACTCAAAAGAGAAGCAAGTTATGCTAACGTATCAACTTTTCCCACCAAGTGCGTCTACCAACATAAGAATCTTAGGTTCCACCAAGGGGCCTAACTATATCCTCAAGACACATACTATAGTTACTTCAAACCGTTTGTCACCTAGGCATATATCCTCAACAATTTCCCTATGGCATCATAGTTATGGTGCTAGCTTAAGGAAGAAAGGTGTTTGTTCACTATGGTCACTAGTTCCACTATGAACCCAGTGCTAAGCAGGGGTTATTGAAGCTCAACAGGTACTCAGGCAAATCCGTGTTTTAAACACGTGATCAGAGGCTTGGGCTGGGGAAGCTTGTGAGGTCTAGGTTAGGCTAGGGAGGGGTTTCCAATCTTGAGTTAAAAACATAAATTTATAGGGTTGCGTCTGGTTGAGTATGTTTTAGTCAAAGTCTTAGTGCTAGTTTTCTATCGAAGTGGATCCTTGGTGCATCTTGTCTTGCTGGTCTTCAGTTGACATGATGGGGGAGAGGGAAAGTAGCATAGAGAGGAGTGCCTAAGGGGGTGGTATAGTGCAAGTGCAATCAAACAAGGGCCAAAAAGGCTAGACACATACATTAAGATAAGATAGGTGGCATAGTCGGGTACACGTTGCCTAGGGCAAAAGTGCAACTTATACCCAAACTCAAACACATAAAAGCAAACAACACACATCATGGTTTCATTTGAACCATCACATGGACTCGACTTCGCATAGGGGTTACACGACTCATCCTACCCTAGGGGGTTGTCGGACTCAGTAGTCGTGCCTTGCTTTTTGTCTCGGGGGAAAAGGACGCTCAGCCTTCAGCTTCTAGGTCCTCCTGGGGTACCAGTGGGTATGCAACAGTCGGCTGCTTGGTGGAACATCTCCTAACAATATGCCCGTATTCACCACATCCATGGCATGTGACGGGAGCAAAGAGGTCTTTGTTCATCCTTGATTTACGATGTTGCTGATGTGGAGATGGTCTCCCATGTAGTGGATACAGAAATCCGTTCCGGTGCCTTCTGCGTGGGGCTCGTTTGTAGGCTTCCTGATGTTCCTCGATTTGTTGTTTCTGGTTGGTGATGTAGACTTGCAGAGGAGCAATTTGTTGTTCTTGCTAAACCACCTTCTTCTTCTCGAGATAGTGGAGGTGTAGGAGCAAAGGGAAATCCTGGCTGTCCTTGAGGAATTCTTCAGTAAGGTAACGCAAAAGGTTGGATCTTGAGGGTTGGGTCTTTGTCTCTTGTGGAAATCATTGCGTGAGTAGAGGCTCCTAATCAACTCTTGCTAGGTAGGTAGCGGGTAGCTTGCCCTTCCTTCATTTCTAAGAGGTCTCGAAGACAGAGGAGGGCTTCACAGGCCGCCTACTGAGTGTCCATGTCTCTTGTTGGCATAGGTAGTCCAACAAAGAACCGACTCTGGGGCGAGGTCTTGGCAGGTACAATGTGGGGACCCCGACTCATAAGTCGTGATCACCGAATGCACGTGTACAGTGATCCCAGAGATCAATGCTCACTGAACACACAAAAGCTGAATAACAAGAGTCTTACATCCACATTTAGCGTCTTACACAAATAAAGACCATGAAGGTCTATCCTTACATAGATAGGTACACAATGGCCAAACACTTAAACACATCAAACAACGAAAGTCTTGATCGAAAGTGTGAACCCATAGCCATCTGCCTTAACTAACATGCATTCTTACTGGGAAGCGTCCTAGTTCGCATGTCGTCACCAACGAACTCTTCAACATACTCATGTTCTTCCATGCCTGGCCAATTAAATAACCAATGGAAAGCCAATGAGTACTTTGAATGTACTCGCAAGCAACCCAAGTTGTGGAACAAGGTAATAATGATTCATGATATAGCACTAAGTAGGTAGTTTGCGTAAAGCAAATTTGAATGCAATGACATGATCAAGTAACTAGGTAAGCATACATCAATAGTTTGGCAATATCCATATAAACAAGTTATAGATATCATCATATCAGAGGTTGGACATCTCATGTTCATTCATTATGCTAAGTCATCGGACTTATCTCAAGTGACCTCTTTGTCACCAACACAAGTTTGCGGAAACATCCGAACATAGTTTAAGAAGGACCTCCAACTGTCCATGGCCGCGGACACGGCTATTCGAATAGTTTTACACTCTGCAAAGTTTGCACACTTTATCCACAAGACTCGGGGAACTTCCATGTCATCCATGACCCATGGTATATAACATACCCGAGGTAAGAAGCCGAACAATGCCTTTCCCATGGTGATACTAAACAAAGAGTCCACTCGTTGGTGCCATCCCTCATGATATACATCACACGTATCATCCATGATGGTACACAACGGTGTGCCCTGTGCCTGTAAACACAGCGCATGGCCTTCCACTTCCGGGACGACCCCGTATCAAGAGTGACCACTTCACTCTTTCCACTAGTAATGCGGGCTCCTTGCCAGCACCAACCATAGTAATCAACAAGGCCCCGTCCCATAAGGGGTGTCGTAGTTGCGCATGTATGGTTGGGACGGTTAGCAGACCTTAAATCTAATCCGTTTTCAAAAACACACACTCACTTGCTCCGGTACACCACTTCTTTCTCAAGTGGTCACCCAACTTATCATCATCTCCCTCGGGCATTAGTGGCACCCGACGGGTTTTTCGAAAAGTCTATGAAATCATTTGTGTTCCCATCACCATGCATAATCCCGATCCCTCTTGCGTAGCATCTACTAGCATCCTATCTACACCCACCCGCATAACCCTCATAAGGTGGTAGGGTCATGCACGATGCAAGTGTCAATGAAAAAAGTATCAGAAGCAACCCACCGGAGGGGTCACTACTCCACATGATCAAGTATAACAACAGTAAAGTGCTATATGTCATGCAATGAAAATGGTTTCTTAACATGGTCAACGGGCTGCTTGCCTGGCTCAACAAAGTCTCCGGGGTCTTCCAAGTTGTCACATCTCTAGCTAGGTGTCCTAGTATATCATGTGTTTGCATCATGTTTTCATCTACTTGCATCAACATGAAATGGGGAACAAAAAGAAATCCCAAGCTCACTTTGAATCAAACCAATTCAAACTTGGTGAAAATTCAACAAATCCAAAATGCCCACTAAAAATGTTCCCTATGTCTGGTAAAATTGGACATGAATATAACAGGGATCATTTTAATTATTTGAACAATCAAAGTAATTCAAAAATAGTTGATAAGGCTCCTGAAATCGTTAAATAAAGCACTATCGTTATTTTTGTTTTCAAAATAACTTGAAACTTTTTAGACAAGTTTGAAATATTCAAACTTCGTTGTAGAAAATATATGGGGATAAACAAAAGTCATTTGGACCTGAAAAGGAAATAAACAAAAGTCAATAAAAGAAAATAGAGAAGAAAAAAAAGAAAAAAAAAGGAGAAGGGCCCAGGCCAGGCCAGCCCACCTGGCCCAGGGAGGTCTTCGTTCTCCTGGCGGCCAAGAGGACGAGCGCGTGGCCGAAGCACGCGCGCTGCTGTGCCTCCACGCCGACACCTGCCTGCCTGTGTCCTCCTCGCCAACGCAACGGGGATAAGCTCCCGGAGCCGTCCCCATCGCTCCTCTATCTCTCTCGCCCGCTCGCCCTTCCTCCCCTTCTCTGCTTCGCCATAGCCGAGCTCTGCTCGAGCTCGTCGCCGTCGCGTTAGCCGCTCCCCCTCGCCCCTGAGCCCCCCAATCGATCCGCCTTGCTCCCCTCTTCCTCCTCGCCGAGCCGTGCACCGCCAGGAGCTCCCCATCGCCGCCATCGCGTCGTCTTCAACCTCCGGCCGCCGGAAAGGAAGTGGAGCTCGCCGTTGCTCCTGGCCCTTCCCGAGCCCGTTCTCGACGTCCCTGCGACCGTTGTGAGCCCCTGAGTCTTTTCGCCCTCTTTCCCCCTTCGATTTCGTGCTCTAGCGCTGGATTCCATCGAGGCCTGAATACCCCCGCTGCTCGAGCTCGACGCCGGCCATGCTCCGGTGACCAGCTGGTCCGTCTGAGGCCTCCGTCGTGTTTGTGAGGCTATGTAGAGTCCGTAGGTGCCAAGTAGGAGTCGTGTCGCGCGTTGGTTCGATGAGCCCGTGCTCGCCCGAGCTCCGGCCGCCGCCCAGCTCATCGCCGGTGTCGATTCCGACCATCTCAGCTCCTGGGAGGGGTCGGAATGGACGTGCGCGTGTGTGCTGAGTCGTTTGGTGCCCTCCGTCATCAATTTGGTCACCGGAGGAGGGATCCCTAAGCCCTCCGTCGTCTCTAGAGCCACCGGTGGCTCAACGCCGATGGGTCTTGCCAGAGTTGACCAGGGGGTTTGACCCCTGAGTCACTGGCAGGTAGGGCCAGGCCCTGACAGTCAAAGTTAATTAGGAAATTAGTTAATTATTTTAATTAACCTAATTAGTCACTCACAGTGGGCCTAGTTTCTGTTAATTAATTAGGATTTAGTTTAATTAGTTAGTTAAGTGTCTGAGTCACTGACATGTGGCCCCCACATGTCAGGTTTCTGGTGTTTATAGCATGCTGGAGGCTGTGCGTAGCGCTGACCCTAGGGGTGGGTTATGACGCGGTAGGCAGCGGCATGGTGTACCAAGGGTCACCCGAATGGTGGGCTTGGGAACCCTGCGCACATCGTTTGGGGCCGTAGCGGAAACCTCGGCCGAACTTCCATGCGGGTTCAATCTCAAATAGGCGATAGCCTGGACTAGAGGTCTTATGCGATTGACAGTCATGGCCGACTCCCTCGCTGGGCTTCCGCTTGAAGGTTGCCGAGGTGCATGGGTTTTATGAGCACACAGCGATAAGTGGCGAGAGCGTGTGTGAAGAAGTACACCCCTGCAGGGTATGAAACTATTCGAATAGCCGCGTCCTCGGATATGGACTACTTGGAAAACTTATGTTGTTCATAGATAATCAAATGGATACTCATAAAAATATCAAGACAAGTGTGAGTACCATAGATGGCACTCTCTCGGGAGAGGGAAGTGAATCTATGGTGGTGTATTGCTGTGGAGTTAGTAGACTCGTGTGTGATATCTAAAATTGTAACTAAGGGTTAAAACTGAGTAGTGTAGCGTAGCCATGAGTCAAAGCTGGCATTGCTGCATAAACTGCACCTCCCCTTTGTTGATACACGAGCATGAATAGACTAGGTCTGTTTTAAAGACTTGCTAAGTACATTTGTACTCATGTTTGCTTAATAAATGTTGCAGATGAGACCCAGGACCTTTCGGGTGGGTTCTTTCTAGATGTCGATGATGCCGAATAGCTGGTGTCCTAGCTACGACCTTACATCTGTGGCGGGCTGTAGATAGTTAGGCCATGTGCCTTTTTACCCCTTTCATTTGTCTGTACTTAGACAGCTTTATGCTTCCACTTGGTTTGTATGAACTTGCTTGTATGACTTGAGTGTCGGGTCATGTGACCCCTATATGTAAGAACATATTATGCAAGGCTCGTCTGAGCCTCTTAAATAAAAGTCATGTTGTTGTATGGTTAAGTTGTGATACCATGGTTGTATCTATGCATATCAGGCATGTCGTGCGTACGTGTGACGTGCAACGGTATGTATGGGATCCGACACCTAGTTGTGTGCCTTTAGTAGTACTCTTTACGGGAAACTGCCTCTTTGTGCTTCCACCGAGCCATGGTAGCTTGCTAGTGCTTCGGACACATTGATTGATCGGCTTGTATCCTTCCTTGCTGCTGTGTCTGTCCCTTTGGGGAAATTTCTCGCAGTGTAATGGAGTCCCTGTAGCCTGCTACGACTCGTTTATGTGGAGTGATGGCATTTATGTCTCACGGTGTAATGGAGTCCTTGTAGCTTGCTATGACTCGTCTACACACGCTTGAGGTCGACACCTGCATTACTGGGTTATGTATGCCTATTTTCGTATGGATGTGCCACTTGGGTTTTATGACTAGTCATGTCGGCCCGGGTTCTCTGTCGTTTGATTGCCAGCGATATGTTCACATCCGTGAGCCAAAAGACGCAAACGGTCCCGGCTAAGGTAAGGCTGCAGCCGTGGAACTTACCGTGCGTGAGGCCGCAAAGTTATATGATATGTTACAACTTGGATTCATATGACTTAGGATCGGGGTCCCGACAGCGTTGATATGAGAGCCTGACTGACTATAGAAAAGTAGGGGAATTGATTGTGGAAGGGAACGTAAGGCTCGTTTTACTCCTCTTCCCAAGTTATTCTATTTTGAGTCATTCTCATCTTTTCTATGGGGATAAGGGCTAGGCTTCTCATCTATTGCTTAGGATGACCAGTTACTAACCATGGACCAATAGCTAGCTTGTTTGCAAGTGAGTGTAGTCACTTAAGTATTGTTGGTGTGACAAACAGATGTAGAAGAGATTTGAGTCTAGAAAGTCGAGTGGTTATGCCTTTCCAATCTTTTGCGATTGTCTCAAAATCCTTTTTGAGAAATTACAGCCATTATGCTGTCCAATTTCTGCTAGTCTCTAATGTGTTTGCATCATTCTCTGTTTCAGATGCCCCCTCGTCCTTCCCGTCAGGTGGTCCGCCTGACCAGGTGCATCGATGTACCGGGTCAGACGGACATGTTGGTCAGAGTTATGATGGAGGCTGGCTACCGTTGGTACCCATAGGACATAGTGGAGGAACAGTATCAAGATTTCAACCAGAGTCAGTATCTGTGTATCGTCAAGATTTATCCTTCATATCCTAGAGCTGTAGAGCCGCTTCACTGGACTTATGGATTAGGTGTCACCATTGACATGGCATTTCAGGAGGCCGCTTACACCATGTTGACTGTCATGAGGTTTCACCATGGTCTGCTCCAGAACACAGAGTTCTGCTATGTTCCTATTTTCATGGGAGGAGAGGATGGATATCTTAGCGCAGCCTACTATGATCATTCCCATGAGGATCCTAGGCTGCAGGTGACCGCTCAGATGTTGGAAAACAGGGATCGTGATGCACGTGCCCTTCGCATGGAGCTTTATGCTACACGTGCACGTCTTTGGATAGCCTTGACGCAGTTCTCACCTGTTGTGTAGATAGGCTATGGAGATTTGGAAATGCTGACCCCATCGCGGACTCATCTGCCAGCACACGTAGACTAGCCCGATGTTGGAGGCATCACCCCTCTTCGAGGACCGTTGTTGCCGCCAACAAGGGGACCAAGGCCACACCCGTGTCCTTATGGCTCCCAGGGATCATAGGCTAGAGTGTTTCCAGACTCAGGTTCAGCTCCCGGGTCATGGGGGTAACCTGTATGAGGCATTCTACGGTGATGCTTGAGTACGTGAATGTTAGTTCTAGTATGGTAGTCATCGTATCGCCACAGTCCTGCGTGTCTTGTGGGATATGATTGAGGTCGAGAGTTCTGGAGGTGTAGATAGATAATGTATAGGAAGCTTGTAATGCCTCCAATGAGTTGTGTCATGTCTCCGTAGTTGTTTTTTAGCTTGGTTTGTACTGAACTATGTCATGGCGTGTATGAGTCATGGTGTTCATATGGCAGTTGTTTTACCATGTTAATTGGTGTTTACCCGGCATGCCATGTTGTCCAGTACCTTCTTTATCTCATGTCTTAGAGTTGTTGTTCCCTATGATTAAGTTGTGGGTTTGTTTCCCAGGATGGTGGCAACAAGGAATAAACCCGTGCCTACCCCCGAGCAGGGCGAGGGAAGCCAGCCAAGGCAAGAAGATCTGCCACATGCGCCTTCTCTGGCGGAAGTGATGCTAGAAACAGAAAGGAACAAGAGGGAGACCAACAGGCTGTTGGAAAGAATCGAGCAGAACACAGCACGTGCTCCCCGCAATGACCTCAATGATGGCGTATCACTTGGAGATTTCATCAGACTGAAGCCACCCAAGTATCATCATTCGGTTGACCCACTCGACGCGGATGACTGGCTGACTAGCATGTATCGCAAGATCCGGGCTGCCAATGTGCTCGAGGCCAACAAGGCGACCTTTGCAACTTACTTTCTGGAAGGACCCTCCACTCTGTGGTGGGAAAATTTTGAAGCTATGCGTCCCGCAGGCCCCGCACCAACTTGGGCAGAGTTCAGTGCCGCATTTTGTACCCATCACATCCCGGAAGGGCTGATGGATCGTAAGAGAGAGGAATTTTGCGCCTTCACCCAGGGCAGATTGTCGGGACCCCGATCCTAAGTCATATGATTCCATACTGTAACAAGCCACATCACTTTGCGGCCTCACGCACGGTACTCCACGGCTGCAGCCTTACCTTGGCCGGGACCGTTTGCGTCTTTTGGCTCACGTATGTGAACATGTCGCTGGCAATCACACAACAAAGAACCCGGGCCGACATAACTAGTCATAGAACCCAAGTGGCACATCCATACGGAAACAGGCATACATAACCCAGCAATGCAGGTGTCGGTCTCAAGCGTGTGTAGACGAGTCGTAGCAAGTTACAAGGACTCCATTACGTCGCGAGACACGAATGTCATCGCTACACGTAGACGAGTCGTAACAGGCTACAGGGACTCCATTACACTGCGAGACATTTCCCCAAAGGGACAGACACAGCAGCAAAGAAGGATACATGCCGGTCAATCAATGTGTCTGGAGCAGTAGCAAGCTACCAAGGCTAGGTGGAAGCACAAAAAGACAGTTTTCCGTAAGGAGTACTGCTAAAGGCACACAACTAGGTGTCGGATCCCATACATACCGTTGCAAGCCGCACGTACACACGACATGCCCGTTATGCATAGATACAACTATGGCATCACAACATAACCATACAACAACATGACTTTTATTTAAAAGGCTCAGAAGAGCCTTGCATAATATGTTCTTACAGATAGGGGTCACATGACCCGGCACTCAAGTTATACAAGCAAGTTCATACAAGCCAGCGGAAACTTAGAAATATCCGAGTACGGACAGTGAAATGAAAAGAGGGCACATGGCCTGACTATCTACGGCACGCCACACGGCACAGGGTCGTAGCTTGGACACCAGCTATTCGGCATCGTCAACGTCTAGATAGAACCCACCTGATGGGTCCTGGTTTTCCTCTGCAACATTAATTAAGCAAGGATGAGTACAATCGTACTCAGCAAGTCTTTAAAACAGACCTAGTCTAGTTATGCTCATGTATCAACAAAGGGGTGGAGGAGTTTATGCAGAAAGCCAGCTTTGACTCATGGCTAACCTACACTACTCAGTTTTACACTCTTTGTTACAATTTTACTTATCGCACACGAGTCCACTAACTCCATCTCAATACACCACCATGACTCACCTTCCCCTCCCGGAAGAGTGTCATCCACGGTACTCACACTTGTCTTGAGATTTTTAGAAGTATCCATTTGATTATCTATGAACAGCATATGTTCTCCAAGTAGTCCATATCCGCGGACGCGGCTATTCGAATAGTTTCATAACCCTGCAGGGGTGTACTTCTTCACACACGCTCTCGCCACTTATCGCTGTGTGCCATAAACCATGCACCTCGGCAACCTTCAAGCGGATGCCCAGCGAGGGAGTCGGCCACGACCGTCAATCACATAAGACCTCTAGTCCAGGCTACCGCCTATTTGAGACTGACCCGCATGGAAGTCCGGCCGAAGTTTCCACTACGGTCCCAAACGATGTGCGCAGGGTTCCCAAGCCCACCATTCGGGTGACCCTTGGTACACCGTGCCACTGCCTACCGCATCGTAACCCACCCCGAGGGTCAGCGCTACGCACGGCCTCCAGCAAGCTATAAACACCAGAAACTACTTGCAATACCTGGACCAAAAACTAAGCGACTGATAAGTCGAGCGGGGTCATATTTCAGGGCCCAGCATGTGGTAGTATCTCGTCTTGGATCTCAAACACGGAACCCAGTTCCTAAGAACGGTCTCAATGAGACAACCCACTATGTACTCCTACATAGCCTCTCATCGCCACCTTTTACCAAAACGGATTCGTTATGAGCTCAACACATCGGAACATCATAGTTTCACTCTAACTCATCACCCAGATGAATCAGACCTGACACAACTCTAAGCATAGCAGCATGGCATGAAGATAAGCTAAGCACATCACGACACAAGCATCTACCAGGTATGCTAGGTTGCAAGGTGTAGCTATTTACTGTGACAAGATCAGGTCATGCATAAGAATAGGATCATCTACCGGGTATGACTGACATGTGATCGTTTGTCCTAATGCAATAATGAGAGCAGGAGCGAGAGAATGGGATGTTATCAGAATGATCAATGGGGTTGCTTGCCTTGCTGGGTTGCGGAAGAGTTCTCTCCTTCGTCGGGGCACGGAGTAGTATCGTCCGGATTCGGACCTACCGCAATGCAGATAAGAACAATCAATACAAGCAAATGCGACAATATGATGCATGATCATGGCATAGCAATATGCATGGGTGAGCTAATGTGAGTGGTGATCATGTCAATTTAAATCAGATTTGAATATAGGTTCAAAGTTGTTCTCATTTTCAAATTCCATATAATGACCTAATGCTAAAATGTCCAAGTTCACCTATTTGGGTTGCTCTATCATGCATGAAAGTAGCACCATTGGATTCATTGGATTTTTCTGATAAATTTTCATATATAAATTATTTTCATCTGACTTACAGATTAATTTATATGATTTTTCAAAGTTTTTAACTATTTCTGGAATTATTTTAATCTGGAAATAGATTTACTGCGTCAGCCATGCATCAGCATGACATCAGCCTGGTCAACTGACCGTTCTGAGTCAAAATGACACGCGGGACCCACATGTCATAGACACAGGGGCTAATCCCGCGCTGACTGGGCGTTGACCCCGCTATGGGGCCCACTGTCAGTGGCTGGAGGGGGATTAACTAGCGCGGGGGTTAGCCTAATCACTAGGCCACGTCAGCGGCGCCAGAGACTCGCCGGCGACGACCAAAACGATGGCGGCAACTCGCCGGAATCGCGTAGACACGGCGGCAGAGCGTGCGGAGACCACCTGGAGGTAGCCCGCACACGTCCGCGTCCATCTAGGGGGTCAGGAGGGGCTGGGGTAGCCGGAGTTGACGGCCACGTCCATTTTGGCGGCGGCCGGAGCTCGGGTTCGGACGCAAACGCGACACAGGGCACGGAACGACCGGGCGATGGGTTCTACGAGCTCCTGGGAACTCCAGGAGTTCATTCATGCACACGCGCGTGAGGTTAGGGGTCTGCACGCACGGCGACGACCGACCACGGTGGCGAGGTGGATTCGGGTCCGACGGCTAGGCTAGCTACGGCACGAGGAAGAGAGGGGGAACGCTGGGGGAAGGAGTAGGAGCTCACTGCGGATCCAGGGAGCTGGTCAGTGGCCTCGGGGGCGGTCGGAATCGACGGCGAGCCTCGAATTCCCCTCCGG
Source organism: Hordeum marinum (assembly GCA_022496015.1). Taxonomy (NCBI): domain Eukaryota; kingdom Viridiplantae; phylum Streptophyta; class Magnoliopsida; order Poales; family Poaceae; genus Hordeum; species Hordeum marinum. The sequence continues at coordinate 162,251,835 of CM039676.1, read as the reverse complement.
CAACCCGAGGAGGAAGAAGACGGCGCGACGGTGATAGAAGCCCTCCGGCGATGCGTGGCTTGTCTGGGAGGTGGAGGAGGTCCAGGCGGAGCGATTGGCTGGCTCAGGAGGGCTCGGGGTTGGCTAGAACGACGGCACGTCGGAGAATCATGGGTCGGCCATGGCGGAGCCGAGAGGAGAAATGCGAGAGAGAGAGAGAGAGAGAGCGGCGACTGCGAGGGAGAGAGGGAGAAGACCTCGGTGACGGCAAGCTGGCGCGCCCTTGGGCCTCCAGGCGGGCGACCAGGCAGGGAGGAGGTGGAGGCCTCCCGGCGCCGCGCGGCACTTCGCCTCTGCCTACTGGCAGAGGTTGAAGATGACCGCTTGCCCTGGTGGGCTGGGCCATCTCCTTCCTGGGCCAGGTAAGCCCCTTCTGGCTTTTTTTAATTTCTGTTTTCTGTTTCCTTTCTAATATTTTTTTATTCCTTTGCAGGTCCATATAACTTTTCAAAACCATTCCAAAACTTTTATATATTCAAGTTTGAATATTACCAACTTGTATAAAAAATTTCAGGTTAATTTGAAAACAGTGATAATGATATTTGCTTTATTTGTCATTTTCCAGGGATGTAAACCATTAATTCAAATTATTTTAAATGTTCAAATAATACAAATGTCCCCTGGTATATCCATGTCCCTATTTATCAGACATAGGGGACATTTTTGATGGGCATTTTGGATTTGTTGAAATTTCATTTATCTGGAATTTCTTTAATTCATGAATGCTTGGGGTTTCTTTTCTTTCTCCCCATTTCATATTGATGCATAGATGATGATGATGATGCAAACACATTGCTAGCCTATGACTCTTACTAGGGTTATGACACAGATTGTCCGTGGATGCTTATAGTCGCGAGTTTGGAAACCTTGCTCGCTATACTCCTGAGGAAGTTTCTACTGATGCCAAGAAACAGTCCACGTTCCGCAAGGGATTTAACCCTGAGCTCCGTCGAGACCTGCGCCTGCATGAGTGCGCAACTTTCCAGGCTCTCGTCAACAAGGCTATCAATGTCGAGACTGGACAAAATGATTACGAGGCCACGATGAAGCACAACCATGACTTCAACTCGGCATCTGGCTCGGGCCTAAACAAACGCCGGGTCTGGGTGCCCAACGCAGCTTTACCGCCAAGATACAATGCGAGGCCATCCTTCCAGGCGCCTCGTGCAGTTCAACCCAACCCTCCAGTCAGACCATTTGGAGGTCCGCTTGCAAACGTTGCACCCCGTGCCACCGTGGTTTGCTATAAGTGTGGAGAACCAAGACACTATTCCCGTGAGTGTCCCAAGAATAATGCCAAGCCCGCTGGTCGTGGAAAGCCAGGAAAAGCCTTCTTTGTGAAGCCAACTCCTGCTCGTGGACGAGTGAACTATGTGTCTGCCGAGGAAGCTCTTGAGGATCGCGATGTTATCCTAGGTACGCTCCTTGTCAATAGCCATCCAGCATCTGTTCTATTTGATACTGGTGCATCTCATTCCTTCATTTCAGAAAGTTATGCACAGTTGCATAACATGTCTTTTTGTGATATGCCTACTCCTTTAGTAGTGCAGACTCCGGGTTCAAAATGGCAAACTTCTAGAGTGAGCCATGATAATGAGATTTTGGTGGATAGATTAGTCTTCCTAGCATCTTTGATAGCCCTCAAGTCTTCGGACATCAATATCATTCTAGGTATGGATTGGATCAAAGCCCACTATGCCAAGATTGATACTCATTCTAGGAATGTTCAACTTACACATCAATCAGGTGAGATAGTTAATGTCTCCACTCGAACAACCAAGTGCCAACTCTATTCCCTAAATGCTAGCCCTCTTCCAGAGTTAGAAGATGTTCCGGTAGTCCGTGACTTTCCGTATGTCTTTCCAGAAGAACTGCCAGGAATTCCTCCTGTTAGAGATGTTGAGTTTGTGATAGAGCTCATCCCAAGGACTGTCCCAATAGCCAGAAGACCCTATAAGATGGCACACTTAGAACTAGCTGAGCTTAAAATCCAACTCGATGAGGCCTTTAAGAAAGGTTTCATCTGTCCCAGTTCTTCTCCTTGGGCTTGTCCCGTCCTCTTCGTCAAGAAGAAAGATGGTTCAGATCGGATGGTTGTGGATTATCGGCCAGTGAATCTGGTCACCATTAAGAACAAGTATCCGCTCCCCAGGATCAATGATTTGTATGATCACTCCTTGGATCCTCTGTCTTCTCCAAAATGGATTTGAGGTTGGGATACCATCAAATCAGAATTAGGAACGGGGACATTCCAAAAACGGCTTTCGTTACTCATTATGGCCAATACGAGTACACCGTCATGTCCTTCGGTTTAACCAATGCCCCAGCCACCTTCTCTCGCCTGATGAATTTGATCTTCATGGAGTATTTAGATAAATTCGTCGTGGTTTACCTCGACGACATACTCATCTACTCGAAGGACGAACAAGAACATGTCGAGCATCTAAGGCTGGTATTGATGAAACTTCGAGAGTACCGCCTGTATGCCAAATTCTCCAAGTGTGAATTTTGGTTGCCAGAAGTGACCTATCTAGGCCACGTGATATCTGGTAAGGGTATTGCTGTCAATCCCGAGAGAGTTCAGGTCGTCCTTGATTGGTCTCAACCTGAATCGGTTAAGCAAGTTCGGAGTTTCCTTGGCTTAGCGAGCTATTGTCATCGCTTTGTCGATAATTTCTCCAAGGTTTCAAAACCTCTTACTTAACTCCTCAAGAAAGATAAAAAGTTCGAGTGGAGTCCACAATGCGAGCATAGTTTTCAGGAGCTGAAAAGACGACTGACCTCTGCTCCCGTTCTGGTGCCACATGATTTCTCTAAGGACTTTGTTATCTATTGCGACGCCTCGCGACAAGGATTAGGTTGCACTGTCATGCAAGATCGTCATGTGATTGCATACGCATCTCGACAGTTGCGTCCACATGAGGATAATTATCCAACACATGATCTTGAGCTTACAGTTGTAGTCCATGCACTGAAAACCTGGCGACATTACCTTCTGGGTAATCGTTGCGAAATTTACACTGATCACCAAATTCTAAAATATATATTCACCCAGCCGGATTTGAATCTCAGGCAAAGACGGTGGGTATAGTTGATTACAGATTACAACTTAGGGATAAATTACACCCCAGGGAAAGCCAATGTCAAGGCTGATGCACTAAGTCGTAAGTCTTATTGTAACAATCTGATGTTACAACAAGGTCAACCACTTCTCCATGAGGAATTTCAGAAGTTAAACCTTCACATTGTTCCTCGAGGATTCCTATCCAACCTGGTGGCGAAACCTACCCTTACGGATCAAATTATAGAAGCCAAGAAGCATGACGCCGGGATATCTCGGATCAAGAAAAACATTAAGAAAGGTAATGTTAAATGCTTCTCGGAAGATGATCGAGGTGTTGTCTTCTTCGAGAACCGCTTGGTGATCCCGAAGAAACAACATTTATGACAGTTAATCCTTAAGGAGGCTCATGATTCTCCTCTCACAATTCATCCGAGTAGTACCAAGATGTATCAGGACCTACGCCAAAGGTTCTGGTGGACTAGGATGAAGAGAGAAATTTCTCAGTATGTTGCTAACTACGACGTTTGTCGTCGCGTGAAAGCAGAACATCAAAGGCCTACTGGCACCCTTCAACCTTTAGCTATTCCTGAATGGAAATGGGATAAAGTCGGTATGGATTTCATTACCGGAATTCCCAGGACCAATAGAGGCAATAATGCTATATTTGTGGTCATTGACCATCTTTCCAAAGTGGCTCATTTTCTTCCTGTCCGAGAAAGTATAACTGCTAGCCAGCTAGTGGAATTGTATGTTTCTCGAATAGTTGCTCTTCATGGTGTTCCTTTGGATATTAACTCAGACCGTGGAAGTATCTTTACTTCCCGATTTTGGGAAAGTTTTCAAACCGCTATGGGGACTCATCTATCCTTTAGCACTTCTTTCCACCCACAATCAAGTGGTCAAGTTGAGCGAGTCAATCAAATCCTTGAAGACATGCTCCGAGCTTGTTTTATATCTTTCGGTATGAATTGGGAGAAGTTTCTTCCATTTGCCAAATTTTCTTATAACAATAGTTATCAATCAAGCTTGGGCAAAGCCCCTTTTGAAGTTCTCTATGGACGAAGGTGTCGAACACCTCTTAACTGGTCAGAAACCGGAGAGAGGCAACTATTTGGTCCGGATATGATCCAGGATGCAGAGGAGAAAGTTTGCATTATTCGTGAAAAGTTGAAAACAGCCCAATCTCGTCAAAAGAGTCAATATGATCGCCATCATAAGGCTGTGACCTATGAAGTTGACGAGAAGGCTTACCTTCGGGTTACACCTCTGAAGGGTACCCATCGATTCGGTATCAAGGGCAAGTTGGCTCCTCGTTACATTGAACCTTTTTGCATTCTTGCTAAACGAGGAGAGGTTGCCTACCAATTGGATCTTCCATCGCATCTTTCCAAGGTTCATGATGTCTTCCATGTTTTGCAACTCAGGCGTTGCTTCTCGGATCCTGTCCGTGAAGTAGACCACGAAACGCTTGATCTCCAAGATAACCTTACATATCGAGAATACCCTGTTCGTATTCTTGATCAAGCTGAGTGTACCACTCGGCGTCAGAACATCAAGTTTCTCAAGGTTTAGTGGTCACACCATTCTGAAAAGGAGGCGACATGGGAAAGAGAAGATTGTCTTCGACTAGAGTACCTCGCGCTCTTCCCGACGACTTCAAAATCTCGGGATGAGATTCTTTTGAGTGGGGGTGAGTTGTCACATCCCTAGCTAGGTGTCCTAGTATAGCATGTGTTTGCATCATGTTTTCATCTACTTGCATCAACATGAAATGGGGAACAAAAATAAACCCCAAGCTCACTTTGAATCAAACCAATTCAAACTTGGTAAAAATTCAACAAATCCAAAATGCCCACTAAAAATGTTCCCTATGTCTCGTAAAATTGGACATGAATATAATAGGGATCATTTTAATTATTTGAACAATCAAAGTAATTAAAAAATAATTGATAAAGCTCCTGAAATCATTAAATAAAGCACTATCATTATTTTTGTTTTCAAAATATCCTGAAACTTTTTAGACAAGTTTGAAATATTCAAACTTCATTATAGAAAATATATGGGGTATTTTATAAAGTCATTTGGACCTGAAATGGAAATAAACAAAAGTTAGTAAAAGAAAACAGAGAAGAAAAAAAAGAAAAAAAGGAGAAGGGCCCAGGCCAGCCCACCTGGCCCTGGGAGGTCTTCGTCCTCCTGGCGGCCAGGAGGACGAGCGCGTGGCCGGAGCGCATGTGCTGCCGTGCCTCCACGCCAGCAGCTGCCTGCCTGTGTCCTCCTCAACAGCGGGACGGGGATAAGCTCCCCAGAGCCGTCCCCATTGCTCCCTCTCTCTCTCTCTCTCTCCCGCTCGCCCTTCCTCCCCTTCTCTGCTTCGCCATAGCCGAGCTCTACTCGAGCTCGCTGCCGTCGCGTTAGCCGCTCCCCCACGCCCGTGAGCCCCCCAATCGATCTGCCTAGCTCCCCTATTCCTCCTCGCCGAGCCGTGCACCGCCAGGAGCTCCCCATTGCGTCGTCTTCAACCTCCGACCGCCGAAAAGGAAGTGGAGCTCGCCGCTGCTCCAGGCCCTCCCCGAGCCCGCTCACGACGTCCCTGTGACCGCCGTGAGCCCCTGAGTCTTTTCCCCCTCTTTCCCCCTTCGATTTCGTGCTCTAGCGCTGGATTCCATCAAGGACCTAATACCCTCGCCGCTCGAGCTCGACGCCGGCCATGCTCTGGTGACCAACTGGTCCGTCTGAGGCCTCCATCGTGTTCGTGGGGCTGTGTAGAGTCTGTAGGTGCCAAGTAGGAGTCGTGTCGCACCCTGGTTCGACGAGCCCGTACTCGCCCGAGCTCCGGCCGCCGCCCAGCTCATCGCCGGCGTCGATTTCCACCATCTCAGCTCCTGGGAGGGATCGGAATGGACGCGCGCATGTGTGCTGAGTCGTTTTGTGCCCTCCACCGTCCATTTGGTCACCGGAGGAGGGATCCCGAAGCCCTCCGCCGTCTCTGGAGCCACCGGCGGCTCAACGTCGGTGGGTCTTGCCAGAGTTAACCAGGGGGTTTGGCCCCCTGAGTCACTGGTAGGTGGGGCCGGGCCCTGACAGTCAAAGTTAATTAGGAAATTAGTTAATAATTTTAATTAACCTAATTATTCACTCACAGTGGGCCCAGTTTCTATTAATTAATTAGGATTTAGTTTAATTAGTTAGTTAAGTGTCTGAGTCACTGACATGTGGCCCCCACATGTCAGGTTTGACTCTGGCACGGTCAGCTGACCAGTTGACGTCATAATAATGTCATGCTGATGCAATAAAAGCAATTTCTAGTTTAAAAATAATTCTAGAAATTGTTTAAAACTTCAAAAATTCATATAAATTAATCTATAAGTTAGATGAAAATAATTTATATATAAAAATTTATCAGAAAAATCCAATGAATCCAATGGTGCTGTTGTCATGCATGTTAGAGCAATCTAAATAGGTGAACATTGACATTTACTAATAGGTTAATAAATGGAATGTGAAATGAAGAACAATTTTGAACCTATATTCAAATTCATTTCAAATCAACATGATCACTAGTTGCATTAGCTCATCCATACATGCTATTATGCCATGACATGCATCATATTGTTGCACTTGCGTGTGTTGATTGTTTCTTATCTGCATTGCAGTAGGCCCTGCTCCTAAGGATACCTCCGAGTATCCCAACAAAGGAGAGAACCCTTTCGCTTCACAGCAAGGCAAGCAACCCCTTTGATCATTCCGATAATATCCCACTCTCTCGCTCCTGCTCTTGTTTATTGCATTAGGACAACCGATCACATGTCAGTCATACACGGTAGATGATCCTATTCTGTTGCATAACCTGACATTGTCATAGTAAATAGCTAAACCTTGCAACCTGGCATACATGGTAGATGCTTGTGACATGATGTGCTTAGCTTACTTTGCCTGCTATGCTTGCTATGCTTAGAGTTGTGTCAGGTCAGATTCATCTGGGTGATGAACTAAGTGAAACGATGTTGTTCTGATGTGATGATGTTATGATGAACTCGATTTGGTAAAGTTAGCGATGAGAGGCTATGTAGGAGTACATAGAGGGTTGTCTCATTGGGACCATTGTTAGGAACTGAGTTCCGTGTTTGTGATCCAACACTAGTTGCTACCACACATTGGGTTCCGGTAACTCGATCCCTCTCGACTTATCAGTTGCTTAGTCCTTAGTCCAGGAGTTGCAAGTAGTTTCTGGTGTTTATAGCATGCTGGAGGCTGTGCGTAGCGTTGACCCTAGGGGTGGGTTACGACACGGTAGGCAGTGGCACGGTGTACCAAGGGTCACCCGAATGGTGGGCTTGGGAACCCTACGCACATCGTTTAGGGCCGTAGCGGAAACCTTGGCCGGACTTCCATGCGGGTTCGGTCTCAAATAGGCGATAGCCTGGACTAGAGGTCTTATGCGATTGACGTTCGTGGCCGACTCCCTCGCTGGGATTCCGCTTGAAGGTTGCCGAGGTGCATGGGTTTTATGAGCACACAGCGATAAGTGGCGAGAGCATGTGTGAAGAAGTACACCCCTGCAGGGTATGAAACTATTCGAATAGCCGCGTCCTCGGATATGGACTACTTGGAAAACTTATGTTCTTCATAGATAATCAAATGGATACTCATAAAAATATCAAGACATGTGTGAGTACCGTAGATGGCACTCTCCCGAGAGAGGGAAGTGAATCTATGGTGGTGTATTGCTGCGGAGTTACTGGACTCGTGTGCGATATCTAAAATTGTAACTAAGGGTTAAAACTGAGTAGTTTAGGTTAGCCATAAGTCAAAGCTGGCACTGCTGCATAAACTCCACCTCCCCTTTGTTTATACACGAGCATGAATAGACTAGGTCTGTTTTAAAGACTTGCTGAGTACATTTGTACTCATGTTTGCTTAATAAATGTTGCAGATGAGACCTAGGACCCTTCGGGTGGGTTCTTTCTAGATGTCGACGATGTCGTATAGCTGGTGTCCCAGCTACGACCTTACGCCTGTGGCGGGCTGTAGATAGTGAGGCCATTTTCCTTTTTACCCCTTTCATCTTTCTGTACTCAGACAGCTTTATGCTTCCGCTTGGTTTGTATGAACTTGCTTGTATGACTTGAGTGTCGGGTCATGTGACCCCTATCTGTAAGAACATATTATGCAAGGCTCGTCTGAGCCTCTTAAATAAAAGTCATGTTGTTGTATGGTTAAGTTGTGATGCCATGGTTGTATCTATGCATATCGGGCATGTCGTCCGTACGTGTGACGTGCAACGGTATGTATGGGATCCGACACCTAGTTGTGTGCCTTTAGTAGTACTCTTTACGGGAAACTACCTCTTTGTGCTTCCACCGAGCCATGGTAGCTTGCTACTGCTCCGGACACATTGATTGACCGGCATGTATCCTTCCTTGCTGCTGTGTTTGTCCCTTCGAGGAAATGTCTCGTAGTGTAATGGAGTCCCTGTACCCTGCTACGACTCATCTACGTGCAGTGATGGCATTTATGTCTCATGGCGTAATGGAGTCCTTGTAGCTTGCTATGACTCGTCTACACACGCTTGAGGCCGACACCTGCATTGCTGGGTTATGTATGCCTGTTTTCGTACGGATGTGCCACTTGGGTTCTATGACTAGTCATGTCGGCCCAGGTTCTCTGTCATTTGATTGCCAGCGACATGTTCACATACGTGAGCCAAAAGACGCAAACGGTCCCGGGTAAGGTAAGGCTGCAGCTGTGGAACTTACCGTGTGTGAGGCCGCAAACTGATGTGATATGTTACAGCCTGGATTCATATGACTTAGGGTCGGGGTCCCAACACAAGTCTTCGGGTCCAACTTCCTCGTCAACAGTGCAATCTATCGTCGCGAATAAAAGCGATAAAAATAAGCATCACATAAAAAATAGAGCACGCAAAGCTAGATTTAAAATGCTACCCTACTATGATAAATACTAAAAGCTATACTAAAATAGTTGTTTAGGGTTTTGAACTTAAAAAGGTTTTCAAAAATATTTAAAACAGGGGCTAATAATGCCAAAGGGGGGTTTTAAAATAACACTATATATAAAATGTTTTCACATGTTTTTACAAGTGGCACTAATAAATTCTATGGAATATTTCAAGATTTTAGGTGAAAGAATTTTGGGCATTGGATTTATATTTTGCCCTGTGGAATTTTTGGAAGTTTGTAGAAAAGAAAAAGGGAAAAGGCACTGTGCCTCTCGGGCTAGAAGTGCATAGTAGAGCCAGCCCACAAGGGGAACCGGCCCAGGGAGAGACACCGTACGCGGTAGGTTTAATTTTTAAACCTTCCCGCGGGCCCATCTTGGCAGAGAGAGGTGGAGTGAGGGGATGATTGGTGGGCCCCACCTGACATCCCTCTCTTCGCGACAGGAACAGAGGGGAGCTCACCGACTGGGACTCCGACCACGGCGGCCCAGGCGGAAGGAATCGACGCACTCAGGGACCTCCCGCATGTCGGTAGGTGGCCGAGGGGGTCGCCAGCGGGGAGGGAATCGCCGGCTGGGAGAAAACCGGCACGGCGGTGAGAGTTTGCTTCGGGCTCGAGCTCCCGAGCATGGGGACGAGGGGGCTAGGCACGGGGGAGTGGCCGAGGGGAGGAGAGAGCAAGGGGAGAGGAGCGGGAGCTCGGGGAGGCCTTTAAATAGACAGGCACCAATGCACCATGGACGCGGTGCGTCGGTAAGGATGGGGGCATCGCCATGGGCAACGGGAGGGCTTCGAGCCGTGTTTGAGGTGGTCATGGATGCGGTCCTCGTCCATGGGCAGGAGAAGGGCGGCTAGGAGGGGTCCAGGCATGCGCGCGTGCGAGCTCGTCCATTGGCCAGCTCGGGCGGCGCCATGCGCGAGCGAGGGAAGGCAACAGAGGCCGAGGGAGGAGGGGCCCGACCACCTGGCATCTTGTAGACGTCGACGAGCGACTGGGGGACATGCTCCCGCCGCCCCAGGCTATCGGGTGGCTTGGGATGGGTGCAACTACAGTGCGGGCATGCAATGTAGCATGCTCCAAAGCATGTCTTTGGCATGCCACGACATGCTTGCGTGCTCTGGGCACACCCCTGCACCACTAGCTTGTGGATGTTCTAGAGATGCTCTAGGAGCTAGGGAGGCTAGCAGAGAAAGAATTGGGGGTAGGGGAGAGGTAAGGATGCTCTTGCTAGGGGATGTCCGGAGGTGAACATGGGTTTTTTACCCCATCTCCCTGAGTCTTATGGACTTGAGACTTTTACTGGAGGGGTATGGGGTGAGAGAGTAACTATGGTAAAAGTTTGAGAGCAAGGTGGAGAGTGAAAGCGGTGAAAATAGTGACTTTACTATTTTACCAGAAGGTGTTTGATGTGTGTTTGGGCAAGCAATATTTACCCACTTACTGAGCTATTCAACAGGGTCAAATTTTAGGTGAAAATAGGCCAGATCACTATGTTTGAGCTCAAGTGGGCAAAGTTGATAATGGAAACTTTGTGAACCCTAGAAACTATAAGAATCGGGTTTCTATAGATCTAGTTATGCTAATCTTTTACCCTTGATGCTCCACTTAGTGTAGCATCATTATTTGGTGATTAGAGCATGTCCACAAAGTTTGGGGTCAAGGGGAGAAACTTCACATTGTAAAGTTGTTCAAATTTGAATCTGGACAGGAAGGGTTTTGGGATGGTTTGAAAACCAAATCAACTTGGATTGAGGTGAAACTTTGCAAGATCATCACCCATGATAGTGTTGACTTGCTGTAATTTTCCTGTAATTTATTGAGAATATTTCTTATAGAAATATTCCAAAAGCTTGATTTGAACAAAAAGGGTTTAGAGGGGTTTTGCACATGATTTGAACATGCCCATGTGTCTAAACTCATATATATGGAAAATATATGTCCGTGGAGTTTCCCTAAATTTTCTCAAATATTTTGAAAGCATTTAAATAATTTTTCCTATGAAAACCCATTTCTGGTCTTAAGAAAAAGACTCTAAATAAAATATAAAAATAATCTTTAAAATTAATATTTGGTGGTTTTCGGAAGTCGTATATATAGTAGGTTTGAAGTGAAGCTTTTGGGGAAGAAGGATCCACCCAATTTGAGGACTTGTAGTGCAAACCTCATTTCAATGGTTTTTGAAAACCTAATTTGGATAAATCCTTTTTGGTCAAGATAAAATTTGATAAAAATTGATTTGGGAACTATTCACATGGCACGATCATTGGGCAAGAAGTTTGGGTCAAGGAAGATGAATATGGAGAGGGATAGAATTCAAGAGTGTCATACACCACAATCAACAAGCAAACAAGCAACAATTCAATCAAGCACAAGCATTGAAATAGTTTTAGTTGGCTCCAAATTTTATAAATCCAAACCCGACAAGGTGATACAACACAGGGTGTGACAGACCTACCCGCCTTACAAGAATCTCGTCCCTGAGATTCCGGCTAAAAAGATAAGGGAACTCAGATCTAAGATAGTCTTCATGCTCCTAGGTTGCTTCAGCTTCAGAGTGGTTGCTCCATTGGACCTTGAAGTACTTGATGGTGCGGCTTCTGTTGCAGCGCTCAGCTTCATCCAAAATGTGCACCGGACTTTCACGATAAGTGAGGTCTGGCTGAAGATCGATGGCTTGATGGTCGATATCCTTATACAGGTCGGGGCGGTTGGGAACTTGCAGACACTTCCGGAGTTGTGACACAGGAAAGACGTTGTGAACATCTGATAGCTCGAAAGGTAGCTCTAGCTGGTAGGCAACTTCGCCTCGTCTGGCGGTGATCGTGAAGGGGCCGATGAACCTTGGTGCAAGTTTTCCTTTGACGTGGAATCACATGGTCCCTTTGAGAGGCGTGACTCGGAGGTAGACATGGTCACCGACACGGAAGTTCACTTCTTGGCGGTGAGAGTCGACGTGGCTCTTTTGTCTTGATTTGGCGGTCTCCAGACACTCTCGAACGAGTTGAACTTGCTCTTCTGCCTCGTGGAGGATATCTGGTCCAAAAACTAATCCTTCTCCGGTCTCTGACCAGTTGAGGGGAGTACGGCACTTGCGTCCATACAACACCTCAAATGGTGCCATCTGAAGACTTGACTGATAGTTGTTGTTGTAGGAGAACTCGATGAATGGTAGGCAATCTTCCCACTTGTCTCCATATGCCAAAACACAAGCGTGGAGCATATCTTCGAGTATCTGATTTACTCATTTTGTTTACCCACCGGTATGGGGGTGAAAAGCAGTGCTGAAGGAGAGCTTGGTTCCCATAGCTTCTTGAAACATCTGCCGGAATCTTGAGGTGAACTGGGTTCCTTGGTCCGACACAATTTCCTTTCGAACTCCGTGAAGACCCAAGATTCACTCGATGTAGAGACTGGCTAGCTTGTTACCGTCATAGGTAGTCTTGACAGGAATGAAATGGGCTACCTTGGTCAGGTGATCGACAATGACCCAAATAGAGTCATGTCCCTTGCTTGACCTTGGTAAACCGGTGATGAAATCCATCCCGACTTTTTCCCACTTCCATTCAGGCACTTTGAGAGGTTGCAATAGCCCAGCGGGCCGCTGATGCTCAGCCTTGACTCTCTGGCATATGTCGCACTTGGCGACAAAGCTGCCTATCTCCTATTTCATGCCATGCCACCAGAATCTTCCCTTGAGTTCCTGATACATCTTGGTTCCTTCGGGATGGATGGAGTATGGAGTGTCATGAGCTTCTTGCAAGATCAAGCTCTTGAGATCCTCTTTGTTGGGTATGCAGATGCGATTCCCGAACCATACAACTCCTTGTTCATCCACCAAGAATCCTGGGGCCTTGCCTGCCTTGATCTTCCTCTTGATGCCTTCAATGCTCTCATGCCCCTTCTGAGATTCTCTGATATCATCCATCAAGGTAGGCTTTGCTTCAAGGTTGGCGAGGAACCCAGGTGCAACTAATTCCAAGTTGAAGCTTTCAAGCTCTTCATATAGGGCGGGTAGCCTTTCCTTAAGCATAGCATTCAAGGAGCAAGCCTTTCTGCTTAAGGCGTCTGCTACCACATTGGCCTTTCTGGGATGGTACTCAACCTGAGGTTGTAGTCCTTGATCAACTCCAACCGTCTTCACTGCCTCATGTTCAATTCCCTTTGAGTAAAAATATAGTTCAAACTCTTGTGGTCTGTGTATATTTCACATCGCTTCCCTAGATGGTAATGTCGCCATGTCTTTAAGGCTTGAACCACGACTGCCAACTCGAGATCATGTGTAGTGTAGTTCTCTCCATGAGGTCGTAGCTGTCTGGATAGATATGCTACAACTCTTCCTTCTTGCATCAGAACACCTCCAAGCCCGATTCTTGATGCATCACAATATATCACAAACTCCTTGTGAATATCAGGGGTGGCCAAAACTGGGGCTATGGTCAATCTTTTCTTGAGCTCCTGGAAGCTTTCCTGGCACTTAGCTGTCCATTCAAACTTCTTGTCCTTCTTCAAAAGCTGGGTCATGGGTTGGGCAATGCTCGAGAACCCTTCCATGAACTTGCAGTAATAACCCGCGAGTCCGAGGAAGCTCCTAACTTCCTTCACGGTGGTTGGGGTTTAACATTCAGTCACGGCTTCAATCTTGGCAGGATCCATTGATAATCCTTCTGCAGTCAGCACATGACCCAAGAATCCAACTTCATGCAGCCAGAATTTACACTTGCTGAACTTGGCATAAAGCTGGTGCTCTCGAAGCTTCTCTAGGACCAATCTCAAGTGTTCCTCATGCTCTTCCTCAGACTTGGAGAAGACGAGTATGTCAGCAATGAAGACGACAAAGAACTTGTCCAAGTACTCCATGAAGACTTTATTCATGAGGTATCTGAAGTAGGCAGGGGCATTAGTTAACCCAAATGACATGACCGTGTATTCATACAGGCCATACTGGGTTACAAACGTTATCTTTGGAATATCTTGGGGTCTTATCTTCAGCTGATAGTACCCAGACCTGAGGTCGATCTTGGAAAATAGCTTGGCTCCATTCAACTAATCAAACCGGTCTTCAATCTTGGGGAGTGGGTACTTGTTCTTTATTGTGACCCCATTGAGAGAACGGTAATCGACACGGAGTCTGATAGTTTTGTCCCTCTTTGACACAAATAGAACAGGTGATCCCCAAGGAGAGGCACTTGGGCAAATGAAACTTTTCTAAGCTGCTCTGCGAGTCGCTTCTTCAATTCAGCCAACTCTTCGGATCCCATCCTGTAGGCCTTCTTATAGATGGGCCTTGATCCGGGCATGAGCTCAATGATGAACTCAATGTCACGGTCCGGAGGCATTCCGGGCAGCTCATCAGGAAACACATCCGGGTATTCACATACCACTGGTACTTGATCCAACTCACCTCCCGATAGACTGTTAGCCTGAGGGGCTTGAGTGGAGGCAGGGTTGGGAACATACTTGACATCCACTCCTTGGCTATTGGTCATGGTAACGATCTTCTTGGCACAGTCTAACATGCCTTGGTGCTTGGTCAACCAATTCATGCCAAGGATGACATCCAAGCCTGGTGAATCTAGAACTATAAGGTTTGCTAGGAAGTCTACCCCGTTGATATCAATCTTTACTCCTTTACACCCTATCCTAGACTTTGTAACTGATCTTGGGGTTTGTATCAACATACGACTCCCCAGGGGTGTAGGCTTCATGCCACTCTCTAGTGCAAACTTTTGGGTGACAAAAGAATGCGAAGCTCCACAATAAAACAATACTGGTGCTGGGGTTGAGTTGACGAGGAACGTACCCAGTATGACGTCTAGCTTTTCCTGGGCTTCCTCTGCGGTGACGTGATTCACATGACCTTTGCCATTGTTGGGCTGGTCGTGGGGAGCGGGGTTCCTTGGTGGTGCTCCACGGCCTTGACCTTGATCAGGCGCATTGGGGCGGGGAGCATCTAGCTTCTTGTTGGGGCAAAGCTTAGAGATGTGTCCAGACTGACCACACCCAAAACAAGTGACTTGCCCAGGGTTGTTGTTGTAGTTATTCCACCGTTGTTGTTATTGGGGTTGCTGTTGTAAGATGGCCTGGGATTGGCATACTCCTGAGGCTGGTAGCTCGAACGAGGCGCGGGAGGTCTAGCCTGCTGTGCCTGATAGGTTGGCTTGGCTGGGGCTGCCTGCCAGGGGCGAGGCTTCTGGTTGCTGGAGCTACCATTGCTGATCATCCTGCGCTTGCGAGTGTCGTCTATGGCACGACACTTGTCTTCCAGCATGAGGGCCTTGTTCACCAGATCGAAGAAGGTACGACAGCCACAGACAAGGAGTTGATACTATAGGATCTGTTGAAGTCCTTCCATGAAGCATTCCTTCTTGGTAGCCTCCATGGTGACATCTTCAGGTGCATACCTTGACAGCAGCTTGAACTTCTGCAGGTACTCCTTGACAGAGCCACTTCCTTGCTTTAGTGCTCGAAATTCTCTCTTCTTGATAGCCATGATCCCAGAAGGAATATGGGCAGTGCGGAATCCTTCCTTGAAGTCATTCCAAGTGATCACACGCTCGCCTTGCATGACCTTGAATCCATCCCACCAAGCTCGTGTGGTACCTTCGAGGCAGTGAGAGGCATAAAGAACCTTCTCATGGTCCTCATTGCAATTGACCAATGCAAGGAGGTCCTCGATGGTGTGGATCCAGTCATCAGCATCCAACGGTTCAGCAGTCTCGGTGAAGGTTGGGGGTGAATTCCTCATGAACTGAGACAAAGTGGAGCGGCCATTGCCATTCCTGCCTTGCTGCTGGTTGTTCACAAGGGCCTGAGCCATCTGCTGGATAGCAGCATTATTGGCTTGGCGTTCCTCCCGAAGAAATTGGACAAACTGAGCCATGGTAATGTTCTCCAGTGGAGGTGGTGGCGGGGGAATGTTGCCTTGTGGCTGCTGCTGGTGTCCTCCAGCGTGTGCAGCCCCACCAGCTCCTTGTTGCTGGCTTGAGTTGCCGGCTTCAGGGTTGGCGAAGGAGCTGTTGCGGGCATCAGCCACCATCCTGTTTGGAGCAGCCAAGTCAAACAACTAGGATAGACGAGAGGGAAAGCAACAACAAAAAAGCGCGCCTAAGGGGGTTGGTCGAGTGCAAGTGTGGTAAAACAAGGGTCGAAAGACGAACATATATTAAGATAGATGATGGAGTCGCTTACATGTCGCCTAAGGCAAGAGCGTGACTTGCATCGGAACACAAACAACAACAAAAACAACAAGAACACAAGGTTTCATATGAACCATTACACGGACTCGACTTCGCACGAGGGATACATGACTGATCCTATCCTAGGGGTTCATGGACTCAGGTGGTAGAGTGCTCGGTCTCGTAGTCACTCTCCTCTTAGTCGTCCTCCTGTTCATCATCTGAAAGGGCATCATTCCCGGTCGAAGGGGTCGGGGAACGAGGAGGTCCATCCCGACGGTGCTTTTCCGGCGGGTCAGTGAAGAGCTCACGGTACTCCTTCGCACTCATGCAATGACGATGTGTGGGTGCATCACTAGCTGGGGGTACTCCTCCTCTGTAAGTGAAAGCTGGTCATCCCTTGGCGGCTCCATCCTTCTTGATCTTGTCTGGCTTCGTCTTGTCTTGCCCAAGTAGCTCTCGGGTGTGGTGAAGTTCCTCGCAGAGCTTCACGGACTCCTTAATCAAGTGGTGAACCAGACTATCGGCGGAGAGGCTAAAGTAGGTCTAGAACCTCAGTGGTGTGCCATCGTCCTTGGATGGAATCAGCGTCCAACTCTCGCTAAGATCATCCCTTCTGAAGGGAAGGTGGCGAGTAGCCGGCTCTTCAGCCATCTCTGGAATGATGTCTCGAAGGTGTAGAAGTGCCTTGCGTGCAGCTGACTCGATTGTGAGTATCATGGTCTTCATCCGTGGTCCTTCAAAGAACCAACTGGTCGGGGAGTCGTTTGCCTTCACGACCACATCCACGTGGTACTCCTTCATCACGGCATCGACCCAGCGCTCGTGGTAGAGGAAAATGGGTGGTTGGCGAAACTGGCACTTCTCCAGGCTATCCCCAAGGAGTAAGGTAAAGCCGGAGGTCAGGAAGGCTTCGGGTATGACGGCCGTGTACAAGGGTTTGAAAGGAGGAGAGTCAGCAGAGTGTTGTATGAAGAATAGAAGAGGTAAATAGTGCGGAATTCCTAAGTATAGGTGCTAGGTGTAGTTTTGAAATGGTTTGATCCTAACTAACATCCATGCTAACTAAGGCTTCCTACAGTTAGGATGGCTCTGATACCAGCTCTTAGGGGACCCCGACTCATAAGTCGTGATCACCGAATGCACATGTATAGTGATCCCAGAGATCAATGCTCACTAAACACACAAAAGCTGAATAACAAGAGTCTTACATCCACATTTAGCGTCTTACACAAAATAAACACCATGAAGGTCTAGCCTTATATATATAGGTCCACAAGGGCCAAACACTTAAACAGATCAAATAGCGGAAGTCTTGATCGAAAGCGTGAATCCATTGCCATCTGCCATAACCTGCAGGCATTCTGACTGGGAAGCGTCCTAGTTCGCATGTTCGTCACCAATGAACTCTTCAACATACTCATGTTCTTCCATGCCTGGCCAATTAAGTAACTAGTGGCAAGCCCATGAGTACTTTGAATGTACTCGCAAGCAACCCAAGTTGTGGAACAAGGTAATAATGACGCATGATATAGCACTAAGTAGGTAGTTGGCGGAAAGATAATTTTGAATGGAATGACATGATCAAGTAACTAGGTAAGCATGCATCAATAGTTTGGCATTATCCATATGAACAAGTTACAGACATCATCATACAAGGGGTTGAACATCTCATGTTCATTCATTATGCTAAGTCATCGGACTTATCTCAAGTGACCTCTTTGTCACCAACACACCCACACTCACACCAAGTTTGCAGAAACATCTGGACGTAGTTTAAGAAGGACGTCCAACTGTCCATGACCGCGGACACAATTATTTGAATAGTTTTACACTCGGTAGAGGTTGCACACTTTACCCACAAGACTCGAGGAACTTTCGTGTCATCCACGACTCGCGCTATATAACATACCCGAGGTAAGCACCCTAACAATGCCTTTTCCATGGTGGTGATACTAAAGAAAGATTCCACTCATTGGTGCCATCCCTGATGATATACATCACATGTATCATCCATGAGGGCACACAATGGTGTGCCCGGTGCCTATAAAGACAGCGCATCGCCTTCCACTTCAGGGACGACCCCGTCTCAAGATTGACCACTTCACTCTTGCCACTAGTAATGCGGGCTCCTTTCTAGCACCAACCATAGTAATCAACAAGGCCCCGTCCCATAAGGGGTATCGTGGTTGCGCATGTATGGTTGGGATGGTCAGGAGACCTTAAATCTAATCCATTTTCAAAAACACACACTCACTTGCTCCGGTACACCACTTCTTTCTCAAGTGGTCACCCAACTTATCATCATCTCCCTCGGGCATTAGTGGCACCCGACGGGGTTTTCGAAAAGTCTTTGAAATCATTTGTGTTCCCATCACCATGCATAATCCCGATCCCTCTTGTGTAGCATCTACTAGCATCCTATCTACACCCACCCGCATAACCCTCATAAGGTGGTAGGGTCATGCACGATGCAAGTGTCAACGACAAAAGTATCGGAAGCAACCCACTGGAGGGGTCACTACTCCACATGATCAAATATAACAAAAGTGAAGTTCTATATGTCATGCAATGAAAATGGTTTCTTAACATGGTGAAAGAGTTGCTTGCCTGGCTCAACAAAGTTTCCTGGGTCTTCGAAGTCTTCGGGTCCAACTTCCTCGTCAACAGCGCAATCTGTCGTCGCGAATAAAAGCGATAAAAATAAGCATGATACAAAAAACAGAGCACACAAAGCTAGATTTAAAATGCTACCCTACTCTGATAAATACTAAAAGCTATACTAAAAATATTTGTCTAGGGTTTTGAACTTAAAAAGGTTTTCAAAAATATTTTAAACAGGGGCTAATAATGCCAAAAAGGGGTTTTAAAATAACACTATACATAAAATGTTTTCAAATATTTTTACAAGTGGCACCTATAAATTCTATGAAATATTTCAAGATTTTAGGTGAAAGATTTTTGGGCATTGGATTTATATTTTGCCCTATGGAATTTTTGGAAGTTTGTAGAAAAAGAAAAAGGGAAAAAGGCACCGTGCCTCTCGGGCCAGAAGTGCACAGCAGAGCCGGCCCACAAGGGAAACCGAGCCAGGGAGAGACGCCGCGCGTGGCAGGTGTAAGTTCTAAACCTTCCCGCGGGCCCATCTTGGTAGAGAGAGGAGGGGGGGTGAGGGGATGATAGGTGGGCCCCACCTGTCATCCCTCTCGTCCCGACAGGAACGGAGGGGAGCTCACCGACGGGTACTCCGGCCACGGCGTCTCAGGTGGAAGGCACCGACACGCTCAGGGGCCTCCTGCTCGTCAGTGGGTGGCTGAGGGGTCGTCGGCATGGAGGGAATCACCGGCAAGAAGAAAACCCGCACGACAGCGAGGGTTTGCTCGAGCTCGAGCTCCCGAGCACGGAGAAAAGGGGGCTAGGCACGAGGGACTGGCTGAGGGGAGGAGAGAGCGATGGGAGAGGAGCAGGAGCTCGGGGAGGCCTTTAAATTGAGCCGGCTTAACTGGCTAAAGATGAGCCAGGACTTTTGTGTAGACAGAAGAGAGGGCCATATGTAGCCCCCAAGTATCGGCTTGACTGGCTAAAGATGAGCCGGAACTTTAGCGTAGTCTTGGAGAGCATATAGACATTTGCCCCCAAGTGTCGAGCATATTGCTTGCAATATGCTTGAAACTTGCATTACTTTAGTTTAATATTCAACATCTGGTAATACACCATCCTAGCGACTTAGCCCTCCAGCTGCTTTATTATGTCACAGGAAGCTTTAACCGAGGCCGAGTCTGAATTGACCAGCTTAAAGAGCAATCTGGCCACTCAGCAAGCCACCCGAAGTGAAGCAGACGAGAAGTACCGGCTCGCTGCTGAAGAACTCACAAAGATTAAAGCTGACTTCACCGCCTTCGAAAGGTCTGCTGAGACAGAACAAGCCGCCCTGAATCAACGAGCGGACGATGCTGACCAGCGACTCATGATTGTGTCTGATGAGATGCAGGCCTTGAAGCGCTACATTGCGAAGATGTCTGCAACCATCTTTGGTAAGTACTAAACACTTTAGCCAATACTCTTGTGTGAATACCTATACCGACGACTTATATCTGAAAACCCATCTTTATGTAGGTCAAAGGAGTGGACAACTTGCTACTGATAGCTTGTTGCCACTAAAAGCCATCTATACCTTAGCAGAGCAGTTGTATTGCGGAGCTCTCTGTACCATCAAGGCAGTGCTCCATAAAGACAGCATCCGTCAAACTCTAAGGGGCATCATAGAAGTACTCTCCACCCTGCCAAAGAAAATCCAGGAGCTCAAGAAATCAGCCGCCAGGAAAGGAGCCATCGCAGCCATAAGCCGGGCGCTGGGTTTTGCATGAAGGCTCCCGAAGATATGGTGGACGGTTTTCTCTCCAAGAAGGATGACGGCTCAGAGTTCACGGAGGTTGACTATGCTCGTTGCATGAAGGCTTCCAGAGTCCTTGCATCAGTGTTAGCTGAAGAAGTGGACCTGTCAACATACCAGGCAGCTTACAATGCCGAGAAGAAGAGAGTACGTGGCCCAACCTTTGAGGCGAAGGACTTAACTCCTGCATGCCGTAAGCATCTCTTCACTCCTGATCTTGACCCGTCCCCCTCTTTGAAGAGGCAACCTTTCGGCTTTAACCAACTGCAACTGGGATGTGGGCAATTTCCGAATCATGGAGGTCGAGGACCCGCCGTCCAACTGACGACCTTGATAGTACCGTGGATAATCCAGCCTTGTGACCCGCCATTGGGCGTGTAAAAAACTTTGAGTCATCACTTTTGAGCTCTGCGGAGAGCATTGTAATAGGCTTTTAGTAGAGTTTTGTCTTGCCTGAACTATGCCATTGTGCACATATGAAATCTTCCGGCTTGATGCATTACATCTACCTTGCGCTTTCAACTCATACTAGATGTTGTGGACCCTCTTGGCAGTCAACCAACAGAATAATCTTTCCATTGTTAGGAGGGCGGCTTAGGATAGCGCAACCCAAAGATGCTATATCTTTCCTGACTTGCTTTTTTAATAATAACTCATGTGTCAGCGCTGCTGGGTTGATTTGCCACTTAAAACTCCTTAGCAGTACAGGGTCCCTATCGAGATTGGTCGTCAATTCCTTTGGGCGGCTCAGGGTCTCTAGGCGAGATTAACTGACAGGAAGTGTGACGTCCCAGAAGAGACACGGCAGGGCATGAACACCCTGATAGCCCATAAATTGCCTCTTACGTGACATAACTCTGTCGTTTTAACTTTAAACAGTGCAGGGTCTTTGAAAGATTAACTGTCTAAGAGTACGAACGGGCCACATAGCGGAGAGTCGGTCGTGTATGGGAGAGTTTATCCTTGTTTTTCGTAAGCCGGCCCTCACGTGACAAGAGTTGTTGTTTTAACCTTAACCAGTACAGGGTCTCTATCAAGATTGGCTGTCAATTTCTTTTGAGCCAGCTCAGGGTCTCCAGGCGAGATTAGCTGGTAAGAGTTTGGCGGGTCACCTAGCAGAGCAACATCAACTTATAGGCAGGTTTAACCTTGTTTGGCTGAAGAGCCGATCAAGAGGGTGTGTAAGATGAACCTGGTGGTTTGGAAGCCCCCAAGTGACCTTTGATTGAGATATGCGAAACGGCAGAGGCCCCGGCTTGCAGGGATGCCAAATTTTAGTCATATATATATGATATGTACAATGATGGTGTACAATATCAAGTCTTGACAACTTAAGTATAGTAAGGCCATAGATGCGCTATGTTCCACGACCGGCAGGTCTCCTGCCCCGAGGTATTTGAGTCGTCTCAGACGTCAATGAGGTAATATGACCCGTTGTTGAGATTTCTGATGACCACGAAAGGCCCTTCCCATGGAGAGGAAAACTTGTGCGCATCTGTCTGATCTTGAATCAACCGCAACACTAAGTCGCCTTCTTGAAACGTCAGGGTTTTGACCCTGCGGCTATGATAGCAGCGTAGGTCTTGCTGATAAATCGCCGATCGAGCCGCCGCCAGATCACGTTCCTCCTCCAAGGCATCCAATGCGTCTTGATGCGCCGTTTCATTGTTCGCCTCAACGTAAGCCGCCACTCGTGGCGAGTCATGCCGGATATCGCTTGGCAACACGGCTTCTGCACCGTAAACCATGAAGAAAGGTGTATAACCTATTGAACTGTTGGGAGTGGTTCTGATGCTCCATAAGACATACAACAACTCCTCCACCCAACAACCCGGCATTTCCTGCAAAGAAACCATAAGCCGAGGATTGATGCCTCTCAAGATTTCTTGGTTAGCGCTCTCTACCTGACCGTTTGACTATGGATGAGCAACCGCAGAAACATCAAGCCAGATGTGTTCACTTTCATAGAACGTTCGCATAGCCCCCTTGGATAGGTTTGTGCCATTATCTGTGATGATACTGTGAGGGTAACCAAAATGGTAGATCAGCGTTTTAACAAACTAAACAGCTATGGCCGCGTCACACTTGATAACCGGCTCAGCTTCTACCCACTTGGTAAATTTGTCAACTGCCACCAAGAGGTGGGTCTTCTTGTCCTTGGATCTCTTGAAAGGCCCGACCATATCAAGCCCCCAGACTACAAACGGCCAAGTAATTGGAATCATGTGCAACTCTTGAGCCGGGACGTGAGCACGCCGGCCAAACTTTTGACATCCACCACACTTGCGGACCAAGTCTTCTGAATCCTTATGACCCGTTAGCCAGAAGAAGCCATGTCGAAAGGCCTTGGCCACCAGAGATTTTGAGCCGACATGATGACCACAATCACCAGCATGAATTTCATTCAAGATTTCGTTGCCCTCTTCAGGTGATACACAACGTTGAAACACGCTAGTGACGCTGCACTTATGTAACTCGCCATTTACTATCGTCATAGATTTAGACCGCCTGGTGATCTGTCTAGCAAGAGTTTCATCATCAGGTAACTCTCCGCAAGTCAAGTACGACAAATAAGGCACGATCCAGTCAGGAATTGCATGCGGAGCTGCCACCAGCTGTCCCTCCGGGTCAGGAATAACCAAGTCTTCCTCTGAAGGTAACTTAACCGACGAATGATGTAGTACATCCAAGAAAACGTTAGGCAGCACCGGCTTACCTTAAGAACCCACCCTTGACAGGGCGTCAGCCGCCTCGTTCCTGCGACGATCAATATGATCCACCTGATAACCCTTGAAGTAACCAACAATGACATCCACCGCCTGACGATAAGCCGCCATCCACGGGTCCTTGGAATCCCAAGTGCCTGAAACTTGCTGGGCTACGAGATCTGAGTCGTCAAAGCATCTAACCCGGCTTAGGTTCATATCCTAAGCCACCCTGAGGCCATGAAGGAGGGCTTCGTACTCAGCTGCATTGTTAGTACAAGGAAACATCAACCTTAGCACATAACAGAACTTATCACCTTTGGGGGAAGCTAAACAACCCCTGCCCCTGATCCTTCCAACTGCCTGGATCCATCAAAGTGGATTGTCAAATATGTGTTATCCTACTTTTCTTCAGGCACTTGACACTCCGTCCAGTCGTTCATGAAATCGACTAAGGCTTGGGACTTCACAGCCGTGCGAGGCACGTACTTCAACTTGAGTGGGCCAAGCTCCAATGCCCACTTAGCAATCCTGCCAGTGGCCTCTCTGTTTTGAATTATGTCTCCCAATGGGGCAGAGCTCACCACTGTAATCTGGTATCCTAGAAAATAATGTTTTAGCTTATGACTGGCCATGAACACTCTGTACACCAGCCTCTGAACCGGATATTGCTTCCTTGCCTCCTTGCACTCGACAAAGATTGTGGCGCTAACAGCCCTGTTATTAGACGCCATGTATAGGAGCAAGGGTTCTTTCTCAACCGGAGCAGATAAGCTGGCAGCTCAGTGAGT
Organism: Hordeum marinum; assembly: GCA_022496015.1. Classification (NCBI taxonomy): domain Eukaryota; kingdom Viridiplantae; phylum Streptophyta; class Magnoliopsida; order Poales; family Poaceae; genus Hordeum; species Hordeum marinum. The sequence goes on along the minus strand of CM039676.1, from coordinate 162,227,705 downwards.
TGTCTCTTGAGCACCTCAAATGCTTCACCCGCCGCCGTACTCCAGACAAAGTTGTCCATCTTTTTCATCATCTGGTATAAAGGGATGGCCTTCTCCCCAAGGCGGCTTATAAACCGACTTAAAGCAGCAATTCGTCCTGCCAGGCACTGAACATCATTGATGCATGCCGGCTCAGATAGGGAGGTGATAGCCTTGATCTTATCCGGATTAGCTTCAATGCCACACACAAAGACTAGAAATCCCAAGAGTTTGCCAGCCGGAACACCAAAGACACACTTAGCCGGGTTAAGCATCATCTTGTAAACCCGTAAATTGTCGAAAGTCTCCTTCACGTCGTCAAGCAGAGTCTCCTTCTTCCTTGACTTGATCACAATATCATCCACATATGCATGAACGTTGTGCCCAATTTGACTGCGAAGACATTTTTGTACACAACGTTGGTAAGTCGCCTGGGCACTCTTGAGCCCAAAAGGCATAGGCACATAGCAGAAGGCACCAAAAGGCATGATGAAAGCCGTCTTGTCTAGGTCCTTCACTGCCATCTTGATCTGATGATAACCAGAGTAAGCATCCAGGAAGCATAAACTCTTACAACCCGCCATTGCATCGATGATCTGGTCAATACGAGGGAGGGCAAATGGATCAGCCGGACAGGTTTTATTAAGATCCGTGTAGTCCACACACATACGCCACATGCTGTGTTTCTTGAGTACTAGCACCGGGTTAGCAAGCCACTCCGGGTGAAAGACTTCGATGATGAAACCCGCAGCCAGAATCCAGGCTACCTCTTCCCCAATGGCCTTGCGTCTCTCCTCGTTGAACCGCCGTAGAAACTGCTTGACTGCTTTAAATTTAGGATCCACATTAAGGTGGTGCTCAACGAATTCTCTCGGTACACCCGGCATGTCAGAAGGCTTCCACGCGAAGATGTCTCGATTCTCACGGATGAATTCGATGAGCGTGCTTTCCTATTTGGGATCCATATTGGCCCCGATGGTGAACTGCTGAGATGACTCGCCCGGAGTGAAATCCACCAATTTGGTATCGTCCGCCGAAAATTTGAGGGGCGGCTCAACCTCTGTGGTGGGCTTTTTCAGCAGAGTCATGTTCTCCGAGTCAACATTTTCTTTATGAAACTTGAGCTTTGCCTCAGCACAACTGGATTCTGCATCAGGCGCGTCTCCTTCCTCACACTCAATAGCCGTCTTCCGGTCACCATGAACAGTAATCGTCCCGTTCAACCCGGGCATCTTGAGCTGCAAGTAGACATAGTAAGGCCTAGCCATGAACTTGGCATAAGCCGGCCGGCCAAACTACTGGAATCAAGATCTTTGCCGTCAGCCAGCTCTTTGCTGTCTGCTAGCTAACGGCAAAGAAGGTCTTTGCCATCAGCTTAAATAAAGTTGACGGCAAACAAAAAGCTGATAGCAAAGATATCATTGTCGTTAGCCAGCTCTTTGCCGTCTGCTAGCAGACGGCAAAGAGGAAGGGTGGCCCACAACGAGAACCAGCTAACGGCCACTCTCTTTGTCATCTGCTAGTAAACAGCAAAGAGAGTGGCCATCTAACGGTCGTTCCCCCGGCCCCACCCCACTAACTAAGGCTCTTTGTCGTTTGCTAGCAGACCACAAAGAGCCTTGGTCTACCTGTCAGCGCGCCCCACCCATCTCTCTCACCTCTCTCTCTCCCCTCCCCGCACCCCCGCCTCCCTCGTGCCCGAGCCGCCGCTGCTCCCCCGTGCCACCGGCCGCCACCACCGCCCTAGTGCCACCGGCCCTCCTTTTTTTAGGTTTAGGTTTACTTTAGATTTAGTTTAATTAGGCTTAGGTTTAGTTTTAGTTTTAGGATTAGTTTAGGTTTAGTTTAGTTTTAGGTTTAGTTCAGGTTTAGTTTAGTTTTAGGTTTAGTTTTGGTTAAGAAGAAGAAGAAGGAGAGGAGGAGAGGAGAAGAAGAAAAAGAAAAAGAAGAAAAGGAGGAGAAGAGGAGAATAAGAAGAGGAAAAAGGAAATGAAGGAAGACGAGGAAAAAGGAAAAGAAGGAAGAAGAGGAGGAGAAGAAGAAGAAGAAGAAGAAGAAGAAGAAGAAGAAGAAGAAGATGAGGTGAAGAGGAGAAGAAGAAGAAGAAGGACGCCACCGACCCCCGACGACCCCGACCCCCAACCATCGACGCCATCGCCCCCCGACAACAGACACCCCTGACCCACGACCACCGATGCCATCGACTCCCGACCACCAACGCCACCGACCCCCGACTCCACTGACCACTGACCAACGACCCTCGACCCACGACGCCACCGACCCCCGACCCCCGACCCCAAACCACGACGCCATCACCCCCCAACCACCGACACCACCGACGCCATCGACCCCCGACCACCAACGCCACCAACCGCAACTCCACTGACCCCTGACCACTAACCCTTGACCCCTGACGCCCCCGACCCCTGACGCCCCCGACCCCCGACCCTCGATCCCCAACCACTGACGCCATCGCCCCCGACCACCGACACCACCAACCCCCGACCACCGACGCCATCGACCCCCGACCACCAACGCCACCGACCCCCGACTCCTCTGACCCTGTCCACTGAGCCTGGACCCCTGACCACCAACGCCCCCGATCCCCAACTCCACTGACCCCTGACCATCGATCCTCGACCCCCGACGACAGAGACCCTTGACGCCCCGGACCCCTGACCCCCAATCACCGACGCCATCGCCCCCCGACCATCGACACCACCGACCCCTGACCATCGATGCCATCAACCCCCGACCACCAACACCACCAACCCCGGACTCCATTGACCCCTGATGCCACTATCTCCTGATGCCACTGACCCCCGACCCCCGACACCTATTCTGCCTCCTATTGACCAAAAAGGTGCTCTTCGGCCGTCGTGAGGCCGAGGAGGTCATAGTTTTGTAAATTATGAGCTAGGTCACATATTTTCCTATTTTCTTATATAAAACATCATATTTTGTGTTGATCAAGTGAATTTGAATGTGTAGTTGTTCGACGACCTCCCCGTGCATTTGACGAGCTCCCCTATTGCGTTCGTTGGTGAGCACAAATGACATATTCTCCCCCGACACCCTTAAAGTAAATTGCTCTGTTCCGGTCTTCGTGCCGATAAAACTTGCTAGCTATAGGTGTCTTCAATCACCAATATGCGTGACCACTATGCATCTCCCGTTCGAAAGGGTTACATCTAGAAATATGCATTCATTAGCATATTTATAACTGTGATTCTTTTGAATTGTCCAACGTTATCCATGGACAGCCCGAGTATGTGTAGATTGGGTTCGTTTTCCCATATGCACCGCTCCGGATCCGATGCAGAATTTCGTCAGTGCCCCCCTGTTGTTCTCCGGGTACACATCCTCTCTGCTTATTGCCGAGACGTGTATTAGGAGAACAGTGGGGAGGTGCTGCCGAAATTGTGCGTCGGATCCAGAGCAGAGCATGGGAAAATGAACCCAATCTACACATACTCGGGTGGGATTAGGGCCTATCTTTACCTACTAGCGTCTAGGTTGCATCGACGTAATAAAACTGACAAACTCTATTAACTGATGAATATGGTTTGCTGAATTATGTATATATTTTTTGTGTGCCCAGTAGCTAGGCAATATGAGTGATCATGGGTGGATGTACACCGGTCACAATACTCAGATAGACATGACCCGTGAATGGATAACAAAAACCAAGGAGTTTGTGAGAGTCGCATTTGCAAATGGATAGAAAATAACCTGGTGCCCCTGTGTCGATTGCGACAACTTTAAGAAGAAGTTAGAGTTTGAAATGATCAAACACCTACAGAAGTGGGGTTTTACGCCTAATTATATAGTCTGGACATTTCATGGTGAGTCTCCCCAATGTGCCAGAGCTGAGGTGGTTCGTCATCGCACCGACGAGCATGGTACGGGGATCGAACACATGTGCAAGACTTTGATGATGCTCGGGATTCGAATGATGAAATAGACGAATCTGCAAAGGCCTTCTATGAAATGTTGGAGTCTTCAAAACGTCCTCTCCACGACTGCACTGAGCTTTGTCAGCTAGATGCCATAACGCAAGTAATGGCTCTGAAAACTCAGTTCAACCTGGGCAGAGAATGCTACGACGCGATGATGACGATATTTGGACGCTTACTACCCAAAGGCCATGTATTGCCAGCCAACCTGTACCATTCAGACAAAATCCTACGTGCGCTTAAGATGCCCTATGAGAAGATAGATGCCTATGAGAATGGGCGTGCCTTATTTAGGCTTTAGTATGCGGCCTTGAACTATTGCCCCATTTGCAATTCTTCCAGGTATGTTCTGGTAGACAACGGTATGGGTGAGAAGATTTAGACCAAAATCCCCATTAATGTTCTTCGGTATCTTTCAATCATACCAAGACTTCAACGTCTTTTCATGGTCGAAGAGACAGCCAGAAAGATGACGTGGCATAAATTGGGCAAAAGAACAGAACTAGATGCAGATGGGAATCCGATGTTGGGACAGACTTTAGACGCTTTTGTGTGGAAGCACTTCGATGCATTACATAAGGATAAAGCGGCAGATCCAAGGCATCCTCAAGTTGCCATCAGCACGGATGGGTTCAATGTGTATGGTATGACGGCAGAACAATACAGTTGTTGGCCTGTATTTTTCATTCCACTCAATCTCCCCTAGGAGAGATTATGAAAAGAAAGAACATTTTCCGGCTGTTGATAATTCTAGGGCCCAAATATCTGGGGAAGAATATGAATGTGTACATGCAGCCGCTTAAGGATGAATTGCAAGAAGCCTGGGATAATGGGATCAAGACATACAACACCGCTACCAAAAAGAACTTCAAAATGCATGTGTGGTACATGTACTCGTCGCATGACTTGTCGGGGTATGCACTATTCGTTGGCTGGTGTGTGCATGGAAGGTTCCCATGCCCCACATGCAAGGCAGCTCTTGAGTTCCGTTGGCTGCAGACGGGTCGCAAGTTTTCTTGCTTCGACATGCATAGACAGTTCCTGGATCCTGACCATAAGTTCAGAAAAGACAAGAATAATTTCATCAAAGGTAGAGTTGTCAAAAACATTGCACCACCTGCGTTGACAGGCCAACAGATCCTGGATCATATAAACGCTCTCGAGCCGGATCCAGATCATCCAGGGTATTTCAAAGGGTATAATACGGAATATGCCTGGACTCACAAGATATGTTTGTGGGATCTGCCTTACTTTAAAGACCTCCTTTGCCCACACAACATCGACGTGATGCACACTGAAAAGAATATCGCGAAGGCCCTTTTTGGTACATTGTTCGGCATAGAGGGGAAGTCGAAGGATAATCCTAAGGCTAGAGTCAATCAGGAGGTTCTATGTGATAGACCGTTATAAAACATACGACAACCGAAAGGGAAGAAGAACTAGAGGAAGCGAAAGGCATGGTTAATCTTGGAAGGCCAGCTATGAGGGAAATGATCTTGTGGGTGAAAATGCAGTTGATGTTCCCCGATGGGTATGCAGCGAATCTAATGAGGGGAGAGAGTCTTGACAAATTGAAAATATTTGGTCTCAAGAGTCATGATTGGCACATATGGCTTGAGCGGGTAATGTCGGTGATGTTGCGTGGCTTTATCCCTAAGGATGAATGGATAGTACTGGCAGAGCTGAGTTATTTATTCCATGCTCTTTGTGCAAAAGAACTATCGCCTGACGTGCTAGACGAACTGGAAGAGTTGGCACCGGAGTTGATCTGCAAGTTAGAAAAGATCTTTCCATCGGGCTTCTTTAATCCAATGCAACATTTGATTTTGCATCTCCCGACCGAGGCAAGATTAGGGGGGCCCGTGCAAAACATTGGTGCTTCGCAACTGAGAGGATGCAGAGGATGCTTCGAGCAAAATTTAAAAATAAACGTAGAGTTGAAGCATCGATGGCCGAGGCATTCATTACTGAGGAGGCGGCAAACTTCGTGATAGCACACTACACAGCCACGAATCGTCATTTGCATAATCTGAAGCCTCGGTACAATGATGGCGACCGTGAAAAAGGTCGACCCAACCTTAGCCTATTCAAAGGGAAGCTCGCACCAGCCGGTTCTTCGAAAGCAATAGCGTTGGATGTCAAAGAATGGCGGACCATTTCGTTGTATATCTTCAACAACCTAATAGAAGTGTGGTCGTACATCGAGTAACTTCTCGATACATTGTTTCGCAACATCTAAATCCTTTGAAATGCTCTTATTCCCGGATATGTGATACAGTCGATACGTCGCCAAATTCTCGGATGGAGCGGTGATCCAAAAGGATTCCATCAAAGAGTATGAGCTTCTGGAAAAGCATGGAGGCAGCTATCCCGATTTCATCTCTTGGTTCAAACAAACGGTAATTTCCATTAGACCATTTTATTTCTTCATCTAGTATGCGGCTAATGCAACAATCCTTTCGTATTAAACTTGTAGGCTAACGCAGAGTCTATGGACTTCGAATTGAGACAAGTCGCTAATGGTTTTGACTATAAGGTTCGTTCATTTGAGAAATACGACATCAATGGGTATCACTTTCGTACTTTTGGAAAAGAGCTATCTATGGCCGACCGAAAGTCTACAAATTGTTGTGTCTCCGCTGTCAGCGAAGGAGGGGTCGAGTATTATGGAAGAGTTGAAGCAATTTATGAACTTACATTCTTTGGTGAAAACCCACCAAACGTCATAGTCTTCAAATGTTATTGGTTCCGGCCGAAGGAGACTAGAAGGACTCATGAATATATAGGGCTAGTCGAAGTCAAACAAAGCACCCATTTAGATGTTCTTGATGTCTATATTACGGCTCAACAGGCGACCCAAGTTTTCTATCTTCCGTGGGCCTGCCAAACGGATCCAAATCTGAATGGTTGGGATGTTGTTTATGATGTGCCACCACATTTTAGACCACTTCCCCTCAATGAAGATGATTATGAACCTCACATTTACCCAGACACATATGAAGGAGAATTCTTCCAAGAAACACGTCTTTCCAAAAAATGTTTCAAGAACCGCTCTACTTCACCCCAGAACATTGAGGTAGACAGCGATAGTGAATCTGACTTCACCCCTAAGCCAGAACAAGAAGAGACGAAAGAAGAAGAGGTTATTGCTGTGGATGACCTATCAATGCTTGACCAATTACAGAAAGGAGGCCTTCCACATGTTGATGCATTTATTGATGATGCTGATGAGCATGTCATTACTGATAGTGATGATGATTATGCATTTATTGATCCCGGAGCATATATAGATGATGAAGATTAATATTAGTAATGTCAGGTATTCAGTTATTATTATGTACATATATTATTAATTAGTTCATGTTATTAGGTATTTCATTTTTATGTTGAACTAATTTTGTTCACTCTTTGTCATTGCAGGTGTTGACAGATGGTGGGTGCAGGTCGAGAGCGCCCTGAGCCTCCTTCCTCGATGCATGCTGGGAGGGGTGCTATTATTACACCCTAGAAACTCCGGAGAGCATTCGTACACAGTATGCAGACACCGGTGGGCGCTTCTTCTTTGACCGGGAGAGGTCGGGGGAAGACGAAGAGAGGTGCTAGAGGTAGGAAGGCTGCCGCGCCTTCCTCGCCGCAGCTGATTCTCTCGACCACAAGAGTGCTCCGTCTCAGGTGGACCCGTTTGACTTAGACCCGTCTCAGACTCCGGCCGCCGAGCCTCGGACCGACAAGCCTCGGGTCACCGAGCCTTCATCCCAGGAGACTCCGGTCCTAGAGTCTTCGTCCTAGGAGACTCCTGTCCCAGAGTCTTCGTTCCACGTGACTCCGGAGGCTAGTGGCCATGCTAATGGTGGCGAGGATAACTTTTCTAAAGACACCTATAGCGAGGGCGAGCTGGTTGAGGAGTGCAAGAAGGTCTACCATCGTGGTTGTACAAAGCTCCCGCCCGTGCCGACGACCCGCAATCAGAGGTGGTTGATTGTGCCTAATGTGGAGAAGTAAGTGCATTTACTCTTTTTTAACCTTTTTCCTTCATGTTTCTTCAAATTAATATCTAATGTGTTGTCCTTGTCATACTGCAGGGGTTGGAAACACGATCGTGCTGTCTGCAGGCCCAACCAGGTCCTTGGTGTGCTTCTCCAGCACCACTTCTCGAGGAAGGTCTAGTTGCCCGCTGAGGTTTAGGTTCCATAGATAGCACTAACTTGGGAGCTGTACATGGCTTCCCTGGCCCCGTCAGAAGAGAGGGTCGACGGTGTCTTGTGCGAGACGATGGCCGACATTGTGATCCGTTGGTTTGGGTAATTTCTCCTTTACAGAATTAAAAATCAATAGCACCTAGTGATTCTACTAATTAGGGTTGTCTTGTTTGATTGCAGACCTTCTACAGGTGTCTTGAGGAACACGAGGCAGACGCGGCTATCGTTCTCGTAGTCGAGTGCAAGCGCCTACTTCAGAACTTACGGCACGAGGCTCGGGTGCAGGCTATTCGAGACTACTACACCTCGACTAACATTAAGAGGGACAAGAATAAGACTACTACACATTCTGAGTAAGGAGAAGTACATGAAGGTAATTACCTATTCTTAAGGCCTTGTACTTAGTTTCCTTGATTTGATTCATAGGCGTAGCATTGAAATTTCTCTTCTCTAACTTAGGTGCCCCCGAGATGGTGTGCAGATAGGATGGACTGTTGGGAGGCATTGGTGGATGAGTGTTGCTCTCCCAAATGGCTAGCCGACCACAACAAGGCCAAGGATAAGCGTGCCCAAATGAAAGGTGTGCCACACCATTAAGGGAGCTCCAACCTGTTTGAGTACGGGGATCACTGGGTATGTGGTTTGCTTCATGATTCGTGCAAATTAATTCTTCATGCTAGCTTGAGCCCTTAACTAATATTCTGTTCCTCTCTTTTAGACATGAGAAAACAAGAAGGAGGTGCCACCGCTGTTCGACCTCTATGCCATGGCCCATACTGCCTTGTACAAGAAGGCCAAGGCATTCTCAAAGGATGACCTCGATCATCGATAGAGCTTGCGCAACATCTCCTCCCACAACAAGCTCGTGAGGTACAGAGATGAGGGGAAGGCGAGGAAAGGGGAGGACTTCAACACAAGCCAGAGTCCTTTTGATTTAGTGCTCGTGATGATATCTGGTGGCGGGAGGCCCCATGGCTCGATAGCCATTGGGGATGGACTGATACGTTGTCCTAGAACTCTCCCGGAGATCAAGAAGCGCCAGACGAGCTCCAATCCTAAGATAAGGCCTCGTCCATGTCCGATGGAGCTCGCCATCAAGGCTAGGGCCTAGGAGCTTCTGGCGGAGGCAAATAGGTAGGCGGCGCAGAGGGAGAGGGACATTGAGGAGAGGACGGCTAGGCCGTTGGAGGAGGAGAGGAACCGGAACGACGCGTCTCACCGGGCCCTATACGAGCTCCTTGTGGTAAGTTTCTCCTGCATATTAGCAAAATCATACACGTAATGTTCGTTTCATCACTAACTAATATGACTGACTCATAAAAACAAAATGTGCAGACCGTGTGCCAGAACAATGGTCAGACCCCTCCGTCGATGCCCTAGATTGCTATAGCACCCACGGTGAGTTTCATTTGAATGGTCATTAGTTACTAGTATTCACATTTGAGTTGCAGCATGCTAAGGATACATTGCAAATGATCTTTGGTGCAACGTCCCTCCCAACAAGCATCGACCGATCCTTTTGTGTCTGCCGAAACCCCGACCGGGCCTTCTCCGGCTCACCCCTGTGCAAACCCGACCGGTCCTTCACCTCCGTGATGATGGTAAGTTTTCCCAAGTGTTTTGCTTAACAAATGCATACTTAGCTTAAGAAATGACTAGTTTAGCTCCAAAATGACCTCTACTTAGCTTCTTTAGTTCATTTATGACATACTAAGCATACTTAGGTAAAAAATGGCATGATAACCTTGGTTTAGCTCAAAAATGACATAGATTTAGCTTATTTTCCTCCAAAATGACAAAATAACCTTACATGCCTCCAAAATGAACGATTATAACAAGGATATCTCTAAAATGACCTACACTTGCCATTTTGTCCTCCAAAATGAGTAAATATGATTAGTTAGCTCAAAAATGGCATAACTACCTAGGTTAGCTCAAAACTGACCTACACTTAGCTTCTTCAGTTCATTTATGACATACTTAGCATACTTAGGTAAAAATGGCATGATCACCTTGGTTTAGCTCCAAAATGACATAGACTTAGCTTAGTTTCCTCGAAAATGACATAATAACCTTACGAAGCTCCAAAATGACCTATTTACCTAGCTTAGCTCTAAAATGACCTAAACTTAGGATTTTTACCTAGCTTAGCTAAAAAATGGCATTTTTACCTAAGTTAGAAGAAGAAGAAGAACATAAAGAAGAGGAGCGGAGAAAAAGAAAGAGTAGAAAAATTCTTCTTCTTCTTCTCTTCTTTTTCTTCTTTTTCTTCTTCTTCTTCTAGCTAGTCTTGTTCTTCTTCTTCTTCTAACTTTCTTCTTTCCCAATTTGCAGATTTTCTTTAGATGAGGAAGCTTGCGTTGATGGAGTCTACTCTTCCCCTTGTGCTTCATTTTTGTTTTGATTGTGTATGATGAACTTAGTTGTTGGATATGTTGTTGGAAACTTGTTGGATATGTTGTTGGAAACTTGTTGTTGGATATGTGTTGGTAACTTGTTGTTGGATATGTGTTGGTATGTTTGTTGAAAGTATTTTCAAATGTGTGTATATATATATGAAATTCTGTGAAATTGAATGAATTTAAAAAAACAGAAAAAACAGGGGCTATACAGGTTCTTTGCCGTGTGCTGGCAGACGACAAAGAGCTTTGCCGTCAGCCAGCAGACGGCAAAGCTGCCACATGGCAGCTACCTGTGCAGCCTGGGGTGGCACTAGGCTGGCCTATGTGGTTTCTTTGCCGTTTGCTGGTAGACGGCAAAGAAATTTGCAAAGAAACCACATAGGTGGGCAAAAAATCGTTGCTTTGTCGTCCGCTGGCAGACAACAAAGAACTTTGCATCTTTGCCGTCTGCCAGCAGACGGGAAAGCACGCCGTTAACCCCTTAACGAACATAAGCTGCCACATGTGCCGTCCACAATCTTTGCCGTCTGCTGGCAGATGGCAAATACCTAAGCATCTTTGTCGTCTGCCAATAGATGGCAAAGCGCCCTTTACTGTAGCTTATTCAGCCGGACGGTTGGCCGTCTGCTGGGTGACGGCAAAGCCTTCGTCGTCCGCTATGCATGCCTTTGCCATCCGGTATGGCAGACGGCAAAGTTGCTGATTCCTGTAGTGAATCACCAGCATGAATTTCATTCAAGATTTCCTTGCCCTCTTCAGGTGATACACAATGTTGAAACACACCAGTGACGTTGCACTTATGTAACTCGCCATTGACTATCATCATAGACTTAGACCGCCTAGTGATCTATCTGGCAAGAGTTTCATCATCACGTAACTCACTGCAAGTCAAGTACGCCAAATAAGGCACGGTCTAGTCAGGAATAGCATGTAGAGCCGCCACCAGCTGTCCCTCCGGGTAAGGAATAGCCAAGTCTTCCTATGAAGGTAACTTAACCGACAGATGATGTAGTACATCCAAGAAAATGTTAGGCAACACCGGCTTACGTTGAGAACCTAGCCTTGATAGGGCTCTAGCCGCCTTGTTCCTACGACAATCAATATGATCCACCTGATAACCCTTGAAGTAACCAACAATGACATCCACCGCCTGATGATAAGCCGCCATCCGCGGGTCCTTGGAATCCCAAGTGCCTAAAACTTGTTGGGCTACGAGATCTGAGTTGCCAACGCATCTAACCCGGCTTAGGTTCATCTCCTTAGCCACCCTGAGGCCATGAAGCAGGGCTTCGTACTCAGCTACATTGTTAGTACAAGGAAACATCAAGCTTAGCACATAACAGAACTTATCACCTTTGGGGGAAGTTAAAACTACCACTGCCCCTGATCCTTCCAGCTGCCTGGATCCATCAAAGTGGATTGCCCAATATGTATTATCCGGCTTTTCTTCAGGAGCCTGACAGTCTGTCCAGTCGTTTATGAAATCCACTAAGGCATGGGACTACACAGCCGTGCGAGGCACGTACTTCAAATTGAGTGGTGCAAGCTCCAATGCCCACTTAGCAATCCTGCCGGTGGCCTCTCTGTTTTGAATTATGTCTCCCAACGGGGCAAAGCTCACCACTATAATCTGGTGTCCCATGGAATAATGTTTTATCTTACGATTGGCCATGAACACTCCGTACACCAGCTTCTGCCAATGTGGATACCTCTGCTTGGATTCTGTTAGGACCTCACTGATATAGTAAACCTACCTCGGAACCAGATATTCCTTCCCTGCCTCCTTGCGCTCGACAATGATTGTGGCGCTATCAGCCCTGTTATTAGCTGCCACATATAGGAGCAAGGGTTCTTTCTCAATCAGAGCGGCTAAGACCGGTGGCTCAGTGAGTTGTCTCTTGAGCGCCTCAAATTCTTCACCCGTCGCCGTACTCCAGACAAAGTTGTCCGTCTTTTTCATCATCTGGTATAAAGGGTGGCCTTCTCCCCAAGGCGGCTTATAAACCGACTTAAAGTAGCAATTCGTCCCGCCAGGCGCTGAACATCATTGATGCATGCCGGCTCAGACAGGGAGGCGATAGCCTTGATCTTATCCGGATTAGCTTCAATGCCACGCTCAGAGACAAGAAATCCCAGGAGTTTGCCTGCCGGAACACCAAAGGCACACTTAGCCGGGTTAAGCATCATCTTGTAAACCCGTAAATTGTCAAAAGTCTCCTTCAGGTCGTCAAGCAGAGTCTCCTTCTTCCTTGACTTGATCACAATATCATCCACATATGCATGAACGTTGTGCCCAATTTGACTGTGAAGATAGTTTTGTACACAATGTTGGTAAGTCACCTGGGCACTCTTGAGCCCAAAAGGCATAGACACATAGCAAAAGGCACCAAAAGGCATGATGAAAGCCGTCTTCTCTTGGTCCTTGACTGCCATCTTGATCTAATGATAACCAGAGTAAGCATCCAGGAAGCATGAACTCTCACAATCCGCCATTGCATCGATGATCTAGTCAATACGAGGGAGGGCAAACGGATCAGCCGGAGAGGCTTTATTAAGATCCGTGTAGTCCAAACACATACGCCACGTGCCAGTTTTCTTGAGTACTAGCAACGAGTTAGCAAGCCACTCCGGGTGAAAGACTTCGATGATGAAACCCGCCACCAGAAGCCGGGCTACCTCTTCCCCAATGGCCTTGCGTCTCTCCTCATTGAACCATCGTAGAAACTGCTTGACTGGTTTAAATTTAGGATCCACATTAAGGTGGTGCTCAGTGAACTCTCTCGGTACACCTGGCATGTCAGAAGGCTTCCACGCGAAGATGTCCCGATTCTCACGGATGAATTCGAGGAGAACGTTTTCCTATTTGGGATCCATATTGGCCCTGATGGTGAACTGCTGAGATGACTCGCCCGGAGTGAAATCCACCAATTAGGTATCGTCTGCCAAAAATTTGAGAGGCGGCTCAACCTCTATGGTGGGATTTTTCAGCGGAGTCATGTCCTCGGGGTCAACATTTTCTTTATAAAACTTGAGTTCCGCCTCAGCACAACTAGATTCTACATAAGCCGCTTCTCCTTCTGACACTGAATAGCCGTCTTCTGGTCACCATGAATAGTAATCGTCTCATTCAACCTGGGCATCTTGAGCTGCAAGTAGACATAGTAAGGCCTAGCCATGAACTTGGCATAATCCGGCTGCCCGAACAAAGCATGATAGGGGCTCTTGATTTTTACTACCTCAAACCATAAGGACTCCACCTTGTAGTTGTACTCGTCACCAAAGGCGACTTCCAGAGAGATCTTACCCACTGGGTAAGCCGATTTACCAAGCACCACCCCATGAAAGATTGGCGAGGAAGGCCTAAGATCTTTATCAAGAAACTTCATCCGTTGGAAGGTGTCATAGTACAAGATATTGATGCTTCTGCCACCATCCATAAGTACCTTAGTGAATACATATCCTCCCACTTGGGGGCAACCACGAGAGCCAGCTGCCCCGGGTCATCAACACGCGGCGGGTGATCCTCCCGGCTCCAAGTTATGTCATACTTAGACCACTTCAAGTATTGCGGTAGAGCCGGTGTGATCGCATTAACCGCCCGCTTGCGCACCTTCTGATCTCTCCTGTCAAGGCTAGTCGTAAAGACATGATACTGACCCGAGCTGAGATGCTTTGGATTGCTCTGATATCCCGACTGGTTATTCTGTTGTTGATTGTTGCCACCAGAGTGTTGATGATGTCCTCCTTGGTTGCCCTAGCCCTGATGACCGGACCCTGAATCGCCGGACCCAAACCCGGCTTCTGACCCGCCACGTCCTGAGCCACCGGGCAGGCCACCATCGTTGCTATGCTGTTGCATGTTGTAGTCCTTGAACTTTTGCATGATGTGGCAATTACCACATGTGTGACCCGCCGGTCTGTCAGGACGGCTGTGGTCCGGACAAGGTTTATTGAGCATCTCCTCCAAATTGAAAGGAGTCTTACCCTTATTAAAATGTGGTCCGAATTTCTCGTTGCCCTTAGCACGATTGTTACCGGTGCTGGTGCTGGCCACCAATTCTGACCCGCCATCCAGGTACTTTGGTTTCCATTACCTGCCCCGCCTTGCCATGGTTACTCTTTTTACTCTGACCAGGCTTCTCCTCATCGGATCCCGGATCCTTCATATTATCAGAGTCGGCATACTTCATGAGAGCCGCCATGAGCTCCCCCATGTCTTGACACATGCGCTTGAGCCGGCCGAGCTTTTGCTTCATAGGTGTGAAGTGGAAATTCTTTTCCAGAATCAAAACCGCCTGAGCCGCCGTGATCTGCTCCGATGAATGGATGATAGTCGAGACCCGCCGGACCTAATGATGACCCAACTCATTTTCCTGTTGTACACAGTGATCCAGATACACAATCGTCATGGGCTGCTTGCACGTTCCTTGAAAGTTTTTGATGAACTTCTCTTTTAACTCAGCCTAGGAATTGATGGTATTGGGTGGCAGACCCTTCAACCACGTGCGAGCCGGCCCTTCCAGCATCATGATAAAATATTTTGCACATACCGCGTCATTGATGTCCAACATCTCCATAGCTAGCTCATAGCTTTCAATCCACGCCTCCGGAGGTAAGTCGGCGGTGTAATTTGCGACCTTGCGAGGGCCTTTGAAATCCTTTGGCAAATGCTCGTTCCTCAGAGCCGCCACCAAGCATGGTACTCCCACTGCTCTGGTGGTTACTCCCGCCCCGACTGAGATGGAAGGCGCATGCTCTTGGTGAGTTGCCGCTGCCAGAGCCGCTGCCTCTCTCTGTGCTCTTACCCGGTCTACGAGCACCTATGCGTTCAGAGCTGCCTGATCATCTCGCGGCGGGCCCTGGTGCCAATCACGGCTAGAAACCACCGGCGACTCATAGTGCCGGCTGAAGCTGCAGCTAGGGAGGGGGGTTGAATGCACGCTGCTCCGGCTATAGGCATACTTTTCTTGCTGGGCCATCGCCGTTTGAAGGTATCCAATGGCGTTCTGCACCTCTTGTGCAAAAGGCGCCTCATCAGGAATAGGGATTGTTTCAAGCTAGGGTGCTGCCGCCACCATGTTCTCTGCCAGGTTTGAATAATGACCCGCCGGCATTGGAAAAGCCATTGGTGAAGTCTAGTTCCGTCGGGGCGGGTTAAGCTGCTGCCGAGCCACCGGCCGACTTCCAGGCGCATCCGCTGGTCGTCCCGTTCCTAGCGTGTTAAAGAAGTTTCTGGCCTCATACTGCTCTGGTAGGCAGGACTAATGTCGCACCCGCCGCACCGTAGCCGACGATTGCTGCTCTAGCTCAAGGCGAAAAGCATCCGCCTTAAGGCGCTCTGCCTCCGCATCCATCTAAGCATTTAATGCGCCGATCCCCTGTTGTTGCCATTTGGTCCTTGAGTCTTGTGATCTCCAAGTTCCGGGCGGCTTGATTCTCACGCGTGACTTCAGTCGCCATTAGGGTTGTGAGCTCGTTCAATAGATCCAGAAGAACCTGAGCCGGCGGCGGTGGGTTAGCCCCCGTGTTTGCCGCCTCGGCGGCTGGGCCACACGGACCCGGCGCTGACCCCGCCATGAACATGGCCGCATGAGTCGGCAGCACACGATCGTCTGGCTCAGAATGCTCCGACTCGGGGTAAAGCCCGTCGTAGCCCCCGATCCTGCCACCATGAAGCTAGTAGATTGATTCCACCCCTCCGCTCGAAGATCCGTCTTCTGAACAGACGAGAGTATCCTGCGACATAGAAGCCTCAAGATCCATACCTTGAGTAAAGGCAACGAAGTCGTGCTTCTTGCCCGGGTCGGCACGGGCGGGTTGCACGTGTCGGGCAGGTTGCGTGCGCCGAGCCGACTCGACGATGTTGGTACAGACGTCCGGCCCGGGTGTAGATCCGCCGATTTTGCCGATGAAGATGTGGATTCCGCCGAAATGCACCCGGAACCCGTACTCGACAGAGTCGGCCTTGGGGCCACAGTTCTCGTTGTCGATGTAGAGCCGGCCACGGCCACTTTTGTTCATCCTTCCGACCACGTATCGCTCAAACCCTGGGAGAGAGCCCTTTGAGAACTCAACACCACCGAGTGCTGGCCCCACGGTGCGCGCCAACTATCATGGTTTTGTCACGGCAGATGTCCGAGGACTTTGATTCGAGACCATCGCTAAGGTGATGGACTCAAAGGGGTTGGTTGGGGTGAAGGACAGGAGTTTACCCAAATTCGGCCCCTCAAGAAGAGGTAAAAGCCTACGTCCTACTTGGGTTGTATTAATTGGAGTATCGAATACTAGGGAGAGGATTCGCTTGACCTAGCTCTCGATTCGTTAGTCTCCTTCTAAATCGCCCCAAGTCTTGCGTTTATATAGGAGGTCAAGACCACGGGTTATACAAGTCATACCGACACTTACAACATATCCGAGTCTATCTCTATGTTGCCCTGCCTTCCTGAGAAGGCCGTCTCCGGGCGGCTTATCCGCCCGGGTCTTCATGCCTTCTTTGTCTGGGCCTTATCTTGGCCCATCTTGGTAAGTCACCTGACGTCTAGAATTTAAGTCTCTAGGCCCATCCTTGGTCTAGCCACTGAGCCACCAAGTATGACCCGACCCCACCTGGGTGGGTCTTACCACGAGGTTACATCCCCAATAGGGAGGCCTTTAAATAGACGGGCACCGATGCACCGTGGACGCGGTGCGCCAATGAGGACGGGGGCGTCGCCACGATCCACGAGAGGGCTTCGGGCCGTGTCTAAGGTGGTCGTGGACGCGGTCCGCATCCGCGGGAAGGAGAAGGGTGGCTAGGAGGGGTCCAGGCGTGCGCACGTGCGAGCTTGTCCGTTGGCCGGCTCGGGCAGTGCCGTGCGTGAGTGAGGGAAGGCAGCAGAGGCGAATGGAGGAGGGGCCCGACCACCTGGCGTCTTGCGGACGTCGAGTGGCGGCCGGGGGACATGCTCCCGCATCCCCAGGCTGTCGGGTGGCTCGGGATGGGTGCAGCTATAGTGCGGGCATGCACTATAGCATGCTCTAGAGCATGTCTTTGGCATGCCACGACATGCTTGCATGCTCTGGGCGCGCCCCTGCATGTCCAATAGCTTGTGGATGTTCTAGAGATGCTCTAGGGGCTAGGGGAGGCTAGGAGAGAAAGAATCCTACTAGGGGCTGTCAGAAGGTGAAAATGGTTTTTTACCCCATCTCCCTGAGGCTTATGGACCTGAGACTTTTACTGGAGGGGTATGGGGTGAGAGAGTAACTATGGTAAAAGTTTGAGAGCAAGGGGGGAGAATGAAAGGGGTGAAAATAGTGACTTTACTATTTTACGAGACGGTGTTTGATGGGTGTTTCGGCAAGCAATATTTACCCACTTACTGAGCTATTCAACAGATTCAAATTTTAGGTGAAAATAGGCCTGATCACCAAGTTTGAGCTCAAGTGGGCAAAGTTGACAATGGAAACTTTGTGAACCCTAGAAACTAACAGAATCAGGTTTCTGTAGATCTATTTATGCTAAACTTTTACCCTTGATGCTCCACTTAGTGTAGCATCATTATTTGGTGATTAGAGCATGTCCCCAAAGTTTGGGGTCAAGGGGAGAAACTTCACAATGTAAAGTTGCTCAAATTCGAATTTGGATAGGAAGGGTTTTGGGATGGTTTGACAAACCAAATCAACTTGGATTGAGGTGAAACTTTGCAAGATCATCACTTATGATAGTGTTGACTTGCTGAAATTTTCCTGGAATTTATTGAGAATATTTCTTATAGAAATATTCCAAAAGCTTGATTTGATCAGAAAGGGTTTAGAGGGGTTTTGCCCATGATTTGAACATGCCCATGTGTTGAAACTCATATATATGGAAAATATATGTCCACTGAGTTTCCCTAAATTTTCTAAAATATTTTGAAAGCATTTAAAAAAATCCCTATGAAAAACCATTTCTGGTCTTAACAAAAGGCCTTTAAATAAAATATAAAAATATTCTTTAAAATTAATATTTGGTGGTTTTGGTAAGTCATATGTATAGTAGGTTTGAAGTGAAGCTTTTGGGGAAGAAGGATCCACCCAATTTGAGGACTTGTAGTGCAAACCTAATTTCAGGGGGTTTTGAAAACCTAATTTGGATAAATCCTTTTTGGTCAAGATAAGTTTTGATAAAAATAGCTTTGGGCACTATTCACATGGCATGATCATTGGGCAAGAAGTTTGGGTCAAGGAAGATGAATATGGAGAGGGATAGAATCCAAGGGTGCCATACACCACAATCAACAAGCAAACAAGCAACAATTCAATCAAGCACAAGCATTGAAAACGTTTTAGTTGGCTCCAAATTTTATAACTCCAAACTCAACAAGGTGATACAACACAGGGTGTGACATACAACCACCTTGGCATAGAACTCCATTCAAAACTCGACATTGTCCAGTTCGTGCAGGGTGTACATCGGCTCCAAAGGATATTGGCATTGTTGAAGGCAGTCTCTCACGAGTGGTGGAAATCCAATCATGAGGAGTCTCGTAGGACCGACGGCCATCTACAAGATGGTTAGAGGAGGGGTTAATATGACAAGAGAGGATTATGTGAGTGAGAAGGTTTTATAGTTTGCTGGATCAGAAGAGGAGAGAGTGCATTAGGCTTTGCAAGTGATTTGGGGTCTGAGGGCTAGTTCTTGTCCTAACTAATCTCCATTCTAACTAAGGGCTTCCTACAGTCAGGACGGCTTTGATACTAGCTCTTTTGGGACCCCAACTCATAAGTCGTGGTCACTGAATGTACATGCACAGGGATCCCAGAGATCAATGCTCACTGAACACATAGAAACTAAATAACAAGAGTCTTACATCCATTACATACTGTTTGTACTCAATTATGGCCTATATGGCCAAGTCTTCATAATCTCGTAGTGGAAATCTTCAATGGTAGCGTGAACCCATGCCATTTACCTTAACCCTACATGCATTCTGACTCGGAAGCGTCCTAGCTCGCACGTTCATCACCAAGGTGTTCTTCATCGTATCATGTTCTTTCATGCCTGGCCAATAAAATAACCAGTGGGAAGCCAATGAGTAATTTGAATGTACTCGCAAGCAACCCATGTTTTGGAACAAGGTATAACAATGCATGATATAGCACTAAGTAGGTAAGTTTGCGGAAAGCTAATTTTGAGTGCATTGATATGATCAAATAACTTATGTAAGCATGCATCAACAGTTGGCAGATATCCATGTGAACAAGTCATATCTATCATGATCATCAGGGTTGAACATCTCATGTTCAATCACCATGCCAAGTCATCATACTTATTTTCGGTATCCTCTCTGTGTCCTCCACAAACACACACACACACACCAGGTTTAGTGAACACTGGACTTAACACAAGAGCGGTCATCCAACTGTCCTTGACCGTGGACATGGCTATTCGAATAGTATTACACTCTGCAGAGGTTGCACACTTTACCCACAAGACTCGGGAAACTTTAGTGTCAAGCCACGACTCGCGATATTGTTCATACCCGAGGTAAGTACCTGAACATTGCCTTTCCCTTAGTGATACTAAACAAAGAGTCCACTCGTTGGTGCCATCCCTCATGATATTGTCACACCCTATGTTTGTATCACCTTGCTATAATATGGATTTATAAAATTTGGAACCAATTAAAAATTTTTGAGTGCATGTGCTTGTTTGATTTTTTTTATGCTTGCTTGCTTGGGTGAATGTGTTTGGCACTCTTAGGTTCTACTCCTCTCTATACTCATCTTCCTTGATCCAAACTTCTTGCCCAATGATAACACCATGTGTATAGTACCTAAAACTATTTTTATCAAAATTTATTTTGGCCCAAAAGGATTTATTCAAACTAGGTTTTCAAAAGCCCCTGAATTGAGGTTTGCACTGCAAGTCCTCAAATTGGGTGGATCCTTTCTTTTCAAAGGATTTATTTGAAACCTACTATATATATGACTTCCCAAAACAACCAAATATTAATTTTAAAGATTATTTTGCTATTTTATTTAAAGGCTTTTTCTTAAGGCCAGAAATAGTTTTTCATAGGAAAAATATATTTAAATGCTTTAAAAATATTTGAGAAAATTTAGGGAAACTCAGTGGACATATATTTTCCATAGATATGAGTTTCAACACATAATCATGTTCAAAATCATGGGCAAAACCCCTCAAAACCCTTTCTACCCAAATCAAGCTTTTGAAATATTTATAAAAGAAATTATCTCAATAAATTCCAAGAACATTCTAGCAAGTCAAAAATGACATATGTGATGATCTTGCAAAGTTTCATCTCAATCCCAATTTATTTGCTTCACCAAAAAATTCCAAAACTATTCTTGTCCAGAACCAAATTTGAGCAACTTTACATTGTGAAGTTTGTCCTATTCATCCCAAACTTTGTGGACATGGTCTAAACCCCAAATAATGATACGACACCAAGTTCTGGATTTGGGAGAATAGGAATGCATGTCTGAATCTACAGAAATCTAATTCTTTCCAATTCTAGGGTTTTTCAAGTTTGTACTACCAACTTTCTTCCAATTTCCTAGAACTTGGTGATCCTCCCTATTTTTACCTACAATTTAATCATGTTAAATATCATGGCAAGAAAACTCCATTTGCTTGCCCAAAACTTCATCAAACACCTTCTGGCAGATTTGTAAAAACCATGGCCCCCACTTAAATTGTTCTCGTTAACCCCAAATGTTTACCACATCTTCGTACTATCTTCCTTTACCTCCAGTATGATAGCCCACCTCTGGTACAATGGTTAGATGGGGTAAAACCCCAATTTACCTTCTTGGACAGCAGGAATTTTCTTCTCTCTCCCCTTCCCTCTTATTCCAGTCAGCCCCAGAGCATCCAAGGCCATCCCCAACTTGTTTATAACCCCGTAGAACCCCTAGACACCTATGGACACACCCAAGATACTGTTAGCATTCCATGGCATGCCAAACGTGTGCTCTAGAGCACACTGTAGTGCCTGATTGCACTGTAGCCACCGCCCACTACATGGCCCCGACAGCCTCGGTCCTACCCCTCTCGCCACATGGCTGGCCTTGGCGTCCGTGACACACAACGCGGTCAGCTGCATCCTCTCTCCTGCTCCCTAGCTCCCTCCCCGCACGTACCGAGCGTCGCAGGGTCACCCAACTGTCGGCCTCACACGCGCAAGCTCCCCCTCTCTCTCCCTTGCCTCCCTCGCCTGTGGACTAACCCCAGGAGCACCCCCGACCAAGCTCCGTGTGCTCCCTCCTCAACCAGAGACCAACTCGACCTCGCCGGCGCACATGTCCACGGTGGACTAGCGTTCCAGCTATAAAAGGGCTCCCGAGCCCCCTCTTTCCTCCTCTGGTCCTCTCTCCATCCCAATCAACCACCCCGCGGCCCCATTCGAGCTCTCGGAGCACTAGTGATCGAGATCGACCGAGGCGCCGACGCGTCGGGGCTCTATCGATCCCGAGACACGGGCTCACTCTGGCCCCCCTTTCTCCTCCATCGAGACCGCAGCAAGCCCCTGACCCTTTCCTGCCTTATCTCGGCTCGAATCGTGGCAAGAAATGACACCGACGACCTCCTCCCGAAGTGCCTCCATCGCGGCCACCTCATCGCTAGCGACCAGATGCTCCTCTCCATCCTCATCCACCACCACCAGACACACGGCGATGCCCTGGTCCCGTTACCGCACTCGCCCATCGTCGTTGTGCCCCACGTCGTCGCTGGTGAGCGCTGCCCCCTCTCTATCTAGAGAAAGGCGATGACAGGTGGGCTCCACTTGTCATCGAGCCCTCTCTGTCCCCTCCCCCTCTATGTGACTGGCCACCGGGCGCCACATGTCAGGTTTGAAACCTGGCGTGCGCGATGCCACTGACTTGCCTGGCCACTGGGCGGGCGCAAAGGCTGGCCATTAGGCCCATGGGGTACTGTGTGCCTTTCCTTTTTCTTTTTCAAGGCGTTTTCCAAAAATTCCATAGACCCAAATAAAATTCCAGTGCCAAATATTTTCACCATAATTATTGTAATAATGTGTAGTATTTCACAGTGCCATTTGTGAAAAAAATTGAAAACCTTTTATGTACTGTTTTATTTTAAAACCCCCTTTCGGCATTTTTAGCCACTGTTAAAAATGGTTTTAACAACCTTTTCACCCCAAAACCTTAGGCAAATATTTTTTAGAATAGTTTTTAGGATTTTTCATAATAAGGCAACATTTTTGTAGTAGTTTTGTGCTCTATTTCTGTGATGATCCATATTTTGCTGTTATTTATCGTGACGATAGATTGCACTGTTGATGAGGGAGTTGGACCCGAAGGGTTTGAACACGTCAAAGACTTTGTTGAGCTAGGCAAGCAGCCCTTTGACCATGTTAAGAGCCTTTTCATGCATGTCATATAGCACTTTATGTTCCGATGATGATCATGATGATGTGGTATCCCCTTCGGTGAGATGCCTCCGATACTTTGTTTTTGATACTTGCATCGTGCATGACCCTACCTCCTTATGAGGGTTGTGTGGGTGGGAGTAGATAGGATTCTTAGTAGATGCTATGCAAAGTGGGACAGGTATATGCATGGTGATGGGAACAAAAATTATTTCAAATACTTTTCAAAAACCCCTTAGGGCGCCACTAATGCCCGAGGGGAGATGATGATGATCTAGGTGGCCACTTGATAAAGAAGTGTTGTACCGGAGCAAGTGAGTGTGTGTGGTTTTCGAAAACGGATTGGTGTAAGTTGCGGCCGTTATTCCAACCTTACATGTACAACCACGATACCCCTTATGGGACGGGGCTTTGTTGAATACCTTGGTGGGTATGCCTGTTAGGGCGACCATGCGCTGTCTTTACAAGCACCGGGAACACCATTGCGTGCCCTCATGGATGATACGTGTGATGTATATCATGAGAGATGGTACCAACCAGTGGACTCTTTGTTTAGTATCGCTAGGAAAAAGTCAATGTTCGGGTGCTTACCTCGGTTATGTAATATACCGCGAGTCGTGGATGACACGGAAGTTCCCCAAGTTTTGTGGGTAAAGTGTGCAACATCTATGGAGTGTAAAACTTTTCGAATAGTCGTGTCCATGGTGAAGGACAGTTGGATGACCGCTCTTGTGCTACGTCTAATGTTTGCTAAACTTGGTGTGTGAGTGTGTGTGTTGGTGACAAGGATGAAACTTGAACTGAGTCCGATGACTTGGCATGTTGATGAACATGAGTTGTTCAACCCTGTTTATGATGATAACCATGACTTGTTGACATGAATATGTGCCAACGGTTGATGCATGCTTACTTAAGTTACTTGATCATGCATTGCACTTAAAAGTAATTTTCTTCAAAACTTACCTACTTAGTGCTATATCATGCATTTTTATACCTTGTTCCAAAACATGGGTTGCTTGTGAGTACATTCAAAGTACTCACTGGCTTGCCATTAGTTATTTAATTGGCCAGGCATGGAAGAGCATGAATATGGCAAAGAGTTCGTTGGTGATGAACATGCGAACTAAGAAGCTTCCCAGTCAGAATGCATGTACGTTTAAGGCATATGGCATGGGTTCACGGCTCCGATCAAGATTTCCACTGCTCGTTATGTTTAAGTGTTTGGACGTTGCAGCCCTATCTATGTAAGACGCTAAATGTTGATGTAAGAGTCTTGTTATTCAGCTTCTGTGTGTTCAATGAGCATTGATCTCTGGGATCATTGTACACATGCATTCGGTGATCATGACTTATGAGTCAAGGTCCCCACAGATATACATCACACGTATCGTCCATGAGGGCACGCAACGGTGTGCCCGGTGCCTGTGAAGACAGCGCATGATTGCCCTACCAGGCACGACCGCGTATCGAGAGTGACCATGTCACTCCCACCAAGAGTAATGCGGGCTCTATGCTAGTACCCACCAAGGTAGTCAAAAAAGCCCCGTCCCATAAGGGGTATTGTGGTTGTACATGTAAGGTTGGAATAACGGTCACAACTTACACCAATCCATTTTGGGAAACCACACACACTCACTTGCTGCGGTACACCACTTCTTTATCAAGTGCTTACCTAGCTCAACATCATCTCCCTCGGGCATTAGTGGCACCCGACGGGGTTTTCATAAAGTCTTTGAAAATACTCTTGTTTCCAACACCATGCATATTCTCGTACCATTTTGCGAAGCATCTACTAAGCATCCTATCTACTCCCAGCCGCACAACCCTCATAAGGAGGTAGGGTCACGCACGATGCAAGTATCAATGGTAAAAGTATCGGAGGCATCCCACCGAAGTGGTCACCACATCACATGATCAACATCACGAAATAAAGTGCTATATGACATTCAATAAAAGGGTTTCATAGTCATTGTCAAAGGGCTTCTTGCCTGGCTCAACAAAGTCTTTGAGGTCTTCTCAAACTCCTGGTCCAGCTCTGAGCACTCCGTCTACTTCATCAGCTACCGCCATAAAAGCCAGAATGTGCAACACAACAAGCAGCAAATAGAAGTGCTCAGTAAATAGGAGTCCTATTTTTCTTGGATGACCTACAAAAATACGTAAGGTGTCACTACTTGATTTTTTTATCAACAATGCTTTTAAAAGGTGGGAATGGAGGGATTAATGATGTTATGAGAAGTCTACGGAAAATATTTTAACACAAATGAGTGAATGCACTAATCACATAGGGCATGATTTTATAAAAGTTTAGAAAGTGGTTTCACTATATTTGGAGTTGGGATGAATTTCCTAGGTGTTTTCTAAGATGGAATAAATGGAAATGGGGCCATTTTATTTGATACAACCAAAATATAGCAAGGTAAAAATGTTAACCATGGCCAGGTAAATAGGGGATGATTTTTATAGCATCTAGAAATTAGAATCACTCCATTTGGCGTTGATTCGAATACTCTAGGAATTTTCCAAAATGGTCTTTAGGAAGTTCAAATTTGAATACCAGAAAAACTGGTGAAGGAAAAGTAGGGAAGTTGAACTATCAAATAGTATGTAATATTAGAGTATTTTATGAGTTTGAATTATTGAAATTGGGTAAGTATTTATTTGTGTCTAAATTTTGGAAGCTCTCTTGAAAGTAAAAAAGGAAACCCCATTATTTCCTTGGGCCAGAAGAGGCAAAGCCAAGCTAGCCCAGAATGGTTCCAGCCCAGCGCGAGGGGGCACGCGCGCAGCGGGTGCATTCGAATCCAACAGGCAGGGCCCGTCTGTCGGTGAGAGAGCAAGGGATGTGGGTATGACAGGTGGGACCCGCCTGTCATCCCTAACCTTGCGACCAGGGAGACGATGCTATCACCGTCGGCTATGTGGTTGACGACAAGGCGAGAGGGGCGCACTGTCGTGCTCGGGGAGGTATTGCCAGCAGATAGTGGTGGAGTTCGACGTCGAAGGGATTGGAGGTGACGCTGTGTTGATCCTGTGCAGCGGCGCTCGAGACCGGAGTCACTCTGCTTGATTTTGATGGGGGTTCCTGCAATTGGAAGGGAGAAACGGATCGGGGGCTTCCCACGGTCACAACGGAGAAGGAAGAGGAGGCCTAGGTGCTCCCTACGGTGTACACGTCGGGGACCCGAGGCGGCGACACTTCTGGCCCGAGTTAAGCACAGAGGGGAGGAGGTAAACAGAGAGCGATATGGGGGTCGATTGAGGTGTAAGGGGAGCTGGGAGAGGGTGGAATTGGAGGTCGGGACCGCCTTTTATAGGGGAGTTGTGGCGCACGGTGGACAGCATCCTCGGTGAGCTCGAGCTGCTTATTTTGGAGGCACGTGGGTCGACCGAGGATCTTATTGGAGGGCACAACCATGGAGGGACCATGGGTGTGTGAAGCAAGCAATGACGTGGTTCGGGTGGGGCAAGGGAGGCCTAAAGCTCGGTTTTCTACCACCTATTCGACTGTGGGATAGGCGGTTCAGCTGAGCAAGGGGGAGTGGGATGCGCTTTGGGAGGGAGGCTCGAGCGACAGGGGGTCAGGGTACGTTGCACTTGCTCGCCACGCGTGACCTAAGCGTGCAGAGGGATTCACATGTGCAAGTTCAGCCACTAGTCATGGCAAACGGCAGAGAGCACACGCGAGGGGGGCAGTAGCAGGAAGGCAGAGGAGGGGGATGACTTGTTGCCATGCCACGGACATCGAGGGACATCAGCAGGTGTGCGGGGAGGACCGAGGTTGTCGGGGGCCTTGGGCGGAGCACGGTTCAGTGCCGAAGCGCATTGTAGCACGCTCCAGAGCGTCCATATGGCCGGCATGGGCATCCCTAGCTTGCTCTGGCTTGTCCACACCTGCATGGGGGTTTTTGGAGATGCTCTAAGGTGCTTAGGTGCTAGGTGAATAGATACAAAGTGAAAAGGGGGAGGAGAGAGGTGATGCAGGGGCTGTCCAGAGCGAAAAAATAGGGGTTTCACCCCCCTTCAATGATTGTGCGCTTGGACAGGGGACTTACTAGAGGTGAAAACATCAGCTTTTGTTTTCTACCATAAGGTGTTTGTTACTGGTTTGGGCAAGTGAAAAGATCCTACTTGCCTTTAGATTTAATAGGATCAAACAATAGGTAAAAATAAGGTGGACCACCAAGTTTGAACTTATTTGAAGAAAGTTTCCAATGTAACTTTGGCAAAACCTAGAAATTGAGAAAATAGGATTTGCTTATATCTAGCTATGCAAACCCATTCTCCTTGATGCACCACTTAGTGTGGTGGCATAATTTGGGTATTAGAGCATGCCCAAAAAGTTTGGAACCAAATAGGGAGACTTGGCAATGCAAGAATTTCCAATTCTCGAAATCAGCAGAAAGGGGGTTGGGGAAATTTGGACAAGTGTATCTGTTCTCCTAGATGCACCACTTGGTGTGGATGCATTATTAGAGGATTAGAACATGTCCCCAAAGTTTGAGAACAAATGGAGATAGTTGGCAAGGTAGATTTTTTCAAATTTGGTTCTGGTCAAAGAGGGTTTTGGAATATTTTGGTGAACCAAAACAATTGGGATTGGAATGAAACATTGGAAGATCATCACATATGGCATGTATGACTTTCTAGAATTTTCCTAGATCTATTTGAATATATTTCTTATAGACATATTTCAAATGCTTTATTTAAGCAGAAAGGGTTTTGGAGGGTTGTGTCCAATATTTTGAACATGACCATATGTTTAAACTCATTTATATGGAAAATATATGTCCACTGAGTCTCCCTAAATTTTCTCTAATATTTTTAAAGCATAAAGAAATTTTTCCCTATAAAAGATCATTTCTGGCCTTAAGAAAAATCCTTTAAATAAAATACTAAAATAATCTTCAAAATTAATGTTTGGTGGTTTTGGGAAGTCTTATATATAGTAGGTTTCAAATAAATTCTTTGGGGCAAAACAATCCACCCAATTTGAGGACTTGTAGTACAAATCTCAATTCAGGGGGTTTTGAAAACCTAATTTGAACAAATGCTTTTTGGCCAAGATAATATTTTATAAAAATAGTTTTATATCCTATACACATGGCATTATAATTGGGCAAATTTTGTATCAAGGAGGTGAGTCTAGAGAGTAGGAGGAATTTTATGAATTAGGACACAAGCAAACAAACAAGCATTCAACAATCAAGTCAACCATCGCAAGCACACAAAAAGTCTTAATTGGCCCTAATTTTTGAGCTATGTTAACTTAGTCAGGAGAAGCAAAACACAGGGTGTGACAGGGCAGTAGTTACCGCTTCCACTAAAATTTTGGTAAAGGAACTAAAGCAAGTCGGGTGTGACAGGGTGATCAAACACCTTCTGCCAGAATACAAAGAGCAATGATTGAGCCCCTTCCACTCACTAGAATCACCCCAAATTTTTACCATAGCTTAGTGCAATCCCTCCAAATCTCCAGGAAGTTTCCCAATGGCCAACTCCATGATTGAGGGGTGGGGAGCCCAGTTGTATCCCCTGGACAACCTCTTTTTCCCCTTTTACTCAGCTCTCTCCCTCCTGGCAAGTTCCAGAGCATCCCATGCCCCCTTTCCCCTTTCTTTAGCCCTTATGCAGGCAAGGGCCACTGGTGGACTTGCCAGGGCGCGCAGAAAGACCATCATGCCAGCCGAAGACGTGCTTTGGAGCGCGCCACAGAACAGGCAGAGGGTTGACCTTGTGCCCTTCCCATGCTCTGACCACCTCGAGTCGTCCCCTCGCGCCAGTCGAGGCGCCTCGGCATCCATGACACGCTGCCATGTCGGAGCCTCCTCTCCCTCCCTATATCACCCTACTCACACGTGCGCCCGGCGCAATCCGAACCGGCCAATGCCTGAGCTCGCATGCGTGCACGCCTCCCCTCTTTCTTTCTTCCCTCCCCTAGATGTAGACCACAACACCCCAGGCACGCCCGACTCCCCCCCCCCCCGTAGCCTTTGGCCTCGGCCCCAAGCTCGCCGGTGCACTCGTGCTCGGTGGACCACTCCCTCCCTATTTAATCCACCCCCGAGCTCCCTCCTCCCTATGGAATCTCTCTCTCCCTCCAAACCAACTACCATGAGCCCCCATTTGAGCTCCCTGAGCACCAGTCCTCGAGATCGACCGAGGCGCTGCTGCATCAGGGCTCTGTCGATCTCCGGACATGGGATCGCTCCGGATCTATTCTCTCCTCCATCGTGACCGCAGCAGGCCCCTGGTCCTTCTCCCCCTCCTCTCTGCTTGGATTGCTGCGAGAATCATCAACTCCGACCAGTTCCTGAAGCGCCTCCGCCGCGGCCACCTCGTCGCCTGCGGTTCCCTACGCTCCGACAACCAACTCCATCACCATCCAAACGGTGGGAGTCCATGGAACCCGTTCCTGCCCTCTACTTCCCTTGCCATGACCCCAATCGCCGCTGTTGAGCCTCGCCACCCTTTGGTGAGAGGTAGGTGATGACCCGACGGGTGGAGCCCATTTGTCGGCCTCTCGTGCTCCTCCTGCACCCCTCTCTCTCACTGCTTGATGGGCCCCACCTGTCAGGTTTGAACCTGGCGCGCGTAGGGGCACCGGTTTGCCTGGGCTGGCTGGCTGCTAGGCCGGCCCAGCTGCTGGCTGGCTCTGGCCCAGGGGCACTGTGGCCCTTTTCTTTTTCTTTTCCAGCAGTATTTTCCATAAATCCCACAGGGTTAAATATTTGTCCAATTCCCAATAATTCTTCCACCATAAATCTTGTAATATTCTTTAGTATTCAATAGTGCCACTTGTACAAATTTTTGAAAACATTTTATTTACTGGATTTATTTAAAACCTAGTTTTGAATATTTTTAGCCTCTCTTAAAATAGTTTTCAAAATCGTTTTCACCTCATAACCAGAGACAAATATTTTTAGTTTGTATTGTAATATTTTACAGAGTAGGGTAACATTATATAAGAGGATTTGTGCTCTGTTTTTATTGTGATCCTTATTATTGCCCGTTATTATTGCGACGATAGATTGCATTGTTGACGAGGGAGTTGGACCAGAAGACTTTGAAGACCCTGAAGACTTTGTTGAGCCAGGCAAGCAGCCCTTTGACCATGTTTAAGAAACCACTTTATTGCATCGCATATAGCACTTCATTTTGTTATGATGATCATGATGATTTGGTGACCACTTCGGTGGATGCCTATGATACTTTTCTGTTCATACTTGCATCATGCATGACCCTACCTTCCTATGAGGGTTGTGTGGGTGGGAAGTAATTAGGTTGCCAAAGTAGATGCTATGCAAATGGGATGGTCATACGCCTGGTGTCGAAAAGGAAATGATTTCAAAGACTTTTCAAATAAAACGTCGGGTGCCACCAATGCCCGAGGGAGATGATGATGAGCTAGGTACCAAATTGATAAAGAAGTGGTGTAGTGGAGCAAGTGAGTGTTGGTTTTTCGAAAATGGATTGGTGTAAGTTGCAACCATTATTCCAAGCTTCCATGTACAACCACGATACCCCATATGGGACGGGGCTTTGTTGATTACCTTGGTCGGTGCTAGCAGAGTGTCCGCATTACTAGTGGCGAGAGGGCCAAAGTTATTGTCTCGATATAGGGTCATGCCAGGTAGTGCGACCATGGGCTGTTTTTATAGACACCGGGCATACCGTTGTGTCCCCACATGGATGTTAAAATCTGGACTGAGGCTCATGGGATGTGCATCATGAGGGCTGGGTACCAATGAGTGGACTCTTTGTTTAGTGTCATCAAGGGAAAGGCAATGTTCGGGTGCTTATCTCGGGTATGTAATATACCATGAGTCATGGCTTGACATGAAGTTCCCCAAGTCTTGTGGGTAAAGTGTGCAACCTCTATAGAGTGTAAAATTATTTGAATAGCCGTGTCCATGGTCAAGAATAGTTGCATGATCACTCTTGGGCTACGTCCGATGTTTTTTACAAACTTGGTATGAATCCGTGTGTGGGAGAAGATGGAATACTCGAGTTAAGTCAGATGACTTGACATGATGATTGAGCATGAGATGCTCAGACCCTTATTATATTGATATGTGTAACCTATTCATACGGATTCTTGTATTCAATTGATGCATGCTTACAAGTTGGTAGGACATGCCATTGCACTCAAAATTAGCTTTTTGCAAAACTTACCTACTTAATGCAATATCATGCTTTGTTATACCTTGTTCCAAAACATGGGTTGCTTGCGAGTACATTCAAAGTACTCATTGGCTTGCCACTTGTTATTTAATTGGCCACACATGGAAGAGCAGGAATATGGTGAAGAATTCGTTGGAGAAGAACATGTGAACTAGGACGCTTCCTAGTCAGAATGCCTCTAGGGTTAAGGCAAATGGCATGGGTTCACGCTTTCGTTCAAGATTTCTGCTGCTAGTTATGTTTGATGTTTGGCCTTCATGGCCCTATCTATGTAAGACTTGACCTCAATGGTCTATATTTGTGTAAGATAGTATGTATGGATGAAAGACTCTTCTTATCCAACTTCTGTGTATTCAGTGAGCATTGATCTCTGGCATCACTGGACACGTGCATTCGGTGACCACAACTTATGGGTCGGGGTCCCCACAATTGCCCCCCTATGATAGCAACCTTTATTGTGCAGTCCATTGCTTTTATTACTTTGCCATCATAAGTTCGTATAGCACTCAATTTTCTCTTACACTAATTGATCAAAACACATTTAGAAGCAATTTTCATTGCCTTATTGCACCAATGACAAATTAGTTGAAGGATCTTACTCGATCCGTACGTAGGTATGGTGGACTCTCAAAGAATGAATTTGGGTTTGGGTTTTTGGACGCACAAGTAGTATCTCTACTTGGTGCAGAAATTTAGGCTAGCAAAGATATTAAGCAATCACCGTGTTGAAGGATGTATGACAATATAAATTCTATGTGGATGTGAACAAACATAAATCATTACATTGTCTTCCTTGTCCAACGACAACAATTTTGACATATAATATTTAATGGGGTCTCACAATCATAAAAGATGTCCAAGATAGTGTATTTGCGTGTGAATCTTCTCTTCCCATATTAATTCTTTAATGAATTGCATCACTGGCCAATGCTATGTTTGCCAATCTCCAATAAATTTTACTACTTATACTTTTCCTTATGTGATGTCATTACCTACCATAAGATTAGCATATGATTCTTTTCATCTATTTCTAGTTTATTTTATTTTGTTTGCAACAAGAAAGTAAAGAGGCAAGAGATCAAACCAAACTTTATTATATAACTCTCACTCGATTAAATAGATAGATAGACCATGAAACGAACACGTGAAAATAGATCATGCTAAACTTTTATTCGACTAAATCAAAAGGAAACTAAAGATCGAGTTAAAATAGGTAAAGGTGGATAAAAGTTATGGTGATACGATACCAGGGCACCTCCCCCAAGCTTGCCTTAAGCCAAGGGGAGTGCCCATACCCATGTGCTCAAGTCTCCTTTGGTGATGGTGATGAAGTAGGTGGCGGTGATGATGTGCCAGGCTTATCATCCAGCTTCCAGGGAAATGGCTCACCATAAAAAGTTGACGCGAGAGTCCCCCTAGTCCTGTAACTAGAAGCTAAACTCATACCTTTAAATCTTGCTTCATATTTAAAAACTTGGTTTTGAAGATCATAAGCTTGACTTTGCAGAAATTGATTTGCTCGTTGAGGTTGGAGGTGGTGTCTTCCATAGACCAGCCATCCACAACCTGATCACGGGTAAATTATGTGATCATGGACTGATTAGCACTAAGTCCATGCCCCACCATCCTTTGGCACTTGAGGATGTCTTGTTCCACCGCCTCGAGCCTAGCCTCCGTGCTTCTGATCCTCTTGGGTCCCTCCACATCGCAGATGTGGAGCACCCCCTCACGCATCTCAAGTGCTTGAGGCTGCTTCATCACCTCAGGCAAGTACGGGTTGATGACCTTGTCAAAGAACTTGTCCCTGGAGGAGCTTGGTGGCACCATGGAGATCTAGATCTGACGAGAAAACAACACGAAACAGGAACAGAGGATTTTTCTGCGATGCGGTCTTCAAAACAGTCGGGGTATATATAGAGAATTTTTATTCTTGGGAAACAAGAATTTGGAAGAAAACAGAGTCGGGAAGGTGTCCGAGGTGGGTACAACCCACCAGGACGCGCCTGGCAGGGCTGGCGTGCCCTGGTGTATCGCACTCACCTCGATCGCCTTCTGGTTTATTTCTTATTTTCCAAAAATTTCTAAAATTCCTAACAACAACAACAACAAAGCCTTTAGTCCCAAACAAGTTGGGGTAGGCTAGAGGTGAAACCCATAAGATCTCGCGACCAATTTCTAAAATTCCTAAACTGACAAAAAATATTTTTGCAGGTTTTTCGGAGTCCATTTACTTATCGTATCATGTACCTCCTATTTTTCAGAATTCGGGAGTGTTCCGGAAGGTTTCTTTTATGTGTTCCTCCAGTGTCATGGTATGGATAACATTGCTTTCAACGTTAATAGGCATACCTGAGATATAGTGCTTAATTCTTTGTCCATTGACCACCTTCGGGTTAGTACCATCGGCATTATTAATCTTGATGGATCCAGGATGATAAACCTCTTTGATAATATATGGTCCTTCCCATTTGGAGAGAAGCTTACATGCAAAAAATCTTAAACGAGAGTTGAACAAACTAACATAGTCTCCTATTTTGAATTACCGTTGTTGGATTCTTTTGTCATGCCATATTTTTACTTTTTCTTTGAATAGTTTGGCATTTTCATAAGCTTGGGTTCTCCGTTCATCTAGCAAGTAAGTTTGAAATCATAATTGAGTTCTTTAATTTCCCAAAATGCTTTATGTTCTAACTCTAGAGGCAAATGACAAGCTTTTCCATATACCATTTTGTATGAAAACATAACCATAGGAATTTTATAAGCTGTTCTATAGGACCAAAGTGCATCATCTAGTTTCTTAGACCAATTCTTTCGAGACCTATTGACAGTGTTTTGTAATATCAATTTTATTTCTCTATTGTGAAGTTCAACTTGACCACTAGATTGAGGATGATAGGGGGATGCAATTCTGTGGTTAACATCATATTTGGCAAGCATCTTATGGAAAACACCATGAATAAAGTGTGAACCACCGTCAGTCATTAAATATCTAGGGACTCCAAACCTCAGGAAGATAACTTGTTTAAGCATTTTAATGGTGTTGTGATCAGCACTACTAGTTGGAATAGCTTCTACCCATTTAGTGACATAATCAACAGCAACCAAAATATGAGTGTAACCGTTGGAGGAAGGAAAAGGTCCCATATAATCAAAACCCCAAACATCAAATGGTTCGACAACAAGTGAATAACTCACAGGCATTTCCTGATGCTTATCGATATTACTAATTCTTTGACATTCATCACGGGACAAGACAAACTTACAGGCATCCTTGAAGAGAGTAGGCCAATAAAAACCATATTGCAATACCTTGTGTGTAGTCCTATCTCCCGCATGATGTCCTCCATAAGCTTCGGAATGACATTTCCGTAGGATTTGTTCTTGTTCATGCTCAAGTACACAACGTCTAATAATATCATCTACTCATTCTTTATAGAGATGTGGGTCATCCCAAAAGTAGTGTCTTAAATCATAGAAGATTTTTTTTTCTTTATTTGGTATGTGAAGCTAGGTGGTATATATTTAGCGGCAATGTAATTAGCACAATCAGCATACCAAGGGGTGTTTTGAGAAGCATTTATTGCAGCTAACTGTTCGTCAGGAAAACTATCGTCAACAGGTAGTGGGTCATCAAGAATATTTTCTAACCTTGAAAAGTTATCAGCTATGGGGTTCTCAGCTCCCTTCCTATCAACGATATGTAAGTCAAATTCTTGAAGCAAGAGAACCCACCTAATAAGTCTAGGCTTAGCATCTTTCTTTTCCATCAGATATTTTATAGCAGCATGATCAGTGTGAACAATAACCTTGGAATCAAAAATATAGGATCTAAATTCATCACAAGCAAACACAACTGGTAAACTTTCTTTTTCTATAGTAGCATAATTTCGTTGCTAGCATAATGGATAACATTAAATTTCTTATCAACTCTTTGTCCTAAAACAACACCAACGGCATAATCACTAGCATCACACATAATTTCAAAAGGCAAGTTCCAATCAGGTGGTTGAACGATAGGTGCAGAAGTTAAGGCTTTCTTGAGTGTTTCAAAGGCTTCCACACAATCATCATCAAAAACAAAAGGAATATCATTTTGCAAATAATTAGTAAGAGGCCTAGAAATTTTAGAGAAGTCTTTCATGAACCTCCTATAGAAACTAGCATGACCAAGGAAACTTCGAATACCTTTAATATCTTTAGGACATGGAATTTTCTCAATTGCGTCAACTTTAGCTTTATCCACCTCAATACCTCGTTCAGATATTTTATGCCCCAAGGCAATACCTTCATTAACCATAAAGTGGAACTTCTCCCAATTCAAGACAAGATTAGTTTGTTCACATCTCTGCAAAACTCGATCCAGGTATCTTAAGCAATCATCAAAAGAAGTCCCGTAAATGGAAAAATCATCCATGAAAACCTCCACAATCTTTTCACAGAAGTCAGAGAATATAGCAGTCATACATCTTTGGAAGGTAGCAGCTGCATTGCATAAACCAAAAGGCATACGTCTATAAGCATAGGTTCCAAAAGGGCAAGTAAAGGTGGTTTTCTCTTGATCAGATTGTGATACAGGTATTTGAGAGAAGCCAGAATATCCGTCCAGAAAGCAAAAGTGTGTGTGCTTAGATAATCTTTCTAGCATTTGATCAATGGAAGGCAGAGGGTAGTGATCTTTTCTAGTAGCTTTTTCGAAGATTGATTACCATTCTATAGCAAGCGACAATTCTTTGTGGAATTAGTTCATTTTATCATTGGGAACAACAGTAATACCTCCTTTCTTAGGGACACAATGAACGGGACTCACCCATCTACTATTAGCAATAGGATAGATTATACCTGCTTCCAGAAGTTTTAATATTTCAATTCTTACCACTTCTTTCATCTTAGGATTTAATCGCTGTTGGTAATCAACAACGGGTTTTGCATCAGGTTCCATTTTAATCTTGTGCTGACATAGATTGGGACAAATTCCCATAAGATCATCAAGAGTATATCCTATAGCAGCCCGGTGCTTCCTCAGAACATTTAATAATCTATCCTCTTCATGTTCTGAAAGGTTAGCACTAATCATATGAGGATATATCTTTTTCTCATCAAGATAAGCATACTTGAAATGACATGCAATTGCTTAATTCAAACACAGGATCACCTTTAGGTGGAGGAGGACCTCCAAGAGTTTCAATCGGCAAATTGTGTTTTAGGAGAGGTTGTTGTTCAAAGAAAATTTTATCTATTTCATTTCTTTCACACAAGTGCATATTATTTTCAAGATCAAGCAAATATTGTTCTAATTGATCAGTAAGAGGCATGTCAATAGAAGCAAGACCAATTTTTTCATCCTTACTAGATAATGCTCTATCACGAGGTTGTCTACTAAACTTGGAAAAATTAAACTCATGAGACACACCACCAAAACTGACACTAACAGTTTGTTTTTCACAATCTATCTTAGCATTGACGGTGCTCATGAAAGGTCTACCGAAGATAATGGGACAAAAGTCATCTTGTGGGGAACGAAGAACTATGAAATTAGTAGGGTATTTTACTTTCCCACACAAGACTTCAACATCTCTAACAATCACAAGTGGTGTGATGGTGTCTCTATAAGCAATTTTAATAGTAACATCAATGTCTTCTATTTCACTAGGTGCTATTTCATTCGTAATTTCTTGGTATAAAGTAAAAGGGATAGAACTCACACTAGCACCCAAATCACATAAACCATGATAGCAATGGTCTCCTATTTTGACTGAGACAACGGCCATGCCCTCTACGGGTCTATGTTTATCTTTTTCATCAGGTTTGGCAATTCTAGCAGCTTCATCACAAAAGTAGATAACATGCCCATGAATATTTTCTACCAAGAGATCTTTAACCATAGCAATACTAGGTTCTACTTTAAATTGCTCAGGGGGCTTAGGTTCTCTAATATTACTCTTGCGAGCCATAGTTAATACCTTAGCATGTTCCTTTATCCTAACAGGGAAAGGTGGTTTTTCAATGTAAGCGGTAGGCACAACTGGATCAACATTGTAAATGATGGTTTCATCTCTAGCTATGACATGTTCTTTAATTTCTTCTTTAATAGGGGGTGATATTTAAACCAATTCTTTGTAGGGAGATCAACATGAGTAGCAAATGCTTCACAGAAAGAGGGTACTATCTCAGAGTCAAGTCCATATTTAGTGCTAAACTTGTGAAAATCATCGGTATTCATAAAATATTTAACACAATCAAACTTAAACTTTATACCTGACTCATTACCTTCATTAAGTTCCCAATCCTCAGAGTTGCATTTAATTCTTTGTAAGAAATCCACTTGAATTCAATAGTCTTCTTCATAAAAGAACCAACACAAGAAGTATCGAGCATGGATTGATCATTTCACGCCCAAGATGCGCACCTATCCATTTTAAGACACGAGGGCCTCGCAAGGGATAGAGGCGCATCTTGCCATTAGCAAGTATAGTATCATCACATCATACAATACTGAAAAGATGAGTATACAAGATTGGCTTACACTCGTCACATGCTACATTACAATCCACTCAGAGTTCAAATCATCAAGATGAAGACAGGGTCCGACTACGGACGAAATCAAACGACAAAACAGATGCAAATGATACTATCTCGCTATCCCAAAGATCACGAGCATGGACCTCTACTCATCCGGATAAGTCACGTACATCCTGCCTCTTTCCTCATCATATTCCCACTGGAGCTGGGTAAGATCATCCTACACGCACTCATCTGTACCTGTACCAGGAGGGTTGTAGTAATCTGTGAGCCACAAGGACTCAGCAATCAAGCGCCCGGGTACCGAGACTATTCAAGATTAAAGGTTGGGATGGGGTAAGTGTTTAGTTTGTAGCAGCACTAAGCATATATGGTGGCTAACTTACGCAACATGAAATAAATATGAGTGGTCTACGATGAACGGACGAATCTAGTATGATCTCTAAGAGATCCTGAACACCTACTTACGTCAATCATAACCCCACCGTGTTCTCTCTCAAATCATGTTCACGAGCAGAGACGATCACGGTTACTCACACAGTTGGTGTATTTTATTTAGAGTTTACTTCAAGTTTACTATAACCGGGTGTTAAGCAAATATCCAAGTTGCCACATAACCGCGGGCACGGCTTCTCAAAAAGCTTTAACCCTGCAGGGGTGCTCCAACTAGTCCATCACAAATTACCACACTCCGCGGGAATAGCCTCGACCACGGATCTCATGGCCATCATAGGTAATTCCAAAGGAATTCCAACACCTCGAGAAAACCCGAAGAAAGTCAGACTCCACACGCAAGACACTCGATAAAGGTAAAACAAATCCAGCAAAACCACCCGACGTGTCGATGAACCCGATAAGAGCCGCGTATCTCGTTCTCAGGACACGACGGATAAGCTAGTGTATGGTGGCCTGATAGAAATCTCCCAAGTTGCCCTGGGTTGGCCCCACACAGTGCTCTAGTTTGGACCAACACTCATAAGGAGCATTGGCCCAGGGGTTGATTAATTATCCACGGGTTTGCAAGAGCCTATGCAATTTTATTAAGTTGTTAAGAAAATGTAGTACCAATGTTGGGTCTTGCCAGACAAGTTTTAATCTCAACCGAATAAACAAGGGGGTCCCCATAACAACCCCGAGCGTGTTAGGAGCGCAAAATATGGAAAACATAACACCGGTAACAAGAACTATGGCGGTAACAGCGGAACAAAACACTTAGCAAAAGGCCAAGCCTTCCACCAATACCAAGATATATATGTGCATTAAATTAAATAACAGAAAATATTGTGATATCCAAATCCATGTTATCACATGGAACAATCTGCACCTGCAACTAAGAACGCTATAAGAGTGGTTGAGCAGCGGTAACTTAGCCAATCAAGGTTTGCTACGATGTGGAGGTTAGAGGCTGTCATGGCATTTGGGAGGCTGATATTCAAGTGGTAGGTAGCACAATTGTAATGATAAGAGCGAGAAACTAGCAAGCGAAAATACTATCGAGATCCGGGTACGATCATCTTGCATGTTGGTTCTTCAGTGGAACAAGTAGTGGGATCCTCATAGTAGTACTCTCCTGGGTCCTCGTACTCAGTATCAACACTCGCATCTACCCAAGAGAAATAATAACAATAAAACTCCAACCAAGGTGCAATGCACAATCAAAATGATGCATGATTCATTTATGAAG
Organism: Hordeum marinum; assembly: GCA_022496015.1. Taxonomy (NCBI): domain Eukaryota; kingdom Viridiplantae; phylum Streptophyta; class Magnoliopsida; order Poales; family Poaceae; genus Hordeum; species Hordeum marinum. The sequence continues at coordinate 162,188,369 of CM039676.1, read as the reverse complement.
AATTTAACATGGTAACCCAAAACTAGTCATGTTTCACATGCACAGTTTGTTTATTAATGATTCTGGACAGAACCTCGTGTTAAGTTATTTAGACATGCATGAACATGGCAAATATGGATGCAGCATGCAAAATCGATAGAAATACATATAAAGAATGCAAGAAATGGAGTTACGGTTCTCACGATACGCTCACGACAAGCTACGGAGGCAAAAACACAAGACAACCAAGCCATGGGCTAATTCTTGGCATTCCAAGATAGACACTGGTTAGTTCTCACGATACGCTCACGACAAGCTACGGAGGCAAAAACACAGGACAACCAAGCCATGGGCTAATTCTTGGCATTCCAAGATAGACACTGGTTAGTTGATGAAGAACCAATCACAATAGACTCAAAGTTCAATCAATTCCATGGATCATAGCTCCCACAAGTCACAAAACAAATAAACACACAATCTGCCACAAAACAGCATCATAGCAACTTCTACAACTCACAACTTGAGCTGCACGAACCCTATAGCCACAAACAAGATATTGACAGAATCTAATCAACACACACATCAAGTTATCCAACTACACCATCAGGAAAGGAAGCACACATCAATAAGCATGAAGCAATCAAGTTGACATGATGAAACAGTTTTCTAGGACAGTGAAAATTCCAGTTTTCTAGAATCTGAGTTATCAAAGTAGCAAGTTGACAGCAGTAGTTAAATATGCTAGACAGCATCTCTTGGCATGAAAATTAACAGGATGGTTGTAGACAACATCTACTCCAAAACACTAGCACTGAGCATGCTCAAATTCACAACACATAACTAGATATCATCCACTCTACATGGCATAAAAATAACAGCAGATTCTCAGACTAAGCAGTTTTTAGCATGCTGAAGCAGAAACATCAAGTAGGCAACTTAACAGCATGGTTCCCACTTATGTGGGTGATTCTCAGGTTAAACAAAAATACCAGGGCATACTAGATGTAAAACACTAGCACTTCCTAGTTGGCACATGCCCCAAAGCGATCATGAATTACATCATGCAAAAATGACAAAGTAGCATCATAGCTGAAAATCACAGTTTTATGAACTTGCTCAAAAGTGAAATCTGAAAGTTCCAATGGCTTCATTGGCTCTTTCTACCACAAATACATGTGTCATACTTATATGCTCATGTGAAACAACAATGCACAAACAAATAGCTAAACTACCTACTAATATTCATGGCATAACTTACTCTAGATAGGAAATGCACATAATGAACATAATCGTATTGGCAATTAGCTAAGAATGGAAAGGAGCTAGCAATTCCTACATAACAAGCATAATCATCAAAGGGGTATGACAAGTGGGAAAACCCACTAGTCCCCTACACACACACAAGTGCACAAGGCACTTCACTCATGACACAACTCATGTGTGTGGGTGGTCATCCACCACACATACATACATATATGCCCAATGCATATATGCATGTGCACATGTAGATGATCACACACACATACTCTCACACACACACCACAACCACTTGCATGTATACCACAAGGATACACACACACACACTCAACAACATACATACACACAAGTTGGTACACACACAGTAAGCATACACATGGCAAGCACTTGCATGGTGCACCACACCACACATACCACAACCACATGCATATATACACTTGGATATATACACACACACACTAGCACACACATGCATAAGTATATGAACACATGCACCTACACATCACAACACACACCACCTACACACACACTCATGTGTATATACATCTACTCAAAAGAAGAACAGAAAAAGAAAACCTACACATGCTGGTTACCATCCAAACACATACATACATATATAAGAGCAAAAACAAAAGAAAACAAAAGAAAGGAAAACACAAAAAATGGGGGAGCTTGGGCTCGAATCCAGGACCTGATGGTCACCTCTCCCGAACCCAACCACTCTGCTACGCGCTCGATCGACAATAGAGGGGGGCCTCTGCCCATCTAATACACATACACTATCATATCCCTCTCTCACAAAACTAAAGACAACACGCGACAGCGGCGACAGAGCAAACGGCGGCGAGCTACAGCTGACTCCGATGACCAAACGCGCGGCAGAGGCCCTGGCTGGACTCACTACTACTGCGCGCACACGCGCACACACTCACAAGCACCTAACACCGGCAATGGCGACAGACCAATACGGCGGCGACCCAGTCACGAAATTGGACGGGGCGGAGCGAAAATGGAACCTCTGCGAGAGCAGGAACTCGCACGCCACGCCCTGATGCATCAGCTCGACGGTGCACTTGTCGGAGACGAGGTCCGATGGCGGCGGAACTCACCTAACGTAAACACACACCTACACGGGGCTAGCAGGCTCGAGATCTGGCGAGGAGGGACAGGGAGCTCACCGGAAGCTAATCACGCAGCCAATCGAGCTCGAGGACGCGCGACGACGGGGAATTGACGCGGCGGAGGAGCTCGGCCAGAGGGGAGGAAGAAGAAGCAGGGTGCGGCCTTGGCACCCCTCGGGGATGCAGAAGACGTCGAGGAAGAAGACGGCAATGGCGACACGATCCCAACGATCTCCGGCTCGAGGGGCTCACCGGAGAAGCTCCCGCGGCGACGAGCACACCTCTGAACCTCATCGCACACACACTCTGAACCCTCTGAACCTTACCTAACCGGGGACAAGAGAGGAGGAGAGGGGGGGCGGCGGTGCGAGGAGGGAGAGGAACCCTAGGGGGCACGCATGCCGAGGGGGCTATATAGGTGATGGGACAGACGGCGACGGCTACGGAAAAGGCGATGGCGACGCGGCTCTCCTCTCTGAAGACTGGCGGCAGAGGCAACGGGAGCAGGTGGTCGTCTGTACACTGTGGGCTGGGCCGCAGGAGAGACAAGGCCCGCCTGCCTCTCTCTCTCTCAGAAATAAAACAGGGAGGTTTTGTAATTTTAAAACTCAGCCACACTAAAATAAATCCCCAGAGCATATTAAAAGGTTTTAGAGAAAAACAAAAATACTTTTGAGGAGGTAAAAACATGCTCTAATTAATAAAAATGTTAGGTTGATTTATTGGACAAATAATTTTATTACTTTTGAAAATAGCAGCCCCTGTTTATTTAAACATAGATTCAAACATACCCCAAACAACAAAAGGAGCACTCTCTAAATTATTAAAATGAATAGGGCTACCTCTTTAACATTTTTAATCAATTTTAGAAATAACTTAATTCTGATAATAAAATTAAAAGAGAGAAGGGGTATTATAAAGGGAATGTTGAAAAGGAATTAGAGAGGGGAAGAAGAAGAGGTGCACACATGAACTCCATCCACACTCAAACATCATCACAACACAAGTCACACTCACATCCAATCACAAACATGTCAATACACAAGAAGCAAGCATTCAAGATGAATACTATGATGGATGATATGATGCATGAATGCAAACCAACACATGGGACGAGGTGCAATACATATCATAGCTCATGATACAAGGTTCATACAATGCGGTTACATGCCATAAAAGGAAGGGACAACACTTGGCTGTAACAGATCATTATGAGAAATTCGAGCATAAAACTCTGAATAATAACTTCTCTTGGGATATCATGATTGGGGCATGAATATAACATTGAATTAAGCCTCCCCCAAGCTAGAGCGATGCTTTCTCCTTCAAGAGGCCAAAAATTATATATATAATTCCAATCACGATGAACTAGATGCATGGGAAAAAACTTTTTATGGAATTCCAATTGCAATCGATTCCAGTTCCATGACCCAAGATCTTCACATAGCGTATACCATGTTTATGCTTTTCCCTTCAAAGATAAATGGATAACCTTCTTGTTAGCTTCATCTATGGGTAAACCCACATATTTCGTTCACATATAATAGGTGCATATCAAGATGTCCAGTTCCATCTCCTGCATAAGGTTTAGCAAGCAGTTCTTCTACCATACGCAAAGGAATTTCATAACCAATATTTTTAGTAGGTGCGATAGGTTGATGGGAAACTAATTGTGGTTCCAGTCAAGGTGAAGATACACCGAACAAACCCCTCAAAGGATTGTTTTCCATAGTAACAAGTAACAATAAATTTCAGCATGCAGTATAAATTTTTCCTTACCGATGTCCACTTACCAAGAGCGCTTCACTCTCCGGAAACGGTGCCAGCAAAGAGTCTTGATGACCCACAAGTATAGGGTACCAATCATATTACTTTAGATAAGTAAGAGTGTCAAACCCAACGAGGAATAGAAGGAAATGACAAGCTCTTTTCAGCAAGGTAATTTCTGCAAGAACTAAAATTATAGGTAATAGATAGTTTGATAGCAAGATAATTTGTAACGAGAAAGTAATGGTAATGGTAAATAAGGTGCAGAAAGGTGGCCCAATCCCTCTGTGGCAAAGGACATGCCAGAACAATCTCTAATAATTGGCAAAGTGTTCTTGAGGGTACACGGGAATTTCATCTAGTCACTTTTACCATGTTGGTTTCATTTGTGTTTGCTACTTTGATAATTTGATACGTGGGCGCACCGGTGCTTGGATGTTGTTCTTACTTGAACAACCTCCCACTTATGATTAACCCCCTGGCAAGAATCCACAACGACGAGAAAAGTATTAAGATAAAATCTAACCATAGCATTAAACGTTTGGATCCAAATCAACCACTTAAGAAGTAGCGCATAAACTAGGGTTTAAGCTTTTGTCACTCTAGCAACCCATATTCTAATAATTACTCCACAATGCATTCCCTTAGGCCCAAGGATGGTGAAGTGTCATGTAGTCGATGTTCACCTGACACCACTAAGGGAATCACAACATACATATCATCAAAATTCTAACACATATCAAATTCATGATTACTTACGCATGACTTCTCTCGTGAGCTCAACAACAAAGGTAACTACTCACAAATAATATTCATGCCCAAGATTAGAGGGGTATTGAATAGCATATGGATCTTAACATATAATCTTCCAACAAATAAACCATATAGTAATCAACTATAAGATGTAATCAACACTACTTGTCGTGGATTTATCACGGCAGATGTCCGAGTCAACGGACTTGGATTCGAGGCCATTGCTAACGTGGTATGCTCAAAGGGGTTGCTAGGGACGAAGGACACGGTTTACCCAGGTTCGGCCCCTCGTGGCTAGGTAACAGCCTATGTCCTGCTTGTGTTTGTTATTGCTTGTTGTATCGATTACAAGGGAGATAAAGCTTGACCTAGTTCTCGATAACCTAACCTCTAAGCCGCCCTGGGTCTCGCCCTTATATAGGGGGTCAAGACCAAGGGTCATACAAGTTCATGACCGACTCTCGTTACATGTCCGAGTCTGCCTCTATCTTCTCTGATCTATCCTGTCCGAGTTGTCCCCAGGCAGCTTACACGCCTGGGTCACCTCGTGGCCTGTCCTGTGAGCCGCTACTCTTGTTGGGCCCTCCTGCCATCACGGCTTACTCTTGGGCTGGTTATGAGCCGTCCAATTTAACCCTGAACCTCCAAGGGCGGGCCTCACTGTGGGGTTATATCCCTAACATTAGGCCCCAGGTTGATTTGAGCTTGCTCACTTCATCCTCTTCTTCCGTTTCCTGGTGAGTCGCCCGGTGATGACCCGTCGTGACATCACATGAGCTTTTGCCGAAAAGATCCGCTGACGTACCAACAAAATTGCATATTAAATGGTCAGCCCGAGAATCGAGGCGCCTGCCTCGGCCGGATGATTTCTGTCGCCTTGATTCTCGCGCCTGACCGTTTTTCCCTTTTAAATAGGACCGCTATGAACAGTCATTTCCTTCTTCCCGCTCGCGTTTCCATCTTCCTCCTCTCGATGCGTCCGCTCCTGCTCCGGCGCACTCTGCTCCGGCGCCGTCTTCGCATCATCGTCAACCAGGACGCTGCATCAACCTGAGTTGTTCCATCCTTTCTTCCGTGTCCGCTGCTCCATCATCGGTAAGCCCAAGCTTCCTCCTTAGATCCATCGCCACCGTAGTAGGGTTTGCGGAAGCTCCGCCGCCGCCTCTCGGGCTCCGTCCGCACCATCGTCGGTGTACTCCCGACGCCGTTGATGCCTTTAACGTGCATCCTTGTCGCGCTGCCGCGTACGGGGTGGCCGTGCGCAATGCGCAGATCGTCGCGGCTCTGTTTTCTTTCTTCTGCTCCGTCTGTTCTTCACTAGGTCGAGAATAAGCCCCTTTTTTCCTGCCTTTGTAGATTCGTAATTGTAGCGGTAGTTTGCGAAACCTGTTTTCAGGACTTAGCCGATTTTCGCTCCTCCTTTCCTTGTTGAACCGCCAGGCTTCTCCGGCTCTCATCATCCGTACTATGGCATAGTATTTGTAGGGCCCTTAAAATTGTAAGCCGTCACAGATATCTACTTGCTCTTAACTCACCATGTATTTAATTTTGTGCAGTCTTTAAGCTGCCAGTATGTCTCACGCCTCCAAATCATGCAACTGGGTCGGGTCTTTCATCACAGAGGAATTTTTGTCAGATTTTGTACATGCGGGTACTCTTCCTCCCAAGGAAGTCATTGGCTGGCGGGTCCCAAGTGATTTTGTACATGCGGGTACTCCTCTGGAAGGTGAAGTGGCGGTCTTTTCTGACCATATCGAATGAGTATTCGTGCCTCTCGGCTCGAAGTTCTTTCGTGACGTACTCCACTGTTACAAGCTTCACCCCCAAGACTTGGCCCCCAACTCCATCTCAAACATATGCAATTTCCAAGTGCTCTGTGAAGCCTATCTGCAAGCCAGGCCGTCTGTGGATTTATTTCAAGAGTTCTTCTACGCCAACCGGCAGACTGAAGTGAAAGCCGGTCCAAGTCTAGAGCTTGGTGGTATCTCCATCCAACGGCGTAGAGATATTATATTTCCAGCCACGCAGATGCCGAGTCACCCAAAGGACTGGAACAAGACATGGTTCTATTGCAAGGACACCTCTCCTGAGAATGAGCGTCCATTGCCGGGTTACCGTCCTTCCCGGCTCAAAACAACATCAGAGCTTCCTGGCCGGCTATCAGCTTCAGAGAGCGGAAGATACGAGCCGGCTCATGCCAAGATCAAGGCTCTCATGGCCAATGGTTTAACAGGACTGGACTTGATCTGCTGCTGGATTTCTTGGCGGATTATGCCCTTGAGCCATAGAAGTCGGCTCATGTGTGAGTACGAAGGAAAATATGATAGATCCTTATGCTTCAGCCGATCCATGCTGACAGAAACTGACATCACCATCGCCATCCGGAGCCTTGTCCATGAAGCTTCCGGATCATGCAGCGCCATTGGTCTGCCGGCTTTCGACGCCAACAATCCGGCTCCAGATGTGAGGCGACTCTTCCCCTCTTTTTACTTATGGTTTTCCGACTCATTGCCGTTTAACTGGTTTGCTTTTCCAGGCCAACTCTGATTTCTGGAAGAGAGAATATGTTCCTCCCTCGAAGAAGCCCAAGAAAAAGACTCTAGCTAAGAAGTCTAAGAAGACCACCCCATACGAAGGATGGTTTGATTCGCCGCCATCCTCCGACTCAGAGGTAAACTTTGGCTGTTTTCTGTTATTTTGTTATCTTATCTTACTTACCCTTGTCCTACTCACAGGATATTTCTTCCGGCTCAGAATACTTTGTCCCCCAAAAGCCGCGGCGGGTTATTAAAAAGGTTCCTCTTTCTCATCCTCTCGCTTATCTGGCTCCCGATTTTCTCTTGAAGAAGCAACAACAGATTGAACGTTGCCAGACCCGGAGCGCCGGTTCTTCTGAACTGATGTTCGGCTTACCAAACTCGCCAGCCCCGAAGAAGCGCCCCGCAGAGGTATGTATCTTTATTTAGCTAATTTCACTTTGCATCCTTAACGCTGTCTCATCTTTTTTTGTCTTAGAAATCACCCTCTTCTGGCGACTCTTCAGCGACTGCTCTGCCACCTCCCAAGATTAACCCGCTGTAAGTACCTTCCACTATGATCTCTGGCTTTTTGAGCCGCCATAGCATCCCTTGGGTTCTAATCCTCATACTTTCCAGGGCTCAAGCCAAACGCCAGAAGACCAACAGGTCCTCTCCTGGCCCTACTGCCCCAGAGCCGGAGCCTTCGAAACCAGATGAGTCGCAGCCGGCTGAAGATATCCCAACCACCTCTGCTGAACCGGCCACTGACGACATCGTCTCTGACAGTCCAATGAAGAGTCCTGCCAAGTCGCCGAGTCCTGCCCAGCCGCCGAGTCCTGCCCAACCGCTGAGCCCTGCCCAGGCAGCCAAGGACACGACTGACCCTGAGGTTGAAATCATTGGTGCCGGGTTACATTCTCCCCCGGCTCACGTCCTGACCAAGCAGGGCAAAACGGCTAAAGCCTCCAGAAAGCTTGACTTTGAACCTTCTACCTTGGACAAGATGTCAGCTGAGGAGCTTCATGCTGGCTATCTGACCCGCCTATCCACCAGCCGGGACCTGGAGCTCCAACTGGTTAACCTCATGAAGCGAAAATATGAGGTATTCTTTTCCTCCTTATACTCCTACATAGCCCCCAAGTGTCGGTTTAATCATATTGAACCGGGGCTTTGCTTAACTGCTTTTTTTAGATAAAATTATGCTGTAGAAAGCAATCAGAAGAGCCGTTAGTAGCCCCCAAGGCCCGGCTCAAACTTGCCTTTGAGTCGGGCCTCCTGAGAAGTTAATTTTTTTAGAGCTAGATAGTAGCCCCCAAGGGCTAGCTCAAGCTTGTTCAAAGTTGAGTCCGAGCTTCTTCAGAAGATATGTTGAAAAGAGCTTAATAGTAGCCCCCAAGGGTCGGCTCAAGCTTGTTCAAAGTTGAGTCGGAGCTTCTCAGAAGATATGTTGAAAAGAGCTTAAAAGTAGCCCCCAAGGGCCAGCTCAAACTTGTTCAAAGTTGAGTCGGAGCTTCTGAAAAACGTTAGCCCCCAAGTGTCAGGCATATTGCTTGCAATCTGTTTGAGACTTGTCCGTCTTATACTCTGCTTTGAAACGTTTGCAGGAATCCTTGACTGAGGCTGGGTCACACATGGCCGGCTTAAAGACCAATTTGGCTGATGAACAGGCCGCTCGGAGCGCCACTGATGAAAGATGCCAGCTCTTGACCGAAGAGCTGGTTAAAGTTAAGGCGGAGTTTGCCGCTTTCAAAGGGTCCACCATATCTGAGAAGGCCACGCTTACCAAACGGGCAGATGATGCTGACCAGCGATTGATGATCGTCTCTGACGAATTGCAGTCCCTGAAATGTCACATCACCAAGATGACAGCCGCCCTCTTCGGTGAGCTCTTTAATAAGTTTTCCTTAATTGCTGTTATTACATCTGAACTGGCGACTTATCATGAAAATCTCCGACACATACAGGTCCTAGAAGTCGTCAACTAGCGTATGATAGCTTATTACCTCTGAAGGCTATCTACACCTTGGTGGTGCAGCTCTACTACGGTGCAATGTTGACCATTAAATCTATCCAGTACAAGGCCAAGATCCCTCCCAATCTCAAAGGGGTCTTGGAACTTTTCTCAACAATGCCAAAACAGATTGCCGAGTTGAAGAAACCAGCTGCCCGCCAAGGGGCGATCGCAGGCATAAGCCGGGCTCTGGCCTTTGCACCGGAGCTTACTCCGGGTGACATGATGGAAGGCTTACCCTCCAAGAGGGATGACGGATCAGAATTCACAGAAGCCAATTACATCTGGTGTGTCCAGGACTCCAGGTACCTAGCCTCCATCTTAGCAGAAGAGGTCGACCTAAACACTTATCAGGTGGCTTATGATGCTGACGAGAAGATGATTCATGGGCCCCTTTATGAATGGAAGGACTTGACACCCACCCGAAGTAAGGACCTCTTCGCTTCTGCTCTTGACACGTCTTCCTTCTTTGAGGAAGGGAATTTTGTAGCTCTAGCTGACTGCAACTGGAACATGGATAACCTTCAGATCCAAGCGTCCAAAGAGCGAGAGCAGGATGAGCCGGAGGCCAGTTAACTTTGCTCCATTTTGTAATAGCCGGCTCTCATAGTAGAGGGCTTAAAAACTTGATTCACACTTTTGGGCTCTATATAGAGTGTTTGTAATATACATGTCCTTTGATATTTGCTGTGTTTCCTCGAGAAAGATTCCGGCTTTCAAAATGCCATCTTCCTTTTATGCTTTCCGGCTAATGATTTCCGCTGGCTGTCTCTTCTTCTTGGGTCGAGAGTCGGCCAAAAAGACTTCATAATTTCCGTCTGTGGCTGACCATGTCAACCGGAGCCCAAAGGTAAGAAGCACGGCTAATTTACTTAGCCGAACTTTCTGCCAGAAGGCCGGCTCATTTTGAGCTATACCCGGAGGTAATAATACAGCATAAACGTTGGCGGATAGGCGTTAGAATCTGTACCCGAAGGCAAGAAGCCGCCCTCGCCAGGTCATGAGGTGTTAATTACCCATCGATAAAAAACCCTCACAACCGCGGCTAAACATGTTAGCCGGAGATTTGGCATAAAGTCGGCCAATAGGGTGTTAGAAGCGATACCCATCGGTAAGAAGCCCCCTTCAGCAATACGGTGTTCGACACCGGCGGGTAGGCATTAGAAGTTGTACGCAAAGGTAAGAAGCCGTCCTCGCCACGGCTCATTTCCTAAGCCGATTTATACGGTGTTTGACACCGGTGGGTAGGCGTTAGAAGCTGTACCGGCTAAAGGTAGGAAGCCGCCCTCGCCACGGCTCATTTTCTGAGCCGATTTTATATGGTGTTTGACACCGGTGGGTAGGCGTTAGAAGCTGTATCGGCTAAAGGTAGGAAGCCGCCCTCGCCACGGCTCATTTTCTGAGCCGATTTTATATGGTGTTTGACAACGGCGGGTAGGCGTTAGAAGTTGCTCATTTTCTGAGCTGATTTTATACGTTGTTTGACACCGGCGGGTAGGCATTAGAAGCTGTACCGGCTAAAGGTAGGAAGCCGCCCTCGCCACGGCTCATTTACTGAGCCGATTTTCGACAATGTAACATCTGGTGCCGTGACTCATTTTCCTGAGCCGGGTCTTTCACTTTTGCAATGATATTTCTCTATATAATTATGGCATGTACAATGACAGTATACAATGAAGGGTCTCTACCCCCTTAAGTGAAATAAGGCCGGAGATGCGCGATGTTCCACAGTCGGCGGGTCTCCTGACCCGCTGTATCTGAGTCATCTGGATACCAACGAGGTAATATGACCCGTTGTTGAGATTTCTGCTGACCACAAAAGGCCCTTCCCATGGAGGAGAGAGCTTATGCATATTCGTCTGGTCCTGAATCAGTCGGAGCACTAAGTCGCCCTCCTGGAATGTCCGGGTCTTGACCCTACGGCTGTGATAGTGACGCAAGTCTTGTTGATAAATTGCCGACCGAGCCGTTGCTAGCTCTCGCGCCTCTTCCAGAGCATCCAACGCGTCTTGACGTGCCGTCTCATTGTCCGTCTCAACGTAAGCCGTCACCCTTGGCGAGTCATGCCAGATGTCACTAGGCAAAACTGCCTCGGCCCCGTATACCATAAAGAAAGGCGTGAAACCTGTGGATCTGTTAGGTGTGGTCCTGATGCTCAATAAGACGGAGGGTAATTCCTCTACCCAACACCCGGGCATCCGCTGTAAAGGAACCATAAGCGCTGGTTTAATCCCTCTTAGAATTTCCTGATTGGCACGCTCCGCCTGACCGTTGGATTGTGGATGCGCAACGGATGAAACATCAAGCTGGATATGCTCTTCGTCACAAAATTTCTTCATAGCCCCCTTGGACAGATTTGTACCATTATCAGTGATGATGCTGTGCGGGTAACCAAAATGGTAGATCAATTTTTTGATGAACAAAACCGCCGTAGCCGCATCACATTTGCTGACCGGCTCCGCCTCTACCCACTTGGTAAACTTGTCCACTGCTACCAAGAGGTGTGTTTTCTTATCCTTGAATCTCTTGAAAGGTCCCACCATGTCAAGCCCCCAGACCGCAAACGGCCAAGTAATTGGTATCATCCTCGATTCCTGAGCCGGAATATGAGCCAGTCGGCCAAACTTCTGACAGCCGTCACACTTACGGACTAGGTCCTCTGCGTCTTTGTGAGTCGTCAACCAGAAGAACCCGTGGCAGAAAGCTTTGGCTACCAATGACTTTGAGCCGACATGGTGCCCACAATCGCTAGCATGAATTTCATTCAAGATTTGACGGCCCTCCTCTGGTGAGACACAACGTTGGAAGACTCCTGTCACGCTCCATTTATGCAACTCACCATTAACTATGGTCATGGACTTAGAACGCCGGGTGACCTTCCTGGCTAGGTCCTCATCCTCAGGTAACTCGCCCCGGGTCAAATAGGCCAAATAAGGAATAGTCCAATCTAGAATAGCATGTAGAGCCACCACTAACTCTGCTTCCAGGTCAGGAACCATCAATTCCTCTTCTGAAGGTGTCTTGACAGTCGGATGGTATCAGACGTCCAGAAAGACATTGGGTGGCACTGGCTTACGTTGAGACCCTAACCGTGATAAAGCGTTAGCCGCCTCATTTTTGCGACGATCAATGTGATCTACTTGATAACCCTTGAAGTGACCCGCAATAATATCAACCGCCTGACAATAAGCCGCCATCCGCGGGTCCTCGGAATCCCAAGTGCCACAAACTTGCTGAGCCACCAGATCTGAGTTGCCCAAACACCTGACCCGGCTCAAGTTCATCTCCTTGGCTAACCGAAGACCATGAAGCAAAGCCTCATATTCATCCGCATTGTTGGTGTAGGGGAACATCAACCGTAGCACATAACAAAACTTATCACCTTTGGGGGATGTCATAACAACTCCTGCCAACGATCCCTCTAATTGCTTGGATCCATCAAAGTGTATAGTCCAGTATGTGTTATCCGGCTTTTCCTCGGGAGTCTGACACTCCATCCAATCATTTATGAAATCCACAAGGGCTTGGGAGTTGATAGCTGTGCGGGGCACATATTTCACATTGAAAGGTCCCAGCTCCAATGCCCACTTAGCAATTCTTCCTGTGGCTTCTCTGTTCTGAATAATATCCCCAAGCGGAGCAGAGCTGACCACACTTATCTGATGCCCTAAGAAGTAATGTTTTAACTTGCGGTTGGCCATGAAAACCCCTTATACCAGCTTCTGCCAATGTGGGTACCTTTGCTTAGACTCTGTCAGGACCTCACTGATATAATAAACTGGTCTTTGCACTGGATATTCCTTTCTGGCCTCCTTGCACTCGACCACAATTGCAGCACTCACCGCTCGGTTATTAGCTGCCACATAAAGGAGTAGGAGCTCTTTTTCAGCCGGAGCAGCCAGCACTGGCGGCTCAGTGAGCTGTTTCTTAAGCGCCTCGAGTGCTTCACCCGCTGCTTTACTCTAGACAAATTTGTCTGTCTTTTTCATCATTTGATACAAAGGAATAGCCTTCTCTCCAAGACGTCTTATGAACCGGCTCAACGCAGCAATCCGCCCTGCCAAGCGCTGGACATCATTCACGCAAGCCGGCTCTCCCTGAGAGGTAATAGCCTTGATTTTATCTGGGTTAGCCTCAATACCACGTTCAGAGACCAGGAAACCTAAAAGCTTGCCCGCTGGAACACCAAAGACACACTTGGCCGGGTTAAGCATCATCTTATAGACCCGGAGATTATCAAAAGTTTCCTTCAAATCCTCTAAGAGAGTCTCCTTCTTTCTTGATTTGACCATGATGTCATCTATGTAAGCATGAACATTACGGCCAATCTGACTGTGAAGGCAGTTCTGCACGCATCGCTGGTAAGTCGCCTCGGCACTTTTGAGCCCGAAGGGCATAGAAACATAGCAGAACGCCCCAAAAGGTGTAATAAAAGCCGTCTTCTCTTGGTCTTTAACCGCCATCTTGATTTGATGATACCCTGAAATGCATCCAGAAAACACAAACTCTCACACCCCGTCGTAGCATCAATGATCTGATCAATACGAGGGAGCGCAAATGGATCAGCCAGACAAGCCTTGTTAAGGTTCGTGTAGTCCACACACATATGCCATGTACCATTCTTTTTGAGTACCAGCACCGGGTTAGCCAACCACTCCGGGTGAAAAACTTCCACGATGAAACCCGCTGCCAAGAGTCGGGCAACTTCTTCACCAATAGCCTTGCGCCTCTCCTCATTGAACTGCCGTAAAAACTGTTTGATCGGCTTAAACTTTGGATCCACATTAAGGTTGTGCTCAGCAAACTCTCTCGGTACACCCGGCATGTGAGAAGGTTTCCATGCAAAGACATCCTGATTCTCACGGATGAATTCGATGAGCGCGCTTTCCTATTTGGGATCCAGGTGAGCCCCAATGATGAACTGCTTAGATGAATCACCCGGAGTGAAATCTACGGTCTTGGTATCATCCGCCGAAAACTTGAGGGGCGGCTCTGCCTCTCTGGTGGGATTTTTCAGCGGGGTCATATCCTCCGGGTCAACATTCTCTTTATAGAACTTAAGCTCCTCCTAAGCGCAACTGGACTCTGCGTAAGCCGCGTCTCCTTCTTCACACTCAATAGCTGTACTGCGGTTGCCGTGAACGGTAATGGTACCATTTAAGCCGGGCATCTTGAGTTGCAAGTAAACATAGCAGGGCCTGGCCATGAACTTTGCATAAGCCAGCCGCCCAAACAACGCATGATAAGGACTCTTGATCTTGACCACCTCAAACCATAAGGATTCCACTCTGTAGTTGTACTCATCACCAAAGGCCACTTCTAGTGAAATCCGGCCCACCGGACATGCCGACTTACCCAGGAACACACCATGTAAGATGGTGGATGAAGGTTTTAAATCCTTGTCAAGTAACTTCATCCGCCGGAAGGTGTCATATTTTTATACTACTTCCGCCATCCATAAGCACCTTGTTCAACATATATCCGCCCACTTGAGGGGCTACAACCAAAGCCAGCCGCCCCGGGTCATCGACCCGCGGCGGGTGATCCTCTCGACTCCAGGTTATGTCGTAGTCAGACCACTTTAAGTATCGCGGAAGAGCCGGCGCAACCGCATTGACTGCTCGCTTTCGCAACTTTTGGTCCCGCTTGCTGAGACCGGTTATAAAGACGTGGTACTGCCCAGAGCTGAGCTACTTCGGATTACTCTAAAAACCAGACTGGTTACGCTATTGCTATTGATTGTTGTTGCTAGGATGCGGCTGGTGTCCTCCTTGAGTATGCTGACCCGGCTGATTGGACCCTGAGCCACCAGATCCAAACCTAGCTCCTGAGCTGCCATGTCCTGAACCGCCTGGCGGACCACCATCTCGATTATTAGGATGCGTGAAATACTGCCTGTACTTCTGCATGAAATTGCAATTCTCCCATGTGTGGTCGGCCGGCTTATCAGGCAGACTGTGATTTGGACAAGGTCGCTTAAGCAATTCCACCATGTTCGCAGTGGAGATATCCTTGCCAAAGGGCAGTCTGAACCTCCTATTGCCTTTGGGGTAATTCTGCTGAGTGTTTGCATTAGCCACCAGCTCTGACCCGGCCTCTGGATTCTTGCGCTTGCTCTGGCTACCATTGTTTGCTGCGCCCTTGCCTTGGTTGCCCTTTTTATTTTGACCTGCTTTCTCATCATCAGAACCCGGGTCTTTCATGCTGTCAGAGTCGGCATATTTCGTGAGAGCCGTCATGAGCTCTCCCATGTCCTGACACGTACGTTTGAGCCGGCCAAGCTTCTGTTTCAGAGGCACAAAGTGGCAATTCTTCTCCAAGATCAGTACTGCTTGAGCCGCCGTAATCTGCTCTGAGGAGTGGATGATCGTCGAGACCCGCCGCACCCAATGATGGGCCGACTCGTTCTCCTGTTGGACACAGTGATCAAGATCCACAATGGTCATAGGCTTCTTGCACGTCCTTTGAAAGTTTTTAATGAACCGGGCCCGAAGCTCTACCCATGAATTGATAGTGTTAGGTGGTAACCCCTTTAGCCATGTGCGAGCCGGGCCTTCAAGCATCATGATGAAATACTTGGCACACACTGCCTCACTGACATCCAGCATCTCCATGGCCAGCTCATAACTCTCCACCCAGGCCTCTGGGGGTAAATCAGCGGTATAATTTGGGACCTTGCGGGGCCCTTTGAAGTCTTTGGCAGCCGTTCATTTCGCAGAGCCGGTGACAGACATGGCAACCCTGCCGACCTGGAGTTTACTCCTGCCCCTATTGAAACAGAGGGTGCAGGCTCCTGGTGAGCTGGCCTAGCTGGCGCCTCTTGCAGGCTTCCCGCATGGTTTACCAAAGCGGACATGTCTCTACCCGGCTGATGACCCGTTGGAATCTCTTTGTGCCGGTTGCTGCTGGAACCCGCTGGCAACTCATAGCACCGGCTGAAGCTGCGGCTAGGGAGAGGGGTTGAATGAACACGACTCCGGCTGTGGGTGTATTTTTCTTGCTGGGCCATGGCCGTCTGCAGGTACCCGATGGCGTTCTGCACCTCCTCTGCAAAGGGTGCTTCGTCTGGGATAGGAATAGTCTGAAGCCGGGTGACAGCCGCCACCATATTCTCAGCCGGGTTGGAATTATGATCCGCTGGCGTTGGAAAACCACCAAGTGAAGCTTGCTTAAGCCGGGCCGTATGAGTCGTGGGTCGCTCCGTCCGGCGGCTCTCGAGTACATCTGTTGCCCACCTCATGCCAGGAGTATTGAAGAGGTTCCTTACATCATAGCGCTCCGGTAGACGGGATTGATGCCTCCTTCGATGAACCGCTGCTACTGATCTCTACTCTAGCCCAAGACGGAAAGCGTCCATCTTGATGCACTCCGCCTCTTCCTCCATTTGGATTTGTAGCTCAACCATCCTCTGTTGTTCCTCTGCCATCCAGCTCTTGAGCCTTGCGATCTCCAAATTTCGAGCTGCTTGGTTATCGAGTGTGATCTCAGCGGCCATTAAATCTATGAGCTCGTCCATTAGCTCCACAAGGACTTGAGCCGGTGGCGGTCGGTTATCACCTAAGGTGGCGGCTCCCGCGGTCGCACTGCTCATGCCTGGGGCTAGACCGCCATGAACACGGCAGCATGAACCGGAAGCTCAGGCTCATCCGACTCTAAGCGATCCGACTCAAAGCAGGAGTTGCCGTAGCCCCCAAGGGCTCCGTTGCGGAGCTGGTACACCGATTCTGTTTCTCCACTTGAAGACTCGCCCTCTGAATAAACGAAGGTTTCCTGCGACCCGGAAGCTTCCAGATCCGTCGCTTGAGTAAAGCCTATGAAGACATGCTTCTGATCCGGATTAGCACGGGCAGGGCGCATGTTACGCGCAGGCTGCAAACGCCGAGCCGGCTCGATGACGTCGGTGCTGACATCCGGCCCGGGTGTAGATCCGTCAACCCTTCCGATGAAGACGTGGATCCCGCCGAACGAAACCTGAAATCCATACTCCACCGACTCAGCATCAAGCCCCCAGCCGGCATCGTTGATGTAGAGCCGGCCGCGGTGGCTCTCGCTGATCCTTCCGACCACGTATCCTTTGAGCCCCGGAAGAGACCCCCTTGAGAACTCAACACCACCAAGCGTCAGCCCCACGATGGGTGCCAACTGTCGTGGATTTATCACGGCAGATGTCCGGGTCAACGGACTTGGATTCGAGGCCATTGCTAATGTGGTATGCTCAAAGGGGTTGCTAGGGATGAAGGACACGGTTTACCCAGGTTCGGCCCCTCGTCGCCATGTAACAGCCTACGTCATGCTTGTGTTGTTATTGCTTGTTGTATCGATTACAAGGGATCTAAAGCTTGACCTAGTTCTCAATAACCTAACCTCTAAGCCGCCCTGGGTCTCGCCCTTATATAGGGGGTCAAGACCACGGGTCATACAAGTTCATGACCGACTCTCATTACATCTCCGAGTCTGCCTCTATCTTCTCCGGTCTATCCTATCTGAGCCGTCCCCGGGCGTCTTACACGCCCGGGTCTTCTCATCCGGGTCACCTCGTGGCCCGTCCTGCGAGCCACTACTCTTGTTGGGCCCTCCTGCCATGACGGCTTACTCTTGGGCTGGTTATGAGCTGTCCAATTTAAACGCGGAACCTCCCAGGGCGGGCCTCACCGTGGGGTTATATCCCCAACATTAGGCCCCAGGTTGATTTGAGCTTGCTCACTTCATCCTCTTCTTCCGTTTCCTGGTGAGTTGCCCGGTGATGACCCGCCGTCACATCACGTGAGCTTTTGCCGAAAAGATCCGCTGACGTACCAACAAAATCGCGTATTAAATGGTCAGCCCGAGAATCGAGGCGCCCGCCTCGGCCGGATGATTTCTGTCGCCTTGATTCTCGCGCCTAACCATTTTCCCCTTTTAAATAAGACCGCTATGAACGGTCATTTCCTTCTTCCCACTCGCGTTTCCATCTTCCTCCTCTCGACGCGTCCGCTCCTGCTCCGGCGCACTTTGCTCTGGTGCCGTCTTTGCATCATCGTCAACCAGGACGCTGCAACAACCTGAGTTGTTCCATCCTTTCTTCCGCGTCCGCTGCTCCATCATCGGTAAGCCCAAGCTTCCTCCTTAGATCCATCGCCACCATAGTAGGGTTTGCAGAAGCTTCGCCGCCGCCACTCGGGCTCCGTCCGCACCATCGTTGGTGTACTCCCTACGTTGTTGATGTCTTTAACGTGCATACTTCCCAAGTTTTGCCTCAATACGGTGGCGTTCCTTCCCAAAAGTCCTCTCCATTGTTTCTAGGTCAAAAGACCTTATATACAAGAAGATGGGCATTGGAGGTGGGAAGAGGAGGGCACAACACACCAAGGAGCACCTGGGGGGCCTCGCGCGCCCTGGTGTCTTGTGCCCACTAGGTTGGGCCCCTCCGGTAGTTCTTTGCTCTAGTATTTTTTATTAATTCCAAAAATATTCTCTGTAAAGTTTCATCTCAATTGGATATGTGCAAAATAGGTATCTATGATGTGCTTTTTAAGGCCCACAATTCCAGTTGTCGGTATTCTCCCTCTTTGTGTAAACCTTGCATATTGGGAGAGAATAGGCATTAGAATCACTCCCTAAAGCATTATCATTCAACAAAACATAAAAAATAGTAGTAGGAAATCATGATGCAAAATGGACGTATTAGTATGAGACCTCCGACAGGTTCTTTGCCTGCAAGATGGAGGATAAGAGCTCAATCGGTGAGCATGGGCTCAGAATGTCTGGGTGCTAGATTCACTTGAATCAAGTGGGAGTCAATGTTCCAGATAAGATAGTTACTGATAGAGTTATCGAAGTCAGTGCCACCATGCTACTAGAGCTTCGTGATGAACTATAACATGCAAGGGATGGAGAAGATGATCCCTGAGCTATTCGCGATGTTTTATGCCGAAGACGTAGGAATTAAGAAGGTGCATCAAGTGTTGATGGTTAATAATACCACTAGTTTCAAGAAAGGCAAGGGAAGAGCAAAACTTCAGGAATGGCAAGCCAGTTGTAACTCCAATGAAGAAACCCAAGGTTTCACCCAAACCTGAAACTAAGGGCTTCTATTGTGAGGGGAACGATCACTAGAAGAGGATCTGCCCCCAAATATTGTTGTAAATATGCCCCAAAAGCAATAATAAAGTGGTTATTATCATATTTCCTTGTTCATGATAATCTTTTATTATCCATGCTATAATTATATTCTTTGTGTCCCACAATAATAAACTCATGGTCTTTGAAACACAGATACATGTGAGGGTATATAAACAACTTTGTGTCCCTAGTGAGCCTCTACTAGACTAGCTCGTTGATCAAAGATGGTAAAGGTTTCCGAACCATAGACATGAGTTTTCATTTGATAACGAGATAACATCATTAGGAGAATGATGTGATGGACAAGACCCACCCGTAAGCATAGCATTTTATCATATCACTAAGTTTATTGCTACCGCTTTCTACATGTCAACGTATTTGTTCCTAAGACCATGAGATCATCAACTCCCTGACACCGAAGTGTTGGAAATATACCCTAGAGGCAATAAATAAATTTTTTATTATTATACTTCCTTGTTCATGATAATCGTTTATTAGCCATGATATAATTGTATTGATTGGAAACACATTACATGTGTGGGTAAATAGACAACACTTTCTCACTAGTATGCCTCTAGTGAACTAGCTCGTTGATCAAAGATGGTAAAGGTTTCCTATCCATTGACATGTGATGTCATTTGATAACGGGGTCACATCATTAGGAGAATGATGTGATGGACAAGACCCAAACTACAAACGTAGCATATGATCGTGTCAGTTTATTGCTACTGTTTTCTGCATGTCAAGTATATGTTCCTATGACCATGAGATCATGTAACTCATGGACACCGAAAGAGTGCCTTGTGTGTATCAAACGTCACAACATAACTGGGTGACTATAAAGGTGCCCTATAGGAATCTATGAAGGTGTCTGTTGAGTTGGCATGGATCAAGACTGGGATTTGTTACTCTGTGTGACGGAGAGGTATCTCAGGGCCCACTCAGTAATACAACATCACAATAAGCCTTGCAAGCAATGTGACTAAGTGTTGGTCCCGGGATCTTGTATTATGGAACGAGTAAAGAGACTTGCCGATAACGAGGTTGAACTAGACGGAGATACCGATGATCGAATCTCGGCAAGTAACATACCGAAGAAGAAAGGGAACGTCATACGGGGTTAACTGAATCCTTGACATAGAGGTTCGACCAGTAAAGATCTTCGTAGAATATGTTGGAACCAATATGGACATCTAGGTCCTGCTATTGGTTATTGACTGTAGAGGTGTCTCGGTCATGTCTACATAGTTCTCGAACCCGCAGGGTCTGCACACTTAAGGTTTGGTGACGTTTCGGTAGTATAGAGTTATGTATGGTGGTGACCGAAGGTTGTTCGGAGTCCTGGATGAGATCCCGGACGTCACGAGGAGCTCCATAATGGTCCGGAGGTAAATACTGATATATAGGAAGTCCTATTTTGGTCGCCGGAAAAGTTTCAGGCTAATCGGTAGTGTACCGGGAGTGCCGGTAGTGTACCGGGAGACCATCGGGAGGGGTATTTCGACCCAAAAGTCTACATGGGCTGTGGGAGAGTGAATTCCATCCCTTAGTGGGCTGGTGGAAGTCTCACACAAGGCCCATGCGTCTGGGAAGAAAAGCCCAAAGAGAAAAAGGTGGAAAAAGGCAAAAAGGCAAAAATAAGGAGGAATCCTAGTCCTACTAGGATTGGAGGAGGAATCCTCCAATCCTCCTTGGTTCGGCCGAAACCTACATGGCTTGGCCCATGGGCCAAGCCTCGTCCTCTCTTGCTCTTATATATACTAGAGGTTTTTGGGTTTTTGCACTTGATTTTCAGCCACGTGGTAACCGTTCCTCCAGTGCATAGTTTCTCCTCTGGATCGGATTTCTATAGTGCTTAGGCGAAGCCCTGCCAGAATAGCTCCACCACCATCGCTGGAGCGCCGTCACGCTTCCGGAGAACTCTTCTACCTCTCCGCTCCCTCTTGCTGGATCAAGAAGGTGGAGATCGTCATCAAGTTGTACGTGTGTTGAACGCGGAGGTGCTGTCCGTTCGATGCTTGATCGGGACGGATCGTGATTGGATCGCGGGACGCTCGTCGATTTGGATCGCGAAGATGTTCGACTACACCAACCACGTTTCTTAACGCTTCCCGCTTAGCGATCTACAAGGGTATGTAGATCCACTCTCCCTCTCGTAGATGCTCATCACCATGGATAGGTCTTGCGTGAACATAGGAAATTTTTTGTTTCCCATGCGACGTTCCCCAACAGTGGTATCAGAGCTAGGTCTATGTGTAGATGTGATCTCGAGTAGAATACAAAGAGTTTGTGGGTGTTGATGCTTAGATTGATTCCTCCCTTGGTCGTGTTTTGGTTCAGCGGTATTGTGGGATGAAGCGGCCTGGACCAACATTAATCGTATGCTTACGAGAGATCGGTTCCCTCAACTGCAACTTGTTGCAAAAGATGGCTGGCGGGTGGCAGTTTCTCCTACTTTAGTTGGATCGGATTTGACAAAGGCGGTCCTTGAGAAGGTTGAAAAGCAACTAATGTATCACCGTTGTGGTTTATGCGTAGGTGAGAATTGTTCTTGCTAGATACCCGTAGCAGCCACATAAAACATGCAACAACAATTAGAGGATGTCTAACTTGTTTTTGCAGGGTATGTTGTGATGTGATATGGCCAATTACATGATGTGATATATTTGATGTATGAGATGATCATGTGATGTATAGAATATCACGACTTGCATGTCGATGAGTACAGCAACCGACAGGAGCCATAGGGTTGTCTTTAATTATTGTATGACATGCGTGTCAATCATTAAGCGCTATGTAATGCTTTACTTTATCGCTAAACGGTAGCAATAGTAGTAGAAGCATGATGGGCACGACAACCCCGATGGCGACACGTTGATTGAGATCAAGATGATGGAGATCATGGTGTCGTTCCGGTGACGATGGAGATCATGTCAGTGCTTTCAAGATGGAGATCAAAAGCACAAGTTCATGGCCATATCATGTCACTTATGATTTGCATGTGATGTTAATCCTTTTATGCACCTTGTTTTGCTTAGGACGACGGTAGCATTACAAGGTGATCCCTCGCTTGAATTTCAAGATGAATTGTGTTCTCCCCGAGTGTGCACTGTTGCGAAAGTTCGTCGTGTCGAGACACCACGTGATGATTGGGTGTGATAGACTCTACGTTCACATACAATGGGTGCAAGCCAGTGTTGCACGTGCAGAACACTCGGGTTAAACTTGACGAGCCTAGCATGTACAGACATGGCCTCGGAACACAAGAGACTGAAAGGTCGAACATGAGTCATATAGTAGATATGATCAACATGATGATGTTCACCTTGAAACCACCTCAACTCACGTGATGATCGGACTTGAGTTGGTGAATTTGGATCATGTGACACTCAGACGACCTGAGGGATGTAAATTTGAGTGGGAGCTTTAGTAATTTGATTAACTAAACTACTTATCTTGAATAATAGTCTATGTAAACTTTGCATATTTATGTTGTGGATAAATGGCTCGCGCAGTAACACCCCTAAATTTTAATGTGTTCCTAGAGAAAGCTAAGTTGAAATATGAGGGAAGTAACTTTGTTGACTGGGCCCATAATCTGAGGATTATCCTCACGGCTTCCCAGAAATCATATGTCCTTGATGCACCGCTTGGTGACCAACCAGAAGACATGTCGTCCAAAGACGTTAAGAACGCTTGGGAGGCACGTTCTGGAGATTACTCAATAGTTCAGTGTGCAATATTTTATGGCTTAGAACCGAGATTTCAAAGACGTTTTGAATGTCATGGAGCATATGAGATATTCCAGGAGTTGAAGTTTATCTTTCAGAAGAATGCTCGAATCGAGAGGTATGAGACCTCCGATAAGTTCTATGCTTGTAAGATGGAGGAGAACGGGTCTATCAGTGAACATATACTCAGAATGTCTGGGTATGTGACTCGTCTAGCGGAGTTGGGAATTGCCCTTCCGCCAGAGGCGATCACTGACAGAGTTCTTCAATCACTGTCACCTAGTTACAAGAGCTTTGTGATGAACTATAACATGCACAGGATGAACAAGTCAGTTGCTGAGCTATTTGCAATGCTAAAAGTCGCTGAGTCTAAAATCCAGAAAGAACATCGAGTGGTGATGGTCAATAAAACCACTAGTTTCAAGAAGAATGGCGAGGGCAAGGGAAAGAAGGGTAAAACCAAGAAGGATGGAAAAGCAGTTGCTACTCCTGTAAAGAAGCCCAAGCATAGACCCAAGCCAGAAACTGAGTGCTTTCATTGCAAGGGAACTGGTCAGTGGAAGCGGAACTACCCCAAGTACCTGGCTGACAACAAGGCGGCCAACGACAAACAAGGTATATATGATATACATGTTATTGATGTGTACCTTACTAGCTCTTGTTGTAGTGCTTGGGTATTTGATACCGGTTCGGTTGCTCACATTTGCAACTCAAAACAGGAACTACGGAATAGACGAAGGCAGGAAAAGGATGAAGTGACGATGCACGTGGGAAATGGTTCCAAGGTTGATGTGATCGCCGTCGACACGCTCTCTCTTCGATTACCATCGGGATTAGTGATGAACCTGAATACTTGTTATTTAGTGCCTACGTTAAGCATGAACATTATATCTGGATCTTGTTTATTATGAGATGGTTACTCATTTAAATCAGAGAATAAAGGTTGTTCTATTTATATGAGTAATATCTTTTATGGTCATGCACCCAATGTGAGGGGTTTATTCATATTGAATCTTGATAGTGATGACACACATGTTCATAACATTGATGCCAAAAGATGTAGAGTTGATAATGATAGTACCACTTTCTTGTGGCACTGCCATTTAGGTCATATTGGTGTAAAACGCATGACGAAGCTCCATGCTGATGGACTTTTGGAGTCACTTGATTTTGAATCACTTGACACATGTGAACCATGCCTCATGGGCAAGATGACTAAAACGCCGTTCTCTGGAACAATGGAACAGGCGAGTGACTTATTGGAAATCATACATACTGATGTGTGCGGTCCAATGAATGTTACAACGTGTGGTGGATATTGTTATTTTCTCACCTTCACTGATGACTTAAGTAGATATGGGTATATTTACTTAATGAAACACAAGTCTGAAACATTTGAGAAGTTCAAGCAATTTCAGAGTGAAGTTGAGAATCATCGTAACAAGAAGATTAAATTCCTGTGATCCGATCGAGGAGGTGAATATCTGAGTTATGAGTTTGGCAGTCACTTAAGACAATGTGGAATTGTTTCACAGTTGACATCGCCTGGAGCACCACAGCGTAATGGTGTGTCTGAACGTCATAATCAAACCTTATTAGATATGGTGCGTTATATGATGTCTCTTGCTGATTTGCCACTATCGTTTTGGGGTTATGCATTAGAGACAACTGCATTCACTTGAAATAGGGCACCATCGAAATCCGTTGAGATGACGCCATATGAACTATGGTTTGGCAAGAGGCCAAAGTTGTCATTTCTTAAAGTTTGGGGATGTGATGCTTATGTCAACAAGCTTCAGCCTGAAAAGTTGGAACCCAAAGCGGAGAAATGTGTCTTCATAGAATACCCGAAAGAGACAGTCGGGTATACCTTCTATCTCAGATCCGAAGGCAAAGTGTTTGTCGCTAAGAACAGAACATTTCTTGAGAAAGAGTTTCTCTCGAAAGAATTGAGTGGGAGGAAAATAGAGCTTGATGAGGTTATTGAACCTTTACTTCAACCAGAAAGTAGCGCAGCGCAGAAAGATGTTTCTGTGGAACCTACAATGGTAGAAGAGGAAGTTAATGACGATGATCATGAAGCTTCGGATCAAGCTACTATTGAACCTCGTAGGTCGACAAGGGCGCATACTACTCCTGAGTGGTACGACAACCCTGTCTTGGAGGTCATGTTGTTGGACAACAATGAGCCTATGAGCTATGGAGGAGCGGTGATGGGCCTGGATTCCGAGAAATGGTTAGAGGCCATGAAATCCGAGATGGGATCCATGTATGAAAAAAAGGTATGGACTTTGGAAGTATTACCTAAAGGGCGAAAGGCCATTCAGAACAAATGGATCTTTAAGAAGAAGACGGACACGGACGGTAATGTCACCGTCTATAAAGCTCGACTTGTGGCAAAGGGTTTTTCACAAGTTCAAGGAGTTGACTACGATGAGACATTCTCACCCGTAGCGATGCTTAAGTCTGTCAGAATCATGTTGGCAATTACTGCTTATTTCGATTATGAAATTTGGCAGATGGATGTCAAAACAACGTTCCTCAACGGTTTCCTTGAGGAAGAGTTGTATATGATGCAACCAGAAGGTTTTGTTGATCCAGAGAATGCTGACAAAGTTTGCAAACTCCAGCGATCCATTTATGGGCTAGTGCAAGCATCTCGGAGTTGGAATAAGCGCTTTGATGAGGTGATCAAAGCGTTTGAGTTTATACAAGTTTATGGAGAAGCTTGTATTTACAAGAAAGTGAGTGGGAGCACTATAGTGTTTCTAATATTATATGTGGATGACATATTGCTGATTGGAAACAATATAGAAATGCTGGATAGCATGAAGGAATATTTGAACAAGAGTTTTTCAATGAAGGACCTAGGAGAAGCTGCTTTCGTATTAGGCATTAAGATCTATAGAGATAGATCGAGACGCTTAATAGCACTTTCACAGAGCACATACCTTGATAAAGTTTTGAAGAAGTTCAAAATGGATCAGTCCAAGAAGGGGTTCTTGCCTATGTTACAAGGTGTGAAGTTGAGTAAGACTCAATACCCAGTGACTGAAGAAGATAGAGAAAAGATGAGGGTCATCCCCTATGCTTCATCCATAGGCTCTATCCTGTATGCAATGATGTGCACAAGACCCGATGTCAGCCTTGCCATAAGTATGGCCGGCAGGTTTCAAAGTGATCCTGGAATGGAACACTGGGCAGCGGTCAAGAATATCCTTAAGTACCTGAAAAGGACTAAGGAAATGTTTCTCATTTATGGAGGTGATGAAGAGCTCTTCATAAAGGGTTACATCAATGCAAGCTTTGACATTGATCCGGATGACTCTAAGTCACAAACCAGATACGTATTTATTCTCAACGGGGGAGCGGTAAGCTGGTGCAGTTCCAAGCAAAGCGTGGTAGCCGATTCTACATGCGAAGCAGAGTACAACGCAGCCTCGGAGGCGGCAAAGGAAGGTGTCTGGATGAAGCAGTTCATGACAGATCTTGCAGTAGTGCCCAGTGCACTAAATCCAATGAACCTATTATGTGACAACACTGGTGCCATTGCTCTGGCCAAGGAACCAAGGTTTCACAAGAGGACCAGACACATAAAGCGAAGCTTCAACTCCATCCGCGATTACATTGAGGAGAAGGACATAAATATTTTCAAAGTGCACACGGATCTCAATGTTGCAGACCCGTTAACTAAACCTCTTCCAAGGGCTAAACATGATCAACACCAGAACTGCATGGGTGTTCGATTCATTACAATGTAAATCACATAGTGATGTGAACTAGATTATTGACTCTAGTGCAAGTGGGAGACTGTTGGAAATATGCCCTAGAGGCAATAAATAAAGTGTTTATTATTATATTTCCTTGTTCATGATAATCGTTTATTATCCATGCTATAATTGTATTGATTGGAAACACATTACATGTGTGGGTAAATAGACAACACTTTGTCCCTAGTATACCTCTAGTGAACTAGCTCGTTGATCAAATATGGTCAAGGTTTCCTAACCATTGACATGTGATGTCATTAGATAACGGGGTCACATCATTAGGAGAATGATGTGATGGACAAGACCCAAACTACAAACGTAGCATATGATCGTGTCAGTTTATTGCTACTGTTTTCTGCATGTCAAGTATATGTTCCTATGACCATGAGATCATGTTACTTATGGACACCGGAAGAGTGTCGTGTGTGTATCAAATGTCACAACGTAACTAGGTGACTATAAAGGTGCTCTACAAGTATCTTCGAAGGTTCTGTTGAGTTGGCATGGATCAAGACTGGGATTTGTTACTCCGTGTGACGGAGAGGTATCTCAGGGCCCACTCGGTAATACAACATCACAATAAGCCTTGCAAGCAATGTGACTAAGTGTTGGTCACGGGATCTTATATTACAGAACGAGTAAAGAGACTTGCCGATAACGAGGTTGAACTAGGTATGGAGATACCGATGATCGAATCTCGGGCAAGTAACATACCGAAGAACAAAGGGAACATCATACGGGATTAACTGAATCCTTGACATAGAGGTTCGACCGATAAAGATCTTCGTAGAACATGTAGGAACCAATATGGACATCCAGGTTCCTCTATTGGCTATTGACCGTAGAGGTGTCTCGGTCATGTCTACATAGTTCTCGAACCCGTAGGGTCTGCACACTTTGGTTCGGTGGTTATTGTAAGGTTCTCGAACCCGTAGGGTCTACATTGGCTATTGTAAGGTTCGGTGACATTTCGGTAGTATAGAGTTATGTATGGTGGTGACCGAAGGTTGTTCCGAGTCCCGTATGAGATCCCGGACATCATGAGGAGCTCCGGAATGGTCCGGAGGTAAATATTGATATATAGGAAGTCCTACTTTGGTCGCCGGAAAAGTTTCGGGCTAATCGGTAGTGTACCGGGAGTGTCGGTAGTGTACCGGGAGACCATCGGGAGGGGTATTTCAACCCAAGAGGCTACATGGGCTGTGGGAGAGTGAATATCATCCCTTAGTGGGCTGGTGGAAGTCCCACAAAAGGCCCATGCGGCTGGGAAGAAAAGCCGAAAGAGAAAAAGGTGGAAAAAGGCAAAAAGGCAAAAATAAGGAGGAATCCTAGTCCTGCAATCTACATGGATTGGAGGAGGAATCCTCCAATTCTCCTTGGTTCGGCCGAAACCTACATGGCTTGGCCCTTGGGCCAAGCCTCCTCCTCTCTTCCTCTTATATATACTGGAGGTTTTAGGGGTTTTACACTTGATTTTCAGCCACGTGCTACCCGTTCCTCCAGTGCATAGTTTCTCCTCTAGATCGGATTTCTGCAGTGCTTAGGCGAAGCCCTGCCAGAATAGCTCCACCACCATCGCCGGAGCGCCGTCACGCTGCCGGAGAACTCTTCTACCTCTCCGCTCCCTCTTGCCGGATGAAGAAGGCGGAGATCGTCATCAAGATGTACGTGTGCTGAACGCGGAGGTGTCGTCCGTTCGGTGCTTGATCAGGACAGCTCGTGATTGGATCGCGGGACGCTCGGCGATTTGGATCGCAAAGACGTTCGACTACACCAACCACGTTTCTTAATGCTTCCCGCTTAGTGATCTACAAGTGTATGTAGATGCACTCTCCCTCTTGGAGATGCTCATCACCATGGATAGGTCTTGTGTGAACGTAGGAAATTTTTTGTTTCCCATGCGATGTTCCCCAACACGAAGGAATGCCTTGTGTGTATCAAACGTCACTTCGTAACTAAGTGCTCATAAATATGCTCTACAGGTATCTCTGAGGGTTTCTTTTGGGTTGGTATGGATCAAGACCAAGATTTATCACACCGTATGACGGAGAGGTATCTCTAGGCCCTCTCGGTAATACAACATCACAAGAAGCTTGCAAGCAATGTGACAAAGGAGTTAGTAACGAGATGTTGTGTTATAGAAAGAGTAAAGAGACTTGCCAGTAACGAGATTGAACTAGGTATGGAGATACCAACGATCGAATCTCGGGAAAGTGACCTACCACTGGACAAAGGGGACTGCATGCGAGATTGATTGAATCCTTGGCATCAAGGTTCGACCGATAAATATCTTCGTGGAATATGTAGGAACGAATATGGGCATAGAGGTACCACTATTGGTTATTGACCGTAGAGGTGTCTTGGTCATGTCTACATAATTCTCGAACTCGTAAGGTCCACAGGCTTAACGTTCGATGATGATATAGTATTATTGGGATATGTATATGGGTGACCGAATGTTGTTCGGAGTCCCGAATGAGATCTTGGACATGAAGAGGAGCTCCGAAATGGTCCGTAGGTAAAGAATTATATGTGGGAAGTTCTATTTTGGTCACCGGAAAGATTTCGGGTATGACCAACAGTGTACTGGAAGTGTCGGAAAGGTTTCGAGGGTCCACCGGAAGGGGCCCTGATACGTCTCCGATGTATCTATAAATTTTGCTTGTTCCATGTTGTTATATTACCATTCTTGGATGTTCTATAATCATTTTATAACATCTTTATGTCATTGTTTGCGACTAACCTATTGATACAGTGCCAAATTGCCAATTGCTATTTTTGCTTGTTTTTTACTTTGCAGAATATCAATATGAAACGGATTCCAATCGCGACAAAACTTTTTGGAGATTTTTTCTAGACTAGAAGACACCCAGTGGGCCAAAGAAGTACCGGAGAAGTGGGCCGAGGAGAGCACAATCCACAAGGGCGCGCCAGGGGGCCCCAGCGCGCCCTGATGAGTCGTGCCCTCCTCGGGACCCCTCTCCACCACCTTTGATGCTTATAAATTCTCAAATATTCCAAAACCCCTAGGGGAGTCGATGAAACACAATTCCAGCCGCCGCATGTTCTAGAACCTCGAGATCCAATCTAAACACCATCACGGAGGGGTTCATCTTCATCATAGGTGCCTCTCCGATGATGCGTGAGTAGTCCACCATAGACCTACGGGTCCATAGGCAGTAGCTAGAGGCTTCCTCTCTCTCTCTCTTATGATTCTCAATACAATGGTCTCTTTGAGATCTATTTGATGTAAGCTTTGGTGGTGTGTTTGTTGGGATCTGATGAATTTTGAGTTCATGATCACTTTCTATCAATGAATATTGTCTAAGTCTTCTTTGATCTCTTATATGCATGACTACTTATAGCCTCGTATTTCTTTTTTGAATCTTTGGTTTAGTTAGGCCAACTGGATCGTTTTTTCTTGCCATGGGAAGAGGTGATTTGTGATGGGTTCGATCTTGCGGTGTTCTTTCCTAGTGACAGAAGGGGCAGCAAGACACGCATGTATCGTTGCTATTAAGGATAACAGGATGGGGTCTATTCCTACATGAATATATCTTGTCTACATCATGCCATCATTCTTATTGCATTACTCCGTTTTTTCATGAACTTAATACACTAGATGCATGCTGGATAGCGGTCGATGTGTGGAGTAATAGTGGTAGATGCAGGCAGGAGTCGGTCTACTTATCTTGGACATGATGCATATATAATGATCATCGCCTTGGATATCGTCATGACTATTCGATTTTCTATCAATTTCCCAATAGTAATTTTTTTCACCCACCGTGTGCTATACTCATGCGAGAATCCCACTAGTGAATCCTACGGCTCACAGGTCTACTTTTCCAACATATTGCTTTCCGATCTATCTTTTTGCATCTTTGTCTTTAGATCTACAAAACCAAAAACCCAAAAACATATTCCTGCATATTTTATTTGCCCTTTTTATTTTGTGTTCTTCAGAGATCTATCTCTCCTATCTATCACTACCTAATCTGTCTTTTGACAATAGAGAGATTGACAACCTCTCTTTCGCGTCGGGTTGCAAGTATTTGTTGTTTGTGTGCAAGTGCTACTTATTGGATGGTGGTGATCCTCCTACTGGTTCGATAACCTTGGTTTCATAATTGAGGGAAATACTTACTGTTGTTGTGCTACATAATCCCTTCCTCTTTGGGGAAATACCGACGAAGTCTCAAGCCACGTCAGGCCCACACGCCTCAGGGGGCACATGGGCTGGGAAGGGTTCGCACCAGCCCCTGGTGGGCTGGGATCCCTTCCCCACCTAGGCACATGGGGCTAGGGCTGGTGGAGGTCAAGCCACCCCCTAGGCCGCCGCCCCTCCCTTGGAGGAGGCCCTTAGCCGGCGCACCTCCACCACCTCCCCCTATATATATGAGAGGAGAGGGAGGGTAGCAACACACAAAGCCTTTGGCATAGCCCTCCCTCTCTCTCTCTAGATTATTTTCTCCTCCGTTCGCATTTGCGACAATGCTTGGCAAAGCCTTGCTGAGATTGCACCACCACCACCGTCACCACATCATTGTGCTGCCGGAGAACTCATCTACTACTCCGCCCTCGCTTGTTAGATCGAGGAGGCAGAGATGTCATCGAGATGCATGTGTCCTGAACGCGGAGGTGCCGTCCATTCGGTGTTGGATCGCAATTAATCATGATTGGATCGTGAAGACATACGACTACATCAACAACGTTATATACGCTTCCGCTTAGCGATCTAGAAGGGTATGTAGGTACACTCCCCCTCTCGTAGCTATGCATATCCATAGATAGATCTAGGCTATTCGTAGGAAAATTATTGTTTCCCATGCAACGTTCCCCAACAATGGCATCATGAGCTAGGTCTATGCATATATGTTTAGATTGCTTACCTCTGTAGTCTTATTTTGATTCAGCGGTATTTTGGGATGAAACAACTCGGAGCAACCTTACTTGTCCTCACACAAGAGACCGATTTCACAGATTGACATGTAACTTGGTTGCATAAAGGTGGCTGGCGGATGTCTGTTTCTCCCACTTTAGTTGATTCGATTTGACAGAGGAGGTCCTTGTAGAAGGTTAAAAGGCAACTTGATTATCACCGTTGTGGCTTTGCGTAGGTAAGAAGGGTTCTTGCTAGTTGCCCACAGCAGCCACGTAAAACTTGCAACAAGAAAGTAGAGGACACCTGACTTGTTTTTGCAGGGCATGTTGTGATGTGATATGGCCAAAGACGTGATTTCATATATGTGATGTATGAGATGATTATGTTTTGTACAGTTATCACGACTTGCATGTCGATAAGTACGGCAACGGCAGGAGTCATAGGGTTGTCTTTATTTTATTTGTGCAATTGCTTTACTTTATTGCTATGAGTTAGCAATAGTTGTAGAAGCAATAGTTGGCACGACAACCACATGATGACATGAGGATGGAGATCATGGTTTCATGGCGGTGAACATGGAGATCATGCCAATTCTTTGAAGATGGAGATTGAAAGAACAAGACAATGATAGCCATACCATGTCACTTATTTGATTTGCATGTGATGTTTATCTTTTATGCATCTTATTTTTCTTAGGACGACAGTAGCATTATAAGATGATCCCTCACTAAAATTTCAACATAAAATTGTGTTCTCCCCAAGTATGCACGTTTGCGAAAGTTCATCGTTTTGAAGCACCTCGTGATGATCGGGTGTGATAGACTCTTCGTTCGTACAACGGGTGTAAGCCAGTTTTGCACATGCGGAATACTTGGGTTAAAATTGATGAGCCTAGCATGTACAGACATGGTCTTGCAACATAGGACACCGAAAGTCAAACATGGGTCTTATAGTAGAAATGATCAACATGGACATGTTCACCATTGAAACCACCTCATCTCACGTCATGATCGGACTTGGGTTGATGGATTTGGATCATGTCACACTTAGACAACATGAGGCATAGAAAAGAGCTTGATGTGTACTACACAACCTTTTTCTTGTAGACTCGTGTTGGGCCTCCAAGTGCAGAGTTTTGTAGGACAATAGCAAATTTCCCTCAAGTGGATGACCTAAGGTTTATCAATCCGTGGGAGGCGTAGGATCAAGATGGTCTCTCTTAGACAACCCTGCAACCAAATAACAAAGAGTCTCTTGTGTCCCCAACACACCCAATACAATGGTAAATTGTATATGCGCACTAGTTCGACGAAAAGATGGTGATACAAGTGTAATATGGACAGTAGATATAGATTTTTGTTATCTGAAAATATAGAAACAACAAGGTAGCAAGTAACAAAAATGAGCAAAAACGGTGTTGCAATGCTTGAAAACAAGTCCTAGGGTTCATACTTGTTGTGGCACCCCGATAGAGGGCCGACGCACAGCAGCCCCAGGATAAGACCTGGCGCACGTCAAAGACATGATACAACAATTTCCAGCAAAAATGGCTTTATTGATTATAATGGAGTATTATAATACTGTTGCTTACAACAATATTACATAGCTCAATTGCTAACTAAACAGTAGCAGAGGTCTTGGTTCAGCGACAACGACGTCTCTGGCTGGGCGTCATAACTCATAGGACTGGCTTGGTTACGATCTAGCACAACTGGTCTTCTCTGCATCTGGCCACGTGCAAGGCCAGGTGAGTACTTTGAATGTACTTGCAATACAACCAAATACATAGCATCCAAACAAGCAGATGACAACGCAAGCCCTATACTTATATAAGAATTTATTCTAAGCATGGCATGGAGTAAACAGGAAAACAAGGATCAAGCATGGCATAAGAGGGATCAGGCGGATAACCAACCTAAGAAAGTATGGAAGTGATCACATTACGGTCTTAGAGTACTTACTGTACCGAATACCAACTTACTCTCTTCTGGGTTGTCCCACAACCCTCAGGATACTCGTAATCCAACCTGAACTGACTCAAGTCCAATCCATAACATGTGGTCATCCGACCACTCATCATATAGCCATCCCTTGGCTAACATATAATAATCCAAACATCATTTGATGACTACCCCAGATGAGTTCTTCCATCATTATCATCATTATTACGGTTGACCACCTAGTGCGGTCTGGACAGGCTATCCATTACCGTGGATGCGACTATTCGAATAGATTTTTCCACTTTGTAGAGGTTGCGCACTTTACCCACACCATGAAGCACCTGGCCTCGTGATCCCCACTCGGGTGGACCAGCATTGCTTCAACAAGACTTGCCTGACCCGTGGTTCCCTCATCGTACCACCAGCATTCATGCTCCTCTGGAGTCCTACCTTGGGTGGCCCATGTGTCCTCATGACACCTGCCACC
Organism: Hordeum marinum; assembly: GCA_022496015.1. Taxonomy (NCBI): domain Eukaryota; kingdom Viridiplantae; phylum Streptophyta; class Magnoliopsida; order Poales; family Poaceae; genus Hordeum; species Hordeum marinum. Next base: position 162,154,048 of record CM039676.1, on the reverse strand, counting down.
ATCGTGGCCAAACTAAATAGTCCCAAATGGGGACCGCGCGCAAACAAACAATCAACTGGGCTCACAGGGTTATCACAGCCTACCTGATCAGGGTAGCACGCGTGCATAACCCTCCCTCTTTGGAGGTACCAGTGAAAGATCACACGGTCAGGCCAAGTCAAGGTTGTCCCATACCGGCAAATGTGGTTGCACGGGTAAGCCCGGACAGGTGACACAAGATCGATCGACTAAATTTCCTTAATTCAACGCCTCATATTGACAAACTACCAGATAAAACCCAAAATAATTATAGACAGTAATCTCTTAATCCAACTCAACATATTCATCAACGTACCACTTCACCGACAATTATAAGTGCTAGCATAGCAAGATCACAGCCTTGATAGTCATGGCATGAGACCAACCCCAGTGCTAACATGACTATGTCTTTAGCAATATTATTATTGGCATGGCAAAGTATGGCATGAGAACATGGCATAACCTTAGATGAAAGTAGTGCTAACATCTAATACGGGTGGCGCAACAGGTGTATGCAAATGCAAACTAATAGGTGGATGTAATATATACACACACAGAGTGCAAGCAAAGTCATCATGCAAATCTGTAGCTCATGATAAGAGGTTGGCTTGCCTGAGGGTCGACGAATACGCCGGGAGGAAGTGCGGTCACCTCACGGAAGAATTCGCGGGAAAGGGTTCCCTCACAAAAGGGACAGATATAGGGAAAGGTCAAAATAGTTATTTCTACCGCGTGACAATATTATGAAAATGGTACTACCGGAACGGGCTCGACGAGATGAAAACGGGAGCGTTGGTTTCACCTAATTCCGAGTTACGGTCGCGAAGATACGAGCGTTTAAGCACTAGGGACTAATCTGTAAAGAAAATTACTACAAAAGGGTCACTGGGCTAGAATAGAACGTGCATCCGGGCTGGGTACGCTTTTTATAAGCGAAAACGTATTTGCGCGAGTACGCTTTCACTTAAACCGCATGGGCCCGGGGCTATAGAGGCTGACAGGAGGGGCCCGCCTTACCCTCTCTCTCTCTTCCCTCTTCTTCTTCCCTGGTCGCCTCTTTCCCCCGACCGGAGACAAGGCAGGGGCAGCCGACCAGCGATGCAGCCGCTCCGCCACTTCCGGAGGCCGGCCGGCGAGTGCTCTGGCACCTACATGCCATGCCATGCCCAAGGGTGGCCGCTAAGGCGTCTGGGGTGGCCTACAGTGTCGCCCCACTGGCTAGGCCGCGGTGGCTGAGGTCTTCGAGGGGAGCGCTGTCGGTGAGGTTTCCTCGGAGGAATGGCAAACGTCGGCGGCTCCAATAGCTCCTGGGGGTCCAGGGGTCGAGTAGAAGAGGAGAGAAAGGCTTCGGGCGCCGGCATTTGGTGGGGGTCCGACGGGAGAGCCGCAGCCATAGGCGAAGGAGGGAGGCTCTGTGAGCTCGGGGGAGGATCTGGGGAGGTGGCTGGCGAGGAGGGGAGCTCGGGGCATTCTTAAATACCAGAGGGAAAGGGTTCTCTCGATGGCAGCCAGAACTTCCAGAGATGTCGGCGCTCCGGCGGTTGACAGAGGCGGCTAGGAGCTTCGGGACGAGGGGTAGAGGGCTCTGGATAGATCAAGCGCACGCTAGGAAGCTCTACGGTGCTGCTGGACAAGCTGGAGCTCGTTGGAAATGTGCTCCCGACGAATTCGATCTACAGAGCACGGTTTTGGCGACATCATGCGTGGTCACCACGTGGCCATGGCGTTGCCACGCCCTACATGAAGCCAAGCCATGTCTAGGGGCTTCTCCATGCTACTATGAGTTGACTTGACCCCTCAAGCAAGAAAAGTTAGCTCTGGTGTGACTACACCTAAGTCAAACAACATCTGGCAGCCATGTGTTTGTGTTGTGCAGTGTACACCACAGTGCTCCTCTTGGCTTGATCTTGGACAGGGTTAGTCATCTACTAAGGTGACTAACTTGGCAAAGTTTTAGCTCAAACAAACAACTCTAGAAGATACTTCCTTTGCAAAGTGGCAATCTGACCAGAAATAAAGATGTGGAAGCTGGGGTCAAATAGCTAGATAGACTTGCATGATTTTTGGTGGAGAGAGTTTATTTGAACATATGGAGCTACTATAAAAGTTTCATACCATTTGCTTAAGTAGAAATGGTACTTCTTTCACAGTGCTCCAATCTGGACACAGACTTAGATAAATTTCTGAGGAGGATTGGCTAGATGAAATGGGCTAATTTTTGGTGTCTGAGCGTAATTTACCATAATGCATCACCTTGCAAAATTTCAGCCGAAGGAGATCAAGGAATCTAGAACTTCCTTTGCAAATGGGAAATCTAGACAGAATTTGCAAAGGAATGTGATGCTCAAAATTTGAATTGGGGAACTTGATATTTTGATGGAAATGGTGAATATATGGATATGAGAAGCTCCACAAATTATTTGGGATTTTTTCTAACTACCAAAATGGCAGTTCCTTTGGAAAGGCCCCAAATTGAAATATTGGCTTTAAATAGGAAAATGCATTTCCCCTATTTAATTATAGCCAATATTTTTATGAGAGCTCACTATGATCACAAAGAATGTCTCCACAAGTTTTCATGACCTCTAGAGAAGCATAGATATTTTCCTGGATTTAATTCCTTAGAAAAGCAGAAAAGGAATTAATTCTAGATGAGAAATATTGCATATGACTCAGCAATATTTTTGCATATCTAGGGTTTATGAGAGAAGGAGGGTCTCTGGAAATTTTGGGAGGATTAACAGAGCAAGGAAAATGATATCTCCTTTGTAAACACAAAGGCAGTATTTCTAGTTCCAATATTTCGGAACTAAGGTTTGAATGAGCTTCGGGGTTTATGACGGATGGTTAGACGCACAAGAACATGGGAAAGGCACTGAGAGGCTGGGGAATGTCTGGATTCACCTGGTTGCTTACCAGATTCCATAGGAAAAATTTGGGAGAGAAAAGCTGGGAAGGAATAACAACACAAAAATCGATAACCCAATTTTTGGGGTGTTACACTTTCACTAGTGCAAGTTCTCTCAACAATACTGATATAGTTGAATCATATGTAAATCCCTCATGTGCGACAAAGAGTTCACTTCAAAGTCAGAAATAGCAGAGAACAAACGAAGAAATTATTGTAGGGTACGAAACCACCTGAAAGTTATCTTTTCTGATCAATCGTATGAGCTATCCCTATAAGTGTCACGAACAGCCCTAGAGTTTGTTCTAAAATAACACCTTAAAATACACATCAACCAAAACCTTAATGTCACCTAGATACTCCGATCTCACCACGAGTACCCATGGGCTTGATTATACAATATGCATCACACAATTTCAGATGCATCATGTTCAATCCAACACGAAAAAATTCAAAGAGTGCCCCAAAGTTTCTACCCAAGAGTCAAGACGAAAACGTGTGCCAACCCCCATGCATAGATTCGCAAGGTCACGGAACCCGCAAGTTGATCCTCAAAACATACATCAAGTGGATCAATAGAACATCCCATTGTCACCACGGATATCCCATCGCAAGACATACATCAAGTGTTCTCAAATCCTTTAAAGACTCAATCCGATAAGAAAACTTCAAAGGGAAAACTCAATTCATCACAAGAAGATAGAGAGGGGTAAACTCCATATGACTCGTCTATATGAATGGGCTCCGATTGGTTTTTTGTGGCAACAAAGGCTTGTGGCGACGGAACTCCCGATCTAGGTTTCTCTCTGGGAGTTATGGGATTTACAGGAGTACTTGGCGTTGGAATCATGTCAAGGGGACTCCTGACGGGCCCACAAGCCAGGGGCGCGCCCTAGGGGGTGCCCCCTAGGCTTGCGGCTGCCTCGGGACTCCTCTCTGGTATCTTTTTGCTCCGGTATGTTTTATATTTTCCAAAAATATTCTCCGCAAAGTTTTATTCCGTTTGGACTCTGCTTGATATTCCTTTTCTGCGAAGCTCAAAAACAAGGAAAAAACAGAAACTGACACTGGGCTCTAGGTTTAATAGGTTAGTCCCAAAAACAATATGAAATAGCATATAAATGCATATAAAACATCCAAAACAGATAATATAATAGCATGTAACAATCAAAAATTATAGATACGTTGGAGATGTATCAAGCATTCCCAAGCTTAATTCATGCTCTTCCTCGAGTAGGTAAATGATAAAAACAGAATTTTTGATGTGGAATGCTACCTAACATACTTATCCATGTAATTTTCTTTATTGTGGGTGAATATTCAGATCCATACGATTCAAAACAAAAGTTTAATATTGACATAAAAACAATAATACTTCAAGCATACTAATAAAGCAATCATGTCTTCTCAAAATAACATGGCCAAAGAAAGTTATCCCTACAAAATCATATAGTCTGGCTATGCTCCATCTTCATCACCCAAAGTATTAAATCATGCACAACCCCTGTTTTAGCCAAGAAATTGTTTCATACTTTAGTATTCTCAAACTTTTTCAACTCTCACGCAATACATGAGCGTGAGCCATGGATATAGCAGTATAGGTGGAATAGAATATGGTGGTTGTGGAGAAGACAAAAAGAAGGAGATAGTCTCACATCAACTAGGCGTATCAACGGGCTATGGAGATGCCCATCAATAGATATCAATGTGAGTTAGTAGGGATTGCCATGCAACGAATGCACTAGAGCTATAAGTGTATCAAAGCTCAAAAATAAACTAAGTGGGTGTGCATCCAACTCGCTTGCTCACGAAGACCTAGGGCAATTTGAGGAAGCCCGTCATTGGAATATACAAGCCAAGTTCTATAATGAAAAATTCCCACTAGTATATGAAAGTGACAAAATAGGAGACTCTCTATCATGAAGATTGTAGCGACCCGACCTGAAAGGTGAAGTCTCCGGTGTTTCCGTACCATCCCAAGATCATGCTGGTACACACCCGGTACATCAAAGTATATATCAAAGGGAAATCACACAGCATTTTATTAACGAAATCTCATATCGAGTCCTTTATTACAATGATCATTACAATAAAGTGGCCGAAGGCCAACTCATGAGAATAACTAAGTCTTGCGGAAGCTTCATGGTAGATGAGTCCATCTGACTCCAAAGGGCATCTCGCCAAGCGTAGAGCGTGTCCTCACTCCTGGTCAGAAAAGTACTCTGCAACATGATACGTTGCATCCGTGTAGGTCAGCATATGGAATATGCCGGCAAAGTCACAAGAGAGGGGGTGAAAATAATCAACTAGTCTACATGCATATATGGCAGGTGGTGGGGTAAGTTTTTGCGTAAAGCCAAGTTTTTCCTACATCAAAAGAGGGGCTAAGCAAAAATATTACTAAGTTGGTTGATTAATGAGATGGTTACGCCAACCAATTCTCATGCCCAAATTATTAATACCCACATCATCATATTAATTTGTGTTGAGAATTCCGGAAGTTTCAGTTCCTTTGGCTCAAGTCGTCCATGACCATGGACACGGCAAATCGATTAGGTTTGGGTTACTCTGCAGAGCTTTGCACACGTTCCCCACAAGATTTGATCGCCTCCGTTGGATTCCTCGCACTTCAGGGTGTTTGAGGAACGGATGACCAAAACATGGTCTTCTAAGGGGTACCATTGAGACTCTGTCGGTGCCCATCCTTTCCTACCATTCTTCTACATCTCGTAGCACCGCCTGTCCAGTGTCGCCACAATATCCAACCAAGCCAGAGCCCATAATGGCTTGTGGCTGTGCAGGTAAGCCTTGGGTCTTGAAGCATCCTTCCATCCCTTCGTGCCTGGGTGGACCTTTCCGCGTGAATACTGGCACATCTCCAGCATCACCTAGGCTAACCACCGGTTTCTCCAGGGCGCCGTTCCAACCATCATCCACCCAGAGGTGTGTTGAAAACTTGAAGTCTTGAAGTCTTGATCATCATAGGTCTTGAAGTTGTTACCTCACAACCCTCATGATTCACACAACCCACCCCGTCTACTAACAGCATAGCAAAACAAAATTTAACGTTTCCCGGGGCCAAAGTTGTCAAAAGGGGTTGAGGGGGGTACCTACCACATGATACTACTTCAATGTAACCAAGTTTCCAACTAACCTATCTTGCATGCAATTGGGGAGATGGTAGAACTAATGCATATAAAACATGGGTAAAACATGATCAAGGTGACTTGCCTGATTGCTGATCCTCGTACGTGAGTGACTCTAGGTAACAAGCTTCGCACTCCGGATAATCTAATGAAGCAAACAAGCACTCAATAAGAATACAACAAAATAATGTAGCTAACACACACATCAACAAAGAACTAGTAAACATTCAAGACAAAACAATGCACAAATCACAAGCAAGGAAACACACAAAGTTTGTTTTCTAAAAGATGATGGGAAAATCATTACAAACATAACTAAACTATTTGTATTAACAAAACAATGGTTAACAGCAAGTAAACAATAAATATTTTTACTAATAAACAGAATAAAAATCAATTTAAAGTTTGTTGGGAAAACTTTAGTAAAGTTTATAAAAGTTTGGTTAAACACTATTAGTTGAGGTAGCTATAGTTTTACTAACAAGGAATGAAACTAAACTTATTATTTATTACTAAGACATTATCTTAACAGAATGGAAATTACTAAAAACTTGTCTTAGAAAAACAGAATTAAATTATATGAAACTTGTTGAGAGAAAACTATTAATAACTAGTTGTTTTAGTACAAATTAAATGTGTTGAGATTCCTATGCTAACAAGGAAATAAACTAAACAATTAATGTTATTATTAACATTAAGTAAAGCACCTAAAGTTTAACTAACAGAACCTATTAATCAAATAAAACTAAATTCTAATCAAAACTAACTAAAACTAAGTTAAATTAAACTATACTAACTAATAGGCAGAATCTGTTTTTAGATAAAACACTAACCAAATTCATCCTAAAAATTCTCAAACTAAGCATGAAGGTAGTCCTAACTAATACCAAACAGTAGCAAAAAGATTCATGTCAAAATCTATTTTCAAACTCTAGTTATTCAGATTTGAATATTTTGAGCAAATTTGATTCAATTCAAATTTTATAGTTCAAATTTGAAATTTCAAAGTACAGGGTGAAACTACATGCAAAATGTGAGCTATTGCAAAAAGAATCAACTCAAAAAATTAAGTAGATTAAAATTTATAGCTAAAACAATTTCAGAATAGTTTCTGTAAACAAAAATAAAACAGAAAAGGAAAAATTCTACCGGTCGGCCAGGGGGGTGACGTGGCACGATCCTATTGGCTAGCTAGCGCGTGCGTTAGATGGTTGCGGGCGGATGACCGATCGGAAGAGAAAAAACGGTTCGGGAATAAGTTCGATCTAATCTGAGTCGTTGCGTAGGGATCCGACGGATGGGGATGAGCTCGACGGCTTACCGGAGGGGCGGTGGAATTCCGGCGATGGAGGTGGCGGCCGGTGGTCGAGGAAGTCACCGGAGGTGCCTCCGGTGGTCGAGGGAGGCAGCGAAGGGGCTCGGGCGACAGCGGCGGTCCTCCGGCGTCGAACGGAGGCGTCGGGGCGGGGCGAGGATGACCGAGGCGATGGCTACGGGCGATGGGAGCTCCGGTGGTCGTGCAACTCCGGCGAGGAATTGGCGGCGGTCTGGTGACGGAGGAAGAGTGATCGGGGGGGAAATGGATGCGGGGAGGGGGCGCGCTTAAATAGGCCAGAGAGGAGCGAGGGGAAGGAAAGAACGAGAGATCCGGCGAGGTGGAATCGCCGGCGAGGATTTCGGTCGCGGGGGAGACGATGGCCGACGCGGGATCCGCGCGGTCGGGTGGGGCCCGGGTGTCAGTGACAAGGAAAGCGTCGGCAGCGTGTCGGTCGGCCGAAATCTAAGGGATTCGGCAATTAAGAGGTGGGCCGGCCCGATCCGTTAGTTAATTCTTTCCTTTTTTAACAAAACAGCATAGTAAAAATCTTCTTAAAGCAAATAATATACTTCCAAATATAGAGGTATTATATGTCAAAATTATCAGAATAAAATATTCCGTTTAATGAACATTTTTATTCTGGTATTTGAATACCTTGAAAAAAAATTATTTTCAGAATTGGCCTATTTGTTTTAAATCCCTTTTTTGCAAATATTTTCAAAATAACTCCTGGTTATTATTGTTCAAATAAATCACCAATTAGGTCCTGGTGTGGAGTGTCATCTTCCTCCTCTCTTATTTGAACTTTTTACCAAGAATTCAAATGGGTGAAAAGCAACTTGAAAAAATTGGAAGGGCTTTCAGAATTTGAAAAGGGACATTTCAACAATTGTATATATTCAAGCAATGATGATGATAGATGCATAGCTATATTCATAACATTCCAAAATGGAATTTTGGGATGTTACAAAGATCCTGGTGCTACTTTGAAGCACAAGTGTGGAAAAAGGAATAGTAGCATTGCCCCTTCTCTCTTTTCTCTCATTTTTTGGTGGGCTCCTTTGGCCTCTCTTTTTTATTTGGGCTTCTTTGTCCTCTTTTATTTTTTGTAAAGTCCGGAGACTCATCCCAACTTCTGAGGGAATCATAGCTTCCATCATCCTTTCCTCACATGGGACAATGCTCTAATAATGATGATCATCACACTTTTATTTACTTACAACTCAAGAATTACAACTCGATACTTAGAATAAAATATGACTCTACATGAATGCCTCCGGCGATATACCGGGATGTGAAATGACTCAAGAGTGACATTATAAAAAAATTATGAATGATGGCTTTGCCACAAATACGATGTCAACTACATGATCACGCAAAGCAATATTAAAATGATGATGTGTGTCATAAACGGAACGATGGAAGTTGCATGGCAATATATCTCGGAATGGCTATGGAAATGCCATAATAGGTAGGTATGGTGACTATTTTGAGGAAGGTATATGGTGAGTTTAATGCACAGGGGAAAGTTGTGCGGTACTAGAGAGGCTAGCAAGGGTGGAAAGGTGAGAGTGCGTATAATCCATGGACTCAACATCTGTCATAAAGAACTCACATACTTATTGCAGAAGTCTATTAGTTATCAAAACAAAGTACTACATGCATGCTCCTAGGGGAAGGGTTGGTAGGAGTTAAACATCGCATGATCCCGACCTCCACACAAAGGAGGGCAATCAATAAATAAATCATGCTCCGACTTCGTCACATAACGGTTCACCATACGTGCATGCTACGGGAATCACAACCTTTACCACAAGTATTTCTACCAATCCACAAGTACTCACTAGCATGTCTCTAATATTACCATCTTTATATTCTCAAAACAATCATAAGGAATCAAACTTCTCATAGTATTCAATGCACTTTATATGAGAGTTTTTATTATATCCCTCTTGGATGCCCATTATATTAGGACTGAATTCATAACCTAAGCAAATTACCATTCTGTTTAGAGACTCTTAAAATAATATAAGTGAAGAATGAGATTTCATCAATTTCTATAAAATGAAACCACCGCTGTGCTCTACAAAGATATAAGTGAAGCACTAGAGCAAAAGAAAAACTACTCCAAAAAGATATAAGTGAAGATCAATGAGTATCCAACAATTAAATAACTAAGTGAAGACTATCTCATCTAAGAATTTCAGATCTTAAGTATTTTATTAAACAGCAAGCAAAATAAAAATAGCACTCCAAGAATAGTACGCATCATGTGAACGAATAAACATTTAGGCTCAACATAGACTAACCGATAATTGTTGATGAAGAGAGGTGGGATGCGTAGTATCCCCAAGCTTAGATGGTTGAGACTTCTTGAAATATTTACTTGGGGTGCCTTGTGCATCCCCAACCTTGATCTTTTCAATCTCGTTCAATGCTCTCATATCCCGGTTTCACCTAAGTCTCAAAAACTCCATCCACACAAAACTCGAACAGAACTCGTGAGATAGGTTAGTACACATAAGAACAAATAAACACTTCATGTACTGCCAATACATGTTGCACAATAATTTCCAAGCATCATATTCTGTTTACTATTGTTTCCACAATTTATATCTACCATTATAAACTATGGAAAGTATAGTATAAGTAGATAACAAAACTATGACAACAATCTGACTAAACAGAATAGTTTGTAGCAATTTATTAAACCAATGTACTTATGTAACTATAAAAAAATATGAAAATTTAGGAAACAATATACAATTTATATGAAAATAATGTGTAAAAAATTTATAAACTTTCCACGTTCCAGTAAAATATGTTCAAACACTACAGCAAAAGTTTCTGTTTTTACACAGCACACATCAAGCATGCAATTCAAGCATCCTAAAAGGCAATTCTTGGAACTTTTTATTGAAAAACAAGATTATAAATAACACCTAACAGAAAATAAAAAAATATGATGACGCTCCAAGAAAAAACAGATAATATGTGAAGAATAAAAATATAGCTCTAAGTAAGATATACCGATAATGTTGGAGACGAAAGAGGGGATGCCTTCCGGGGCATCCCCAAGCTTAGGAGCTTGAGTATTCCTTGGATATTACCTTGGGGTGCCTTGGGAATCCCAAAGATTAGATTCTTGTCACTCCTTATTCTCCTCATATTGGTGTCTCACCCAAAACTTGAAAACTTCAGTCACACAGAACTTAACGGAACTTCGTGAGAAGGGTTAGTGTAATAAAAGATAAATCATTCACTTAGGTACTGTCAAGACAAGATTCAGAATTTTTCCCACATGATACCTACTTTATTATACCATTACCATAATTTATACCACTAAATATAAGCTTTGTAAACACTAAAACAAGCAAACTATGTATGCAAAACACAATCTGCCAAAAACAGAACAGTCTGGGAAGATCTATAGTGTAACTATACTTCATTGTCTCTAAAAATTCTGAAAATTTAGGACAACCTGAAGAATGTATATATAAATACTGTGTAAAAACATAAGATCATTATCACGCTCCAGTAAAGAATGAAAATTCCTGTACCGGAGTCAAAAGTTTCTGTTTTGGTTCAGCATCAATTCTACTCATCTTGTGAGTCATTGCAACGCCTTTACTTGGCACTTAGTAAAATAAAAGACACAAACATGATTAATAAATTATCTTAATAATGTAATCACATAAAAACATAAAGTAAAAGTGTTGGGTTGTCTCCCAACAAGCGATTTTCTTTCATGCCTTTTAGCTATGCATGATGGTTTCAATGATGCTCACATAGGAATAGTATTTGAAACATGTAAGAGAGCATCATCAATCTCATGACAAGCATATTTAAGTCTAACCCACTTCCTATGCATAGGGATTTTGTGAGAAAACAATTTATGGGAACAAGAATCATCTAGCATAGGAAGGCAAAACAAGTGCAACTTCAAAACTTCGAACACATAGAGAGGAAACTTGATATTATTGCAATTCCTAAAAGCATATGTTCCTCCCTCATAATAGTTTTTAGTAGCATAATGAAGGAAATTCAAAACATAACTATCAAATAAAGCATTATCTTCATGATCCACAAGCATAGAAAATTTGCACTCTTCACATAAGCAATTTTCTTCTCATTCATAATAGTGGGAGCAAACTCAACAAAATAACTATCATGAGATACATGATTGACATAACCACATTGAATATTAAAATCATGATGACAAGTTTCATGGTTAATATAACTCTTTATAGCATACATGTCATCACAATAATCATCATAGATAGGAGGCATGCCATCATCATAATAGTTTTGCTCATCAAAACTTGGGGGACTAAAAATATCATATTCATCAAACATAGCATCGCCAAGCTTGTGGCTTTGCATATCATTAGCATCATGGATATTCAGAGAATTAATAGTAAAATATTTCTATCATGCTCATTATTCAAGTAATTATTATCAAGTATTTTCATAATTTCTTCCTCTACCAATTGAGCACAATTTTCCGAATCCTTATTTTCACGAAAGACATTATAAAGGCGAAACAAATGATGCAACCCAAACTCCATTTTTTGTAGTTTTCTTTTATAAAACCAAACTAGTTAAAAACAAGAGACTAAAAGATTTAATTTCAAGATCTAAATATTTACCTTCAAGAACTCACCTCCCCGTCAACGGCGCTAGAAAAGAGCTTGATGTCTACTATGAAACCTTCTTCTTGTAGACTCGTGTTGTGCCTCCAAGCGCAGAGTTTTGTAGGACAGTAGCAAATTTCCCTCAAGTGGATGACCTAAGGTTTATCAATCCGTGGGAGGCATAGGATGAAGATGGTCTCTCTCAAACAACCGTGCAACCAAATAACAAAGAGTCTCTTGTTTCTCCAACACACCCAATACAATGGTAAATTGTATAGGTGCACTAGTTCGGAGAAGAGATGGTGATACAAGTGTAATATGGATAGTAGTTATAGATTTTTGTAATCTGAGAATATAAAAACAGCAAGGTAGGAAGTAACAAAAGTGAGCAAAAACGGTGTTGCAATGCTTGAAAACAAGGCCTAGGGTTCATACTTTCACTAGTGCAAGTTCTCTCAACAATACCGACATAGTTGAATCATATGTAAATCCCTCAAGTGCGACAAAGAGTTCACTCCAAAGTCACAAATAGCAGAGAACAAACAAAGAAATTATTGTTGGGTATGAAACCACCTCAAAGTTATCTTTTCCAATCAATCGCATGAGCTATCCCTATAAGCGTCACGAACAGCCCTAGAGTCTGTACTAAAATAACACCTTAAGATACACATCAACCAAAACCCTAATGTCACCTAGATACTCCAATGTCACCACGAGTACCCATGGGCTTGATTATACGATATGCATCACATAATTTTAGATTCATCATGTTTAATCCATCACAAAGAACTTCAAAGAGTGCCCCAAAGTTTCTACCGGAGAGTCAAGACAAAAACATGTGCCAACCCCTATGCATAGATTCCCAAGGTCACAGAACCCGCAAGTTCATCACCAAAACATACGTCAAGTGGATTAATAGAACATCCCATTGTCACCACGGATATCCCATCGTAAGACATACATCAAGTGTTCTCAAATCCTTTAAAGACACAATCCGATAAGAAAACTTCAAAGGGAAAACTCAATTCATCACAAGAAGATAGAGAGGAGAAAACTCCATATGATTCATTTATATTAATAAATCTCGTGGTACATCAAGATCGTGTCATCTCAAGAACACGAGAGAAAGAGGTCAAACACATATCTACTGGTACATACCCTCAGCCCTGAGGGTGAACTACTCCCTCCGCATCATGGAGACCGTCGGGATGAGGAACATGGCCTCCGGTGATGGTTTGCCCCTCCGGTAGGGTGCCTGAACGGGCTCTCTATTTATTTTTTGTGGCTACAGAGGCTTGCGGCGGCGGAACTCCCAATCTAGGTTTCTTTCTGGGGGTTACGGGATTTATAGGAGCACTTGGCATTGAAATCAAGTCTGGGGGACTCCTGAGGGGCCCACAAGCCAAGGGGCGTGCCCTAGGGGGCACGCCGCCTAGGCTTGTAGCTGCCTCGGGACTCCTCTGCGGTATGTTTTTGCTCCAGTATTTTTTTTATTTTCCAAAAATATTCTCCGTAATTTTTTATTCCGTTCGGACTCCGTTTGATATTCCTTTTCTGTGAAGCTCAAAAATAAAGAAAAAACAAAAACTGGCACTGGGCTCTGGGTTAATAGGTTAGTCCCAAAAACAATATAAAATAGCATATAAATGCATATAAAACATCCAAAACAGATAATATAATACGTTGGAGACGTATCAGGGATGTTGATTTGAGTGGGAGTTCATTAGTAATATGATTAATTGAACTCATTATCATGAACATAGTCTAAATTTTTCTTTGAAAATTATGTTGTAGATCAATGGCTCGCGTAGTAGCTCCCCTGAATTTAATGCATTCCTATAGAAAGCTAAGTTGAAAGATGATGGAACTAACTATGTGGACTGGGTCCGTAAGATAAGGATTACCTTCACGGCTTCGCAAAAGGCTTATGTCCTTGATGCACCGCTTGGTGCGCCTCCTCCTCTAGTGTCATCTATAGATGTTGTGAATGCCTGGCAGGCGCGTGCTAATGACTACTCAATAGTTCGGGGCGCCATGTTGTATGGCTTAGAATCTGGACTTCAAAAGCGTTTTGAACTCCATGGAGCATAGGAGATGTTCCACGGGTTGAAGTTAGTATTTCAAGCAAATGCCCAGATTGAGAGGTATGAGACCTCCGATAAGTTCTTCGCTTGCAAGATGGCGTATAATAGTTCTGTCAGTGAGCACATACTCAGAATGTCTGGGTACTATAACCGCTTGAATCATTGGGAGTTGAGCTTCCACCTGAGACGGTCATTGTCAGAGTTCTCCAGTCACTGCCACCTAGATGCAAAGGCTTCATGATGAGCTACAATATTTAATGGATGAACAAGTCAATATCCAAGCTATTCACGATGTTTAAAGTCACGGAAGTAGAAATCAAAAAGGAGCATCAAGTGTTGATGGTGAATAAAACCACTAGTTTCAAGAAAGGCAAGGGCAAGAAGGGAAACTTAAATAAGAACGGCAAGCCAGTTGTTGCTCCCGTGAAGAAACCTAAGGCTGGACAAAAGCCTGGGACCAAGTGCTTCTACTGCAAAGGAACTCGCCATTGGAAGCAGAATTGCCCCAAGTATCAGTCCGACAAGAACAATGGCAACATAAACAAAGGTATATTTGATATACATGTTATTGATGTGTACCTTACTAGCTCTCTTAGTAGTGTCTGGTTATATGATACTGGTTCGATTCCTCATATTTGTAACTCAAAACATTAACTACGGAATAAACGGAGGTTGACAAAGGATGAGGTGCTGATGCGTGTCAAAAATGGTTCCAAGGTTGATCTGATCACCGTTGGCACGCTCGCTCTTCGATTACCATCAGGATTAGTTTTAAATCTAAATAATTGTTATTTGGTGCCTGCATTGAGCATGAACATTATATTTGGATCTTGTTTATTGCAAGATGGTTAATCATTTAAATCAGAGAATAATGGTTGTTCTAATAATATGAGTAACATCTTTTATGGTCATAGCGATACACATGTTCATAACATTGATGGAAAAAGATGCAAAGTTAATAATGATAGTACCACTTTCTTGTGGCATTGCTGCTTAGGTCATATTGGTGTAAAACTCATCAAGAAGCTCCTATCGATTTGCCACTATTGTTTTGGGGTTATGCATTAAAGACAACTGCATTCACTTTAAATAGGGTACCATCTAAATCTGTTGAAATGACATCGTATGAATTATGGTTTCGAAAGAAACTTAAGCTATCATTTCTTAAAGTTTGGGGCTGCGACACTTTGTCAAAAGGCTTCAGCCTGATAAGCTCGAACCCACAGTGGAGAAGTGCGTCTTCATAGGACACCCTAAGGAAAAAAATTGGGTATACCTTCTATCTCAGATCCAAGGGCAAAGTCTTTGTTTCCAGGAATGGATCCTTTCTAGAGAAGGAGTTTCTCTCAAAATAATTGAGTGGGAGGAAGGTAGAACTTGATGAGGTTATTGAACCGTCACTTCAATTAGATAGTAGCACAACACAGAAAGATATTCCTCTGATGCCTACACCCATTGAAGAGGAAGCTAATGATCATGATCATGAAGCTTCATATCAAGTCACTACCAAACCTCGGAGGTCGACAAGGACACGTACTGCCCTTGAGTGGTAGAATAATCATGTCTTTGAGGTCATGTTGTTGGACAATAGTGAACCTGCGAGCTATGGAGAAGCGATGGTGGGCCTAGATTCCGACAAATAGCTAGAGGCTATGAAATCTAAGATAGGATCCATGTATGAAAACAAAGTATGGACTTTGGAGGAGTTATCTGATGGTCGTAAGGCTATTTAGAACAAATGGATGTTTAAGAAAAGACGGAAGCTGATGGTAATGTCACCGTCTGTAAAACATGACTTGTTGCAAAAGGGTTTTCACAAGTTCAAGGAGTTGACTATAATGAGACTTTCTCATGGGTAGTGATGCTTAAGTCCGTCAGGATTGTGTTAGCAATAGTTGCATTTTTTTTTATTATGAAATATGGTAGATGGATGTCAAGACAGCGTTCCTTAATGGTTTCCTTACGAAAGAGTTGTATATGATGCAACCAGAAGGTTTTGTTGATCCTGAAGGTGCTGACAAACTATGCAAGCTCTGACGATCCATTTATGGATTGGTATAAGCATCTCGGAGTTGGAATATTCACTTTGATGAGGTGATCAAAGCATTTGGGTTCATACAATGGAAAAGCTTGTATTTACAAGAAAGTGAGTGGGAGCTCTATAACGTTTTTAATATTATATGTGGATGATATATTGTTGATTGGAAACAATATGGAATTTTGGGAAAGTGTGAAGATATATTTGAATAAGAATTTTTCAATGAAAGACTTCGGAGAAGCTGCTTACATATTAGGAATCTTGATATATAGAGATAGATCGAGACGCTTAATAGGACTTTCACAAGGCACATACCTTGATAAGGTTTTGAAGAAGTTCAAAATGGATCAGTCCAAGAAAGGGTTCTTGGCTATCCTGCAAGGTGTGAAGTTGAGTAAGACTCAATGCCCAGCAACTACAGATGGTAGAGAAAAGATGAGTGTCATCCCCTATGCCTCATCCATAGGCTCTATCATGTATGCAATGTTGTGCACAAGACTAGATGTCAGCCTTGCCATAAGTATGGTCGGAAGGTTTCAAAGTGATCCAGGAGTGGAACAATGGACAATAGTCAAAAATATCCTTAAGTACCTGAAGAGGACTAAGGAGATGTTTCTCGTTTATGGAGGTGATCAAGAGCTCGTCGTAAATGGTTACGTCGATGCTAGCTTTGAGATAGATCCGGATGACTCTAAGTCTCAAACCTGATACGTATTAATTCTGGATGGTGGAGCAAGTAGAGTGTGTAGTTCCAAGCAAAGCGTGGTAGCAGATTCTACATGTGAGGCGGAATATGTAGATGCTTTAGAATCAATGAAGGAAGGTTTCTAGATGAAGGAGTTCATGACGGATCTTGGAGTTGTGCCTAGTGCGCTGGATCCAATGACCCTCTTTTGTAACAACACAGTTGCCATTGCTCTCGCCAAGGAACCCATGTTTCACAAAAGGACCAGACACATAAAGCGTCGCTTCAATTCCATCCGCGATTATATCAATGATGAGGACATAAACATTTGCAAAGTACATATAGATCTGAATGTTGTAGAGCCGTTCATTAAACCTCTCTCACGAGCAAAACATGATCAGCACAAGAATTCTATGGGTGTTAGATTCATTACCATATAATGCTAGATTAATGATTCTAGTACAAGTGGGAGAGTTTTGGAAATATGCCCTAGAGGCAATAATAAAGTGGTTATTATCATATTTCCTTGCTCGTGATAATCGCTTATTATCCATGCTATAATTGTATTGGTTGTGTAAGTGCATATAGTGCCCCTTAGTGATTTTGGTGTATTGAAGACTTATAGGTTCAGGAACTAATGTGTTAGTGAGTGTACACAGGCTCTATAAGTCGATGAGGAGTTTGATATATTCAAAGATTACCGACCCCTAAAAATGTATGTCTTCAACTAAAGACTTTGGTGAAGACTTTGCTGAAGACTTTGGTATTCCATGAAGACTTTGAAAATGAACAAGTTGGTCTCACCTTGAAGATATGAACGAGGCCTATGAAGCGTGAAGACTTTTGTTTTTGTAGTTTCATTTCCTTTCTTTGAGTCATAGGAAACACCATACTATTAAAGGGGGCGGAGGTAATACTAAGGAAAATTTCCAACTGATGCTCAACTCCAAAAGCCTCAACCTATTCAATCCTTCGAGTGAAGCCTTTGGAAATCTCTTGTAGTTCAGTCAAGTACTTCGGTGACAGAGACAATGTTCTTCTAGTCTCTGATGAAATTGACCTGACTCAGGAGTTAGGATTTCGCCAGTGCGAATTGCCTACAAGTGAGAACAGGGTAAGCCTGAGGACTTTCATAGTTTGAAATTCCGACCGTTGTTGTGCTTAGCGCCAGCTGTCACCAATCATCTTATCCACATAACGGTCATATCATTGGGGGCATTTATGCCTTATCATGTCAGGTTGCACCCTGGCTATAAATAGCCACCCCCCACAACCACCAGTTGGTCGCCTGCTCTGAGAGAGAAGTGACACTTGTCATTTGAGAGCAACCCATCCTCCGAGGACTTTAAGAACAAATCATCAGTGAGGGAAAACCCAAATCCAAACCACCAAATCCAAAGTGATTGAGCATCACTGAAGAGATTGTTCTTGTGTGGAACTGATGCTTGTTACCTTTGAGGACTGTGTATCCTCCAGGCGGTTAGGCGTCATGGTCTAGTGCATCCAGTAATAAATTGGGGATCATGGAGTGAACTTGGTCTAGAGCATCCAATAGTCAATTGTGGATCATCGAGTGACCAGTTTGTGAGGGTTTTGGAAGTCTACCCTGAATACTTACCATGAGTGTTGGGCGAGGACTTTGTGACCTTAGCTCAAGGAGAATACGGTAAGGACTCTGTGTCCTGGGATTGTGTGTCCTCATGTTTAAATACCAGGCTGCTCCAAACCAGACGTAAGACTGTCATAGCAGTTGGAATTGGGTCATCAAACCATTGTCTTCATCGAGCTACCTCGTTCCATTTCCTCAACCCCTCTATTCGTCATGTACTTGTTGATGAAATTGATCATTACTGTTTGAAGAATTTAACTGAAGACTTTCACAATTTCCTCATCTCAAATTCTTCATGTTACCTTGTTCCTCACCTGCTTATCCTGTATCACGCTACTTGTAATCTGTGCATGTTTCATTTCATCATGATGACTATGTTGTCATTGTGTTTCTCATGAACGTGAGTACTTAATCCACTGCTACTTATTCATCACATTTCAAATTCCTCAAGTTCAAATTCCTCAAGTGATGAATTTGTAAAAATCGCCTATTCACCCCGCTTTAATCAATATAACGCACTTTCAATTGGTATTAGAGTGAGGTACTCCCTTGTTCTGTGTGATTTTGGTTTGACCACCTAGAGTTCTAGTTATATCGACTTCAGGTATGATCAAGGTTTCCACAGGGTGTCCTATCTCCGATGGGACGGATTACCCCTACTAGAAGAATAAGATGCGTATGCATCTTGAGGCTATTGACAACGATCTTTGGTACGTTGTGGAAAATGGTGTTCCCCGCATTTCTCCGACTGTCACTGCTGCTGATATGAAGAAATTCAAGCAACTCGATTCTCAAGCAAAGAATATCATTTGTGGCCATCTGAGCAAAGGTCAGTATGGCAGAGTGAGTGCTTTGGAGTCTGCTAAGCTTATCTAGGATTGGCAGTCCAAAATCAACGAAGGTGTTTCCACTCAACGTGACTCTTGTGTTGATGTTCTTCGCAATCTCTTCAACCGCTTCAAGAGACTTGACAATGAAAATGTTCAGCAAACTTTTGATCATCTCACTGATATCTCCAATGAGCTTCAAGCACTGGGTGCCACTGATATCACCGACCATGAAGTGGTCAAGAAACTTCTAAGATCTCTTGATTCCTCATTCGATACTCTGGCTTTGATGATTCAAGAACGTGGAGACTACAAGTCACTTGATCCTGCTGATATTCTTGAGAGACTCAATACTCATGAATTCCAACAAGCTGACAAGAGAGACCTCTACGGGCCAAGCTATGGAAGATCTCGTGCTCTAAAGGAAAAAGCAATTTCCTCATGTGAAGGCGAAGATTCTGATAGTAGCCTTGGTGATTCTGAAGAACTAAGTCAGGAGCTAGCAATGCTCATGAACAACTGAGTCAAGAGCTAGCAATGCTCAATGAGAGGTGGATTTGGAATGTCATCAAAAAGTGGTTTGAGGAAATCAGATTCTTCAGATGACTACAAGAAAAGAACTTGTCACAAATGCAAGAAATCTGGTCACTTCATCTTTGACTGTCCTCTCTGGAAAAAAGAATCAAAGAAGAAGAAGAATAAGTACAAGGACGACAGTTCTGATGACTCAAAGAAAAAGAAGAAATCTTCAAAGTCCTCATCTACAAAGTCATCATATTCAAAGTCCTCAATGCATAACAAGAATGGTTCCAGAAAGGCTCGGGCTTTCATTGGCAAGGAAATGGACTCAGAAGAAGAATCTGAAGAATATGAAGAAGAGGAAGAATCTGAGGTGGAATCTGAATCTGGTGTCGCTAGCCTTGCTCTTGCTACTGCTTTCATCAGCAAGTCTATCTTCAACGATGAAGAAAATGACTACTCCAACAACTCTGATGTCAGCAATGATGATTTTGCTCCCACCTATTGCTTCATGGCTAAAGGTTCCAAGGTACATAAGCATCACTCCTCCTCTGAATCAAGTGATGGTGAATCTGATGAATATGTGAAACCTAGCTATGCCAAACTTGCTAATATTGCTACTAGGTAATAAAGTGCACTTGAAAAGCTTCAGAAAATGCTAGACAAAAGCGATGATCTATTGAATGAGGAAGTGGATCAGACTCAAACTCTGTCTGACAATCTCAAAAGTCTTTAGACAAAGTATGATAACCTTGAGAGTCATCAAAATTCTCTATTAGCTGATCATGAGAAGCTTTCTTATGAATTTCTTCAAAGGAAGCAAGATCTTGAGAAACTAAGGGTGTCACATGAGGATCTCCAAAGGGAAAACGATTCCTTACTGGCTCAATAGGTCAGTACCGTTCAGGAAGAATTTGTTCCACCTTGTTTGAAATGCATCGAACGTGAAACTGGTAATTCTTCACCTGAATGTTCAAATGCTTCTATTGCTGCAAATTCTTCAACTATTCCAGTGGTCACAAATTCTTCATCTGAGGATACCACAAGTATCACTGACGAAAATGTAAGGTTGAAGGAATTGTATGTGACAGGCATGTACAAAAGTCTCAAAGGGCATCAAACCCTTTGTGGTGTCCTCAAAAAGCATATTCTGAACAGAAACCCTAGGAAAGAGGGTATTGCATTTGAGAGGAAAATCAATGATGATGGATCCTACTAGACTCCTGAGCAGTACCCCAAAACCTCATGGGTTGCTGCAAAAGGACCTCCTCTAGATCCATCCACTTTATCTGCCTTTACTTGTGAAACTTCATATTCCTCTGATGAGTCACTTGACTCCAACTACAAAATCTTCAAAAATCTAAAAGGTGAAGTATTTGCTAGATTTGTTGGAACTAACTGCAGGAACGGTTCACCTATGTAGAAAATCTGGGTTCCCAAGAATTGCCTACAAAATCTTCAAGTGAATGTCCTCATGACACCACTCATGAAGAACAGGAACCCCAGATCAAATTCCTCATATGGACCAAAGTCTTCACTTGGACCAAATTCCTCAAATGGTCAAAAATATCATTATCGTGCTTATGCATCTATTTTGCAGGGAAAATCAAAGAGTTCTGAATATGTGCATTATTCTTCATACCATTATGTTCATAAGTCCTTGAAGAATTTCTATGCTTATTCATATGAGTACTCTAACCCTCGTCCTATGAAATGAAGCGCACTAGCGTCAATGCCTCTCTTCTCATATGGTGCTTATAGAATGATGAACTCTTTACCACCCCTCCAGATGTGGGTGGTGAAGAAATTGAACTAATTTCTTATGCAGGGTCAGGTCTCCAGATGAACTTGAATATTTGATGAATTTGCTAGAGACCTCAGGAAATGCTTGAAAGGACGCAAGAAAACCATGTAGAAATGAATTCCACATTTCACACGTCCTCACGGTGATTTACTTACTACTTTGTGTGATGAAATTATGTCTGATGAAATTGATGTCATATTCTTCAATCTGAAGCATATGAGTTCGTAAGTTGTACTAATTCATCTGCAGGGTGAACCTCCAAATGCTACTGAGTGGGTCCTTGATAGTGGATGCACAAACCAAATGACTGGTGACAAGAATCTACTGATGAATTTGTCACTTGCTCCATTTCATCTGAATTATATCACCTACACACACAAAGGAAAAAAGCAAGGTATTGGGTCTAGGTAAGGTTGCAATCTCAAAGGAACGAACCATGGATAAGGTGATGTTAGTTGAATCCCTCGGGTTCAACCTTATGTCTGTCTCAATGCTTTGCGATCTTGATATTGTTGTCGTATTCGGAAAATATCGTTGTGTTGTCATCATGGAATCTGACAATTCCAAAGTCTTTGAAGGATTTAGGAGAGGAGACTTGTATATTGTTGATTTCTCTACAGGTCCCCAGCCTGCCACATGTCTGCTTGCAAAGTCCTCAGAAGGCTAGCTATGGCATCAACGACTTGGACATGCTGGTATGAGGAACTTGCACACGCTCGTGAAGAAAAAGCACGTCATTGGCATTGAGGGTGTGAAATTCCTCAAGGACCACCTTTATGGTGCATGTGAGTCTGGGAAGATGACCAGATCCAAGCATCCCTCGAAGACAATCATGACCATGACTCAACCCTTTGAATTGCTTCACATGGATCTCTTTGTCCCCACTCGTTACTCCACACTAACAAATTCTTCAAGTTTGTATGGCTTTGTCATTGTTGATGATTACTCTCGTTACACTTGGGTGCATATTATTCTGTACAAGTTTGAAGTGCAGGATGTCTTCAGACGATTTGCTTCAAGGGCCTCCACGAACTACGGCGTCAAGATCAAGCATATCAGGAGTGATAATGGGACTGAGTTTAAAAACACTGATCTTGATGAATATCTTGATGAACTTGGTATTACTCATGAGTTATCTGCCCCATATACTCCTCAGTAGAACGGCGTCGTGGAGCGCAAGAACAGGACTCTGGTTGAGATGGATTGCACCATGCTTGATGAATACAAGTCTCCTCATTGCTTCTGGCCTGAGGCAATTGATACTGCATGCCACATCATCAACAGGGTATATCTTCACAGATTCTTTAAGAAGACGTCATATGAACTTATGACTGGCAAGAAACCCAATGTAAGTTATCTCAAAGTCTTCAGTGCAAAATGCTGGATTAGAGATCCTCACCATAGTTCTAAATTTGCATCAAAAGCACATGAAGGTTTTATGCTTGCTTACGGAAAGGACTCGCACACCTACAGAGTCTTCAACACCTACCACCAAAAGGTTGTTGAAACTTTAGATGTGCGGTTCAATGAAACTGATGGCTCACAAAGAGAGCACCTGCCTTCTGTGCTAGATGAACAGTCTCCTTAGGAATCCATTAAGCTGAAGGCTACTGAAGATGCCATACCCACTGAGGAAGTCATTCCGACGAATGAAGACATTCATGCTCATACACCTAAAGAAAATGGTGCTGATGAAAATCCTCAACCACGTCAACCTGCTCATCCAAGAGTTGCAAATGAAGTGCAGATTGACAAAATCATCAACGACATCAATGCACCAGGTCCCCTCACTCTCTCAAGAGATTCACATTTGACTAACTTTTGTGGGCACTTTTTTTTGTCTCTATCATAGAGCCCACCAATGTTGATGAAGCGTTCAAGGAGCATGAGTGGATTCAAGCTATGCAAGAGGAATTGCATCAATTCAAGCTCAACAACGTGTGGGAACTTGTCAAGCGGCCAGATCCTCGCAAACACCACATCATAGGTACCAAGTAGATCTACCGCAACAAGCAAGATGAAAATGGACTTGTGGTAAGAAATAAGGCTCGTCTTGTGGCTCAAGGCTACACATGGGTTGAGGGAATTGACTTTGATGAAACTTTTGCACCTGTTGCTAGACTTGAAACTATTCACATATTGCTTGCTTATGCTAACCGTCATGATATCATCTTATATCAAATGGATGTGAAAAGTGCATTCCTCAATGGTAAGATTGAGGAATAAGTATATGTTGCTCAACCCCCAGGTTTTGAAGATCCTAAGCATCCTCACAAAGTCTTCAGACTCAACAAGGCTCTCTATGGCCTCAAGCAGGCCCCTCGGGCGTGGTACGGCACTCTGGAGGACTTCCTCATGAAGAAAGGCTTCAAACCCGGTTCACTCAACCCAACTCTTTTAACAAAATCCTATGACAAAGAACTGTTCATATGCCAAATATACGTAGATGACATTATCTTTGGCTGCATTGACAAACGTTACAGTGATGAATTTGCCTATGTGATAGTGAAGAATATCAAATGTCTATGATGGGAGAGTTGAAATTCTTCTTAGGTCTTCAAACTTGTCAGCAAGACAATGGCATCTTCATATCTTAAGAGAAATACCTCAAGGATGTTCTGAGGAAATTCGACATGCAAGATTGCAAAGGCGTCAAAACTCCAATGCCTTCAAAAGGCCACCTCTGCACGGACGAAAATGGTAAACATTTCGATCAGAAGGTATATCGCTCCATGATTGGCTCATTATTGTATCTATGTGCATCTAGGCCTGATATTATGCTGAGTGTTTGCATGTGTGCCCGATTCCAAGCAACACCGAAGGAATCACACCATAAGGCTGTGAAACATATTCTTCGATACTTAGCTCACACACCAACGCTTCGATCATGGTATCCCAAGGGCTCAAATCTTCACCTCGTTGGATACTCTGATGCTGACTATGCTGGAGATCGTGTGGATCGCAAGTCAACCTCAAGCACATGTCATTTGCTCGGATGATGCTTAGTCTGTCGGTCCTCGAAGAAGCAGAACTGTGTGTCACTATCTACTGCTGAAGCTGAGTACATTACTGCTAGTTCATGTTGTGCTCAGTTGCTATGGATGAAGCAAACCCTCAATGACTATGGCATCAAGGTGAAGAATGTGCCTCTCTACCACGACAACGAGAGTGCCATCAAGATTGCTCACAACCTTGTTCAGCATTCCAAGACCAAGCACATCCAGATTCGTCATCATTTTCTTTGAGATCATGTACTCAAGGGCGACATCTTCATCGACCACATCCCTACTTAAGAACAACTGGTCGATATCTTCACAAAGCCCTTGGATGAAAAGAGATTTTGCAAGTTGCGGTGTGAGCTAAATATCTTAGAATCTTCGAATGTTCTTTGAAAAAGGACACATCCTAACATTTATTCAAAATTGATGACTTAGATGTGCAACACACGAAGTAACTTTTTCTTCAATTATTGAAGAATAACCCTCTAAGTGTGAAGAAATTAATGAATATTTTGATTCCCAGAACCCTACGACAATTGTACGCGGTGTGTGAAGTCATCATTATTATACGGTGGGTCACGCCAGCAACCATAGTTGAAATTCTTCAAAGTTGAGTTTTTCGTCATTTTGCAAATTCTTCAAATTTTCAAATTCCTCAAAGTTTGCAAATTCAACTTTTCAAATCCATCAGATTTTTCAAATTCTTCATACTATGAAACTCATGTTCTTCACTAACCCTATCGCGTTTTCAATGTCCTCAACATCATTCACTTATTGCTAATTCTTCAAGTTGATTTTCATCTAAGTGAATGTGATCGGACCCTTTCCCCCTCTATGCTAAACTCAACCTAGTCTGTTCACAAATTCTTCATATGCGTTCTACTTTGAAACTCGTTCAAAGTCTTCACTGTGTCCTTAACAACTGAAGAATTTGCGAATGGAAACTTTAAAATTTTCACTATAAAAATTTTCGGCATTTCCCGCTCAGACTGTTCCGATTCCCATGACTGGATAACCCACGATCCCCCACTATCGCGACTACTTAGTACGTGGGTGACACATATCACGTGGAGAGCAAGGGTCAGGGGCAATCTGGTCCAAAATCTTCGGATAGATTGGTTTTCACCTCCGCTATAAATACCCCTTCCTTTTCACTATGCTCGTTTACTCCTCACTCCTACTCTATCCCGAGCTCAAACCTAGCGCCATCACTAAAATCACCGCCGACAGTGTGGAAGAGCTTCACTTCCTCAACCTCGCCGTTGTCGTACTCGCATCGGCCGCAGAAGTCTTCACCCCGCTGTCACTGTAGTTGTCTCCCTCTGCCAAGCTAGGGCGTGGGAGATCTGGACGGACGAACTTCCTCGATTTCTTCTCAAAGTTCGTCGTGTTCTTCATTAGGGTAAATAAAATCTATTTTTACTGCCCTTGTTTGATCTTCAAGTTTTTCTCAATTTTCTCAAAGGTGTTTATTCTTCAAGAATCTCATTCTAAAGCACCTTACATGTTCATACACATGATGTTTTTCCCTAAGTTATGATTTTCTTCAAGATACCTCAATTGTGTGGATCCTCAAAATTTGCACAACTCTGGAACCTAAGACAAAGAACCTTAGTGAAAATCCTCAAGACACCCATGGTCAAATTCCTCACACTTGATGTTATTGAAAAAATTCTGAGAACGCATATGACCTCTTCACATTCCTCGCACCTATACTCTGTTCATAGGTATGAACATGTCCACTGATGAATCACTAGGTTCTCATCAACTTAACTCATTTGCAATGTTTCTTGAGGAAAAACTCTGCACTTCTTCAGAATCTTCAAGAGTTCAGAATCCTCAGCCAAAGGAAATGGCTGATGGGAAGAAGCCACAGAAAGGTGGAAAGAAACCTGATGTGCAGACTGCTTTTGAGATACCAGATGACTTGTATGAGGAATATTGCATGCCAGATGAAGAAATTCATGGCAAAGAAACAACAAAGTAGAGAAAGATCCGCTTACAGAAAATTGAGAGAAGATGGGCAAAGGAGTGGAAATAATATTGCTATGTCACTCCCAAGTATATGATGAAATTCGCAATTAAACCCCCTTGCACCAGGACACCCTTGGCTCCAAATCAAACAACTGATCCCACTTGTCTCAAGACTGGTAATGACTTTCCTCATGAATGGGAAAAATAGCAAGCCAAGCTGGCAAAGAAAGCAAAAGAGGCTGTGAAGAAATTCAACAAAGACTCTGCCGCCGCTACGACTACTGGAGCCACTGCGAGTGCTCCGAAGAAATCGATTGTGAAGAAATCTGTTGTGAAGTCAAAGTCTTCAACTTTAGAACCATCACTTCAGATTCCTCAAGCAAAGCCTTCAAAGGCCTCATCCACTGGTTCAATAGCTGCTCAGTCCTCTGCTGCTGCCGCAAAGTCCTCAACACCTGTGCACCTTGCATCATGTCAGAGGACAGAGGGATACTCAATTGCTTCAAGGGTCTCTGCAAGTCCCTCTACTCAAGCAAAGTCTTCAACAGGTCCTACTATGTTGAAACTAAAGAAAACTGTTGGACGTGGTCAAAGACCAGGTCCTCACACTAGCAAAGCTATAGTGAATGTACCCTCAAGATCTGAGGCTGATGATGAAGAATTTGAAGAAATCATCAGAGAAAGTCAGCAAAAGGCTACAATAGCCAAATACAGCTCTGTTCCTCTCATGCTAGATCCCAAGATGATCCTCAACTTCATTGACATATGGCATGAGGATCCCAACACCCCACTTTCCTCACTGAACCTGCCTCTTGGTGTGGACCATATCCTCACCCACTTTATTGCTGAGGAAAAATGGAAAAGAGATCAAGCTCATAGAGCTAAGAGGAACAGAGCTCGAAACAAAAAATTTCTGAGGAATAACGTGATAAATTTGACTCCAAATCAACTCATCACTGTTCAGTCTGAAATTCAATGCCTCACTGAGGAACAAGACCAATATGATGCTGAATGGAAGGGCACCAAAGTGAGATTCGTCAAGGCATCCCAAGCTTCTGTTAAAGACCATAACTCAAGGGTTGCAGCTCGATCGCAACTACAAATACCTCAGGCTGAAGAATCTACTCAGCCTGCTGATGAAACTGCTCCTGCAGCTGAAGAAACTCAAGCTGAAGAATCTACTCAACCTGCTAATGAAACTGCTCCCGTAGCTGAAGAAACTCAGGCTGCTAAAGAACATACTAGGACAACCTCCACTATTGTGCCTGAAGAAACTGACAGGCCAGCTGAAGTTTTAGCTGCGCCTGAGGAAATTGATACCACAAGGGTGACTGCATCAGTCGTGCCTGAAGAAAATGCACCACCTTCACCCTCTGCTGAAACAGCCAAATCATCAAGGGTGAAGACAATCAACCTTCCTTCTGCATCAGAAGTGAAAGACCAAGGTTGTGGAGAATAAGGCAATGAAATGAAAAGCATCAACTTCAGATTCCTCAGCAGTGAAGAAATTGAAGGCATGGCCAAGTTCTTCAACTGAACCGTTTGATGCAACTCCTATCAGCTCTGTGCGAGCC
Organism: Hordeum marinum; assembly: GCA_022496015.1. Classification (NCBI taxonomy): domain Eukaryota; kingdom Viridiplantae; phylum Streptophyta; class Magnoliopsida; order Poales; family Poaceae; genus Hordeum; species Hordeum marinum. Next base: position 162,125,911 of record CM039676.1, on the reverse strand, counting down.
TATGAAATTGTGCCATTTGGTACTGACCACGTCATCCCAAATGATGATCAATAAGAAAAGGATCAATCTGTTGCTACCTCAGAGCAGATTGATGAAGAAATTGAAGTGGAAGCAAATGCTTCAACTCCAAAGGTATCATCGCCCCAGCCTTAGTTGGCTGCTGAAGAGACCGACGTTGAAGAAATTGATGAGGGTGTGGACATTGGCAACACAACCCCTGTCATAAATGATGAATATTGTGAAGCTGCACACCCAAATTCCCCAATGATCACTCCTCTGTCACAGATTCCTCAGTCTCCATCCCAGACTGAAGAAATTCATACAGGATCTGATGACATGGCTGCTATTGCCACTAAAGAAATTCCAACTGCATCAGCTGAAGAAATTGTTGCTCCAACTGCCACCGAGGAAACTGTTGTGCAAATTCCCAAGTCTAAAGAAGTTTCTCCTATGCCTAAGGAGATTGTGGGCCATTTCAAGCCAAACCTTCAGCCAAAGCCACGAATGCCATTCCAAGGCTCAAAGCGCCCCAAATTCATCAAGACCAATTTTTTCGATGAGCACATTTTCTTCACTGGACCCAATGCATATGACTCAGCTAGGGCCAGTCGCACTAGATTCTGGACTCCTACACAGATGAACTAGTATGCATTAGTATTGTTTGACAAGAAGAAAGTCTTCCAAATTCCTCATGCGGATATGGAAACTATCCCTTCCTTCACACCGGTGCTCGCAGTTCTTCATGATGCAGGAATTCTTCTGTTCTGTGTGGATATCTGCAATTGGAATGAAGAGCTAATTCTTCAATTCTATGTCACTTTGCACATCACAGGTGATGCTTCTAACATTAACTCATGGGTCTTGGATTGGATGACTGGATCAACCCATTACGCTGCACCAACCTCTGAATTGCTTCGGTCAGTCCCAGTTCCAATTCCTTCAGAAGAAGCATGCTGCCTGTTTGATGAACCTGCTCTGCCCGACCATATGATGCAAGTGATGATGAAACCGCTGGCTCTAGGAAAAGCTCAAAGGACCACCTTCCTTGTGAAGGATTTGCTCTATGTGCCCAGGACAGTTTATCGCATCCTCACCAACACCCTTTGTCCTTAGAAGGGTCACAAATCTAAAGAAGAAGAAGTTGAGGGAATCATGAAGAACATGCTATTCAACATCATTCATGGGATTCCATCAACTATCACGACTTATTCATGAGGACATTGGCCAATACAGCATTAGCCCCATTTGAATTGAAGCCTTATGCTCCATGGATAATGAAATTCATCAGATCATGGTCTTCAATTCCCTTCAAAGCCGACTTCCAAAATCACTTCGGCTTTCTGCCCCTGATTGAAGTCCTCAAGAGCACAATTGCCTCAGTTGAAGGAAAAGGCAAAGCTGTCATTGATGAAGGTACTCATCCATTGGATGGTCAGTTTCGCAAAGCTGCATCTTACTCCACCAATGATGACACTGCTACCCAGGACTCTGCTGCAAAAGCCTCGGCGCAAAAGCCTCAAGAGTCTGCCCTCGTGTGATGACTGATCGTGAGCTTCTCATAAGTCTTGATCAGAAGTTTGATCACAATCACAAGTGGGTGAAGCGTCAGTTTGCTTCAATTCTTCAGAACATGACTGTGACGCAGAACTGTGTGAAGAAAAATCACTACTATGTCCATGAAATCTTCGATCGCGCATGGGCCATTCTCGCACATCTCAAGACTCCCAAGGAACTCAAAGACATAGAATTTCAGCAAAACTATGACTGGTCTCATCCTCCTCAGAAGAAATTCAAGAAAGTTCAAGTACCTCAGCTGGTTACAAGTTCATATTCTTCACCGCGTGAGACGGATGAAGCTGAGGATATTGACGACACTGCGGCAAGCCCTACATCGACAAACGACCCCGACACCGCTAGTGCTCCTTCCTCACCAACAAGATGAAATTCTTCAAGGGGCGTTAGTCCTCACTTTTTCGTCCCTTTTGGTCTTCGATGACAAAGGGGGAGAAAATTTGAGTTAGTCTTCAAGCAGGTCTCTATATATGGGATGGTTTTTGTTTAAGTTACAACTCTCGCTCTTCTGAAGCTTTTGTTGGTTGAGTTGTAAACTTAAGTCCGATGGTGGTCTCACTCTTTTGAACCGCTTTCCACATGCTTATTTCCTCAAGCACCTTAATGCATGCATGCTGAATTTCGTCAGACACCATTTTCATCATGCATTTCAAATTCTTCATATCATATGTTCAAATGTGTGTATCAATTACAAGATATAGGGGGAGTTCCCAATGTTTTTAACCTGCCATGTGCATTCGGTGCAAAGCAAATTCCTCAAATATGCACATCTTTAGGGGGAGTTCTTCCATATCTTGCAATCAAATTCCTCAAACTCGGTACTTACACTTCATATTATTATCCTTGTTGAAAACTTAACCTATTTGTCATCAATCACCAAAAAGGGGGAGATTGTAAGTGCTTCTAGTGCCCCTTAGTGATTTTGGTGTATTGAGGACATATAGATTAAGGAACTAACGTGTTTGCGAGTGTACACAGGCTCTATAAGTCGATGAGGAGTTTTATATATTCGGAGATTACCGACCCCTAAAAATGTATGTCTTCAACTGAAAACTTTGGTGGAGACTTTGCTGAATACTTTGGTATTCCCTGAAGACTTTGAAAATGAAGAAGTTGGTGTGACCTTGAAGACATGAACGACGACTATGAAGCGTGAAGACTTTTGTTTTTGTTGTTTCATTTCCTTTCTTTGAGTCATAGGAAACACCGTGCTGTTAAAGGGGACGAGGTAATACTATGGAAAATTTCCAACTGATGCTCAACTCCAAAAGCCTCAACCTATCCAATCCTTCGAGTGAAGCCTTTGGAAATCTCTTGCAGTTCAGTCAAGCTCTTCAGCGACAAAGACAATGTTGTTCTGGTCTCTGATGAAATTGATCTGACCGAGGAGTTAGGATTTCGTCAATGTGAATTGCCTACAAGTGAGGAACATGATAAGCCTGAGGACTTTCATAGTTCAAAATTCTGACCGTTGTTGTGCTTAGCGCTAGCTGTCCCCAATCATCTTATCCACATAATGGTCATATCATTGGGGGCATTTATTTCTTATCATTTCAGGTTGCACCCTGGCTATAAATAGCCACCCCCCACAACCACTAGTTGGTCCGCTGCTCTAAGAGAGAAGTGACACTTGTCATTTGAGAGCAACCCATCCTCTGAGGACTTTGAGAGAAAATCATCAGTGAGGAAAAACCCAAATCCAAACCAGCAAACCCAAAGTGATTGAGCATCACTGAAGAGATTGTTCTTGTGTGGAACCGATGCTTGTTACCTTTGAGGACTGTGTATCCTCCAGGTGGTTAGGCTTCATGGTCTAGTGCATCCTACAGTCAATTGGGGATCACGGAGTGACCTTGGTCTAGAGCATCCAGCAGTTAATTGTGGATCACCGGGTGACCAGTTTGTGAGGGTTCTAGAAGTCTACCCTGAAGACATACCACGAGTGTTGGGCGAGGACTTTGTGACCTTAGCTCAAGGAGAAGACAGTAAGGACTATAGACGTGAGTTGTCATTTCATAACGAGATCACATCTTTAGGATCATGATGTGATGGACAAGACCCAACCGTAAGCATAACATTTGATTGTATCACTAAGTTTATTGCTACTGCTTTCTACATGTCAAAGTATCAGTTCCTATGACCATGAGATCATGCAACTCCCGGACAGCGGAGGAATGCCTTGTGTGTATCAAATGTCACATCGGAACTGGGTGATCATAAGGATGCTCTATAGGTATCTCCGACGGTATCTGTTGGGTTCGTATGGATCAAGACTGGGATTTGTCACTACGTATGATAGAGAGGTATCTCTAGGCCCTCTCTGTAATACAATATCACAAGAAGCTTGCAAGCAATGTGACTAAGGAGTTAGTCATGGGATCTTCTATTGTGGAATCGGTAAAGAGACTTACCAGTAACGAGATTGAACTAGGTATGCGACAATAGATCTGGGCAAGTAACATACCGCTAGACAAAGGGAACTACATACGGGATTGAACGAATCCTTGGCATCGTGGTTCGACCAATAAAGGTCTTCATGGAATATGTAGGAACCAATATAGGCATCCAATTCCCGCTATTGGTTATTAACCGAAGAGGTGTCTTGGTCATGTCTACATGATTCTCGAACGCGTAGGGTCCGCACGCTTAACGTTTGATGACATTATAGTATTATTGGGTTATGTATGTTGGTGACTGAATGTTTTTTGGAGTCCCGGATGAGATCCCGGACATGACGGGGAGCTCCCGAGTGGTCCGAAGGTAAAGAATTATATATGGGAAGTTCCGTTTTGGTCACCGGAAAGATTTCAGGCATCACCGACAGCATACCGGGAGTGTTGGAAAGGTTTTGAGGTTCCATCGAAAGGGGCCCACCCACCCCGGGGGAACATGGGCTAAGAGCGGTGTGCACCATCCCCTGGTGGGCTAGGCGCCCCTCCCCACCTAGGCCCATGCGGCTAGGGCTGGTGGAGGGCAAACCCTAGGGGTGGCGCCACCCTAACTTGGGTGGCAAGCCAACCCCCTAGGCCGCCGCCCCTCCCTTGGAGGAGGCCCTAGGCCGGCGCCTCCACCCCTACCCGTGTATATATATCAGAGGAGAGGGAGGGAAGCAACACACAAAGCCTTTGGTGTAGCACTCCCTCTCTCTCTAGATCATATTCTTCTCCGTTCGCGTCTGTGGCAGCGCGGTGTGAAGCCCTGGTGAGATTGCACCGTCACCATGTCGTCTTGGTGCCAGAGAACTCATCTACTACCCTACCCTCGCTCTTTGGATGAAGGAGGCAGAGACTTCATCAAGCTGCATGTGTGCTGAATGCGGAGGTGTCATCCGTTCTCCGCGTGATCGGAACGAATCGCAATTGGTTCGTGAAGATGTACGACTACATCAACTGCTTTATAGAAGCTTTCGCTTAGCGATCTACAAGGGTACGTCGATACACTCCCCCTCTCGTAGCTATGCATCTCCATAGATACATCTTGGGTGTTCATAGGAAAAAAAATGTTTCCCATGCAACGTTCCCCAACAAATACTTGGCAGATAAGAAGGCTGGCAATGTCAACAAAAGTATATTTGATATACATGTTATTGATGTGTACCTTACTTTTGCTCGTAGTAGCTGATACGTCTCCAATGTATCTATAATTTTTGCTTGTTCCATGTTGTTATATTATCATTCTTGTATGTTTTACAATCACTTTACAACAACTTTATATCATTTTTTGGGACTAACCTATTGACATAGTGCCAAAGTGCCAGTTGCTGTTTTTTCTTGTTTTTTACTTTGCAGCATATCAGTAACAAATGGATTCCAATAGAAACAAAAGTTTTTGGAGATTTTTTCTGGACCAGAAGACACCTAGTGGGCCAAAGAAGTACCAGAGAGGTAGGCTGTGGAGGCCACAACCCACATGGGCGCGCTAGGGGGCCCCCGACGCGCCCTGGTTGGTAGTGCCCTCCACGGGCCCCCCCTCCACTGCCTCTGATGCCTATAAATTCCCAAATATTCAGAAAACCCTAGGAGAGTCGACGAATCACAATTCCAGCCTCCACAAGTTCCAGAACCTCGAGATCCAATCTAAACACCATCACGAAGGGGTTCATATTCTTCATAGGTGCCTCTCCGATGATGCGTGAGTAGTCCGCCATAGACCTACGGGTCTGTAGGCAATATCTAGATTGCTTCCTCTCTCTCTCTTTTGATTCTCAATACAATGGTCACTTGGAGATCTATTTTATGTAAACTTTTGCGGTGTGTTTGTTGGGATCCGATGAATTTTAAGTTCATGATCAGTTTCTATCCATGAATATTATTTGAGTCTTCTTTGATCTCTTATATGCATGATTACTTATAGCCTCGTATCTCTTCTTCAAATCTTTGGTTTAGTTAGGCCGACTAGATCGATTTTTCTTGCCATGGGAAGAGGTGCTTTGTGATGGGTTTGATCTTGCGGTGTCCTTTCCCAGTGACAGAAGGGGTACCAAGGCACGCATGTATCGTTGCCATTAAGGATAACAAGATAGGTTTTATTCATACATGAATAGATCTTGTCTACATCATGTCATCGTTCTTATTGTATCACTCCATTTTTCCATGAACTTAATACACTGGATGCATCCTGGATAGCGGTCGATGTGTGGAGTAATAGTGTTAGATGCAGGTAGGAGTCGGTTTACTTATCTCGGACGTGATGCCTATATAATGATCATCGCCTTCGATATTGTCATGATTATTTGATCTTCTATCAATTGCCCAACAGTAATTTGTTCACCCACCTTGTGATATACTCATGAGAGAAGCCACTAGTGAAACCTACGGCCCTCGGGTCTACTTTTCCAACATATTGCTTTCCGATCTATCTTTTTGCCTCTTTGTTTTCAGATCTACCAAACCAAAAACCCAAAAATATATTGCTGCACTTTTTATTTGCTCTTTTTATTTTGTGTTCTTGAGAGATCTATCTCTCCTATCTATCACTACCTAATCTATCTTTTTACTGTAGAGAGATTGGCAACCTCTCTTTCGTGTCGGGTTGCAAGTATTTGTTGTTTGTGTGTAGGTGCTGCTTATTGGGTGGTGGTGATCCTCCTACTAGTTCGATAACCTTGGTTTCATAACTGACGGAAATACTTATTGTCATTGTGCTGCATCATCCCTTCCTCTTTGGGGAATATCGACACAGTCTCAAGCCACGTTAGTAGCCCCTGGATATTTGATACTGGTTCAGCTGCTAAAATTACTAACTCGAAACAGAGTAGTGGAATAAACAAGACTGGTTAAGGACGAGGTGACGATGCGCGTTGGAAGTGTCTCCAAGGTCGATGTATCGGCATGCTCACTCTACATTCGGGATTAGTTTCAAACCTAAATAAAAGTTATTTGGTGCCTCCATTGAGTATGAACATTATATTGTTATTGTTTATTGTGCGACGATTATTCATTTAAGTCAGAGAATAATGGTTGTTCTATTTACATGAATAATATCTTTTATGATCATGCACCCAATATGAATGGTTTATTGAATATCGTTTGTAGTGACACACATGTTCATAGTATTGAAGCCAAAAGATGCAAAATTAATGATGATAATACCACATAGTTGTGACAATTCTGCTTAGGTCATATTGTTCTAAAGCACATGAAGAAACTCCATGTTGATGGATTTTTGGACTCACTCAATTTTTTATCGCTTGAGACATGACAACCATGCCTCATGGGCAAGATGACTAAAGACTTCGTTTTCAAGTACGATGGAGCGAGCAAGTGACTTATTGGAAATAATAACGATTGATGTATGCAGTCCAATGAGTGTTGAAGCATGCGGTGGATATCGTTATCTTACCTTCACAAATGATTTGAGTAGATACGGGTATATTTGCTTGATGAAACACAAGTTTAAAATTTTGAAAAGTTCAAGCAATTTCAAAGTGAAGTTGAAGATCATCGTGACAACAAGATAAAATGTCTATGATATGATCATGGAGGTGAATATCTGAGTTACGAGTTTTGGTATGCAAGGCAATGTGAAAATTGTTTAACAACTCACGCCACCTCGAACACCACAGCGTAATGGCGTCTCCGAACATCATAATCATACTTTATTAGATATGGTGCGTTCTATGATGTCTCTTATCGATTTGACACTATTGTTTTGGGGTTATGCATTAGACACAACTACATTCACTTTAAATAGGATAGCATCCAAATCCGTATGAATTATGGTTTGGCGAGAAACCTAAGTTGTTGCTTCTTAGAGTTTGGGAATGCGACACTTATATCTGATAAGCTCGAACCCAAAGCGATAAAGTAAATAAAATGGCATAAATAAATTAAAGACAACCCTACGGCTCTTTCTGGTTGTCATACTCATCGACATGCAAGTCGTGATAACTCTTACAAAACATGATCATCTCATACATTACATATCACTATTTTGGAAACCCTAGCAGTAGCGCGAGATTTTTAGCTACCAGTAGTGCGGGTAGGCGCGCTACTGCTACTGTGCTACAACTAACTTTTAGCAGTAGTGCGCTTCTAGACCAGCGCTATAGGTAAAGTCACATATCGGTAGCACTCCTTATACAAGCACTACTGCTAACTATCTGCATCGCATGTAGGCTGGCAGCGCTACTGTTAGACCAACGCTACAGGTAATCCTATGCCCAGCGCTACTACTAGTGGTTTATGCTATTTTGTGTGTGGGGGGTCGCTCTATTTAAACAAATACAACTTCTATACAATAACAACATGCATATTCATTGAAACAGATATCATACCAAAATGTCTAATCGTCGGCATCGATGAATAAAAGGAGGTGTTTCATCTCATATCATCATCATCACTCATGGTCGAACAAGTACATGTCTTGAAATATAGTGATACAGGTTAATACAAGTCTCGAATACATGCAACTACCTATGGTCACAGTCATGTTTCATCATCTATATAACCTTGCCATGATATGATCGCATACAAGAGAAGGGCGGTCACAGTGAGCAAAAATAGGATTATGTGGTAGTTCTTGAGGCGTCAGTTCTGATTTCTCTCTCACACTAGCGTCCACCTCAAGTAACTAGCATCCTCCCCGCTTCTGCTATCAAACCCTTTCTGGTTGTCGCCTGGGAAGCAATAAACTTGGGCCTGACACTCTGGCCACTCCACGTACATTCCGAGAATCCTCCCTATGTACATGGCATTCCACCTCACCATCGATGATCTATATACATATCAGAGATGCATATATCATCAAGTGAATTCAACGATAATATGCAACATAATATACGACATCGGCATGCTGAGAGAAAGAGTTAGCAAAGAGAAGCAACATAAACATAGTTAACGAAATTCATCATACCCAAACTAACTAACTAGAGTGTGGTAGCGTTTACATCTAAAAGTTACGTCATTCATAGAAATTCAAAGTTTCGATTGTAGAGAAAGTAATAACTAAATAGTCATAGTGTCATCATTTAAGCAGTGCACTCGTCCCATCCCCCATTGTAACGCCCAAGATGTGATCCTATCCTTATTTTGGCACGAGGGCCTCGACAGGGATAGAAGCGCATCTCGTCGTTTTGCAAGAATGGATATAATTATCGTGCCCAGAAGATTTTGTATTTGCACTGATGACATCAGAATTTGTTTTAAAATTTGCGTCAACGTACCGGAGTTTTGGTGTTGTTCCTAGCACATTCACATCCTTGAAATATGTCCCTGGTGGGGAATAAACGATTCTTGGATCCATTGAGAGAAAACTCAAGGTTCACCTCACTGACTGAAATAATCCTTGTGTCGAGGACGGATTCATTTGTGCCTACTGGTGTTTATTCTTGTTAGCTCATTTGACTGTTTCTCACGCGTGATTTGCTTTGAGGCCAACTCTCTCAAGGTATATTCTAGCCTTGTCTGTTGCACATAGTTTCTGCTTCTGACCCACTCTTCATTCCTGATAGATCCGGTGTTGCTATTCTGAATACCAGGCAGTTGGCTTGCTTGACTCTTGTTGAATTTGGATTATTGGGTATTATCCTAGTTGCATGCTGATCTTCTTAGGCAACTCTTGCGGATGGATCCAGTCAGAGCGAAGAAACGGAACCGACAAAAGAAATAAGAACCGCGAAAACCAAAAAGCAAATAAAGTTCAAATTTTGCGGACCTTACACATGTGGCCAAGGATCCACTAGTATAACTAGTATAGCGCACCCGACGCACCTCTAAGGATTTAGAAGCGAAACCACACAATGCTCCTGGTAGCACTGGTGTCAAGCTCCTACTACTTCCTTAGTGAGCATCACACTCGACGCAGGACCATAGCCAAAGTGGCTTAGTCAATGTTCCTAAGGTTGTCGAGGAGAGATAGAATTTATAAGTGTTTCCCAAAGGAAACTAGAGTAAGAAGAGAAATGCCATGGTTAGCAAGCAGGGTAAGGATATCTGGTTTACCTAGGGTTTTCAAGGCTCACGGGTCGTTGCTCGGTGCGAGCGTTTCACACCGGAGGCAAGGGCCACGAGAGTTAGGGTCTGATGGAGCCGAAGACCTATGGGGTTGCCTTATGATTAATAGTAGACGTGCCAGGTGGCAAAGATGGCTGAAATCCATCTGGGCTTTCTACTGAACACAAGACAGTGAAGTCTGGATAGGGTAACCTATAGTCACCCAGGTTGCTCTGATACCATCCGTTGTGGCATCCCGCCTGATTACCACTATAGCCAGACGGTCGACAAGCATACCATCCCAAGAAATCACTCTGGCATGCGCGTTTACAACAAGTATCATGAACACCGGCATTTCTATTAATGGATATATGAGTCTTACATGGGATATATTACAAAGGTGATGGCAGTGGAAAAGCTCTATCTAAGGCAGCAGGGTCTTGGTGTGGCTCCATAGGGATCTGACTGGGTTACTCTTCTAGCTCGCGAACGCTCCGGCTCCTCGACGATGGACGACAGATCCTTATGTGAATCTGGCCATGTTAAAGGCCGTTGAGTACTTTTGAATGTACTCGCAAGCAAACCAAACTAACATATACACCAAGCAATGCAATCCATGGCATTCAAGCATGCATTTGTTATTAGAGCAGTATCATCATGGCATAGCATACCTATCTAGTAGTATTAATTATCAGGTTGTAAGAGGATCATCCAGTGTGATACTAGTAGAGTAAAGTAAAGCATGGCAAGTAAATAATCCATACTCCGAACATTCTCAGGATCCAATCCAACTCTTTTGGTCATCTGACCGTCTCTTTCATAGCCATCCATGGCTAACATATCATATTCCTGACATCACCCTATGTCTATGCATCTCCACTGTAAGTCTGATAAATATCATAAGACGAGTTTTTCCATCATTATTATCTTTACTACGGTTGACCACCTAGTGAGGTCTGCACGTGTAGTCCAATACCGTGGACGTGGCTATTCGAATAGGTTCTTCACTCTGCAGAGGTTGCACACTTTACCCACACCATGGAGCATCTGGCCTCGTGATCCCATTCGGGTGGACCAGTGTTGCTCCAATGAAACCTGACTAACCCGTGACTCTTCCACCGTACCACCAGCATTCACCCTCCCCCGAAGTCCTACCCTGGGTGGCCCCTGTGTCACCTCATGACACCGCCATCGTCGTCGCCACACAAACTGTCCCAAACAAGGACACCGGCACATAACTCAATTAGCTCACAAGGTTATTGCCGCCTACCGGGCCAGAGTAGCACGCGCGCATAAGCTTCCCTGTCTGATGGTACCGGTAAAAGAGCACCCGATCAGACCAAGTCAAGGCCGTCCCATACCAACAAATGTGGCTGCACGGATAAGCTAGGACAGGTGACTCTAGATCAACCGACTAGGTTTAGCTTAAGGAATCTTTTAGCCAGCATGGTTATTCATGATCAATAACTTAACATGGTGGTAACTATGTATGAGGTAACAACTGTGGAAACATAACAACCTATTTCTATATAACATCATAGTGAGTCATTAGTGAAACAAATTTCAAATGGCAAGTTATCACTTTACAAGTTCTAGCTGTAAGTTACGACCATCGGAACCCTTGCATAAAATTGGCAAAGAAACCAGTAGACACGAGAACGATCTTTACAACTCAGATCTGGGACATTACCAAAATAACTCAACCCTGGCTCAAGACGGATGGAAAGCAGCTTAGAGCATGAGATGGTGTTGATAAAAAAAGAATGTAGCAATTCCCTAAGACAGCCAAAAAACAGCTCAGAGCATAGGGTCACTACTAGAGAAAGCAATTCAGCAACTGTCCGTGACGGCCGCAAAATAACTCAGAATAGAGTCAGTTGTTGAAAAGAGAACATAAAAAAGTCGGCATCCACCCTGGACGGTCGAAGGCAGCTCATACACATGCATGGTGCCGTCATCGAAGACCGTATAAACAAGGGTTCGTCAGAGTCACATACATCCCACTGCTATGCATACAATCACAAGCATATTAATTTAAACATGCAGGAACGACACAGAGCAATGCTTTGGGGCATATATCAGATGGTCGGCTTGCCTGGGGGTGAAGGAGTACTTTGGGAAGAAGTGCGATCACCTCGCAGAAGAATTTGCCGGAAACGATTCCCTCCGGAAGGGCCGATTGAAGGGCAAGGCCAAAATGGACGTTTTTAGAAAGTGTCAACGTTTTGAAAAGGGTGCCATCAGAACGGGCTCGATAAACTGAAGAAGTGGGCGTTGGTTTCACCTGAATCGGAGCTACGAGTGAAAAGATATAAGGGTTTTGGCAATAGGGACTTATCTGTAAGAAAAATAATTACAGCGGGGTCCCTGTCAGCACAGCCGGTCGCACACTTAACTGGAATGCACCTTACAATGGGGAAAACGTATTTAGGCCTGAGGCGTCTCCACTTATCCACGTGGGCCGGCCTCCAGCCGCCGACAAGTGGGGTCGGGGCCCACCTATCGGGTCCCTCTCTCTCCTTCCCTCCTCTTCTTCCTTCTCCCTCCCGACGGGCACGACTGAGGAGGCCCGGCCGAGCACGGCTGGTGCTGGCCCCGGCGCCACCGGCCACCTCCGACTGAGGTCCGGCCACCGGTGTGACCAGAGCAACCTGGCGCATCCGCCAGAGGGCTTGGCTCTCGCCGAAGAACAGCGGAGCAAGCGGAACACTGGCCGTGATGGACAGCGGCCACGACCATTATGGGGGCACGCAACACAGGCACGGAGAGGAGGGGCTTGGGTCGGGGAAGCCTCGAGGTAGTCCGGCAGCAATTTTGGTGAGGTCGGGAGGGCGAGGGGGAGCCGTCTTTGCTGCAATTTAGGAGGAGTTCGAGGTGGCAAGCTACGGGAGAGGAGGCAGGTGGACTCTTTAGAGCCGTTGGACACGCTCAGACAAGCCGGAGTTTGCAAGAGGTGGCCTGGTAGACGCAGTGGAGGCTCAGAGCACAGTTTCTTCTTGTTGTCCACGCGGTCGCCACACGCTCTGGCCGTCCTGGCCAACTTTGTCTCTGGCGTCGACCCGACACCCAGGAGATGGTTCACGCACTTGGTTTGATCTCAGGTCTCCTAGAATAGAGTTGAGAGCTCTGGAAGCTGGCCTGGCAAGAAGTGTTTGTGGTAGTTTGTGGCAAATTGGCTAAAATATATAAGCTGAGTTTTGGTATGAGGTTATAATATGATAAGGTGAGTCTAAATAAGGAGTTTTACTGTAATCCAACAAGTGCAAATAGCACTTCCTTTGAAATGCGGCAACAGGTCCAGAAATAGAGACATTGATGTCGTGCTCACATGGGTAGAGTGTTTTAGCTAAATTTTGGTGGAGGGTGATGATTTGAATAAATGGAGATACTCGAAAAGTATCAGCTCATTTTAGAATACCAAAAGGGTACTTCCTTCACAGAGCTTCTTTCTGGACAGAATCTAAATTGAATTATTGGGAGAAATTGGCTAAGTAAAATGATGTGAATTTCGGCATGCTCACATGATATAGGTATATTGTGGTCCTGGATTAATTTCAAGAATTATGAAGCAATCTAAAATATAGCTGCTTCACAATCTCAAAATGGGTCCAGAAACAAGAATTGGATGATGTGCTCAAAAGTTGAACTATGGGACTTGGGTTCCTGATGGAAATGGTGAAGATATGGATAGGAGAAGCTCCACAAATTATTAGGGATTTTTCCTGGCTACCAAAACGATAGTTCCTTTAGAAACTGCCCCAAATGCAATATTGGCATTAAATAGGAAAATGCAATTTCCCTTATTTAATTATAGCCAATATTTTTATGGGAGCTCAATATGATCACAAAGAATGTCCCCACAAGTTTTCATGAACTTTGGAGACGGGTAGATATTTTTCTGGATTTAATTCCTTTAACTAGCCGAAAAAGGAATTAATTATAAATGAATAATATTGCAAATGACTTGGCAATATTTTTGCATATACAGGGTTAACAAAGATAGGATGATCACTGGGAAAAGTTTGGGAGGCCGAAGATCGAAGGAAATTCAGGTTCCTTTGTAACTGGAAGGATTAGAGTTTCCCTTCCGATAACTCAGAAGGTAAGGTTCCGGCGGCAAAACACTGAGAATAGATCTTGGGTGGCAAGGTTGGACTAGGGAGAATCTCGGGTTGGATAGGAAAGGCAAGGCTAACCATCTTCATATACCCAAGAGTGAAAGAAATCCGATAACATCGAGAAAAAGGACGGGAGTCGAATCCCGCAAAGGGAAAAAACAGGGAGCGAAAACCAAGGTGTTACAAAGTAGTACACCCTATCCTAACTAAAGGTGGTCTTCGCCTGCAGAGCTTCCGGGTGTGACGCAACGGTGGGCTCGGCGATGACATCTGTCTTCCCGAGCTCATGGTCTCGGTCCTCTTGCACCGGGAAGGAAACATTTGGGCATTCCTTGGGAACCCAGGTACGTCCTTGTCTCCTTTGCACCAAAGAGGAAACCGTCCTCGCGATGTGCCCGCTGGTGCCCGCCTGGCTAGGCTGTCTGAACAAACATCACCCCGGCCTCCTGAGGCCGGGTCCTTGCATAGGAATCTCCGCTCCTAGGGAGGCGGTCTGAAGGGGTGCTACTCCTTCGTAGGTCTTGGCGTTGTCCTCCCCGCAAAGCGGGGGATCTTGCAAGGGCCTTGATTTGGGGGACTTGTTGCAGGTCCGTACTGGGCCTTCTTGGTTGGCCATGCACTAAACCGCAGGCAGGCAGGTCTGCATACATCGATCCCAGAATGCCAACAGAGATTCAGAATCTTCGTCCAGAACTGAAGGACCGTCGTGCCATGGCACATACTGTTGATGTTGGAATCCAGAAGCTAAAGAACCAACTCCTAGAACTACAGGGACGACACCGAAAACTTCGTGTCAATAGGGATAATCTGGTAGAAGAACTTGAGAAGATTAAGCATGACCAGAAGAAGCCCACTGAAGATGAACACATGTAATAAGTTAGCTTAGTAGTATCCCCACCACAAGAGAAATAAAGATGAACATTTTTGCGATTTAAGTGATCGACCGTACCAACCTTTTATGGGTGGCGATACTATAGTGTTGATTGAACTTTATGAATGTGTGGACTTGAGTTTTTGATGCTTTTGTTCCATTGAGTTGTTTGTATCCTTTCCCTCTTTCTCTTAACCATCTCATCTCCAAAAGCTTGGACCCAATAGATGAGGAATGAATATGGACTCGTGTTTACTGGATCAATGACTCACTTGGAGACAAAACAATGGATTCAGAACATGGAGGATCACCTGAGGAATAACATTGTTGCAAGGAAAGAGGTGGTCGAGCATGCTCTTCAGTACGTTGAAGAAGGTGCTGCAACTTGTTGGAAAATGCATGAAGCTATCCATGGAAGGCAAGAAGCAATCACTTGGAAGAAGTCAAGGTGACTCTGCAAAAATCTCATGTAGTCACCAACACCTAGAAGCCTCATTGCAATAATATGAAGAGGATTTGTACATACAAGATAGGTGGAGAAGAAGGGCACCTTTCACAAGATTGCATGAAGGAAAGGCAAGAGTATCTTGGAGAGTTCCTGACAAAAAAGGTTGAGCTTGATCCACATGAAATACAAGAATTGATCGGGGTGAAGAAGTCCAGGAAGAGAAAGAGTATGTATTCCCAGAACAATCCCAACCTAACAAAGAAGGATAAGAGTCATATTACCTATTTTGGGTGTAAGAACACATGTCATTATGCCAATGATTACCCAGAAAGGAAGCAGGAAACCCAATGAGCAAAAACAAACACCAAGAAGCCCTGATCCTTGTCGGGAGTCATCTTTTTTCGCTACAAGGAAGAAGGACCACTTGGAGACAAAACAATGGATTCAGAACATGGAGGATCACCTGAGGAATAACATTGTTGCAAGGGAAGAGGTGGTCGAGCATGCTCTTCAGTACGTTGAAGAAGGTGCTGCAACTTGTTGGAAAATGCATGAAGCTATCCATGGAAGGCAAGAAGCAATCACTTGGAAGAAGTCAAGGTGACTCTGCAAAAATCTCATGTAGTCACCAACACCTAGAAGCCTCATTGCAATAATATGAAGAGGATTTGTACATACAAGATAGGTGGAGAAGAAGGGCACCTTTCACAAGATTGCATGAAGGAAAGGCAAGAGTATCTTGGAGTGTTCCTGACAGAAAAGGTTGAGCTTGATCCACATGAAATACAAGAATTGATCGGGGTGAAGAAGTCCAGGAAGAGAAAGAGTATGTATTCCCAGAACAATCCCAACCCAACAAAGAAGGATAAGAGTCATATTACCTATTTTGGGTGTAAGAACACATGTCATTATGCCAATGATTACCCAGAAAGGAAGCAGGAAACCCAATGAGCAAAAACAAACACCAAGAAGCCCTGATACTTGTCGGGAGTCATCTTTTTTCGCTACAAGGAAGAAGGACATTATGCTAATAAATGTCCATAGGAGAAGAAAGCTAGAATGGAGTAGTTAGGTTTTGAAAATGGCAATACATGTAATAGGAACTTCTCTTATTTACGTAAGATTTTGGAGTTGAATTATGTAACAGAATTCTTAGAGGTTGTAATAACTTCATGAATCAATAAAATTTATTCTTTCATGAGTTCATATGTTGAAGTGTATGAGTTGTTGCTCTATAAAGAAAGATCTCAGACTATTTTCGAGGATATGAAAAAATATGGTCCATGCAAGCAGGTGTGCATTTTATTTTAAGTGTGGTAGTAATCGGTAAAACCACAGGAACCAGAGATAAAGAAAGTTCCATTCCTGCCAAAGAGTTTGGATAAGTGAATAGAGGTACAGATAAATGTTCGACCATATCAAACTATGTGGATGACAACGTCTGAAATAATGTACTTTGGATTTGAATATGATGAACCAAAACTTTTATTGGTAAACAGATCAATGGAAAGGAAAATGACTTCAAGGAGTAAAACCTGTACCAAGAAGAGATCTCAAGATTTCATGAAGGTTACCCCAAGAGCATCAAGGAAGAGGTTGTAATTGGATCAGCATACGTTATCTTAGGAGGATACGAAAACCTGAGAGTTGTGAAGAAAACGGTAGATGTTTTGTTCAGCTTGTAGAATCAGTGGATTTATCCGAACTTTGTTCGTGGACAAGAGAATTCTACAACGCTTGTGAGGAAGCCCAAGTGTTAGAATGCGAGATTCACTAAACCTTATAACAAGTAATGATTTCGGTGCGACATGGCTTGGCCACCATGACGACTTACTCTTATCATTCTCTTGCTATTCAGAATGTTAACTTTGAGAGACTTACCCCTAGTAAAGATACGATGATCTTTGAAGCTTTTGTTTAAGCCTTAGAATGGTATGATGAAGACCCCTTGTACATGGCTGGTGTTGCCAAACATAGGAATTTTTACAGTGAGGATGAAGCCAAGACCCTTTTCACTACAAGATAACCACAAATAGTAGACCACGATGAGACCATCGATAAGTTATTTAAAATGATCACGAGACTTGTCAGCTAAGAAGACCCAGTAATAGAAGAACTTTTATATTAATGAAAGAACATTGGATTTTAAGGAAACATTATGACTATAAAGGAAGAACATCAACAAAAGTGTTGCGTGAGAAATGTGAAGAGACAGATCTTTCCAAGACCCCAGAGAAATGGCATCACTTTGAAGGACCGGTAACTCTCATTTTAAGTGTGGTAGCATCCACACTTTGTGGGACAATGGATTTGTTAGAAGACCCCCAAACCCTAACCTTTTCTTTCTAGCCGATGTGAATCTCGAGGATGAGATTCATTTTAAGTGTGGTAAGTTTGTAACATCCCAAATTTCGAATATGTTAATTAATTAAATGATTGATTGTTTGAATGATTGTTTGAAATTGAGTGAAATTGGGAACTCCTGTAAACTTTTGAACGAGAAGGAATAAAACGACTTTTCCCTTTGCTTTTGAATTCAAATTCATCCAATTCAAATCAGTGAGAGAAGAGGACATGACTTCTTCAAACTAAAGTGTTTGAAATGTGGATTTGAAAATCACTGAAACTTTTGGAATATATTTCATATTTTGGTTCTATCACTAGTGAAGCAACGTGCTATACAAACAACTTTTAACCCCTTTCCGTGACATAGTTCTAAACCATCACCTTGCATGTCTGGGCAATAGGGGAGAGTCCATCCCACACGACATGGAAAACCCATTGGCGACGGTGACCAATGAACACAAATGATCTGCAAATATAATCATGTTCGATGCAGGAACATATCGCACACATAATGTTTTGGGCTTACGTGTGGGATTTGGGATCAATCACACACGAGCAAGACGAGTCAAACACGTCTAATTGCTCACGGAAAACAAATGGAGTTTGACCTTTTACCATTTGTGAAACGTTAAGTATTCCACATGGGCCGTTGTATAAACTGTGTGTGATATGTTCATCACAGCACACAAGATTTCTCTGGACACCGTCTGCCATGCATGGCATCATCAGACACATTTTTTGAGTAAAGTACGCATGGGATCGTCTTTGCATCGGGCACGGTTTCCTGTTGGCTCACGTGTGAGATACGATGATATCGCAAACATTGAGAAGCTCCTACGCACAAGTACTAGTGCTGCAAACCGTTTGCGATTACTTATGTATCACCAAAATTTTAGATTATATATCGTGTGCTTTTCCTGTGGATCACAGGCGGTTGCACTATGAGTTGCGTGTGCTTTCCGTTATGGACCGCACATGCTTAGCTGCTTGAACCGTGTTTGCTGAAGTTGCCAGGTTATTGTAAAATATCATATTTAATTCACTCTGTAAATAGCAAATTTGCCACGATATCCAATCGACAAATAGTGTCCACATGAAGAACATTCATCATAATTCTCCACAATATGCAATTCAACGAATAGTGTCCACAAGCAGAGAATTCATCATAATTCACGACAATATGCAATTGAGAAAATGCTAGCTAAATTTCACAGCTGTTAAACCGACATATGCATTACATAATCATAGTGTACAAAATGCGAAGACATGATCACATGGAAAATAATGCATCCATGTGTATATGTTTAGCTAATAACACTATATGAATGCGTACTTATTATTCAGGGATACGAACCTGGAAATCTTCGACATCATCATTGGGCTTGATATAGTGTTTCACAAAGAAGGTGCTGATAAGTTACCTAATAGACAACAATTCATATTCGACGAGCGGTGAAGAGGTCATCGGTCCGAAGATCAACTGCCTGACTTTTAGATCAGAATGTGACATACGTGTGGAGTAGAAGATAGTAATTAAGAAGCAGACTTACTTGTTTTATCCTGTCAGCATTGACACCACATTCAACACGTCTGCATAGGTTCATCATGTGTGCACAAACGTAGTATCCACATAGGCTAGTACCTTGTTGTTGTTGAGGACACTAATTTTTTTGTACATTATTAGTCATGTATTTGCCCTGTTAGGAACAACCTAATCGGTGTAAGTTGTTTCTTCTTTTTTCTGTGGAGAGAAATATAAAGAGGATTACTTAGAAACTTGAACATCGGACTAGCATTATCTGAAAATAACGGATTTCGTTGTGTTATCGGAGAAACGATCACGTTCTGTAGAGGTAGTTGGCGGTCTAACCGATTCCCTCCTAAAGTTTTATTCGTTGACCAGATATGAACCGATTCCCTTTATCACTGCAAATGAAGATTAATTTTCACACACTCAATTCTGAAACCAGATATGGATACAACATATTAACATCAAAGAATTCAATACCTATCCATGAAATCCTAAAGATGACTCAGATCCTAGGGAGCATTTGACTCTCTGAGTGAATCCATGTAGTAAACTGTGTTGCATTTTGGAACAATGACCACCAAGATCCAGTGAGCTCTACAGTTTAAGAAAACCATGAATGCACAGACTATGTCTAAAATTGAAAGTAGATTAATGTCTGGGTGCTTGTATATTTAACTTAACGTTCATGATATGGCCACATGAAGAATTCTCCTATCTGTAAGTTGAACAAGATCTTGGTGACATAATCAATGGAAGCCTTGCATGGTCCATTATCTCGTAACAAAACATCGTCTGCTAAATCAGGATCTATGAAATACGCATGCACCCTTGTTGTTCTCTGTGTCATCAATCCCCTGAGAGGAATACAATATAGTTGGCTTTTTTGTCATTTATATCCTTGTATGGGGAAGTTGATCAGAGTTTGTGAAGTACTTACAACATCAAGCATTTGACAAGAGTGGAAGCAAGCTCATCAAAGTTGAAGAAGATATGAAAGTACTCAAATTCCACACTGATGGTACCTACAACGTGAGAGAAATGCTAGTTGTCGTAGTGAACTTGCAAAATGTTAGTATCTTCTCCTTCCAACATTCTGTCCATGCAATATTTATGTAACTTGCAAGCACTGGAACTGCACTCCTCCTAGAAATTGCCAACAAGGAATGGCTGGCCATGCTTGTACTTGCGTTTCTCAATTGTGTCTATTTCCTTACTAGGAAGTTGCTTTTCAAGGTCTGCTTCAGACATGTGGTCAAAATTGGGATTACCCAACCCTTCGAAAACCTTGTTGTTAATTTGGGTATGGCTGATGATTCTTTGTAGAAGGAGGCTCTTGGTCCCATCCCTCCTTGCTTTTCGGAGGCCTGACTTCCTACTTGCAACCGTGGCCGCTTTCGTCTTCTTAGCTGAAGCACTTCTTGTTTGATGTCTAGAATCATCAACGACATGCTACTGAGAAGCTCGTGAAGGTACGATGGACTGCTGAACAGATGATACCGCTGTGATGGATTGCTGAGCTGTGGTGCCAGAGTCGACGGAAAGCTGACCACCCGTTGAAGCTATTCTAGACTTCTGAGCAGCTGGTGCCAACATGTCGGTGTGTTGATGCGGCTATGACTACGTGTTGGTTTGCTGAGCAGGCATTGTCGACACATCGGTATGCTTATCAGGCGGTTGCAAACTGGTGGACTGATGAGCAGGTGGTTCCTAACTTACAAACTGCTTAGTAGGCGGTCTAGGACTTTTGGATTTCTTAGAAAGTGGTTCCAGACTTTCAGACTCCTTAGCACGCAGTTTGGTCGGGTTTGTCCGGTGAGGATGCAGTGCCGATGTGTCTGCACTTTCTGCTTCAATGCCTGACATCTGAACCGATGATATGTCTTCAGCAGGTGTAGGCCTTGCCACAGGCTACTCAGGAGCGGACGATGACCTGGTCTCTATGGTAGGAAGTCGGTCGGGCTGGTCACAGGTTGATGCCTCGGGCATCGGATTCCCAAGAGTATGCTCATCGGGGGAATCACACAAGATCTTTTGTGGCGAGAGGAGAGTCACCGGTTCTAGGGCGACATTGGTTGCTTTTGGGGGGGTGCTGGAGGGATCTCATCCAGGAAGTATATTTCTTTCCGTGACCACTGGCTATGATTTAATCGTGTTTCTTCCAAGGTCATCTGCTCATCACGGTCCTCAAGGACATTCTTTAGGGCAAAGTTACTAAATCTAGACTTTATTTCAGTCACATAGCACTTCACACAACCTGGCATCAATGGCACATTGTCCAACAAGAGTCCCCCGTCCAAGTTAGGGTAATAAACCCATGTTGTTGAACATTGTAAAGTACCTTCATAATGTGTAAGCACGGACTTCAATCTCCCCCTGTACATATAGATCAGATATAGCACCATCATGTCCAGCGGCAGCATCATTGTGGCTGGGGTCAGCTGATGTACATCTACTATTGTGTGGTGTTGTCATACAATAAGTGGCATCATCCATGCCGACATACCCTTCTGTCTACTGGCTCTCTCTCATCATTAGTGTCTTCTGCTGCATATATGACTCCTCAACTTCCTTTCAAATTCCATGATATAGGCCTTGTTTGATAGGCTGCTTTCTGCTTTAAATCTGAGAAGCGTCAGTGTGACACTCAACTTTGAATATTTCTTTTTGCAACCTGGATACAAATCTTTCTTGGAGGCCGCATCAATGCTTGGCAGCTCCTTGTACCCGGCCATTTCTTTATCTGGGCCTTGGAAATCTGCAATCAGAGTAGAAAAATTTGGCATGTCATCAAGGTCGGTGGTGTCTACTTCACACTCTTGTTTTTTCTTTGTTTTTTTGGCATGCCAGTCTTCTATCTGTATCTTGACATCTCAGCCCCGAGGTTAAATTCAACACCCATGCGACTCTGATCGGGGTTTGGCACCTCGCCGACATGCACGTGATTACCTTCATCCATAACCAGCTCTTCACCATGTTTAGCCCATATTGTGTATCCACCCATGAATTCCCTCTTGTATAAGTGTAACTCGACCCTATCTATTGCAATTGACACCGTATTGGTACAATCCTTGCATGGACAGAGGACGTAATCTTATTTGCCAATTCTCTTCTTTGTTCGTTGAGCCGAAACCATGAACTCCTCCATGCCATCCCTATACCTTGAGGTTGTCCGATCCCTTATCCATTCATATCGTTCCATCTGCAGCACGTTCCATCCTTAGTGGATGGATAAAGATATGGGTGAATAAATCAAGGTATATTATTTTCAAAATTTATGAATGGTGCTGCATAATGTTATCCAGCCGTGCAATGACACTAATCAACCAGTCAATCTACACGCATCATCAGTAGTAGTGCCCTTATATGAATTTAATACCTTAATAAGGCCACTCAAGAAAAAGAATACCTTAATTGATTAGGAGCGGCATGACGAGACAACAGGGTCGAGGAGTAGAGCTAAGCTGGGCACATGCCTAAACTCCGGGCTCAACTATCCCGCCTACAACCACGAGGGACGTGCTCCAGTCATGCTGGAGCTGACCATGAGGATTGAGATCCTCATATATGTCCCGCTGCTGACCGAGGATTGACCTTATATCGCGCTGCCACCATCGACCAACTGAGGTTGGACTTCCTAAACATCGACACCACCGACCGATCGGGGATTGACCTTCAATCCAGTAGCTGTTGCCTCGGTCGCCACTGACATCTCTATCAGCATAACGTTTTTTGGGTCTTCCAGAGAGCGGCTGTTTACCGCACCCATATCTACCGAGAAGCACATCACAGACGATCATGTTGCAGAAACCGTGTGTCGTATAGAACAAAATGCGATAAATAGTTTCCCCGACCGTTATCATTAGATCCATATAGTTTCCCTGTCTTCCCCAAATCCCTGAATAGATTTCAAATCCCTAGTGGCCAAATTCCCTAGCGTGGTGCTGACATTGGGGGTATGCGGACGAGTGGTGCTGATGGTTTTAGTGCGGCTGCACCGGTTCATACAGTCTCTCTTGGCAGCGCCATTGCCGGCGCCACCACGATGGTGGTCACCATCTTGCACTTGCTTAAGATCACCAGGAGGCCGGTGTACTATGGGTCCGAATCATCTTGTCAGGTCCCAATCTTCCTCATCTTTTTACCATCTCCAAAGCAAGCAACTCACTCAGTTCGTCCTGAATTGGACCCCCATCCCGCCACACACAGGAAGGCGATCATATGCCGGATCAGAGTATGACTCCAACAGACTCCCATGACATGAGTTCGATTCCGAGTTTTGTGCCACCAAGAAGTACCAAAAGCTGAGTTGTGTGCACGGACAAACTCCCGCTCGATGTGTATGCACGAAGGGATTCGGCATTGGCAGATGGTTTCTCGGTTTCCCCTTAGTGGCTAGTGATAAGTTCTTCCCTTAAGTTCAGTTAATGCCCCCGTTGATCTTGATTTTTTAACATTTTCTGGGATATGAGGCTTGTGCCTTTGTTAACTGGTTGGATGATGAATGGCATGGCAGGCCTCGGAGTGTATCACCAAGCTTGCAGAAGATAACATAAAGCTGAAGAAGAAACTAACTAATATGGAGTGTACAATGACCACGATGAAGCAAGAAAGAATCAATCACAAGCAACAGATGAAAGCAAGAAAAAAGAAGGAACTAGCATGTGTAGTTGTAGTTTCCACATTAGCCATCTTCTATGCGCTGTTTGCAATGATCATTAGGGGTTTCGTTTGATTATTAATGGCTACATCAATAAGCAGAGCTCATATATATATATATATTGCTTACCAACTGTCCTATGTTAAATGCTTACTATTTCACACCTGTTGTGTTTCATATAAGCATGTGGGTAGTTAAGCAAAGCATCTAGCAAACCGTCTAAACTCCTAAAATGTACACATGTGAAACATTTGGCATATTGAGAACTGCACAACAGCGGGAATTTAGTGCGGTGGACCGGGTGCACACAATTGTTGTTTATTATATCAGAATTATAACTGCCTGCCAAGGCACCTATATAATCCGTCAATCCCCCACTTCAATTGCCATTCCTCTTGTCTTCACACCATGCTTCAGCTGCCACCATCTTCATCGTCACGGCTGGTGTAACACCCAAGATGCGCTCCTATCCTTATTTTTGGCACGAGGGCCTCGATAGGGATAGAAGAACATCTCGTTGTTTCGCAAGAATGGATATCATTACAAGTACATGTACAGAAGAGATGAGTATATGGAATTGGCTTACACTCGCCACAAGCTACATCAAGATCACATCAATACAACAACATATTCAAACATCATACAAAAGAGCAGGGTCTGGCTACGGACGAAATCAAACGATAAAATGACATCTATCCTTGCTATCCCAGGCTGCTGCCTGGAACCCATCCTAGATTGATGATGAAGAAGAAGAACTCCAAATCAAGACAAGCATCGCGCTCACGTCAAAGCATCACATTACCTGTACCTGCAACTGTTGTTGTAGTAATCTGTGAGCCATAGGGACTCATCAATCTCATTTCCAAGGGTATCAAGACTAACAAAGCTTAATGGGTGAGGTATGGTTAAGTGGTGAGGCTGCATCAAGCAATCCCCGAGTTTCCTCGAGGCATCCCCGTAAGCAGCCCGTTTTGGACCAACACTCGTGAGGAGCATTGGCCCGGGTTGTTGATTAAAGATCCTCGGGTTAATTACTCCCTATGCAGGTTTATTAGTTATTAGGCAAATGTAGTACCAATGTTGGCCCTTTCCAGAAGAGCTTTATCCTAAAACAAAAATCAAGGGGATCCCCATAACAACCCCGAGCATGTTAGGAGTGCTCATTATGGAACATAACACCGGTACACAAGTAACTAGGACGGCAAAGATGGGACAAAACACTGAGCAAAAGGCCAAGCCTTCCACCTTTTACCAAGTATATATGTGCATTAAATTAAATGGCAATAATATTTTGATATAACAAAAGAATGTCCATGTTGACACATGGAAGCAATTGCACCTGCAGGTAGAAACGCTATAAGAAGGGCTGGGCAAGCGGTAACATAGCCAAACAATGGTTTGGTGGGAGGTGGAGGATTAGAGGCCTATTATGGCAATGTTGGGAGGCTTGACAAACAAGTGGTAGTTAGCGAGACATAATGATAAAAAACAGGACAACTAGCATAGCAGTGATAGTAGTGGTATCCAGGGAAACGTGTCATCTTGCCTGAGACCCCGCTTGGAAGAAGAATGAGTCCATGAAGAAGACGAGCCAACGTAGTCGAACGAATCCTCACACTCCGAATGCTTTCGGAACTCTGTCGAGAAGGAACAATCCAAAAAAATAATTAACACACGGTACACCACAACATATGCATGACATGATGCACAAACAAATATGATGCATATCCATTTTAGATGTGCAAAGCATGACATGGCAAAACACATCAAACAACTACTACACATTAAAGTGAAGCTCAATATGCAATGAGTTGCATATTGATGAAAGTCCACATTTGAATTACTTAGTTCACTCCCGTTTAGGTACACATAAATGTTACATGTTGTCAAACATGGCAAGAGGTGAAGCATAAACAACTACAACATCTAGGCATCTTAAATGAGACCAGAAGCAACATATAGCACTTCCGAAATGACCTCATATGCAAATTACAACTTTGGTCCAGGTCTGTCCTAACACAATTTATGTTTATTAAACATGAAAATAAATTGGACCATGTGATTCTACCCATTTTTCTGGTCAAGTTACATATGTGGAACTTTTTTATCGGAGCTACGGTTTTGTAGTCATGAAACAAATCATTTTAGCATCGCATTAGGCAAGTTTAACACAAACAACATTTTAGATGTTTTAACATGCATGAGGATGACATGATCAAATTCGATGTAATTTGAAGAACACATTGGCACATAATATGATATAGAGCACTTGTCACCATGACAGAAAGAATTGGGTGCCGTGGCGATAAAAGCAAAACTGGTGGCATGGCAACCTTTCGGTTCCGGCAACCCGTTGAGATGCCAATGCAAAAGAAAGTGTGGCCGTGTGCGTGTCATGCAAAAGTGACGAGTGGGGTGATCTCGGTTACCGGGTTCCCACGCGTCGGTGGCATAGAAAAGAGGTACCCGCACCTAGCATCCTATACAGTGCATACACCATATACGTGCAACCATGTCATTCGCACATGCATTCATCTCATTGGTGTTTGACTCATTGGTTATACCTTCAAAGCGTGTGTTTCAGGGCGGACGAAGTAGTTGTACATGAGTCTTTGGCGACGGTAGTTGTACACACCCAGTAGATGTTCAGGGTCGTCGAGGACGTCATGGAATTAGTGGTACATCCGGTCTTGTCAGGTCCACGACGGCGGTAGTGGTACTCGTATCATAGTCGTTCTCGTCAGGTCATCGGTAGCCATACACGTCGGTGCTAGTCATCCTTGAATAACCCGAATGGGTACTTGACGGGTTCCCGTCTTGATAGAGATGAAACGGGACGACAACGGTCATGTGAAGTGAGGCCCCGGGCCTTGCAATACTGGGTATGAACAAAATGAAGCAACACATGGACTTGCTTGGTGGTGCGGCTACTCATTGCAACGACCAAGGCGGGGCATCAGCTGAAGGAGGCCCAAAAGCATAGCAGCGGCAACATGGCATGCATCAGGAGGTTAGGAGGGGCAAGGGGGTACCAAGTGGTGCGACGGGGCAAGAGGAGGCAAGCTCGAGTCATGGGAGAGGTGGACGATGGGGCAAGGTAGGCAGTGGAAATGGCCTGCGTAGGGCTGGCTGGCGTGGTGGAGGTGTATGTGATAGCACGCGGTCATCGGAGGAGCAGAGGAGCTGGGGCTGATGCATGGAGTGGCAAGGCCATGGCTGCGGCGGCCGGCGAGGCAAGGTGGAAGGGCGACTCCGATGAAGGTCAATGGCAAGGACGAAGCCGGCGAGGCGGGAAGGAGGCTATGAGGGCCCGGACATGGCACTGGTCGGTGTCGGTAGGTGGAGGCCGAACGACGGTGGCGCGCATGGTCTCCGACTAGCGGTGGCTCGCCCGAGGGGGGGTTGGCGAGCGATGGGATGGTTGGGTGCGGGGGCTCCTCCTCCTTGTGCGATGACAGGAGGAGAGACGAGAGGGAGTGGTCACGGGTTCGCGTGGGAGTACGTGCATGTGAGTGTAGGTGGCAGCGGTGTCGGGACGAGAGGGAGAGGATCGAGGGAAGAGCATGTGAATCGGGGCGGCTGGGCCTTGGGCCGGCTGGGCTACCAGCCTAGCGGCTGGGCCTTGCTCTCTCTCTCTCACACATATCTCAAAACAGGAGAAAAGAGCAGAGTTGTAAAGGAGAAGAAAGGAAGGGTGAGGGATAGAATTTAGGCATGGGGATAATTTTCTTGGACTCACAAAAATGAGCTCGACCCAAGTAAAATAGAAGTGGCATGAACAAAAGATTTAAATGCAAACCCATTTGAATTTAATTCAAATGGTTTGAACTATGACTACGGTTTAGGAGTGTCCAAAATCATGCGAGTTTGACGAAGCTTGGGAAATAGATGAACGGATTACCGCAATTTCGGAGACCAAACTTGAAGTAGGAAAGCATGGGATTTAAATTGCAAGTGTGTTGGTTGGTTCCCGAAAGAACAAAATATTAATTATAGCTCCCTAATAATATTGGGGGATATTTTGTAAGTTATAAAGAGAAATCACAATGTGAGTTTCCCTCGATTTAAATGTATCGAAGATCCATACAATTTATTTATTTGAGTTGGGAAAAATATAATGACATGATGGCATGATGAAATGACGCAATGCGAATGATGCATAGATAAAAGCCTCAACCAAATAAAACACACAACAATAACGAAAATAAAATGGGAATATTCTGGAGCATCGGTCCCGGGCTGTTACAGCTGGCCACTCTACACTTCCACACACTCTGCAATCTTGCTTTTTCTTCGGTTGTTTAGTTACATAGCGTAGCCATGTTGAGCGACAACGAGGATGGTAGTTCTGCAAGTATGGGGTCAACCACACAATCATCGTGCTTGTCTTCCGTGAGTCTGACATCAAGCCCTGACCTCGATTTTATCCGGCTCATGGAAGGGCCGCCGCCGCCGGAGTCATCGGACAACAACCAAACGGACGAGGAGTCGCCGAAGGACGAAGAAGATGACAACGATGAGGAGGATGAGGAATGGTCGGACAAGGAGGAGGATGACGAGGAGCCGTCAAAAGACAAAGGTGATGACATCGATGATGATGAGGAGGAATGGCCAACAAGGAGGACGACGACGAGGACATCAACGATGATGGCGATGAAAATCCAATGGTCAAGGCAAGAAGCGTCCACGTCAAGATGATGACGCGGGGCCATCTAACAACAACAAGAAGAAGTAAAACAGATCATACTCCTTAAATCTATTGTTGTTTGCTCATATTTATTCCTTAACTCTGTCTACCCTCTCCATATCATCGCAAACGGTTCAGAATACAGATTCGTCAGTAAATGTTCACAATATCACACACATTTGGTTTCTTGAATTGTTCGCCCTGTCAAGTACACAATTCAGAACAACAAATCGTATGTGTTGTCCAGAATTATAGCACACTGTTCAGATTATCGAGCTATTTGTAGCCTATCACACACACCTTGTTACGCCGAACCATTTGTGTTCTTTCATATCATTGCAAATAGTTCATCTAAGGGGCATGTATGTCGTACATCACACACATCTATGTTTGATTAACCGTTTGTGCCATTTCGCCTCATCACAAACAGTTCTTAAAAGTCAATAGTGTGCCATAAATCGCACATGCAAATATTTTCCGAATCGTATTTGATGGATCCTCCATCACACACAGTTCATGTCATTGGCGACGGAGCTAGAACTATACCGTTTGAGATTCAGGCATCACACATAGTTTCGTCGAAGGGTCTCTGATTGTAGTGTCGCGTTAGCAGCATCCTACAGTAGTGTATGTTAAAGTTTGAAAGAATTCAAAGTTCCTTGCCCAAATTCAAAATCTTGAGAGGAGCAAGATGACCCTCCAAACCAAGGGTATCGGCACTAAGACATGGGTATCTAGTGCCCCTGACTTATGCATAGTGTTGGAAATGTGCCCTAGAGGCAATAATAAAATGGTTATTATTGTATTTCCTTGTTCATGATAATTGTCTATTGTTCATGCTATAATTGTGTTAACCAGAAACCGTAATACATGTGTGAATACATAGAGCACAACATGTCCCTAGTGAGCCTCTAGTTGACTACCTCGTTGATCAATAGATGGTCACAGTTTCATGACCATGGACATTGGATGTCATTGATAACGGGATCACATCATTAGGAGAATGATGTGATGGACAAGACCCGATCCTAAGCATAGCACAAGATCGTGTAGTTCGTCTGCCAAAGCTTTTCAATGTCCAGTATCGTTTCCTTAGACCATGAGACCGTGCAACTCCCGGATACCGTAGGAATGCTTTGGGTGTGCCAAACGTCACAACGTAACTGGGTGGCTATAAAGGTGCACTACGGGTATCTCCGAAAGTGTCTGTTGGGTTGGCACGAATCGAGACTGGGATTTGTCATAGAGGTATCTCTGGGCCCACTCGGTAAGACATCATCATAATGAGCTCATTGTGACTAAGGAGTTAGCCACGAGATAATGTATTACGGAACGAGTAAAAAGACTTGCCAGTAACGAGATTGAACAAGGTATGGAGATAAGGACGATCGAATCTCGGGCAAGTATCATACCGATAGACAAAGGGAACTGTATACGTGATTGATTGAATCCCTGACATCATGGTTCATCCGATGAGATCATCATGGGACATGTGGGAGCCAACATGGGTATCCAGATCCCGCTGCTGGTTATTGACCGGAGAGGTGTCTCGGTCAAGTCTACGTGTCTCCCGAACCCGTAGGGTCTACACACTT
This sequence comes from Hordeum marinum, assembly GCA_022496015.1. Classification (NCBI taxonomy): domain Eukaryota; kingdom Viridiplantae; phylum Streptophyta; class Magnoliopsida; order Poales; family Poaceae; genus Hordeum; species Hordeum marinum. The sequence continues at coordinate 162,095,654 of CM039676.1, read as the reverse complement.
AAGGTTCGATGACGCTAGGGTTATAGGGAAATGGTATACGTGATTACCGAAAGTTGTTCAGAGTCCCAGATGAGATCCCGAACGTCACGAGGAGCTCCGGAATGGTCCGGAGGTAAAGATTGATATATAGGAAGTCCAGTTTTGGTCACCGGAAAGTTTTCGGGCTCATCGGTAGTGTACCGGGAGTGCCGGGAGGGTGCCGGAGGACACCCGGGAGGGGTGTGACGACCATAGGACCTCGTGGGCCCTTATAGGAGGTGTGCCAGCCCTTTTTGGGCTGGCCAAGACCTTCTAGAAAGGCCCATGCGGCTGGAGATCTAGAGATAGGGCAAAGGAGTTTGAAAAGGAGGAGATCCACCTCCCTTGTGGGAGGTGGACTCTCCCCCTAGTTCAGCCGAACCTCTCCTCCTTGGAGGAGGGGCCAAGGCAGCCCTCCCTCTCCCTTCTCCAATATATATGCAAGGGTTTGGGATGATTTGAGACATGACTTCTCTCTCTCCGCGCAGCCCTACCCTTCCTCTTCCTCGCTCTCCGTAGCGCTTGGCGAAGCCTTGCCGGAGTCCACGTAGCTCCACCGTCACCACACCATTGTGATGCCGGAGCTCTCTCTCAACCTCTCCTTCCTCCTTGCTGGATGAAGGTGTAGGAGACGTCATCGGGCTGCACGTGTGTTGAATGCGGAGGCGCCGTTGTTCGGCGCTGAGATCGGAATCCACCGCGGTCTGAATCGCTGCGAGTACGACTCCACCAACTGCGTTCTTGTAACGCTTCCGCTTAGCGATCTTCAAAGGTATGAAGATGCAATCTCTCCCCACTCGTTGCTGGTTTCTCCATGGATAGATCTTGGTGATCGTAGGAAATTTTTTGATTTACTACTACGTCTCCCAATAGTGGCATCATGAGCTAGGTCTATGCATAGAATCTATGCACGAGTAGAACACAAAGCAGTTGTGGGCGTCGATCTTGTTAATTTGCTTACCGCTACTAGTCTTATCTTGATTCGGCGGTATTGTGGGATGAAGCGGCCCGGAACGACTTTACACGTATGCTTACGTGAGACTGGTTCCACCGCCTGACATGCACTTGTTGCATAAGGTGGCTAGCGGGTGTTTGTCTCTCCCACCTTAGTTGGATTGGATTCGATGAAAAGGGTCCTTATGAAGGGTAAATAGCAATTGGCATATCACGTTGTGGTTTTGGCATAGGTAAGAAACGTTCTTGCTAGTAACCTATAGCAGCCACGTAAAAACTTGCAACTACAAATTAGAGGATGTCTAACTTGTTTTTGCAGCATATGCCTTGTGATGTGATATGGCCAAAGGATGTGATGTGATGCATTGTGATGTATGAGATTGATCATGTTCTTGTAATAGGATTCACAACTTGCATGTCAATGTGCATGACAACCAGCAGGAGTCATAGGAGTTGTCTTATTTTATTATATGACCTGCGTGTCAAGATAAACGCCATGTAATTACTTTACTTTATTGCTAAACGTTAGCCATAGTAGTAGAAGTAATAGTTGGCGAGACAACTTCATGAAGACACAATGATGGAGATCATGATGATGGAGATCATGGTGTCATGCCGGTGACAGTGATGATCATGGTGCCCCGAAGATGGAGATCAAAGGAGCAAGATGATATTGGCCATATCATGTCACTATATTGATTGCATGTGATGTTTATCATGTTTACATCTTATTTGCTTAGAACGACGGTAGTAAATAAGATGATATCTCACTAAAATTTCAAGAAAAGTGTTCACCCTAACTGTGCACCGTTGCTAAGGATCGTTGTTCCGAAGCACCACGTGATGATTGGGTGTGATAGGCTCTAACGTTCGCATACAACGGGTGTAAGCCAGATTTACACACGCGGAACACTTAGGTTGACTTGACGAGCCTAGCATGTACAGACATGGCTTCGGAACACAGAAGACCGAAAGGCCGAACATGAGTCAGATAGAAGATACGATCAACATGGAGATGTTCACCATGGATGACTAGTCCGTCTCACGTGATGATCAGACACGGGCTAGTTGACATGGATCATGTGTCACTTGGATGACTAGAGAGATGTCTATCTAAGTGGGAGTTCATTAATTTGATTATGTGAACTTAATTATCATGAACTTAGTCTAAAATTGTCTTTACAAACTATATTGTAGATCCAATGGCCAACGCGAATGTCACCCTCAATTTCAACGCGTTCCTAGAGAAAACCAAGCTGAAAGATGATGGAAGAAACTATGCGGACTGGGTCCGTGGCTTGAGGATCATCCTCATAGCTTCCAAGAAATTGTATGTCCTTGATGCACCGCTAGGTGACCCACCCATTCTCCCAGCAGAGCAAGACGTTACGAGTGCTTGTCATTCTTGCTGCGATGATTACTCTCTTGTTCAGTGTGGCATGCTTTGCAGTTTAGAACCGGGGCTCCAAAAGCGTTTTGAGCAACATGGAGCATATGAGATGTTCCAAGAGCTGAAACTAGTTTTCCAAGCTCATGCCCAGGTCAAGAGATATGACATCTCCGACAAGTACTTCAGCTGTAAGATGGAGGAAAATAGTTCTGTCAGTGAGCACATACTCAAGATGTCTAGGTTGCACAACCGCCTGACTCAGCAGGGACTTAATCTCCCGGATGACTCGGTCATTGACAGAATCCTCCAGTCGCCTCCACCTAGCTACAAGAGCTTTGTGATGAACTACAACATGCAAGGGATGGAGAAGTCCATTCCTGAGTTGTACTCGATGTTGAAATCAGTGGAGGTCGAGATCAAAAAGGAGCATCAAGTGTTGATGGTAAATAAGACCACTAGTTTCAAGAAAGGCAAGGGTAAGAAGAACTTCAGGAAGGACGGCAAAGCTGTTGTCGCGCCCGGTAAGCAAGTTGCCGGGAAGAAAAAGAACAAGAATGGACCCAAGCCTGAGACTGAGTGTTTTTGTTGCAAGGGTACCGGTCACTGGAAGCGGAACTGCCCCAAGTACTTAGCGGATAAGAAGGACGGCAACATTAAAGGTATATGTGATATACTTGTTATTGATGTGTACCGAACCAGCGCTCGTAGTAGCTCCTGGGTATTTGATACCGGTGCAGTTGCTCACATTTGTAACTCCAAGCAGGAGCTGCAGAATAAGCGGAGGCTGGCAAAGGATGAGGTGACGATGCGCGTCGGGAATGGTTCCAAGGTCGATGTGATCGTCGTCGGCACGCTACCTCTGTTGGGGAACATCGCATGGGAAACAAAAAATTTCCTACGCACACGCAAACCTATCCATGGTGATGAGCATCTATGAGAGGGAGAGTGGATCTACGTACCCTTGTAGATCGCTAAGAGGGAAGCGTTAAGAAACGCGGTTGGTGTAGTCGAACTTCTTCGCGATCCAAATCGCCGAGCGTCCCGCGATCCAATCACGAACCGTCCCGCGAACACACCATGATCCGTCCCGCGAACTCATCACGATCCGTCTCACGATCTTGATCACGATCTGTCCCGCGAACTCATCATGATCCATTCCGTGATCACATTACGAACCGTCTCGCGATCTCGATCACGGTCCTTCCGATCTAGCGCCGAACAAACGACACCTCCGCGTTCAGCACACGTGCAGCTTGATGACGATCTCCACCGTCTCGATCCAACAAGAGGAGGTGTAGAGGAGAGAGAGTTCACCGGCAGCGTGACGGCGCTCCGGTGATGGTGGTGGAGCAATTCCGGCAGGGCTTCGCCTAAGCGCTGCAGAAAACCGATCTAGAGGAGAAACTATGCACCGGTGTAACGGTAGCACGTGGCCGGAAATTCTGTCAAAAAACCACCCAATCCACTAGTATATATAGGAGGAGAGGATAGGAGAGGCAACCAAGGCCTTTGGGTCGGCCGAAATAGGAGGTGGGAAGCAATCCTACTTCACCTCCAATCCTAGTTGGAGTAGGATTGCCTCCCATTGGCTGATTTTCCACTTTTTGCTTAAGGACTTTCTCTCCTGCGCCATGGGCCTTTGTGGCTGTTTTCCCAGCCCACTAAGGGCTGGTTATTATCCTCCCACAGTCCATGGACCTCTTGGGGTCGAAATACCCCTCCCGGAGGCCTCCCGGTACACTACCGACACTCCCGGTACACTACCATTACTCCCGGTACACTATCGATGAGCCCGAAACTTTTCCGGAAACCAAACTGGGACTTCCTATATATGAATCTTTAACTCCGGACCATTCTGGAGCTCCTCGTGACGTCCGAGATCTCATTCGGGACTCCGAACAAACTTCGGTCACCACCATACATAACTCTACACTACCGAAACGTCACCGAACCTTAAGTGTGCAGACCCTGCGGGTTCGAGAACTATGTAGACATGACCGAGACACCTCTACGGTCAATAAACAATGGCGGGACCTGGACGTCCACATTGGTTCCTACATATTCTACAAAGATCTTTATCGGTCGAACCTCTATGTCAAGGATTCAGTTAATCCCGTATAACGTTCCCTTTGTTCTTCGGTATGTTACTTGCCCGAGATTCGATCGTCGGTATCTCCATACCTAGTTCAACCTCGTTACCGGAAAGTCTCTTTACTCGTTCCGTAATACAAGATCCCGCAACTAACAATTAGTCACATTGCTTGCAAGGCTTATTGTGATGTTGCATTACCGAGTGGGCCCCGAGATACCTCTCCGTCACACGGAGTAACAAATCCCAGGCTCGATCCATGCCAACTCAACAGACACCATCGGAGATACCTGTAGAGCACCTTTATAGTCACCCAGTTACGTTGCGACGTTTGATACACACAAGGCACTCCTCCGATATCTGTTAGTTGCATGATCTCATGGTCATAGGAACACATACTTGACATGCGGAAAACAGTAGCAATAAACTGACACAATCATATGCTACGTTTGCAGTTTGGGTCTTGTCCATCACATCATTCTCCTAATGATGTGACCCCGTTATCAAATAACATCTCATGTCCATGGCTAGGAAACCTTAACCATCTTTTCATCAATGAGCTAGTCTATTAGAGGCATACTAGAGACATGGTTTTGTCTATGTATCCACACATGCATCTAAGTTTCCGATCAATACAATTATAGCATGGATAATAAACGATTATCATGAACAAAGAAATATGATAATAACTAATTTATTATTGCCTCTAGGGCATATTTCCAACAGTCTCCCACTTGCACTAGAGTCAATAATCTAGTTCACATCACCGTGTGATTCGCATTGTTATGAATCTAACACCCAACGAGTTCTGGGGCTCGATCATGCTTTGCATGTGAGAGAGGTCTTATAGTCAACGGGTCTGTAACATTCAGATCCGTGTGCACTTTGCAAATACCTATGTCAAACTGTAAACACTGCTACCACACTCCGCTCGGTACTATTCCAAATGGCTGCTCCACTATACGTATCCAGATTGCTACTACGAGTCATCCGGATTAGTGTTAAAGCTTGTATCGACGTAACTCCTTACGACGAACTCTTTATCACCTCCATAATCGAGAAACATATCCTCAGTCTCTTAGTTACTGAGGATAATCTTGACCGCTGTCCAGTGATCCACTCCTGGTTCACTCTTGTACCCCCTGACGGACTCATGGCAAGGCACACACACGTGCGGTACATAGCATGGCATAATATAGAGCCTATGGCTAAGGCATAGGGGACGATGTTTGTCCTTTCTCTTTCTTCTGCCGTTGTCGAGCTTTGAGTCTCACTCAACTTGCACACCTTACAAATCAGGCGAGAACTCTTTCTCTGACTGATCCATTTTGAACTCTTTCAAAATCTTGTCAAGGTATGCACTCATTGAAAGTCTCATCGAGCATCTTGATCTATCTCCATAGATTTTGATGCTCAACAATTAGGTAGCTTCATCCAGATCTTCCTTTGAAAATCACTTTCCAAATGACCGTTTTATGCTTTCCAGAAACTCTACATTATTTCTGATCAACAATATGTCATCCACATATACTTATCAGAAATTCTATAGTGCTCCCACTCACTTTATTGCAAATACAAGTTTCTCATAAACTTTGTATAAACATCAAAACTTTGATCACCTCATCAAAGCACATATTTCAACTCCGAGATGCTTGCTTTAGTCCATGGAAGGATCACCGAAGCTTGCACACCTTTTAGCATCCTTAGGCCTGACAAAACCTTCTGGTTGTATCACATACAACCTTTCCTCAAGTAAATCGTTAAGGAAACGATGTTTTGACATCCATCCGCCAGATTTCATAATTGAAAACACAACAACTGCTAACATAATTCCAACAGACTTTAGCACCACTACGAGTGAGAAAGTCTCATCGTAGTCAACTCCTTGAACTGGTCACAAACATCTTTGCAACAAGTCGAGCTTTACAAATAGTGACATTCACTATCAGTGTCTGTCTTCATTTTAAAGATCCATTTGTACTCAACGACCTGCCGTCCAACGAGCAAGTCTACCAAAGTCTACACTTGGTTTTCATACATGGATCCTATCTCGGATTTCATGGCCTCCAACCATTTGTCGGAATCCGGGCCCATCATCGCTTCTCCATAGCTCATAGGTTCATCGTTTGTCCAACAACATGACCTCCAAGACAGGGTTGTCGTACCGCTTAGGAGCAGTACACATCCTTGTCGACCTATGAAGTTCGATAGTAACTTGATCCTGAAGCTTCATGATCATCATCATTAACTTCCTCTTCAACTAACGTAGGCTTCACAGAAACAACATCCTGCGCTGCGCTACTCTCTGGTTGAACAAAGTTTTAACAACCTCATCAAGTTCTATCTTCCTCCCACTTAATTCTTTCGAGAGAAACATTTCCTCGATAAAGGATCTGTTTAAGCAACAAACACTTTGCACTTGGATCTGAGATAGAAGGTTCACCCAACTGATCTTAGGGTATTTTATGAAGATGCATTTATCTGCCTTGGGTTCGACCTCATTAGGTGAAAACATTTTCCACACAAGCGTCGCAGCCCCAAACATTAAGAAATGACAGCTTAGATTTCTATCAAACCATAATTCACATGGTGTCATCTCAATGGATTTAGATGGTGCCCTATTTAAAGTGAATGTAGTTGTCTCTAATGCATAACCCCAAAATTATAGTAGTAAAACGACAAGAGACATCATAGCACGCACCATGTCCAATAGAGCATAACTATGATGTTCGGACACACCATCACACTATGGTGTTCCAGGTGGCGTTTAGTTGTGAAACAACTTTCACATTGTCTTAAGTTGTATGCCAAACTCGTGACTCAGATATTCACCTCCACGATCATATCGCAGTCATTTTTATCTTCTTGTCACGATGATCTTTAAACTTCACTCTGAATTTGCTTGAACCTTTCAAACGATTCAGACTTGTGTTTCATTAAGTAAATATACACTATATCTACTCAAATCATCAGTGAAGGTAAGAAAATAACGATATCCACTGCACGCTGCAAGACTCACTAGATTGCATACATCAACATGTATCATTTCCAATGAATCACTTGCCCGCTCCATCCAACAGGGTCCTTTAGTCATCTTGCCCAAGAGGCATGGTTCGCATGACTCAACCGATTCGAAATCGAATGAGTCCAAATATCCATCACCATGGAGTTTCTTCATGCGCTTTATACCAATATGACATTTTGCGGCAGTGCCACAAGTATGTGGTACTATCATTATTTAACTTTGTATCTTTTGACATCAATGTTATGAACATGTGTATTACTACAATCAAGATTTCAACAAACCATTCTCACTGGGTGCATGACCATTGAAGGTATTATTCATGTAAACAGAATAACTATTATTCTATGACTTAAATGAATAACCGTATTGCAACAAACATGATCTAATCATGTTCATGCTCAACGCAAAACACCAAATAACATTTATTTAGGTTCGTCACTAATCCTGAAGGTAGAGAGAGCGTGCGATGTTGATCACATCAATCTTGGAAACATTTCCAACACACATCGTCACCTCACCCTTAGCTAGTTCTCCATTTATTTTGTAGCTTTTATTTCGAGTTACTAACATTTAGCAACCGAACCGGTATCGAATACCCAGGTGCTACTAGGAGTACTAGCAAGGTACACATCAATAACTCGTATATCAAATATACTTCTGTCGATGTTGCCAGCCTTCTTATCTACCAAGCATCTAGGGTTGTTCCGCGTCAGCGACCTCTCACCTCATAATAGAAGCACTTAGTCTCGGGTTTGAGTTCAACTTTGGGTTGCTTCACTGGAGCAGCAACTGACTTGCTATCCATGAAGTTTCCCTCCTTGCTCTTGCCCTTTTCGAAACTAGTGGTTTGATTAACCATCAACACTTGACGCTCCTTCTTGATTTCTACCTTCGCGGTGTCAAACATCGCGAACAGCTCAGGGATCAATACTTCTATCCCTGGTGTATTATAGTTCATCACTAAGTTCTAGTAGCTTTAGTGACAGTGACTTGGAGAACTATATCAATCACTATCTTATCTGGAAGATCAACTCCCACTTGATTCAAGCGATTGTAGTACCCAGACAATCTGAGTACATGCTCAACGATTGAGATATTCTCCTTTATCTTACAGGCAAAGAATCTTGTTGGAGATCTCATATCTCGCAACACAGGCACGAGCCTGAGATCACAATCTCTGCTCCTAGAACATCTCATATGTTCCGTGACATTCAAAACGTTTCGGAGCCTCAATTCTAAGCCGTAATGCATGACGCACTAAACTATCAAGTAGTCATCGAAACGTGCCTGTCAGATGTTCACAACATCTATAGACGACGCTAGAGGGGGTGGCGCACCGAGCGGTGCATTAAGGACATAAGCCTTCTGTGCAGCAATGAGGACAATCCTCAGATCACGGACCCAATCCGCAATATTGCTACCAACATCTTTCAACTCTATTTCTCTAGGAACATATAAAAATTTAAGGGAGCTACAACGCGAGCTAGTAATCTACAACATAATTTGCAAAGACACTTTGACTATGTTCATGATAATGAGTTCAATTAATCATATTACTTAAGAACTCCCACTCAAATTGACATCCCTCTGATCATTCGAATGATACATGATCCAAATTCACCAACTCAAGTCCGATCATCACGTGAGTTGTGGTGGCTGCAATGGTGAACATCACTATGTTGATCATATCTACTATATGACTCATGTTCGACCTTTCGGTCTCTCGTGTTCCGAGGCCATGTCTCTACATGCTAGGCTCGTCAAGTTTAACCTGAGTGTTCTGTGCGTGCAAATCTGGCTTGCACCTGTTGTATGTGAACGTAGAGTCTATCACACCCGATCATCACGTGGTGTCTCAACACGACGAACTTTCGCAACGGTGCACACTCGGGGAGAACACAATTCATCTTGAAATTCAAGTGAGGGATCACCTTATAATGCTACCGCCGTACTAAGCAAAACAAGGTGCATAAAAGGATTAACATCTCATGCAATTCATAAGTGACATGATATGGCCATGAACTTGTGTTTAAGATCTCCATCTTCGAAACACCGGCATGATCTCCATCGTCATCGGCACAACACCATGATCTCCATCATCTTGATCTCCATCAATGTTTTGCCATTGGGGTTGTGGCGCCAGCCGTGCTTCTACTTCTATTGCTACCGCTTAGCGATAAAGTAAAGCATTACATAGCGCTTAATGATTGACACGCAGGTCATACAATAATTAAAGACAACCCTATGGCTCCTGCCGGTTGCCGTACTCAACAACATGCAAGTCATGAAATTCTATACATCACATGATCATCTCATACATCACATATATCTCATCATGTAATTGGCCATATCACATCACAACATACCCTGCAAAAACAAGTTAGACATCCTCTAATTGTTGTTGCATGTTTTACGTGGCTGCTACGGGTATCTAGCAAGAACGATTCTCACCTACGCATAAACCACAACGGTGATACATAGATTGCTTTTCAACCTTCTCAAGGACCGCCTTTGTCGGATCCGATCCAACTAAAGTGAGAGAAACTGTCACCCGCAAGCCATCTAAGCAACAAGTTGCGTCGAGGGAACCGGTCTCTCGTAAGCGTACGAGTAATGTTGAACTGGGCCGCTTCATCTCAAAATCCCGCTGAACCAAAATCCGACCAAGGGAGGAAGCAATCTAAGCATCAACACCCACAAACCTTTTGTGTTCTACTCGAGATCTCATCGAACCATCAACCTAGCTTTGATACCACTGTTGGGGAACGTCGCATGGGAAACAAAAAATTTCCTACGCACACGCAAACCTATCCATGGTGATGAGCATCTACGAGAGGGAGAGTAGATCTACGTACCCTTGCAGATCGCTAAGCGGGAAGCGTTAAGAAACGCGGTTGGTGTAGTCGAACTTCTTCGCGATCCAAATCGCCGAGCGTCCCGCGACCCAATCACGAACCGTCCCGCGAATACATCATGATCCGTCCCGCGAACTCATCACGCTCACGATCTTGATCACGATCTGTCCCTCGAACTCATCACGATCCGTTCCGTGATCACATCACAAACCGTCTCGCGATCTCGATCACGGTCCTTCCGATCTAGCACCGAACGGACGGCACCTCCGCGTTCAGCACACGTGCAGCTTGTTGACGATCTCCACCGTTTCGATCCAGCGAGAGGAGGTGGAGAGGAGAGAGAGTTCACCAGCAGCGTGACGGCGCTCCGGTGATGGTGGTGGAGCAATTCCGGCAGGGCTTCGCCTAAGCGCTGCAGAAAACCGATCTAGAGGAGAAACTATGCACCGGTGTAACGGGTAGCACGTGGCCGAAAATTCTGTCCAAAAACCACCCAATCCACTAGTATATATAGGAGGAGAGGAGAGGAGAGGCAACCAAGGCCTTTGGGTCGGCCGAAATAGGAGGTGGGAAGCAATCCTACTTCACCTCCAATCCTAGTTGGAGTAGGATTGCCTCCTATTGGCTGATTTTCCATTTTTTGCTTTAGGACTTTCTCTCCTGTGCCATGGGCCTTTGTGGCTGTTTTCCCAGCCCACTAAGTGCTGGTTATTATCCTCCCACAGCCCATGGACCTCTTGGGGTCGAAATACCCCTCCCGGAGGCCTCCCGGTACACTACCGGCACTCCCGGTACACTACCGATGAGCCCGAAACTTTTCCGGAAACCAAACTGGGACTTCCTATATATGAATCTTTACCTCCGGACCATTCCGGAGCTCCTCATGATGTCCGGGATCTCATCTGGGACTCTAAACAAACTTCGGTCACCACCATACATAACTCTACACTACCAAAACGTCACCGAACCTTAAGTGTGCAGACCCTGCGGGTTCGAGAACTATGTAGACATGACCGAGACACCTCTACAGTCAATAAACAATGGCGGGACCTGGACGTCCACATTGGTTCCTACATATTCTACGAAGATCTTTATCGGTCGAACCTCTATGTCAAGGATTCAGTTAATCCCGTATAACGTTCCCTTTGTTCTTCGGTATGTTACTTGCCCGAGATTCGATCGTCGGTATCTCCATACCTAGTTCAACCTCGTTACCAGCAAGTCTCTTTACTCATTCCGTAATACAAGATCCCGCAACTAACAATTAGTCACATTGCTTGCAAGGCTTATTGTGATGTTGCATTACCGAGTGGGCCCCGAGATACCTCTCCGTCACACGGAGTAACAAATCCCAGTCTCGATCCATGCCAACTCAACAGACACCATCGGAGATACCTGTAGAGCACCTTTATAGTCACCCAGTTACGTTGCGACGTTTGATACACACAAGGCACTCCTCCGATATCTGTGAGTTGCATGATCTCATGGTCATAGGAACACATACTTGACATGCGGAAAACAGTAGCAATAAACTGACACGATCATATGCTATGTTTGCAGTTTGGGTCTTGTCCATCACATCATTCTCCTAATGATGTGACCCCATTATCAAATGACATCTCGTGTCCATGGCTAGGAAACCTTAACCATCTTTTGATCAACGAGCTAGTCTATTAGAGGCATACTAGGGACATGGTTTTGTCTATGTATCCACACATGCATCTAAGTCTCTGATCAATACAATTATAGCATGGATAATAAACGATTATCATGAACAAGGAAATATGATAAATAACTAATTTATTATTGCCTCTAGGGCATATTTCCAACAACCTCTGCATCTACCTTCTGGATTAGTGTTAAACCTTAATAATTGTTATTTAGTACCAGCTTTGAGCATGAACATTGTATCTGGATCTCGCTTGATGCGAGATGGCTACTCATTTAAATATGAGAATAATGGTTGTTCTTTTTATATGTGAGAGATGTTTTATGGTCATGCCCCGCTGGTCAATGGTTTTTTTTTGATGAATCTCGAACGTGATGTTACACATGTCCATAGTGTGAGTACCAAAAAGTGTAAGTTTGATAACGATAGTCCCACTTACATGTGGCACTGTCGCCTTGGTCATATTGGTGTCAAAAGCATGAAGAAGCTCCATACTGATGGACTTTTGGAGTCTCTTGATTTCGAATCATTTGACACGTGGGAACCATGCCTCTTGGGCAAGATGACCAAGACTCCGTTCTCCAGAACAATGGAGCGAGCAACTGACTTGTTGGAAATAATACATACTGATGTATGCGGTCCAATGAGTGTCGAGGCTCGTGGTGGCTACCGTTATGTTCTCGCCCTCACTGATGACTTGAGTAGATATGGGTATGTCTGCTTAATGAAACATAAGTCTGAAACTTTTGAAAGGTTCAAGGAATTTTACAGTGAGGTAGAGAATTAACGTGACAGGAAAATAAAGTGCCTACGATCTGATCATGGCGGAGAATATTTAAGTCACGAGTTTGGCACGCACCTAAGGAAATGTGGAATTGTTTCACAACTCACGCCGCCTGGCACACCTCAGCGAAATGGTGTGTATGAACGTCGTACTCGCACTCTATTGGATATGGTACAATCTATGGTGTCTCTTACTGACTTACCGCTATCATTTTGGGGATATGCATTAGCGACTGCCGCATTCACTTTAAAATAGGGCACCATCAGAATCCGTTGAGACGACACCATATGAATTATGGTTTGGAAAGAAACCTAAGCTCTCGTTTCTAAAAGTTTGGGGATGCGATGCTTATGTGAAGAAACTTCAACCTGAGAAGCTCGAACCCAAAGCGGAAAAGTGCGTCTTCATAGGATATCCCAAAGACACTATTGGGTATACCTTCTACCTCAGATCCGAAGGCAAAGTCTTTGTTGCTAAGAATAGATCCTTTCTCGAGAAAGAGTTTCTCTCGAAAGAAGTAAGTGGGAGGAAAATAGAACTTGATGAGGTAATTGTACCTCCGCTCGAACCGGAGAGTAGCACAACACAGGAAGTTGTTTCTGTGGAGCCTACACCGGCTAGAGAGGAAGTTAATGATGATGATCATGAAACTTCAGATCAAGTTACTATTGAACATTGAAGGTCCACTAGGACACGTTCCGCACCAGAGTGGTACGACAACCCTGTCCTGGAGAGCATGTTGTTAGACAATGGTGAACCTTCGAACTATGAAGAAGCGATGGCAAGCCCGGATTCCAACAAATGGCTTGAAGCCATGAAATCCGAGATAGGATCCATGTATGAGAACAAAGTGTGGACTTTGGTGGACTTGCCTGATGATAAGCGAGGCATTGAAAATAAATGGATCTTTAAGAAGAAGACTTACGCGGACGGTAATGTGACCGTCTATAAGGCTTGGCTTGTCGCTAAGGGTTATCGACAAGTTCAAGGAGTTGACTACGATGAGACTTTCTCACCCGTAGCGATGCTAAAGTCTGTCCGAATCATGTTAGCAATTGCCGCATTTTATGATTATGAGATCTGGCAAATGGACGTCAAAACGGCATTCCTTAATGGCTTCCTTAAGGAAGAACTGTATATGATGCAGCCGGAAGGTTTTGTCGATCCTAAAGATGCTAACAAAGTATGCAAGCTCCTGCGCTCCATCTATGGGCTGTTGCAAGCATCTCGGAGTTGGAACATTCACTTTAATGAGGTGATTAAAGCATTTGGGTTTGTACAGGTTTATGGAGAACCCTGTATTTACAAGAAAGTGAGTGGGAGCTCTATAGAATTTCTCATATTATATGTGGATGACATACTGATAATGGAAATGATATAGAAATTTTGGAAAGTGTAAAGGCCTACTTGAATAAATGTTTTTCAATGAAGGACCTTGGAGAAGCTGCTTACATATTAGGTATTAAGATCTATAGAGATAGATCGAGACGCCTCATAGGTCTTTCACAAAGCACATACCTTGAAAAGATATTGAAGAAGTTCAATATGGATCAGTCCAAGAAGGGGTTCTTGCCTGTGTTACAAGCTGTGAGATTGAGTACGACTCAATGCCCGACCACGGCAAAGGATAGAGAATACATGAGTGTCATCCCCTATGCTTCAGCCATAGGCTCTATTATGTATGCCATGATGTGTACCAGACCTGATGTGAACCTTGCCATAAGTTTGGTAGGGAGGTACCAAAGTGATCCCGGAGCGGAACACTCGACAGCGGTCAAGAATATCCTGAAGTACCTGAAAAGGACAAAGGACATGTTTCTCGTATATGGAGGTGCCGAAGAGCTCGTCGTAAAGGGTTACGTCGATGCTAGCTTCGACACAGATTCGGACGACTCCAAGTCGCAAACCGGATACGTGTATATTTTGAACGGAGGGGCAGTCAGCTGGTGCAGCAGCAAGCAAAGCGTTGTGGCGGCATCTACATGTGAAGCGGAGTACATAGCTACTTCGGAAGCAGCGAAGGAAGGAGTCTGGATGAAGGAGTTCAACACCGACCTAGGAGTAATTCCAAGTGCGTCGGGCCCGACAACTCTATTCTGTGACAACAAGGGAGCTATTGCCCTTGTGAAGGAGACCAGGTTTCACAAGAAGACAAGACACATCAAGCGCCGCTTCAACTCCATCCGTGATTACATTCAGGAGGGACATATAGATATTTGTAAAGTGCATACGGATCTGAATGTCGCAGATCCGATGACTAAACCTCTCTCACGAGCAAAACATGATCAACACCAGAATGCTATGGGTGTTCGATTCATCACAATGTAACTAGATTATTGACTCTAGTGCAAGTGGGAGACTATTGGAAATATGCCCTAGAGGCAATAATAAAACGGTTATTATTGTATTTCCTTGTTCATGATAATTTTCTATTGTTCATGCTATAATTGTGTTAACCAGAAACCGTAATACATGTGTGAATACATAGACCACAACATGTCCCTAGTGAGACTCTAGTTGACTAGCTCGTTGATCAATAGATGGTCACGGTTTCATGACCATGGACATTGGATGTCGTTGATAACGGGATCACATCATTAGGAGAATGATGTGATGGACAAGACCCAATCCTAAGCATAGCACAAGATCGTGTAATTTGTCTGCTAAAGCTTTTCAATGTCAAGTATCGTTTCCTTAGACCATGAGATTGTGCAACTCCCGGATACCGTAGGAATGCTTTGGGTGTGCCAAACATCACAATGTAACTGGGTGGCTATAAAGGTGCACTACGGGTATCTCCGAAAGTGTCTGTTGGGTTGGCACGAATCGAGACTGGGTTTTTTTCACTCCGTGTGATGGAGAGGTATCTCTGGGCCCACTCGGTAAGACATCATCATAATGAGCTCAATGTGACTAAGGAGTTAGCCATGGGATGATGTATTACGGAATGAGTAAAGAGACTTGCCGGTAACGAGATTGAACAAGGTATGGAGATACCGACGATCGAATCTCGGGCAAGTATCATACCGATAGACAAAGGGAATTATATACGGGATTGATTGAATCCCCGACATCGTGGTTCATCCGGTGAGATCATCGTGGAGCATGTGGGAGCCAACATGGGTATCTAGATCCCGCTGTTGGTTATTGACCGGAGAGGTGTCTCGGTCATGTCTACGTGTCTCCCGTACCCGTAGGGTCTACACACTTAAGGTCCGATGACCCTAGGGTTATAGGGAAATGGTATACGTGATTACCGAAAGTTGTTCGGAGTCCCGGATGATACCCCGGACATCACGAGGAGCTCCAGAATGGTCCGGAGGTAAAGATTGATATATAGGAAGTCCAGTTTTGGTACCGGAATGTTTTCGGGCTCATCGGTAGTGTACAGGGAGTGCCGGGAGGGTGCCGGAGGACCCTCGGGAGGGGTGTGACGACCATCATACTTCATGGGCCCTTAGAGGAGGTGTGCAAGCCCTTTTTGGGCTGGCCAAGACCTTCTAGAAAGGCCCATGCGTCTGGAGATCTAGAGATAGGGCAAAGGAGTTTGAAAAGGAGGAGATCCACCTCCCTTGTGGGAGGTGGACTCTCCCCCTAGTTCGGCCGAACCTCTCCTCCTTGGAGGAGGGGCCAAGGCAGCCCTCCCTCTCCCTCCTCCTATATATATGCAAGGGTTTGGGCTGATTTGAGACATGACTTCTCTCTCTCTCTCTCGGTGCAGCCCTACCCTTCCTCTTCCTCGTTCTCCGTAGCGCTTGGCGAAGGCCTGCCGGAGTCCACATAGCTCCACCGTCACCACACCGTCGTGCTGCCGGAGATCTCCCTCAACCTCTCCTTCCTCCTTGCTGGATCAAGGCGTAGGAGACGTCATCGGGCTACACGTGTGTTGAACGCAGAGGCGCCGTTGTTCGGCCCTGAGATTGGAATCCACCGCGGTCTGAATCGCTGCGAGTACGACTGCACCAACCGCGTTCTTGTAACGCTTCCGCTTAGCGATCTTCAAAGGTATGAAGATGCAATCTCTCCCCACTCGTTGCTGGTTTCTCCATGGATAGATCTTGGTGATCGTAGGAATTTTTTTGATTTACTACTACATCTCCCAACACATAGGCAGTAGTAGCAAAACCCATCAACACAAGCCACCACACCAACAAGCAAACATTTGAGACCCAGACTCTGGAAACAACAACCTACAAAAGGCCAAGCAACACTGGCAAGACCAGCGCAATAGCCCAGGAGGGGCCAAAGGCATGCCAGCCACGTCCCCGGTGCCTGGCGAGGGCCGAGGCACGCACATCTTCAGGAAGACCCAACAAGCCATCCCCCGGCAAGAGCGAGCCGGTCGCACATTGCTCCACCGCATCACGACGACAATCACTTGTGAAAGTGGTGTCCAGCCCTCATGTGGCTAAGTTGCTCCTGCTAAGCACATGGCGACGCACCGGAAGACAGATATGCCTAGTTGACACCCGTCTAGAAGCGTGTCAAGACCCTAAGCAACGTCCAGCTAAGCGGTGGCGAGAGCTTGCCGGGGATGCATCCACGTGGGCCACCTAGAGTAGCAATCATTGTATTTTGTCCTAAATGCAAGCGTTAAGTATGATAGCTATGTTAGCTATATAATCGTTGGGTAAAGATTGTTTTGCCACTATAGTTGCCCCTTTCCCTATAAAAGGAGGCCCAAGGTAACCAAGCTGAAGATTCGGACTTTTGGACAGTTGTACTATGGTAACAGCTCACACGAAGGCAATCCTTGCCAGGTTAGAGCGGTGGGCATGCTTTGTGTTCCCTGAGATCAAGCCACCAAAGCAAGAGTAGGGTTTTACGCTTCTCAGCAGCCCGAACCTTGTAAAAACACCCGCGTTTCCATCATCATGCTGCTGCCATGATCTCCGCTCTTTGTGCTATGTGACCTAGCCCCCGCCGAACTAGAAAGGGGCCTCCTGTCCTATAGGTGATCATGTGCATCCATGCCCCGACATCTTTGGCATGTCAGGTAGGGGGCGTCATTTGTGCAAACCCGAGTTTGTGAGCAGCGAGTCGATCTTCATCATCGTATTCTTCATCCATGGCTCCGAAGAAGAAGTCTAGTGCGACTGTGCATCCCTCCACTTGAAAGGCTCCCTCGCATGCATTCGCGGGTGCCATTGGCTCCACAGTGGCTGCGAGTGAGGCGGGCGTCTTGGGCGCCACGGCTAGCGCAGGCGGCGCTGCTGTCGTTTCCTCGCGGCCGAGGTTGGAGCGGGGAATGCCAGAGAGGAGCAGCAGCAGCGACATCCTGGAGAGCACGCCCCTGGTACCACGGGCGAAGGAAACTACCAGTCTCCACCTCCCTGCCGCGCAGATGGCCGTGGCCGCGACGGCTTCGCTCAGTCCGCAACAAGCCATGATCCCCCATCTGCGCCCGTCACTAGCATGGCTACTGGGCGCACACCTCGTCCAGAACAAGACGGAGCGGTGAGCGGG
Source organism: Hordeum marinum (assembly GCA_022496015.1). Classification (NCBI taxonomy): domain Eukaryota; kingdom Viridiplantae; phylum Streptophyta; class Magnoliopsida; order Poales; family Poaceae; genus Hordeum; species Hordeum marinum. Next base: position 162,077,404 of record CM039676.1, on the reverse strand, counting down.
GCCGTGAACCCGCGGGCTTGGCCTCCCCAATGTCACACTGCCCTCGCAAGAGACGCACAGTGACAGGGACACGATGACACCCCTCGTGATTCCACTAGGAGCCGAGCGACGTCGCAGTCCGCCTCTTTCACCATGCCTGACATGGCATCGGAAGCAATGGCGCGAGCCCAGCTGCTGCTAAACTTCCCGCCGGTAGCTGACAAGATGGACGAGTGGAGAGCTACCATCTAGAGCTTGATATCCTTTGCCGAAGCCAACAAATCTCAGCATGCAGAGCCATCATGACGCATGCATACAGCTACAGCGGCCCAGGCCGGCAATCGTGTCGAGGGGGCCACACCAACGATGCAGTCCCCTCCGAGAAAGTAGACCCAGGAGCAGCCACGGCGAGCTTCAAATGCTGACGAGTTCGACGATGCATCTATGCCTTGTTCAGCCGGCGCGATCGTCGGGACCAGCGACGGGTCCTGGAGGATCGACAGAAAGAAGATGCACACATCACCATCGAGTGGCACCGAGAAGCACACTGCCAGTCTAACAGGCGCAACGTCCTAGGTGCTGGCGACCCTACGCCCAGTGCTGGTGGGTACCTACCTTACAAGGTTGGATGCCCTGCCATCACTCGTGAGCTGCGGCAGGTCCGCTGGCCATCGGCCCGAGCTTTCAAGCCATTGTTGATGGAGAAATACGATGGAAAACTGAACCCAGCAGAATTCCTCGGCATCTACACGATTGCCTTTCAAGCCGTCGAAGGAAGGGAGGATAAGGTGCTCGCCAACTACTTTCCTTTGGCACTCAAGCCAAACATGAGATTGTGGCCGATGCAGTTGCCGAAGAACTCCATTTCACCATGGGTTGACTTGTGCAACGAGTTTGTTGGCACCTTCACGGGTGGCCACTAGGAGCCAAGGTAGCCCAAAGACCTGCAAGTCCTTCCGCAAAACGAGGGAGAGACTCTATGGAAGTACATCTAGTGATTCAGTCGAGTACACTGCAATATTCCAGAGATAGACCCTGCTTCCGTGATTGCCACGTTCCATTCGAACGTGTGCAACAGGAGGATGCGTAGCAATATGAATGTCAGACTCCCCAAGATGGTCAATGAGATGTACACGTTCGTAGACAAGTGTGCTCGTGCTAAGGAAGGAAGGCGACTACCCAGAGAGGAGGCTAGCATCGAAGTCGATTTAGATGACGACGATGGTGCCCCTGGTCCGAAGGGGAAGAGCCAATAGTGCAACAAGAAGCGTAAGGGAAAAGCAGTGTTGGGTGTTCAGGGCTTCGAAGATCTCAATACTGGCAAGAAGGCCAAGGCTGAGGCCCTCGGCCTGGGAGCTGTCGGGTGCGCTGATTGCCGGGAGGCCGCTGCCGCTGTGAAAACTGGAAAGTCCGACAGGCCATACTACAAAATCCCCTGCACTAAAGGCCATGATCTCCAAGAATACCGCCAAGTCGAGCATCTAGTCGAGAAATAGAAGGCCGAGTACGAGAAGCGTGATAAAGACAATGGCGAAGACGATGCTGTCAGGAAGGGCCGTGGTGACAGAGGAGGCCACCACGGCAAAGCTCCGCAACAGATGGAAAGACCAGCCAGATGCCATGAGAAGAAAGAAGTAGAGGATATGAGTGAGGATGAGGATGACGATGAGGATTCCAATGATCGAGAATTCCAGAGGGAACGAAAGCCATGTGTGTTGACGGGGATGCGTTATTACGTTCCTCTCACCGCTAGCTTAAACAGTGGGCACATGAGATCAACGCCATGGAGCTAGCTGCAGAATCGAGGAGACCACTCAAATGGTACCGCACGTCTATCATATTTGATGAAGAGGACCATCCTTATCGCACCTCTGCGGTCGGATGTTTGCCATTGTTGATCTCCCCAACAATCCGCAACCTCAAGGTCACCAAGGTGCTAGTTAACGGTGGGGTGGGATTAAACTTAATCTCCCCAAGAGTGGTTGAAAGGCTGCAGATCCCTGATGGAGAGCTCAAGGCCACGGTTACTTTCCAAGGAGTCAACCCCGGCAGGAGCTGACCTAAGGGAAAGATCACTTTGCCTGTGATATTTGGCGGGGAGTTCAATTACCGGACTGATAAAGTGGTGTTTGACGTGGTTGAACTCCCTCTACCTTACAATGGAATTCTAGGTCGTCCAGCCCTGGCAAAATTCATGGTAGCATCCCACTATGCTTACAACACTTTGAAAATGCAGGGCCCCATTGGAATAATCTCCATCCCATCTAACAAGAAGGACGCAGTCATATGCATGGACAAGATGTATCAGGATGCGGTAGAAGCTGAGGCTGAAGGAATCCCTGCTCCTATCAAGGAATCAAAAAAAACCAAAGAAGTCTAGCATGAACGCCGACAAGGACTTTGGGAAGCGCACCTCTTCGTAGTGCGCTGCACCTCATGATGACCTGCCGGAGAGTTCCGCTAGCAAGAAGACCAAGGTCACCTATCCTGAGATGAAGAAGATCCCGACAGGGCTGGATGACACTGGTGGCACATTCACCATCAGCACCACGCTTACTGACAAATAGGAAAGCGCGCTCGTTGCCTTCCTGCGGGCGAATGTTGATTTGTTTGCTTGGCAACCATCAGACATCCCCGGTGTTCCCACGGAGGTGATTGAGCACCACCTTGATGTCTGCCCTCATGCCAGGCCCGTCAAGCAAAAGGTTAGGAAGCAAGCCTAGGAGCGGCAACAGTTCATTCCCGAAGAAATCAAGAAACTTGAAGCAGCTGGTGTGGTCAGAGGAGTGTTGCAGCCAACTTAGCTAGCCAATCCGGTAGTGGTGCGCAAGGGGAATGGGAAATGGAGGCTCTGCATAGATTTCACTAACTTGAACAAAGCATGCCCAAAGGACCCTTTCCCCTTGCCACGCATCGACCAGATTGTGGACTCCACTTCAAGATGCGTCTTGCTTTCCTTCAGGGATGCATACACCGTATACCACCAGATTTTCATGATTAAGGAAGATGAGGAAAAGACTGTGTTCATAACTCCATGTGGCACGTAGTGCTTTGTACGGATGCCCTTCGGGTTAAAGAGCTATGGTTCTACCTTTGCCAGAGCTGTGAAGATTGGATTTGGACCTCGGTTACACAAAAACGTGGAAGCTTACATGGATGACATAGTCGTCAAGACCAAGGACGAAACGACTCTCATACAAGACTTGGAAGAAACTTTTGCAAACTTGCGCAAGATCAACTTGAAACGCAATCCTGAGAAGTGTGTGTTTGGCGTCCCATCTGGCAAGCTACTTGGGTTCTTTGTATCTCAGCGAGGAATAGATGCCAATCCTGACAAGATCAAAGCAATTGAGCAGATACCCCAAGACCATCAAGGACATCAAACGTTTGATCGGATGCATTGCCGCGTTGAGTAGGTTCATCTTCAAACCCACTGAATGCGCCCTGCCGTTCTTCAAGATTTTGAAGAAGGCTGGCCTGATGAAGTGGACCCCGGAAGTAGAGGTAGCACTACAGGATTTGGAAATCTACCTTTCTTCTACTCCCACCTTGGTCGCTCCTAAACCACAAGAACTGTTGCTACTATACTTGGCGGCAACGAATGAAGTGGTTAATGCAGCACTGGTGCCGCAGCGAGAAGTGGATGAAGGTGCAGCCGCTGCGGCTGATGTTGCCGGGGACAAAACTGAAGAATCCGCGGCAGGACCCAATGCAGACCTAGGGGAACCTCAGCAAGCTAGCGAAGGCAGTTCCAAGGAAGTGGAAAAGAAGAAAGTGGTGCGGCGGCTAGTGTACTTTGTAAGCTCCTTGTTGCAGGGGGCTAGGTCAAAGTACTATGGAGTGCAAAAGCTAATCTTCAGCCTCATCATGGCCTTGAGAAAGCTGCGACACTACTTCCAAATGCATGAGATCACAGTCGTCACTCCCTTTCCGCTGCAGCGCATATTGAGAAACCCCGAAGCCAATGGCAGGATAGTTGAGTGGGCACTTGAGCTTTCAAGTTTTGGATTGAAGTATGAGAGCACTTCCACAATTCAGAGCAGGGTGCTGGTGGATTTCATTGCAGAATCGACACCCACGCCAGATGAAAAGATTCCAGAGACAGTCCTCCTCGGCAAGGAACCACCTAAAGAATGGATCATGAACTTTGACGGTGCTTTCTCACTCCAGGGTGGCAGAGCACGCATGCTCCTCATCGCCCCCACCAGAGAGCACCTCAAGTACATAGTCCAAATGCACTTTTCGCGGGAGGAGGCCATAAACAACACTACCGAGTATGAAGGGCTCCTTGCTGGGCTTATGATCGCGGTGGATTTGGGAATTAAAAAACCTGATCATTCGAGGATATTCTTAGCTCGTGGTGAAACAAGTCTCCAAGGATTATCAGAGCCCATTGATGGAAGCATACATGGAATAAGTGAGGAAACTGGAGGAGCGCTTTGATGGGTTGCAAGAAGAGCATGTGTCTAGTTCAGAAAACACTATTGCTGACCATTTGTCAAAGTGTGTTGTGCAAAAGCTCCCTGTGGATCTAGGAACCTTTATTCTCCGCCTCACTCAGCCATCGATATACCCATCGGCAATGACCAGGAAAAGAAGAAAGCTGAACTTCAGCAAGCACTTCCTGGCAGACCTTCCCAAAGCTGTTGGGGACACTCTCGTTTTACCTAGTGAGCAACTCTCACCTATGTAACCCCAGGTTCTCTCGGTCGAGACAAGCGCTCGCACGGAGATGGAGATGCCTTTAGTCCTAGTTGTCAAGCCCCAGGCTCCAACTTGGGCACAACATATAGTCCATTTCCTCCAAATAGGAGAACTTCCCGAAGAGCAGGAAGATGTAAAAAAAGTAGCTCGTCAGACAAGTATGTACCTGTTTGTCGATGACACTCTTTATAGAAAAGGACCCAATGGTGTGAAATTGAAGTGCATTTGTTGGGAAGATGGACTAAAGCTGTTGGCAAAGATTCATAGAGGTGTGTGTGGGTCTCACATAAGATCAAGAGCCCGTGCTGGGAAAGCCTTCAGGCAGGGTTACTACTGGCGTACTGCCCTCCAATATGCAATTGAGTTGGTCACCAAGTGTGAAGCCTGCCAGTTCCATTCCAAGAACATCCATCAACTAGCGCAAGCTCTCTAGATGATCCCTTTGTCCTAGCCATCCTCGGTCTGGGGGCTCGATATCTTGGGCCCCTTCCCCTGCAATATTGGGGGCTTTGAATTCTTGTTCGTAGCAATTGACAAGTTCACAAAGTGGCCTGAGGTAGAGTCAGTGAGGAAGGTGATTGTCGGGACCCTGATCCTAAGTCATAGGAATCCAGCCTGTAACACATCAGATCACTTTGCGGCCTCACGCATGGTAAACTCCACGGCTGCAGCCTTACCTTAGCACCATTTGATTGGCCTATTACTAAATGTCAATGTTCACCTACATAGGTTGCTCTAACATGCATGATAACAACACCATTGGATTCATTGGATTTTTCTGATAAATTTTCATATATAAATTATTTCAACCTGAGTTATAGATTAATTTCTATGATTTTTCCAAGTTTTAACTAATTTCTAAAATTAATTTAAATCAGAAATTCCTATAATGCATCAGCATGACATCAACATGACGTCAGCTGGTCAACAGCCCATTGACAGGTCAAACCTGACCAGTGGGGTCCACTAGTTAGTGACCCAACCACTAACATAAGCTAATTATTCACTAACCACTAATTAATTAGAGAGGGGCCCCACTGTTAGTGAGTCATTAGGTTAATTAATTAATTTAATTAATTATTTTTAAACTAATCTTAATTAAACAAGTCAGGCCCACTTGCCAGTTGACCCTGGGGTCAAACCCCCCTGGTCAAACCGGTTGACTCACCGGCGTTGAGCCGCCGGCGACGTCAGGGATGGCAGAGGGGGTCGAAAACCCTCCTCCGGTGACCATTTCGATGGCAGATGGCTCCTATCGTACTAGCATGCACGTGCGCTTCGATTTAGGCACACCCCAGTGGCTGAGGTGGCCCGGAGCATCGCCGGCGTTGAGCTTAGCGGTCACCGTAGTTCAGGCGAGCACCAACTCGTTGCTCTGGCATGCTTAACGGCCGGGGCTGGGCACCTACGGCCTCTACGCGGCCCCACGAACTCGATGGTGGCCTTGGAAGGACCACCTGATCACCGGAGCAACGCCGGCATCAAACTCATGCGGTGGAGCACCTCGGGTGCCGACGGCATCGAGGGCTACAGAGGGGGAATCGGCCGAGGAAGAGGGGAAAACGTTCCGGGGGCTCACTACGGGTGCAAAGCCGTTGATAGCGTGCTCGGGGAAGGCTTGGAGGCGGCGAATCATCGGCGGCGGTGTTCAGGTCCAAGGAGGATGAAGAGGACGGGGTCGTCACTCCAGGGCCTTCGGCAGTGCGTGGCTTGGTGTAGAGGTCGGCGACGACGAGGTGGAGCTCCTGGTAGGCTTAGGGGGCGCGGGAGCGGCTGTGGCTACGACGGCGAGCGAGCTGAGGCGACGACCATGGTGAGGTAGAGGGAAGGGGAGAGGCAGGAGGCGAATGCGAGAGGGAGAGAGCGATGGGGACGGCAGCGATGTCCTCATCCACTCGCCAGCGCGAAAGGGGGGAGACAGGCGCGTAGGGAGCTACGTGGCAGCTCCGGCGCGAGCACACGGCGACCACGCGCTCATCCTCCTGGATGCCAGGAGGACGAAGGCGGTGCTGGGCCGGATGGGCCAGCCTAAGGTGAGATTTCTCTTTTTTTTTAATTCCAGTTTTAGGTTTTCTTTTGTGACATTTGTTTTATTTTTATTTAGGCACAAATGCTGGGCACAAAATACTCAAATATTTTATAGAGCTTAGTTTGAATATTTCAATCCTCTACAAAAAGTTTCAGAATATTTTGAATGCTAAAATAATTATAATACTTTATTTGGCATTTTCAGCAGCTTTAACGTTTATTTTTGAAATGCTATATAGATTCAAATATTTAGAATGACCCCTGATATATTGAAGTCAACATTTATCAGACATAGGGGACATTTTTTATGGGCATTTTCGATTTGTTGATTTTTCACATCCATTGAATTGGTTTGATTGAGGTGAGGTGTTAGGGTTTCTGTTAATCCCCATTTCAAGTTGATGCAAAAATGAAAACATGATGCACACACATGCTGACCTAAGTATGCTAACTAGGGATGTGACAGTGACCGCGCAGTCAGCTATGAAGTTCATGAAAGGTCCGGCTTGTCTTTTGGAGTGCCCAATAGAGTGATCACCAACAACGACACCCAGTTCACGAGTCGCACCTTCATGCAACCCATCCAAAGCCTTGGAAGCAAGGTCTCCTTCGCCTTTGTTGCCCATCCAAGAAGCAACGGGCAAGTCGAGAAGATGAATGCTGAAGTGCTACGAGGGCTCAATACAAGGACTTCCGATAGACTGCGGCGAAGCGGCAAGCGCTGGATAGATGAGCTGTCGGTGGTTCTTTGGTCCCTCAGAACGACACCAAATTGAGCTATCGGCCAGACACCCTTCTCCCTAGTGTATGGGGCGGAAGAAGTGCTCCCCACGAAACTCATATACGGGTCACCTCGAGTACTTTCCAATGATGAAGTAGAGCAAGAGCAGCTATGGCATGATGATGACATGCTCCTCGAGGAAGATCGTCTCTGGGCTGTTGTGTGTGCTACACGCTACCAGCAATCTCTGCGTCGCTATCATAGCCGTAGGGTCCACACCCGGAGCCTTGAGGAAAGCGACCTTGTCCTTAGGCGCGTTCTGTCCGCCAAGGGTACCAACAAGTTGACGCCGATGTGGCATGGCCCTTACCGGATAGCATGAGTCACCAGACCCAGCATGGTCTATTTGGAGACCAAAGATGGCACCAAGGTGCTTAACTCATGGAATATTGAGCAATTTCCTAAGTTTTACCCATGAGGCGCGGCTGACGGGCACAATCCTTGACAACCACCTTTTGTATAAGCTTTGCCAAAGTTGCATGTAACCCTTTGTACAAAGCCAGGCGCAGACCCTGTGCAATAATGGTAAAGCTAGGCATTACATCATATCATTGAATTGCATGTTCATTATGCATTTTCATGATTGTGATATCATAGCCTTTTTAAGTTCTAGAGATTCGCTAGAGTACTTGTTAAGCCTATAATCCTTGTTGCCGCATCCTCTCCTCGAGGGATAGAGGCCTCTTGTTGTACGTGTTTTCCCACCAGGAAAACATAGAAGGAGGGCAAAGGAACAAGGATGGTGGCCCAGCGTACACTAGGAAGGGATACTGCCTAAAAAGATAAGTCTAATTGCATATCCCAAGTTTTATGTTGCTTGCTCCCTTAAAGTAAATCCTTGCTCTCCTTTTTGGATGTATTTGGTGGAGTCCTCCACTTGGTGAAAACCCTTGTCAAGACGAGCCATTCCCAGCTCCTGATACTTATCAGCCCCTGGGGAGCCGTGCCGATATCGACAAGGAGCCCAGTCGGGGAACAACGCTAGCCTGCTGCCGGGAGCTCGCTCCCCTTTTGGCACTCGTGGTTAGTAGTGACTCGGAAAGCGGTTCCGTGTGGCAAAGACAAACATACCGACACAGTAGAAACAAAGGGAGAAAATGATGGTACTCAGGGAAGGGAAATAACATTCATTCATTTGTTGATACAAAATGGATCAAGATACATTAGAGAGCTCCTTCCTAATAAATATTTATTTGACTTTCCCCTAGGAGCAAGCTACAAAAAGAAAAAGGTTGAAAGGGACACCTAAGAAGAAGCCTAGCCTGACCCCGTCAAGGTTGTCAGGGAATGGCTCGGCGGGACAACCGGCAAGGAACATGAAGCTGAAGTCCACGAGCCTGCTAGGGTCCAGCTGAGGAGGAGAGGCAGCGCCCAAGTCGAGAACCCCCGGCAAATCACTCTGCCGGGGAAAGGGGGGAGCTCAATGATGGTGATGGTGCGATCAGCGGTCACCTGGATCCCAGGTCATCGTACACCGACTTGACGGCTTCGAGCTCTTATCTCCATCTTCACTAACACTGTCCTCCTCGTCACTATCGCTCGAGGAGGAGATTTCGTCGCCACTCAAGCCCTCTTCACAGCAGCAGAGACGAGCGCCCGAACGCCCATAGATCTTGTCGGCGAGCGTGTCAGCCTCCACCAGCTTGAAGTGGAGGACATAACCACCCATGAAATTGTGAGCGCATGCAAAGGTCTTCCACCCATGCCTAAAGAACATGACACGGGGCGCTAGGAACTTGACATCGACCCCCGCAGTACCATTGCAGCAGCCATGCAAGCGCAACCACATCGTGTGGGGCTTGTCAACCTCCATCACCTTGGAAAAGGGACGGGGGAGTCGCAAGCGGCTACGAGGGGGACCATGCAACCCAAAACAAACTCCAGCCCTGTGCTTGCAGTATGTTCTGCTGCTAAGGAAGAAGCCAGCACCAGAGGAGGGTCGGGGATGGTGCTCCGCCTCCCCCGACCACGAGCCCCATGCTGGCCTCGGCCTCTTCTAGACCTCCCACCATGCAAGCTGGAACCACCTCCCATCGTCGCGATGAAGCGGTGGCATGATCCGGAAGGGAAGCTCTCGTCTCCCAACGGAAGCTGAGAGTCGTCCTCACCCCCTCATCATGGCGAGAACTAGCGTGTCCAAGGACGAACCAGAAGAGAAGGATGAGCAGTGTGGGCTTTGGAATAAGGAGGAGAAGGGGATGGATGAGCATTGCCACCATGACCCCCTAATTTATAGGGGACGACACGGGGGCTGGCTCTCCCTTTCTCCAGAGCGGCCTCCCATCTCCTCCAATCCCACTACCCACAACTGACAGGCGAACAGGTGACCGCCCCATTGCTCCAATCCATGGTGCTACAGTTTTTGCCATGACCAGGCCTTTAAGTCACGACAAGAGCTCCCCGCCGCAAGCTCTCCGTGTGGCGGAAACAGACTGAGGTAGTGGGCCAGTGCTGACTAGTAAATTGGCGGTTACTCCCCCACATTGTGTGCCTGTGCATAAATTTTGGGCCTGACCCAACGGCACTAGGTAAGCGCATGTGGGCCGAACCCAGGGGCTCCTTTCAGTGCACTAGGACATGAGTATACAGTGCCCCTGACTTATGCACATGCAATAGTAGCAAAACCCATCAACACAAGCCACCACACCACCAAGCAAACATTCGAGACCCAGACTCCAGCAACAGCAACCTACAAAAGGCCAAACAATGCCGACAAGACTAGCGCAATAGCCTAGGAGGGGCCAAAAGCGCGCCAGCTACATCCTCGGTGCCTGCCAGGGATCGAGGCACACACATATTCATGAAGACCCGGCAAGCCATCCCCCGGCAAGCACGAGCCGATCGGTCACCGCTCCACCGCATCACGACGACAGTCACTTGATGCGGTGTCGAGCCCTCAGGTGGCTAAGTGGCTCCCGCTAAGCACATGGCGACGCACCAGAAGACAGAATATGACAAGTTGAGACCCGTCCAGAAGCATGTCAAGACCCTAAGCAACGGCCAACTAAACGGTGGCGAGAGCTTGGCGGGGATGTATCCCCGCGTGCCACCTCGACTATCAATCATGGTATTTTGTCCTAAATGCCAGAGTTAGGTATGATAGCTCTGTTAGCTATCTAATTTCTAGATAAAGACTATTTTGCCACTATGGTTGCCCCTTTCCCTCTAAAAGGAGGCCCAAGGCAACCTAGCTGAAGATTCAGACTTTTGGACACTTGTACTACCGTAGTAGCTTACCCGAAGGCACCCCTTGCCGGGTTAGAGCGCTGCGCGTGCTTCTTGTTCCCTGAGATCAATCCACCAAAGCAGTAGTAGGTTTTTACGCTTCTCAACGGCCTGAACCTGGGTAAAAACACTCGCATCTCCATCATCGTGCTGCTGCCACGATCTCTGCTCTTTGTGCAATGTGACCTAGCCCCCACCGAACCACAAAGGGGCCCTCCGGTCCCATAGGTGATCGTGTGGATCGGTGCCCCGACATGGGGCAACGTCAATTTTATTTGAATTTATAAAACTTAGAAAACTATTTGGAAAATATTTGACTTTCAAATTTCAAAGCCCTTCTTGAAGTGGTTTTCAACATTATTTTTCTGCAGAAATAAAATATGTGGAAAATAGGGTAAAATGATTTCCTTCAATATAAAGATGGAGAAAAATGAATTTGAAATAATTTAAATATTTTTAAAATATTTTTATTGCATTTTAATTGCAACAACATTGTTTGAATTATTTGATTTTGTGAGAATATGTTCATCTTGTAGAGCTGTTTTTTCTAGTCATTTTGGTATATTTTATGCCTATATAATGTTTTATTTTATTTTGTTGTTTTCCTTTTTTCGCTGTTTTAAAATAAAAGAAAAGTTTTCTTTAAAAAAGGCCAAAGCCCGTTGGCCCAACAACGCCCCGAGCCGACTAGCACATGAGGCCCACGGCCAGCTAGCCCACTCCCCACGCGCGCGGGTACCCGCATCAGATCGTTCACCAATCCCCTGCCCGATTCCCTTTCTCTCTCTACATGTGGACCCCACCGCCCGACCATATCTCCTAGCAATCATCGCCTTCCTTCTCCCTCTCGATTCTTTCCTTCATCGAAGATCCGCCGTCGGGCCAAATCTGTCTCGCCGATACTTGCCGTTCTGGCCTCACCTTTTCTTCACGCCACACCCCTTATAAAACCCCACCCCCACTTGTCGTGGATTTATCACGGCAGATGTCCGGGTCAAAGGACATGGATTCGAGGCCATCACAAACGTGGTATGCTCAAGAGGGGTTGCTAGGGACGAAGGACACGGTTTACCTAGGTTCGACCCCTCGTGGCGAGGTAACAGCCTACATCCTGCTTGTGTTTGTTATTGCTTGTTGTATCGATTACAAGGGAGCTAAAGCTTGACCTATTTCTCGATAACCTGATCTCTAAGTCGCCCCAGGTCTCGCCCTTATATAGGGGGTCAAGACCACGGGTCATACAAGTTCATGACCGACTCTCATTACATGTCCGAGTCTGCCTCTATCTTCTCTGATCTATCTTGTCCGAGCCGTCCCCGGGCGGTTTACACGTCCGGCTCTTCTCCTCCGGGCCACCTTGTGGCCCATCGTGCGAGCCGCTACTCTTGTTGGGTCCTCCAGCCATGACGGCTCACTCTTGGGCTGGCTATGAGCCGTCCAATTTAACCCGAAACCTCCTAGGGCAGGTCTCACCGTGGGGTTATATCCCAAACATTAGGCCCCAGGTTGATTTGAGCTTGCTCACTTCATCCTCTTCTTTCGTTTCTCGGTGAGTCGCCCGGTGATGATCCGTCATGACTTCACATGAGCCTTGCCGAAAAGATCCGCTGACATATCAACAAATCATGTATTAAATGGTCAGCCCGAGAATCGAGGCGTCCGCCTCGGCCAGATGATTTCTGTCGCCTTGATTTTCGCGCCTGCCCGTTTTCCCCTTTTAAATAGGGCCTCTAGGAATGGTCATTTCCTTCTTCCCGCTCGCGTTTCCATCTTCCTCCTCTCGACGCGTCTGCTCCTGCTCCGGCGCCGCCCTCGTCTCACCGTTGACTGGCCGCTGCATCACCCTATTACGACCAGAGCTCGTCTCACGCGCGTCTCCTTATCGCCGGTAAGTCCTCTTCCCGTAGATCCATAGCCGTCTCCAGTAGGGTTTCTAGGAAGCTTCGCCGCCGCCTTCGTGTTTTAGGGCTCGCACTCCATCGCCGCTGGTTGCGCCATAGACGTACGGACACCGTGCCGTCGCTCGCCTCCGCGGCTCCGCTACGTAATAAACGGACAACACGGACATGTAGATCGACCTTCGCCCCGCCCGCCATTTTGGTTCCGTTTCGCTTCGTCTGTTCTTCTTTAGGTCTGCAAATAAAAACATTTACCCTGCTTTTGTAGATCCGTTATTTTAGCTGAGTTTTGCGAAACCTGTTTCTTGGGACTTAGCCGATTTTTGCTCTTTCCCCTTTCCTTATTGACCCGCTAGGCCTCTCCGGTTCTCATCAGCTAGACTATGGCAGAACCTTTAAATTTGTAAGCCGCCGTAGATACTTATTCTCACCTGACTCACCATACTTTTAATTTGTTCATTCCTTTAAGCCACCGGCATGTCTCGCGCCTCCAAATCATGCAACTGGGTCGGGTCTTGCATCACAGAGGAGTTTTTGTCAGATTTTGTTCATGCGGGTATTCTTCCTCCCAAGGAAGTCATTAGCTGGCGGGTCCCGGGTGATGAGACACGGCCCACTCCTCAAGAAGGGGAAGTGGTGGTCTTTTCTGACCATATCGAATGAGGATTCGTGCCTCCTGACTGGAAGTTCTTTCGTGACGTACTCCACTGTTACAAACTTCACCCCAAGACTTGGCCCCCAACTCCATCTCAAATATATGCAATTTTCAAGTGCTCTGTGAAGCATATCTGCAAGCCAGGCCGTCTGTGGGGTTATTCCGAGTGTTCTTCTACGCCAACCGGCAAATTGAAGTGAAAGCCGGTCCGAGTCTAGAGCTTGGTGGTATCTCCATCCAACGACGTAGAGACATTATCTTTCCAGCCACGCAGATGCCGAGTCACCCAAAGGACTGGAACAAGACTTGGTTCTATTGCAAGGACACCTCTCCTGAGAATGAGCGTCCATTGCCGGGTTATCGACCTTCCCGGCTCAAAACAACTTCACAGCTTCCTGGCCGGCTATCAGCTTCAGAGCACGCGAGATACAAGCCGGCTCATGCCAAGATCAAGGCTCTCATGGCCAATGGTTTAACCGGACTGGACTTGATCCGCTGCTGGATTTCTTGGCGGATTATGCCCCTGAGTCATAGAAGCCGGCTCATGTGTGAGTATGAAGGCAAATATGATAGCTCCTTATGCTTAAGCCGATCCACGCTAACAGAAACTGACATCACCATCGCCATCTGGAGCCTTGTCCACGAAGCTTCTGGATCATGCAGCACCATAGGCCTGCCGGCTTTCGACGCCAACAATCTGGCTCCAGATGTGAGGCGACTCTTCCCCTCTTTTTACTTATGGTTTTCTGACTCATTGCCGTTTAACTGGTTTGCTTTTCCAGGCCAACTCTGATTTCTGGAAGAGAGAGTATGTTCCTCCCTCGACGAAGCCCAAGAAGAAAACTCTGGCTAAGAAGTCTAAGAAGACCACCCCACAAGAAGGATGGTTTGATTCGCCACCGTCCTCCGACTCAGAGGTAAACTTTGGCTGCTTCCTGTTATTTTGTTATCTTATTTTACTTACCCTTGTCCTACTCACAGGATAATGCCGAGACAAGCCACGCCAACGCCCCTGAGGTAATCTATATTTCTTCCGGCTCAGAATACTTTGTCCCCCGAAAGCCACAGCGGGCTATTAAAAGGTTCCTCTTTCTCATCCTCTCGTTTATCTGGCTCCCGATTTTCTCTTGAAGAAGCAACAACAGATTGAACGTCGCCAGACCCGGAGTGCCGGTTCTTCTGAACTGATGTCCGGCTTACCAAACTCGCGAGCCTCGAAGAAGCACCCCGCAGAGGTATGTATCTTCATTTAGCTAATTTCACTTTGCGTCCTTAGCGCTGTCTCATCTTTTCTTTGCCTTGTCTTTCAGAAATCACCTTCTTCTGGCGACTCTTCAGCGACTGCTCTGCCGCTTCCCAAGATTAACCCAATGTAAGCATTTTCCACTATGACCTCCAGCTCTTTAAGCCGCCATAGCATCCCTTGGATTCTAATCCTCACATTTTCTAGTGCTCAAGCCAAGCGTCGGAAGACCAACAGGTCCTCTCCTGGCCCTGTTGCTCTAGAGCCAGAACCTTTGAGGCCGGATGAGTCGCAGCCGGCTGAAGATGTCCCAGCCGCTTTTGCTAAACCGGCCGCTGACGACATTATCCCAGATAGCCTAGTGAAGAGCCCTGCTGAGCCGCCGAGCCCCGCTAAGCCGCCGAGCCCTGCCCAGGCAGCCAAGGACACGACTGACCTCGACGTTGAAATTACTGGCACCGGGTTGCATTCTCCCCCGGCTCACGTGCTGACCAAGCAGGGTGACACAGCTGAAACCTCCAAGAAGCTTGATTTCGAACCTTCTGCCTTGGAAAAGATGTCAGCTGAGGAGCTTCATGCTGGCTATATGACCCGCCTATCCACCAGCCGGGACCTGGAGCTCCAACTGGTTAACCTCATGAAGCGGAAATATGAGATATTCTTTTCCTCCTTATACTCCTACATAGCCCCCAAGCACCGGTTTAATCATATTGAACCGGGGCTTTGCTTAGCTGCTTTTTTAGATAAAATTATGCCGTAGAAGGTAATCAGAAGAACCGTTTGTAGCCCCCCAGGGTCAGCTCAAACTTGCTTTTGAGTCGGGCCTCCTGAGAAGATAATAAGTTTATTATTTTGGAGCTAGATAGTAGCCCCCAAGGGCCGGCTCAAACTTGTTCAAAGTTGAGTCGGATCTTCTCAGAAGACATGTTGAAGACAGCTTAATAGTATCCCCCAAGGGCCGGCTCAAACTTGTTCAAAGTTGAGTCGGAGCTTCTCAGACGATATGTTGAAGAGAGCTTAATAGTAGCCCCCAAGGGCTGGCTCAAACTTGTTCAAAGTTGAGTCAGAGCTTCTGAAAAACATTAGCCCCCAAGTGTCAGGCATATTGCTTGCAATATGTTTGAGACTTGTCCGTCTTATTCTCTGTTTTGAAACGTTTGCAGGAATCCTTGACTGAGGCCGGGCCACAGCTAGCCGGCTTAAAGACCAATTTGGCTGATCAACAGGCTGCTCGGAGCGCTACTGATGAGAGATGCCAGCTCTTGACCGAAGAGCTTGTTAAAGTTAAGGTGGAGTTTGCTGCTTTCAAAGAGTCCGCCATATCTGAGAAGGCCACTCTTACCAAACGGGCGGATGATGCTGACCAGCGGTTGATGATCGTCTCTGACGAGTTGAAGTCCCTGAATCGTCACATCACCAAGATGACAGCCGCCCTCTTCGTTGAGCTCTTTAATAAGTTTTCCTTAATGGCTGTTATTACATCTGAACTGGCGACTTATCGTGAAAATCTCCGACTCATACAGGTCCTAGAAGCCATCAACTGGCGTCTGATAGCTTATTAGCTCTAAAGGCTATCTACACCTTGGCGGAGCAGCTCTATTGCGGTGCAATGTTCACCATCAAATCTGTTCAGTACAAGGACAAGATCCCTTCCAATCTCAAAGGCGTCTTGGAACTTTTCTCAACAATGCCAAAACAGATTGCTGAGTTGAAGAAATCAGGCGCCCGCTAGGGGGCGATCTCAAGCATAAGCCGGGCTCTGGCCTTTGCGCTGGAGCTTACTCCAGGTGACATGATGGAAGGCTTCCCCTCCAAGAGGAATGACGGCTCGGAATTCACTGAAGCCGATTACATCCGGTGTGTCAAGGACTCCAGGTACCTAGCCTCCATCTTAGCAGAAGAGGTCGACCTGAACACTTATCAGGCAGCTTATGATGCTGACCAAAAGAGGATTCGTGGCCCCCTCTATGAATGGAAGGACTTGACACCCGCTCGCAGTAAGGACCTCTTCACTTCTGCTCTTGACACGTCTCCCTTCTTTGAGGAATGGAATTTTGCAGCTCTAGCTGACTGCAACTAGAACATGGATAACCTTTAGATCCAAGCATTCGAAGAGCCGGAGCAGGATGAGCCGGAGGCCAGTTGACCTTGCTCCATTTTGTAATAGCCGGCTCTCATAGTAGAGGGCTTAAAAACTTGATCCAAACTTTTGGGCTCTTTATAGAGCGTTTGTAATGTGCATGTTCTTTGATATTTGTTGTGTTTCCTTGAGAAAAATCCCTACTTTCAAAATGCCATCTTCCTTTTACACATTCCGGCTAATGATTTCCGCCAACTGTCTCTTCTTCTTGGGTCGAGAATCGGCCAAAAAGACTTCATAATTTCCGTCCACGGCTAACAATGTCAACCGGAGCCCAAAGGTAAGAAGCCGCAGCTAATTTACTTAGCTGAATTTTGTGCCAGAAGGCCGACTCATTACGAGCTATACCCGAAGGTAATAATACAACGTAAACGCTGGCGGATAGGTGTTAGAACCTGTACCCGAAGGCAAGAAGCCGCCCTCGCTGGGTCATGAGGTGTTAATTATCTATCGATAAAAAACCCTCACAACCGCGGCTAAACATGTTAGCCGGAGATTTGGCATAAAGCCGGCCGATAGGGTGTTAGAAGCGATACCCATCGGTAAGAAGCCCCCTTCAGCAATACGGTGTTTGACACAGGTGGGTAGGCATTAGAAGCTGTACACGAAGGTAAGAAGCCGCCCTCGCCATGGCTCATTTCCTAAGCCGATTTATACGGTGTTTGACACCGGCGGGTAGGCGTTAGAAGCTGTACCCGAAGGTAAGAAGCCGCCCTCGCCACGGCTCATTTCCTAAGCCGGTTTATACGGTGTTTGACACCGGCGGGTAGGCATTAGAAGCTGTACCCGAAGGTAAGAAGCCGCCCTCGCCACGGCTCATTTCCTAAGCCGATTTTTGATGATGTAACATCTGGTGCCACGACTCATTTTCTTGAGCTGTGTCTTTCACTTTTGCAATGATATTTCTTTTATATAATTATGAAATGTACAATGACAGTATACAATGAAGGGTCTCTACACCCTTAGGTGAAATAAGGCCGGAGATGCGTGATGTTCCACGGCCGGCGGGTCTCCTGACCCGCCGTATCCGAGTCATCTCAGATATCAACAAGGTAATATGACCCGTTGTTGAGATTTCTACTGACCACAAAAGGCCCTTCCCATGGAGGAGAGAGCTTATGCATATTCATCTGGTCCTGAATCAGCCGGAGCACTAAGTCGCCCTCCTGGAACGTCCGGGTCTTGACCCTGCGGCTATGATAGCGACGCAAGTCTTGTTGATAAATTGCCGACCGAGCCCCTACTAGCTCTCGTGCCTCTTCCAGAGCATCCAACGCATCTTGACGTGCCGTCTCATTGTCCATCTCAACATAACCCGCCACCCTTGGCGAGTCATGCCGGATGTTACTGGGCAAAATTGCCTTGGCCCCGTATACCATAAAGAAAGGCGTGAAACCCGTGGATCTGTTAGGTGTGGTCCTGATGCTCCATAAGATGGAGGGTAATTCCTCTACCCAACACCCGAGCGTCCGCTGCAAAGGAACCATAGGCCGTGGTTTAATCCCTCTTAGAATTTCCTGATTGGCACGCTCCGGCTGACCGTTGGATTGTGGATGCGCAACGGATGAAACATCAAGCCGAATATGCTCTTTGTCACAAAAAAATTTCATAGCCCCCTTGGAAAGATTTGTACCTTTATCAGCGATGATGCTGTGCGGGTAACCAAAATGGTAGATCAATTTTTTGATGAATAAAACCACCGTAGCCACATCACATTTGTTGACCGGCTCTGCCTCTACCAACTTGGTAAACTTGTCTACCGCTACCAGGAGGTGTGTTTTCTTATCCTTGGACCTCTTGAAAGGTCCCACCATGTCAAGCCCCCAAACCGCAAACGTCCAAGTAATTGGTATCATCCTCAATTCCTGAACCGGAATATGAGCCCGTCGGCCAAACTTCTGATAGCCGTCGCACTTACGGACTAGGTCCTCCGCGTCCTTGTGAGCCGTCAACCAGAAGAACCCATGGTGGAAAGCTTTGGCTACCAACGACTTTGAGCCGGCGTGGTGCCCACAATCGCTAGCATGAATTTCATTCAACATTTGCCAGCCCTCCTTTGGTGAGACACAACGTTGGAAAACTCCTGTCATGCTGCATTTATGTAATTCACCATTGACTATGGTCATGGACTTAGAACGCCGGGTGACCTTCCTGGCCAGGTCTTCATCCTCGGGTAACTCGCCCCGGGTCAAATAGGCCAAATAAGGAATAGTCCAATCTGGGATAGCATGTAGAGCCGCCACTAATTCTGCCTCCAGGTCAGGAACCATCAATTCCTCTTCTGAAGGTGTCTTGATAGTCGGATGGTATAAGACGTCCAGAAAGACATTGGGTGGCACCGGCTTTCGTTGAGACCCTAACCGTGATAAAGCGTCATCCGCCTCATTTCTGCGACGATCAGTGTGATCTACTTGATACCCTTTAAAGTGACCCACAATAATATCAACTGCCTGACGATAAGCCGCCATCCGCGGGTCCTTGGAATCCCAAGTGCCAGAAACTTGCTGAGCCACCAGATCTGAGTCGCCCAAACACCTGACCCGGCTCAAGTTCATCTCCTTGGCTAACCGAAGACCATGAAGCAAAGCCTCATATTCAGCCGCGTTGTTGGTGCAGGGGAACATTAGCCGGAGCACATAACAAAACTTATCACCTTTGGGGGATGTCATAAAAACTCCCGCCCCCGATCCCTCTAATTGCTTGGATCCGTCAAAGTGTATAGTCCAGTATGTGTTATCCGACTTTTCCTCGGGAGCCTGACACTCTGTCCAATCATTTATGAAATCCACAAGGGCTTGGGACTTGATAGCTATGCGAGGCACATACTTCACATTGAAAGGTCCCAGATCCAATGCCCACTTAGCAATTCTTCCTATGGCTTCTCTGTTCTGAATAATATCCCCAAGCGGAGCAGAGCTGACCACAGTTATCTGATGCCCTAAGAAGTAGTGTTTTAACTTGCGATTGGCCATGAAAAGCCCACATACCAGCTTCTGCCAAAGTGGATACCTTTGCTTAGACTCTATCAGAACCTCACTGATATAATAAACCGGTCTTTGCACTGGATATTCCTTTCCGGCCTCCTTGCGCTCGACCACAATTGCAGCACTCACCGCTCGGTTATTAGCCGCCACATAAAGGAGTAGCGGCTCTTTTTCAGCTGGAGCGGCCAGCGCTGGCGGCTTAGTGAGCTGTTTCTTAAGTGCCTCAAGTGCCTCACTCGCCGCTTTACTCCGGACAAATTTGTTTGTCTTTTTCATGATTTGATACAGAGGAATAGCCTTCTCTCCGAGACGGCTTATGAACCGACTCAACGCAGCAATCCGCCCTGCCAAGCGCTGGACATCATTAATGCAAGCTGGCTCTCCCAGAGAGGTAATAGCCTTGATTTTATCTGGGTTAGCCTCAATACCATGTCTAGAGACCAGGAAACCCAGAAGCTTGCCCACTGGAACACCAAAGACACACTTGCCCGGTTAAGCATCATCTTATACACCCGGAGAATATCAAAAGTTTCCTTCAAATCCTCCAAGAGAGTCTCCTTCTTTCTTGATTTGACCACGATGTCATCTACATAAGCATGAACATTACGGCCAATCTGACTATGAAGGCAGTTCTGCACGCATCGCTGGTAAGTCGCCTGGGCACTTTTGAGCCGGAAGGGCATAGAGACAGCAGAACGCCCCAAAAGGTGTAATAAAAGCCGTCTTCTCTTGGTCTTTAACCGCCATTTTGATATGATGATAACCTGAATATGCATCCAGAAAACACAAGCTCTCACACCCCGCCATAGCATCAATGATCTGATCAATACGAGGGAGAGCAAATGGATCAGCCGGACAAGCCTTGTTAAGGTCCGTGTAGTCCACACACATACGCCATGTGCCATTCTTTTTGAGTACCCGCACCGGGTTAGCCAACCACTCCGGGTGAAAAACTTCCATGATGAAACCCGCTGCCAAGAGCCGGGCAACTTCTTCACCAATAGCCTTGCGCCTCTCCTCGTTGAACCGCTGTAAAAACTGTTTAGTCAGCTTAAACTTTGGATCCACATTAAGGTTGCGCTCAGCAAACTCTGTCGGTACACCCGGCATGTCAGAAGGTTTCCATGCGAAGATGTCCCGATTCTCATGGATGAATTCGATGAGCGCGCTTTCCTATTTGGGATCCATGTGAGCCCCAATGATGAAGTGTTTAGATGAATCACCCGGAGTGAAATCCACGGTCTTGGTATCATCCGCCGAAAACTTGAGGGGCGGCTCTGCCTCCGTGGTGGGCTTTTTCAGCGGGGTCATATCCTCCGGTCAACATTCTCTTTATAGAACTTAAGCTCCTCCTAAGCGCAACTGGACTCTGCGTAAGCCGCGTCTCCTTCCTCACACTCAATAGCTGTATTGCGGTTGCCATGAACAGTAATGGTACCATTTAAGCCGGGCATCTTGAGCTACAAGTAAACATAGCAGGGCCTGGCCATGAACTTAGCATAAGCCGGCCGTCCAAACAATGCATGATAAGGACTCTTGATCTTGACCACCCCGAACCATAAGGATTCCACCCTATAGTTGTACTCATCACCAAAGGCCACTTCCAGCGAAATCCGGCCCACCGGACGTGCCGACTTACCCGGGACCACACCATGAAAGATGGTGGATGAAGGTTTAAATCCTTGTCTAGCAATTTCATCCACCGGAAGGTGTCATAATAAAGGATGTTTATACTACTTCCGTTATCCATAAGCACCTTGTTCAACATATATCCGCCCACTTGGGGGGCTACAACCAAAGCCAGCCTCCCCAGGTCATCAACCCGTGGCGGGTGATCCTCTTGGCTCCAGGTTATGTCATATTTAGACCACTTTAAGTATCGCGGAAGAGCCGGCGCAACCGCATTGACTGTTCGCTTTTGCCAGTTTTGGTCCCGCTTGCTGAGACCGTTGTAAAGATGTGGTACTGCCCAGAGCTAAGCTGTTTCGGATTAATCTGAAAACCAGACTGATTACGCTGTTGCTGTTGATTGTTGTTGCTAGGGTGCGGCTGGTGTCCTCCTTGATTATGCTGCCCTGGCTGACTGGATCCTGAGCCGCCAGATCTAAACTCGGCTCCTGAGCCGCCATGTCCTGAATCGCCTGGCGAACCACCATCTCGATTATTAGGTTGCATGAAATACTGCATGTACTTCTGCATGAAATTGCAATTCTCCCATGTGTGACTGACCGGCTTATCAGGCAGACTGTGATTTGGACAAGGTCGCTTAAGCAATTCCTCCATGTTCGCAGTGGAGATATTCTTGCCAAAGGGCGGTCTGAAGCTCCTATTGCCTTTGGGGTAATTCTGCTGACTGTTAGCGTTAGCCACCAGCTCTGACCCGACCTCTGGATTCTTGCGCTTGCTTTGGCTACCATTTTTTGCTGCGCCCTTGCCTTGGTTGCCCTTTTTACCTTGACCTACTTTCTCATCATCAGAACCCGGATCTTTCGTGCTGTTAGAGTCGGCATATTTCGTGAGAGCCGTCATGAGCTCTCCCATGTCTTGACACGTACGTTTGAGCCGGCCAAGCTTCTGTTTCAGAGGAACAGAGTGACAATTCTTCTCCAAGATCAGTACTGCTTGAGCCACCGTAATCTTCTCTGAGGAGTGGATGATCGTCGAGACCCGCCGCACCCAATGATGGGCCGAGTCATTCTCCTGTTGGACACATGGATCAAGATCCACAATGGTCATAGGCTGCTTGCACGTCCCTTGAAAGTTTTTGATGAACCGGGCCCGAAGCTCTGCCCATGAATTGATAGTATTAGGCGGTAACCCCTTTAGCCACGTGCGAGCCGGGCCTTCAAGCATCATGATGACATACTTGGCATAAACCGCCTCACTGACATCCAGCATCTCCATGGCCAGTTCATAGCTCTCCACCCAAGCCTCTGGGGGTAAATCAGCAGTATAATTTGGGACCTTGCGGGGCCCTTTGAAGTCCTTTGGCAGCCGTTCGCTCCACAGAGCCGGTGACAGACATGGAAGCCCTACCGTCCTGGAGTTTACCCCTGCCCCTACTAAAACAGAGGGTGCAGGCTCCTAGTGAGCCAGCCTAGCTGGCACCTCTTGCGGGCTTCCCGCATGGTTTATCAATGCTGATGTGTCTCTATCGAGCCGGTGACCCGTTGGAATCTCTCTGCGTCGGTTGCTGCTGGAACCCGCTGGCCACTCATAGCGCCGGCTGAAGCTGCGGCTAGGGAGAGGGGTTGAATGAATTTGTCTTCGGCTGTAGGTGTATTTTTCGTGCTAGGCCACGACCGTCTTCAGGAACCTGATGGCGTTCCGCACCTCTTCTACAAAGGGTGCTCCTTCCGGGATAGGAATAGTCTCAAGCCGGTTGACAGCCGCCACCATATTCTCGGCCGGGTTGGAATAATGACCCGTTGGCGTTGGAAAACCACCAGGTGAAGCTTGGTTAAGCCGGGCCGTATGAGTCGCGGGTCGCTCCGTCCGGCGGCTCTCGGGTACGTCCGTTGCTTGCCTCACGCCAGGAGTATTGAAGAGGTTCCTTGCCTCATAGTGCTCTGGCAGACGGGATTGATGCCTCCTCCGATGAACCGCTGCTGCTGATATCTGATCTAGCCCAAGACGGAAAGCATCTGTCTTGATGCGCTCCACCTCTTCCTCCATTTGGATTTGTAGCTCAACCATCCTCTGCTGTTCCTCTGCCATCCGGCCCTTGATCCTTGCGATCACAAAATTTCGAGCCGCTTGGTTATCGGGTGTGATCTTAGCGGCTATTAAATCCGCGAGCTCGTCCATCAGCTCCACAAGGACTTGAGCCGGCGGCGGCGGGTTATCACCCAAGGTGGCGGCTCCCGCGGCCGCACTACTCGTGCCTGGGGCTGGCCCCACCATGAACACGGCAGCATGAACTGGAAGCTCGGGCTCATCCGACTCAAAGCGATCCGACTCAAAGCAGGAGTTGCCGTAGCCCCCAAGGGCACCGTTGCGGAGTTGGTACATCGATTCTGTTTCTCCACTTGAAGACTCGCCCTCTGAATAAACGAAAGTTTCCTGCGACTCGGAAGCTTCCAGATCCGTCGCTTGAGTAAAACTTACGAAGACATGCTTCTGATCCGGATTAGCACGGGCAGGACGCATGTCACGCGCAGGCTGCAGATGCCGAGCCGGCTCGACAACGTCGGTGCTGACATCCGGCCCGGGTGTAGATCCATCAACCCTTCTGATGAAGACGTGGATCTGACCGAACGAAACCCGAAATCCATACTCCACCGACTCAGCATCAAGCCCCCAGCCGGCATCATCGATGTAGAGCCGGCCGCGGTGACTCTCGCTGATCCTTCCGACCACGTATCTTTCGAGCCCCGGAAGAGAGCCCCTCGAGAACTCAACACCACCAAGCGTCAGCCCCAAGGTGGGCGCCAACTGTCGTGGATTTATCATGGCAGATGTCCTAGTCAACGGACTTGGATTCGAGGCCATCGCTAACATGGTATGCTCAAGAGGGGTTGCTAGGGACGAAGGACACGGTTTACCTAGGTTCCATGTTAAATTGGACGGCTCATAGCCAGCCCAAGAGTGAGCCATCATGGCTGGAGGGCCCAACAAGAGTAGCGGCTCGCACGATGGGCCACAAGGTGGCCCGGAGGATTAGAGCCGAACGTGTAAACCGCCCGGGGACGGCTCGGACAAGATAGATCAGAGAAGATAGAGGCAGACTCGGACATGTAATGAGAGTCGGTCATGAACTTGTATGACCCGTGGTCTTGACCCCCTATATAAGGGCGAGACCTGGGGCGACTTAGAGATCAGGTTATCGAGAAATAGGTCAAGCTTTAGCTCCCTTGTAATCGATACAACAAGCAATAACAAAAAAAAGCAGGACGTAGGCTGTTACCTCTCCATGAGGGGCCGAACCTGGGTAAACCGTGTCCTTCGTCCCTAGCAACCCCTCTTGAGCATACCACGTTTGTGATGGCCTCGAATCCATGTGCTTTGACCCGGACATCTGCCGTGATAAATCCACGACAAGTGGGGGTGGGGTTTTATAAGGGGTGTGGCGTGAAGAAAAGGTGAGGCCAGAACGGCAAGTATCGGCGAGACAGATTTGGCCCGACGGCGGATCTTCGATGAAGGAAAGAATCGAGAGGGAGAAGGAAGGCGATGATTGCTAGGAGATATGGTCGGGCGGTGGGGTCCACATGTAGAGAGAGAAAGGGAATCGGGCAGGGGATCAGTGAACGATCTGATGCGGGTACCCGCGCGCGTGGGGAGTGGGCTGGCTGGCCGTGGGCCTCATGTGCTGGTCGGCTCGAGGCGTTGTTGGGCCAACGGGCTTTGGCCTTTTTTAAAGAAAACTTTTCTTTTATTTTAAAAGAGCGAAAAAGGAAAACAACAAAATAAAATAAAACATTATATAGGCATAAAATATACCAAAATGACTAAAAAAACAGCTCTACAAGATGAACATATTCTGACAAAATCAAATAATTCAAACAATGTTGTTGCAATTAAAATGCAATAAAAATATTTTAAAAATATTTAAATTATTTCAAATTCATTTTTCTCCATCTTTATATTGAAGGAAATCATTTTACCCTATTTTCCACATATTTTATTTCTGCAGAAAAATAATGTTGAAAACCACTTCAAGAATGGCTTTGAAATTTGAAAGTCAAATATTTTCCAAATAGTTTTCTAAGTTTTATAAATTCAAATAAAATTGACATTGCCCCATGTCGGGGCACCGATCCACACGATCACCTATGGGATCGGAGGACATCTACCGTGATAAATCCATGACACGACTCGACCCGTTCCGCACCAGCCTGACCTCGGAGACCCCCTGACCCCGCCGTAAAACCTCGCCAGAGCAGAGCTCTGTCCCGAGCGCCATTGTATCCCCTCTCCTCCACCCCAACCCTCTAAGCCCACCTCGACACCACCCGCGTGATGTCGAGCTCCGCCGCGTCGATTGGAGCCCTTGCCGACGTTGGGGACTTGCTGGAGACGTCTCCCTGTCAACGCTTGACGCCTTGCCTCGTCGGAGACCATGTCGGAGACCTCCACCCCTTTGTAAGCCTCCTCCCTCCATTCGATCAAAAATATACGGCATAGATTAGATCCACAGTACCACTTCGTTTTTTTAGCGATCCGGCCAATTTTTATTAGTTTTTAACCGAAGCGTTTTCTTTTATTCGGCGGTCGTTCGCCCGTTTAGCTCCAACACGCAAAGGCCTCGGCCAATCACATCACGCTATGTAGCCCCTGTCCAATAGCATTGTGTCACATATATTATGTACTCCCTCCATTCCAAAATATAAGACCTTTTAGAAATTTCACTATGGACTACATATGAAGCAAAATTAAGGAATCTATGCTTTAAAATATGTCCATATACATCCATATGTAGTCTATAATGAAATCTCTAAAAGGTCTTATATTTAGAAACGTAGGGAGTAGTTTCTGCTTGTACCTTTACTTTTCTAATTTGAACTTTTTAAACTTGAATTCATTGAAATTTGTTCAAATCACTAGAATTTGATTAACTTGAATTAAAAAACATTTTTTGAGTGATTCTTTTTGCTACTGGTTTGTATTAGTTTGTTTTATAAGTAGGTGCAATTTGAGAATTTTTAGGATTTATTAAATTTAAGTTTTATGAAAATAGTATTGTTCTAGTTCTTTTTAGGGTTACTGTTATTTCTTTTATTTTAGTTATTTTTAATTTGTTTTCTTTTGTATTTGTGGACAAGTGTTGTTTTGTTTCGTGTTAGTTATTAGTAGTATATCAAAAAAGATTACTTTTATTTTATTTATTATTATTTGATTTCATGGAATCAATTCTAGTTAAATAATAACTAGCAAATTGATTTCCATTGCTAAAGTGATTTCCTATTTGAAAATATTTTCTATGTTTTGTTTATAAGTTGTATCTTTCTATTAACTTTAGTTTAGACCAGAAACAATTTGTGTTAAAGGTTAAATTATTTGCGGTTTAGTTTAAGGTTAACATTGTCTAGGTCATAAGATGAGTTTGACAAAAGATTTTATTAGTCCTTAGTTGTTCTTCAAAAGTAATTCTTTTAATAGTAAAATATTTACGATAAAACTTTTGTTGGATTTTATTTTGTTGTTGTTTTGTTGCTATTGAAAATAGGTTATTTATAGGAAAACTATTCTTAGTTGCTTTGAAGAAGTTTTGTTGTCTTAACTTTTGTCTTGGGTATTTTCTTCATCACAACCCCGTTGTGTGTACTATTTGTGTTGCTTTTGATTGTTGGAGTGATTGCTAGTATGATTGCTTATAAGAGTGCAATGTTTGAATATATAGATTTCATCAGAGAGTGACAAATAGTTCTATCAAGTTATTTCTGAGAGTGATATTCATCTTCATCAACCTCAACAGGCAAGTTCACATTGAGCATGTTATTACCTATGTTTTTAATTTTCATTAGTTCAACCTTTTCACCCATTGCATGTAAAGTAGGTAATTGCAAACTTGATTCTTGAGTAGTATTTGTGGTAGGCACCCCAATACTCTTGTCACTTTGGTCCCAGGTAAATGATACTTTTATTTTTCTATGCTTTTAGTAGACAGGGTGGTTGAGTGTTTATCACGAGTGTTGTGAGAACTTAATGATCAAGACCTCTAGACTTCAAGATTTTCAAGACCCCAAGATGCAATATACTTTTGGTGGAAGTCGGTTGAATGGCACCCTGGAGGACCCGGTGGTAGCCTAGATGTCGCTGGAGAAGCGCTAGTATTCATGCAGAAAGTTCCACCAAGTTACAAAGAGATGGATGGATACTTCAAGACCCGAGGCTTACCTTCACAGCCACAAGCCATTATGGGCTATGGCTTGGTTGGACATCGTGGCGACTCTGGATGGAGGATGCTACGAGATGTAGAAGAACGGTAGGATTGGATGGGCACCAGCAGTGGTTCAGAGGAACCCTTTGGAAGAACAAATTTTGATCATCCGGTCCTCAAACACCCTGCAGTGCGAGGACTTCAACGGAGGCGACCAAATCTTGTTGGGACCATGTGCAAAACTCTACAGATTACTAAACCTAATCGATTAGCCATGTCCACGATATGGACAAATTGAGCCAAAGGAACTCTCAACACAAATATTATTATTGATATGGGTATTACTATTAACTTGGGTTGATGGAACCTTCTCATTAAACAACCAACATTGTAGTAATAGTTCTTCTTTGACCCCTTTGTTGTAGGGAAAATTAGCTTTATGCAAAAACTTGAACTTACAGCCCCACCTGCCATATATGCATATAGTATAGAAGAAATTAATTTCTCCTCTCATTTGGTGACTTGCCGGTACATTCAACGTACTGACTTAAACGGCTGCAATGTCTTATGTTGTAGATACATTTCTATGACGAGTCAGAGTACGACTTAGGGTTACGGTCTACACTCAACCTGTCGTTGGTGTTTATTGGGACTCCACTCCCGTTGGCCGTTTCCACTGAGATTTTGAGGTAAATATCAGTTTTACGTTTTTTTACATGTTCTTGCACTTGGATATATACATTGATGTACTGTGTGTGCCAACATACTGATCCAGGGATAGCACAGACACAGAGGCTTTACTCGTTTTGAGTCGAGTTGCCATAGTAGGCACCACATCAAAGTTCTACATTTGGGTAAGTAAAATACATCGCACACACAACCTCTTCATATATACACGCAAGCAAGCGGTGCCTGTATTTTGGCCCCTCTCGTGCGGTTTTCCATGACCAGCAATCTATGGGATAGCCCGCATTGTCTATCCCCTTTTGACCAATAACAAGAGAGGTTGGTTTTACCAACATAGATTCCCTCAGTCCTTGTTATGGTAGGTTATGTTGTAAATGTTCGACCTACGTATATATGAGTGCATGTGTCCTGCTGACACGAAGTGTACATGTGTGCGTGTCAAACATCAAACAAAAGAGTAGGGTCCGGCTACGGACAAAATCAAACAATAAAATGACATCCATGCTTGCTATCCGAGGCTGCTACCTGGAACCCATCCTAGATCGATGATGAAGAAGAAAGAAAAATCAAAACAAGCATCGCTCTCACGTCAAATCATCACATTACATGTACCTGCAACTGTTGTTGTAGTAATCTGTGAGCCACAGGGACTTAGCAATCTCATTTCCAAGGGTATCAAGAATAGAAAAGCTTAATGGGTGAGGTATGGTTAAGTGGTGAGGCTGTAGCAAGCGACTAAGCATTCATTTGAGTGGCTAACTTATGAATACAGGAAGTAAAGTATGGTGGTCTACGCATAATGGACGTGAACTAGAAATGATCAATAAATGATCTTGAACACGTACCTACGTTAAGCATAACCCCACCGTGTTCTCTCCCAGATAAGGATTGTTGAGAAGAGACAGTCACGGCTACGCACACAGTTGGTGTATTTTATTAGGGTTTACTTCAAGTTTACTATGATCGGGTGTTAAAAAAAGTTTCCAAGTTGCCACATAACCGCGGGCATGGCTTTTCGAAAGATTTAACCCTGGAGGGGTGCTCCAACTCATCCATCACAAATTAACCACACGCCGCATTGGAATTCCTTAACCGTGGAATCACCCATAGTATTGGGGAATTCCTATGGAAAATATCAACTTCGAGATAGCCCGAAGTGTCATCAAAATCCCACGCACAAGATGTTCAAGAAAGGTAAAACAAATCCAGCAAGGACTCCCGGTGAGCCAGTTCCTCATCTAGAGCCATGCGCTCTCTATCCACAGGCATCATCCGTCTATGCGAAGTGGACGGTAGCCTGAAAATGCCTCGAGTTGCCCCAAAGTGGCACCGCCGACTGCTAGGTAGGTGGACCAATACTCATGAGGAGCACTGGCCCTGTTTGTTGATTAATTATTCACGGGGTCCGGAAAGTCCCTATGCAAGTTTTATTAGGTTGGCAAATGGTAAAACCAATGTTGGGCCTTGCGAGATATGTTTTATCCCAAAATGAAAATCAAGGGGGTCCCCATAACAACCCCGATCATGTTAGGAGCTCTGAATTATGGAACATAACACCGGTTCACAAGTAACTAGGGGCGACAAAAGTAATTATGGACCGAGCAATTGCACCTTCAGCTAGAAACGCTATAAGATGGGCTGAGCAAGCGGTAACATAGCCAAACAATGGTTTGCTAGGAAGGTGGAGGGTTAGAGGCTTTTCATGGCAATGTTGGGAGGCTTGATAAACAAGTGGTACGTAGCAAGACATAACGAAAAAAGCAGGACAACTAGCATAGCAATGATAGTAGTGGTATATAGGGAAATGTGTCATCTTGCCTAAGATACCGCTTGGAAGAAGATTGAATCCATGAAGAAGATGAGACAACGTAGTCAAACAAATCCTCACACTTCGAACGCTTTTGGAACACTATCGAGAAGGAACAAACTGAAACAACAATCAACACACGATACACCACAACATATGCATGACATGATGCGGAAAAAAGTATGATGCATGTCCGGGTAAATCGGCATGGCATGGCAATCACAAAAAACAATTACTACACATTGAAATCTCATAGTAACCACAACCTCCATGCTGATGGATATTTGGACTCATTCGATTTCGAATCGGTTGAGACATGCGAACCATGCCTCTTGGGCAAGATGACTAAAGGACCCCGTTGGATGGAGCGGGCAAGTGATTCATTGGAAATGATACATGTTGATGTATGCAATCTAGTGAGTCTTGCAGCGTGCAGTGGATATCGTTATTTTCTTACCTTCACTGATGATTTGAGTAGATATAGTGTATATTTACTTAATGAAACACAAGTATGAATCGTTTGAAAGGTTCAAGCAAATTCAGAGTGAAGTTTAAAGATCATCGTGACAAGAAGATAAAAATGACCGCGATATGATCGTGGAGGTGAATATCTGAGTTACGAGTTTGGCATACAAC
Organism: Hordeum marinum; assembly: GCA_022496015.1. Classification (NCBI taxonomy): domain Eukaryota; kingdom Viridiplantae; phylum Streptophyta; class Magnoliopsida; order Poales; family Poaceae; genus Hordeum; species Hordeum marinum. The sequence goes on along the minus strand of CM039676.1, from coordinate 162,046,815 downwards.
TTAAGACAATGTGAAATTTGTTTCACAACTAATGCCACCTGGAACACCATGGTGTGATGGTGTGTCCGAACATCATAGTCATGCTCTATTGATATAGTGCATATTGTGATGTCTCTTATCGTTTTACTACTATAATTTTTGGGGTTATGCATTAGAGACAACTACATTCACTTTAAATAGGGCATCATCTAAATCCGTTGAGATGACACCATGTGAATTATGGTTTTGATAGAAACCTAAGCTATCATTTCTTAATATTTGGGGCTGTGACACTTGTGTGGAAAATGTTTTCACCTAATGAGGTCGAACCCAAGGCAGACAAATGCATCTTCATAGAATACCCTAAGATCAGTTGGGTGAACCTTCAATCTCAGATCCTAGTGCAAAGTGTTTGTTGCTTAAACGGATCCTTTCTCGAGGAAATGTTTCTCTCGAAAGAATTGAGTGGGAGGAAGATAGAACTTGATGAGGTTGTTAAACCTTTGTTCAACCAGAGAGTAGCGCAGCACAAAAAGATGTTTCTGTGAAGCCTACGTTAGTTGAAGAGGAAGTTAATGATGATGATCATGAAGCTTCAGGATCAAGTTACTATCGAACATCGTAGGTCGACAAGGATGTGTACTGCTCCTAAGTGGTACGACAACTCTGTCTTGTAGATCATGTTGTTGGACAACGATGAACCTACAAGCTATGGAGAAGCGATGATGGGACCGGATTCCGACAAATGGTTAGAGGCCATGAAATCCGAGATAGGATCCATGTATGAATACCAAGTATAGACTTTGGTAGACTTGCTCGTTAGACAACAGGTCGTTGAGTACAAATGGACCTTTAGAATGAAGACAAACACTGATGGTTAATGTCACCATTTGTAAAGCTCGACTTGTTGCAAAGATGTTTGTGACAAGTTCAAGGAGTTGACTGCGATGAGGCTTTCTCGCTCGTAGCGATGCTAAAAGTCTGTTGGAATTATGTTAGCAGTTGCTGCATTTTCAATTATGAAATCTGGCAGATGGATGTCAAAACATCGTTTCCTTAACGGTTTACTTAAGGAAAGGTTGTATGTGATACAACCAGAAGGTTTTGTCAGTCCTAAGGATGCTAAAAGATGAGCAAGCTTCAGTGATCCTTCTATGGACTGAAGCAAGCATCTCGGAGTTGGAATATACACTTTGATGAGGTGATCAAAGTTTTTGTAGTTTATACAAAGTTTACGAGAAACTTGTATTTGCAATAAAGTGAGTGGGAGCACTATAGAGTTTCTGATAAGTATATGTGGTTGACATATTGTTGATCGGAAATAATGTAGAATTTCTGGAAGGCATAAAAGGTTGTTTGGAAAGTGTTTTTCAAAGGGAGACCTGGATAAAGCTACCTAATTGTTGAGCATCAAAACCTATAGAGATAGATCAAGATGCTTGATGAGACTTTCAATGAGTGCATACCTTGACAAGATTTTGAAAGAGTTCAAAATGGATCAGCCAGAGAAATAGTTCTCGTCTGATTTGTAAGGTGTGAAGTTGAGTGAGATTCAAAGCTCGACAACGGCAGAAGAAAGAGAAAGGACGAACGTCGTCCCCTATGCCTTAGCCATAGGCTCTATATTATGCCATGCTGTGTACCGCACCTGTGTGTGCCTTGCCATGAGTCTGTCAAGGGGTACAAGAGTGGTCCAGGAGTGGATCACTGGACAGCGGTCAGAATTATATTTAGTAACCAGAGGACTAAGGAAATGTTTCTTGATTATGGAGGTGATAAAGAGTTCGTCGTAAAGAGTTACGTCGATGCAAGCTTTAACACCTATCCGGATGACTAGTAGTAGCAATCTGGATACGTATAGTGGAGCAGCCATTTGGAAATAGTACCAACTGGAGTGTGGTAGCAGTGTTTACGATTTGACATAGAGATTTGCAAAGTACACATGGATCTGAATATCGCAGACCCGTTGACTATAAGACCTCTCTCACATCCAAAGCATGATCGAGCCCCAGAACTCATTGGGTGTTAGATTCATAACAATGCGAATCACATGGTGATGTGAACTAGATTATTGACTCTAGTGCAAGTGGGAGACTGTTGGAAATATGCCCTAGAGGCAATAATAAATTAGTTATTATCATATTTCCTTGTTCATGATAATCGTTTATTATCCATGCTATAATTGTATTGATCGGAGACTTAAATGCATGTGTGGATACATAGACAAAACCATATCCCTAGTATGCCTCTAATGGACTAGCTCGTTGATCAAAGGATGGTTAAGGTTTCATAGCCATGGACATGAGATGTCATTTGATAACGGGATCACATCATTAGGGGAATGATGTGATGGATAAGACCCAAACTACAAACATAGCATATGATCGTGTCAGTTTATTGCTACTGTTTTCTGCATGTCAAGTATATGTTCCTATGACCATGAGATCATGCAATTCACGGATATCGGAGGAGTGCCTTGTGTGTATCAAACGTCGCAACGTAACTGGGTGACTATAAATGTGCTCTACAGGTATCTCCGATGGTGTCTATTGAGTTGGCATGGATCGAGACTGGGATTTGTTACTCCGTGTGACGGAGAGGTATCTCGGGGCCCACTCGGTAATGCAACATCACAATAAGCCTTGCAAGCAATGTGACTAATTGTTAGTTGCGGGATCTTGTATTACGGAACGAGTAAAGAGACTTGCCGGTAACGAGGTTGAACTAGGTATGGAGATACCGACGATCGAATCTCGGGCAAGTAACATACCGAAGAACAAAGGGAACGTTATACGGGATTAACTGAATCCTTGACATAGAGGTTCGACCGATAAAGATATTCGTAGAATATGTAGGAACCAATGTGGGGAAAACAAAGAAAACTCGGGACAGATGAGACAAACTCCGAAGAAGAATATGATGATAGATCTTGAAAAATTTGAAGAGGATAGAATTGCCTTGAAGAGAGCACACCGGATGAAAAGAATTGATATGACAACTTGATTGAGCACAAGAATTAGCAATCCCACAGACATATGAGAACACTTACTAAAGATATGAAATCACCACTTGACATCGAAGCAACTCGAATTACCATATACAAAACAAAACAAAGGATGAGGCTTACGAAACAAGCTAGAAGTAATTCATGACAGAGATTCCGCTCGATATTTTCATGGTAAGGTTCGCCGGGGCTCGATCTTATAATAGCCATCATGTACAAGGCCGTGCACATGACATGCGAAGCGTCCCTGAGTCATAGCAAGCTACAATGACACTTTAAGACATAACGAGAACCGCTGTAAGAAAGACCATGAACCAACGAATCCACTAGATGTCGAACGCCAACCTCACATCATGATCTATTGGAAGATAGTCTAGGTAACTACTTGAATTCCAACCTAATAACTCCCAAAATCTTCCGGTTATGCAATCGGGTCCATGGATAGAAGGAGCAAAATCCATCACTCAACTCCTAACAATAATACTACGCTCCAATGTAACACATCCGTCAACACATAACCAGAGGCTTTGGAACTCCATCTATCTCGGACCCTCGAAAACACAACGATACTAAGAATGGCAGTACATCCGAACTCTCTCCACCAGTAATGGGGATGCCGGACTCCTCCCGCCACTACTAGTATTGAAGCAATTTCGAACATCCTCCGTCCTGAGATACTAAGGAAACTGAACAATAACGATGTGCCAAGAATCCCTTGGAGCTCTACTCCTTGATAATAGGAGGCACCAAGTATAGAACTCCATCACATCGACATCATAGAGATTCCAAAATACATGCGTGATCCTAAAAAAATGAGTGAGAAGAGGGTAGAATCAAAATTCCTTAGTCGTAATTCCTCAACAGAGCATAGAAGAGGAGTAGAAATAATCCTACTCTCCGATATAACTAGAATCAAAACAGTATTTTTTCACTAGACTCGACTCGGCCAAGTTCGATCAATCAAGGGGGATCCTAGGTCGGTACATGCTCTGATACCAACTTGTCATGCCCAAGATGCGATCCTATCCTTATTTTGGCACGAGGGCCTCGACAGGGATAGAAGTGCATCTCGTCGTGTTGCAAGAATGGATATCATTACAAGTACAATTAAAGAAGAGAAGAGTATATGGAATTGGCATACACTTGCCACAAGCAACATCAAGATCACATCAATACAACAACATACTCAAACATCATACAGAAGAGAAGGGTCTGGCTACTGAAAAAATCAAACGATAAATGGACATCCATCCTTGCTATCCCAGGCTGCCGCCTGGAACCTATCCTAGATCGATGAAGAAGAAGAAGAAGAACTCCAAATCAAAACAAGCATTGCTCTCAGGTCAAATCATCGCATTACCTGTACCTACAACTGTTGTTATAGTAATCTGTGAGCCACAGGGACTCAACAATCTCATTATCAAGGGTATCAATACTAGCAAAGCTTAATGAGTGAGGTATGGTTAAGTGGTGAGGCTACAGCAAGCGACTAAAAATTTATTTGAGTGGCTAACTTACGAATATAGAAAGTAAAGTATGATGGTCTATGCATAACGGACGTGAACTATAAATGATCACTAAATGATCCTGAACACCTACTTACGTCAAACATAACCCCACCATGTTCTCTCCTGGATAAGGATTCACGAGAAGAGACAGTCACGGTTACGCACACAGTTGGTGTATTTTATTAGAGTTTACTTCAAGTTTGCTATGACCGAATGTTAAACAAAGTTTCCAAGTTGCCACATAACCGCGGGCACGGCTTTCCGAAAGATTTAACCCTGCAGGGGAGCTCCAACTCATCCATCACAAATTAACCACACGCCGTGTTGGAATTCCTCAACCGCAGAAGCACCCATAGTATTTGCGGAATTCCGATGGAAAATCTCAACTTCGAGATAGCCTGAAGTGTCATCAAAATCCCACGCGCAAGACGTTCGAGAAAGGTAAAACAAATCCAGCAAGGCCGCCTGGTGAGCCAAATCCGCATCTAGAGCCGTGCGCTCTCTATCCACGGGCATCATTCGTGTATGCAAAGTGGACGGTAGCCTAAAAATTCCTCGAGTTGCCCTAAGGTGGCACCGTCGACTGCTAGGTAGGTGGACCAACACTCATGAGGAGCACTGCCCGGTTTGTTGATTAATTATCCACGGGGTCCGGAAAGTCCCTATGCAAGTTTTATTAGGTTGGCAAATGGTAAAACCAATGTTGGGCCTTGCCAGATAAGTTTTATCCCAAAATGAAAATCAAGGGGGTCCCCATAACAACCCCGAGCATGTTAGGAGCACTCAATTATGGAACATAACACCGGTTCACAAGTAACTAGGGGCGGCAAAAGTGGAACAAAACAACGAGCAAAAGGCCAAGCCTTCCACCTTTTACCAAGTATATATGTGCATTAAATTAAATAGCAATAATATTGTGATAACAAAAGAATGTCCGTGTTATCACATGGGAGCAATTGCACCTGCATCTAGAAACGCTATAAGAAGGCTGAGCAAATGGTAACATAGCCAAACAATGGTTTTCTAGGAAGGTGGAGGGTTAGAGGCTTTTCATGGCAATGTAGGGAGGCTTGACAAACAAGTGGTAGGTAGCGAGATATAATGATAAAAGAGGGACAACTAGCATAGCAATGATACTAGTGGTATCCAGGGAAATGTGTCATGTTGCCTGAGATCCCGCTTGGAAGAAGAATGAATCCATGAAGAAGACAAGCCAACGTAGTCGAACGAATCCTCACACTCCGAACGCTTTCGGAACTCTATCGAGAAGGAACAATCCGAAACAACAATCAACACACGATACACCACAACATATGCATGAAATGATGCGGAAACAAGTATGATGCATGTTCGGGTTAATGGGCATGGCATGGCAATCACAACAAACAATTACTATACATTAAGTGAAGCTCAATATGCATTGCATACTGATAAAACTCCACATTCAAATATTTAGTTCACTCTCGTTTAGGTAGTCATCAATATTAAATGTTGTTAGACATAGCAAGAGGTGAATCACAAACAGCTACATCACCTAGGCACTTTAAATGAGCCTGGAGCAATGAATAATAATTCCGAAATGACCTCATATGCATATTTTAAGTTTGGTCCAGATCTGAACTGACCATATTTTAGAGATGCCAAATAGAAAAATGAATGTCACCATGTGATTCTACACATTTTTCTAGTCAAGTTACATATGTAAAACATTTGCATCGGAGCTACGATTAAAAGTTATTAAATAAATCATTACAGCATGGCATTTACGCAAATTGCATAAAAACAGCAGGTTAAACATTTTAAACACACGTGGGAGTTGTATATTGTGAATCTACACGAAATTCTAGTCATCTTTCATATATAAAGTTTTTACAAATGATGCATGGTTTGAAAGTTATTAAATGAATGAACTAGGGGGTTTTCTGCAAAAATAGTAATTCCTGGGATAATACTAAATTCACAGAAACTAAAAAACCAGACGTGGGCCGAATCTGAACAGGAAGCCCAACAGAGGACTAGAGCGACCGATACTAACATGCGCACATGAGTGGGTTTTAGAGGAGGCGCTCACCAAAGGCCACTGGGCCGATCGGAAGGTAGGGAGCTGGGCCGGCACAGGGGCGCTGTTGGGCCTTGGTGCTACGCGGCTTGCCCGCGAGGCAGGGTCCGGCCCATGCAAAGGGGTGTGCACGCGACCGTCGTCCCGTCCTTCTACTCATGCCCGAGTAGAGGGTGGCGGCGGCGCTAAGGCTCTGGTGGGGTGGCAGCAAATGGCGGTGACGCCGGGATCAACCGGGAACGGCCAGATCCGGTCAGATCCGGTGGCTTGCGAGCTCTGGCGGTCGCAGGGAAGCATGGGGAGGCAAGGAGGTCGGCGGTGGCGGCTTGCTATGAGTGTGACGGGCGAGCTCCGGTGAGGGCTGGCGCGGGCTCCGGCGCAGCGCAAGGCGGCAGCTTAGCCAGCGAGGAACCACGGGGACCTCCGGCGTGGCTCTCACCGGTGGCTAGCTGGCGTGGGGCTGGCGAGGGAGCAGGAGGGAGCTCGCGGGATCGGGCTTCCTACGTAGCGCGGTGGTGCATTTCAAGCCCGGGGCGGGCCCCGGATGGGCCTGGGCGGGCCTGGCGGCGGCTGGGGGTGCTATTGAGGGAGACAAGTGGCGGATAGGGCTTCCGGTGGCACGGATTTCGGGGGAGGAGGAGGGAGAAGGCCAGATTAGGAAGGGGAGGGGGTTATATAGGGAAGGAGGGTTAGTTTAGGGGGATTTCATCTGTTTTCGGACCGTTCGATCTCGATCGGACGTCCGAAAGTGGAGGGGGGTTAGCTAGGTGGGCTAGTGGGCTGTGTAGTGAGCCTTGGTCTGAGATGAGAGGGAAGGTGGCAGCCTGTGACAAGAGTTTGAAACACCGAAAACATCCGACGAATAACTGACGACCGCACTGCTACGGTTGATCGTTCGGGTATCAAACGACCTCCGTTTCGGCAAAATTTGGCAGGCGGTCTACCTATAACATAACAAGACCGCACACCAAGTTTTGACCCAATCCGAGAATATTTTTTGCGCGCTTTAAAAACGGTTTTGTTTAAACGATGCCGCGGGCGCGTGCGTGTGTGGTTGCTCTCGAAACGAGCAACGGCAAGAACGGAGAGAACCGGCGACTACGAACGAATGCAAGTTTGAAAACTCATGTTGACAAAATGCCGATGCTATGCAGATGATGCGAATGATATGATGATGAATGCAACAACCAAACGAAACGCAAGACGACAATGGAATAAAAGGGGAATCTTCTGGAGCGTCGGTCCCGGGCTATTACAGTGTGTGTGTGTGTGCGTGTGTGTGCGTGTGTGTGTGTGGGTGTGGGGTGTGGAGGCAAGGCACCCTACGTCCTTAACCAACTAGGTAGTGTGTATATAGAAACACACACACACACACACACACACACATATATATATATATATATATGTACATATCCAAGGGGGTCTGTCCAATTTTGCAAGTCACGTGCATGCCACATCAAAGTGTTGTGCATTGTGTATTTAAACACCTACCAACCTTTTCCTATATATATTTTGCCACATGCAGGTGATGATGTTCCCACGTGGTCTATATCCCTTTTGACAGGTAACAAGAGGGGTTGGTATGACGAAAATTAAGGTATAGATTTGGTTGTCTTACGGCAAGACATGCATAGCTAAATGTGAGATTCCTCCTCTGGCACATAGTGGAGGGGACAACACCCTGTGTTTATGTCATGAACCCTTTTCTGTTTCTCTCGATGCTTTTAGGCATGCATATGCATCATGTGCCACATCAAAGTTGTGCATTGTGAATTTGAACATGAGACCACCCTCTTTGTACATATATATTTGGGCAACTAGCTAGTGTGGTTGTGTTGTAACCCTATCTCGCATTGTTTGCCTTTTCCCCAAAATGATGGTATATATTAATAGCAAAGGAATGTGATGAAACAACTATATGTGATTGTATCCACATCAGACACGGGTGCGCCAGACTAACCATGTGCGCTGTTCGTGCCCCGTAAAATTAGCAAAGAAGTAATGTGCATAATGAAAACCCAATCCTGACACGGACCCATAAAATATCCCCCCGGTGGTGGCTCTCAGCTTATTTTTTCCTACGATGGCTCACCACCACCACCGCACACACCAAATGGAACCAGTGCTCAACCACGGGGATGTATATGGCACCGACCTGATAGTGTTGGACGAGGATGTGATAGAGGATTTTGACGCGTTGGCTACCACATCAGGCAACAATGAGCTACCAGATGCCGCGGCTGAAGATGACAGGATAGGGTATTCTAACGAGGTGGCCTCCATGTCGGTCAATGGTCAGCCTCCATATACCGTGGCCGCCTCCATCGATGACCCCGAGTTTCAGCGTTGTATGCAGATGGCCATTGTTTTGTCCGTCTAGGAACCATGCTTCGATGTGTTCCTATGTCATGAGTATGAGCCCCATCTTAGTGTTGGTGTAGAAAAATCTATCTTGTCTGGGGATTCCATCTTCAAAGCTGCTAGGGATTTGCAGTGGCAGAAATGGTGGGAGAGTGTGAATAGGGAACAATTGAGGAAGAATTTAGATGCCAATGTAGTGGGCAAACAGAAGCGGGTGTAGGACAAGAAGGCGGTGGAGCGGGCAAACACATGCCTCGCATCCGTGTTTGAGGCCGATGCAGCCCTTGCAGCTGTGGCAGCAGCCCTAGCAATAGCGAACGCATCGGTGGCCACGGCGACCACGGACACAACGGTTGCGATAGTCACGCCCGTGTGTATCCCGATGGTCCACGCGGCCACGACAACTTCATCGACGATGGTGGCTGCCCCGAGGAATGTTGCGGCGATGAAGGAAGCTTTGTCGACAACGACAAACCTGGCGAGAGGCCCCATAGTCGCTCCGGCCAAGGTAGCCCTGCCTGTCGCCGGCATGGAACCAGTGAAGATCACCGACTTGACGAGCTCCTCTGGAAGCTCTTTCTAGGCCGAGGAAGGTCACGACAATGGTGGCGGCGCGGTGTTTGTATGCATCCATGGCGTAGTGAATATTTTGTGCAGTTCATCTACATGTAAATGGGTGAATTGTTTGTAAATTAGGGAGCACGAGATAATGTCAACTATTCCACTGCAAAATTAGGCATTTTGTGGTGAAAATTAGCCAAATGCTTGTGTCATATGTTTTTGGGTGTGTCAAAATTTAGGATGAATTTCATGTGCACGTCTGAAAAGATATATGAACCGTGTGCCATAAACTAGAATGCAGGAGACAGAAATTTCCATCTTCATTCACTAGTGCAAAACAGGCCTATAGTCGCGGGTCGTAAGGGCCTTTAGTGCCGGTTCTCGAACCGGTACTAAATGGTGGGGACTAAAGCCTACCTTGGTTCAACACGGTCCGACACCAAAGGCCCACCACGTGGCATCCGACAGCGCCGTGGGCTGGGTGACCTTTAGTCCCAGTTGGTAACACCAACCGGGACTGAAAGTATTTAGTTTTTTAGTTTTGTTTTATTTTTCCTTTTAATTCTTTAGGGGTTTATGAATTAATTATGGTTATATGCCGTTATACAAATTTTGATACGGTACCAATTAAGAGGTTGTTATATCATTATGTTCATCATGAATTATTATATCATTGTGAGGAAGAAACATGGATTTTATTCATCCAAATGAATAAAAAATGACCAAAAGTTGAATTAGTAGGACGACGATCCTACTAATTCAACTTTTGGTCACTTGTGATCCATCCACATGAATCTAATCCGCTTTCCTTCCCCCAATGATATAACAAATCATCATGATAATCATGATCAACATCATCATCATATTAATATAAAAACTCTTGCATATCATCACCAACAACACTATAGCTAATAATCATCATAGTCATTACCACCAACACTATTTAATCATCATTTTCGTCAATGAGACATCATATAACAAGTTGGAGACTAGTCATAATCACAACTCCTCCTCCTCATCATCATCAACTCTAACACATTGTACCTAGGACCTACTCCTCTCTCATAGGACCTACTCTACCCTCTCTTAGGTACAATATCATAAAACAAGATAGGCCCTGACTCTCCATTATGGAGAATGGAGGTCATCCTCTCTCCAATTCTTGGCCTACGCACAGTGTTGCTTCCAAGTAGCTCTCTACGATTGACCATACATTTTTCCAATCTTTGATTGTCATGTCTTCATCAGTTTTCGAAATCCGGTATGGATAGGAGTGATGTGTAGGCTGACCTGGCCGTGCTAGACGTAAGCTCATAACATCAACGTGACCTCTCGGAAACGTCAGATAAGGCACACAATCCTTCGGGATTTTATGTTGAAAAACATAGTAATAACTTTGTAGTTAGCAATGTAGTTTAGTTTTAGAAGAATTTATGCAAAAGATGCACGGATGTCGTAATAGTAGAAAATCTTACCATGCAATCTCCATGGATGTTACCGTAGTTCACCACGTGCACTAGTGGCACGTATTGACCATAATGTGTAGGAGTTTGATAATAGCTATTGTAATTCTCAAGATCATTAAGAAATGCGATAAGATGATCTTTCTCCTTATAAGTTAATTTTGCTTCATCATTGTAGTAGTAGGTCCTGTCTACCATCTTCCTTACATTTTTTGAAGAATGAAAATAAGCTATCAATGGAAATAAGTTGTCAACTATTTTTAAATAAACAATATAAAATACTTAATAAATATGGTTGAGAAACTCACATAATGGTAGAACTCGAGGCATCTGCACATCAACCCAGATGTCGATATTACCTTCAATTTCATGTTCCGGACGAATATCTAAGTTGATAAGCATATTAGGCTCAAATGCATAAGCCTTGCATAGTTCTCTCGAACTTTTGCATTCAAAATAGAAGTAGGTGTCTGCATTGTACTCCCTCCGTCCCAAAATAAGTGACTCAAAAATGACTCAACTTTGTACTAAATTAGTATAAACTTGAGTCATTTTTGAGTCACTTAATTTGGGACAGAGGGAGTACAATTTTACGGCAAAAGTATAACCATGCTCGGTCCTCAAGTGAACTCTCTTTACGTCCATAATTTTTTTAGTATTGAAACCAATCTTATCCAAGACATAAATTCTTGCATGGCAGGGGATACGCTAGTAGAATAGTAAAAAATTAAAATTGTAAGTTGAATAAAAAGAAGCATAAGTCATGCTTAATTATGAAAAAGACTTGTCATTGTGACTTACTGTATCCACTTTGAAGGTCTCATCCAGCATGATGCTGAAGCGCCTACCATCAACTAGGTAAGGCTTGTCACACAGGTCGCCCTCGTCTTTGCAGTATTCGCACATAGCCAATTCCCTTTCGTCGTCAGATATTTCCTATGTTCATAGTTGAAACATTTAAAATCGATCGAAGGAAACTACGAGAAAACTGATCAACACACAGATCACTATTACTCAATATGCAACAGGTTGACTTTAGGTCTGTCGAGTCTTTCCTTCCTAAACTCTTATCTCACATATATGGTGGGAACTCTTTATGATTTTGCGATCGTCGGTGATGGTGGCTCCTCCATTTGTCCCCGAGTGCATTACACCAAAATGTCGAACACACGGGAACGAAGGAGAAGCGACCCCCACGACAACAGTTGGGATTCTTCCTCTCTCTCTCATATATATATATATATATATATATATATATATATATATATATATATATATGGTGGACACTCTCCCTCACTGAAAGACACACAAGGAGCCGAAACAGACGTAAAGTCAACCCATTCCATATATCGAGCAATGACATAGAAAAAATGCCCTATGTTTTGCCGGAATGAATGGCAAATCACAAGCAATCAATATGTCCTACATTGTAGCACAAGACATTTCCTATGTTCATAGTTGAAACAGACGTGCATTCAATAAGCAAAACTAAATCATAAAACAAATTAGTATTCAAATTAGCATGCATTCAATAAGCGAAACTAAATCATCTCTTGCGTACGTACATCGTCGAATAGTATCACTAATACATCTCGAATAGTATCATACATATAACCCAAAAAACATTAAAATATGGAAAACACAAAATGGAAAACATTAAAATATGCAAGATTAAAATATGCAACTTTTGCAAATACTAATTGCTATACATTGGATCAAATGTCAAAATTCATCAACTTTTTTCTATACATATATTGGATCAAAATGTAAAATTTCCTCAAATGTCAAAATTCCTTCACTTTTTTGTACTCATCTAACTATCATCTAGTCAAAAAATTGTCAAAATTCATGCATCTATGTCAAAATTCATCAAATGTCCAAATTCCTTAACTTTTTGCTATACATCAAAATTCCTGCATCTAATCTTCAAATCATCTATGCATCTAATTAATCATCTAATTATCAAAATTGTGTGTATGTTTGTGTTTATAAAAATTGGGGGGGGGGAGTTCGGGACGGGGAGGGGCCGGTAGCCGCCATGGCAGCACAGGGGGCGAGGGAGACGGGGGAGAGGGGGGAGCTCACAGTGAGGCGACGACGAGGCGAGGCGAGTCAGGGGCGGTGACGGTGAGGACTTCGGGGCCGGAGGAGCGAGCGCGGGCTGCGCCCGGGCGGTGTCAGGCCGGGCTCAGGGAGGAACGGGCGCGGGCGGCATTGGAGATCGGTGCGAGGAAGCGATACGGCAACAGCGCGGCGAGACGGCGAAGGTGCGGGTGGCGTCGGGGAGGCGAGATGGCGATAGCGGTGATGTCGCGAAGAGGAGAAGAATGTAGAGGGAAAATGAAAAAAATTGAAGTGTTGTACATATAAGGAGGCCTTTAGTCGCGGTTGGTGGATCCAACCGCGACTAAAGACCCCCCCCTTTAGTCGCGGTTGGAGCCACCAACCGCGACTAAAGGTGAATTTCAGCGGGCGCGGGCGGCGGGAAGCGAGACCCTTTAGTCACGGTTGGTGGCTCCAACCGCGACTAAAGGGGGTCTTTAGTCGCGGTTGGAGCCACCAACCGTGACTAAAGGTGTGTTCCTAGCACGACGCACTGCAGTGGAAGTTTAGTCCCACCTCGCTAGTCGAGGGGCGCCTCGACCAGTTTATAAGCCCCGTCGCGGGCACTGCATTGAGCTCCTCTCTAATGCAGGCCTTTTGGGCCTACCTCTACTACGATTCCCTATGGGCCTTGCGGGCCTGCATCCTAGCCCAGGTTGGGTTTCTAGTCGTATGCAGGCCATGGTGGCCCAGTAGGCGGGATTTTTTAATTTATTTTTCATTTTTTCATTTTTTGCTTTATTTATTTTCTTTTGTTTCTAAGTTTTTTGTGCTTTATTGAGAATTAATGAGTGAATCTTTTTGTGTTAGGTCAAAAGAATTATAAACTTTATGTTAGTGGTAGTAGTTTCCAAATTCGAATGGTTTAAATTTGAATTATTTGAAATTTGTGTGAATCACTAGTTTGTGAATAACTTTGCTTTAAAAATAGATTTTCAAGTGATTCATTTCTCTACTGTTTAATATTCTCGTGTTTTATCATTATATCCAATTTGGTAATTCTTAGGTTATTTAAAAAATGAAATGCCCTTGTAACAGGCGAGTTTTCGTCTGAAACCGTGATACTTCAAAAGAGATTGTCCATTTTGTACACGAAGTGCATCCAGTTTTTGTCGTAACCCTCTGAACTTTTTAGCACATGCTATGTGGGTGAAATTATGATACCATGTGAACTTTCTACCTTTTCAGAGTTCATTTTGTAGTGCTTATCAATTTCAGGGTCATTTAGCTCAAAACAAAATCAGTAAATGCATGAAAATAGCAAATGAAGTCAGAAAGGGTTGAAAATTGATGGCCTCCCGTTGAATGGTGCATACTGAATGCACAAAAAGTCTGGAGTTGAAATAAGTTAAAAAATGAAATGCCTTTTTAACAGGTGAGTTTTCATCTGAAACCCTGATACTTCGAAAGAGATGGTCCATTTTGTACACGAAGTGCATCTAGTTTTTGTTCTAACCCTCTCAAGTTTTTAGCACATGCTATGTGGGTGGAATGATGATACCATGCCAACTTTCTTCCTTTTTAGAGTTTATTTGTAGTGCTTATCAATTTCAGGGTCATTTAGCTCAAAAAATAATCAGTTAATGCATGAAAAATAGCAAATGAAGTCACAAAGGGTTGAAAAATGATGGCCTCCCTTCGAATGGTGCATACTAAACGCACAAAAAGTCTGGAGTTGAAATAAGTTAAAAAAAATGAAATGCCTTTGTAACAGGCGAGTTTTCGTCTGAAACCCTAATACTTCAAAAGAGATTGTCCATTCTGTACACGAAGTGCATCTAGTTTTTGCCATAACCCTATCAACATTTTAGCACATGCTATGTGGGTGAAATGATGGTACCATGCCAACTTTCAACCTTTTCAGAGTTCATTTGTAGTGCTTATCAATTTCAGGGTCATTTAGCTTAAAAAATAATCAGTAAATGCATGAAAAATAGCAAATGAAGTCGGAAAGGGTTGAAAATTTATGGCCTCCATTCGAATGGGGCATACTGAATGCACAAAAAGTCTGGAGTTGAAATAAGTTAAAAAATGAAATGCCTTTTTAACAGGTGAGTTTTCATCTGAAACCCTGATACTTCGAAAGAGATGGTCCATTTTGTACACGAAGTGCATCTAGTTTTTGTTCTAACCCTCTCAAGTTTTTAGCACATGCTATGTGGGTGGAATGATGATACCATGCCAACTTTCTTCCTTTTTAGAGTTCATTTGTAGTGCTTATCAATTTCAGGGTCATTTAGCTCAAAAAATAATCAGTTAATGCATGAAAAATAGCAAATGAAGTCACAAAGGGTTGAAAATTGATGGCCTCCCTTCGAATGGTGCATACTGAACGCACAAAAAGTCTGGAGTTGAAATAAGTTAAAAAAATGAATGCGTTTGTAACAGGCGAGTTTTCGTCTTAAACCCTGATACTTTGAAAGAGACTGTCCATTTTGTACACGAAGTGCATCCAGTTTTTGTCGTAACCCTCTCAACTTTTTAGCACATGCTATGTGGGTGAAATGATGATACCATGCCAACTTTCTAACTTTTTAGAGTTCATTTGTAGTGCTTATCAATTTCAGGGTCATTTAGCTCAAAAAAATCAGTAAATGCATGAAAAATAGCAAATGAAGTCGGAAAGGGTTGAAAATTGATGGCCTCCCTTCAAATGGTGCATACTGAACACACAAAACACATAAGTACACTACTATTACAAAGATTCCCTTCGGTTTCTCCAAAGTGGGACTTTCTAGATATATAAGTCCGAAAACTAACTAGAGAAGTCGGTCACATCCCAAAGTGGGATCTTTGCGTGTAAAACTTTTTCTTCGCGTGTGTCCCTTTGCGTCGTAACCATGGGTAATCTTCATCATTTAACTTGATGCTCGGGTCAACATTCACTGTGAAGGGAGCAATTTCATGAAAATTTTCATAATCTTCTGACATGTGTGTCTTGTCCTCCACTCCCACGATGTTTCTTTTCCCTAAAAGCACTATGTGGCGCTTTGGCTCATCGCATGATGTATTTGATTCGTTATATTTTCTTTTTCTCGGCTTGGTAGACATGTCATTCACATAAAAAACTTGCACCACATCATTGGCTAGGACGAATGGTTCGTCTATGTACCCAAGATTGTTGAGATCGACTGATGTCATTCCGTACTGTGGGTCTTCCTTTACCCCGCCTCGTGTCAGATTGACCCATTTGCACCTAAACAAAGGGACCTTCAAATCAAGTCCATAGTCAAGTTCCCATATCTCCTCTATGTAACCATAGTATGTGTCATTTGGCCCATTGTTGTTTGCTGCATCAAAGCGGACACCACTGTTTTGGTTGGTGCTCTTTTTATCTTGGGCGATCGTGTAAAATGTATTCCCATTTATCTCGTACCCTTTGAAAGTCAATATAGTCGAAGATAGTAACTTGGACAACAAGTACAGGTCATCTTCAACAGTGTCGTCATGCATGAGACGTGTCTGCAACCAACCGACGAAAGTTACCATTTGTTCATGTGTAATCCAGTTGTCAGACTTCTCCGGGTGTTTGGAGCGTAGAATATTCTTGTGTTGCTCGATATATGGAGCCACCAAGGCGAAACTTTGTAGAATTGTGTAGTGTTCTTGCGCCAAAGAATGCCCGTCCCGGCATATTAGTGAATTCTTTCCTAGCGTGCCTTTTCCACCCAGTCTGCCCTCATGCAGCGATTCAGGAACACCTGTCGGCTTAATGTCAGGAATAAAGTCAACACAAAACTCAATGACCTCCTCTGTTTCATGGCCCTTGGAGATGCTTCCTTCTGTCCTAGCACGCTTATGAACATATTTCTTTAAGACTCCCATGAACCTCTCAAAGGGGAACATATTGTGTAGAAATACAGGACCCAGAATGGCAATCTCCTCGACTAGGTGAACTAGGACATGTGTCATGATATTGAAGAAGGATGGTGGGAACACCAACTCGAAACTGACAAGACATTCCACCAAATCATTCTCTAACCTTGGTAGGATTTCTGGATCGATTACCTTCTGAGAGATTGCATTCAGGAATGCACATGGCTTCACAATGGCTAATCGAACGTTTTCTGGTAGAAGCCCCCTCAATGCAACCGGAAGAAGTTGCGTCATAATCATGTGGCAGTCATGAGACTTTAGGTTCTAGAACTTTTTCTATGCCATATTTATTATTCCCTTTATATTCGACGAGAAGCCAGACGGGACCTTCATACTGAGTAGGCATTCGAAGAAGATTTCCTTCTCTTCTTTGGTAAGAGCATAGCTGGCATGACCCTGAAACTGCTTTGGATCCATGTCGTCTTTTCCGGGCATATGTTGCTGGTGCTCCCGTGCCTCTGGCGTATCTTTTGTCTTCCCATACACACCCAAGAAGCCTAGCAGGTTCACGCAAAGATTCTTTGTCATGTGCATCACATCGATTGCAGAGCGGACCTCGAGGTCTTTCCAATACAGTAGGTCCCAAAATATAGATTTCTTCTCCTACATGGGTGCGCGTTTGTCAGCATCATTCGGAACAGATTGTGCACCAGGATCCTTGCCAAAGATTACTTTTAAATCCTCGACCATATCAGGTATTTCATCACCCGTACGGTGGCGAGGCTTCTTCCGGTATTTTCCTCACCATTGAAATGCTTGCCTTTCTTTCTTACGGGATGCCTGCTCTGAAGAAATCGACGATGCCCCGGATACACATTCTTCTTACATTTTCCAAATATATACTGTCGGTATCATCTAAACAGTGCATGCATGCGTGGTATCCCTTGTTTGCCTGTCCTGAAAGGTTACTGAGAGCAGGCCAATCATTGATGGTTACAAATAGCAACACATGTAGGTCAAATTCCTCCTGAGCTTTTGTATCCCAAGAAGGTACACCTTTTCCATTCCACAGTTGTAAAAGTTCTTGAAGCAATGGCCTTAGGTACCACATCAATGTCGTTGCCGGGTTGCTTGGGGCCTTGTATGAGCACTGGCATCATAATGAACTTCCGCTTCATGCACAACCAAGGAGGAAGGTTATAGATACATAGAGTCACAGGCCATGTGCTATGATTGTTATTCTGCTCCCCAAAAGGATTAATGCCATCTACACTTAAACCAAACCATATGTTCCTTGAATCCTTTGCAAAGTCCTTCCACTTTGTCTCGATTTTTCTCCACTGCGACCCATCAGCGGGCACTCTCAACTTCCCGTCTTTCTTATGGTCTTTGTTCTGCCATCGCATCAACTTGGCATGCTCTTTGTTTTGGAACAAACGTTTCAACCGTGGTATTATAGGAGCATACCACATCACCTTGGCAAGAATCTTCTTCCTGGGGTGCTCGCCCTCAACATCACCAGGGCCATTGTGGCCGATCTTATAGTGCAATGCACAACATACCGGGCATGCATTCAAATCCTCGTACTCACCGCGGTAGAGGATGCAGTCATTAGGGCATGCATGTATCTTCTCGACCTCTAATCCTAGAGGGCAGACAGCCTTCTTTGCTTCATATGTACTCTCTGGCAATTCATTGTCCTTTGGTAGCTTCTTCTTTAATATTATCATCAACTTTTGAAATGCCTTGTCAGATACACCATTCTCTGCCTTCCATTGCAGCAATTCTAGTGTGGTACCCAGCTTTTTATTGTCATCGTCGCAATTTGGGTACAACCCTTTTTTGTGATCCTCTAACATGCGCTGCAACTTCAACTTCTCCTTTTCACTTGTGCAGTTTCTCTTTGCATCGGCAATGGCCTGACCAAGATCATCAGCGGGCTCATCTGATGCCTCTTCGTCAGCTCCTTCCCGCATTGTCGGCTCAGCTTCTTCCCCCATTGTCGTACCATCATATTCATGGAACCCATGGCTAGGATAGCTGTCAACATCCTGTTCTTCTTCATTCTCTTCCATTAGGACCCCTCTTTCTTCGTGCTTGGTCCAACGGTTATAGCCGGACATGAAATCGAACTCAAACAGGTGGACGTGAATGGTTCTTGAGTTAGAGTAATTTCGATCATTCTTACAGCTAGCACATGGACAATACGTAAAACCATCCGGCCGCTTGTTTTCCTCAGCCGCAACCAGAAAAGTATGCACGCCATTAATGAACTGGGGAGAGCATCAGTCCTCGTACATCCATTGTCGGCTCATCGTCATTACACAACACCAAAAATACCAAATTAATACAAGTTCGTACAAAAAGTTCATACACACTTGTTCTCATAAAACAACATACAAACTCTCTAGCTAAAGCATTTCAATGCAACAACAAATGCGATCAACATCGCAACTAAGGTAACAATTGATCCAACAACATAGTGATACCAAGCCTCACTATCAATGGCATATCTTTTAAATTTTCTAATCTTCAAGCGCATTGCACCCATCTTGATCTTGTGATCATCGACGACATCGGCAACATGAAACACCAGTTTCATCTTCTCTTCAACTCTTTTCAATTTTTCTTTCAAATACTCGTTTTCTTTTTCAACTAAATTTAACTTCTCGACAAGAATATCTATGTCGGTTGGAATCTCCGGTTCACATACCTACTAGATAAAAGTATCTATGTCAACTTGATTGGTATAATTGTCATAAACACGAAATGCAACAAAGAGTTATAAAAGAGAGTATATACCACATCCGCATCATAAACCGGACGAGGGCCGACGGGTACGGATTTCAAAACCATGCCACTATGTATAACAAACAACCATATAGGTAAGAAAACTATACAAGTAACTAACTAAATCTTACAAACATGTTTTTTTATAAAAAAGGATAACAACAAGAAGCTCACCAAGGTGGTGCCGGCGACGGGACAGTGTGGGTGATCGATGGTGGTTAGGACGGGGATGGGAAGGCACTAAGTAAACCACACCTACAAATGCAAAGTAAGAATTTAATTTGAGATCAAATCGCATAAATCAAATAAACTACCACATACAAACTAAAACCCACAAATTACTATACTTATAGAGCATTGCAAGAGCTAATCTAGCAATGAGAGATGAAAGGACAAAGTTGCTAACCTTTGTGAACACTTGGATGGATGGGATGCCTCCAAATCTTGAAAAAATTTGGAAAAAATGGAGGATCAGCTCGAGGAAGAGAGGAAGAACCGAGAGGAGAGGAAAGGGGAAGAACAAAGGACTCTGCTCGGGCTGGCGCCGAAGGGTTTCAATATAAGGGGACCTTTAGTAGCGGTTGGAGCCACCAAACGGGACTAAAGTCTCTCATGGGGCCCCAGGCTAACGCCAGCCTGCCACCACACCTTTAGTGCCGGTTCGTGGCACGAACTGGGACGAAAGGTCCGTAACAAACAGTCACTAATGATCCTCGTCACGAACCGGCACTAATGATCACATTAGAGCCGGTTCAAAAGCCAACCACGACTAATGAGGCGGACGAAAGGTTTGTTTTCTACTAGTGATTAGTAGCAACTCGCCTAGAGAAATCTCAGAAAAGCTACCCTCCTTGAGCGATGCAAAAATTCGTGGTTTCACGACATTTCGTTATAGCATACACACGGATTTTGTTTGGACCGTGTGCAATGTTGGTCGCCCTCCCTCATCCACCACTGACCTTATAGTAATGGTTTAGTTGCTGATGCATTTGAACTGTCGCCATTCATCATCCACCACCATATCCACCCATCATTACTAAAATTTTCAGTAACCGCGACATATCCCCAAACACCATCCTACCCCCTCCACAGTCCACACACACCGACCCCCTACCCCTTCTCCCCTGCTCGAAACCTAGATCGTCACCGCCACCACCCTACACCACCAATATCTGCCGGTCTGCTCGTGCCTCCTAGCTGCATAAGTTCAGGTTAACCATCGATCCACATACAACCTCGCCGCCTTGAGTTTTTAGACGATAACCCGCGGAGTCCCTTTCCCCCAAATCAGCCCGGTCAAATACCTGAGGAAGCGTACGACCAAAAAGAGGTCTATCATGGCCTCTTCGTCGGACGATGGAGAGGTGGCCGACGTTCGCGCCGACCCGTCGATCTAGGAGAACCACCTCACCGCGGAAGCCCATGAGGATGTTGACTACATTGCAATGCCAAATTATTCAAGTACGTGGGCTCACGTACTCCTGTAACTTAGGAGATCCAGCTGTGGCATCAAGCTCGTCAATAGAGACGGCTTCACGTGGGCCACGTCACATGTTATATGGTCCACCGGCAACGCCTTTGGTTCAACAGCCTTCGATATCTTCAAAGGCCCTACCACTGGTGTCCTCCGCCTCATGATCAAGCATTTGCGATCCTTGTACACCATTGAACCCATTTTGTCATTTCTGAACGAAACATTCTACGGCAGTGGCATGGGTTCTCTAGTTGCAAAGTCAGATCTCATCGATCAAGACCACGAGCAGGGAACCCACTACGACTGTTCCAAGGGTAAACAACCCATCCGCGAGATCCGGGAGCGTACCCTCGGTACCACAAATTCCAAGTTGAAGGAGCCCATCCATGACAAGTGAGGTAACATCCTGTGATCAAATCATACTTCTTCTAGCTACCCCTCTCGTACCCATTGTTGTAGTAGCTTTTGCCATGCGATAACTATGTCGTGTTTAATTATTTTAGTTATAGAAAATTGTATAGTTCAATAGGTCTATATCATATTTAAGTATGAATTAACCAGTTCAATTTCAGGAATGGCTATATTTGGTTGTTTATAGTTAGCATATGCCTTCTTTGTATTTTCTTGTTAGGTTGGCTGCAGTGAGCATTTGTCTAGTTGTCAAGCAGATGCCTTGCTTTTGTGTATTTGGTTTTTAGGTTAGTTGAAGTGAGCATTTGTCAAGTTTTCAATGGCTATATTTGGTTGTTATAGTGAACATATATGCCTTGATTATTTCAATTATTCACAATGTGATGTTCATTATGTGCAAGTATGAACTATGCAGTTCAATTTCATCAATACCACCTGTTATGCCTGGTGTAGTTAACATTTGCCCTTTACCCCCGTTTTAAACATTTATCCAACATGATGTTTAAGCATGAGTGGGATTCTATTTATTTTCAACAATACCTATTTAAATTACCAGATTTGGTCACTTCTAAAGCCTATTGTATATAAACCCCTGCATTTTTTATCCGCCTTAATAGCATGCTGAAACCAACACATTCAAGCTAACATTTGGAGATGAAGTTGTTTACCTTGGCTATATTTGGTTGATGTTAAGCCTGTTGTACTTATCATGACTTTCTATGTACTTACACATGAAAACAATGGGAATGGCCAGCATTTTCCACCGAGGTTAGTTTCATCCCTCAGCTTATACTCCCTGCGTTCCATAATAGTGCTTCTAGATTTTTTTTGAACAGTCAAACTTTGCAAACTGTGAACAAATTTCTAGAGAATACTATTTATATATATCACACCAAATTTATAGAGAATACTATTTATATCTACCACACTAAAATACATTTTGGAATTTTAGATGTATATGTTTTGGTCAAAGCTAGTAAATTTTGAATTCTGAAAATATTTATATGCAACACATTGTGGAACCGAGGGATTATTATATTACATTCTGCAATTGTATTTTAGCTTCTAATATTGGCTTGTTGCTTGTAGGTACTTATGTCCTTGGTAAAGATCCATGCCTGGCCCCTTTTTGCTTGTGGGGCAATGAAATATTCATGAGCCAGCATTATGTGAGGAAACTGATAAGGATTGTTAGGGAAAAGAGACGAACTATTAATCTATTTGTTTACTATCTATTCAATACAACAGTGAGATGTACGATGATAACTATGAACTATGTAGCCTTCTATTAGTACTGCCTATAATGAGTTGTCACACAACAATGTATGAATGTCTTTCTTTTGTAGTGGTTCCCAAAGCATTTTACTCAATAATACCTTCCAAAGTACAAGACCGGTGGACATGCAATGAAGGTTAAAGTATTGAATCAATACTACAATGAGTATCTAGAAGTAGAAATGAAGACAGTTAAGGATGGGAGGGTGGACATCACTAGAGGCTGGCCTAGAGTCATGAGTGCGTTATGCATGGAGGAGGGCACAATATGGGTATTCTGCTTCACCTTCTCCAACAACCAGAGTGTCTTTCGGCTCTCACTTTACCGTATTTAATACAACTGTGGTCCCATCATTCTTTATTTGGTGCATCCATAGTTTCTCATTTTTTTGAGAATAGGTGCTTTTGTAGTTCTCGAGTATATGTACACGTGAATCAAATTGTGCATTCGTTCTTTAACCTATATTTAATCATGATTCGATATGAATTGATTTCCTACTTCAAATTTAAATATTTTGAATTTTAAATGTAGGTATTACATTAAGGATAAATTATGCTCTGCAAGCCATTACATTGCACACAGGTTGAGAAACCAAAATGTCTGCGATCAACATCAAGATCAGACACGTTTCTCCACTCACAACATGTACGATGAATATCTACTACACACACGATCACCCAAGAAATAACGTGTGAGATTAAGAATACCAGCGCACATAGTTACTTCTTATCAATGTTTTGATATAGTATCCTTATCACACACGATTTAGTATCGTCAACTATTTATGATGCTGTTCCCATCGTAAATGTTGGTTATAGAAGAACGCGTGATACAGGTCTTCATCTGATGCGGGTATTCCAAACGTTTACCAATCGTGCAAAGTGTAGGATAGATTCAACCTCCGCATACAATTTTATAAGGATAACTGTATGCACTCTTAGATCCTATCACAGATGGTCCCGTAGAACGATACGTGTGTGATAGTCCCTTATCATACACACTTTACCATCAGGAATTGTTTGTGATGCCGCGCACATCATAAAAGGTACACCAGAGAATAGTGTGTGCGGTGGCAATGTCATCCCACACGAGTAGCAAGGATGGCCCGTATGGGAAATATGACATATCCCAAATGATTGAACGAAAAATCTTATTTCTGATAGATGCGCACATCGCATATGCTTGCTTATGCCAAACGTTTGTGTTCTTTTTCCATATCACCAACAATTTTTCTGTATCATGTGGGATGGACCCCTCTATCACACACACATGCAAGGTGACGGTTTAAAACTTTGTTGTCAAAAGGGGGTAAAAACCATTTGTATAGCACGTTGTTGCACTTGTGCTTTCTGCATCCATGATGATGCGTGAGTAGTTCACCATAGACCTAGAGGACCATAGCTAGTAGGTAGATGCTTCTTCGCTCTCTCTGATCGTCAATACCAAGTTCATCGCGATTCTTGCGATGATCTATCCGATTTAATCTTCTTTTGCGGGGGGTTTGTTGGGTCCCGATGAAATATGGGTTTGTGATCAGATTATTCACTGAAACTAATTGAGTCTTTGTTGAACTTTATTACGGACAATTTTTCACTACTTCGGGATGGTCCAAAGACAACACATGTATCAGAGACTCTTCGATAAAATTATTTGCGATGTACATCATAGCGTGTGTTATGTAACATCAAGAAAAAAAGCATGTGTGATGTCGTAACATCACACACATTTTGAATATATAATTGTGTCTGATGTCGCAAAAACAGTTTTGTAAAAATTGTGTGTGTGATGTTGCCTATTATTGCACACAGCTTGGAAAACGTAAACGTTTGTGATGCTTTGCACACGGTTCTTACAAATGATGTGTGTGTGATGTACTATATCATTGCACATAGTTATTCTAATACAACTGTGTGTTATGCCATGCACACAGTTTTTGCAAAAAGTGTGCGTGTGTGATGTTGCATATCATTGCACACAGTGTTAAAAACGCAAACGTGTGTGATTCCTTGCACATGTTTTTGCATACATTGTGTGTGCGATGTAGTATGTCATAGCACACACTTACACAAATAGAACTGTGTGTGATTCCTGAAATTATTATTTTTCCAAAGAATAATGGTTTTCGTGATATGTTTGAAGGCGAATTGACATTTTCCTTTGCCGTTTAACTTTGATTTTTTCTACACTTAACATGCCCCATAGAGCACCCCTAGTTAAAATTTGATGCTTTTTAGAGATCATTTTCTATATTTGAGTTATTAACTGCATTTCCAGTCATTTAATGGATATAATTCAAATTTGAAATAATGAATGCATGAAAAAGTATGCAAAAATGATTTCAGAAATCATATTTACGTGATTGAGTATATTTGTATGCCTCATACTAGAAATGAATCTAAATTTATTAGACATATGTGGCAAGAATAAACCTGGAACATGGAGTTTATTGGTATTGAACTTATAGAAATTATAAATGTAGTATGAAAAATATGAAACTTGGCATAGTATCATGATATGACCTCACCATGATGTTGTAAAAAATTGAGAAGGTTTCCCTTTTTTTATGTACATCCTTTAGAAATCTTACAACCTCCGAGGAAAGATCATGGTTTCGAGAGTGAATGCACCAAATTGGTGGCGAACTTATTTTTCCTTTATCATCCGACCTTGATTTTGTTTCTACTGTTAAAATACACCATAGAATCCTCCATATTAAAATTTGACACTTTTCGAAGCTCATTTGCTATATTTGAGTCATTAACTTCATTTCTAGTCATTTAAGAGATACATTCGAATTTGAACTACGAGTACAGAAAATAGTATGCAAAAATGATTTGGAAAATCATATTTAGGGAAGTGAGTATATGTGTATGCCTCATACAAGAAATAAATATAAAATTCAAATATCTATGTGGCAATAATCAACCATGAACATGAAGTTTATTGGAATTATAATTCTAGAAAATGTAATTAATGTCAAATAAATATGGAACTTGGCATGGTGTCAATATAAGACCTCAGTATACTGCAGTAAAAATTTGAGAGGGTTTCACACTTTTTTTAATGGTTTAAGGGAAAAAATTGAATGCCAAGAAAGCACACATATATGTACTAAATTCTTATTGGTGAAGAGATTGAATCCATAGATCTATGAATGGCATGAATCCATCCACCCACACTCCACATCCAGGAAAAAAATCTAGCCTCATCTACATCCACACACATATATAACTAGCACCAATCCAACCTCTTGTAGAACCACGGACATGCCACACACTTCTTCCATGCCATGGCCGGCGAGGCAGACGACGCCTGCTCCATGCTCCGACTAGGGCCAGGACACGACGGGGCAGGGAGCGCTCGGTGTTAGGCTGCCATGCGCGAAGCAGGTGCCATGGATGTCATGAGGCTTCTCGTTGGGCGCAGACGGAAGCAAGAGCACAAAGCAGCCGTATAGCTCCGGGATATCTTTTTGGTGGGACAACTGCTTCAACAAGTTTTGCATCCCGGGAAGCAGCTTCATGGAGGCACAGTTCATGGCCATGTAAGCTAGCTTCCCATGCGTCTCTTTCGAAGAATCCATTCACCAGGTTGCCTGATAGCTAACTTGCTGGATAGTACTAATCTAATCTTGTTTTTTTCTATGTCTAAGTGTGATGTCTCTAGCCATCTAATCGATTCTTGATTCTTCTCATCCACCATGATTCCCCGACACTTTGAATTAATCACAAAATCTCTCTTGTGAAGCTTTGAACTTTCTCTTGAAATAATTTTTGAGAAAAGATTTTATGCATAACTAATGTAAAAACTAATTTCAAGTAGGATACTTGAATATGTAATATAAAAAATTCTGAAAAAATAGAACTAAAATTCAAAAAAATCCAATTTTGTTGCATGGAACATAATTTAGTGTGTGAGGTATGCTCCAATTTTCAGCCCATTTGGATATATGAGTATATTTCAGCAAAAAAAGACAAATTGGGTCAGAAAAATACATGAATAATAAACTCTTTTACACACACCAAATTTTTCTTTTTGCCGAGGGACACTCAGATGTCCAAATGATCTGAAATTTGGAGCGCATCTCATGCACCCCAATTATCTACCATGCAAAACAATTGGATTTTTTTGATTTTTTTAGTATTTGTTTTGAATATTTTATGCATCAAAGGTGCACATGAGCCTGGGCACCGAATCGCTGCTCTCTGTAATGATTTACTTTTTTACCTCATCACTGTTTTCTCTTGGCTTTTCAGGATGAGATACAAAAATAAAGCTGAGAAGGTTTGGCAGTTGATGTCATCGATGAACAAGAGACTGATGAAGTTTTATGATTTAATTAGATGTGATTGCTAGTTCTATGTGTTGGTTATGGTGTGATGTGAGATGGTATGTTTGTACTTTTGTATGATATATGACAAAGCTTGAAAATAAATCATATAGTGATTTTGAATGTGCATTTTTGCGTTATGTTTGATTGTCAAGAGGTGATCATGGTAAATTGATTAGTATCTAGCTAATTTTAGGACTAATTAACACGTCGTTAAGATCACACAATGCACATGTTTTTTTGGATCCAATTGTGTGTGATAGCATTTACATCACACATAGTTTTTTGTTTTTTAATCATGTGCTATGAATCGCGCATTACATACAATTTCCGTGAAATAACCATGTGTGATGCTAATCCAAATGGCAAACGATTTTTGTGTTGAACTGTGTGGGATGTACCCCCAATCACAAACATTTTTGGTAGCGTGTGCGATGGACACCCCTATCACCCACACAAGCAAGGTGACGGTCTGAAGCTGTGTCACTCAAAGGGGTTAAAAACAATTTTCTTAGGACCTTCCTCCACAAGTGGTTATAACATTGTAGTTATGTCTGATCTATCCATTTAGTTTGGCCAGCTAGATCGATTTATCTTCAGTTGGAGGAGTGCATTGTAGTGGGTTTAATCTTTCGGTGCTCTATATCCAAGTGACAGAAGGGGATAAGACACATATTTTATTGTTGCTACTATGGATAAAACGATGGGGTCTGAACATATTGCTTGTCTTACTTTGTCTACTACATGTCATCTTGCTTAAAGCGTTACTCTGTTTGTCATGAACTTAATATCATAGATGCATGCTAGATAGTGATCGATTGGTGGAGGAATAGTTGTAGATACGAAATAGTTTTAGTCTACTTGTCACAGACGTGATGCCTATATACATGATCATTCCCATGGATAACATCATAACTACGCACTTTTCTATCAATTGCCTACCAATAATTTGTCTACCCACCATATGCTATGTGTTCGAGAGAGAAGCATCTAGTGAAAACTATGCCCTCGGGGTTTATTCAAATCATATTACTAAAACCTTAAAAACATTTCTGCAATTTATTTAATTTCTTTATATTTATTTATCTATCACTATCATAAGTAATCCTTGTAAGTAACAAGGTCAAGGGACTTGACAACCCTCTTGCCCCCTTGGGTGCAAGTATTTGGTTTTGTGTGTGTTGGTGTTGTCAATGTGAAGTTGTCATGATTCTCCTACTGGTTCAATAACCTTGGTTCTCACTAACAAAAGTACATGTCGATACTATATTGCTTTACCCTTTCTCTTCTGGGGAAAACCCGACACATCTCACAAGTAGCAGAAAGAATTTCTGGCACCGTTGCCGAGTAGATATCATCAAATTCTCATCACGTGCCTACACACACACTATCATTTAATTTTTCTACTTTCTACTTGCCTAGTAAGATATCCTTGTCTTTAACGCACAAGAATCATGAACTAAAAAAATCTAAGATAAATGGATCCTCATCCGCTGGCTAATCTTTTCAAACTTGCTGCTGATTGTAAACCGATAGCTAATACTGAAGTGATAAATGAAAATGCTATTCGGATACATTTATTGAATACAAAGAATGATTGCAATGATGTTAGTATTAATTCCAGAAATGTCAATTGTGCTAATGATATGCAAAGCTACACGCTTGGGGATGATGATTTTTTATGTCTACTACTCATTTTAATGATCATGACTGGGGTGATGTTTCTTTTGATCTTGAAAATTTATTTAAGTCTCATAATGAATCTAGTTTTGATAATGAAGTTTGCAATAGTATTGAAAGTGGGTTTGGAAGAGTGTCAACTTTAGGTAAAAATAATCCCACATATTCGGAGAGTATTCAATCTTGTGATATTATTGATAAAAGAGGGTTTCGAAAGGTCATGACTTTAGTTGATGTTGTAGATTGTAAGACTTTTGTGCATAAGGATCATCGAGAGAATATTTTAAATGATATCTATATTATTGAATTTCAATATGATCCTACATTTAATTATTTTGAGAGAGGCAAATATGGTTATAGAAATCTTCATGTCACTAAATTACCTCTCTTGATGTTCAAATTGTTAACGCTTTATTCTTCCCATTTGCATATGTTAGATACTTCTTATCTTGATAATTTGTTTGCTTATAAAATGCATATGCATAGGAATTATGTTAGACTTAAATATGTTTTTACATGCTACATGATGCTCTTTTTGTGTTTCAATTATTATCTTTCATGTGAGCATCAATAAAATCTCAAGCCTATCTTAATGGTGATTTTGAGGCAAAGAAGGAGCAAATGGAGCTGGTCTTGTAGGCCTATGAAGGCAGTCCCTCTCAGAGAGGACGTCGAAGAGGCAGTCCGACTCGATGCTCGGCTGAATGGAGGAGGACTTCTCGGGGAATAAACTCGCGATGTAGAGCATTGGAGGAAGGCGTTCGGTGGTGGAGTCGCTCGGTGATTGTGGCAATAGTGGTCGGACCGTTGGGGTGGAGGGTTGTCGGTGACAGGCTAGCTACCGATGGCGGCACAGGGGTGTGGTTGGCAACGGGACTGTGTTGGTGGTGGTTACCGGCTATAGAACCTGGGATCTAGGTTGGTCGACGGTGGTGGGTTGTGGCTAGGGGCGGTGGTGGGCCTGTGGCTTGGGCGGAGGTGGGGTGGCCAGGGGCGGCGGTGGGCTGGTGGCTAGGGCGGTGGTGGGGTATCTAGAGGTACCAATGGTGAGGGACACCAGCAGTGGGACTGCGATGGTCGGGGCGCCGGCGACCGGACCACGGTGGTCGGGGACGCCGGCGGCAGGATTGCTGTGGTGGAGAGACTTACGGTCGTGCTCGATCGAGACCGATCTAGGGCGGCCGGCGGTCGTGCTCGATACAGAATTGGGGGAAATCTCATTTGGGGTGGTTGCGGTCTAGAGGAGGGCTGACGCGTCTAGTTCCTTCGGGCCTAATGTTTTCTCTCTCACGCGCTTTTTCCCTCGATTGTGTCCGCTTAGGCCCAAACTATATTTCAGTCTCGCGCCAAAGACAGACCCTTGTGGAAAACAGGCTGGAATAGAGTTCTCTCGGTAGATATGACGCCCTTAAGTGTCCCGACAGTTTCTATGCCCATGCTTCTAATGTTCTCGCGGCATTTTCTTTGCCATGAGGTACTTATACCGGCAGTAATTAAGGTCCTGACAGTTTCTATGCCCGCTATTCTAATGTTCTCACGGTAGTTTCTTTGCCATGAGATACTTATACCAGCAGTAATTAATGTCCCGACAATAAATTTTCCCTTGTTAAGAAACTTCTCCCGGTAGTTAACTACCCCCAATCAAGTGTTGTGGTGTAGTGATCCATTGATGAGCATCTCCATAGCCCGTTGATCAGCCTAGTTGATGCAAGACTTTTCCACATTTTGACTCCTTTGATAGCTACCACCATATTTTATTCCACCCATATGCTATGTCCATGGCTCACGCTCATGTATCGTGTGATGCGAAAATGGTGAAGTGTGTTAGAAGTACGATCCAATTACCTGGTTTGACACTGGGATGCTCATGATTTATACTTATGCGGTGAATATGGAGTCAAATCATTCTTAATGTGATAAATGAGTAGGGATAACAATATTTAATGATCCTATATTCTGAAACAGTAATGATTATACTTATTATGTTGATATTAATTAATTCATCGTTTCTCAATATATATACATGAAAGAGATTACATGTTGGGTAGCATGCCACATCAAAAAATATGTTTTTATCATTGACCTCCTCGAGGACGAGCATGAATTAAGCTTGTGGATGTTCATACGTCTCCGACGTATCTATAATTTTTTATTGTTTCATGCTATTATATTATCAATCTTGGATACTTTATATGCAGTCATATGCTATTTTATATCACTTTTTGGGACTAACCTATTAACCCAACACCTAGTGCTAGTTCCTATTTTTTGCCTATTTGTAGACTTTTTAGAAAAATAAATATCAAACGGAGTCAAAATTTGATGAAAACTTACGGGAGTTATGTTTGGACAAAAATACAACCATCAAGCTTCGGGAGGAGGCCAGAAGACCCACGAGGTGGCCACGCGTCAGGAGGGTGCGCCCTCAAGTTTGTGGGCCCCTTGTGGCACCTCCTAACCTAATTCAACTTCTATATATTCCCAATTACCCCAAAAATAATGGAGAGACACCTGAAACACTTTTTTTGTCACCGCAAGCCTCTGTTCTTCTGCGGTCCCATATGGATACCTTTTCCGATACTCTGCCAGAGGGGGAATCGATCACGGAGGCGACCAACATCAACCTTGCCACCTCCATGATGATATGTGAGTAGTTCATCACAGACCTACGAGTCCATAGCTAATAGCTAGATGGCTTCTTCTGCATCTTTGAACTTCAATACAACGTTCTTCACGATTATCGTGATGATCTATCCACTGTTATTTCTTTGCGGTGTGTTTGTTGGGATCCAATGAATTGTGGTTTTATCCTCAGATTTTTCATTGAACGTAACTGAGTCTTTGCTGAATTTTATTATGCATGATTGTTATAGCTTTGTGATTGTCACCGATCTATCCGTTTGGTTTGGTCTGTTAGATTTATTTATCTTCAGTGGGAGGAGTGCATTGTAGTGTGTTCGCTCTATATCCCAATGATAGAAGGGCACAAGACACATATTGTATTGTCGCTACTAAGGATAAAATGATGGGGCCTGAACATATTGCTTGCCATACTTTCTCTACATCATGTTATCTTGCTTAAAGCATTACTCAGTTTGTCATGAACTTGATACCGCAGATGCATGTTGGATAGCGGTCGATTGGTGGAGTAATAGTAGTAAATGCAGAATCGTTTAAGTCTACTTGTGACAGATGTGATGCCTATATACATGATCATTGCCATAAATAACATCATAACTATGTACTTTTCTATCAATTGCCCAATAGTAATTTGTCTACCACTGTATGTTATGTGTTCGAGAGAGAAGCCTCTAGTGAAAACTATGGACCTAGGGTCTATTCAAATCATATTACTAAAACCCTAAAAACCTTGCTGCAATTTATTGAATTTCTTTTTCTTTATCTATTTCTCTATCACTATCATAAGTAATCCTTGCAAGTAACAAGTTCAAGGGGCCTGACAACCCTCTTGCCCGTGTTGGGTGGAAGTGTTTCGTTTTGTCTGTGCATGTGTTGTCGATGTGAAGTTGTCGTGATTCTCCTACTGGTTGATAACTTTAGTTCTCACTAAGGCAAATACTTATCGCCACTATATTGCTTCACCCTGTAGGCATTCCGGGAACGATGGTACCCAGACCTGCCTGCCTGTGGCCTAGGACATGGCCCACCTCACGAGCCAAGTACGGCCTGGCGCAGCCCCACTCAAGACAAGGTCCTCGCGAGGACCCAAGATTGCGAGGGATGCAACGCTAATGACCAGCAAGGATTGGGCATCCTCAGGCCCCCTCCGGAGCAGCAAAGACCTCTATGCAGAACCCGTCCTCAGGAGTCAAGGATGATGCAAGGCAGGACAGGCGGGCGCCAGTGCGCCAGGCGGAACAGTTTCCCCTTTGGTGCAAAGGGAGCAAGTACGGACACAGGTTCCCAAAGCGCCCCCAAAGGTTTCAATTCTGGTGCAACAAAACCACAACCATGAGCCCAGCAGGGAAGATGTAATCACCGAGCCCACCTCTGCATCATCGACAGCTACTTTGCAGGTGAAGACCACCCTTGGACAGGGCGGGGATGTACTCCTGTCCCTCTTTGAATTTGGACGTTGTGGGATCCCTTCCCGCCATTGCGTTAAGGGAAGAGGACCCGGGCCGGTGCTATATATAGAGGCTAGGTTGCATCGTAGACGCGAACGAGGACAACGACGAGGGAGACAATAAGAAAGGCAGAGAGCCAAGAACACCACCCGAACACCCTCGCGAGGCTGCTCACCTCTGTACTAGTTCACCCACCACACCTCCTCGAGATGCAATCCACCAAAGCAGGAGTAGGGTATTATGCTTCGCAGCGGCCCGAACCTGGGTAAATCATCGTGTGCATCTTCTTCCTCATCATCGTGCAAGTTCATCATCCTAAGCATCAAGTAACGAGCTAGATGGGGTGAGGCCGTTGGGGATCTTTGCACATGCCCCTGTGTTCGCACCACTTTGGGTTTTGCGGAACCTGAAATCCGACATTTGGCGCGCCAGGTAGGGGGCGTGTCGAAGTCTTCCTCAAGCCATGCTCTTTCTCCGCCTCGTCGCTCTGATGTCTAATGCATGCCAAGCCCGCAACGAGCGTCGAGCTGCCCACATTGCCCGTGGGTCGCGCCGCCACGCGTCTGTCCCCCTCTCCTATGGACAACGTCGCCACGGGCCCGGAGGCCCATGAACAACAAGATTCCTCCTAGCCTGTCACCGCGCGGAGTGACGGCCGCACTGCCACTTCGTCGATCGTTCCGGCTACCGGGTCGTCGTCCCACGCTTGACCCGGGCCGGCACGCGGTTCGGGTGCACTCGCCATGCCTCATGAGCTGTTGTGCTACTGCCCTGCCCCCGACCGCCATGACGACTAGCTCGGGCGCATCGCAGAGCTCGTTAGTGCTACCGTCGACACTTCAGTGCTCTCCTACTCGCTTCGACCCTAGCATTCCCTGATAGATGACATGGCCCACGATGTGCCGCCACCTCCTCCACAACACGAGGTTGACCCCGATCCCAAGCGTGAAGCACGCCCGCATGACCAGCCCTGCGAACCGCGGGCAAGGGCAAGAGATGAAGTAAGCTGCTAGGTGGTGCCCCAGCCGCGCGTGGATGCGCGTGTGCTCCTCACGCTACCAAACCAGCGTCGCGATCGGGCACCGCTCGAGGCGGCCCTTCGGGAGCTCAAGACCGGGTCCCTCCCGAACACGCATCACCCTCCAAGCCAATGGGGTGCCACGCCATCAGCCCGGAGCTCCATCCAACCACGTGGCTCTACAAGTTCAAGCCTGACCAACCCTCACGCTATGATGGCACCCCGGATCCCGCCGAGTTCCTACAGCTCTATTCGTTGAGCATCTAGGCAGCCGGCGGAGACGACAAGGTCATGGCGTGCTGGTTCCCCATGGCACTCAAGGGCGACATGCTCTCCTAGGTCCTCAACCTCCCGGAAGGGTCCACCACCTCGTGGGATGACCTGCGCAAGCGCTTCGTCGCCAACTTCCAATGTACCTGCGACTGAGCGCTCATTATGAATGATCCGCGATGTGTGAAGTAGCAGGAGGGAGAAACCCTGCACAAATTCATACACTGCTTCACAACCACCTGCCTCAAGATCCCGAGGGCGTCGGACGAGGCTATCATCTTCATGTTCACTGACGGCATGAAGGACCTCAAGATGAAGGAGGACCTCGCCATGAACGACGAACTGTGCTCAGCCCTGGAGATGTTCAACCTGGCGAACAGGTGCGCCAAGGGCGAAGAGGGCCGCCTCTTGCTCCGCGAGCCTCTAGCGGCAAAGCCATAGGACAAGAAGTCCAAGGAGGTGAAGCGCAAGGCCCCTGCGGTGCTTGCGTCTGAGCCTGAGGCGAAGCGCAGCCGTGGCGAAGAACTCCCCGTGGCAGGGTGGACGTCCTGCATCTTGCACGGCACCAACAACCATGACACCATCGATTGCTAGGAGCTCGGGCTGGTCCGCGACGAGCAGTTCGGTCGGCACCCTAGATGCATGGACCGTGGCTTCGAACATGACGGAGGCCATGGCAGAGGCCGTTGGGACAACCGAGAGTCACGTCAGGAGTGGCAAGACCGGCCTCGGGAGGACCGCTGGCGCGATCAAGCTCGGGAGGACAGCTGGTGTGACGACCCTCCGGAGGGGTCATGCCGTGGCCAGCCTTGTGAGGCCCGTACTCGTTAGGTCGGCCTACCACCACTACTGCCGCCACCCAGAAGGAAGGAAGAGGACATCCAAGACGGTGGGGATGGGGGCTTCCAGGAGATCAAGGCAATAGCTTGTATCCTAGGCGGCGCCCAAGCCCCGGCGTCGAACCTCATCTTCAAGCAGTTCACACGGGAGTTGAATGCAGCTCTCCCGAAGCCCGAGGCCATGTGCCCCCTCAAGTGGTCCTAGACCGCAATCACCTTCAACTCGAGGGATCAGCTTAGGTGCTCGACCATGGCCAGCACGCTCCCCATGCTGTTTACTCCGACCATCAGCAACATCCTCGTCACCAAGACCCTCATCGATAGTGGAGCAGGGCTCAATGTCCTCTCCATTGAGACATTCGAGACGCTCCAAGTACCGTACGACCATCTCATGCCGACCAAATCCTTCTCAAGAGTCACTGATGGGTCCACTGGGCAAGTGCGCCTGCCCGTCACCTTCGGCGGATGCAAGAACTACCACACCGAGATCATCGTCTTCGACGTCGCACACATCCACACCCGTACAACGCGATCCTTGGGTACCCGGCCCTCGCAAAGTTCATGGCGGTGACTCATCATGGCTACAACATCCTCAAGATGCCAGGGAGTGGTGGCGTCATCACCGTTGCATCGGTTGAGAAGGATGTCGTCTGCTCCATCGAGCGTACTTACCACGCCGTGGCGGCCGAGCGCTCGGACGATGAGGAAGATGCCCTGCCTCATGAGGATGCACGCAATAAGAAGAAGCAACTCCTCCCCGTGGGGCGCCAGGGGGCTGGAACCTCCAAGGACGGTGCCTCAGGCTCTATGCCCCGGGACGAGGCCCCACCCTCCATCGCATAGGAAAGCGCGCTCGGCGCCCCCCTTGGGTCGGGCTCGAGGGCTTCCATCCGAGGAGCTTCTGGCCTAGCTGGTGAGACAAGGGAGGCGCTCGGGCACAACTTGAAGGCGCGTCTTGACGCGTGTCTGCCTGAGCCAGGAGCATGGTGCGAGGCGCCGAGCTCGCAAGAGTCCATCATCAGAGCGATCGAGGAGCTTCAGGAGGCACATGACATGCAAGGCGGGAGCTGCCTTGCACCACCAAGCGCAGCCGCCATCATCCGCCCGGTCGATGAGTCGTGCGTCTACATCAATGCGCTCGCAATTAACAGGGCCGCATCCCAGAACCTTTTCTGGTCGACGCGCACCCATCACGGATGGGTCTACTCGCGCAACTACGTCCACATGCCCTTCGTCCTGGCGAACGTAGGCGCCACGTTCCAGCGCCTTGCCTAGGCCATTCTCATACCTTGCCTGGTGAGGCGCGATGAGGAGTTGGAGGAGATGCCCGGATCGAGCAGGGGTCCCAAGCCCCGGGAGGTGATGGGCTCGTGAGCGTCACGCTCACGGAGGTGCAAGATCAGGCTACGACGCCAGCTTTGACTCTTCAGCGGCATGACTGCGAGGTGATTTTTTGGTTCGTGCCAGGTTACTTTTTGGTTTACTCAGTTTGAGGGCGCCCACCGGGCTACGTTATCCTCAGGCAATCAGGGCACACCCCTGCAACCACCCCATTTATGCATATTTCAGTACCTTTCATGCATATGATCTATTCCTTAACGATTCATCAAGCCTGTGAGGTGCTCCGTGCCCCACTAATCCTGCATTCGACCGCCTCATGATTTAAGGGCCGACACGACGTCTATGCTCAGGCCCTAGGAAATGCATTCGACACAGGTTTCTCAAAGTTTACAGGATCTCAGACGGTGCTATCTACAAGAATACTCAGGCGCAAACCGCCTCTGAGGTAGGGCCTCACGAGTTCCCAGCTACACCTCCCAGTTCTACCGTGCCAGCTACGCATACAAACTCGATGGGTTGTACATGCCTGGGGAGCTCAGGAGCGAGGGCCCCCCATTCCCACACAATGTGGAACCCCATGCTCCGTGCTCGCGAACAACACGGTCCACCAATGACTATGCCCACGCAAGGTGGAAGCCCCATGCCCCGTGCTAGCAGACAACACGGTCCACCAATGACTATGCCCACGCAAGGTGGAAGCCCCATGCCCCGTGCTGGCGGACAACATGGTCCACCAATGACTATGCCCACGCAATGTGGAAGCCCTATGCCCCATCATGGCGGACAACACGGTCCCCCCAATGGCTATGCCCACGCAATGTGGAAGCCCTATCCTCCATGTTGGGGATAAACAACTGAGGGCGCCCCAACGGTTGCATCCAATCTCAAGAAGGATCCTTGCGGCCTAGTCTCCCTGCATTCCCTGGGATGTTCGTGTGAGGGGGCTGCATGGGGGATGCTACCGGGCCAAGCCTACTACATGCCACCTCCCCAGGTCTGCCAAACCTGGTCTTCACACGCCCCTCTCAGGAAAAGCTGGCGAGGAAGGGTATGGGAGCCACTCATATGTCAAGGGGCAATCCTGAGCATCGCGACTCAGGAGCCTCACTAGTCACGTAGCTCCTCACCCCTTGGCACCGTCCTGGTGATCCGGACAGCCCAACGGCAGCTGAGGTATGCGTGGGGCCGGGCCTTGCCGACGCAAAGCACAAGGTGTTCAACATTCCCATGTTAACCCAGTCTTCACCATGTTCCCTTCATGAGGGTTTCTCATATGTCAAGGGGGACTCCTGAGCATCATGACTCAGGAGCCTCACTGGTCCTGTAGCCCCTCACCCCTTGGCATCGTCCTGGTGATCTGAACTGCCCAATGGCGGCCGAGGTATGCATGGGGCCGGGCCCTGCCGACGAAGAACAAATCACATAGTTCAACAGTTATTACAAGCATTAAAAGTTTTCAGAAATACAAACAAGTCTAACGCCTCCACGAGGCACGATGAATGTTGCAGGAAAGGAACAAGGAACGTGTATTAGGAGGAGCCGCCGCCACCACTCTTCCCGGCTACGGGGAACTCGTCGTCGATATTGCTGGCATCGTCTTCTTCGCCACTAACCCTTGCAGCTTCAGGAGGCGGAGGAACTGTGACGCAGGTGAACTTCTTCACCAGCGCCCCCACGGCTCCCTTCACTACCGCCACAGCACTGGTGCGGACCTCGGGAGCAACTGGGCGGATCATGGAGTCGAAGTCAAACCCTAGCTCGCAAAGGTGAAGATGGCTGAAGACGCGCATCGTGGCCTCAGAAAAGAGGTCGCGACACTCACTCTGCAAGACCCCGTCCACCTTGACAATGGCGCCCTCTAGCGCCTCGACAAGCTTTGAAGCGATCCCCATGAAGCCGCTCTCCGGAGCCGCCAGGGCCTCCGAAAACTTATCCCAGCAGAGGGAGTTGAGTGCTTGCGAAGCCTGAGCTCGACGGAGGGGAAGGCGTTGAGCTCTGTAGCTTTCTTCTCCTCGTTCATGGTGAGAGCCTTCTCCTGGTGTCGAGTCGGGCCTTCTCCACATCGGCTTCCCTCTCCCGAGTGTTTAGGCGCTCTCACTTCACGGCCTGGCTGGCCGCCGCCTGGGACAGCTCGAAGTTCCGAGCGGCAAGCTTGGCCTTGCGGGTCTTGAAGGCTTCCTCCTGCTGACGCAGCTATTCCGCAAGCGTGGACTTCTCCTCCTAAAGAACCTTCAAGCGGGCCTCCACTTCATCCCAACGCCTTACAGAAAACGCCGCGTCGGTCAGTGCCGCCTCACGGGCTGCCTTGGCTGATGCGGCCTTCTTCTCACTCTCCGCCACGGTGGCCTTGGCCTGGACCCAAACCGTCACGAAAGAGGCGTCGGCCTGGAGCCACCCGGAGAGGAGACCCAGGTGCCTACAAGAGAGGCGATTGTTGGCACCCCTGAGGGCGTCCCGATCCTGACCCAGCGCGGTGTAGGCCCCGTCCAGGATGCCCAGGCTGTGCAATGCAGACATCGAGGCCTCGTCAGGAGGAGTCACATGTGCCATCATAGGAGACGCCCCCGGGGCGGTAGAAGCACAAGGAGCAAGGAGCACCGGAGGCTGTGCCACAAGCACACTTAGGGTGGATGTAGACGAGTCCGAGGGCACCTAGCCCTCAGGGGCTGGCTCCCAGGGCAACGATACCGACGCGCCCCCAAAAGGAGGAGCGGCAGCACCAACGCGCATCGGGGGCTCAGGGGGCTGCACGGTAGTGACCAGGACGGTCGCCTCGCGAGCCCGCACCCCCGTGGCTTCAGACACCTCGACAGGTGATGATAGGATGACAGGAGCGGGCGGTGCATCGGAAGGTGCCTTTGGCTTGATGCCCACCTTCTTCTTCCTCATCCTCAGCACGGCGGCATTCCTGATCACCAAGCAAAGCAAAAATCATCAGCACACGAGCTACCGGGAGGCGACCAAGGTCGAGCCAGACTGTTCACTCTTCGACGTCGACACACTTCCTCTTCTTCTCTACCTCGACGATGACGGGGGCACCCCCGCCTTTCATCAGGAGGGCACCACCACGCGAGGGAGCAGGAGCATTGTCCACAAGGGAAGCAGCTGGAGGGGTCACCATGGCCTTGGCCTCATCCGCCTTGCCCGCGAGCTGCGATTCGGGCAGGGGCGAGGCCGACACTTCAACCGCCTTGCCGGCAGAGGCAGGGTACATCGGAGGAGACTCAACCCCGCGCTTCCTAAGGGGCGCCAGGCGCTGCGTCAAGAAATCCTTCACTATCAGCCCCTAGTCAGCTTCTCGGCACTGATATCGTGAGAGATCCGCTCCAGGACAGGCCTAGCCCAGGGGTCGGAGAGCTTCGCTGAGCTACATGCAGGATCTTCTCCGATATCCCCTCCGAAAGATCCAAGCGGGGGTTGACGCTCTTGAGATCCAGAAGGACCTAGCGGCGCCTAAAATTCTCCACTTTCTTCCCGACCTTCAAGAGCATGTTCCTGTTCTAGACCGCGACAAAGGAGACGCACGACGACTGTTGGGCACCATCATGCACCCGCAAGCTAACGAAATGATGGAAGAGGGCCACCGAAGGCTTCACGCCTACGAAAGCCTCGCAGTAGAAAGCAAAGACGGACAAGAGAAGGATGGAGTTGGGCTGGAGATGAAGAGCTTGAATCCTATAATGGTCAAGGATGGCGGTGAAGAACCTGGAGAAAGGCGGGACGAGCCCAACAAAGACGCTATGGAGAAAGAAGGGGTAGGTTGACTTTAACGGGCACTGCTTCTTCGAGGAACCAACCCAGATCAAGGTCTGCCCTCACTCGTTGGTCCCGTATGCCGTCGACGGGAGCACCGGGATGAGGTCTCCATCCTTGGCGATGGCGAACTCCGAGAGTGCCAGTGAGGCAGAGGCGGAGACTGAGCTCTCTGCCTCGGGCTTCAACTTGCCGACGGGAGCCATCAAGAAGTTCACGGGGCCGACGAAGCAAGGGGGATGATGGAGAGGTGTCGAGATCTCGAGAGACTTCTTGTAAGGATAGAGGTCTCGAAGTAGGAGCAAGAGCGCAGAAGGGCAAAGAAATAATGGCTCGGCGCTAGAAGTCAGGCTTTTGTCGATTCGGGCAGTGGCCGAAGTGGCACGGGACACCCGACGCCAACCGCGCAACGTACGCCAGTCCTGGCGCACAAGCGTTTGGGGCCCACGACACCTCAGGCCGTCCCCAATGGCTTCGCCTGGATGCCGGCTCGAGCGTACCTTGGGCCCGGGGGCTAATGTCGGTGTTCTGGGAATGGGGGTACCCAGACCTGCCTGCCTGCGGCCCAGGACATGGCCCACCTCACGAGCCAAGTATGGCCTGGCGCAACCCCACTTAAGACAAGGTCCTCATGAGGACCCAAACTCGCGAGGGAAGCAGTGCCAAGACCAGAAAGGAGTGGGCCTCCTCAGGCCCCGTCTGGAGCAGCGGAGATATCTATGGAGAACCCGGCCTCAGGAGTTAAGGTTGACGCAAGGCAGGACAGGTGGGCGCCAGTGCGCCAGGCGGAGCAGTTTCCCCTTTGGTGCAAAGGGAGCAAGGACAAACGCAGCTTCCCAAAGAGCCCCCCAAAGGTTTCCATTCCGGTTCAACAAGACCATGACCACGAGCCCAGCAAGGCGGATGTCATCGCCGAGCCCACCTCTACATCATCGATAGCTACTTTGCAGGCCAAGACCAACTTTGGATAGGGCGGGGATGTACTCCTATCCCCCTTTGAATTTGGCCATTGTGGGATCCTTTCCCGCCATTGTGATAAGGGAAGAGGACCCGGGCCGCTGCTATATATAGAGGCTAGGTTGCACCATAGATGAGGACGAGGACGAGGATGAGGGAGACAATAAGAAAGGCAGAGAGCCAAGAACACCACCCCAGCGCCCTTGCGAGGCTTCTCACCTTTGTACTAGTTCACCCACCACACCTCCTCGATAGGCAATCCACCAAAGCAAGAGTCGGGTATTACGCTTCGCAGCGGCCTGAACCTGGGTAAATCATCGTGTGCATCTGCTTCCTCGTCATTGTGCGAGTTCATCGTCCTAACCATCGAGTAGCGATGTAGGTGGGGTGAGGCCATTGGGGATCTTCGCTCATGCCCCTGTGTTTGAACCTCTTTGGGTTTTGCGAAGCCCGAAATCCGACACACCCTTCCTCTTCGGGGAAAAACCCAATGAAATTCACAAGTAGCAAATTGCAAAGGCTCAGATTGACTTGGACAAATAATGAATCAATCCATCTATTTGTGTGTGGCTTTTTCTTATATAATAGGCAAGAAAATAAATCTAATCTAAGGATAATTCGAAATTCTCACCAAGCAATCGGAAAGCCGATACTACTTGATAGAGGCAAGGGTGTCCCGGTCTTTCGATGTGACGATAACTATTGATTTAGTGGAGGCGACTTTGATGATCCGATGTAGCAACCCGATCCAAATAGATAGGTGCCTCTATGCTTTCCGTGCCATCCCTGGGTCTGTATACTGGCACACACAATACATCGATGAAATACCATAACATCACATGTAAAATAAATACCGTATATCCATAGTATACCTCATATCAGAGCGGAAACAAATCTTTAAGGGTGTCGAGTCCCATCAACACCAATGACAAGTTGAGCGTAGACTGTAACCCTCGCAACCCTTACTCGTCGTAGAAATCCTATAACATGTTATGTTGTAGCCATGTAGGTCAATACATTGAATGTACCGACAAGATCACAATAGAAGCAAATAATAAAAACTTTCAATATGCAATATACCTTTGTGGCTCTCTGTCTGAGTTTTTGCATAAAAGATGGTTTTTTTCCTACATCAAAGGAATAACAAGAGTCTTCACTACAGAGTTATCGACCATGACATGGTTCCGCCAACCGACGACTCATAGCCCACAAGTAACATAAGTAACCCACAATTAGTTAACAGTCCGATGTTGAGAGTTCAGAGATAGATCCAAGTCCAGAGGCTCAAATTGTCTGTAATCGGGGACATGGCTAATTAATTAGGTTTTAAGTCTGTAGAGTATTTCGCACTTTACCCACAAGAATTGTTCCCTCCTTGTAAGTCCTCACACTGCCATGTGTTGGAGAACAGGACGAACAAAAATTGGTCTTTCAAAGATTTCCCCTGAACACTGTCCGATGCCCATCCAATCATATCATCTACTACATCAGCTAGCACTATGCCAGCCAGAGTCGCGATTAAGGCCAACCAAGCTAGAGCCCATAGTGACTTGTGGCTGCACAGGTAAGCTTCCGGGCATGAATTATTCTTCCATCTCTTTGAGTCTGGGTAAAGCTTTCCGCAAGATGTCATGGAGCTTCTCCATGCATCCTGGCGCTTCTCCATGTCAGGGTGTCCATCAAACATTTCTCCACCGACTAGTGTGTATTGAGTTCTTTTCTCGGGTCTTGAAGTCTTGAGGTCTTGTAGATGCAGGCCTTGAAGTTTTCATCATTGATCACTGAGTCCTCCTTCTCACACCACTCATGAGCACTTATACCAATACTCGTCTACAATTGCATAGCACAACATAAGCAATGTTCATAGGGCTCAGTAACGATGGTGTGGGTTCCTACCACATGCTTCTAGCCAACTCAATGATTGAATATAACTACTGGAAGAAATGATGTAAAAGTTGATACTAAATGCAATAAAACATAGGTATGAACATATGGTCAAAGTGAACTTTCCTAGTATTATTTGATGAGGATAATACTGCTATCAGAAAACTTGATAGAACTATTCGTCACTCTCCGATGAAAATCTAGATACTCAAACATTGCATTCACACAATCATTTAATCTAGCAAGCAATTCTAACAATCATTTTAACATGCAAAGATAAAGAAAACAATAAGAAAACCAAATAATAACCCGAAGAATACTTGAAGGAAATGCAAATAAAAATCCTAAAGGAAACTATAGGACTTTACTACAAACAAAAAAAATAGTTTTTGTCCTAAGTAAAACTTAATGGAAAATAAACTCTAAGCTAATAATTTAACAGAAAAGAAAATAAAAAACAACTAAGAAAAATAAAGAATTTAACTAGAGTTTTAACTAGCAAAAAGAAACACTTTAAAAACAATTATAAAACCTAAGTTACGATCAAAACAATATTAACTTAGAATTAAACCAAGAACAATTTCAACTAATAATAAAAATTGTTTATGGTCTAAAGATAACATAAAAGAAGAATTATTCAACTAATTTTTATAATGTATTTTGTTTAAACTTTAATAGAAAAATATGTAAATCAAAACTAGGCATATAACCTGCTATTTTTGAAAAAACAATTTGAATGATTTTTTTATAAAAAAATTATTTACAGCACTGGATAATCAATCTGATTAGAACTAGTAGTAAAAGGAATTAATTAAAAAATATGATAAAAATACCAAAGTCAAAACTGTGCTGATTTTGATAAAACACTAATTTATATTATTCCACAATTGCCCAAACTAAACCTACTAATAATTTAACAAGTTGCCAGGGGCAAAAAGAATTAATTTAAAATCTATTTCTAAACTCAAGATATTCACAAATTAAGGTTTATAGCAATTTTGAGTAAATTCAAATTCAAACTATTCAAATTTCAAAACTAATTGCTCACACGTAAAGTACATAATTTTATGAATCTATAGCAAAAAGAATCACTCAAATTGGATTAAAAACATTAAAGTTATAAAAAATCTCAACCAGAAACTATTTTTGAAAAAAAATAAAACAGAAATAAAAACAGAAAACTACGTGTAGGTCACGTGACACATGGCATGCTATGGTTGGTCAAACTGGCGTGTGAGATCTAACTATGAGCGGATGACCAGTACATAAAGAAAAACAGTTCACAAGATTATAATGTCTAACCCTAGTCGTAAGGTTGATATCTGACGGGGGGAAGGGGGAGAGCTCACAACGGCAAGGGGAAGTGCTTCGGCGGTGCTCCGGTGATGGCGATGACTTGGGGGTGATGCGGGCAAGCGATCCACGGGTCTTCGATGATGTGGAAGTGGCTCAGGCAATGCAGTAGTCCATGATGGAGCGCTTGGCAGTGATGGCGAAGGTACATGTGGCCTGAGCTAAGTGAGGCGATGTCGATGGCAGCGATGTCGTTCGGGCATCGTTACGGGTGACGGTTCCAGTTGGTTTCAGGTTTAAGGAAATAGCACAAGGGGTGCAACGAAGCATGACGAAGATGATGGTGGTGTTAGGGAACGTCGCATGGGAAACAAAAAAATTCCTACGTTCACGCAA
This sequence comes from Hordeum marinum, assembly GCA_022496015.1. NCBI lineage: Eukaryota > Viridiplantae > Streptophyta > Magnoliopsida > Poales > Poaceae > Hordeum > Hordeum marinum. The sequence continues at coordinate 162,002,161 of CM039676.1, read as the reverse complement.
GACCTATCCATGGTGATGAGCATCTACGAGAGGGAGAGTGGATCTACATACCCTTGTAGATTTCTAAGCGGGAAGCGTTAAGAAACGCGGTTGGTGTAGTCGAACGTCTTCGCGATCCAAATCGCCGAGCGTCCCGCGATCTCATCACGATCCCTCCCGTGATCCAATCATGACCCATCCTGCGAACTCATCATGATCCTTCCCACGAACTCATCACGATCCGTCCCGCGAACTCATCATGATCCATCTCGCAATCTTGATAACAGTCCTTCCGATCTAGCGTCGAACGGACGACACCTCCGCGTTCAGCACACTTATGGCTTGATGACGATCTCTGTCGTCTTGATCCATAAAGAGGGAGCGGAGAGGAAGAAGATTTCTCCGGCAGCGTGACGGCTCTCCGGCGATGGTGGTGGAGCTATAACGGCAGGGCTTCGCCTAAGCACTGTAGAAATCCGATCTAGAGGAGAAACTATGCACTGGAGGAACGGGCAGCACGTGGCTAAAAATTCTATGCAAAAACCCTAAAGCCTCTAGTATATAAGAGGGAGGGAGGAGAGGACTTGGTGCAAGGGCCAAGCCTCCTTGGTTCGGCCAAAGTGGGGAGGAGAGGAGGACTCCTCCTCCAATCCTAGTAGGACTAGGATTCCTCCTTTTTGGCCTTTTTCCACCTTTTTCCTTTTGGGATTTTCTTCCCTAGCCGCATGGGCCTTGTGTGTGACTTCCAAAAGCCCTCAAAAGGCTGGTATTTATTCTCCCACAGCCCATGAAGCCTCTTGGGTCGAAATACCCCTCCCGTTGGTCTCCCGGTACACTATCGGCACTCCCGGTACACTACCGATTAGCCCGAAACTTTTCCGGCGACCAAAACAGGACTTCCTATATATGAATCTTTACCTACAGACCATTCTGGAGCTCCCTATGAAGTGTGGGATCTCATCCAGGACTCCGAACAACCTTCGGTCACCACCATACATAACTCTATACTACCGAAACGTCACCAAACCTTAAGTGTGCAGACCATGCAGGTTCGACAACTATGTAGACACGACCGAGACACCTCTATGGTCAATAACCAATAGCGGGACCCGGATGCCCATATTGGTTCCTACATATTCTACGAAGATCTTTATCGGTCGAACCTCTATGTCAAGGAATCAGTTAATCCCATATGATGTTCCCTTTGTTCTTCGGTATGTTACTTGCCCGAGATTCGATCGTCGGTATCTCCATACCTAGTTCAACCTCGTTACCGGCAAGTCTCTTTACTCATTCCGTAATACAAGATCCTATGACTAACACTTAGTCACATTGCTTGCAAGGCTTATTGTGATGTTGTATTACCGAGTGGGCCCTGAGATACCTCTCTGTCACACGGAGTAACAAATTCTAGTCTTGATCCATGCCAACCCAACAGACACCCTCGGAGATACCTGTAGAGTACCTTTATAGTCACCCAGTTACGTTGCGACGTTTGATACACACAAGGCACTCCTCCAGTGTCAGTGAGTTGCATGATCTCATGGTCATAGGAACAGATACTTGACATGCAGAAAACAGTAGCAATAAACTGACACGATCATATGCTACGTTTGTAGTTTGGGTCTTGTCTATCACACCATTCTGCTAATGATGTGATCTCGTTATCAAATGACATCTCATGTCCATGGGTAGGAAACCTTAACCATCTTTGATCAACGAGCTAGTCTATTGGAGGCATACTAGGGACATGGTTTTGTCTATGTATCCACACATGCATCTAAGTCTCCGATCAATGCAATTATAGCATGGATAATAAACAATTATCATGAACAAGGAAATATGATAATAACTAATTTATTATCGCCTCTAGGGCATATTTCCAATAGTCTCCCACTTGCACTAGAGTCAATAATCTAGTTCACATCACCATGTGATTCGCATTGTTGGGAATCTAACACCCAATGAGTTCTGGAGCTCGATCATGCTTTGCATGTGAGAGAGGTCTTATAGTCAATGGGTCTACGTCATTCAGATTCGTGTGTACTTTGCAAATTTCTATGTCAAACCGTAAACACTGCTACCACACTCCACTTGATACTATTCCAAATGGCTGCTCCACTATACGTATCCAGATTGCTACTACGAGTCATCCGGATTGGTGTTAAAGCTTGTATCGACGTAACTCTTTATGACAAACTCTTTATCACCTCCATAATCGAGAAACATCTCCTTAGTCTTTTAGTTACTAAGGATAATCTTGACCGCTGTCCACTGATCCACTCCTGGATCACTTTTGTACCCCTGATGGACTCATGGCAAGGCACACATGTGCGGTACACAGCATGGCATAATATAGAGCCTATGGCCAAGTCATAGGGGACGACGTTTGTCCTTTCTCTTTCTTTGGCCGTTGTCGAGCTTTGAGTCTCACTCAACTTCACACCTTACAAATCAGGCGAGAACTCTTTCTCTGACTGATCCATTTTGAACTCTTTCACAAACTTTGTCAAGGTATGTACTCATTGAAAAGTCTCATCCAGCATCTTGATCTATCTCTATAGATCTTGATGCTTAACAATTAGGTAGCTTTATCCAGGTCTTCCTTTGAAAAACTCTTTTCAAACAACCATTTATGCTTTCCAGAAATTCTACATCATTTCTGATCAACAATATGTCAACCACATCTGCTTACCAGAAACTCTATAGTGCTCCCACTCACTTTATTGCAAATACAAGTTTCTCATAAACTTTGTATAGGCTCAAAAACTTTGATCACCTCATCAAAGTGTGTATTCCAACTCCGAGATGCTTGCTTCAGTCCATAGAAGGATCACTAAAGCTTGCTCACATTTTAGCATCCTTAGGACAGACAAAACCTTCTGGTTGTATCACATACAACCTTTCCTCAAGTAAACCGTTAAGGAAACGATGTTTTGACATCCATCTGCCTGATTTCATAATTGAAAAATGCAGCAATTGCTAACATAATTCCAACAGACTATAGCATCGCTACGAGTGAGAAAGTCTCATCGTAGTCAACTCCTTGAACTTGTCGTAAACTTCTTTGCAACAAGTCGAGCTTTATAAATGGTGACATTTACCATCAATGTTTGTCTTCATCTTAAAGGTCCATTTGTACTCGATGACCTGCCGTCCAACGAGCAAGTATACCAAAGTCTATACTTGGTTTTCATACATGGATCCTTTCTCGGATTTCATGGCCTCTAACCATTTGTCGGATTCCAGGCCCATCATCGCTTCTCCATAGCTCGTAGGTTCATCATTGTCCAACAACATGACCTCTGAGACAGGGTTGTCATACCACTTAGGAGCAGTACACATCTTTGTCGACCTACGAGGTTCGACAGTAACTTGATCCTAAGCTTCATGATCATCATCATTAACTTCCTCTTCAACTAACGTAGGCTTCACAGAAACATCTTTTTGTGCTGCGCTACTCTCTGGTTGAACAAAGGTTCAATAACCTCATCAAGTTCTATCTTCCTCCCACTCAATTCTTTCGAGAGAAACCTTTTCTCGGGAAAGGACCTGTTTTTAGCAACAAACACTTTGCACTTGGATCTGAGATAGAAGGTATACCCAACTGTTCTTACGGTATTATATGAAGATGCGTTTGTCCGCTTTGGGTTCGAGCTCATTAGGTGAAAACCTTTTTCCACATAAGCGTCGCGGCCCCAAACAATAAGAAATGCAGCTTAGGTTTCTATCAAACCATAGTTCAGACGGTGTCATCTCAACGGATTTGGATGGTGCCCTATTTAAAGTAAATGTAGTTTTCTCTAACGCATAACCCCAAAACTATAGTAGCAAAATGATAAGAGACATCATAGCATGCACCATATCCAATAGAGCACGACTATGACATTTGGACACACCATCACACTATGGTGTTCCAGGTGGCATGAGTTGTGAAACAACTTTCACATTGTCTTAAGTTGTATGCCAAACTCGCAACTCAGATATTCACCTCCACGATCATATCGCAGACATTTTTATCTTCTTGTCATGATCATCTTAAACTTCACTCTGAATTTGCTTAAATCCTTTCAAACGATTCAGACTTGTGTTTTATTAAGTAAATATACACTATATCTACTCAAATCATCAATGAAGGTAAGAAAATAACGATATCCACCGCACGCTATAAGACTCATTGGATTGGATACATCAACATGTATCATTTCCAATAAATCACTTGCCCGCTCCATCCATCTGGAAAACAGGGTCCTTAGTCATCTTGCCCAAGAGGCATGGTTCGCATGTCTCAACCGATTCGAAATCGAATGAGTCCAGAGATCCATCAGCATGGAGTTTCTTCATGCGTTTTATACCAATATGACATTTAGCGGCAGTGCCACAAGTATGTGGTACTATCATTATTAACTTTGCATCTTTTGGCATCAATGTTATGAACATGTGTATTACTACGATCAAGATTCAACAAACCATTCTCACTGGGTGCATGACCATTGAAGGTATTATTCATGTAAACAGAATAACCATTATTCTCTAACTTAAATGAATAACCGTGTTGCAATAAACACGATCTAACCACGTTCATGCTTAACGCAAAACACCAAATAACTCTTATTTAGGTCTGTCACTAATCCCGAAGGTAGAGAGAGCGTGCGATGTTGATCACATCAACCTTGGAAACATTTCCAACACACATCGTCACCTCACCCTTAGCTAGTGCTCCGTTTATTCCGTAGCTTTCATTTCGAGTTACTAACATTTAGCAACCGAACTGGTATCCAATACCCAGGTGCTACTAGGAGTACTAGCAAGGTACACATCAATAACACGTATATCAAATATACTTCTGTCGACGTTGCCAGCCTTCTTATCTACCAAGTATCTAGGGTTGTTCCGCTTCAGCGAACGCTCTCCTCATAATCGAAGCACTTAGTCTCGGGTCTGGGTTCAACTTTGGGTTGCTTCACTGGAGCAGCAACTGACTTGCTATCCATGAAGTTTCCCTCCTTACTCCTGCCCTTCTCGAAACTAGTGGTTTGACTAACCATCAACACTTGACGCTCCTTCCTGATTTCTACCTTCGCGGTGTCAAACATCGCGAACAGCTCAGGGATCATTATTTCTGTCCCTGGCATTTTATAGTTCATCACCAAGTTCTAGTAGCTTAGTGACAGTGACTTGGAGAACTAAATCAATCACTATCTTATCTGGAAGATCAACTCCCACTCGATTCAAGCGATTGTAGCACCCAGACAATCTGAGCACATGCTCAACGATTGAGTTATTCTCCTTCATCTTGCAGGCAAAGAATCTTGTTGGAGATCTCATATCTCACAACACAGGCACGAGCCTGAGATCCCAATTTCAGCTCTTAGAACATCTTATATGTTTCGTGACATTCAAAACGTTTCGGAGCCTCAATTCTAAGTCGTAATGCATGACGCACTAAACTATCAAGTAGTCATCAGAACGTGCCTGTCAGATGTTCACAATATCTACAGACGATGCTAGAGGGGTTGGCGCACCGAGCGGTGAATTAAGGACATAAGCCTTCTGTGCAGCAATGAGGACAATCCTCAGATCACGGACCCAGTCTGCAATATTGCTACCATCATCTTTCAACTCTATTTCTCTAGGAACATATAAAAATTCAAGGGAGCTACAACACGAGCAAGTAATCTACAACATAATTTGCAAAGACACTACTGACTATGTTCATGATAATGAGTTCAATTAATCATATTACTAAAGAACTCCCACTCAAATTGACATCCCTCTGGTCATTCGAGTGTTACATGAATCAAATTCACCAACTCAAGTCCGATCATCACGTGAGTTGAGGTGGTTTCAATGGTGAACATCATCATGTTGATCATATCTACTATATGACTCATGTTCGACCTTTTGGTCTCTTGTGTTTTGAGGCCATGTCTGTACATGCTAGGCTCGTCAAGTTTAACCCGAGTGTTCTGCATGTGCAACACTGGCTTGCACCCGTTGTGTGTGAATGTAGAGTCTATCACACCCGATCATCACGTGGTGTCTCGACACGAAGAACTTTCGCAACGGTGCACACTCAGGGAGAACACAATTTATCTTCAAATTAAGTGAGGGATCACCTTATAATGCTACTGTATTCCTAAGAAAAACAAGGTGCATAAAAGGATTAACATCACATGCAAATCATAAGTGACATGATATGGCCATGAACTTGTGCTTTTGATCTTCATCATGAAAGCACCAGCATGATCTCGATCGTCACCGGCATGACACCATGATCTCCATCATCTTGATCTCCATCAACGTGTCGCCATCGGGGTTGTCACGCCCACCATGCTTCTACTACTATTGCTACCGTTTAGCGATAAAGTAAAGCATTACATATCGCTTAATGATTGACACACATCTCATACAATAATTAAAGACAACCCTATGGCTCCTGCCGGTTTCCGTACTCATCGACATGCAAGTCGTGATATTCTATACAACACATGATCATCTCATACATCACATATATCACATCATGTAATTGGCCATATCACATCACAACATACCCTGCAAAAACAAGTTAGACGTCCTCTAATTGTTGTTGCATGTTTTATGTGGCTGCTATGGGTATCTAGCAAGAACAATTCTCACCTATGCATAAACCACAACGGTGATACACTAGTTGCTTTTCAACCTTCTCAAGGACCGCCTTTTGTCGAATCCGATCCAACTAAAGTCAAAGAAAATGGCACGCGCAAGCCATCTATGCAACAAGTTGCGGTTGAGGGAACCGGACTCTTGTAAGCGTACGAGTAATGTTGGTTCGGGACGCTTCATCTCACAATACCGCTGAACCAAAACACGACCAAGGGAGGAAGATATCTAAGCATCAACGCTCACAAACTCTTTGTGTTCTACTCGAGATCTCATCTACACATAGACCTAGCTCATGATGCCACTGTTGGGGAACATCGCATGGGAAACAAAAAAATTCCTACGTTCACACAAGACCTATCCATGGTGATGAGCATCTACGAGAGGGAGAGTGGATCTACAACCCTTGTAGATCGCTAAGCGGGAAGCGTTAAGAAACACGGTTGGTGTAGTCGAACGTCTTCATGATCCAAATCGCCGAGCGTCCCGCGATCTCATCACGATCCGTCCCGTGATCCAATCACAATCCTTCCCACGAACTCATCACGATCCGTCCCGCGAACTCATCACGATCCGTCTCGCGATCTTGATCATAGTCCTTCCGATCTAGCGCCGAACGGACGGCACCTCCGCGTTCAGCACACGTACGGCTTGATGACGATCTCCGCCATGTTCATCCAGCAAGAGGGAGCGGAGAGGAAGAAGAGTTCTCCGGCAGCATGACGGCGCTTCGGCGATGGTGGTGGAGCCATTCCGGTAGGGCTTCGCCTAAGCACTACAGAAATCCGATCTAGAGTAGAAACTACGCACTGGAGGAACGCGCAGCACGTGGCTAAAAATTCTATGAAAAACCCCTAAAACCTCTAGTATATATAAGAGGGAGGGAGGAGAGGACTTGGCGCAAGGGCCAAGCCTCCTTGGTACGGCCGAAGTGGGGAGGAGAGGAGGCCTCCTCCTCCAATCCTATAGGACTAGGATTCCTCCTTTTTGGCCTTTTTCCACCTTTTTCCCTTTGGGCTTTTCTTACCTAGCCGCATGGGCCTTGTGTGGGACTTCCACCAGCCCACAAAAGGCTGGTATTTATTCTCCCACAGCTCATGAAGCCTCTTGGGTCGAAATACCCCTCCCGGTGGTCTCCCGGTACACTATCGGCACTCCCAGTACACTACCGATTAGCCCGAAACTTTTCCGGTGACCGAAACAGGACTTCCTATATATGAATCTTTACCTCCTAACCATTACAGAGCTCCTAGTGACGTCCGGTATCTCATCTGGGACTTCGAACAACATTCGGTCACCACCATACATAACTCTATACTACCGAAACGTCACCAAACCTTAAGTGTGCAGACCCTGCGGGCTCGAGAACTATGTAGACATGACCGAGACACCTCTACGGTCAATAACCAATAGCGGGACCTGGATGCCCATATTGGTTCCTACATATTCTACAAAGATCTTTATCAGTCGAACCTCTAGGTCAAGGATTTAGTTAATCCCGTATGATGTTCCCTTTGTTCTTCGGTATGTTACTTGCCCGAGATTCGATCGTCGGTATCTCCATACCTAGTTCAACCTCGTTACCGGCAAGTCTCTTTACTCATTCCGTAATACAAGATCCCGTGACTAACACTTAGTCACATTGCTTGCAAGGCTTATAGTGATGTTGTATTACCGAGTGGGCCCTGAGATATCTCTCCGTCACACGGAGTAACAAATTCCAGTCTTGATCCATGCCAACCCAATAGACACCCTCGAAGATACCTGTAGAGTACCTTTATAGTCACCCAGTTACATTGCGACGTTTGATACACACAAGGCACTCCTCCGGTGTCAATGAGTTGCATGATCTCATGGTCATAGGAATAGATACTTGACATGCAGAAAACAGTAGCAATAAACTGACACGATCATATGCTACGTTTGTAGTTTGGGTCTTGTCCATCACACCATTCTCCTAATGATGTGATCTCGTTATCAAATGACATCTCATGTCCATGGCTAGGAAACCTTAACCATCTTTGATCAACGAGCTAGTCTATTGGAGGCATACTAGGGACATGGTTTTGTCTATGTATCCACACATGCATCTAAGTCTTCGATCAATAAAATTATAGCATGGATAATAAACAATTATCATGAACAAGGAAATATAATAATAACTAATTTATTATTGCCTCTAGGGCATATTTCCAACAGGTGGGGACGGACAACGGCGAGAGTGGTTGGGTGGAACAAAATGACAACAATGGCACGACGACCGACAAGAGCTCCGACGGGCAATTGCGATGTGGGAGAAGGCTTGGGAGAGAGGGTTTTTGGGCGGAATGGGGCGAGAGGGAAGGGGTACTTATAGGGGAGGAGGCGTGGGCTATGGGGCAGAATCGGTAGGCGGTGAACGACGGGCTCCGGTGCCAGCAACTGGAAGGGAGGGAGAGCGCGGGGAGGAAGGGGAGCACGGGCGGGGAGCGGTCGGTAGGTCCGGCTCTTAAGTGAGACTGAGGGGTCGTGATCGAATCGGGTTGTTAGATCCTACGAGATTCAGTCGTCCACACAATGAGTTGGGCCGGCTAGCTAGTGGGCCTAGGGGCGATTTCCTAATAAAGGAAAATTATTTCCTAATTTTGAATAAACAGAGAGAACAAAAGAAGGAAAAGAAAATAAATGAAAATATGCTATAGGCATATTATATATCAAATTATCAGGAGGAAATATCCTAAAACATGAACTATTTTTCAAAGTCAAATAAAATCTACAAAAATTCAAATAATACAGTAGTAACACTATTGCATTTAAAATTCGCTAAAAAATATTTTAAAACACCAAAATAATTTAGAATTTATTTTCTCCAGTTTTCTATTAAAGGGAACTATTTTACCCGAATTATTTTTCAAACCACTTGCAATTATTATTTTGTTTTTCCTTATTCAAATATATTTCAAATGCCTTTGAATTTTTGAAGTGTTATATTTACTTCTCTCATTTTTAATATCTCTCAATGCATTTGAAATTTGGAAATTCAAATAACATCGAATTGAAAGTGGGTTCCAAATAACTTCAAAGTGATTTTCAAAGTGTTTTGTTTGAAACTTCCAACTCTCTTTCTTGAATTTGAAGAAGTCATTTTTATCCATTTTTCATTTATTTAACTAGAAGAGGTCATATCATCTTCAATCTAGGGTTTTGTGATGAAATAAATTTCAATTCATTGGGGATCAAAAGCGAGAATGGAAGTTTTGGGAAATTCATGTTAATCTATCTCATTCAACTTTCAATAAGTTCCAAATTACACTCAATTTCACACAATCAACCACACAAAAATCAAACAGACAGTCATAATTATTTCTTGAAATGGACATAAATGAAGTAGATGAAGTTGCAATGGCTAACTTTTAACTAAACAAAACCCAAAGAAGCTAGGGGATTGATATACTTATATAGAACGAATGGGTGACGGCCAAGGGGGTGGAAGGGCGTCCCAAGGCAGCCTAAAACTAACCCTAGGTCATACAAGGACTATGGTCCCAAGTGGAATAGAACTGTGTTGGAAAGTACATGAAATCTACTTTCCAACAAAAAAAGAATCACCCAATTCGGAGTCCGGATGAAAAGTTGTTGACGTTTTGAGTCAGATATGTCTGTGCCGTTCGAATATGAGTCCAAAACGTGGGGGACTTGGTCTCTATCTTATCATGTCCCAAAAGTGATGTGGGAGGAATTCTTTAATGACACCTAATCATTTCCTTTGACATGGGACTACCTCTTGAATATCAACTAATTATTTTCTCTTTGTTTGTTTTGACACGTGGTTCGTACAAGTGTTCGGCAAGTCTGCATTTAGGCATGAAATAAAAATAGGTGAAGTATTTTTGTTCTGAATAACATAAACAAATTATTGCATAATTATAATAAGGAATTACCTCACAAATATTCATGTATGCAATTTTGGGCCGTATCCAAGGTAGCTATGTTCTTATCACCTAATACATCACATAATGATTTTTGTATAGTAGAGACACTAGCTCCTAGATCACATAGAGCATTAAATTAATAATATTTAACCTTGATTTTAAATTAAGGTTCCCAATGATCATGCAACTTTCTTGGTGTAGACACTTCTACTTCAATTTTTTCTTCATGAGCTTTAATAAGAGCTTCTACGATATGTCTTGTAAAAGCTTTGTTTTGTTCATAAGAATTAGGTAAATTGATGGATTGCAACAAGGAAATGCATTCAACTAAATAACAACTATGAAAATTGGTATTCTTGCAATAAAAAGTAGCGGGGACATCACTTTCTAAAGTCTTGACCTCTTCAAACCCACTTTTTTCATTTTAAGCATAAAGATCGTCCACCTCCAAACAATTCGGACGCCTTCCAATTAAAGTTGACTCATGCCCACACCTTTATCATTAAGCTTTATATCACTCAATATAGATTCAATATGTGTCACACCAATCATTTTTATATCTTCATCGTCATTACCATGAAAACCGGATGCAGACGCCTTTTCTAAAAAATCACGCTCAGCTCTTATTCTTTCCTTTCTTTCCTTACCCTCTATTACTGAGACTTTTACAACTTTTAGATATTAAGATATACCCCTTTTAGGTGTCAAAATTTTATTTTTAAGAGTATCCACATCAAGAACAAGCCTATCAATTTTTCTAGACATATCGTCAACTTTGTTTAATTTTTCTTCGACCATAGCATTGAAGGTCTTTTGAGAACTAATAAATTCTTTAGTATTGTTCTCTAGGTGCCTAATTATTATTATATGAATTTCCATAGGAAATACCATAATTATGAGAGGGATTGTCGGGATATGGTCTAAGATTATTGAAATTCACTCTATAAGCATTGTTGTTCAAATATTTGTAGCAACAAAATTCACATCAATAGCTTATTATTTTGATCAATCAAAATAAATTTGAGCATTTTTAGTAGCAAGAATGTTCATTACATCATCCATATTATCACTCTAAGTAGAGACTTCTTCAACAAAACTTACCTTCTTACCAGTTGGAGCTGGTTCGATGTGACTGTCCTAATGTGACTCCCATAAATGGTCCACTTGTAGCTAAATCTAGAAGTTTTCTTGAAGCAAAGTTTAGTCCAACATAGAAGTTTGTATAATCATCCATAAATTTAATCCAAGGGTGCGCTGGTACCGTAATGTGCTATACAAATAGTTTTTAATCCCTTTCCACGACGTTCGCATAAAGTAGTCATATGCAAACTCGTAGACTACCCCACATGTGAAACCTTGATGTAACGGTTGCGATCGACCACACATCCGAGACGATGACGCGAATATACTCACTTGTGAAATATGGATATCACAAACATTTAATTCCACGACCTGTTTGCGATAGGTACATTATTACACACATTCAGAAACTACAAACTGTGTGCGGTGGCTCTACTGCCACAAACTGTGTGATATTCCTATCACAGAGTGGTTCATATGTCAACCGTCTTCTTATCGTCCTACATTACACACACACACACACATATCTTTGGAACCGGTTGTGGTATCGCCTCCAACCAGACACACATATAGCATGAAAACGTGTGTGTTATTGAGCATAATCCCACGCGCACATAATATGGGACCGTGTGTTGTGATGCTGATAATCACACACGTTATTCTACAAACAGTCGTGTGCAATATATGAGACCATCGCACATGGTTTATTTGTTCCACGTATGTGTGTTGTAATGTATTATCTAATGTATCATTTTCTTTAATTTAATATTTGAATCTGAAAAGTGGAATTTTAATATTTCATGTCCATCAATACATACCCTATTTACAATGGTTCAACAGCCAATGCATAAATAAAAATCTCAGTACATGTTTGAGAGTTACATAATTCAGCAGAAGATTAAATATGACGGGCCACAACATGTATTACTAGAGGTGGTATAGGTGAAGAGAGGATTGTAAATCCTTTTGGCTATCGACGGTGTTGAAGACGTGGAATACCCATAATGTGCCCTCCTCCATGCCAAAGGCACACAAAACTTCTGTCCAACCTCTTGTGATGATCGCCCATCTATCATTCACCGCCTTCGGGAAGACTTCTAGACCATTATCATGGTAGCACAAATTATATTCTTTAACCTTCGTTGCCTCCACTTTGGTCATGTAGTTTGTAAGGTAATCTTGAGTAAATTGCATCGGATACCATTTAAAAGAGACAACTTTAAGGTATTCATGTCTAGTAGGGTTACTTGTTGTGGACTGGAAAAGAAGGCAACAAATCACTTACCATCATAAAGTTCACCTATGTCTTGGATAAAGTGTAAATAAAGAGTTTCATTCCAATCTCATCGCTTCCGCCTAACATTTTTTGTTAGTTTCCTCACTTTATGCTTGTTCATAGATATATCATTGCCACATATTATAGGTGTGTCGAAGCATGGATCAGTACCACTGACATATGTACTTACAAGCAACAAGTAAATGTTAGAAGCTAAACTGCAACTTCAGAGATGAGTGGAATACTATAAGACCTTGGGATGTGACTAACCTCGACAGTAAACACCAGCATCGCACGGTGTGGCCCTGCGTAAGTACGTAGTAAGGCATGTTAAATACAAAAGGTTTAACATCCACCAAAAATAGAAAATGTTAATTAAACAACAATATCTACGATTATATCTTCATTGCGAAGAGTAGCGTGGTAGCAAAGGAACAGAGTAAAAAAATGGATATGAATGTTCATTATAACCGGCTTAACAACAACCTAGCATAGGCATTGTAAGTCTGTAACTGGTATCAATGAAATTAATCAGGACAGTTGATACTTGAACATCACCATGCATTACTCGGATAATCAAGGCACGTGTTAACTAGAGACAACCTAATATAGTCGTTGTACTAGAGAAACTAAAATTGACATGATTAAACATCGCAAGCCAGGTGCTGCTAGAGCATAGAATGACCCAGCTGTCTACAAAAAGGTAGGGAAAATAGCTCAGAATTGTTAGGCGTGTTTACTACTTCAGGCTAAACACATCAACCTTACAAAATATAGCCATTGCAACTGGTATTGGTAAAATTGAACTGGATAGCTCATACTTCGTACATCCAGAGGGGTACTGTCGAGGTACGACAATCTATTGGACCTAGGGGCCCCTTTGCGTTTCAACTGTAGGGATTCATGGGCACAAAGAGCATCATCCACCCATGCACGCTCCGGGTTTAGACATGTTCGAGCCACTCGGAAGTGTAAAACCCTACGTCCCTGTGTTGTGGATTATATGGGTCCAAAGTATAGGACCGCCACAGCCCAGCAAGGATGCTCGAGAAGTGTAGCTACGCGTGCCAATGGACTGGGGTTCGACCTTTGTAAAGGTAGCAATGGACTTCCTTTTATATGCTAAAGGGTTACCATAATGGCTAAAATAGTCATTACACGGGGTAAAAAGGTTGATACTATAGCTGCCAAAACTACTGACATGATCTATGGTAGGAAATACCTCACCCTAACGGATTAGGACAGGCACATTAAATGCGTCGTGAGGTGTCACGCCGACGTCATCTCCTGACAAGGATCTTCTTTCCTGCTATATCGTTTGCCCAGCTACCTTTTATTCTCCCGCCACGCCCTGGGACGTGTGTCATTAAAGCTGCTATAAATCCTTCGAGCTTCCATGCGTCCCGACAAGCTTCACCTAACCACCTACCCGCTCGACACGTAACTGATGTAGATAATCAGTCTGATGAGGTGGGGCGGTGAAGTGGCTGCGGGATCTTGCCAAGGGTGTTTGTTATCGGGTCTTCTCTGCTGGCAGGAGGCTCGCCAGTCGTCCTGGTCTTCACTTGGTGTTGTTTGGAGGCTAGTATTCGCCTGACAATATCTTGTCGGGCTAGAGGTCGCTATCGTTTGTGCACAAGTCAGGGTGCTAAAGGACTTCTTCTTTAGTACACCAACATGTAGTTGTTGCGGCCCTCATCTCGGCCAGAGCCCGCCCACAGTCGGTGGTGCGGAGTTCTTATGGTCGAAGCTAGATCAAAACCGCTAATATTTGAACCTACGCGCAACAAGTAAATGTTAAAAGCTAAACTTAAATTCCATAAATGATGTAACCTCGACGATAAATAACATCATTGGGCATTGTGACCCTAGCTAAGTACATGGAAAGGCATGTTAACTACAACAGGGTATTTGCAAAATTGAACTGGACCGTTCATACTTGAACAACACATTTTGCTTTACTGAAATAAAAAACGGGCGTGTAAACTACAGAGTATAGACAACCTAACATAGCCATTAAAACTTGTACTGGTAAAACTGAAAGTGACACTGTTAGACATCAAAAGCCAGGTGCTACTAGAGCAGAAAATGGCCCAGTTGTCTAGGAAAAGGTAGGGAAAATAGCTAAGACGGGTTAGGCGTGTTTACTATGATAGGCTTAACACTCAACCGCACAAAACATAGCCATTGAAACTGATATTGGTAAAATAGAGCTGGCCAGTTCATACATGGCAAGTCCCGGGGGGTAGTTGATGGGGAACTTCATCACAGCCAGTGCCTCCATCAAGTCGGCAGCGTTGGTAGAGAGGTGTTCCTCCAGTTCGACACGCACAGCCGCCACCGCGCTGTCGACCGCCATGATCGCGTCGACCTCCGCATGATATGTGGTTGTGCTTATGAGGGGACGATGCTCTGAAGTAGGGGTGGGAATTTGGAGGCATGAGGGGGTTTCGCAGGCTCCATCTAATCAATCAGGACACGGTGATAATGGAGATTGGTGGTCACCACACTAGATTGACGAGGCTGGGGCAGAATGTAGATGTGGTTGCAGTGATGGTTGTCTGAGCTGCAAGGGGGAGGGGGGGATGGTGGGGAGTTATAGTTGAAATATGATCGACAAGGATGGGGTGGCAGGAATAACTTCTAAAATCACGTGCTTACTGAAAAATTCACTACAAAACTCGAACCTTATGTGGGGGAAACACACAATACAGACGAAGCATATCAAATACTCGTGTGCAAGAAAAGAGAAAATTGGTGATCCCGTGTCGGAAAATTTGTACGAGCGTAATTGATTAAATCAGTCATGGGTGGTTGTGACAGTACACAAGGTTGTCACTCGATGAACGTACTTAAACTCATAGATCATAATTTGCTCTAAAAATAGTAGGGGTAACTACTACTAGTACTTATACGCTCATAATTAATTAAACAAACGTTGGGCCAACACACATGCAAACTACTTCTCCGATGCTGGACACACACCGTTGCTCTCGGCCTTATCAGCGGCAACCCACCGTGCTTGGATCTTCGCCCAGCTCTCGTAACAGCTTTGGTAGCTACCACCGCGATCATGCTGGCAGGTGGATGCATCGGGACATGCTGGCCATAGGCCTTCGTTCTCCTTCTTGGCCTTGTCGGCGGCAGCCCATCGTGCCTGGATCTTCACCCAGCTCTCCTCAGTAGCACATGCGGCTACTTGTTTCCTAGGACGGATGTACTCTTTTTTCTTGCGAGCTTTTTCCCCTTTTTGCTTAGCCGGTGCGGCTTTGGCCTCCGCTTCATCCTTCGCCCATTTGGTGAAGGCAGCTTCATAGTCTGCTCACATTGGTGTGCGGTCATGGGCGGCGAAGAACTCGGTGTGGTGGGATGACATCACCTTCTTACCAGTTAGTGTGCAGTCGATGGCGGCGATGAACTCGGCGCAGCGGGATACCATTGCTTCCTTACCATTTACTGTGCGGCGCGGTGGCATGACAGACGTGTGGAGATAGCTCTAGGATGGAGTGGACGGAAAGTTGTACAGTCTGGTTATTTTCTTGAGCACTCGAGAGCGGTATGTATGATGCCATAGTCCATGCCCTAGCTACACTTGCGTGTTGCCATAGCGCATCGTGGCTGCACTTGCCAGCATGCATGCATGTTGCTAGAGCATGCGTGATCATTGAGAATCTGAGTCGTCATCGTTGCGTCCTGGCAGACGCGTCATCTCGTCGACAAAACAAGCATAGTCGTGTTACCCGGGCACTTGAGTGCTCACGTGGCATGCCATTGAAAATGGCAAATAGGTGCGGGGTGGCATAGCTAGCGTGCACGACTCTGCATTAAAAGTGAGCTCACATGCATACAAGGCTTCTGTCTCTCCTGTGCCATCCATCGTTTGGCAAATGATGTTTTGTATGAAATTGTTTGGGATTAAAAATGTATTTTAGAAATCTGGTATCAGATAGTACATGATACATTGCATAGTTTTCAAATATTTACCACATCATACTAATGTCATATAACAGTTATCATGTTTTCAGGCGTATTTTCCATTTTGTAGAGTTGAAAAACCCGATAAAATGACGCACTTGTGCTTGACTATTCCCGCACAAATCCTCTAAATTTCTACCATTTTCAAGAAAAATACGTGAAAAGTTGTTCAATTCCCCGATTATGATGTTTTGAGCCATTTTTTGGACTTTTCATGTACAGAATATTGAAACTTGAATTATAAGTAGTAAATGCCAATAAATGGACATAAAAGGCTTAATACAGTAAATGAGCCTGGAAAAATGTCAAATTCAAACACTATGCATTCTAGGGGGTATGTTAACCGTAGACAAAATCAAGGAGAAACGATTAAGGAAATATGGGTTCCCTTTCAAACCATGGCGATTTCCCTCCCAAAACCACGAAACTTCCTCTATGATGGTCGATATGTGAAGAGTGAGTATAACAACTTCAGTCGTGCCCTCTCGGATAATTATCACATCATATTTAGGACATGTCAAGGCAACACACAAGATTTCATGTTTTTAGCAGTGTTTTCCATTTTGTAGGGTGAAAAAACCAATAAACGACGCATTTGTGCTTGACTCTTCCCACGCAGATCCTTTAAATTTCTATTATTTTGATGCAAAATGCCTGAAAAGTTATTCAATTCCCCGCTTATGATGTTTCAAACCATTTTTGGAATTTTCATGTACAGAATGTTGAAACTGGAATTATAAGTAGTAAATGTCAATAAATGCACATAAAATCCTTAATACAGTAAACGGCCCCAGGAAAATGTCAAATTCAAACACGGTGCATTTTAGCTGATATGTTTACCGTCGAAAAAATCAAGGAGAAATAAATAAGGATATGGGTTCCCCTTCAAACTTTGTGATTTCCCACCCAAAACCACAATACTTCTTGTCTGATGGGTCGATAAGTGAAGAATGCGTATAATGACATTAGTTGAACCCTCTCGAATAATTACCACATCATATTTAGGACATCTCAACGCACCACACAAGGTTTCATGTTTTGTCAGGTGTGTTTTACATTTTCTAGAGTTAAAAAACCAATAAACAACACATTTATGGTTGACTCTTCCCACACACATACTTTGAATTTCTATTATTTTCATGCAAAAATACCTGAAAAGTTATTCAACTCCCCGATTATGATGTTTCGAACCATTTTTGCACTTTTTCATGTATAGAATGTTGAAACTTGAATTGTAAGTAGTAAATGCCAATAAATGAAAATAAAAGCCTTAATACAGTAAGTGAACCCGGAAAAATGTCAAATTCAAACACGATGCAATTTCGGGAGTATATTTACCGTAGAAAAATAAGCAAGGAGAAACGACTAAGGAAATATGGGTTCCCCTTCAAACCATCGTTATTTCCCTCCCAAAACCATGAAACTTCCTGTGTGATAGGGCGATATGTGACGAGTGTGTGTAACAACATTAGTCATACCCTTTCAAATAATTATCACATCATATTTAGGTCATGTCAAGGCACCACACAAGGTTTCATGTTTTTTCAGACATGTTTTCTATTTTCTAGACTTAAAAAAACAATAAACAATGCATTTGTGGTTAACTATTCCCACCTACATCCTTTAACTTTATAATTTTTCATGCAAAATACCGGAGAAGTTCTTCAATTCCCCAATTATGATGTTTCGAACATTTGTGCACCTTTTCAATTACAGAATATTGAAACTTGAATTGTAAGTAGTAAATGCTAATAAATGCACATCCAAACCTTAGTACAGCAAACAAACCTGAAAATATGTTAAATCAAACACAATGCTTTTTAGGGGGTACGTTTACCGGAGAAAAAAATCATTGAGAAACGACTAATGAAATATGGGTTCCCCTTCAAACCATGGTGATTTCCCTTCCAAAACCACGAAACTTCCTCTGTGATGGGTCAATATGTGAAGAGTTTGTATAACGACATTAGTTGAACCCTCTTGAATAATTACCACATCATATTTAGGTCATGTCAAGGCACCACACATGGTTTCAAGTTTTTTCAGGCGTGTTTTCCATTTTCAAGAGATAAAACACCAATAAACGACGCATTTGTGATTGATTCTTCCCATACACATCCTTTAAGTTTTTGTTATTTTCATGCAAAATACCTGAGACGTTGAGTTCCCCGATTATGATGTTTCAACCATTTTTTCACTTTTTCATGTATAGAATGTTGAAACTTGAATTATAATTAGTAAATACCAATAAATGCACATAAAATCCTTAACGGAAATATTTGCTACCCATGGTGGTAGCGACACACGACCCTAATTTGTATCTATACTTATTTTTGCTAAAAAAATTGGACTATTAAGAAAATTATAACGAAAGTAACATGACTTTGAACCACCCAGGCAAGCAAACTTGGAATTATGCCAAAAAGGAAAGTAAAAAAACTAAGAGAAGTGAGAAAACACCCTTTCTACACAATGAAAAGACACTTGTGGTAAAAATATAATAATAAAGACAAAGTGAAGTGAGAAAAAAGTATTTGTATACAACAAAAATGCATTTGTGCCAATGCCATTGAAACTCGAGAGCTCTTATATCAAAAAAGGCACTTATATCAAAGGTTATGCAGCTACCACCATGCATATGAAATCACCTCTCAAAGCCTTAATATAGTAAATGAGCCTAAAAAAATGTCAAAGAACACGATGCATTTTAGGGGGTATATTTACCGAAGAAAAAAAATCAAGGACAAATGACTAAGGAAATATGGGTTCCCGTTCAAACCATGGCGATTTCCCTCCCAAAACCATGAAACTTCCTCTCTGATGGGTCGATATGTGAAGAGTGTGTATAACCACATTAGTCGAACCCTCTTGAATAATTACCACATCATATTTAGATAATTTCAAGGCAGCACACGAGGTTTCATGTTTTTTAAGGCGTGTTTTCCATTTTCTAGAGTTAAAAACTAGTAAACGACGCCTTTGTGGTTGACTCTTCCGATGCATGTCCTTTAAATTTCTATTATTTTCATGCAAAATACTTGAAAAGTTATTCATTTCCCCGATTATGATGTTCTGAACCATTTTTTACACTCTTTTGATGTATAGAATGTTGAAACTTGAATTATAAGTATTAAATGCCAATGAATGCACATAAAAGCATTAATACCGTAAACATGCCCGGAAAAATGTCAAGTTAAAACACATTACATTTTAGGGGGTATGTTTACCGTAGAAAAAAATCAAGGAGAATCGACTAAGGAAATATGGGTTGCCCTTCAACCATGGTGATTTCCCTCGCAAAACAATAAAATTTCCTCTATGATGGGTAGATATCTGAAGGGTGTGTGCAACAACATTAGTCAAACCCTCTCGAATAATTACCAAATCATATTTAGGTCATGTCAAGGCACCATACAAGGTTTCATGTTCTTTCATGCATGTTTTCCATTTTCTAGAGTTAAAAAACAAATAAACGCCGCATTTGTGGTTGACTCTTCCCATGCAGATCCTTTAAATTTCTATTATTTTCATGCAAAATACCTCAAAAGTTATTCAATTCCTCCATTATGATGTTTCAAACCATTTTTTCCACTTTTTCATGTACAGTATGTTGAAACTTGAATTATAAGTAGTAAATGCAAATAAAAGTCTTAATACAGTAAACGAGCCCGACAAAGTGTTAAATTCGAACACGATGCATTTTAGGGCGTATGTTTACCATAGAAAAAACATCAAGGAGAAACGACTAATGAAATATGGTTTCCCCTTGAAACCATGGCAATTTCGTTCCCAAAACCACGAAACTTCCTCTATGACGGGTCAATATGTGAAGAGTTTGTATAACGACATTAGTTGAGCCCTCTCGAATAATTACCACATCATATTTAATTCATGTCAAGGCACCACACCAGGTTTTATGTTTTTTCGGGCGTGATCTCCATTTTCTAAAGTTTAAAAACCAATGAATGATGCATTTGTGGTTGACTCTTCCCACACACATCCTTTAAATTTCTGTTATTTTCATGCAATACACCTGAAAATTTATTCAATTCCCCAAATATTATGTTTCGAATCATTTTTGCACTTTTTCATCTACAGAATGGTGAAATTTGAATTGTAAGTAGTAAACGCCAATAAATACAAATAAAAGTCTTAATATAGTACACTAGACCGGAAGAATGTCAAATTCGATCATGATGCATTTTAGGGGGTATGTTTACCATAGAAAAAAATCAAGTTGAAATGACTAAGGAAATATGGCTTCCCTTTCAAGCTTTGTGATTCCCTGCCAAAACCACAATACTTCATATGTGATGGGTCGATATGTGAAGAATGTGTATACTGACATTAGTCGAATCCTATTTAATAATGACCACATCAAATTTACGTCATGTCAAGGCATCATCCTCTATAGGCTCGTTATTTTCAATAGTGGCTACTCCTGAACAAGGTGCTCATGCTCAGGCGACAACTTTTTCAGGAGCAGCCGCCCGTACTTTAGAGGCTTCTTGACTTTTCTCTTCATTATTTTGGATTTTTTTATGCAGAAAAATGTAATATATAGTCAAAAACGAAGATGTAGAATATATCTAGATATGTGTGGGCAGAACCCCAGACCGAGGACTTACTTGGAATGCTGGCAAGATATCAGTATCCTTAGTTTCATACGGTGGGGTGTTATAACTCCACCACACAAGATTTCACATTTTTTCAGGCGTGTTTTCTATTTTCTATAGTTAAAAAAATCAATAAATGACACATTTGTGGTTGACTCTTTCATGCATATCCTTTAAATTTCTATTATTTTCATGCAAAATACCTGAAGTTATTCAATTCCCCGATTATGATGTTTCGAACCATTTTTCTGCACTTTTTCATGTACAGAATGTAAAACTAGAATTATAAGTAGTAAATGCCAATAAATGCACATAAAATCCTTAATAAAGTGAATGAGCCGGAAAATGTCAAATTCGAACACGATGCATTTGAGGGGGTATGTTTACCGTAGAAAAATAATCAAGGACAAACGACTGTGGAAATATGGGCCTCCCTTCAAACCATGGCAATTTCCCTCCCAAACCATGAAACTTCCTCTTTGATGGGTTGATCTGTGAAGAGTGTGTATAACGACATCATTGAATCCTCTCGAATAATTACCAAATCATATTTAGGTCATGTCAAGGCACCACACAAGGTTTCATGTTTTTTCGGGCGTGTTTTCTATTTTCTAGAGTTAAAAAATAAATAAACAACGCATTTGTGGTTGACTGTTCCTACTCACATCCTTTAAATTTCTATTATTTTCATGCACAATACTTTATAATTTATTCAATACCCAGATTATAATGTTTCGAACCATTTTTTTCACTTTTGCATGTATAGAATGTTGAAACTTTTATTATAAGTAGTAAATGCCAATAAATGCATATAAAAGTCTTAATACAGTAAATGAGCGAGGAAAAATATCAAATTCGAACACGATGCACTTTAGCGGCTTTGTTTACCTTACAGAAAAATCAAGGAAAAAGACTAAGAAATATGAGCTCCCCTTCAAACTTTGTGATTTCCCTCCCAATACCACAATACTTCCTGTGTGATGGGTTGATATGTGAAGAATGTGTATAACAACATTAGTCGAACCCTCTTGAATAATTACCACATCATATTTAGGTCATGTCAAGGCACCACACATGGTTTCATGTTTTGTCAAGCGTGTTTTCCATTTTCTAGAGTTAAAAAACAATAAACAACACATTTATGGTTGACTCTTCCCACACACATCCTTGAAATTTCAATTATTTTCATGCAAAATACCTGAGAAGTTATTCAATTCCCCTATTATAATGTTTTGAACCATTTTTTGCACATTTTCATGTATAGAATGTTGAAACTTGATTTATAAGAAATGCCATTAAATGCATATAAAGCCTTAATACAGTAAACGAGCCTGGAAAATGTCAAATTGAAACACGATGCATTTTAGGGGTATGTTTATCGTAGATAAATAATCAAGGAGAAATGACTAAGGAAATATGGGTTCCCCTTCAAACTTTGTGATTTGTTTGGGTAGACGGATACTTTCTGGAACCGATGAGACCCTGGTTCACGCCAGGGCTGCAGCCACGGTCGCCAAGCCTCTTCCATCGTCCGGAGCTATACCCTCCTCCATCTTGAACATAAGCTCGCACCTCGTGTGGCATACACTACTGCAGTTGTTCTTGCGTCGCGGTTCCTTCTCGGTATCCTACACCATCCGACGCACTCTGCGCCGAGCCCACAATATCGCCCGTTGGTAATCGTTGGCTGCTTTCAGCATACCTTTGGCTAACCTGGTGGATTTTTAGTATCGCTATTCCTACCTCCTCTGACTATTGCCGGGAGAGGCAGCGATATGGTCGTCGACCGCCAAGGTGACCATCATGTTGGCAACCTCGATTCCGCCTTCACCCAACTCCATCTTGTCGTTGGCCAGTGCGAAGTTTGACGGTATATGTGTGGTGGTACCTAGCCAGGGGATAGTGACTCGCTGTCTCTGGCCATTGTTGTGGTAATTTATAGCTAGTAGCTGCCTAGGGGGTTGTGGATTCTAAAATTTTACTGTGTTGGCTGCTACTTGCGCGGGAAGCCCTGGCTGGAGTGTGGGAATACTAAATGGAGCCCATGAGCAACAACCAGCCACCATTGGTGAGGGTAGGCTGCATCGGACGGTGAGGCGTGGCACACAATTGTTACTTTACACCCGTATGTGGTTGTCTGACTCATTGAACGCGCTTCATATTTTACACTCGGGTGTGATGTATCTATTCTGCATGGCACATGGTTGGCGGGGCATGTTAACGGCATTAATTACTACACATGGTCATTGGGGCACGTTTGTGGGTAACACACTTCTTGTTCCATCAACCATGCATGCTTTTTATTACTATCGCCCACTATTCTATTACTTACATTGTGTATCGTTAGATCAAACAATGCCCAACATTTTGAAAGTTTTTGAATTCTTTTCCTACACACATAATCACACACAGAAACATTTTAGCAAATGTCTACAATTGTGCATAGGGACACAAATAAATATCCTCTCTTTCCTCTCCATCGTCTATTTCCCCTCTCGAAGCCCTCAAATCTGGCCTTCATCTCCACACTATCCTCGCCTCCAAAAAATCCTCAGTATTACACATGTCATCAGAATCTGGAAACCCCCTCTCCGTCGCAGAAGGCGTGGGGTTGACGCATCTCATACACATGTAGGAGCCCGCGATGACAGTATGCACTGATGAGGGTGCGGAGGCCTTGGCAGCAAGCACAGAAAAAATGGAGGTTGCAACAGATCTATTGGGGGGCAAGCGCTGTTCTGTACGCAGAACGTGCGGTTTTGTCCTCCGAAAGGGCAGCATGCAATGGTGAGGTCATCATTGCCTTGGCGTCTCGTGCGGATTTGGCAGCGGTAAGTGTAGGATCTGAAGTATGTTTAGAGGGGGGGGTAGACTACTTGACAAAAATAAAAATCTAGTCTTTCCCCAATTTTAAAGGTTGGCAAGTTTTATAAATTATACCAAGTCAAGCACACCGACATGCAAGTCTAAGAGTATAGTAGCAGAAAGTAAAGACATGCACATATAAGTAGAGGGTAGGGATAGCAAGATCAGACGCAATGGGGACTCAAAGATTTTTCCCATGGTTCCGATAGGTGCTGCTATCGTACGTCCATGCTGATGGAGACTTCAACCCAAGGAGGGTAACGGCCATGAGAGTCCACGGAGGGCTCCACCCATGAAGGGTCCACAAAGTAGCAATCTCGTCTATTCCATCATGGCTTACATCCACGAAGGACTAGCCTCACTCGGGGTAGTAGGCGATCTCCTTGCCCTTACAAACTTCTTGGTTCAACTCCACACGAAGTCGGAGGCTCCCAAGAGACATATAGCCAATCTAGGAGACACCACGCTCTAAAAGGTAATAGATGTGGTATGGATGGTGAACTCCTTGCTCTTGTGCTTCAAAAGATAGTCTCCTCAACACCCAATCACTCTCTCACAGATTTGGCTTCGTAGACGAGATTGATTGGGTGGAAAGCAACTTGGGGAGTCTACAAATCAAGATTCATTTGGTTGGAGTGGAAGATCTTGATCTCAACACATGAGTAGGTAGTTCTCTCTCAGAAAATGGATGGGGCAAGTGTTGGCTTGTTCTGAGTGCTCTCTCCATGAATGATAGGGAGGTGGAGGGGTATATACAAGCTTCTCAAAAAATCAAACCATTACAACATTATAGCCCAACTCGGTGAAACCAAACCAAAAACTCGGTTGCACTAACTAGTGCAAGATGTGGCAACTTTTGGCATTTCGGTGATTCTGATTTGTTTTACCTAGGTAGTTACACAGACTCGGTGGCACCAATGTGCAAAAATCGGAAATTCCATTTTTTAGCAAATGGACATCGACAAGTTGGTCACTCTTTTCGGTTGCACTAAAATGGAACTTGGTGTCACTAAGGGGTTAGGGTTGGCTCTAGATTCTGTCTAGGTTGAAACTCGGTGGGGCCAAATATCGAAACTTGGTGGCACCAAATTTAGGCTTTGTGGTTTGGACATGAACTCTAAGCACTTGAGCAACCAGATCATCATAGATACCTCATCCCCTTTTAATAGTATTGGCTTTCCTATGGACTCAAATGTGATTTCTCACAAAATGAAAAATGTAGAGTCTTGAAGCTTGTTGCCAACTCATGTTCCTTGCATCTATGGAATCTCCTCACAATCCTTTGCCAATCCATTCATTGAACTTTTCCTAAAATAGACTTGGTAGAATCATTAGTCCAATGAAATATATGTTGTTATTAATTACCTAAACCACCTAGGGAGAAGTTGTGCTTTCAATTCCTCCCTTTTTGGTAATTGACGACGACATATAGATAAAAGCTTTGACATAGAATATAATCAATGTATAGCATCGTCGCTTTGAGAAGTATGTGATAAGCACAAGCCCCCCCCCTAAATTTGTGCATTATTTTAAATTGGCAATTGAATGCAAATACACAATCGATTAGGACCATGGGTCACTCTTCCATGTCACATACATCTTGGTGGTGCACATAAATGATATGAATGGATTACAATGCACATAACACGAAACATGGGTGAATGATCATCATATAAATATCACAAGGTTGGAAATAGTAACATCAATCACAAAGCGTATGATCAAACACAACAAAGTTTAAGACAAACAAAGGATAGGCCAAATGTTTTAAAATGAGAAGAGCAACCAAAATGCAACGCTCTCTCTTGAAGCCCTATGATCTATAACATTTCTCCCCTTTGGCAACAAGTTACAAAAAATCTCAAAAGTATAGAGCTAAGTGTCACTATGGACATGGTCTCCTCCATGCGGCGATGAAGCTGCTCCGGTGGTCGTGGAAGGAGTCGATAAGAGAGCATCCGCGAATGCTTCAGCAAAAGTCCTCCGGGCTGGTGGAGTTGACACTGGAGGTACTGATGGAGGCACGATAGATGTAGTAGCCAGTGCAGACACTAGGGGTCGCACATCCTCGGCAGGCACATAGTAGATCAAGCCCGAGTCCTGAATTGAGTCTGGACTGATAGTGTGGGGCTCTCATCATCATCATCATCATTTGAGATGGGTCTAGGCACTACATCTACCTCCTTCTTTAACTGGTTGACCGTGGTGGTAAGCTGAGTCACCTTGACATCAAGGTCATGAAACTTGGTCTCCACAATCCACTCAAGATTCTTCTGGTTTAGCAAAAGCTCGTTCACGTTCTTCTTCATACCTTGAATGATGTTGATAAGATAGGGCATTTCATCACCTTTTGTATTGAACACTAGAGCAATAGTGACTCTAGCTACCTCTACCTGGGCCTTAGCCTTTATATCTACCTGTGCAATAGTTGAAGTGGGATGATACGGATCCATCACCATGAAATTATCCTCATAATCTAGCTGGAGGGGCGGGTGTGGTCGATCAAGTAGATAGAGGCTCTATCCAACTTTGAATTTGACGAGGATCTGGATGTAGGGAGCATATCCACAAGATATCTTCTCATTAGTAGTTGTTATCTTCATGGTCTCAACTATCAAATCCACCACTCTAAGACTGGTTTGGCTATCCACATGATGCAGCACGTTGATGTAATAGCCTCGAATAATCTTGTCATCACCTGCCTTGGCATCAAAGTATGCCTTAGAATAGTATTGGAGGTGGGTATACCTGCTTGCAAATAGTAAACTAAGCCAAGTTTGTGAGTCTTCACATATGCCATGGCAATGGGGATGTACATGTTGTCCATTAAGTTGTGGTTCATCTCGGACTCAGAATACACATCAAGATTTCCTTCTTGCACCTTTGGGGCTCCTAAGATGGCAGCCCACTCATCAACTATCAACAGGTATCTGGTGCCTTCAGTCATCCACACAATCTTCCCATTAGGACAGAAGTGAGAAGTGCAATAGAATTGCATGATCATCTCATCATTCCAAACAGTCATCTCTCTGCCGACAAATTCTTCAATCAATGGTTTTGAAGTTCTCCTGGACATGTGTCATGCCCAAGATGCATGCCTATCCATATTAAGGCATGGGGGCCTCGTCAAGGGATAGAGGCGCATCTCGACGTTCGCAAGTACAACATCATTACATCATACATTTATGAAGAGAGGAGTATATGAGTTGGCTTACACTCGCCACATGCTAAATTACAATTCCACACAAGATTTCAATCATCAATCCAAAAGCAGGGTCCGGCTATGGACGAAAACAAATGATAAAAGAAGATGCAATGACACTGCCTTGCTAGCCCCGGAGATCACGACCACGGTCCTCTACTCGTCTGGATAAGTCACGTACATCCTTCCACGCTCCTCGTCATACTCCCACTGGAGCTGCGACATGTCATCTGGCACAAACTCATCTGTACATGTACCTGGATTGTTGTAGTAATCTGTGAGCCATGAGGACTCAGCAATCTCGCGCCTGCGTACCGAGACAATTCAGGCTTATAGGTTGGGAAGTGATATGTGTTTAGTTTGCATCAGCACTAAGCATTTATGGTGGCTAATCTTACGAAACATGAAAGTAAATATGTGGTCTACGATAAGCGATCGAATCTCGAATGACCTCTATGAGATCTTGAACACCTACTTACGTCAATCATAACCCCACTGTGTTCTCTCTCGGTTCATGTTCACGAGCAGAGACGATCACGGTTACTCACACAGTTGGTGCATTTTACTCTAGTTTACTTCAAGTTAACTATAACTGGCTGTTAAACAAATATCCAAGTTGCCACATAACCGCGTGCACGACTTTCCGAAAGTTTTAACCTTACAGGGGTGCTCCAACTAGTCCATCATAAATTAACCACACTCCACGGGAATAGCTTCGACCACGGATCTCGCGATCATCCTAGGCAACTCCAAAGGAATTCCAACACCTCGAGATAGCCCGAAGAAAATCAGAGTTCCACATGCAAGCCACTCGAATAAGTTAAAACAAGTCTAGCAAGATAGCCAGGCAGGCCAGATCCCAATAGGAACCATGCGTATCTCTGTCTCAGGGCACTACCAGATGGGCAAGACATCGGGTTGGCTGAAACCCCAGGTGACCAGGGGGCACCAGACATTGCCCAGTTTGGACCAACACTCATGAGGAGCACTGGCCCGGGTTGTTGATTAATTATCCATGGGGTTGCAAGGCCCTATGCAATTTTATTAAGTTGTTTAAGCAAATGTAGTACCAAAGTTGGGTCTAGCCAGACAAGTTTTAATCTCAACTTAATAAACAAGGGGGTCCCCAAAACAATCCCAAGCATGTTAGGAGTGCAAAGTATGGAAACATAACACCGGTAACAAGAAACTATGGCGGTACAAGTGGAACAAAAGACCAAGCAAAAGGCCAAGCCTTACACCAATACAAAGATATATATGTGCATTAAATTAAATAACAAATAATATTGTGATATGCCAGATATGCATGTTATCACGTGGAAACAAACTGTCCCTACATTTAGAATGCTATAAGAGGGGCTGAGCAGCGATAACTTAGCCAAACAACGGTTGCTAAGATGTGGAGGGGTTAGAGGCTATCATGGAAATGTAGGACGCTTGACATTCAAGTGGTAGGTAGCGCAAAAGTAACTATAAGAGAGAGACATCTAGCAAGGAAAAAAAGTATCGGGATCCGGGTACGATCATCTTGCGTGTTGGTTCTTCAGAGGGACAAGTAGCGGGATCCTTGTAGTGGTACTCTCCTGGATCTTCGTACTCAGGTTCATCGTTCGCATCTACCCAAAATAAACATCAAGAATAAACAAGCAACCAAGGTGCAATGCGCAAGCAAGAATGATGCATGGTTTATGTGAAGAATTTAACATGGCAATCCTAACTAGTCATGTTTCACATGCAAAGGACTGGTTATTTATGAATCTGAACAGAACATTATGTTAAGTTACTTAAACATGCATGATCACGGCAAATACGGATGAATCATGCCAAAACGATACAAATGCATATGAAGAACGTAAGAAATGGAGTTACGGTTCTCACACTACGCTCACGGCAAGTTATGAAGGCAAACACAAGACAAAGAAGGCCATGGGCTATTCCTTGGCATTCCAAGGTATCCACTGGTTAGGCAATGAAAAACCAACCACAATAGAGTCGAATATCAATCAATTCCATGGATTATAGCTCCCACAAGTCACAAAACACCAAAACAAATAATCTGCCACAAAACAGCAACATAGCAAATTTCATAGCCAATAACTAGAGCTACAGGAGGTCTCCCACAACAAACAAAGCATTGACAGAAACTACATATAATGATTATCAAATTATCCAACTACACAATCTGTAATGGAGGCACACATCAATAAGCATGAAGCTCACAAGTTGGCATGATGAAACAGATTTTAGGGACTTAGAGAAAATAACAATTTTCTGGAATCTGGGTTAAGCTGATAGCAAGTTGACAGCAGAAACTAATGGTGATAGAGACCACCTCATGGCATGAAAATCAACAATATGAGAGAGGACAACATGTACTTCAAAACACTGGCACTGAGCTTGAGCTAATTCCCAACATATCACTTGATAGCATCCACTCTTCATGGCATAAAAATATTACCAGATTCTCGAACTTAGAAATATTTAGCATGTTTGAAAACAGCAACATTTTAGTAGCTACTTTAGAGCATGGTTCCCACTTATATGCAAGTTTAACATGACAAAAATAAATACCATGGCATTCTACTCATCAAAGACTACCATATTCATGTTGGCACAATTATCATAGCATGCATGGATTAAATATAACAAAAATGACAAAATGGCACCTTGAGACAAAATGACATTTTGTCAAACTTGCTCAAATGACCAAACAACTTACACCAATGGATTCCTTGGGTGATTCTACCCCAAAATCATATATCACACTCCTATGTTTGTATGGAGCATCATGGCAAAACACTGGATAGCAAAACACCACTCATGCCTATAAGTGAAAAATTACTAGAAATGATCATGTCATATATGTTCATGTCCATAATTAGCAATATTACTAGAAATAGAAATTAACCTATTTATAAGAATTAAAACTCTAAAATGATAAAAGAAAAACAACAATTATCAGGGGGGCCACCTGGCATAGACACTAGGGCCCCCTCTAGTGTATGACAAGTGGGGCCAGGGCCCACTTGTCACACACACACACAAAACACACACACACACAACACTGCTGCACACACACACACCTCTGGACCTGGCAGCCACACCAGATCCACTCACACACATCACACACAAGCACACACACTCTCAGCGCACAGCCACACCAGATCTGGCTGTGGCCACACCAGATCCACACACAGGCAACACAGCTCACGGGATCCGACACACGGCACACCGGATCCACACATGCCTCACCGCTGCGGCCAATCAAGAAAAAGAACAAAGGGGGGGAACCAGGATTCTATCCCGCGACCTCATAGTCGATCCCCCAAGCCGGTTACCACTGCGCCACTCGACGTATCTCGACAGAAGGAGGAGTTCTACGCTACTTGTACCAACACCTCGAAACGAACCTGACGAAACTGAATATAAATGACCACCGGCGACAAATAACGGTGGCGACGATCCCGGTGACTACTGGGCCTCTCCGGCGACGTGGAGCACCCGCGGGGAGAGCAGGGACCTACGGTATCCAATCCCCGGTTCGTCTCGCGATGAGGAGGATGGAGGCGACGGCCCTCAAGGCCGCGCCTTGCACTACGTGGCAGCGACGATGAGCTCTACGCGACGAAGCCAGAAGGGGCTATGGCGAAACGATATGGCTGTGGGGAGGAGGCGCTCACCAAGGGCTTCTCGAAGATGCGGGGATGTGGGCGACAGCGAGAGGAAGAGGAAGAAGGCGCCGATGACATGCTCCTGCCTTGCGGACGACAGCGATGGTGATACGGCGCTGCGGGGAGGTTCTCCTCACACCCTAGCACCGGAATGCGAAAGACACCCGCGTGCTCCACGCCATCTCCACTAGCAACAAGGGCCAATGGAGGTGACGGCGACAACCGGAGACGACGGGACTCTGCTCTCTGAACCATACCTCTCTGAAACCTTACCTGACAGGGGGAGAAAGGAGATGGGAGAGGAGGAAGGAGAAGAAGATAGCAGTAGCGGCGACAGGAGGGGAAAGAGAAACCCTAGGCGGAGCCACATGCACGTCGAGGGGGTTTGAAAGCCTCGGAGCAGACGGCGACGAACAGCGCAAGGACACGGCGGATCGCTCTCTCTCTCTCAGCTCACTCTGCACCTGACGGAAAGAATCAAACGGGAGCAGGTCTCCGCTACGCCGCGACTGGGCCGCGCGTAGGGACGCGGGCGACCTGGGTCAGGAAGGCCCAATGCCCACTCTCTCTCGCAGAAAAATAAAACAGAGGGAGTTCCTATTAATAAAAAGATAAAAACAAGAAAAAGGCCTGAGAGAAAAAGAAAAGGGTTTGGTATAAAACAAAAATACCTTACCTGAGCAAATAATGTGCCCCATTTAAATAAAATGAATAGATGATTTTTGGAACAAAGAAATTAAATGCTTTTAAAAATGAACAACCCCTGTTATTTAACAAAACCCCATGAGCCCAAGTCCAAACATCACAAAGAGCAACACACACAAAATCAAAATAGTATTTACTACAACTTGAACATTTTTAACGGATTTATTTGGCAAGTTAATTCTGTTGAAGAAAACAAAAGGAATAAAAGGCTTAGGTTAAGATTTGAAAATAAGGGAGAGGAGATGAGTTGAAGCCCACACATGCACACAACCACAATCACACAAGAACTTCTCACACCTCACCACAAGATCACATGGCAGCACACCACAATATATAATGCATGACAAGAAGATGAGATGGATGATGCATGATGCATGAGACAATGACATGGCAAAGGAGCAAACTCAATTCATTCAACACATGACACATGGGTCCACATAGGTTACATGCCATAAAAGGTAGGGGCATCACTTGGGCTATCACAACTCTCCCACACTACAAGAGGATCTCGAACCGAGATCTAGGAACGAAAGAATTTTGGATATTCGGAACGGAGAAGATCCTCACGTTCCCAAGTAGCTTCTTTGTCGGAATGATGAGACCACTTCACCTTGAGGAACTTGATAGACTTGTTGCGAGTCTTACGCTCGGTTTCTTCGAGAATAGCCACTGGATGCTCACGATAAGAGAGGTCTTCTTGCAGATCAATGTCTTGGAGGTCAATGGTACACTCGGGAGTCTTGAAGCACCTCCGGAGCTGAGAGTCATGGAAGACATTGTGCACATTTGTGAAGTTTGGAGGAAGCTCTAGGTGATATGCAAGTTCACCTCTCTTGCCAACAACTCTGAAAGGACCAACAAAGCGAGGAGCTAGCTTCCCTTTAATTCCAAACCGCTGAGTGGCCTTCATGGGAGAGACTCTGAGATAGACTAGATCATCAACTTGAAAGGAAACATCCCGATGTTTGTTATCGTAATAACTCTTCTGTCGGGATTGAGCTGCTTTGAGGTTCTCATGAATGACATGACACATCTCTTCTGCTTCGGTGATCATGTCATTGCCCAAAATTTGACGCTCGCCGGTTTTAGACCAGTTAATCGGGGTACAACACTTCCTGCCGTAGAGAATCTCGAAAGGGGCCTTGCCTGAGCTAGCCTGAAAGCTATTGTTGTATGAGAATTCAGCATATGGAAGGCAGTCTTCCCATTTCATGCGGAACGAAATCACACAGGCTCTGAGCATATGTTCAAGGATCTGATTGACTCTCTCAACTTGACCACTTGTCTGCAGATGGAATGCAGTGCCAAAACGGATCTTGGTACCCATAGCAGTCAGGAAGGACTCCCAAAACTTGGAAGTAAAGAGGCTGCCACGGTCAGATGAGATGAGCTAAGGAATACCATGCAAAGAAACTGTCCTTGACGTATACAACTCTGCTAGTTGATCTGCCGAGATAGATTCTTTGACCGGAAGGAAATGAGCATAGAATAGGTGAAAAAAGAACCCTACTCTTATATATAACTAGACTCAAAATAGTTTTTCTCTAGACTCAACTCGGACAAGTTCGATCAATCAAGGGGGCTCCTAGGTCGGTACAGGCTCTGATACCAACTTGTCATGCCCAAGATGCGCGCCTATCCATATTAAGGCATGGGGGCCGCGGCAAGGGATAGAGGCGCATCTCCACGTTCACAAGTACAACATCATTACATCATACATTTATGAAGAGAGGAGTATATGAGTTGGCTTACACTCGCCACATGCTAAATTACAATTCCACACAAGAGTTCAATCATCAATCCAAAAGCAGGGTCCGTCTACGGACGAAAACAAACGATAAAAGAAGATGCAATGACACTGCCTTGCTAGCCCCGAAGATCACGACCACGGTCCTCTACTCATTTGGATAAGTCACGTACATCCTGCCACGCTCCTCATCATACTCCAACTAGAGTTGCGACACATCATCTGGCATGAACTCATTTGTACCTATACCTGGATTGTTGTAGTAATGTATGAGCCACGAGGAGTCAACAATGTCGCGCCCGGGTACCGACACTATTCAAGCTTATAGGTTGGGAAGTGATATGTGTTTAGTTCGCAGCAACACTAAGCATTTATGGTGGCTAATTTTACGAAACATGAAAGTAAATATGTGGTCTACGATAAGCAATCGAATCTCGAATGACCTCTATGAGATCCTGAACACCTACTTACGTCAATCATAACCCCACCGTGTTCTCTCTTGGTTCATGTTCACGAGCAGAGACGATCATGGTTACTTACATAGTTGGTGCATTTTATTAGAGTTTACTTCAAGTTAACTACAACCTGGTGTTAAACAAATATCCAAGTTGCCACATAACCGTGGGCACGGCTTTCCGAAAGTTTTAACCCTGCAGGGGTGCTCCAACTAGTCCATCATAAATTAACCACACTCCGCAGGAATAGCCTCGACCACGGATCTCGCGATCATCCTAGGCAACTCCAAAGGAATTCCAACACCTCGAGATAGCCCGAAGAAAATCAGAGTTCCACACGTAAGCCACTCGATAAAGGTAAAACAAGTCCAGCATGACCGCCCGGCAGGCTAGATCCCAATAGGAGCCACGCGTATCTCTGTCTTAGGGCACTACCAGATGGGCAAGACGTCGGGTTGGCTGAAACCCCAAGTGACCAGGGGGCGCCAGACATCGCCTAGTTTGGACCAACACTCATGAGGAGCACTGGCCCGGGTTGTTGATTAACTATCCACGGGGTTGCAAGGCCCTATCCTATTTTATTAAGTTATTTAAGCAAATGTAGTACCAAAGTTGGGTCTTGCCAGACAAGTTTTAATCTCAATCAAATAAACAAGGGGGTCCCAAAACAACCCCGAGCATATTTGGAGCGCAAAGTATGGAAACATAACACCGGTAACAAGAAACTATGGCGGTAAAAGTGGAACAAAACACCGAGCAAAAGGCCAAGCCTTCCACCAATACCAAGATATATATATGTGCATTAAATTAAATGATAGATAATATTGTGATATGCCAGATATCAATGTTCTCACATGGAAACAAACTGCACCTGCAACTAGAACGCTATAAGAGGGGCTGAGCAGCAGTAATTCAGCCAAACAATGGTTGCTAGGATGTGGAGGGGTTAGAGGCTATCATGGCAATGTAGGAGGCTTGACATTCAAGTGGTAGGTAGCGCAAAAGTAACGATAAGAGCAAGACATCTAGCAAGCAAAAATAGTATCGGGATCCGGGTACGATCATCTTGCATGTTGGTTCTTCAGAGGGAAAAGTAGCGGGATCCTCGTAGTGGTACTCTCCTGGATCTTCATACTCAGGTTCAACGTTCGCGTCTACCCAAAATAAACAGAAAGAATAAACAAGCAACCAAGGTGCAATGCACAAGAAACAATGATGCATGGTCTATGTGAAGAATTTAACATGGCAATCCTAACTAGTCACGTTTCACATGCAAAGGATTGGTTATTTATGAATCTGAACAGAACATTATGTTAAGTTACTTAAAAATGCATGATCATGGAAAATATGGATGCATCATGCCAAAACGATACAAATGCATATGAAGAACGTAAGAAACGGAGTTACGGTTCTCACGCTATGCTCACGGCAAGTTACGAAGGCAAACACAAGACAAAGAAGGCCATGGGCTATTCCTTGGCATTCCAAGGTATCCACTGGTTAGGCAATGAAAAACCAACCACAATAGATTCAAATATCAATCAATTCCATGGAATATAGCTCCCACAAGTCACAAAACACCAAAACAAATAATCTGCCACAAAACAGCAACATAGCAAATTTCACAGCCAATAACTAGAGCTACAGGAGATCTCCCACCACAAACAAGGCACTGACAGAAACTACCTAGCATGCTTACCAAATTATCCAACTACACAATCTGGAATGGAGGGACATATCAGTAAGCATGAAGCTCACAAGTTGGCATGATGAAACAGATTTTAGGGACTTAAAGAAAATAACAGTTTTCTGGAATCTAGGTTAAGCTGATAGCAAGTTCACAGCAGAAACTAATGGTGATAGAGACCACCTCATGGCATGAAAATCAACAAGATGAGAGAGGACAACATCTACTTCAAAACACTGGCACTGAGCTTGAGCTAATTCCCAACATATCACTTGATAGCATCCACTCTTCATAGCATAAAAATATTACAAGATTCTTGGACTTGGAAATATTTAGCATGTTTTAAAACAGCAACATTTTAGTAGCTACTTTAGGGCATGGTTCCCACTTATATGCAAGTTTAACATGACAAAAATAGATCCCATGGCATTCTACTCATCAAAGACTACCATATTAATGTTGGCACAATTATCATAGCATGCATGGATTAAATATAACAAAAATGACAAAATGGCACCTTGAGACAAAATGACATTTTGTCAAACCTGCTCAAATGACCAAAAAAATTACACCAATGGATTCCTTGGGTGGTTCTATCTGAAAATCATATATCACACTCCTATGTTTGTATGGAGCATCATGGCAAAACACTAGATAGCAAAATGCCACTCATGCATATAAGTGAAAATTTACTAAAAATGATCATGTCATATATGTTCATGTACATAATTAGCCATATTACCAGAAATAGAAATTAACCTATTTATAACTATTAAAACTCTAAAATGATAAAATAAAAACAACAATTATCAGGGGGATCACCTGGCATAGACACCAGGGCCCCCTCTAGTGTATGACAAGTGGGGCCAGGGCCCACTTGTCACACACACAACACACACACACAACACTGCTACACACACACACACACACCTCTGGACCTGGCAGCCACACCAGATCCACTCGCACACACACCACACAGAAGCACACACACTCTCAGCGCACAGCCACACCAGATCTGGCTGTGGCCGCATCAGATCCACACACAGGCAACACAACTCACGAGATCCGACACACCGCACACCGGATCCGCACACGCCTCACCACCATGACCAATCAAGAAAAAAAGCAAAGGGGGACCGGGATTTGATCCCGCGACCTCGCGGTCGATCCCCCAAGCCGGTTACCACTTCGCCACTCGATGTATCTCGACAGAAGGAGGGGTTCTACGCTACTGGTACCAACACCTCGAAACGAACCTGACGAAACTTAATATAAATGACCATCGGCGACAGAGAACGGCGGCGACGATCCTGGAGACTACAGGGCCTCTCCGGCGACGTGGAGCACCCGCGGGGAGAGCAGGGACCTACGGTATCCAATCCCCGGCTCGTCTCGTGACGAGCAAGACGGAGGTGACGGCCCTCAAGGCCGCGCCTTGAACTACGCGGCGGCAACGACAAACTCTACACGACGAAGCTAGAAGGGGCTACGGCGAAACGAGAGGGCTGCGGGGAGAAGGCGCTCACCGAGGGCTTCTCGGAGACGCGGGGATGCGGGCGACAGCAAGAAGAAGATGAAGAAGACGCCGGCGACAAGCTCCTGCCTTTACAGACGACGGAGATGGTGATACGGTGCTGTGGGGAGTGGCTCCTCACCCCCTAGCACCGGGAATGGAACATGGAAGACACCTGCGGGCTCCATGCCATATCCACCAGTGACGAGCGCCACCGAAGGCGACGGCGATGACCCAGAGACGATGGAACTCTGCACTCTGAACCTTACCTCTCTGAAACCTTACCTAATAGGGAGAGAAAGGAGATGGGAGAGGAGGAAGGAGAAGAAGATAGGAGCAGCAACGGCAGGAGGGGAAAGAGGAACCCTAGGCAAAGCCGCACGCATGTCGAGGGGGTTTAAAAACCCCAGAGCAGACGGCAACGAACGGCGCAAGGACATGGCGGAGTGCTCTCTCTCTCTCAGCTCACTCTGAACCTGACGGAAAGAATCAGACAGGAGCAGGTCTCCGCTACGCCACGGCTGGGCCACGCGCGGGGACGTGGGTGACCTGGGCCGGGAAGGCCCAATGCCCACTCTCTCTCGGAGAAAAATAAAACAAAGGGAGTTCCTATTAATAAGAAGATAAAAACAAGAAAAAGGCCTCGGAGAAAAAGGAAAGGGTTTGGTATAAAACAAAAATACCTTGCCTGAGCAAATAATGTGCCCCATTTAAATAAAATGAAGAGATGATTTTTGGAACAAAGAAATTAAATTCTTTTAAATATGAACAGCTTTTGTTATTTAACAAAACCCCATGAGCCCAAGTCCAAACATCACAGAGAGCAACACACACAAACTCAAAATAATATTTACTACAACTTGAACATTTTTAACAGATTTATTTGGCAAGTTAATTCTGTTGAAGAAAATGAAAGGAATAAAAGGCTTAGGTTAAGATTTGAAAATAAGGGAGAGGAGAGGAGTTGAAGCCCACACATGCACACAACCACAATCACACAAGAACTTCTCACACCTCACCACAATATCACATGGGAGCACACCACAATATATAATGGATGACAAGAAGATGAGATGCATGATGCATGATGCATGAGACAATGACATGGCAAAGGAAAAAACTCAATTCATTCAACACATGACACATGGGTCCACATAGGTTACATGCCATAAAAGGTAGGGGCAGCACTTGGGCTGTCACAACATGAGGGAAGTAGTCTTCATTTTCCTTGAAGAACTTCCAATCAACATATCTCATGACACTTATTGTTGGGCTCTTATCAAGCAAAATTGTCTCATAAAAATCTTGTTGTTCCTTGGTGTGAAATCTCGCATCCACAATAGTCCTTCTCCTCACAACATATGGATCGTTGGCTCTCCATCTCCTGAGACCTTTATCCTTCCTTTCCTTCATGTTTTGTGCCACTGGATGGTCATCATTATGATCTGAACCCGACCTTAGGAGTCATGGATCATGCAAGGAGGGACAGGCGGGCGCCAGCGTGCCAAGAGAAGCAGATTCCCCTTTGGTTCAACAGGACCACGAAGTTCCAAGGGAGCAAGGACGTACGCGGGTTCCCAAAGTGCCACCCAATGGTTTCCATTCCGGTGCAACAGGACCACGACCACGAGCCCAGAAGGATGGATGTCATCACCGAGCCCACCTTTGCATCATCGACAGCTACTTTGCAGGCAAAGTCCACCTTTGGACAGGGCGGGGATGTACTCCTGTCCCCCTTCGAATTTGGCCGTTGTGGGATCCCTTCCTGCCATTGCGACAAGGGAAGAGGACTCGGGCCGCTACTATATATAGAGGCTAGGTTGCACATGGAGGAGGAGGGGCAACCAGAGCGGACAGACAAGACACAGAGCCAAGAACACCACTCGAGTGCCCTCACGAGGCTCCTCACCACTGTACTAGTTCATCCACCACACCTCCTCAAGAAGCAATCCACCAAAGCAG
Organism: Hordeum marinum; assembly: GCA_022496015.1. NCBI lineage: Eukaryota > Viridiplantae > Streptophyta > Magnoliopsida > Poales > Poaceae > Hordeum > Hordeum marinum. Next base: position 161,962,875 of record CM039676.1, on the reverse strand, counting down.
GAGTAGGGTTTTACGCTTCGTAGTGGCCCGAACCTAGGTAAATCATCGTGTGCATTTTCTTCCTCGAAATCGTGCGAGTTCATCGTCCTAATCATTGAGTAGCAAGCTAGGTAGGGCGAGGTTGCAGGGGATCTTTGCACACGCCCCTGTGTTCGAACCTTGAGGGTTTTGCGGAGCCCAAAATCCGACATTTCGTGCGCTAGGGTGGGGGCATGTCGATACCCACACGAAGCGTCCCCTCGCCTTCAAATAGACCGTGTGGCGCAAGCGGGTTGCCCGCATGGCGCAGGCGGCACCGGCGAGCCTCGGCAGCCCGCGTCGTTCTGCCTCCCTATCGGCGAGCGCCATCACTAGCCAGGCCCTCAAAAGGCGTCGGGGGCTGCTGCCTTCACCAACCACACGGCATGCCCTTGCCGCCCTTGCCATTCCCCGCATCCGGGCCGCATCGCCGCACTTCCGGGTCTGCCATGACCCGACGCACATACATGCCGCGCTCCTCGTGGTGCATGAACTACAGCGCCACCACGCTACACGCGATTGCTGGAGCGACTTGTCCAGACGTGCTCCCATGCGTGTCACCACCACCGGCGGGACCAAGGTGTATCTCAGTGGGGCTCGTTACCGTGAACTCGCTCAATCGACTGGCACAGCGCCTGGGTCACCCGAGCGCGCTCGGGACGTCCGCTGCGACCCGCACTCACTAGGGGTTTGCCCCAAGTCACCAGGGATGCAGGAGCTGGACGCAGGCACCGGCACAGACCGGTGGGAGGTGTTGGCTACGCGAGAGGGGCATCGCCTCGCGCCCCTCAGTACGCCCTCTAGGACCAGCTAGGAGAACCAAAGGCTCAATTACACCGGCCACCGGGGGCTCGAGCAACTCTACAATGACCATGTTGATGAGCGCCTGGGCCACAAAGGAAGCAATGCTGGCTACCACGGCAACAGGAGGCGCATGCGCGACCTTGCGAGCGGCCCTCCTCTGGGGTGGCATGCATAGCCTCGCGAGGGTGGATTGCAGGGTTGGCCTCACGAGGATGTCCAGCGTAGGCACCTTCGTGAGGCGCACCCGCTGGTAGGGAGTTGCCTTGAGCAGGCATCTGGGTCTGGGGACCGGGGGTCACTTGCCTGGGAATGGAGGGTGGAACAGACGCCCATATCCCCGGGTCAGATGGCCCCAGCTTGGAGACGGAGGGTGGAACACACGCCCATGTCCTTAGGCTAGATGATCCCAACCTGGAGACGGAGGGTAGAACACACGCCCATGTTTCCGGGGCGCGCAACGCCTGCTTGGAGACAGATGGTGGAACATACGCCCATGTCTCTGTGTCGGGTTTCGTTCGATCACCAGCGGGTGGTCATGTACTCGCCCATGTCCCTAGGCCCAACTCACCTAGCCTGGGGGCAGGGTCTCGAGTACTTGCGTGGGGACCCCAGGCACCCCAGCGAGGCGCGTTGGGGCACTGCCCAGGGTGCCGGCCTTACGCGCAATGGAAGGGCTACACCGGGCCCGACCCGTAACACAGGGGGCTGCGCCATCACCATGACGACCGCACCTTGCCACGGGCTCTGGGTTACCTAAGGCCCTCTCACAGGGCGGGCCTTCCAATCGGAGCATGCTAGGGGCTCCCCCTATGCTCGAGAGCCCGTCCAGAGCTGACCCTACTTCGCCATGCCAAGCTTGGGGCCGGGAGTGGGCTTGATGTCCGCAGGGCATGGAGCTCACTGTACACCCCTAGGACCAACCCATGACACTCTCACATAATAATGAGTGGGTTGTATATGCCCAGAGCCCCCGAGGACACGGAGGGGTTCCTTCCCATGCCCAAGTGGAAGCCCCATGCTCCACGCTGGCGGACAACACTGCCGCCAATGGCTATGCCCACGCAAAGTGGATGCCCTATGCTCCGCGCTGGGTGAATACGAAGGCGAAGACTACCCTAAGAGCCGGACACGGCCGTTTCTTACTCCTTTTTGTATTTGAAGTTGCTGCCTTTGAGAATCCTTTTTGTACTCGAACTTGCCGCCTTTTGGAAAAGAATTTGGTGTTTTTGCATTTTTCTTTTGGAGGGAAGGGATGTCGCTCTATTTGATAACAAGCCTTGTTTTGCGCCTCGCTTTGTTCGGGGCAAGCACTTACCTGCTCCCCTCCATCTTGCACCCCGCGAGTGGGGGCTAGGGGACGGTACCCTCACCTCGCCAAGGCCTTGGCACCCAGATCTTCACGCGACGCTCCCGAGAGGGTCAACAGGCGCGTGCCATTTTTCGCTCACTCAGAGGCTCTGCCCGTGGCCCAACACGTCATATCAAGAGCCTCTTGGGGCTCGAACCTCCCGGGACAGGAAACATTTTTTTGGGGAGCCGCTTGAGTGTCAAAGGGGTCTCCTGAGCAACACGCCTTAGGAGCCTTACAGGTCATATAGCCACTCACCTCTTGATGTCGTCTAGTGATTCAGTCAGCATCAAGGGTGCCGACGCCTCACCTCGTAGTTGCGTCCTGGTGATCCGGACGTACATTACGATGGTCGAGGAATGTGCGGGACTGGGGCCTACCGATGTAGAGTTGCTTGAGCGTCAAATTGCGCTCCTGAGCAGCATGCCTCAGGAGCCTTATCGGTCATATAGCCCCTCGCCCCATGACGCAGTCCTGGTGATCCGGTCGGTATCAAGGGGGTCGAGGCCTCACCCCATAGTTGCGTCCTGGTGATCCTGACGTACATTACGGTGGTCAAGGAATGTGCAGCATTGGGGCCTGCAGACGCAGAATGCCTAAAGGGCTCCCAACTTGGCTAACCCATAAGAAGAAGAAACCCTCAGGACATCCAGACCACCCAAGCACCACTGCTGAACCTCCCTAATGCGGAAGCCTACTGCGAGTGAGTCAATCGGGTTGGCAGGAACCCCGGGTAAGAAGAAGCGCAACACAACACACGTCGACATTCGAGAGCACATTCAATGGTATTTTGCAAAATACATTAGAGTTGCCACTAGGCCACATCCATGACCCTGCCAGGTAAACAAGAAGGCTACTCAAGGGGACATGCAGTCGCCACCACTCTCGTCATCACCACCACCGTTGGCCTCGTGCTCCCCGGCTCCAGCATGGCCCTCGGGTTCGTCAGAAGAAAGCTCCGCTATCAAATCCCCCACATGGTCCTCGACCCACTCAGCAAGGGCAACCCGAGTCATTTCAGGTACGGGACCAAGCACTGCCTCGAAGTCGAAGTGCCAGTCAAAGCAAAGGAGGTGGCTGGAGACGCGCGAGGCCACCTGCGCAAGGAAATCATGACACTTCTCCTCCACTAAATCATTGATCTTCTCTGCGCCCCTCTCAAGGCACTCCACAAACCTAGAGAAGAAGCTCAGGTACCCGGCGTCGTCGGGGACTAGGGGGCGCATGATGCTCTCACCACAAATGTCGCTTGAGGCCCGGTGGGCCCTCATCTCGAGGGACTGGAACATCCTGGAGTGCGTGTGCTGAAGGCCACAGGCCCGACTCGCCTCGTCTGAAGCCCTCTCCACAAGGGAGGTCACCCCCTTCACCTGCTTGAAGAGGGAGGATAGCTCGGCCTCGGCAGCCGCTTAGGCCTCCGCCGCGGCCTCTTGACATCGTTCCACCGCCGCTAACCTCCTCTTGAGGTCATTTGTCTCGCCCCTCAACTGGTCGCGTCGCCTGTAGAAACGAGACTCCTAAATCTTCAACTTGACGCGATAATCCTGGAGAAGGGAGTGCCGAACCTTTGCCACCTAGACATCGACCTCCTCTTAAGCCTGTGCCTCTTGAGTGGCAAGGGATTCCTTGGCAAGCGACACCTGGAGCTCCCTCACCTCCAGCCTCTCCTACTATAGGCTCTGCTCTAGTGCCTCCATCTCCAACACATCTACGGGCACGCGAGGGCTTGCACCAGTGGCGAGGAACACGATTGCTGGGCCATCAAGTGTGGCCCTCCGCGCCTGGATCTACCTTTCAAGGGCGGCGTTGAAGGCTTGAAGCTCCTTTAGGCGTTCCTCGGAGGCCCTGTGCTAGCAGTCGGCTTCCTGAGCCTCAGCAAAGGCGCTCTCATGGACCTCCATCACCGCAGCAAAGGACTCCTCGGCCTCTGCACGGGCACGCTCGCGCTGTAGGCGGCCAAAATTCATGACGACTTCAAGACGATGCCATTCCTGCGTGAGGCACTGGTGCTCCCTCTCCAAGTGGGCATCGTCATTGGCGAGTTCCTCCCCCAGGCATCCTAGCGCTTCCGCCGCGGTCTGGAGCAAACCCCACCGCACGACGCTCGGGTCACTTGCAAGCTTAAGGGCCCAGCCAGGGTCCCTGCCTTCCCTAGGGTGGATGGGGGAGGCATGCGAGGGGCCGCTCAGGCCGGACGTGTGCCTAGGGGATAGGGGCTCCCGCCTGACCGCCCCAGAACAAGGACGCGCCCCTAAGGCCCCACATCATCGAGCGAAAGGGGCCCAAGGACACAACACGTCATGCCCCCAGGGAAGGCCGCCAGCGGGGGCGCAGCCCTATCCGAGGGAGCTGGAAGCCGTGGGTGAAGAAGATCACAGGAGGCTCATGCTTGGGGCCTCTTGAAGGCCGAGCAGACTCGGGTATGGGCACCTTGGTGACCAGAACCCCGCAGCCGACAGAAGATGAGGCTGCCAGGAGATCGGCAGCCGTAGAGGTGGGTGGCGTCAACTCGCCTCCTCCTTCATCGGTGGGGAGCCTGCAGAACAGAAACTCAGAAGGAGGGCGCAAAAGGGAAGGTTGAGGGGACGCAGGCACTTACTCATCGACGGCGATCCACTTCCTCTTCATCGGTGCCCACGACATCAAGGAGCGGCCGCCCCTGGGCGCATTCCTCTTCTAGCCGGCGCCGAGGCCGAGGGATGATGAACCGATGACTACCACATGGCACCCAGCAGCAGAGACTACAGCCTCCATCATCGACGGGGTGTCACCCTCGACCCCGGGCTGACCCGAAGCAGGAATCGGGGGAGCAGGCGGCGAAGGACGCCCCACCTCAGCCACGAGAGGGGCAGTGGCCTCCGGGTTCCCGAGGATCAGGGCCCCCACGAAGGGATGTTCTCCCTCTGGAGGAAGGATTCCCCACTCATCGAAATGCGACATCTTCAGTATGAGGGCTTCCCGGTCCTTGTAGTTGTAAAAGGGGAGACTTGCCCGGGGGAGCCCGTCAGGTTCACCACCGGTCACGCGACGGAGCAGCTCGCGCAGCACGCCAGGAGAAAGAGACAGGACCTGGATCCTCATGGGATCGTGAGGACCTATGAAGGACCACATCGGGCGGGAATGACGCTGAAGGGGAGCAATTCGTCGGCATTTTAACTCACGCACCACCATCGCCATCATCACGCTCGCCTTCTTCAGCCTCGCCAGCCTGGCTAGGACCCACGTGAGCCACTAGTCGGCAAGCTCCTCATGCCTCCACCCGAGTTTGGCACTGCGGGGGCCAGCTGAGGTTGAAACAGGGGACCGGCCCCGGCGGCATCGACATACACCCACTACCGCCATAACCCTTCTGCCTCCAAGGAGTTTCTGGCATCGAGGGCCCCGTCCGTCGATGCGTCTGCTGCTCTCAGGGACACGCATCCAGAGCATTGTTCCCTCGAGACCCAACTCGAGGGAGAAGAAGTAGTTCAACAAGGCCAAGGAGGGGAAGACACCAATGAAGGCCTCGCACAGAAACGCGAAGGCCGAGAGGAGGACAAGGGAGCTGGGGTCAAGGTGGAGCATGTGGATTCGATAATGCGAAAGCACGGCAGAGAGGAATCCCGAGAACGGTGGCAGCAAGCCTGAGAGAAGGGCATGGAGATGAAGAGGGGTGGCAGGGGCCACGAGCTCGCCCCGAGGCCACGAGCCCAGCCAGATCTTGGTTGCCCCCCATTCGTTGGAACTGGCGGCGACCACCAGCTGAACCTTCTCCAACCCCTCGAGATTCACCACGAAAGACAGGTCCAGCGCAGGTTCCGGCGCCGGCGTGGTCATGAGCATCCTCAAGCCCTCGCCCTCTCTCTTCTTGGGGGCATGGCGAGGGAGCAAGGTGGCGCGTGCGCACGGATTTGTCGGAAAGGGCGAGAGCCGCGGAAGAGGGGAAAACAGACGACGAGATCGATGGGGTACAAAGATGGTTTTTTGGCGTGCGCCAAGCAATTTGATAAACCTGGCAATTGCCGTGCCGGCGAGAAGAAGAGGAGGCGAAGACCTCTCAGAGATTGCCAAGTGTCAAGCCTGGCCCATAGGCAATCGGGGCCCGTGACGCTTCGGGACACCTTCAAAGGCTTCGCCTAGAATCTAACTCGGACGCGCCTTGGGCCCGCGCGCTACTGTCGGCGTTCTAGGAATGGGGGTACCCAGACCTAGCAGCTTGTCGCCCAAGGTGCAACAAACTCCACCGGCCAGTGCGGCCCAGCGTGGCCTGGGTCAAGACAAGACCCTCGCGAGAACCCATAGCTCACGAGGGAAGGCGGCATCAAGACCAACAAGGAGTGGGCCTCCTCAGGCTCCCTCTAGAGCGGCAGAGATCTCTATGCAGAACCCGGCCTCAGGAGTCAAGGATGATGCAAGGAGGGACAGGCGGGCGCCAGCGTGCCAGGCGAAGCAGTTTCCCCTTTGGTGCAAAGGGAGCAAGGACGTACGCGTGTTCCCAAAGCGCCACCCAAAGGTTTCCATTCCAGTGCAACAAGACCACGACCACGAGCCTAGCAGGACGGATGTCATCACCGAGCCCACCTTTGCATCATCGACAGCTACTTTGCAGGCGAAGACCACCTTTGGACAGGGAGGGGATGTACTCCTGTTCCCCTCCAAATTTGTCCGTTGTGGGATCCCTTCCTGCCATTGCGATAAGGGAAGAGGACCCGGGTTGCTGATATATATAGAGGCTAGGTTGCGTCGTAGAGGAGGAGGGACAACCAGAGCGGACAGACAAGGCAGAGAGCCAAGAACATCACTCGAGTGCCCTCATGAGGCTCCTCACCAATGTACTAGTTCATCCACCACACCTCCTCGAGAGGCAATCCAGCAAAGCAGGAGTAGGGTTTTACGCTTCGCAGCGGCCCGAACCTGGGTAAATCATCATGTGCATCTTCTTCCTCGTCATTGTGCGAGTTCATCATCCTAACCATCGTCCTAATGCCCGTGTGTTCGAACCTTGAGGGTTTTTCGGAGCCTATAATCCGACATCTAGTAGGTGAGTGATGAGTTTTCTCAAAACAATAATCTCTTTTTCTTCCTCTGTTGCATCTTTGATGTTACCTAGTCTGGAATGAAGTCAGCATCCTCCTCATCTGAGTTCTTCTTCCTGGCCCTGGTGGCTGCCTTGGGCAAGCCATGGGATCTAGGGGTGCTAGAGTTCTCAGAACTAGCCTATGGACTAGTACCTGCCTCAATGTCTGCATTGGGTTCTCTGAAATCATTCTAACTATCATCTGAACCTGACATGGCTAAGTACTGAGCATTGAGCATCACAAAATATAGAGGTTTTTGCAAAAAAAATTGATCTCAAAAGATTAGTTTAAGATTTCCACTATGTGAGGTTTTGTTCCACCAAGTTCCAAATTTTGGAGCCTCCAAGACAGACGGCTTCATCAACAGAAACTTGGTCACTGTTTTAAGTTTCACGAAGTGACTCGGTGTGAGCGAAGCTGTTCTCAAAAACCCTAAAACACCAAATCGATAACACCGATAGGAACTTTCGGTTTCACCAATAAGTCCTTTGTGTTGTGGGTGACCCACATAGGTGACGCGGATATGTTTCAACTTAGTGGCGCCGAAACGCATATGGCGAGAACATAAACCTAAATTTTCTCATTTGACTATTTCTATGGGATTTTCTAATGGATAGGAATATTGCAAACTGTGGCAAGAAGATGAATAATACCATGCACATGAATCATAGGTGGAGCACAAGAGGGGTCGAAGATTCACCCTAATTCGGCAGATCTTTGCTATGGCAGCAACGATGGAGATGAACCCATTGACGGCGGACTCCTGTAGTGAGGGCGCAGGGGAGGCAATGGAGATCGTCCGGAGACGGAGGCGGCGGCGGCAGTGGGGTGCAAGGCGTTCGATTTGAAGTGAATTTTCAAAGTTCGGACTCGTGGGATATAAATACCCATCTACCGTCGGTGACACCAAGCCAGAATTTCGGTTCCACCGAGATGTGTAACTACCCGTGGACAGAGCAACTCGGTGACACCGAGATTTAGAGATCGGGGGTACCAAGATTGAAAACCTAGATCAACCCTAGTGCTTTGGTGGACCTAGATGTAAGAGTTGGTCACACCAAGTTACACTTGGGAGGTTTTCAAAGTCAGCCCTTGTCGAAACAGTAGCTCTGAGTGCTCCTCACACAGAGAATCCGAGAAGTGCCTGCTCAAATTTTGTGCTGAAGCATGAATAAAATTTTAGACGACAAAGCATAGACAGCTAGAGGGGGTACTTAGGCATTCTTGTACATCCAATTGGCCAGAAAAATTAAAATCCAAAGAACAACCATTGGATGTCCTTGAATAAAAATATGCATACAAACATGATCACACAATAAGATATCAAATAAAACATGGAAAACATGCACAACCACTCTAGCATCTACCAAGCACTTTGGCAATGATGGAGTCATCTATATATGAGTATACTAACTTAGGAGCCGAGTAAGAATACTTAATCATAGGTCATACTCATCGTTTAACCACAAGTGGGTTTGCCACTTTTATATAAGCTTGTAATGTGTTCACATCTTATGAGATGCTTTGACTCAAGTCTTAGAGTAAAGCTCCCCCTTGATGTGACATCCCCTCTAAGACGGACAAACTAACCTTGGGTTTTGTCATACAACACTTCATGTAGGTGTTGTAGTAGTGGATGCTCATAGTTGATGAAGATCGTCTTGAGTTGGGAGCTATCCTTGTTGTTTTGTACTCTTCTCACCTACATGGTTTAGTCCCACACAAGGAACAAATACAAGGATATCTATGGACATGCAGTGATAAACATGTGTGATGACGATGTCCATTGATTCATTAAATACCTTATCCCTTGCTTACCAACGAGGGAATTTGTGACTCCTTGAACTGTTGCATAGGGTTGGAGTTGATTGCAAATATCTCTTGCCAAAAATGAGTGTGAGTGAATTTTGTTGGCGGAGTCACCCCTCAAGAACTTCTCTAGTTCTTCTTCTTGGGGACCCACATGAACTTGATGGGGATCCTTGGAATTGAGGTAGCACTTGATTAAGTAGAGCCAGTAGTGTCCTTGGAAACCCATTTGACCATGTCTTGGGATTCTTCTTCAAATGAGTCAGTATCTTCTTGAAGCTTGTCCTTGCCCTTGAGCTTGTGGTCTTGTGGTGGAACATCATCTGGCGCATTTGTTCCTGAGAGAGAGTAGGATCATACTTCTCCTTTTGGGGAACAAACTTTGTCTTGGGGTATTAACCTTCCTACCATTCAACACCATTGGCATTGAAATAGCTAATGCCTTGGTTCTTTCGATGCAATCCTTGCTTGCACGCAATCTCCTCAAATTTATTACTTCCAGCAAGACTCTTGTAGACACCTTTTTCTATAATTCCTTTCAATAAGTCATTTTTTTGCTCAAGTGTAATTTGGCTAAGAGAATCATTAGTGGAATCAATAGAACTACTAGAAGCAACATCACTAGATTTAGCATTTTTATTGTTGCTACTATATGAAGAACCTTTCTTGCCTTTGTTACTAGTTTCCTTAGATTTAACTTGTGGAACAAATGTAGACAAGAGTAATCATTTGGCTAGATAAGAAGAACTCTCTTTTGAAGATTGCCATTGGTAGCTTGAAAAAACTCATGTTCTTGCTTTAAATTTAGCTTCTCGAAGCATAACTTCTCACGAGTTCTTACAAGCTATCAATGATCTTCTTGAGTAGATTCACGATCTAAATTAAGAGTGTTTAATTCCTTAGTTAGATGCTCAATCTCCTTTTAATAATCATCACATGACTAATCTTGAATAGCATGATTATTATGAAGTTCATTGTGACTAACATCACTAGTTTTATCAAAGAGCAAGTCATCATCTCCTAGTAAGTCATCGTCATCACTATTAAATCAATGTATTCAGGGTGTGATACGTTGGGGAGCCATGAAGCAACTTCCAATCCTTCATTTGGTGAATCAAACAAAGGATAGGACTTGGAGGAAACAAGTACTATTCTGGCAACACCTTCATCTTCACTATAGTCAGAATTGGAGTGATAGCTTCCCTCAGATTCGTTGTTTGATTTGGAGCCGGATTCCCATTAACCAACATGAGCTTGAAGTCTTATTCTTGTGTAGCTCTTGGTATACATGTCCTTTTTCACCGAGTCCTTGATTCTCCAGGAAGATCTTCTTTCATAGCGATCTGATCTACTCCTTCTCTTTCTTCGAGGTGACTCATGTCTTGAGCTTCTTCTTCTAGGTGACTCTTCTCTTCTCTTGGAGGGGGTCAGGCACTCATTAGAAAAATGTCCAGGTCTTCCACAATTGTAATAGTTTCGGTCACGACTAGATGAATGCTTCTCTACATATCTTTAGTTGGAGCTTCTCTCTTTGCCTCTATTCTTGTAGGACTTGTTGAATTTCTTGACCATGAGGCCTATCTCTTCATTGGTAACAAGGTTGTCACTTAATGTAGCGGGAGTGTCACTTGTAGCTTTGTATGCACCACTTGACTTGTTGTGGAGCTCTTCTTTGTCTTTGAATGACATTTCATGAGCAACAATCCTTACAATGACTTCCGTAGGCTTGAGATCTTTGTAGTTTGACATCATTTGGATCAATGTGCACATGGTGTTGCACTTTCCATCCAAGGCTCTAAGGATCTTCTTGATGATGAATTTTTGGTCATCTCATCACTTCCTAAGCCGGCAATCTCATTTGTGATGAGACCAAGCCTAGGTACATTTCAGCGAATGCTTCACCATCCTTTGTTTTGAACCTGTCAAGTTGGCTTTGTAGCACATCCAACTTAGATTCCCTAATGGATTCGGTTCCTTCATGCATATCAACCAAAGTATCCCAAATTTCCTTTGAATTCTCAAGATGGCTAATCTTGTTGAATTTTTTGGGGCATAGGAAGTTGAATAGAATGTCGCATGCTTGAGTGTTGTATTGCAACATCTTCATGTCTTCTACTCTCGCTTCATGATCCGGTTCCTTTCCATCACCAAATAGTTCACATTGCAATCCAACACAAACAACAACCCAAATAATGGGGTTATAACCAAGAATATGCATTTTTATTTTGTGCTTCCAACTAGCAAAGTTTGCACCATCAAAAGATGAACCTCTATGATGGTAATTTCCCTCACTAGACGCCATACTCTACTAGGTTGTGAAACCAATGCAATGGAGATCAAAGCTCTAATAACACTTGTAGGATCCGAAGTATGTCTAGAGTGGGGTGATTAGACTACTTGACCAAAATAAAAAGGGTCTTCTACAATTGTGCCCCTGGTTCCTTAGCTGTACTCATTCATCCCCACGCTCTTAACATTGTCTCACTTTTCCCCACTCCCTTTTCTGAAATCCTCAGAAATGGTCACAACAGAGGACTCCGTCGGGTCAATGGTCTGATCGTTAACTGCTAACGAGTGGGGCTGCGCTGGACTGTGTTGCCCGTTGGACCTGACGAGTGAGTCCGGCCCGTCCTATTTCCGGCCACATGGATGACAAATGGACGTTCACACGCTTTCTCATCGTTCGCCTTGGGGACGTGTGGCGGCCTTCCAACTACACCCACAACCCAAGTAAATGCGCACGCGCAGCGGGACCCAGTTGTTAGCTAGCCATGTTCGGGTCGTTGTCCCTATTTAAGTGGAAACCCGTGGACTGGCCAGTCCACAGTAGCTTCCACCCTTCCGAAACCAAGCCGGACCCTCCCCCCCAGCAGGATCTGCAAACGCTAGCCCGCCGGAGACAAACCCTAGCCCGTCGGAGACAAACCCTAGCTAGTAGCCACCATGGGCATCTTCTCATGGGCCAGCTCGAGCTCCGGCAAGAAAAGGGGCAAGGCCCCCGTCGTCCCTTAGCACGCGCTACCCCTGCCTTCGTCTTCCCGTCTGCCTCGACAGTAGATTAGTGTCCCAGTGCACCAGGCGAGGTGGCACTGGGAGCACCACATCCCTCTCCCCTACCCCGACATGATCCTGCCACATGAGTAGCACTTAAATCCGGAGAGGATCCCAGTGTCGGGGTGCCACGGTCGGTGTGGGCACATGCGGAGGACATGAGGCACTGGCGGCAACAGCTCATGCCTAAGCAGCGGCTCAACCTGGCCTTCATTGCAGACTTTCCCGATTGGGAAGTTTGGTTCGCGTTTGAGCATGAGGAGCAGCACCGATGTGACGTCCGCGACGTGTGGGCTGGCACCCAGCCGCCCCTCATCGTGCACAATGGGGACTAGGAGGTGTGGGCCGCCGCCCTCCGTTAAAGTGATGAGGAAGTGAAGCGCAAGGAGGAGAAGGAGGAGGAGGAGGCCATTGAGCTCTCCGCTGGCGGTGACTGTGTCGTGCGGCCGTTGGCCCCACCGTCCCCCGCCAAGCTTGAGCAGGCGCCGACAACCCTCAAGCCCAAGGAGTACATGTGGGAGGGGTGGTGCGTGAATGGGTGAGCATGCCACCCATCTAGATGATGGTGACGCCAAAGCAGGAGCATGTCTACCTAGAGTACTGGTGACAGCAGCACCTGCGGGCAGAGCTTCGCGAGGGTTGGCGGCTTGAGAAGTTGGAGAAGGACGCCGAGGCAAAGGAGACGGTGTTCTCCTAGGCTGGCCCGACGCCAACCCTCGTCGACCTCACTTGCCCCAACGACGACGTTGAGGATGACTAGGCCAGCGCACCTCCTCATTTTCATTTTAGTTTTAATGTTATGGCAGACTTATGAACTATTACCAGCCTCTGTGGTCGACATTAATGTTTAATTAAAGTTATTGCATGGTGATGTGATGTGTTGTGATGTGATGTTTAATTAAGGCAAAATTTGAATCTTAACTAACCTTTGAATTATAAGCAACATGTTGATCCTAAGTTGACTCTAAGTTCCAATGATCATGTTATCCTATGTTGCAATGATCTAACAGGAAACAAAACAAAGATACACTACAATAATAAAGCATATCATGTGAACTAACCCTTTATTGCAAATGATCATGTTAGCCTACATTTGATGTTGATCCTAATTTGAATTTAAACTAACCCTTTGAATTATTACACATGTTAGATGATCAATCCGATGTATCTGCGTAGTCATGAGAAATGTGGCATGGTGATGAGCTCCGAAGTTAGGGCAAACAGACCATTTTTAATAGAAATCATTATAAAAACTGTTTAAAATTTAAGATATGAAAAAATAAGTTCAGATCCTTCATATTCATACTAAAATGAAGCTTTGGTGATGTTTTTTTCATAAACGAAAACCCACTATCTCTCTCTTCTCGAACTCTATACAATCTCATACGTGATAACTCATTTGTGTGAAGGAGTTTTCATGGACATGTCCCTAAACCAAGATGTTTTTATCATAACCATGTCACATACAATGGCATTGTGCGCAGGTCATCCATTTTTTTGATTTTTTGAATTAGTCCAGCTCATTTGAACTTGGAAATGGTAGCTCACCTCAAAAAAATATTTTTCAAAAAAATGTCCCTAAACCAAGTTTTTTATGGTAACTATGTATTATAAAATGACAAACCACGAAGGTTTCCTATTTTTTGAATTTTTTTAATTAGTTAAGGTCATTTGAAAGTTGGTCAAACCTAAGATAACCCCTGACCCGGTCAAAAACCCGCAACACCTCTCCAAACCCTTGCGTCAAACTAAAACCGTCCGATCATACCCTAGCGCCAAGCGACAACCCTTAGATATCGTCGTCTAGAAGGAATTCCGAGGGCAGTCAGCATGCAGGTTCCGTGTTGTATGATCACATGGATGGCTCCACATCGTTGGATCATTGGGCGATACGTGAGAGGATGGTTTTGCTCGCCGACTCATCTGCACAAAATGAAACCAACTCCCGGTTGGGCCTTCGCAGGACGTTGACTGTTGAAGGCCCACAAAGATAATAGAGGCCTTGAAAAATGTGCACGCACTGGTTCTTTTTTTTCTTTATTGATTTGATTGCACCATTTTATTTATTTATTTATTTGGTTGCACCGTTTTGTTTCATGCATTATGGCCACCAACAGGTCCTGGTTACATCGTTTAAATTACACAACAATTGATATTGCTACCAACAAGTCAATAATTAGCATTTTGTTTCATGCAATATGGCCATCAACAACTAAAAAATGGGCTACCCTTCAAAAATTAGTTTCGTCATGCAAAATATAGCTTCTTTTCCTTCTTCTTTTCAAGAAAAAATGGTCTCGCCTCAAAAACTTCATTCTGCAACCGGACATCTCATATTAGAAACCTCAAATCCATACAAAAGCATGCAAGATGTAAAACCTACGTACTACATAGAACAACTCTAATATTCGTCGGAGATGTTGACGATCTCTATGCCCTCCTATAGATAAATGGTCGCATGCCCCTCCGGTGCATGCAGCTGCTCCGCTGCCGCCTCCTCCGCCTCTATCTTCGCCTACAGCATGTCGAAGAGGGTGTCGGCTTTCGCCTGCCTCTGTTGGATGAGCTAGCGATTGGCTTCCACCTCAAGCCTCATCCCGGATGGAATGCAGGATGGCATGCTGCTCCACCATCTCCTCCAATTGGGCGATGACAAACTCCGCCTCTGCCTCCGAGTCGACCTACTCCATGGCCTTTGGCTTCTCCTCCTCTCCTCCTGCTCCTCCTCCTCCTGATGCTACTGCTCCTCCCCTCCTCCTCCTCTGTCTTCGATGAGTCCGAAGGAAGACCCGCAATGATGTAGGCGGTGCAGCGAGGCTGTATCTCCGCCTCGATTTGTAGGCACCGCCTGGAGTGATCTACGCGTAGGTGGTGTGAGGCGCCAGGCCATCCTGATAGAGAGGGAAGTGCGAGAGGAGGCGGATGGGCTCGGGGACGATGGGGGGAGGGAGGAGGAGGATGTGCTAGGGATGGGGGATGCTGGCCGGCTTAAGCCTCGGGCGTGAGCCGAAGCGGTGCCACGGGGCGTTCACACCGCGTCGATGATCGAGGCGCCCATCGGACCGGCCTCTATGCAGAACCCGGCCTCAGGAGTCAAGGATGACGCAAGGAAGGACAGGCGGGCACCAGCGCGCCAGACGCTACAGTTTCCCCTTTGGTGCAAAGGGAGCAAGGACATACGTGGGTTCCCAAAGCACCCACCAAAGGTCTCTATTTTGGTGCTACAAGACCATGACCATGAGCCCCACGGGGTGGATGTCATCACCGAGCCCACCTCTACATCATCGATGAGCACTTTGCAGGCGAAGACCACCTTTGGACAAGGCGGGGATGTACTCCTGTCCCCCTTCTATTTTGGCCATTGTGGGATCCCTTCCCGCCATTGCGATAAGGGAAGAAGACCCGGGCTGCGGCTATAAATAGGGGATAGGCTGCGCCGTAGAAAGGGGACGACACCCAGAGCACACAGACTAGGCAGAGAGCCAACAACACCACTCGAGCACCCTCACGAGGCTCCTCACCACTGTACTAGTTCATCCACCACACCTCCTTGAGAGGAAATCCACCAAAGCATGAGTAGGATTTTATGCTTCTCAGCGACCTGAACCTGGGTAAATCATCATGTGCATCTTCTTCCTCATCATCATGCGAGTTCATCGTCCTAACCATTGAGTAGCGAGCTAGGTAGGGTGAGGCTGCAGGGGATCTTCGTACACGCCCCTGTGTTTGAACCTTAAGGGTTTTGTGGAGCACGAAATCTGACATTTGGCATGCCAGGTAGGGGGCGTGTTGGAACCCACGCGCAAGCCTCGTCTCGCCTCCGCTCGGCACCCCGCCTCGTTCTGCCTCCCCGTCAGCGGGCACCATCACCGTCCGGGCCATCAACAGGCACCGGGGACTGCTGACTTCACCAACCGCGCGGCACGCCCTTGGCGTCCCAGCCCTTCTCTGCATCTGGGCCACACCGTCGCCCTTCTGAGTCTACCACGACCCGACGCACAGACATGTCGTGCTCCTCGTGGCGCATGAGCTACAGCACCACCACGCTCCGCGTGATCACCGCAACGATTGGGCTACGCGTGGCCCCAGGCGCGTCACCACCACCGCCAGGACCCAGGTGTATTTCAGCAGGGCTTGTGCCTGAGGACTTGCTCAACCAGTTGGCACAGCACCTGAGCCGCACGGGCGCGCTCAGGATATTCGCTATGACCCGAGCTTGCTGGGGGCCTGGCCCGAGTCACCGAAGATGTAGGAGCTGGTTGTAGGCACCGGCAGAGACCGGTGGGAGGTGCTGGCCATGCGATAGGGGCGTTGACTCATGCCCCTTTGTACACCCATTGGTATAAGGGAGGAGGACCAGAGGCTCGACTACGTAAGCACCCGGGGCTTGAGCAACTCTGCAACGACCAAGTTGACGAGCGCCCGGGCCATGAAGGAAGCATATGCGACCTCGCAAGAGGCTCTTGTTCGGGCTGGTAGCCCTGCGAGGGCGGCTTGCAGGGTTGGCCTCACGAGGATGCCCGGCGTAGGCAGCTTCGCGAGTCTCACCTGCTGGTAGGGAGCTTCCTTGAGCAGGCATCTGGGTCTGGGGACCGGGGGTCACTTGCCTGGGAACAGAGGGTGGAACGCATGCCCATGTCCCTGGGTCAGATGGCCACAGCTTGGAGATGGAGGGTGGAACACACGCTCATGTCTTTAGGCCAGATGATCCCAACGTGGAGACAGAAGGTGGAACACACGCCCATCTCTCTGGGGCGCGCGACTCCCGCTTGGAGACGGAGGGTGGAACATACGCCCATGTCTCTGGGTCGGGTTTCATTCGATCACTAGCAAGCGACCACGTACTCGCCCATGTCCCATCGGGGGTAGGGTCTCAAGTACTTGCGTAGGGACCCCGGGCACCCTAGCGAGGCACGTTGGGGCATTGCACATGGTGTCGGCCTCGCGCGCAACGGAAGGGCCCCACCGGGACCGATCCGCGGCGCAGGGGACAACGCCATCACCACGACGACGGCACCCAACCTTGGGCTCTGGGGCACCCAAGGTCCCCTCTCGGGGTGGAACTTCTCATCGAAGAGCGCAAGGGGCTCCCCCTATGCTCGAGGGCCCGCCCGGAGCTGACCCTACTTCGCCACGCCCAGCCTGGGGGCTGGGGTGGGCTTCATGTTTGCGGGGCATGGAGCTCCCTGTACACCCCTAGGACCAACCCATGACACTCTCATGCAAATAATGAATGGGTAGTATACGCCCGGGGCCCCCTGAGGACGCGGAGGGGTTCCTTCCCACGCAATGTGGAAGCTCCATGCTCCGTGCTAGCGGACAACACTGCCCCCTAATGGCTATGCCCATGCAACGTGGATGCCCTACGCTCAGCGCTGGGGGAAGACGAAGATGAAGACTAGTCTAGGTGCTGGACGTGACTATTTTTTGCTATTCTGATGTTTGGATTTGCCAACTTTTCTAGAACAAAACTAGGGTTTTTTTCCAATCATGTTTTAAAGGAAAGGGTCAAGGATTTGTTTTCATCACCATTTCCTATCTTGGGTTCTCTCTCTCTTTGAGTCGAGCACTCGCCTGCTCCCCTCCCCCTCGCACCCCACGAACGGGGGCTGGGGGGCACGATGCTCGTACCTCGGCAAGGCCTTGGTGCCTGGATCCTTGTGTGGTGCTCCCAGATGAGTCAACAAGCGTGTGTTGCTTCGTACTCGCTCGGGGGCTCCACTCATGGCCTCACATGCCACCTCGGAGCCTCGGGAGACCCGCGCCTCCCGGGATCCACTTGAGCGTCAAGGGGGGCTCCTGAGAAATGCGCCTCCGAAGCCTTACCGGTCACATAGCCACTCGCTCCTTGATGACGTCCTGGTGATCCAGTCGGCATCAAGGGTTTCGAGACCTCACCTCGTAGTTGCGTCCTGGTGATCCGGTCGTACATTAGGGTGGTCAAGGAATGTGTGGGACTAGGACCCACCGACACAGAGCTGCTTGAGTGTCAAAGGGGGCTCCTGAGCAACGCGCCTCAGGAGCTTTACCGGTCAGATAGACACTCGCCCCTTGATGTCGTCCTAGGTGATCCGGTCGGCATCAAGGGTGTCAAGGCCTCACCTCATAGTTGCGTCCTGGTGATCCGGTCATACACAACGGATGTCAAGGGATGTGCGGGACTAGGGCCTGCAGACACAGAGTGCCGAAAGGGCTCCCAACCTTCCTCAAACATAAGAAGAAGAAGTCCCCAGGATGTCCGGACTCCCCAAGCATCATAGCCAAACCTCCCCGACGAGAAGCCTACCGCGGGCATGTCAAGCTAAGTATCCTAACCGTTGTCAGAAGGAGGTTTCAAATTGACAATGACACAAGAACCAGGACAAACTATAAGGGTACTGACAAGGGCGCAAGCGCGGAAACTCATTACACGCCCATACGGCCCCCTTGGTTCTTTGATTATAGGAAAGGAAGAAGAGAAGGAGGAGGAAAGTGAAGAAGCCCCCTCGGGGGCTACCGCTCCAAGAGCCCTGGCATCGGCACACCGGCACTCAGTCCGAGTCCTCCTCTTCCTTGACGGCCACCTGGAGACGCGTCGACATGGCCGTCCCTAGAGCAGTGGAGCGGTGCCGCGACGGCTGGCTACCCCCTGAGGTCTGGGCACATTGGCGCGGTGGTGCCCCGTAGCTGCGGTTGCTGCTGTCACTAAGGCTCTCCTCTGAGGGGGTGTCGCTGCTGCTGGAGACGCTATGCCCATCATGAAGGGCAAACTCATCACCAAGATTGCCGCGGCCATCGTCTTCCGGGTAGCACCCCAGGTGCTCGCACTCTCCCCCGGAGATCTTGAAGAAGAACGTCGCCACCCCGTCGAACTTGAAGTGAAGGGTGCGCCTCCCCTCTAGGCCACGAGCACGGGGAAACGTCTGCCACCCATGATTCAGGTACACGTGACCCTCGGGGGTGACCTCGAATTCCACCCATGATGCTGCGCTGCAGCTGCCGTCGGCCTGCAGCCATAGGACAGCAGCACCCCTGGCCGGCAGCGCCTTCACGAAGAAGCACGGGATTTGAAATCAAGCGGTCTCCAGCCTCTCCGCCCACACCACAAACTCCTAGGTCGTGTCGGCTGAATGGAGCAGTGGGCGCGGCGGCCACTGCCAGCCTCCCACCATGGGCGACACCACCATGACTACTGTGGCCGCCCACGCAGGATGGGGCACCCCGCGGCCGCCGATAGAAACCCTGGGCCGCGGTGATGCAGTCTCGCTCCCACGGGGAACCACCACCGACATCGTGGCGTACTTCCGAGGACGACCGCGACCCCTCCTGGGCAGCGCTGAGGCAGGGCTCTCCTCAGAGGCCTTCCTTTTCTCGGTGGCAGAGAACTTCCTCATGGATGCCATGGTTGGGAGAGCGTTGGCTTGAATATTGGAAGGCAGAGCAGATGAAGATGTGTTGAGGGTTTCCTCGCCCTCGCGCGCTTATATACCACCAAGGGCCAATCGGTGCCCCTCGCATCTCGGGCGGCGTGCGGCCCTGCCCCGCGTCGGTTCGTCAGCCTCTGAAGCGTCACATCAGTGTGGCCATAGGGGAGAAGCCAAGGGAACAACCGCATTCAAAGAAAGATAATGATGACCGGTGCGGTGCGTAGGTGTCAACTCAGTTTGATCGGGGGTCCTCGACATCCTCGGGAGTGGAGGCGTCGTTCCCTAGGCACACGACACGTGTTGAGCCTGGCCCGCAGGCGCTTGGTGCCCGTAGCGCTTTGGGTCATCCTCAAGGGCTTCGTGCGGAAGCCAACTCGAGCACGCCTTGGGCCTGGAGGCTACTATCGGCATTCTGGGAATGGGGGTACCCAGACCTGCCTGCATGTGGCCCAGGGCATGGCCCACCCCATCAGCCAAGCATGACAGGCGCGGCCCCTCACAAGACAAGGCCCTCACAAGGACCCGAGCTCGCGAGGAAGGCAGCACCAAGACCAACAAGGAATGGGCCTCCTGAGGACCCCTCCGGAGTGGCAGAGATCTCTATGCAAAACCCCGCCTCAGGAGTCAAGGATGACGCAAGGAAGGACAGGCAGGCGCTAGTGTGCCAGACGGTGTAGTTTCCCCTTTGGTGCAAAGGGAGCAAGGATGTACGCGGATTCCCAAAGCGCCCACCAAAGGTTTCTATTCCGGTGCTACAAGACCACGAGCACGAGCACTGCAGGGCGGATGTCATCGCCGAACCCACCTCTGCATCATCGACATGCACTTTGCAGGCGAACACAACCTTTGGACAGGGCGGGGATGTACTCCTGTCCCCCTTAAAATTTGGCCGTTGTGGGATCCCTTCCCGCCATTGCGAGAAGGGAAGAGGACCCGGGCCGTGACTATAAATAGGGGATAGGCTGCACCGTAGAAAGGGGACGACACCCAGAGTAGACAGACTAGGCAAAGAGCCAAGAACACCACTCGAGCGCCCTCACGAGGATCCTCACCACTGTACTAGTTCATCCACCGCACCTCCTCGAGAGGCAATCCACCAAAGCAGGAGTAGGGTCTTACGCTGAGCAGCGGCCCGAACCTGGGTAAATCATCGTGTGTATCTTCTTTTTTCGTCATCGCGAGAGTTCATTGCCCTTACCATCGAGTAGCGAGCTAGGTAGGGCGAGGCTGCAGGGGATCTTCGTACACACCCCTATGTTCGAACCTTGAGGGTTTTGCGGAGCCCGAAATCCGATAGCGCCGGACCTCGTAGGGCGCAAGCATGGCCTGAGCAAGGCGGTGGTGCATGGCGGCCACATTCATCAGACCAAAAGGCATGCGGATGTAGTTGCACGGATAGACCCCCACTGCGGCCGACGGACGATGGCTAGAAGAGGTGCTGGGACATGGTCCTGTTGATGCTTGGTACATCAATGTAGACACGCAGCATGCTGCCCGAGCTGACGACGGCGGTTGCACTTGGTGGTGCAGGGCGACGCCCGCCTCGCATGGCATGCGCCTCCGAAAGCTCCTCGATTGCACTGGTGATGAACTCCCGCGAAATTGGCACCTCGCTCCATTCTCCTTGCTTGAGTGACCGCATGCTGAAACACGCCTCCATGTTGTGCCCAAACACCTCCCTGTCACACTGGTCTGGTCGGCATCTTTCCAGATGGAAGTCCCCGAGCCCGACCCGAGGGAGGCGCCGAGTGCGCCTTCCTATGCGAGGGTGGAAGGGGCCTTGGCTCTGGGCGTGGAGCCTGAGGCGCCATCCTTGGAGGTCTTGGCCCCCTGACTCCCCTTGGAGAAGAGCTACGTCTTCTTCCCGGGGGCATCCTCATGAGGAAGGGTGTCTCCTTTGTCGTCCGAGCGCTCTGCCGTTATGGCATGGTAGGCGCACTCGAGAGAGCAAACGACGCCCTTCTCATCGCTGGCGACGGTGATGATGCCACCATTCCCTAGCATCTTGAGGACGTTGTAGCCATGGTGAGTCACCGCCATGAACTTGGCGAGGGTGGGGTACCCAAGTATCGCATTGTACGGGAGGTGGATGTGGGCGATGTCAAAGACGATAAACTCGGTGTGGTAGTTGTTACGCCCGCCGAAGGTGACCGGTAGGCGCGCTTGTCCGATGGGGACAGTGGAGCCATCAGTGACCCATGAGAAAGGCTTGGTTGGCATGAGATGGTTGTAGGGCACTTGGAGCGTCTTGAACCTCTCAATGGAGAGGACATTGAGCCCCATGCCACCATCTAGAAGGGTCTTTGTAACGAGGACATTGCTGATGGCCAGCGTGCATAGCATGGGGAGCATGCCTGCCATGGCCGAGCACCTGAGTTGATCCTTGGAGTCAAAGGTGATGGCGTACTAGGACCACTTGAGGGCACACGCAGCCTCAACCTTCGGGAGAGCCGCATTCACCTCCAGCGAGAACTGCTTGAAGATTCAGTTCCATGCAGGAGCCTGAGTGCTGCCCAGGATGCAAGCGATTGCCTGGGCTTCCTGGAAGCCCCCAGTCCCACCGTCCTGCCTGTCTTCTTCCTTCCTCCTGGGTAGCGGCGGCAGTGGGGGGAGGCCGACCTCATGAGGCTAGTCACGACAGGAACCCTCCCGAGGCCGATCGTGCCACTCCTGGCACGGTTCTCGACTATCCCAGCGGCCTCCACCGCGGCCTCCACCGTGACCATAGCCACGATCGTCGTGCCCAGGGCAACGACAAAAATTGTCACCGTGGACCGACCTGAGCTCCTGGCAGTCATTGGTGTTGTGGATATTGGTGCCATGGAAAATGCAGAATTGTCGCCCTCCCACAGGGGGTTCCTCGTCTCGACCGTGCTTTGGCTCAGGTTTTGGCGACAACACCGCGGGGACCTTGCGCTTCGTTTCCTTGGTCTTGGTCTTCTTGTCTTCGGGGTCCACCTCCGAAGGCTCAAGGAGGGAGAGGCAGTCCTTTTCAGCCTTTGTGCACTTGTTCGCCAGGTTAAACATTTCCAGAGCAGAGCACAGGTCGTCGTGAATGGCAAGCTCCTTCCTCATCCCGAGGTCCCTAACATTGTCGGCAAATGCCGAGATGATGGCCTCATCCGACGCCCTCGGGATCTTTAGGCGTACAGTCGTGTGATACGTCCATTTTGCATCATGATTTCCTACTATTATTTACTTTGTTTTGTTGAATAATAATGCTTTGGGGAGTGATTCTAATGCCTTTTCTCTCAAAATATGCAAGGTTTACAAAAAAAGGGAGAATACCGGCAACTAGAATTCTAGACCCAAGAAAAGCACATCGGAGATACCTATTCTGCACAACTCCAATGAAGCTAAAACTTTACGGAGATTGTTTTTGGATTTAATAATAATTACTGGAGCTGAAAAGTACCGGAGGTGGGCTCCCAGGTGGGCACCACCCACCAGGGCGCGCCAGGCACCCTTGGGCACGCTCTGGTGGGTGCTGCTCACCCAAGCCCACTTCTAGAGCCCATCATACGGTATATATACCCTAAAAACATAAAATAAATTAGGAGGAGGACTTTCGGAATGAAGCGCCACCACCTTGAGGCGGAACTTGGGCAGGAGCACTTTTGCCCTCCAGTAGAGCGATACCATGGGGGGAACTTCCCTCCTAGAGGGGGAAATCGAAGCTATCATCATCACCAACACCCCTCTCATATTTGGGAGGCCAATTTCATCAACATCTTCAAAAGCACCATCTCCTCTCAAACCCTAGTTCATCTCTTGTGTTCAAACTTTGTACCGGAACCTCAGATTCGTACCTATGTGTGACTAGTAGTGTTGATTACCTTGTGTAGTTGATTACTATATGGTTTATTTGGTGGAAGATTATATGTTTAGATCCATTATGCTATTCATTACTCCTCTGATCTTGAGCATGATTATTATTTGTGAGTAGGTACCTTTGTTCTTGAGGTCACGGGAGAAGTCATCTTGCGAGTAATTAAGTGAATTTGATATGTGTTCGATATTTAATGATATACTCCCTCCGTCCCAAAATTCTTGTCTTACATTTGTCTAGAGATGGATGTATCTAAATACTAAAATATGACTAGATACATTCATATCTAAGCAAATCTAAGACAAGAATTTTGGGACGGAGGGAGTATATGTTTGTGATTCACTTAGTGGTGTCATGTGAATGTCAACTACAATGCACTTCACCATTCATGGGCCTAAAGGAATGCATTGTGGAGTAGTTATTATATGATGGGTTGCTAGAGTGACTGAAGCTTAAACCCTAGTTTACGCGCTACTTCGTAAAGGGCTGATTTGGATCTACATGTTTAATCCTATGGTTAGACTTTGTCTTAATACTTTTCTCATAGTTGCGGATGCTTGCGAGGGGGTTAATCATAAGTAGGTTGTTAGTTCAAGTAAGAACAACACCTTAGCACCGTTCCACCCACATATCAAATTATCAAAGTAGCGAACAAGAATCAAAGCAACATGATAAAAGTGACTAGACGGAATTCCTGTGTACCCTCAATAACACTTTCCTTATTACTAGTGATTGTTCTAGCCTGTCCTTTGCATCAAAAGGGTTGGGCTATCTTGCTGCACCTTGTTTACAGTTACCGTTACTTGCTTGTTACAAATTACCTTGCTATCAAACTATTTGTTACCTACAATTTCAGTGCTTGCAGAGAATACCTTGCTGAAAACCGCTTGTCGTTTCCTTTTGCTCCTCATTGGGCTCAACACTCTTACTTATCAAAAGGACTATGATTGATACCCTATACTTGTGGGTCATCAAGAATTTTTTTGGCGCCGTTTCTGGGGAGTGAAGTGCTCTTGGTAAGTGAAAATAGGTAAGGAAAACTTATACTACATGCTGAAATTTATTGCTACTTGCTTCTATGGAGAACAATCCTTTGAGGGGTTTGTTCGAGGTATCTTCACCTCGACTGGAACCTCAATTAGCTACCCCTCAACCTACAACACCTACTTAAAATGTTACTTATGAAATTCCTTTGGGTATGGTAGAACACTTGTTTGCTAAACCTTATGCAGGAGATGGAACTGAACATCCTGATATGCATCTCTTATATGTGAACGAAATATGTGGATTATTTAAGCTTGCAGGTTTACCCGGAGATGAAGTTAAGAAGAAGGTTTTCCCTTTATCTTTAGAGGTAAAATCATTGACATGGTATAGGCAGTGTGATGATCTTGGATCTTGGAACTAGAATAGTTTGCAATTGGAATTCCATCAAAAGTTGTATCCTATGCATCGAGTTCATCGTGATCGGAATTATATATATAACTTTTGGCCTCGTGAAGTAGAAAGTATTGCTCTAGCTTGGGGCAGGCTTAATTCAAAGTTATATTCATGACCCAATCATGATATTCCAGGGGAAGTTATCATTCAGAATTTTTATGCTCGGCGTTGTCATAATGATCAATCCATGCTCGATACTTCTTGTGTTGGTTCTTATATGAAGAAGACTATTAATTTCAAGTGGGATCTCTTGGAAAGAATTAAATGCAACTCTGAAGATTGGGAACTCAACAAAGGTAATGAGTCAGGTATAAAGCTTGAATTTGATTGTGTTAAATCTTTTATGAATACCGATACTTTTCAGAAGTTTAGCACTAAATACGGACTTCACTCTGAGATAGTAGCCTCTTTCTGCGAAGCATTTGCTACTCACATTGATCTACCTAAGGAGAAGTGGTTTAAATATCATCCCCCTATTAAATAAGAAATTAAAGAACTGATCGTAGCTAAAGAAGAAACCATCTTTTACAATGTTGATCTAGTTGTGCCTACTGCTTATATTGAAAAGCCACCTTTCCCTGTTGGGATATAGGAACATGCTAAGGTATCAACCGTGGTTCGTAAGAGTAATATAAGAGCACCTAAACCCCCTGAGCAAATTAAAGTAGAACCTAGTGTTGCTATGGTTAAAGATCTCTTGGAAGAAAACATTGATGGGCATGTCATCTACCTTTGTGATGAAGCTGCTAGAATTGCTAAGCCTGAGAAGAAAGATAGACATAGAGCTATAGAAGGCTATTGTCTCAGTTAAAATAGGAGATCAATGCTACCATGGTTTATGTGATTTAGGTGATAGTGTGAGTGCTATCCCTTTTACCTTATACGAAGAATTATGAATGAAATAGCACCTGTTGAAATGGAATATATTGACGTTGCTATTAAACTTGCTAATAGAGATACTATCACACCACTTGGGATTATTAGAGATGTTGAAGTCTAGTGTGGGAAAGTAAAATACCCTACTGATTTTCTAGTTCTTGGTTCCCCACAAGATGTCTTTTGTCCCTATCTTTGGTAGACCTTTCTTGTGCACCGTCAATGCTATGATAGATTGTGAAAAACTAACTGTTGGTGTCAGTTTTGGTAATGTGTCTCATGAGTGTAATTTTTCCAAGTTTAGTAGACAACCACGTGATAAAGCGTTACCTAGTGAAGACGAAATAATTGGTCTTGCTTCTATTGATGTGCCTCCTACTAATCCTTTACAACAATATTTGCTCGACCATGAAAATGATATGCACATGTGTGAAAGAAATGAAATGGATCAAATTTTCTTCGAACAACAACCTCTCTTGAAACACAATTTTCCTATTGAAACCCTTGGAAGACATCCTCCACCTAAAGGTGATCCTGTGTTTGAATTGATACAATTGCCTGATACTTTGAAGTATGCTTATCTTGATGAGAAAAAGATATATCCTGATATTATTAGTTCTAACCTTTCAGAACATGAAGAAGAAAGATTATTGAATGTTCTGAGGAAGCATTGGGATGCTATTGGAAATACTCTTGATCATCTTAAGGGCATTAGTCCCACTCTATATCAGCACAAGATCAATATGGAACCTCATGCTAAACCCGTTGTTGATCACCAACGGCGATTGAATCCTAAGATGAAGGAAGTGGTAAGAACTGGAATATTAAAGCTTCTGGAAGCAGGTATAATCTATCCCATAGCTGATAGTAGATGGGTAAGTCTTGTTCATTGTGTCCCTAAGAAAGGAGGTATTACCATTGTTCCTAATGATAAGAATGAACTCATTCCACAAAGAGTAGTCACTGGCTATAGAATGGTAATTGATTTTAGAAAATTAAATAAAGCTACTAGGAAAGATCATTACCCTTTGCCTTCCATTGATCAAATGCTAGAGAGACTATCTAAGCGCACACACTTTTGTTTCTTAGATGGATATTCCGGTTTCTCTCAAATACCTGTGTCACAATCCGATCAAGAGAAAACCACCTTTACTCGCCCTTTTAGAACTTATGCTTATAGACGTATGCCTTTTCGTTTATGCAATGTACCTACTACCTTTCAAAGATGTATGACTGTTATATTCTCTAATTTTTGTGAAAAGATTGTTGAGGTTTTCATGGATGATTTTTCCGTTTATGAAACTTCTTTTGAAGATTGCTTAAGCAACCTTGACCGAGTTTTGTAGAGTTGTGAACAAACTAATCTTGTCTTGAACTGGGAGAAGTGCCACTTTTTGGTTAATGAAGGTATTGTCTTGGGGCATAAATAACTGAGCAAGGTATTGAGGTGGATAAAGCTAAAGTTGATGCAATTGAGAAAATGCCATGTCCTAAAGATATTGAAGGTATTCGAAGTTTCCTTGGTCATGCTGGTTTTTATAGGAGGTTCATTAAAGACTTATCTTAAATTTGTAGGACTCCTACTAATCTTTTGCAAAAGGATATTCCTTTTGTTTTTAATGATGATTGGGTGGAAGCCTTCGCAACACTGAAGAAAGCCTTAACCTCTGCACCTAGTGTGGTGCCCCTGCCTGATTATCACTGTAGCCACACGGGCGCCACGCATACCGGCCCAGGAAATCACTCTGGCATGCGTGTTTACAACAAGTATCATGAACACAGGCATTTCCATTAATGGATATATAAGTCTTACGTGGGACATATTACAAAGGATGATGGCAGCGGAAAGATCTATCTAAGGCAGCATGGTCTTGGTGCGGCTCCAATCCACAGGGATCTGACTAGGTTACTCTTCTAGCTCGCGAATGCTCCGGCTCTTCGACGATGTACGACGGATCCTCAAGTGAACCTGGCCATGTTAAAGGCTGCTGAGTACTTTTGAATGTACTCATAAGAAAACCAAACTAACATATACACCAAGTGACGAGGATATGTACCTAGGGTAGGGTCCTAGGCCTGACCTACATACCCTACCTAAGGACGCCGCATCGGAAGACTTAAAGATCAGAGGAAAGATTCCGACTGGATTCTTCATGGCGCTCAAGACACTCGACAAGCAATCCACTCAAAGGCTTCTTCATCCACTCGATGGTCACCTGTCACTCGGAAGACCTCGCTTCCAGTCGACCCAAGAAGACCAGAAGCCATCCCCGGGAGGCTAGTAGGCAGGCGTTAGGCTAGTCGTCATTAGTAGCAATTATGATGTACATTACCAGTAACGCTAGTCTTTATACCCACGATCGGACCCTTGGATGCCTGGTAATTATGAGGGGTAGCGAACTCTATATAAGCCGCCCCTCCCCTCTGGCACAAGGGTTCGCAACCATTGTAATCACTATTCTCCACACGATGAAGCTCCAGAGCACTGAGACGTAGGGTTGTAACCTCCACGAGAGGGGCCTGAACTCATACATCCGTGTGTACATCCTCACCGTAGCTAGGACTCTGCCCTCTCCTTCCGTACCCCTACCTTCTACTATCAGGCTTGTTCCCACGACAGTTGGCGCCCACCGTGGGGCAGGCATCTTAGCGACTTCCGGCGAGGTTGCGTTTTTCACCCGTCGACATGTCTTCAGGCGGTGTTTTTTCTTTGGGCCATGAGATCCCGTTTTGGAGTGCTCACCTTCATTGCCGACGATTCGCCATGGCTTCAGGAAGCGCCTCTCGGCGTCGAGGCACTACGAGTCTGCGGGGCGGTGCACTTCCACGCGAGCTCCTGTGGCGTGTTGCTACGGCAGCTGTCGACTCCGTATTCGTGGACTTTGCCCGATATTCGTCATTGCAAGCGATCCGGTCGCTCGCGACTCCAATGCTAGGTCAAGCATGTAGCGGCTCGCCAGATTTCTTCTCCGCGGATTGCGGCGATCGAGCTCGCCGAGTCCCATCACGGCGTATTCGAGTCGGACGCCGATCAGTCTGACGTCCCTTCCGAGTTCGAGAGTTGCGATCCCGCTGTGGAGGTCCTGTTGACTGGCTCTCATCAAAGCCCGCCGCTGGGCTTCGGCCACGGCAGGTGGGAAGTTGGTGGACCGTCGAGTGAGTAACCGCGTCGCAATGGGGAAGTCATTCATACTCCCATCGTCGGTACGATGCCGAGACCCAGGCCTTGGAGGCCACGTGCATAGGGCTTGAAGAGCTTCAGAGAGAACTCGACAAGCGCGCTCATCAGTGTCCACCAGCTTCTAGTCGACGTCAGCGACAGCTGTTTCCGACTGGATATCACAACAATGTTGAGGTATATCGTACTCCTGTGTTAAACATTGCAGCTGCTGCTAGGATAGCAGATTCTATTCAACCGTCATGGTCAGAGGCTGGTAGAGGGTTGATGCAGATTAGAGCTTTGCTAGATGCAGCGCAGCATCAGAATTCTGTTATTTCGCAGTCGCGCAATAGGATTCACAGTAACTCACCCAGGGCTGAAACAGTTCAGTCGGCACATAGCCCTGGATCGCCCTTGCGCCGCAGGGGCGGAAGTTTTCATGAAGATCAGGTCAGAGATTAGTTTCACCGTGACAACCACCGTCGAGTGCCCACTCCTCCGTAGGGTGGTCTACACGTGCCCCGGCACCAGGACGAAAGGCGCTCGTTTGGTATGAGCCGAATGCAGGGCTTGACGCTCGTGATCTCCTCACTCAGAGTGTGATCGACAGAGGCACAGCCCATAGAGAGGGTCTGGACAGAGATTTTCTGAGTGGCAGCGCAGCTGTTATTTCTGGCCCTAAGTGCTTCAGTAGGGCCATACGTTCTGTAGAGATTCCCCCCAACTTCAGGCTGGCAGCTGGGATCGGGAAGTTTTCTAGAGAGTCAAAGCATGAGACTTGGTTGGATGATTACCGAGTGGCTGTCCAGATTGGTGGTGGCAATGATAATGTCGCAATGAAACCTTGTCCTTGATGTTGGATGGTTCGGCTCGTGCATGGTTGAATCGCTTGGCTCCATCCAGTATATATTGCTGGGAAGATCTCGCCCGAGTGTTCGTCAGAACTTTCGAGGGCACTTGCAAGTGTCCTACCGGGCTGATTGATTTACAACATTATGTTTAGAAGCCCAATGAGACCTTGAGGGATTAGATTCAGCGCTGGTCCACTCTGCATCATACAGTGGAAAATGTTTCCAAACATCAGACTGTTTGTGCTTCCAACGCTGGTGTGAAATACAGGGAGCTTTACTTGAAGTTCGGTCGAACAGGAGATATATCACTGTGCAAGATGATGGAAATCACCACTCAGTACGCCAATGGAGAAGAAGAAGACCACCTCCGCAGCGGCAAAGGAAAGGCAGTCTACAACGAAGCCGGTGGCAATTCCAGTCGGAAGCAGAAGCGGAAGGCTCAAGGCCCTGCTCAGGCAGAGGCGGCCGCTCTGGTGGCCCAAGGAAAGAATAAGGGGAAGGACAAAGGTCAGTTTGTCCCCAAGAAAGAAAAGAATCAGTTGGGGACTGATGTCCTGGATTTACCGTGTGCAATTCACACAAGGAAAGATGACGAGGGCAACTTGATATTGCCCAAACATATCACTCGGCAGTGTCGACTGCTCATTCAGCAGTTCAAAGAGACTCCGTCGAGTGAGAAGACTCCTGAGAAAGATGATGAAGACAAAGAAATGTTCCCGGATGTCATTGCTACACTAATGATTTTTGCTAATGTCGAAAGCAAGAGTCGGCTGAAGGTCATCAACAGAGAAGTCAACATGGCTATCCCCACCCCCCCCCACCTACCTCAAGTGGTCGTAGTATGTTGTCACGTTTGACAAAACAGATCATTCGGCTCATGTGGCCACTCCCGGTCGATAGGCTTTTGTGGTGAATCCAGTTGTGGGGGGCACTCAGCTCTGAAAGGTACATGGATGGTGGCAGCGGCCTGAACATCCTCTATGCAGATACCCTTAAAGGTATGGGCATTCCAATGTCCCGACTGAGTGAGAGCAACATGCAATTTCACGGGGACATCCCCGGGAAGAAGGCCAAGTCACTCGGCCAGATCGCATTGGATGTGACATTCAGAACAGATAGAAATTTTTGAAAGGAAAAGTTGACATTTGAAGTCGTGGATTTCCAGAGCGCTTATCACGCCATTTTGGGTCGGCTCGCGTATGCTCGTTTCATGGCTCGTCCATGTTACATGTATCTCAAGTTGAGGATGCCAGGTCCTCAGGGTGTGATTATGGTCACTGGCCATCGACAGCGGGCCGAAGAGTGCCTCTAGCAAGGTTCCAAGATCACCGATCACCAGATGGCCATGGTTGAGCTGGAGGAATACAAGAAGAGCGCTGACCCTGCAGATTTGCTGCACGCTAAGAAGCCTGCTTCCGAGTCGACATTTCAGTCGGCAGGGGAAGTGAAGAAAGTGCACATTCACCCGACAGATCCAACTGCCGCTCTGACCAACATATCATCAACACTTGACGGCAAATAGGAAGCCGAGCTCATCTAGTTCCTCCGTGAGAACTAGGATATCTTCGCATGGAAGCCTGCTGACATGTTGGGGGTTCCCAGGGGGCTTGCTGAGCACTGACTGAGAGTTGATCCGAAGGCCAAACCCGTCAAGGAGCATTTGTATCGATCGGGGGCAGAAAAGCGTAAACCAATTGGTGAAGAGGTGGCTCGTCTCTTGCAAGCCAAGTTCATTCAGGAGATTTACCACTCCAAGTGGCTCTCGAATGTTGTCATGGTTACCAAGAAGGACAAGTCGCTACGTATGTGTATTGACTTCAAGCATATCAATCGGGCCTGCCCGAAAGATCATTTTCCGCTCCCCCGCATAGATCAGATTGTTGACTCGACTGCGGGATGCAAGCGCTTATCATTTCTAGATGCTTACCCTAGGTACCATCAGATCCGTCTGTTTGGCCTAGATGAAATAAAAAACAGCCTTCATCACCCCTTTCAGGTGTTTTTGCTACATCACCATGCAATTCGGTTTGCAAAATGCTGGTGCTACTTTCATGCGCATGATTCAGAAGTTTTTACTCGACTAGATCCCTCAGAATGTCGAGGCGTATATGGATGATATCATTGTCAAGTGCCGCAAAGGCTCCGACCTGCTGGCTGAATTGACCGAGACATTCGCTAATCTGAGGAGATACGACATAAAGTTGAATCCGGCTAAGTGTACTTTTGGTGTCCCTGGCGGCAAGTTACTCGGTTTCCTTGTTTCCAGACGTGGGATCAATGTCAACCCTGAGAAAATCAGTGCCATTACCCGAATGAAGACTCCCGTGCGAGTGCACGATGTTCGGAAGCTCACGGGTTGCTTTGTAGCATTGAGTCGATTCATTTCTCGTCTCGGTGAGAAGGCATTGCCTTTGCACCGACTGATTAAGAAGTCAGATACGTTCGAGTGGACTCCAGAGGCCGAAGCAGCATTTTTTGAGCTCAAAACTCTACTCTCCACCCATCCGGTGCTTGCTACTCCTCGCAGCAAAGAGCCATTGCTCCTGTACATCGCGGCCACTAATCAGGTCATCAGTATAGTGTTAACCATCGAGAGAGAAGAGGTGGGCAAGGCTTACAAAGTCCAGCGCCCAGTCTATTATGTGTCTGAAGTTTTGACCCCCTCGAAGCAAAGATATCCACACTACCAGAAGCTGGTTTATGGTATTTACCTGTCAGCAAAGAAGGTCGCACATTATTTTCAAGACCACTCGATTTCTGTCGTTAGTGATGCTCCGTTATCTGAGATTCTCAACAATCGGGATGCAACTGGGCGAGTGGCTAAGTGGGCAATCGAACTCCTATAATTTGACATCAAGTTTAAAGCCAAGCAAGTGATCAAGTCTCAGGCACTCGCAGATTTTATGGCCGAGTGGATTGAACAGCAGCAACCAATCCAGGTTCACTCGGCACACTGGACCATGTTCTTTGACGGCTCTAAAATGTTGAATGGGTCTGGTGCTGGCGTTGTCTTGATATCTTCGAAGGGCGACAAACTTTGTTACGTCTTATAGATTCACTTTGATTCCTCCAATAATGAAGTAGAATATGAAGCACTTTTGTATGGGTTGCGCATGGCTATCTCACTCGGCGTCAAATGCCTGAGGGTTTATGGCAACTCAGATTTGGTGGTCAATCAAGTGATGAAAGAGTGGGACGTTCGAAACCCCTGCATGACTGGATACTGTAGTGTTGTTAGTAAGCTTGAGAAGAAGTTTGAAGGTCTGGAACTTCATCATGTTCCCCAAGTGAAGAATCAAGCAGCTGATGAGCTAGCAAAGATTGGATCCACTCGACGACCTGTCCCTAGCAATGTGTTTTTAGAACATCCCCATACTCCTTTGGTACAGGAAGATCCTTTCACTGAAGAGCCCCCACAAGCTATGAGCTCCACCGATCCAACTGAAGTCGATGTCCCTGCAGTAATTGATTTAGTTATGGAGATTCTCGTCGTCATTTCCGATTGGACGGTGCAATATATTGCATATATCCTTAGACAAGAACTCCCTGAAGATGAGACAGAAGCACGAAAGATTGTGCGTAGGTCGAAAGCTTTTACCATGATGGGAGATCAGCTGTTCAGAGAAAGTGCGACTGGCATAACGCGGCGTTGTATTTCCCCCGAAGAAGGTCGAGTGATTTTGGATGAAATCCACTCGGGAACTTGCGGCCATCATGCGTCCTCGCGGAAAATTGTCGCTAAAGCTTACCGAGCTGATTTCTTCTGGCCACGGGCTAATGAAATGGCCAAGGACATTGTCGATCATTGTGAAGGGTGCCCGTTCTATGCAAACTTGTCCCACAAGCCAGTGTCTGCTTCGAAGACAATCCCCCTCGCCTGGCCATTTGTTGTTTGGGGACTAGACATGGTTGGTCCCTTTCGGACTAGAAAGGGAGGATTCACTCATTTGTTGGTTGCAGTCAACAAATTTACAAAGTGGATAGAGGCCAAGCCGATAAAGAAGTTGAACTCTTGCACGACGGTCACATTCATGAGGGAAATAATCTTCCGGTACGGCGTTCCTCATAGCATCATCACGGATAATGGCACCAACTTTGACTCGGAAGAATTCAAAAACTTCTGCACCTCTCAAGGCACTCGGATGGATTATGCGTCTGTTGCACACCCCCAAACTAATGGTCAAGTCGAGCGAGCTAACGGCCTCTTCCTTCAAGGTTTGAAGCCTCGCCTCATGCGCGACTTGGACCATGCCAGTGGAGTCTGGGTGACAGAACTACCATCTGTTTTATCAGGCCTCAGAACAACTCCTAATCGGTCGACTGGGCGGACCCCTTTTTTCCTGGTCTATGGAGCCGAAGATGTATTGCCGAGTGATTGTTTCACAACTCTCCCCGAGTGGAACTCTATTCCGAAGCTGAAGTTGAACAAGCCAGACAGGATGGCGTCGACCTCCTAGAGGAAGAGAGAGAGATGGCTCTGATTCAGACCCACGGCTTATCAGCAAGATCTACGGCGTTTCCATGCGAAGAATGTCAAGAGTCAATCGTTCCACGAGGGTGATTTGGTGCTCCGAGTGGATCAACAGCGACCCCACAAGCTCGCTCCAGCGTGGGAGGGTCCCTTCGTCGTCGTCAAGGTGTTGAACAATGGAGCATATCACTTGTACAACCTCAAGAAGAAGATGGACAAACCAAGAGCCTAGAACGCAGATCTGCTCTGACGTTTCTATACTTAGGAACCGAGTGGTTTTGATGTAATAAAGATATTTCAGAACATGTTATGTATGCAACTGTGGCCTCTGCAGCCTTTTCGTCGACTCCGGTCAAATGATTTCTCATTTGGGGTCACTCTGAGTGATGAGCAATCCTCACACCCGGGGGCTTAGCTGCGAACATGTTTTCGCCTAAGTTAAAAACCTTGCCGAGTGGATAGCAGTCCATTCGCTCGGCGACTTAGTTGCGAACCAGTCTTCGCCTAAGTTCAAAACTACTCCGAGTATTGAGCAATCCTCACACCCGGGGGCTTAGCTACGAACATGTTTTCGCCTAAGTTAAAAACCTTGTCGAGTGGATAGCAGTCCATTCACTCAGAGACTTAGTTGCGAACCAGTCTTTGCCTAAGTTCAAAACTACTCCGAGTGATGAGAAATGCTCACACCCGGGGGCTTATCTGCAAACATGTCTTCGTCTAAGTTAAAAACCCTGCCGAGTGGACAATAATCCATCCACTTGACATTCTAGCTGTGAATCAGTCTTTGCCTAGGTTCGAAAATATTCCGAGTGTTGAGCAATCCTCATACCCGGGGGCTTAGCTGCGAACATGCTTTCGCCTAATGTAAAAACCATGCCGAGTGGATAGTAATCCATCCACTCGACGTCCTAGCTGCGAATCGGTCTTCGCCTAGGTTCAAAAATATTCTGAGTGTTGAGCAACCCTCACACTCGGATGCTTAGCTGCAAACCAGTTTTCGCCTAAGTCAAAAAACAAATTCAGTCAAACAAACGATTGAAGGCCAAATGCAGATAAATTCAAAATTGCCATTGTGGGTAAATGTTTCGCGAGCAAACAAACGTGCTCGGGCTTAAGGCCTAAATGAAGTTTTAAAGCTGATACAGTTCCACTCGGCATACCGACATAAATAGAGTTTTTCTCACAGACCAAGTTTCTCAAGCACCCGACGGGCTGGCAGGCTCGACGAACGTGTCCAAGTCGATTCCATCTGCGATCCTTGTGGCTGCATAGCTGAAGGTCTCCATGAAATCTTCAAACTAAAGTTTCTTCATGTTCATCACTCGAAGGTCCTTCAATTTTTCCTCCCTTGCCTCCTTGCAATGGACCCTTACAAGGGAGAGCGCCACGTCAGCTCTGCAGCGGGCGGCAAATTACTTCCAGGCCTACACTTGACTGGGAAGGTCGTTAAGGCGTGCCATCAGGGATGTAAGGTCAAGCTGAAGAGTGTCTTCGGGACACAGTTCCTTGTCGATCCTTTCCATCATAGTTTTCAGTCGGAGAACATATGCTTGGACACCTTGGAGCGTGACATTGAGTCGGAACATGTTCATGGCCAATGCGTCTCCAACTGGTGACTTGGTGGGATCCAAGTTGGGCCCGACCTCTTCAGTTTCTTTTTCAAAGTCCTGGCAGAATTCTATTGGAGAGAAGGAATGGGAGAAGGATTAATGAGATGCAGTCGTCAAAGATTCTATAAAAGTTCAGTCGACAGAGATACTCACCGTCGAGCATGATGTACATCTTCCTCGCGAACTCCCCCAAGTGCTTCTCCAGGCCATTGCTCCTCTTGGTTAGCTGTTCAGTTTTCTTGATGAGCTCCACTCGCTCATGTTTCAGCTTAGAGTTTTCCGCCTCCATCTTCTTGGCGGCGGCCAGCTTCTGATCAGCAGCTTCAGTCTTTTCCCTCACCACCCGTTGGGCATTAGCATGCGCCTTGTCCTTGTCCTCTAGCGCCTTCTTCAGGGTATCTAAAGAAATAGCGTTGTTGAGTCGTGCTTGGAGTCGACGATTTTCATCGCGTACGTATGTTCGAGTGAAAACGCTCGGTTCAAAGCATGGACAGTGAGGACAAGAATGCATTGGGTCGGCAGAAGTGTGGGGACCCCGACTCATAAGTCTTGATCACCGAATGCACGTGTACAGTGATCCCAAAGATCAATGCTCACTAAACACACAGAAGTTGAATAACAAGAGTCTTACATCCACATTTAGCGTCTTACACAAATAGAGGCCATGAAGGTCTAGTCTTACATAGATAGGGCCACAAGGGCCAAACACTTAAATAGAACGAGCAGCGGAAATCTTGATCTAAAGTGTGAACCCATGCCATCTGCCTTAACCTACAGGCATTCTGACTAGGAAGCGTCCTAGTTCGCATGTTCTTCACCAACGAACTCTTCAACATACTCCTATTCTTCCATGCCTGGCCAATTAAATAACTAGTGGCAAGCCAATGAGCACTTTGAATGTACTCGCAAGCAACCCAAGTTGTGGAATAAGATAATAAGGATGCATGAAATAGCACTAACTAGGTAAATTGCGAAAAGCTAATTTTTAAGGCAATGACATGATCAAGTAACTAGGTAAACATGCATCAACAGTTGGTAGATATCCATATGAACAAGTTATAGATGTCATATAAGGAGGGGATTGAACTTCTGATGTTCATTCATCATGCTAAGTCACGGAACTTAGTTCATTTGTCTTGCTAAGTCATCGGACTTAGCTTAAGTACCATCATTATCACCAGCACACCCATACTCACACCAGTTTTTATGAAAACATCTGGACATAGTCTAAGCAGCACCACCCAACTGTCCTTGACCATGGACACGAATATTCAAATAGTTTTACACTCTACAGAGGTTGTAAACTTTACCCACAAGACTCGGGGAACTTCCGTGTCATCCACGACTCGCGGTATATAGTATACCCGAGGTAAGCACCCGAACAATGCCTTTCCCCTAGCGATACTAAACAAAGAGTCCACTCGATTGGTACCCAGCCCTCATGATGTACATCACACGAGCCTCACTCCAGATCGTATAATCCATGAGGGGACCAACGGTGTGCCCGGTGCCTGTGAAGACGGCGCATGATCGTACATACCGATACGACCCTGTATCGAGAGTGACCACGCCACTCCCGCCACTAGTAATGTGGGCTCCTTGCCAGTACCCACCAAGGTAATCAACAAAGCCCCGTCCCATAAGGGGTATCGTGATTGCGCATGTAAGGTTGGGACGGTCGACAAATCTTAAATCTAATCCGTTTTCGAAAACACACCCTCAAATTGTTCCGGCAGACCACTTCTTTCTCAAGTGGTCACCCATCTCCTCATCATCTCCCTTTGGCATCAGTGGCACCCACGCGGGCTTCGAAAAGTCTTTGAAATAATTTCTTTTCTTTCCATCACCATGCATAAAACCGAACGATTTGCATAGCATCTACTAGCAACCTAACTACTCCCACTTGCACGACCCTCATAAGGTGGTAGGGTCATGCACGATGCAAGTGTCAATGGTAAAAGTATCGGAAGCAACCCATAGGAGGGGTCACTACTCCACATGATCCAATATGACAAAAGTAAAGTGATATATGTCATGCAATGAACATGGTTTCTTGACATGGTCAAAGGGCTGCTCGCATGGCACAACAAAGTCTCCGGGGTCTTCGAAGTCTTCGGGTCCAACTTCCTCATCAACAGCGCAATATATCGTCGCGAATAAAAGTGATAAAAATAAGCATCACACAAGAACATATCACACAAGCTACTATTAAAAATGCTACCCTACTCTGATAAATACTAAAGACTATATTAAAAATGTTTGTTTAATATTTTGCTATGAAAAAATATTTTTGAAAATCATTTAACAGAAGCAGAAGATGCCTAAATATAGGTTTTAAAATAAAACAGTGCATAGAAGGTTTTCAAAATTTTACCAAAAGGGCACTACAAAATTCTAGGGAATATCCTAGCAATTTAGGTGAAAAAATTATGGTCATAGGATATATATTGAGCTTTGTTGGATTTTTGCAAAATGCCATAGAAAAATAAAAAAGAAAAGGGCCACGGGAACCTGGGCCGGCCCAGCTAGCCAGCCGGCCTCGCGCGCGGCCAGGTTCAAACCTGATGCGTGGGGCCCGGCTGTCAGCAACCGCGAAGGGGAGAGAGAGTGCGGGAGAGGGTGAGAGAGGCTGACAAGTGGGTCCCGCCTGCCGGATCCTCCTCCCACCTCGGGGCAGAGAGGGGAGAGGCTCACCGGCGGCGGAGGGAGGCACGACAGCGCCAGGAGAGGGCGGGGATGGACTCTGGGTTGAGTTGCCGGTGCCCTGGAGGTGGAAGGGCGACCGGAGGTGGCCGGAGTTGCCGGAGGGGAGAAGGCCGCAGCGGAGCCGCTTCGGGTGGGGGTCGCCGGCATCGTTTCTTGCAGCAAATAGGTCAGGGAGGAAGGGGAAACGAAGCAGAATCTCACTAGGGGCTCAATGGAGGAGGAAGGAAGGCCGGAGCGGTCCGGTAGCCTGAGATCGACATAAGCCCCGATGCGGCGGTGCCTCGGTCGATCCCGAGCACAGGAGCTCCGGGCAGTCACTAGGGCAGCTCAGGGGGGGTTGAAGGTGGAAGGGGGGCGGAGGAGGAGAGAGGAGGGCTTGGGGCCCTTTTTATAGCCAGGGCGCGAGTCCACCGACAAGCCATGCGTCGGAGAGGATGTGGCAGAGGCCAGAGGGAGAGGGGGCTTGCGGGGATGCTCGGGGGTGTACCTTGGGTTGGTCCATGATGAGTGGGAGCAAGGGAGAGAGAGGGGAGGGCGCGCGTGTGAGGCTGCTCACTAGCCAAGCGGGGCGGCGCTCGGCACGCGCGGAAGGAGGGAGTAGGAGGAGGAGAGAGGAGGGCGTCGACCGCGTTGCGTGTCACGGGCGCCGAGGGCGTCTTGGGGGACACGAGGGAGAGACCCAAGGTGGTTGGGGGCGCTCATTGGGCGACGACTACAGTGCGGGAGTGCACTGTAGCGCACTCCAAAGCATTCATATGGCGGGCATGGTCGTTGCCCGCGCGCTCTGGGGTGCCCCACCTTGTCCAGTAGCCCCTGGAGGGTCTGGAGATGCCCCTTGGATCCTATGGGGCTAGGGAGAGCTAGGGAGAAAAGAAAGGGGAGGGAGGAAGCTTCTGCCATGGTGAAACAGAGGTAAAATGGGGGTCTTACCCCACTGTCCATGACCGTGGACAAGGCTATTTTAATAGTTTGACACTCTGCAGAGGTTGCACGCTTTACCCACAAGACTTGGGGAACTTTCATGTTATCTATGACTCGTGGTATATTACATACCCGAGGTAAGCACCCGAACGATGCCTTTCCCTTGATGACACTAAACAACCAGTCCATTCGTTGGCCCACGTCTTCATGATGTACAAACACAAGCCTTGCTCAACATAGTACCATCCATGAAGGGACACAACGATGTGCCCTGTGTCAGTGAAAACAGCCCATGGTCGTCCTTTCCGGCACAACCCCGTATCGAGAGTTACCACGTCACTCCTGCCACTAGTAATGCAGGCTCTCTGCTAGCATCGACCAAAGTAATCAACAAGCCCCTTCCCATATAGGGGTAGAGTGGTCGTAGATGTAAGGTTGGAACGACAACAGACCTTAAATCTAATCCGTTTTCGAAAACACACACACACAACTTGCTTTGGTACACCACTTCTTCGTCAAGTTGTTACCTAGCTCATCATCATCTCCCTCGGGCAATAGTGGCACCCGATGGAGAGTCCTTGAAACTATGCATATTCTTCGAGGTCGTCTTGCCTTGCAACTACTTAGCATCCCACTTATCTGACACCATGCATATTCCCATCCCACTTGCCTTGCAACTACTTACCATCCTAACTACTTCCCACCCGCACAACCCTCATAAGAAGGTAGGTTCATGCTCGGTGCAAGTATCAACGAGGAAAGTAACGGAGGTAATCCACCACGGTGGTCACTGTTTCATTCATGATTCGATGCAACAAAGTAAGTGCTATATGCCATGGAAAAATGGTTTCATATACAAGGTCAAAGGGTTGCTTCCCTTGCTCAGCAAAGTCTTCGAGGTCCTTTGACGCTTCTGGTCCAACTCCGAGCGCTCCTTCTACTTCATCAACTACCGTCAGAAACAACCATAATAAGCAACATAACAAGTACAGAAGTAAAAGTGCTCCATAAATAGGGAATATATTTTTCTTGGACATCTCTCATCTTAAGAAAAATACCAAAACTAGCTCTATTGGAGTTGGATCAATTAGGCTTTTTGAAAGGTGGAAATGAAGGTATTAATGGTCTTGTGAAAAGTCTACAAAAAATATTTTAACAACAATGAGTGAAGGCACTCATGAAATAGTGCAATATTTTAGAAGTTTTTAGAAAGTTCTTTCATTGGTTTCTGAGTTGGGATGAATTTCTTGTGATTTACCTAAGATGTAATAATGGAAAAGGGGGCTATTTCTTTGGCCTAGCAGAATATAGCATAGGAAAAATGTTGACCATGTCTAGATAAACAGATAAGGATTTTTAGAGTCTTCGAAAATTTGAACCACCTCATTTGGAGTTGATTTGGACTCTCTAGGTATTTTGCAAGGAGGGCATTATAATAAGAGAAATGGACAAATTGGTGGTGGAGCAGAAAATGCTATTTGGAAAAATGTGCAAACCATATCATTGGATAAAGCATGTTTTTAGGAACACTTGGGATTTTGAATCATCAAATTTGGAGTTTGTTTGAACTCTCTAGGAACTAATTTGCATCTCTAAAAAAACAAAAAGAACAAAGGAAAATTTCTAAACAGTTTAAAATGCGCTCGGTGCGTGGAACAGGAAATGGGACGGCCCAGTGGCTCGGCCGTGCAGGGGAGCGGTGAAGTCGAACACGCATTCGTCGGAATGTGTCTTCTCGAGTGAAAACGGCTCCGGCAGAATCAGTGTCCACTTAAACCGAGCGGTCCTGGACACAGGGTCACTTACACACGGGTCCCACCTGGTTCCCTCTCCCTCTCCTGCCTCCTTCTTCCTCTCTCTACAAGGAGACAAAGGAGGACGTCGGCCGCCGCGACTCCGACTACTCTGCAGCCCCAGGAGCCGTGCGGGTGGCCTGGGTGGATGCCCCTCTCCACGCCGTGCTCGCGGAGGTCGCATTGGTCATGGGGGAGACCAGGAGCGAGCATCTCATCGGGAGGGCAGACGGCGGCATCAGCCATCGCTGAGGTGCATGACATGGTCGTGGGAGCAAGGATTGGGGGGGGGGGGGGGGGGGGGGCGGAGGAGCTAGAATTTTCGCGAAGAACTTTCTGGTGGTGGTATCTGAGGTGCGGGAGGGTTGGCGAGCTCGAATTCGTGGGAGGCCGAGTTGGGCAATGCCGGACAGTGGAGGAGGAGGAGGGCATGGAAGCCAGAGGCTCTAGTCCAGGAGGTCCGCGAGAGAAAGAGGTAGCGAAGAGAGCTGAGAGGGGCGCTCGGGGATGCTTAAATGGCTGGGCGGCGGTGCACCGTGGATATGTCGGTGACCATGCCCTGGGCATCGCCTAGAGGATGAGTTAGCGCTCTGTCTCGTGTCTAAGAGCTACATGGGCATGGTCTAAGGACAGGGGAAAAGACAGGGAGACGGGGCGAGCAGTTAGCAGGACCCCCACACGATCAGTGAGTAGCGGAGCTTGGCATCGTCGGGCATGCGCAGGCAGGAAGAGGATGGAGGGGCCGAGCACACGGCATGTTGCGGACGCCAAGGAAGGTCTATAGGCGAGCGGGAGGAGCTCCAGGTTGTCGGGGGCTCGGGTTGGGCGTCGCTACCGTGCTCTCGTACACTGTCACGCACTCTAGAGCGTTCAAATGACATGCCATTAGCATCTTGGGTGCGGCCCCTTGTGTCTATAGGGTCCAAGGGGAGTAAAAAAAGTGGGGAAGACATTGGATGCTGGTGGGGTGCCTTGGTTGAGAAGGAAAGTTGAGAGAGTGGGGAAAATTGTTGTCCAGAGGGGGTAATTGGGGTTTTTACCTGATCAATCATTGAGTTGGGGATGTAGGATTCTTACTGGAGGTAGAAGAGGCATGAGAGTGACTGGTAAAAATTTGGGAGCAAGCAGAATATCAAAAGTGGTGAAAACAGTAACTTTTAGAATTGACTAGAAGATGTTTGATGTAAGTTTGAGCAAGCTAAATTGTTCTCCTTGCCATGAAACTAAACAGGATCACATGATAGGTATAAATGAGGTTGATCACCAATTTTGGGCTTATTTGATGAAAGTTGCCAATGCAAACATTATAAAACCTAGAAATCAATAGAAATAGGTTTCTATAGATCTGATCATGCTAAGTTATTCTCCTCGATGCACCACTTGGTGTAGTGTCCCAATTTGGGTATTATAGCATGTCTACAAAGTTTGAGATCAATTGGAAATACTTGGTAATGTAAAGTTGCTCAAATATGGATCTGGTCAGAGAGGGTTTTGGAATATTTTAATGAATCAAAACAGTTGGGATTGTGATCAAACTTTGCAAGATCAGAACATATGGCATGTGTGGCATTCTGGAATTTTCCTGGATTTATTTGAGAATATTTCTTATAGAAATATTTCAAATACAGGAAATAGGCAGAAAGGGTTTTGGAGGGTTTTGTCCAATATTTTGAACATGACCACGTGTTGAAACCCTCATATATGGAAACTATATGTCCACCGAGTTACCCTAAGTTTTCTCAAAAAAATTGAAAGCATAAAAGTAATTTTCCCCTATAAAAGACCATTTTTGGCCTTAAGAAAAAGCCTTTAAATAAAATAGGAAAATAATATTTCAAACTAATATATGGTGGATTTTGGTAGTCTTATATATAGTAGGTTCCAAATAAAGTCTTTGGGGTAAAACATTCTCCCTAGTTTGAGGACTTATAATACAAACCTCAGTTCAGGGGTTTTATAAAGTCTAATTTGAATAAATGCTTTTTGACTAAATAATATTTGATAAAAATAGTTTTAGGCCCTATACACATGGCATGATTGTTGGGAAAGATTTTGGATCAAGAAGATGAGCATTGAGAGAAAAGAATTTGTTTGTGAAATTAAACACAATCAAACAAGCAAGCAAATAGCAATCATTTGAAGCATTACATCATACAGAAAAAGTTTTTGGTGGTGCTAATTTTTGAGCTATGTCAATTTAGTTAGGAGAGGCAAAACACAGGGTGTGAAAGACCTACCCCCGTGACAAGAATCGCGTCCCCAAGATTCCTAGGCATAGTAAAGATGCACAAATTCAGAGGTGAGGTAGTCTTCACGTTTCGTGTTGCTTCTGCTCTGGTGCGGTTGCTCCACTAGTCCTCGAAGTGCTTGACGATACGTCTTTGAGTGCATCCTTTGACCTTGTTTGAGAGGTGAATTGAGTTCCTGCAGTATGCTAGGTCTGTATAGAAGTTAAAGGCCTAATGAACGGGGTTCGAGGAAAGGTCTGGCTTGCGTGTCTATACCAAAGTCGGAATACGGCGCAAAGTAGCGTGTCTGCGTGCTAGTCATGTAGGTTAACCATGTTGGTTAGTGACATCTACATGTCCCACATTAGAATAGAAGGGTCGAAGGTTTGGCCTAGTTTCCCGGTGACTGGGAATCATCGACTTCGTTGGGGAAGTTGATTTTCTGGTGCTCGTGGTCCTCAACTATAAGGACATCGAAGTTTGTCGGAGTAGGCTTCTCGTCAAGATCTACCGCTTGAGCAAGTTTCACAGGTATGTCCTTCATTCACCTCCGTCCATTTTTCTTCATTGTCATGGACGCACGTTTCTAGAGGGTCTCCGAGTGTTCGGCCTACTTGTATCTCTATAGCCATTTGTGGCAAGGTTTAGGCTCGATCCCGTCCGTAATACTGAACGTCGAGACTTGGTGGCAAAAGTGGGTTGTACCACCTAGGAAAGTCTTTGAGGGGTTTTTAGATAAGCTAACTACCCAAATGTATAGATCAGCCATCCAATCCTGAGGTCCGAGGCTTGGCCAGTGGGGTGAAATTCCTTTGACAGTTGGTTCACCATGATCCCGTCAGGAGCACGTCCTTGATTGGACCCCAAAGAAGCCAGTAACG
Source organism: Hordeum marinum (assembly GCA_022496015.1). Classification (NCBI taxonomy): domain Eukaryota; kingdom Viridiplantae; phylum Streptophyta; class Magnoliopsida; order Poales; family Poaceae; genus Hordeum; species Hordeum marinum. The sequence goes on along the minus strand of CM039676.1, from coordinate 161,918,616 downwards.
AAGCCATGACAGTCATTCCACTCTGCTCTAGGCATCTAAAGAAAGTAGGGATGTCATGTTCACCGTATACCGTCGAAGCGGTGGAGCGAGGGGGTTTATCAACTTCTCGTTTCCTTCATAGCACGAACTGATAGGTGACTTCTTAATACAAGGTTAATCCTCGTGACATCCAAAGGCTTCATCGTGCTTCAATGTTGGTGCTTCTTGACATAGTCTAGCTGATGTAGCCAACATCGGAGTGGTGGTTGAATTCTCTCAATTCTTCTTCGTCTTCGTTGATTCCCAACTGTAGTGGTTCTTCTTCTTGCTTGGGAAAGAATGTCTTCTACTACAGGGAGGGTGCTTCAAGGAGTCCAACTCCTTTAAGGTAAAACCTTACACTTGGGGAGCATGCAATCGGTGTTTCTAGGGCTTATGCAAATACGACTAAGGTGTTCCTTTCTATCATTGGGTAAATAAATATGTCATCCGTGAGGACAACAACATATTTCTCAAAATATCACATAAACACATTGCTCATGGGATAAGTGAGAGAAGCGGCTATTTGTTCCGGGTGATCACTTGTCCACAGGTTTGTGGTCAAACTAAATAGAGGTCTTCGTGTCCATCTTCCTTAGGGACAAGATTGGTGGTGGTCGAGGTGGAGTATCAACCATGGTATTTTGACTTAGAGCCAGAGCCTATGGTCATATTCCGACCGCGTTCGGGGTTTCAAGGAGCTTATGATGTGAGTGAACGTATATCATCTTATCCTTGAGCACAGTTATTAGATACCAATGGTCCTACCTATTACTCCAAGCAAAGTCATCCTATATAATCGAAGGTATCATCTCATATAAGTCAACTCCAATATCACTCATGCTATTCAACTCCAAGGTTTGAGAGAAGGACTAAACCAAGATCGCGTATGCATACTCTAGCTAACTGACATATATCCCTATATAAAAAATCCTTGGTAAAGCATACAAGCTCCAAAGTTTGATTGTGACTCCACAAATCCAAGTGATCTACTAACCTATCCAAGGTCTAAGGTACTGCATTACTATGCTAAGGAATCTCGTAATATACCAATCCAAGATCTTGTTTTCTTCCTACGAATCCAATTTAATCGATCCACGAATACCATCCAATTTCACATGATCCATTACTGCTACAGACCTAATACCAGCGATTGCTCCACGTATCTCCTAGAGTTTCTTTAGTCCCCGAATCCTTGAAAGGACTATATTGTCGTAGTATGGCCCCAATTCCCATCATGATGATCTAGTCGACTCCAATGTTAGGTGCATATAGTTCCTTGAATAAAATTTTATCTCTCTTCAACAAACATGGTATCAAGATCGGGATCATCGGACTAAATTCAAATTACTCCGAGCCATGTCGACTTACTCAGCACCTATACTCCACTAGGATCACCTATTTAATCCAAACCCCATGTCCTATGAGAAATCTTACTTGTTCCACCAAGTCACTATTGTAACATCATCAATCCATGACCACTACTTGTCAAAATTAAGTTACCATACCACCAAGAATATTCAACGTGTGATCCCCAATTTCCCTACTAAATCCAATCCACTCAAGGGAGAAACAAGTTATGCTACTCTATCAACTTTGATCCACCAAGTTCGTCTACCAACATAAGGGTCTTACAATTCACCATGGGGCCTAGCTATGTCCTCAAGACACATATTATAGTTGCCTCAAACCATTTTCAATGAGTCGTATACCCTTAGAGCGATCCTTACTATGGCATCATCATTTCAAGTGCTGGCTTTGGGATGTGATGTGTTTGTTCACTATGAGCACTAGTTCCGTAATGAACTCAGTGCTATGCAGGGGTTATTGAAGCTCAACAGGTGCCCTAGTCAACCCATGTATCAAATATGTGGTCAAAGGTTTGATCTGGGGTAGCTTGTGAGGTCTAGGTTGGTCGGAGGGGCTTCCAATCTTGAGGGGAAAACATGACTCTACGGGGTTGCGTCTGGTTCAGTACGTTGTAGTCAAAGTCTTTAGTGCCATTTGTCTATTGAGGTGGATCCTTGGTGCATCTTGTCTTGATAGACTTCAGTTGGCGAGATGGGGGGAGAGGGAAAGTAGCATAGAGGGGAGTGTCTAAGGGGTGCTATAATGCAAGTGCAATGAAACAAGTGCCGAAGAGCCTAACACATTCATTAAGATAAGATAGGCGACATAGTCGCGTACTTGTTGCCTATGGCAAAAGTCCGACTTTCACCAAACCACAAACAAATAAAACAAGCAACACAAAGTATGGTTCCATGTCGGGACCCCGATCGTAAGTCATATGAATCCAGACTGTAACATATCACATCACTTTGCGGACTCACGCACGGTAAGCTCCACGGCTGCAGCCTTACCTTAGCCGGGACCGTTTGCATCTTTTGGCTCACGTATGTGAACATGTCGCTGGCAGTTAAACGACAGAGAACCTGGGCCAACATGACTAGTCATAGAACCCAAGTGGCACATCCGTACGGAAACAGGCATACGTAACCCAACAATGCAGGTGACGGCCTCAAGCGTGTGTAGACGAGTCATAGCAAGATACAAGGACTCCATTACGTCGTGGGACATAAATGTCATCACTGCACGTAGACGAGTCGTAGCAGGCTACAGGGACTCCATTACACTGCGAGACATTTCCCCGAAGGGATAGACACAGCAACAAAGAAGGATACATGCCGGTCAATCAATGTGTCCGGAGCAGTAGCAAGCTACCATGGCTCGATGGAAGCACAAAGAGGCAGTTTCCCGTAAAGAGTACTACTAAAGGCACACGACTAGGTGTCGGATCCCATACATCTTGTTGCACGTCACACGTACGCACGACATGCCTGATATGCATAGATACAACTATTGCATCACAACATAACCATACAACAACACAACTTTTATTTAAGAGGCTCAGACGAGCCTTGCATAATATGTTCTTATAGATAGGGGTCACATGACCTGAAACTCAACTCATACAAACAAGTTCATACAAACCAAGCGGAAGCATGTAGCTGTCTGAGTATAGACAGATGAAAGGGTAAAAAGGCACATGGCCTGACTATCTACAGCCCGCCACAGGGCATGTCGTAGCTGGGACACCCGCTATTCGGCATCATTGACATCTAGATAGAACCCACCTGATGGGTCCTGGGTTTCATCTGCAACATTTATTAAGCAAACATGAGTACAAACGTACTCAGCAAGTCTTTAAAGTAGACCTAGAATATTCATGCTCATGTATCAACAAGGGGAGTGGTGGAGTTTATGCAGCAATGCCAGCTTTGACTCATGGCTAACCTACACTACACAAGTTTAACTCTTTGTTTAGATTTTAGATATTGCACACGAGTCCACTAACTCCATGACAATACACCACCATGGATTCACTTCCCTCTCCTGGGAGAGTGCCATCCACGATACTCACACTTGTCTTGATATTTTTATGGGTATCCATTTGATTATCTATGAACAACATAAGCTTTCCAAGTGGTCCATATCCGAGGACGCGGATATTCGAATAGTTTCATACCCTGCAGGGGTGTACTTCTTCACACACGCTCTCGCCACTTATCGCTGTGTGCTCATAAAACCATGCACCTCGGCAACCTTCAAGCGGAAGCCCAGCGAGGGAGTCGGCCACGACCGTCAATCACATAAGACCTCTAGTCCAGGCTATCGCCTATTTGAGACTGAACCCGCACGGAAATCCGGCCGAAGTTTCCGCTACGACCCCAAACAATGTGTGCAGGGTTCCCAAGCCCACCCTTCGGGTGACCCTTGGTACACCGTGCAACTGCCTACCGCATTGTAACCCACCCCTAGGGTCAGCGCTACGCACGGCCTCCAGCATGCTATAAACACCAGAAACTACTTGCAACTCCTGGACTAAGGACTAAGCGACTGATAAGTCGAGCGGGGCCATATTTCAGGGCCCAGCTGTGGTAGTATCTAGTCTTGGATCACAAACACGGAACTGAGTTCCTAAGAACGGTCCCAATGAGACAACCCGCTATGTAGTCCTTCATAGCCTCTCATCGCTACCTTTACCAAATCGGTGTCATCATAAGCTTATCACATCAAAACAACATTATTTCACCCTAGTTCATCACCAGATGAATCAGACCTGACACAACTCTAAGCATAGCAAGCAAAGTAAGCTAAGCACATCATGGCACAAGCATCTACCAAGTATGCTAGGTTGCAAGGTTTAGCTATTTACTGTGACAATGACAGGTCATGCAAAGGAATAGGTTCATCTATCGTGTATGACAGACAAGTGAACATTTGTCCTAATGCAATAAACAAGAGCAGAAGCGAGAGAGTGGGATGTTATCGGAATGATCAAAGGGGGTTGCTTGCCTTGCTGGGTAGCGGGAAGGTTTTCCCCTTCGTTGGAATACTCGGAGGTATCCTCAGAAGCGGGGTCTACTGCAATAAAGATAAGTAGAAATCAATACACGCAAGTGCAACAATATGATGCATGCTCATGGCATGGCAGCATGTATGGATGAGCTAATGCAACCATTGTCCAAGTTAATTTGAAGTGAGTTTGAATATAGGTTCAAAATCATTCTCCATTTCATATTCCATATATTAACCTATTAGTAAATGTCAATGTTCAACTACATAGGTTGATCTAACATGCATGATAATAGCACCATTGGATTCATTGGATTTTTCTGATAAATTTTCATATATAAATTATTTTCATCAGATTAACAGATTAATTTATATGAATGTTTGGAGTTATTGCAGATGTGACTTGGGAGCAGTTTAAGCTTGCTTTTCGCACCGCACATGTTTCAGCTGGAGCCATGAGTCTGAAGAAGCGCGAGTTTCGCAATTTGCGCCAGGGTAATCGCTCTGTGGCCCAATATGTGGAAGAGTTCAGCATGTTGGCCCGTTATGCCCCAGGAGATGTGGCTGATGATGCGGCCAAGCAAGAAAAGTTTCTGGAAGGACTCAACGATGAGGTGAGCATGCAGCTGGTAGTGGCTAATTTCAACAACTACCAAGAGCTGGTGGATAAGGCACTTATTCTGGAAGGTAAACAATAGCATATTGAGAACCGCAAGCGGAAGTACACTCAGGGGAAGTTCAACTCTGGAACTCATCAGAAGCCCCGCTACTCCCCGTACTCAGGAAATACCGGATCAGGAAACAGTAAGTTTGGAAAGCACACTCATGCTGTGCATAACCATGGAGGCCACCATCATGGAGGAAATGGGAACAACCGTCCCAACCATGGTAACTTCAAGACTGACAATGGGAATGGGAACAACAACCAACACCGTCAAGTTCCTGCTCAGAAGGATCTGAGTCACATCACCTGTTTCAAGTGTCAGAAGACAGGGCACTATGCTACTGAGTGTCCCCAGAGCAAGCAAAGCAATGGAAACGGCAACTCAGCAGCCAAGAAGCCAAACCCTTTTCCTCGAGCCCAGGTGAACCAAATCGACGTGGAAGAAGTCTATGATCAACCCGAGACTGTGGTTGGTAAGTTTTTATTGCATTCACGTCCTGTTACAGTACTTTTTGATTCTGGTGCAACTCATTCATTCATATCAAGGGTAGTTGTGGATAAGTATGGCTTGCCCACCAAAACCCTTAGCCAGCCCATTAAGGTCAGTTCCCCAGGAGGTATGATGATAGCAGGGATAGGATGCCATGCCTTGAAACTCAATATAGGAAACCATGTTTTTCCCACCGACCTCATCGTCTTAGAGTCACAAGGATTGGATGTAATCCTAGGCATGGATTGGATGACCAAGTATGAAGGAAATCTTGATTGCCCTAGCAAATCTGTTTCACTCACCACCCTGGAGAACAAGAGGATTAAGTATGTATCCCGACGCACGCGTATGAGTGCTAGGTTAAATGCCCTCACGGGAGTTGTTCAGGAGGAAGTACCTGTGGTAAAAGAATTTCCAGATGTATTTCCGGAAGAATTACCAGGAATGCCACCAGATAGGGAGATTGAGTTCCTAATAGAGCTACACCCAGGGACAGCCCCAATTTCCAAAAGACCCTATCGGATGCCTGCAAATGATCTGTTGGAAATCAAGAAGCAAATTAAGGAGTTATTGGACAAAGGTTATATACGCCCAAGTTCTTCACCTTGGGGAGCCCCAGTTCTTTTGGTAGAGAAGAAGGATAAATCTTTGAGAATGGTAGTTGATTATCGTGCCTTGAACGAGGTGACTATCAAGAACAAGTACCCTCTGCCGATGATTAATGATTTGTTTGATCAGCTCGTAGGAGCCAAAGTGTTCTCCAAGATCGATCTTCGATCAGGGTATCACCAGTTGAAAATTCGTGAACAGGATATACCCAAAACAGCTTTCACCACGAGGTATGGCTTGTATGAGTATACGGTCATGTCTTTTGGATTGACTAATGCTCCTGCCTACTTCATGAATTTGATGAACAAAGTATTCATGGAATACCTAGACAAGTTTGTTGTGGTGTTCATCGATGACATTCTGATATTCTCCAAGAACGAGGAAGAACATAAGGAACATCTGCGTTTAGTTCTGGAGAACATCAGTTATATGCCAAGTTCAGCAAATGTGAATTTTGGCTGACGGAAGTCGGATTCCTTGGACATGTTATTTCCGGAGAAGGAATAGCCGTAGACCCCACTAAGGTTGAAGCCGTCACCGAGTGGAAGTCACCCACCTCAGTTAAGGAGATCCGCAGTTTCCTTGGACTTGCTGGATATTATCGGAGATTCATTGAGAATTTATCAAAGATTGCCAAGCCCATGACAGAGTTGTTAAAGAAAGAATCCAAGTATATTTGGACTGAGGAATGTGAAGCCAGTTTCCAGGAGTTGAAGGAATGTTTGGTCACAGCCCCAGTATTGATCTTGCCCGATAATCGGAAGGATTTCCAAGTTTACTGTGATGCCTCACGTCCAGGACTTGGAGGAGTACTTATGCAAGATGGAAAAGTAGTAGCCTATGCTTCCAGACAGCTACGACCTCATGAGTTAAATTATGCCACCCATGACTTGGAGTTAGCAGCCGTAGTGCACGCACTCAAGACCTGGAGACATTTCCTTATCGGAAATAGTTGTGATGTTTACACCGACCATAAGAGCCTGAAATATATTTTCACTCAGAAAGAGTTGAACCTCAGACAGAGGAGATGGTTAGAGTTAATCAAGGACTATGACATGAGATTACACTACCATCCAGGTAAGGCTAATGTTGTAGCCGATGCCTTGAGTCGTAAAAATTATGTGAACACACTCACAGCTGGAGGATTACCTCAAGAGTTAGTCGATGATCTCAGAGAGCTCAAGCTAGAGATAGTTCCAAGAGGATATGTTGCTACACTGGAAATTCAGTCCACCTTGACCGAAAGAATTCGAGAAGCCCAGAAATCGGACAAGGAGATAGCTGAGATTAAACAGAGAATGGAAGATGGTAAAGCTAAAGGTTTTCGTGAGGATGAACACGAAACTTTGTGGTTTGAGAACCGAATCTATGTGCCCAATGACCCAGAGCTCAGGAAGTTGATACTTCAGGAAGCCCACGATTCACCTTACTCGATACACCCAGGCAACACCAAGATGTATCTGGATTTAAAGGAAAGTTATTGGTGGACAGGTATGAAGAAAGATATTGCGGAACATGTTGCAATATGTGATGTTTGTCAGCGAGTAAAGGCAGAACATCAGAAACCAGCAGGGTTACTACAACCTTTGCCGATACCCGAGTGGAAATGGGAAAAGCTTGGTATGGATTTCATCACAGGATTACCCAGGACCCGTTCAGGTTATGATTCCATCTGGGTAGTGGTAGATCGTTTGACCAAGGTAGCTCATTTCATTCCAGTGAAAACCACTTATACCAGTGCTAAGCTAGCCAAGATATATATGACCAGGATCGTATGTCTGCATGGAGTTCCGAGGAGTATCGTGTCAGATAGAGGAACACAGTTTACCTCAAAGTTTTGGCATCAGTTACATGAAACTTTGGGTACAAGGCTAGAGTTCAGTACAGCTTTTCATCCGCAGACAGATGGACAGACTGAGAGAGTCAACCAGATTCTGGAAGACATGTTGAGAGCTTGTGCACTAGACTATGGTTCTAGTTGGGACGATAACTTGCCTTACACAGAATTCTCATACAACAACAGTTATCAGACCAGTCTAAAGATGGCCCCTTTCGAAGCTTTATACGGAAGGAGATGCAGAACACCACTGACGTGGGATGGTGTTGGAGACCGAAAACTTTTTGGTCCCGACCTTATCCGAGATTCTGAAGAGAAAGTCAAGCTGATACGTGACAGACTCAAGATAGCTCAATCTCGACAGAAGAGTTATGCTGACAGCAAACGTAAAGAAGTGATGTATGAAGTGGGAGACCGAGCATATCTTCGTGTGTCCCCGCTTCGAGGAACCAAGAGATTTGGTGTTAAAGGAAAATTAGCACCCAGATTCATAGGCCCCTACAAAATTCTTGAACGTAGAGGCGAAGTTGCATACAAACTGGAATTGCCAGAAGGATTATCCGAAGTTCATAATGTGTTCCATGTGTCCCAGCTGAACAAATGTCATGCCGAGATGGCTGATATCCCTTTGAGAGATACAGTGCCCCTAGAGGCCATACAGCTTGACAATGATCTGACTTACGAGGAGAAGCCAGTCAAGATCCTCGAGACATCCAACAGAGTTACCCGCAGCAAGATTTTCAAGTTCTGTAAAGTTTTGTGGAGTCACCACACTGAGGAAGAAGCCACCTGGGAACGCGAAGAAGATCTTCGTAGAGACCATCCGCACCTATTTTCTAGCCAACCCGAATCTCGGGGGCGAGATTCATCTTAAGGTGGGTAGGTTTGTAACATCCCAAAATTTCATTTTGGAATGTTATGAATATAGTTATGCATCTATCATCATCATTGCTTGATTGTATGTAATAGTTGAAATGTCTTTTCTGACTTTCTGAAAGTCCCTTCTACTTTTGCCTGTGCTGCTTTCCCTATTTGAAATTTTGGTTAAATGTTCAAAATAAGAGAGGAGTAACATGACACTCCACACCAGGGTCAAATTGGTGAATTATTTGAACAAAAATAACCAGGAGTTATTTTGAAAATATTTGCAAAAAGGATTTAAAAACAATTACGCAATTTCTGAAAATATTATTTTTTTCAAAGTGTTCAAATGACAGAATAGAAATGTTCATTAAATAGCATTTATTATTATGTTAATTTTGATATATAATACCCCTATTTTTGAAGACGATTTGAATGCTTTAAAAGCTTTTGAATGTCTCTGTAAAAATATTAAAGAAAATCAGTAACGGTTTGCATTTAAACCGGGCCGGCCCACGGCAGTTAAATCGCGCATTCATTACCGGTCGACCGACCGCGTGTAACGGTCACGCGCCCACTCTCTGACATCCGGGTCCCACGCCGACCGACCGTTGCCCGAAACGGTCGTCTCCTTCCCCGCGAGCGCCGGACCGGATCTCGCCGGCAGTTTCCACCTCTCGCCGGATCTCTCTCCTCTCTCCTCCCCCGCACCCCTCGAGCGCCCTATAAGTAGCAGACCACTCCCCCGCATCCGTTCACCCCGAGTCCCCCTTTTCTCTCTCGCCGAGACGCTGCCAATTGCTCGCCGGAGCTACTTCACCACCGGATCTCGCCGTCGAGCGTAGCCACCGTCTCCGACCCCCGTTCGCCCCACCGTCGCCACCAATCGACTCCGGAGAACCGTCGCCGTTGCCCGAACCACTTCCCCGTCTTCCCCGACCACCGGAGCGCCTCGCCGTCGCATTCACCACTTCCGGACTCGCCGGAGATCCCCACGCCGGCGACCTTTACACCGTGAGCTTCCCCAACCGTTCGATCTGGATCTTACGATCCAGATTAGAACATTATTATTACTCGAACCGGTATCCTCTTAGGATCGGCCGACCGCCCGCAACCCCGCTCGGACACCCACCTCAGCCACTCACGGGTCGCCACGTCACCCTAGTCGACCGTTAGTTAGTTTTTCTTTTCAGTTTTGTTTTTCAGAAAACAAAATGTATTCCAAATTTGCTTTAGCTATATCTTTTAATCTGTTTAGAGTTTTGAGTTGATTCTTTTTGCAATAGCTCACATTTTTCATGTAATTTCGCCCTGTGCTTTTAAATTTCAAATTTGAACTATAAAATTTGAATTTAATCAAATTTGCTCAAAATCTTCAAATCTGAATAACTAGAGTTTAAAAATAGATTTTGATATGAATCTTTTTGCTACTGTTTGGTATTAGTTAAAACTACCTTCATGCTTAGTTTGAGGATTTTTAGGTTTAATTTGATTAATGTTTTAACCAAAACAGAATCTGCTTATTATTATAATATAGTTTTATAAACTCAATTTTAATTAGTTTGTTTTAATTCTGTTTTCTAAGACAGATTTAATTGTAAATTATTTTCTGTCAAGAACATGTTTTGTTAACAAATAATAAGTTTAGTTTTTCATTCTTTTGTTAATATAACTATAGTTGATTCATACAGTGTTTATCAAAACTTTTACAAACTTTACTAAAGTTTTCCCAACAAAACTTAAATTGATTATATTCTGTTTATTAATAAAATATTCTATTGTTTCCTTGCTGACAACAATTGTTTTGTTATTACAAATGGTTTCATTATGTCAGTAGTGTTTTCATTCCTCACCTTTTGAAAACAAAACTTTGTGTGTTTTCTTACTTGAGATTTGTGCATTGTTTTGTCTTGATTGTTTACTAGTTCTTGGTTGATGTTTGTGAGTTACAATATTCTGTTGTATGCTTATTGAGTGCTTGTTTGCTTCGTTAGATTATCCGGAGTGCGAAGCTTGTTACTTAGAGACACTCACGTACGAAGATCATCAATCAGGCAAGTCACTTTGATCATGTTTTACCCATGTTTTATATGCATTAGTTCTACCATCTCCCCAGTTGCATGCAAGATAGGTTAGTTGGAAACTTGGTTACATTGTAGTAGTATCATGTGGTAGATACCCCTCTCAACCCTCTTTGACAACATTGGCCCCCGGGAAACGTTGTTTTACTTTTGCTATGCTAATAGTAGACGGGGTTGGTTGTGTGATTCATGGGAGTTGAGAGAGTTAATAATTTCAAGACCTACATAATGAGCAAGATTTCAAGACTCCAAGTTTTCAACATACCTCTGGGTGGATGATGGTTGAACGGCGCCCTGGAGAAACCAGTGGTTAGCCTAGGTGATGCTGGAGATGGCCAGTATTCACGCGGAAAGGTCCACCCAGGCACAAAGGGATGGATGGGTGCTTCAAGACCCAAGGCTTACCTGCACAGCCACAAGTCATTATGGGCTCTGGCTTGGTTGGATATCGTGGTGACCCTGGACAGGCAGTGCTACGAGAGGTAGAAGAACGGTAGGAAAGGATGGGCACCGTCAGAGTCGCAGGGAAACCCTTTGGAAGACCATGTTTTGGTCATCCGTTTCTCAAACACCCTGAAGTGCGAGAAATCAGACGGAGGCGACCAAATCTTGTGGGGAACATGTGCAAAACTCTGTAGAGTACTTAAACCTAATCGATTAGCCGTGTCCACGGTCATGGACGACTTGAGCCAAAGGAATTGGAACTTCCGGAACTCTCAACACCATTAATATGATGATGTGGGTATTTAATAATTTTGGGTATGAGAATTGGTTGGTGGAACCATCTCATTAATCAACCAACTTAGTAATATTTTGCTTAACCCTTCTTTTGATGTAGGAAAAACTTGGCTTTACGCAAAAACTTACCACCCCACTTGCCATATATGCATATAGACTAGATGATTATCTTTTCACCTTCTCTTGTGACTTGGCCGGCATATTCCATATGCTGACCTACACGGCTGCAACGTATCATGTTGCAGAGTACTTTTCCGACCAGGAGTGAGGACACGTTCTATGCTCAGTGAGATGCCCTTGGAGTCAGATGGACTCACCTACCTTCGACGCTTCCGCAAGATTTAGATATTCTCATGAGTTGGCTTTTAGCCACTTTATTGTAATCTTTATTGTAATAAAGGACTCGATATGAGATTTCGATTAATATAATGCTGTGTGATTTCCCCTTTGATATATACATTGATGTACCGTGTGTGTACCAGCATGATCTTGGGATGGTACGGAAACACCGGAGACTTGACCTTTCAGGTCGGGTCGTTACATCGTTACTCCTGGTGGGATCTGGACTCGCCCCACAGATCAATACTAGTCTTTTCTGCATGCTTTGTCCTCACTCGTGCGCACCCAGGACAAACTTCCCGGTCGGTCACCCATCCTAGAACTATTCCAAGACAAGCATGCTTAACTTGGGAGTTCTGTTTGAATGGCCTCAAGAAAAAGAAGGAATTCCTTATTGATATGAGTAGCCTATCATCCCTAATATGCTAAGCTATCACAAGTAGCCGGCTCAGCCCTAATCTCCGGGTTATCTTCTGCAGAAGGATCAACCTTGATGGTTCTCTCTTCCCGTGGGGGGGTTCAGAATATCTTGGCCTGCAGCGCTAGAAGATGACCTGACAGCCCTATCAATTGCCAAAAATTAAGGATTACGCTAACAGAAATATTGTCCAAGGATAGAATGCATAAATTGATACAAGTTCAAAACTTACCCGCGATTGATGTTAAAGGCTGGAAGCTATGTTGCCGTTTAGTCTCCCAAAGACGGAGGATATTCCTGATAAGGTGAATTTGAAGGACTGATATCCATTCTGCATCATGATTTTCTATAACTATCTACCTTATTTTTGTCCATCATTCCACATTATCATACAATTCTTATGTTTATTCTCTCTAAGTATGCAAGGTACATCACAAGGAGGCAAATATCTGGAAACTGGAATTCTGGACCGGAAAACAAAGCAAAGGCAGAAAAATCATCAGTCTCAAAATGACCTGAAAATTTACGGAGAATATTTTTGGAATATTTAATAATTTCTGGAGAAAAAATATAACAAAGAGGGGCTGCCAGGAGGCCACAAGCCAACAGACCGCGCCCCCCTAGGGGCGCGACTAGATGGCTTGTGGGCCCCCTGCTGGCCCTCTGATGCCCCTCTTCTTCCATACAGAAAAATCATAAGCAACCTTTTGGGACGGAGCACCGCTGTCTCGTGGCAGAAACATGGGCAGATGCCCCTTTTCACTCCGACAGTCAGATTCTGCCAGGGAAATCCCTCTCCGGGAGGGGGAGATCGAAGCCATCGTCATCACCAAAGCTTCCTCCTTTTTGGGAGGACCATTATTCATCAACCTCTTCACCAGCACCATCTCATCTCCAACCCTAGTTCATCTCTTGTATGCAATCGTTGTCCCAAAACCTCATATTGGTACCTGTGGGTTACTAGTTGTGTTGATTACATCTCGTAGTTGATGCTTGTTGGATTACTTGGTGGAAGAGATTATGTTTTGATCCTTAATTATCATTATTACTCCTCTGATCTTGAACATGTTGATGATGTGTGAGTAGTTACTATTGTTCCTGAGGACATGGGAGAAGTCTTGTTATAAGTAATCTTGTGAAGTTGGTATGCGTTCGATATTTTGATGATATGTATGTTGTTACGCTCTTAGTGGTGTCTTGTGAACGTCGACTACATGAAACTTCATGAGGTTATGGTCCTAAGGGAAGTCATTGTGGAGTAACCAGTAGACGATGGGTTGCGAGAGTGACAGAAGCTTAAACCCCATTTTATGCGTTGCTTCATAAGGGGTTGATTTGGATCCACATGTTTCATGTTATGGTTAGATTTATCTTAATTCTTCTTCTGTAGTTGCGGATGCTTGTGAGAGGGGTTAATCATAAGTAGGTTGTTAGTTCAAGTAAGAACAACACCTTAGCACTGGTCCACCCACATATCAAATTATCAAAGTAGCAAACACGAATCAACTCAATATGATGACTATGACTAGACAGAAATTCCCATGTGTCCTCAGGAGCACTTGCTTAATATAAGAGTACATTCAGGTGTGTCCTTTGCTACAAAAAGGATTGGGCTACCTTGCTACACCATTGCTACTATTGTTCCTAATTATCTTGCTACAAAACTATCTACCACTGATACTCACAGCACTTGCACAGAATACCTTGCTGAAAGCCGCTTATCATTTCATTCTGCTCCTCGTTGGGTTCGACACTCTTACTTATCAAAAGGAATACAATTGATCCCCTATACTTATGGGTCATCAAGACACTTTTCTGGCTCCGTTGCCGGGGAGTGAAGTGCATTTGGTAAGGAAACATTTTCTATACTTGCTGAAATTTACTTTTGCTTGTCAATATGAGCAGTCACCCTTTGAGTGGCTTCTTCGAGGCATCTTCGCCCCAAATGGAAGATGAGGAAATTGTTCCTCCACCTACCACACCTATTGAAAATATTTATTATGATATTCCTTCTAGTATGCTTCAAAAACTATTGTCTTATCCTTATGATGGTACGACTCATCCTGATTTCCATTTGATATTCGTCGATGAGGTTTGTGGATTATTTGAGCTTGCAGGTTTGTCAAGGGATGAAGTTAAGATGAAATTTTTACCTTTATCTTTGGTGGGAAAACCATTAATGTGGTACAGGCTATTGAAAAATATTAAATCATAAGATTGGAATCGATTGAAGCTACAATTTCATGAGAAGTTTCACCCAATGCATCTAGTTCACCGTGATCGGAATTATATATAACATTTGGCCTCGCAAGGGAGAGAGCATCGCTCAAGCTTGGGGAAGGCTTAAATCTATTATGCACACTTGCCCCAACCTTGAGCTTCCAAGAAAAATGATTATAAAAAATTTTATGCTCGGCTTTCTCAGGATGATCAAAAATTATTGGATTCTTCTTCCTCGGGCTCATATATGAATGAAACTATTGAATTCAGATGGGATCTTTTGGAAAGAATTAATCACTAATCTGAAGATTGGGAGATCGACAAAGGTAACGAGTTAGGTATAAAACTTAATTTTGATTGTGTTAAATCTTTTATGGAAACCAACACCTTTCATGAGTTTAGCAACAAATCTGGTATTGACTCTAAAATAGTAGCTACCTTCTGTGAATCATTTGCTACTCATGTTGATCTTCCTAAATAAAAGTGGTTTAAATATCATCCTCCCAACTAACCACCCTTAGAGAAACCAATTAATATTGAGAAAGAGGAGATAATTGTTAGTCATGCTGATCCTGTTATTCCCACTGCTTACATTGAGAAACCTCCTTTTCCTATTAGAATTTAGGAACATGCTAAAGGTACAACTTTGGTCAATGAAAGTCATGTTTGGACATCTACCCCTCCTGAAAAAATAATGGTTGAACCTAAAGTTGCTATGATTAAGAACCTCTTAGTTCATAATATTGATGGTCAGGTTATCTACCTCTATGATGAAGCTACTAGAATCGCAAAACCTGTTAGAAACAAGCGAGATGAGCTCAATAAGAATAAGCCAGTCGTAGGCATGCCAATTGTCTCAATTAAAATTGGAGATTATTGTTATCATGGCTTGTGTGACTTAGGTGCTAGTGTCAATGCTACACCATTCACCTTATATCAAGAAATTATGAATGACATTGCACTCGCTACTATTGAAGATATTGATGTTACTACTAAACTTGCAAACTGAGATACTATTTTGCCACTTGGGATTGTTAGAGATGTTCAAGTTTTACGTAGAAAGGTCAAGTACCCTGCTGATTTCTTAGTTCTTGGTTCAATGCAAGATAAATTTTGTCCCATTATATTAGGTAGGCCTTTCTTGAACACTATTAATATTCAAATCAATTGTGGTACTGAAAAGGATAAAATAAGATTTGGTGATGTGTCTCATGAATTTAATTTCTCCAAGTTTACTAATAAAATGCATGAGAAGGAATTACCTAGTAAAGTTGAAATGATTGGTCTTGCTTCTATTTTTGTACTTCCTATTGATCCTCTAGAACAATATTTGTTACACCATGAGAATAATATGCAGATTAATGAAAGGAAGAAAATAGATAGGATTCTCCTCGAACAAACACCTATTCTCAAACACAACTTACAAGTTGATATTTTAGGGGATCCACGTCCACCTAAAGGAGATCCCGTGTTTGGATTAAAGACTTTACCCAATACTTTGAAATATGCTTATCTTGATGAAAAGAAGATATATCCTGTTATTATCAGTGCTAGCCTTTCAGAGCATGAACAAAGAATATTACTTCAAATGCCGAGGAGGCACATGGCTTCTATTGGATATACTGTCGATGATCAAAAGGGCATAATCCCCGCTCTATGTCAACACAAGCTTAATATGGAACCACACGCTAAACCTGTTCTTGATCATCAATGCCGCTTAAATTCTAAGATGAAGGAAGTGGTAAGAACTGAAATACTAAAGCTTCTGGAGGCAGGTATAGTCTATCCTATTGCTGATAGTAGGTTGGTAAGTCATGTTCAATGTGTTCCTAAGAAAAGAGGTATTACTGTTATCCCTAATGATAAGAATGAGCTTATTCCACAAAGAATTGTAACTGGTTATAGGATGATAGTTGATGTTCGAAAATTAAATAAAGCTACTAAGAAAGATCATTACCCCTTGCCTTTTATTGATCAAATGTTAGAAATATTATCCAAGCACACCCACTTTTGTTTTCTTGATGGAATCCGGCTTTTCTCAAATACCTGTGTCAAAAGAAGATCAAGAGAAAGCTACCTTTACATGTCCTTATGGAACTTATACTTATAGACGTATGCCTTTTGGTTTATGCAATGCACCTGCTACATTTCAAAGATGTATGATTGCTATATTCTCTGACTTTTGTGAAAAGATTGTTGAGGTTTTTATGGACGATTCCGTCTATGGGACTTCTTTTGATGACTGCTTGAGCAATCTTGATCGTGTTTTGTAGAGATGTGAAGAAACTAGTCTTGTCTTGAATTAGGAGAAGTGCCACTTTATAGTTAATGAAGGAATAGTGCTTGGGCATAAAATTGCTGAATGAGGCATTGAGGTAGACAAGGCTAAAGTTGATGCGATTGACAAAACGGCATGCACGAAAGATATCAAAGGTACAAGAAGTTTCCTTGGTCATGCTAGTTTTTATAGGCGTTTCATTAAAGATTTATCTAAGATTTCTAGGTCGTTAACAAATCTTCTTCAAAAAGATGTTCCTTTTGTTTTTGATGATGATTATGTAGAATCTTTTGAAATACTAAAGAATGCTTTAATTTCTGCACCTATTGTTCAACCACCTGATTGGAACCTACCTTTCAAAATTATGTGTGATGCGAGTGATTATGATGTTGGTGCTGTTCTAGGGCAGAGAGTAGACAAGAAGTTAAATGTAATCCATTATGCTAGTAAAACATTAGATACGGCTCAAAGAAATTATACTACCACTAAAAAGGAATTTTTAGCAGTTGTGTTTGCTTGTGATAAGTTTAGACCCTACATTGTCGATTCCAAAGTAACTATTCACACTGATCATGGTGCTATTAAATACCTTGTGGAAAAGAAAGATGATAAACCTATGCCTATTAGGTGGGTACTTTTACTTCGGGAGTTTCACTTGCATATCATTGATATAAAAGGAGCTGAAAATCCCGTAGCAGATAACTTGTCTAGGATGGAAAATGTTCTTGATGACCCACTTCCTATTGATGATAGCTTTCCCGATGAACAACTTGCTGCCATAAATACTTCATGTAGTAATCCTTGGTATGCTGATTATGCTAATTATATTGTTGCTAAATGCATCCCACCTAGGTTCACATATCAACAAATGAAAAGAAAAACTATGACCTACAACATTACTTTTGGGATGACCCACATCTTTACAAAGAGGGAGTAGACGGTATCATTAGACGATGTGTACCTGAGCATGAAGAGGAACATATTCTTCGTAAATGTCATTCCGAGGCTTATGTAGGACACCATGCCAGTGACCAAACTGCACACAAGGTATTACAATCTAGTTTTTATTGGCCTACTCGTTTCAAAGATGCTCGTAAGTATGACCTTTCATGTAATGAATGCCAGAGAGTTGACAACATCTGTAAGCGTCAGGAAATGCCTATGAATTATTCACTTGGTATTGAACCATTTGATGTCTTGGCTTTGATTTTATGGGAACTTCTCCTTCCTTAAATGAGTATACTCATATTCTAGTTGTCGTTGATTACGTTACTAAATGGGCAGAAGCTATTCCAACTAGTAGTGATGATCATAACACCTCTATTAAACTGCTTACAAATATTATTTTCTTGAGGTTTGGAGTTCCTAGATATTTAATGACTGATGGTGGTTCACATTTTATTCATGGTGCTTTTCGTAAAGTTCTAGCTAAATATGATGTTAACCATAGGATTGCATCACCTTATCATCCCCTGTCTAGTGGTCAAGTTGGATTGAGTAATCCAGAAATAAAGTTAATATTGCAAAAGACTTTAATAGATCTAGGAAGAACTGGTGTGAGAAACTAGATGATGCACTTTGGGCTTATAGAACTTCTTATAAGAATCCTATGGGTATGTCTCTGTACGAAATGGTATATGGGAAAGCTTGTCATTTACCTCTCGAGTTAGAACACAAAGCTTATTGGGCTATTAAAGAACTTAACTATGATTTTAATCTTGCCGGTGAGAAGAGATTATTTGACATTAGCTCACTTGATGAATGGAGAACACAATCCTATGAAAATGCTAAGTTATTTAAAGAAAAGAGTAAAAGATGGCATGACAAAAGAATTCAAAAACAAGAATTCAATGTAGGAGACTTAGTACTTTTATACAATTCTCGTTTCAGATTTTTTGTAGGAAAACTCCTCTCAAAATGGGAAGGCCCATACATTGTTGAGGAGGTTTATCGCTCTGGTGCTATAAAAATCAACAACTTCGAAGGCAAGAGCCCGAGAGTGGTGAATGGGAAAATAATTAAGCATTATATTTCAGGTGCCCCCATTAATGAAGAAACAAATGTCATCCAAGTCATCACACCGGAAGAACACATCAAGGAAGTCTTATGGAACACTCCAGAAGCCTGAAAAAGGGGTAGGTATGTGGTACGGTAAGTAAACCGACTCTAAAAATTCTGTAAAAACATTTTTTGTTATTTTGGTATTTTAGAAAAATTACCAAAATAAAACGAAGTCGAAAGGACACACGAGGGAGGCACAAGCCAATAGCCCCCCGGTGCATGGCCAGATGGCTTGTGGGTCCCTCGTGTGGCCTCCGGACTTTGATTTCTTCTTGAACATGTATTCTAACCTAGAAAAAATCATTATATATACTCCCGTATGTTTTGACCACCGCATCACGAGTTTTCTCTATTCCTTTTTTGAGCTGTTTTTTTGGTAGAGGAGAAAATATGTTGTCTCAAGATTCGGAGGGAGAGATCTATGTATCCGATTATGTTGCCAATCCAAAGATCTTTGGGGATATTTATCCCTATCTATGGTCCTTGGAGGAGGAAGAAGAAATTGACTTGGAGGAAATAGAAGATGCTCGCCCGGATGCTTGCTCAGATGAAGATGAATCTCCACTACCTCAACTTGGACTTATGCACGTGGAGTTCAAGAAGTCAAGCCTCCCTGATGGACGGAACAAAACCAATACCCAGTTTACCCCTTCTCGTCTTTTGTAGGAAAGAAAGGCAACTTTATGCAAAAGGATATTGAAGCTTGAACAAGAGAACAATGATTTAAGGGAAGAAAATTTCATCCTCAAATGCAAATTGGAGAAGAAAAATATTATTACAACACCACCGCCATCACCGAAGAACTCCTGAGTACATGGGTATGGTCACAACCCTACCTTATTCCAAGCTTGGGGGAGGTGCCCTGGTATCGCATGACCATCAATTTTTACCACCACTATCTATCTTGGTTCTATATTTAGTTTTTCGTGATTTAGGGAGATAAATTTCAGATTTGCTTTGTTTAGAGTTTTTGCTTTCAGTTCTACCTATCCTTGTAATCGAGCGTGAAAGTTATATAATAAAGTTAGTTGAGATCGTGTGTCCCTTTTTCAATTGCACCCATCATCTTAGCAAGGCAATTAAAAGAATAGAAAAGAAAAATCATATGCCTATCTCTTGAGAAGTAATGACTTCACATAGAAAAATAGGTATAAGCAATAGGAAGTGTTGGAAACCAACAAACATAATGTTAGTAATTGATATGATTTAAGAAGTGTGGTAGAGAAGAGGAGATTTAGATATAAGTATACTATCATGAACACCTTCTATGACTACGAGCTTCCATAAAATTATTACATAATTATCAAGTGTTGAAGTGGGACATGGAAGACAAGATAATAATCATGTTTGTTTACATTTGCATAGAAGTTATATGGTATTGAATCCTTTAACATGTGATGCTTGCTTAGGATCTTTTGCTAGACCAAAAATTCACACTAAGTAGAGATACTACTTGTGCATCCATAACCATCAAGCCCAGCTTCTTTCCAGGAGATCCCACCAGACCTACCTATGGATTGAATAAGATCCTTCAATTAAGTTTTCATTGTTGCATGAGGCAATACAAATTGCCTCTAGTCATGTAATATCTTTTATTGTAAGGGAAAGCAAGCTTTGTTCGACCTGGTGATGGTGAAGTAATAAAAGCGATGAAATGCATAATAAATTTCGCTATCACAAGGGGCAATATGAAGTGATGTTCCTTTATGTTAAGAGATTAAACATATCAAACAAATAAAAGCTCATGACAACCTCTACTTCCCTCTGCGAAGGGCCTATCTTTTACTTTCCTACAAGTTTTATTTTCATGCAAGAGTCAATAATATTTCCCTTGTTCTTATTCTTCAATCTATTTAGCGGAAAGCATTATATGTTGTGTAAAGATTCAAACAAATATATCCAGCTGAATGTAAATGATCATATTCCAATTATTGTTGACATTGTCCTTGAGGTAAAAAAGTTGGGTGGCAAGAACATTAAAGTCCCCATCTTCCTATGTGTCCCACGGAGTCACTTGTTCCAAAAATATGCAATTTATGTTAGCAATCATAGAAGGTTACATCATAGTTGAGTATGTGAACTTGCTAGAAATATAAGCTCTTACATAGACTCTTCTCTCGACTGCAAAATCTATGATCATCTCAAGCACTAATGGCATTGCTTGTTAGTTCTCAATAAATATTTTGCCCTATATTTGTTCAGTTGTGAATAGATTGTTACTTGTTCATGGGATGTTATATGATTGAAAAGTTACTTCTATGATGATACTCAAGATGCTTTCATGTCCGTATTCTGTTTTTATCGACACCTCTGTCTCAAATTATGTGGTCATTATTTTAGAGTTCGGTTTTCGCTTGACGACAAGGGAGGTCTAAGCTTGACGGCAAATAATACTATAACAGGAAATTTGTCGTCATCCAGATCTTTGTCGTCAGCTAGCGGACGGTAAAGAAAGTCTTTGCCGCCAGCTTACAGAAAACGGACGGTAAAGACCAGTCTGATTGCAAAGATAGAGGTTGCCATCAGCCAACTCTTTGTCGTTAGCCCGTGGACGGCAAAGGGCCCAGAGGCAGACAGCAAAGAGACCAGCTCGGCCACATTGGGCTGTGAAGATTGTTAGGTCAAATGGTCGGCCTAGATGTCGTCCGCCCAATATTTGCCATCTGCCCTTTTTCCCTTTGTTGTCCGCTAGCGGATGGCAAAGAACCTGCCTATCTAACGGCCATTACCCCTCGACACCGCCCCACTCTCTCACTCTCTTTCTCTCTTTTTGTCTCTATCTCTCTCTCTCCCCTGAGCGCCAACCCAACCCACCGCTGCCCCGCGCCCTCTAGAGGTGCCTAGAGGACGGGCCAGACGCAGCAGAGGGACGCCCCAGGAGCGGGTTCCCCACAGCCGCCCCCGCCGCCCCTGCCCCCCCGCAACCCGGCCGCCCCCACTGCCCTTGCCCCCCGTCACATCGACGCCCCCTGTACCCTGCCCCCCGCTGCCCGTGCCACCTGCCACCCGGCCACCCCCTATACCCTGCCCCCGCTGCCCGTGCCACCCGCCACCCGGCTGCCCCCGCCGCCCTGCCCCCGCTGCCCGGCCGCCCCCGTCGCCCTACCACCCTCCACACCAACACCACTGCGCCCCTGCCCGACCGCCACCGCCGCCTCGCCGCCCCTGCCCCTGTGCGTTCGCTCCTCCCCCCACGACCTCGGAACGGCGGCGCCTCCCCGCGGCGCCTCACTGTCGCAGCAGGACGCGGCGCCGCCCCCTCTCCGCGGCCTTCCCCCCACCCCCCGCACCGGCCATCCTCCAGCACAGCGCCAACCCTCCTCCATCGGCGTCACAGTGAGTTTTTTTCTATTTTTTACTATTTAGGTGTAGGTTAATTAGTGTTTGGTTTAGGTTAGTGCTAGTTTTAGGTTTAGGTTTAGATAAATAGAAGAAGAAGAATAAAGATGAAAAAACTAAGAAGAAAATAAGAAGAAGTAGAAGAAGAGGAAAAAGGAAAATAAGAAGAGGAAGAAAAAGAAGAAGAAGAGGAGGAGGAGGAGGAGGAGAAGAAGAAGAAGAAGAAGAAGAGAAGAGGAGGACAATAAGAAGAGGAAACAGGAAAAGAGTAAAGAAGAAGAAGAGGAAAAAAAGGAAAAGAAGAAGAAGAAGAAGGAAAAGACCCCCGACACGCCTGACCCCCGAGGCCACTGACCCCCGATGCCACTGACCCCCGACGCCACTGACCCCGGACCGCCGACACAATTGACCCTCAACCCCCGAAACCTCTTCGGCCTCCTGTTGAGCGAATAGTTGCTCTTCGGCCTTCCAGAGGCCGACGGGCTCATAGTTTTGTAAATTATGAGTTAGGTCATATATATATTACGATTATTATGAAAAACATCATATTTATGTTGATTCGGTGGATTGCAATGTGTAGTTGTTTCATCACTGCGAGGGTCTCCTGTTTGACAACCTCCCTGTGCATTTGACAAGCTCCCTTGCGTTCGTATGTGAGCACAAATGACATCTCCCCCCCTTAATTTGCTCTGTTCCAGTCTTCGTGCCGGTGAAACTTGCTAGCTATAGGTGTCTTCAATCATCAGTATGCG
This sequence comes from Hordeum marinum, assembly GCA_022496015.1. Lineage (NCBI taxonomy): Eukaryota > Viridiplantae > Streptophyta > Magnoliopsida > Poales > Poaceae > Hordeum > Hordeum marinum. Next base: position 161,895,555 of record CM039676.1, on the reverse strand, counting down.
TGACCAGTATGCGTATCCTGTTCGAAAGGGCGTCATCTATAAATATGCATGTCTTTGCATATTTATAACCGCCATCCTTTCGAATTGTCCAACGTTATCCATGGACAACCCAAGTATGTGTGGACTGGGTTTGTTTTCCCTTGTGCTCTGCTCCGGATCCGATGCGGAATTTTGTCAGTGCCTCACTATTGTCCTCCGGGTATACATCCTCTTTGCTTATTGTCAAGACATGTATCAGGAGAACAGCGGGGAGGTGTTGCCGAAATTCTGTGTTGGATCCGGAGTAGAGCATGGGAAAACGAACCAATCTACACATACTCGGGTGGGATGAGGACCTATCTTTACCTATTAGCGTATAGGTTGCATGGACGTAATAAAGCTGACAAACTTGATTAACTGATGAATATAGATGATGAATTATATATATATATTTCTTATGTGTTTAGTAGGTAGGCAAGATGAGTGATCGTGCGTGGATGTACACCTGTCACCCTAGTCAGAAATACATGACAATTGAATGGTTAACAAAAACCAAGGGGTTTAGTTTTCTGATAGTGGGGATGAGGTTGTTGAGGGGGGCACTATCTACCAGCGTGGGTGTACACGGCTCCCGCCCGTGCCGCCGACCCGCGAGCAGAGGTGGTCGATGAGGCCTGATGGGCAAACGTAACTGCATTTACTCTTTTTTAACCTTTTGCCTTCACGTTTCTTCAAATATCTAATGCGTTGGCTTTGTCATACTACAGGGGTTGGATTCACGCCAAGCATGTCTATAGGACCAACTCCATCCTTGGTGTGATTTGCTGGCATAACTTCCTGGGGTTTGTCATGTTGCCCGGCGACGGTCAGCTTCCAGAGTTAGGATTGAGCTGGGAGCACTACTTGGCTGCCCCGACCCCACCAAAGAAGGTGATCGACGGTGTCTTGTGCCACACGAGGGATGACATGGTGATCATAAAGTTTTGGGTAATTTCTCCTTTACACAAATAAAAATCAACGATAGCTAGTTATTGTACTAATCAGTGTTGTCTTGTTTGATTGCAGACCTTCTACAGGAGTGAGGAGGGATACGACGAGGCTGTGGCAAAGGTTATCAATGGCGAGTGCGGGTGCCTACTAAAAAACTTATGGCACGAGGCTTGGATACAGGCTATTCGAGACTACTATGCCTCACAGCGTATTAAGAAGGACAAGTCGTCGTGTCGTAGGAAGTTTCTACACAAGGAGCAGTACATGAAGGTAATTACCTATTATTAAGACATTTTACTTAGTTTCCCTGCTTTGATTCGTAGGCGTACCGCTTAAATTTCTCTTTACCAATTTAGGTGCCCCCGAGATGGTGTGCAGATAAGATGGATTGTTGGGGGGAGATGGTGAATGAGTGGTGCTTTGACGAATGGCAAGCTGTCCACAACAATACCAAGGAATGACGTGCCCAAATGGAAGGTGTGCCACACCATCAAGGCAGCCAACTTATTTTAGTTCGGGCGGAACTGGGCATGTGGTTTGCTTCATGATTCATGCAATTCATTCTTGATGCTAGCTTGACCCCTTTATTAATACTTTGTTCCTCTCTTTTAGGCGCATTACAATAAGACGGAGGTGCCACAGGTGTATGACCTCTATGCCTTGGCCCATACTGCCTCATACAAGAAGGCCAAGGCATTCTCTAAGTCTGACCTTGATAATCCTCACAACTTCACCAACATCTCCTCCCACAACAAGCTCGTGAGGTACAGAGATGTGGGGAAGGTGGTGAATGGGGAGGACTTAAACCCGAGATAGCATCCTGTTGATCCAGAGCTGGTGATGATAGCTGGCGGAGGGAGGCCCCATGGCTCGATAGCCATTAGAGATGGACTTATACGGTCTTCTCGCACTCTCCGGCAGATCAAGACGTGCCAAACGAGCTCCTGTCGTGAGATAACGCCTCGTCCATGGCTAGTCAAGCTCGCCATCGAGGTTAGTCATAAGGACTTCGATAGCTTTCCTCCATTACATTGCGTGTGTGAACAAAGATGATTACAATGCTAACGAGAAGTTATGTTGCAGGCTGCTCTGTAGAAAGAGAGAGCAACAACCCAGGCGCTTCTGGTGGAACATGCCCGGCAGGCGGCGGAGGAGAAGTGGGATTTGGAGGAGAGGATGACTAGGTTGTTGGAGGAGGAGAGGGCACAGAACAATGCAGCTAACCAAGCCATGTACAATCTCATCATGGTAAGTTTCTTCTTCATATTAGCCAAATCATGCACTACATGTTCGTTTCATTAATAACCAATATGATTGACTTGTCAAAACTGAATGTGCAGTCTTTGTGCGAGAAGAACGCCAGACACCTTCGTTGATGCCAGTCATTACCACGCAGGAACAGTTAGTTTCATTTGAATGGTCATTAGTTACTAGTCTTAACATTTCAGCATCATCATGCTAACACAAATAATCTTTGGTGCAGCATAACTCCCGAGCCGCATCGCACGATCCTTCTCCAGGGCCAAGTAGTGCTTCAGGTGACACCGGCCCGAGCAAGCCCGGTGCTTCACCTCTATGATGACGAGGACAGTAAGACCTAGTATGCCACTTACTTGGCTCATTTTCTCAAACAAAGACAAACTTAGCACTTAGACAAAATTAGGTACTTTCGGTCTGTTGGAGCTCCTTGCGAGAGTTTCATGTCTCTTTTTGATGAGGAATCCTGACTATTGTCATGGGGTCGTTTCTTCTTCTCCTTCTCTCGATATATACCTTGGTATATTGCGGGAGAGGAGAAGGGGAAATGATCATCACCAACGGTCGAAATATTAGTGTTCGGTAGTGTCCACCAACATACACCACCATATAAGTGTGAGTGAGTGCGCACCATACACACCATGAGGCATGAGAGTTTTTATAAGGAAAACCTCGAAAGACCGAAAGTCAAGCTCAACAAATGGCATAATAACCTTGGTTAGCTCATATACTTAGCTTATTTAGTTCATTTATGACATAATTAGCTTACTTAGGTCAAAAATGGCATAATAACCTTGGTTAGCTCATAAATATCATATTTACCTAAGTTAGCTTTGTTTCCTCCAAAACGACATATTAAGCTTACTTACCTCCAAAATGACATATTTTACCTAACTTAGATCTAAAATGACCTATATTTAGTATTGTTTTCTCCAAAATGACATAGCAAGCTTACTTAGCTGATTAGCTTCGAAATGACCTATTTTACCTAAGTTAGCTCTAAAATGACCTATACTTAGCTTTGCTTCCTACAAAATGAGTTAATAAGCTCACTTAGCTCCAGAATGACCTATGTTATCTTTGTTTCCTCCACATTGACATAATAAACTTAGTTAACTAAAAAATGGCATAATAGACTTGGTAACCTCAGAAATGCCATAGACTTAGCTTATTTTCTTGCAAAATGACACAATAAGCTTAGTTAGGTCAAAAATAGGATAATTACCTAGGTTAGCTCTAAAATGACACAAATAAGCAATAATAAGAAGAAAACAAGAGGAGAAAGAGAGAGAGAAGAAAAACGCTTCTTCATCGTCATCTTCTTCTAGATCTTCGTCTACTTCTTCTAGTATTCTTATTCTAACTTTATTATTTACAATTTTGCAGATTTGATTGACTTCACCACAGCTTGCTTTGATGTAGTGTCAGTGTTTACTTTCTGTTTTCTTTTTTTATCGATGAACTTACGTGAAACTTTCTACCTATGGATGAGACTATGTATGTGTGGATGAAACTATTGTAATATGGTGAACAATGTGGCATTTGATACTTTTAATTTGGTATAATTGTTGGTTGATCATATCCATATGGTAGGGATATTTTTTCTGTGAAATATATATATACATATCTTATATTTGCTTGTGAAAAACAATGGCTCTTTGACATCTTCCACCGTCGGCAAAGACCTCTTTGCCGTCAGCCACTGATGGCAAAGAGGGTGCGTGGCAGCCACCTATTCAACCTGGGAACACCAGGCCTGGAGCCATTTGGCCTATTTGCCGTCCGGGGCCAGATCACAAAGGGCTGGGTGGGGCTCGTTCGGGGCAAGACGGCAAAGGGCTGGGTGGGGGCCATCTGGGGGCAGACAACAAAGGGCTGGGGTGGGGGGCGTCCGGGGGCAGACGACAAAGGGCTGGGGTATGGGCTGTCCAGGGGGGAGATGGCAAAGGGCCCAGGGCCGTTAGCCACCTAACGGTGCTAACGTCCGTGCTACACCATCCAACCTCGTTGCCGTCTGCAGGCTAATGGCAAAAAAACTTTGTTGTCCGCTGATCCAAGATAGACGACAAAGAACCCTTGTCGGAGGATTACTTCTGGGTAGGCTCAAGGAGACGACTCAACATTTTTTAAAACAACGGGGGAGCCACCCCCGACATGCCAAGACCCACGTATCAACGAGACAAATGAAGAAGTGAAGACAGAAGACAAAACTGCGGCCCAGGCGGCTGGCTACTCCTGGCCGGCTGCAGACTACTGGCTCCTCCCGGCTGGCTCCTCCTGGCTGGCTCCTCCCGGTTAGCTCCTCCCGTCTGGCTCCTCCTGGCTGGCTGCTCCCGGCGGGCTCCTACTGGCTGGCTCCTCCCGACTGGCTCCTCCCGGCTAGCTCCTCCTGGCTGGCTCCTCCCGGCTGGCTCCTCCTGTATGACTCCTCCCGGCCGGCTCCTCTTGGTCGGCTCCTCCTGGCTGGCTCCTCCTAGCCGGCTGCCGACTGCGGCCCGACAAGTCAGCTCTAGGCATCCCGTCGGACACAAACTGGCGACACTGTAGCTGACAAACTGCAGAGCCTGCTACACTATTGGCGAAAAGTGCCCCGCTGTCCACCCATCACGCGTCACTTCACTACGCTCCAATAGTGACGCACTACATCCTGCATCATGAGTCATATCACATGTCACCCCCAATAGTATAATTAGGCCATGTGGGCCACCCCTTGTCCCCTGGGCCTCCCTTTATAAGAGGCACCGGGGAGCCTCCCAGAAGCGGCCGCACACACACTCACGGGAGGCCTCCTCTCATCCTCTCCCTCTCACTCATGCTCATGCATGCATACATATGATGCCAAGGTAAGGAGCTCAGAGCAGCCTCTTCCTCCTCAGACATAGCTCCAGGAGCAACCATGTACTACTATACACCTCATATACAAACATGCAGGGTGAGGGGTATTATCTCTCCGGAGAGCCCCGAACCTAGGTAAACCATCGCGTTCTGTTGCCCAATCCCATCCCGGATCTCCATGGCAGCCTTGATCTCACCTCTCAAGCCATCCCATGGAATCTGCCGTCCCGGGGCACCCCCGTGAGAAAACAATGACAACCCCTTTACCGGAGTTTATTCAAAAGAAAATTTGGATGTCTACTGGCTGACGGCAAAGGCCTTTGTCGTCCGTTGTTCTTCCCTTTGCCGTTAACCATGGCAGACGGCAAAGAGCCTGATCCCTATAGTGTGGGAGTTGATACGTCCATTCCGCATCATAATTTCCTATTACTATCTACCTTATTTTTGTCCATTATTCCACCTTACCATACAATTCTTATGTTTATTCTCTCTGAATATGCAAGGTACATCACAAGGAGGGAAATATCTAGAAACTCGAAATTTGGATCGAAAAACCAAGAAAAAGGCAGAAAAATCATCAGTCTCAGAATGACCTAAAAATTTACAGAGAATAATTTTGGAATATTTAAGAATTTCTCGAGCAAAAATATACCGGAGGGGGCGGCCAGGAGGCGACAGGCCAACATGCCATGCACCCCCTAGGATTAGGGTTTAGGGGCGCAACCGAATGGCTTGTGGGTCCCCTGTTGGCCCTCGGATTCCCCTCATCTCCTATATGGTGTGTTTTACCCTAGAAAAAATCATAAGCAACCTTTTAGGACACGGCGCTGCCGTCTCGAGGCCAAAACCTAGGCAGAGGCCCTTTTGCATAGTCAGATTCTGCTGGGAAATCCCTCTCTGGGAGGGGGAGATTGAAGCCATCATCGTCACCAATGCTTCCTCCTTCGTGGGAGGACCAATCTTCATCAACCTCTTCACCAGCACCATCTCATCTCCTACCCTAGCTCATCACTTGTATTTAATCATTGTCCCAAAACCTCAGATTGGTACATGTGGGTTAGTAGTTGTGTTGTTTACATCTCGTAGTTGATGCTTGTTGGATTACACAATGGAAGAGATTATGTTCAGATACTTAATTATCATTATTACTCTTTTGATCTTGAACATGTTGATGATGTGTGAGTAGTTACTATTGTTCCTGAAGACATGGAAGAAGTCTTGTTATAAGTAATGTTGTGAAGTTGGTATGCGTTCGATATTTTGATGATATGTATGGTTACTTCTCTTAGTGGTGTCATGTGAACGGCGACTACAAGATACTTCATAATGTTATGGACGTAAGGGAAGTCATTGTGGAGTAACAAGTAGATGATGGGTTGCGACTATGACAGAAGCTTAAACCTAGTTTATGCGTTGCTTCATAAGTGGCTGATTTGGATCCACATGTTTCATGCTATGGTTAGATCTATCTTAATTCTTCTTTCGTAGTCGCGGATGCTTGTGAGAGGGGTTAATCATAAGTAGGTTGTTAGTTCAAGTAATAACAACACCGTAGCACTGGTCCACCCACATATCAAATTATCAAAGTAGCGACCGCGAATCAACTCAACATGATGAATATGACTAGACAGAAATTCCCATGTGTCCTCGGGAGCACTTGCTTAACATAAGAGTACTTTTTTAGGCCTATCCTTTGCTACAAAAAGGATTTGGCTACCTTGTTGCACTATTTCTACTATTGTTACTTTCCACTTGTTATGAATTATCTTTCTACAAAACAATCTACCACTGTTACTCACATTACTCGTAGAGAATACCTTGCTGGAAACCGCTTATCATTTCCTTCCGCTCCTCGTTGGGTTCGATACTCTTACTTGTCGAAAGGACCACTATTGATCCCCTATACTTGTGGGTCATCAAAGACTAATTGGTTGCTTAAAGAGACCAGCTCTAGGACGAGATATTGTTGGACTATGTGGCACCTCACCACGACATTATCCTCAAGATCTGGCTGTAGGGGCATATGTGGACGATCTAGAGCAAAAATGTGCTTCTCCAACTGAGAGTTAATAAGCAACTGGATGTAGGGTGCATAACAACAAGAGCGCTTTTGATCAGCAGCAACCCTCTTGATTGTCTCAACAATCAAATCCATGACTCTAATCCTGGTGTTCCTGTCAAGGTGGATCAGCATATTGATGGAGTAGCCTTGGATCATCTTTTCATCTCCTGACTTGGGCATCAAGGTGTGCCTCAGAATGGTGTTCATTATACGGAGTCCTGCTTGCAGATAATAGATGGATCCTAGCTTGTGTCATTGCACCTTGTTAGCAGGGATAGGAGTATACATACCTTTCATGGCATTGTGACTTGCCTTGGGTTCTGAGTATACATCCAGATCACCTTCTTGAGCTTCTGGAACCTCTAGAAGTACAGCCCACTCCTCAACAGTGGATTCATACCTTGCACCTTCAGTCATCCATACAATTCTACCATCTCCGTAGAAATGAGTAGTGGAGTAGAATTACATGATCATCTCGTCATTCCATGCAGTAAGCTCTCTGCCAACGAACTTGTCCAGAACAATGCAATGGAAGTTGTCTCTGACACTTGGGAAGTAGTCCACATTATCCTTAATGAACTTCCAATCGACATATCTCATGTCGCTAACAGCTGGGCTCTTGTCAAGCAACACTGTCTCATAAAAATCCTGTTGCTCTCTTGTGTAGAACCTGTAGTGAACAACAGTTTTCCTCCTCTGAGCATAAGGTTCTTTGGCTCTCCAGGCTCTCAATCCTGAGTCTTTCCTCTTCTTCATGTCCTCAGCAACTAAGTGGCTAGCATCATGCACTGGAATATGTGGTCTAAGCTTCATGAAAGTAGTCAAGTCATCATCATCTTCAGTTCTGGAGGCAGTCCCCTTGTTCTTCTCAGAAGCTGGAATGTCTCTAGTAGTCCTCTTGGACTTATGTGTAGCAGCTTTCTTGGTAGTTGACTTGGTGGTCTTGGAAGTACCAGTCTTTGGCATAGCATCAGCCCTCAGCTTCTTGGCTTTCTTCTTGGGAGGGGCCTTCTCAACATGTTATTCCTCCTCTTCCTTAGCAACAGCACCAGCAGCCTCTGGATCTTCATACATAGAGGTAGGCCTACCAATCACATGGACAATCCTTTTCCTAGACTTCTTCCCCTGCCTTCTTAGGCATAGCCTTCATTGGGGGATCAACAGAAATAGTGTCTCTACCACTCTCATGTGCCTTGATAGTCTCTGAGCTGGCATAGATCTTGCTGACAACTCTCCTGGATGAAGTAGCTTCAGTTGCTGCCTTCTTGGCAGCATTTTCTTGCTTCTTAGCAATAATCTCCTCAGGAATGAAATCTGAATCTTCTTCGTCAGACTTGAGCTTCTTCCTGGTCCTGGTGGCGGCCTTGGGAAACCCATGAGAGCTGGGGGTGCCTAGATCTGAAGAAGAGCTGGTTTCTGGGCTTGTGCCAAAATTCATGTCAACTCCCTGCTCTACCAAATTTTGACTGTCCTCTGAGCCTGACATACTGACCCTGTGAATAGAGTATAGGAGAGCAGAAGAAGATGAGTCATCACAAAATGAGGCTGGTTTTTGAAATTGGAACAATGAATTTTCAAGATTTTTTGCATTCTCTCAAATAAATATTTGTACAGCCGAAACCAAATTTTCGGTGGGGCCGAGACTGACTGACTCTCTAACTGAACCGTGGCACCCTTTTTGATCGGACCGAAAACAGCAACTCGGTTCCACCTAGTATGTTCTCAGCCACACAGAAAAGCACATCGGTGAGACCGATATGATAGTTTCGGTTCCACCGAGATTTATCGAGCGGACGACAAAACCCTAGAAAATTCGTTGTTCGCAAGATTTTGGAGATTCGAGTGGATAGGAATATGTGCAAAGGGTGTATCAAAGATACACATGAATCCAATGCGCAAGAATCGGACGAGGAGCGCAATAGAGATCGAATCCGTACCCTAGCTTGGTGCGGATCCTCTATGGCGGCGACGAGGGAGTGGATTTCATCGACGACGGCGATGCCCAACGGTGGAGGAGCACGGGGAGACATGGGGGACGCCAAGGGGTTGCGTGGGTGGCAGCTTAGGGTTCTAAGGCACAACGAATGAGAATGAAATTCAAAGCGTCGGGGTCCACAACTTATATACCCACCACTGTTGGTGACATCGATTCTAATTTTTTGGTGTCACCGAGTGCCTCAACCGTCAGCTGACAGGGACACTCGGTGTAACCGAGAAAATGGAATCAGTGGTACCGAGATTGAAAACTAGATCAACCCTAGGCATTCGGTGAGACCAAGATTTTGTGGTTGGTTCCACCGAGATGCACTTGGGAGGTTTTAATGGTCAGTCCTTGTCGATATGGAACTCCGAGTTCTCCACACACAGGGGGATCCAAAAGCAGTTGTTCAAATTTTGTGATGCAACATTAATAGAGTATGAGGTGAGAAAGCATAGATAGCTAAAGAAGTGGTCCTAGGCATTCTTTTATATCCAATTGGCAAAAGATAAATCAAAAGCCAAATAACAACAATTGCATATCCTTGAATGATAAAATAAATGCAGACCAACATGCTCACACAATAAGATGTCAAATGAAATCATGGCAAACATGCACAAACACTCTAGCATCTAACAAGCACTTGGGCGATGATGAAGTCATCTATATATGAGTATTTCACTTAGGAGCCAAGAAAGAGTTCTTGATCATATGTCATACTCATCGTTTAAGCACAAGCGGGGTTACCACTTTTACATAAAGCATTTAATGGTGTCACATTCTAAGAGATGCTTTGACTCAAGTCTTAGAGTAAAGCTCCCCCTTGATGTGACATCACCCCATAAGAGGGATAAACTAACCTTGGGTTTTGTCGATGAAGACTTCATGTTGGTGAGGTAGTGGTGGATGCTCAAGGTTGATGGAGATCACCAAGAGTTGGGAGCATCCTTGTTGTTTCCTTACTCTTTTCACCTACATGGGTTAGTCCCAACACACAAGAGACAAATACAGGGATATCTATGGACATGGAGTGCAAAGCATGTGTAATGATGTCCATTGATTTGTTGATTACCTTGTCCCTTGCTTACATTTGAGGGAATGTGTGACTCCTTGATCTATTGCATAGGGTTGATGTTGATTGCAAATAGATTTTGCCAATAATGAATATGAGTGAATTTCATTGGTGAAGTCACCCCTCAAGAACTCTCCAGTTCTTCTTCTTGGGAATCCACATCAAGTTGATGGGGATCCTTGGTGTTGAAGTAGCACTTGTAGAAGTTGAGCTTGTAGTAGCCTTGGGAACCCACTTCACCAAGGCTTGGGGTTCATCTTCATAAGAGTCAAAGTCCTCTTGGAGCTTGTTCTTGCCCTTGAGCTTGGTGTCTTGTGGTGGAAGGTCATCTTGAGTATTTGTTCCCTTGGGAAGAGTATTTTCATACTTCTCCTTTTGAGGAACAAACTTGGGATTGGGATATTGACCTTCTTCCCATTCAACTCCATTAGCGTTGAAGTAGCCAACACCACGATTCTTTTGGTATCTTCCATACTTGCATACAATCTCATCAAATTGTTTGTACCCTTGAAGACTCTTGTAGATACCTTTCTCTATAATTCCTTTTAATAAAGCATTTTCTTGCTCAGGTGTAACTTGGCTAAGAGAATCATCATTAGTGGAATCAATAGAACTACTAGGAGCAACATCATTGGGTTTAGCATTTTTATTGTTGCTACTAGATGAAGAACCTTTCTTTCCATTGTTACTAGTTTGCTTAGATTTGACTTGTGGCATGAAAGTGGACAAGATTAGTCGTTTGGAAATATAAGATGAAGTCTTCTTTTGGAGATCGTCATTGATAGCTTTAAGAAATTCATGTTCTTGCTCCAAATTGAGATTCTCAAAGCGTAGCTTCTCATGAGTTCTTACAAGCTCTCTATGATCTTCAAGAGTAGATTCATGAGCTAACTTAAGAGGGTTGAGTTCTTTAGTTAGTTCTTCTATTTTCATCTTATCATTGTCAATCGACTTATCTTGACTAGTATGAGAATTATCAAGTTCATTATGATTAACATCACTAGTTTTATCACATAGCAAGTCATCATCGTAAAGAAAATCATCTTCATCACTATCGAAATCAAGATATTCAGGGTGTGATACCTTGGGGCCTTTAGCCATGAAGCAACTTCCACCTCCTTCATTTGGTGAATCAAATAGATCATAGGAGTTGGCTGTCACTAGTGCAATTCTGGCAACACCATCATCTTAACTATAGTCGGAGTTGGAGTGATAGCTTCTCTCGGAGTGGTTGTCGGAGTCAGAGACGGAAACCCATTCACCAACATGAGCTTGATGCTTTGTTCTTGAGTAGCTCTTGGTGTGCTTCTCCTTATTCTCCGAGTCCCTACTTCTCCTTGAGGGTCTTCGTTCATAACGATCATCTCTACTCCTTCTCACTCTACGAGGTGATTCGTCTCTTGAGCTTCTTCTTCTTGGTGACTCTTCTCTTCGTTTGTAGGGAGCCGAGCACTCATTGGAGTAGTGTCCGGGCTTCCCACAGTTGTAGCAGTTTCGGTCACGACTTGACAAACGCTTCTCTTCATATCTTGAGTAGGAGCTGCGATCTTTGCTTCTATTCTTGTAGAACTTGTTCAATTTCTTGACCATGAGGCTTATCTCATCATTTGTGACAAGGTTGTTGCTTGAGGTAGTGGGATCATCACTTGTGGCTTTGAAAGCACCGCTAGACTTGTGATGAAGGTCTTCCTTGTATTTGAGTGTCATCTCATAAGCAACAATTCTACCAATCACTTCCATTGGTTTGAGATCTTTGTAGTTGGGCATCATTATGATCAATGTGCACACGGTGTCATATCTCTCATCTAAAGCTCGAAGTATCCTCTTGATGATGAACTTGTCAGTCATTTCTTCGCTTCCCAAGCCAGCAATCTCATTTGTGATGAGAGCTAGCCTAGAGTACATCTCAGCGACTCCTTAACCATCCGTCATCTTGAACTTGTCAAGTTGACCTTTAAGAACATCTAACTTGGATTGTCTCACGGACTCAGTTCCTTCGTGCATATGAACCAAAGTATCCCAAATCTCTTTTGTGTGTTCAAGACAACTGATTTTGTTAAATTCTTCAGGACATAGGCAGTTGAAAATAATGTCACATGCTTGAGCATTGAGTTGCAACATCTTCAATTCATCCGCAGATGCTTCACGATTCGGTTCCTTTCCATCCGCAAAGAATCCACCTTGTAAGCCAACACGAACAATAGCCCAACCGACAAGATTATGACCAAGCAAATGCATTTTCATATTATGCTTCCAACTAGCAAAATTAGTGCCATCAAAATATGCGGACCTCTACGATGGTAATTTCCCTCACTAGAAGCCATACTTGTCCTAGGTTGTGAAACCAATGCAATGGAGACCAGAGCTCTGATACCACTGGTAGGATCGAAATTAGGTCTAGAGGGGGAGGGGTGATTAGACTACTGGACCAAATAAAAGTTTTGTCTTTTTCCCAATTTTAATTCTTGGCAAGTTTTAGCATTAATTGCATATCAAGTAACGCCCTACACATGCATGTCTAAAAGTGTAGCAGCGGAAAGGAAAGACATTACACATGTAAGTAAAGAGAGGGTTAGGAAAGCAAACACAAGTTATGACACGATGATTTTTCCCGTGGTTCCGATAGGTGGTGGTATCGTATGTCCATGTTCATGGAGTCTTCAACCCATAAAGGGTAACGGTCGTGAGAGTCCACAGAGGGTTCCACAGAGAAGCAACCTTGACTATTGCATGCGGCTTCCGTCCATGAAGGATTAGCCTCACTATGGGTAGATCTTCACGAAGTAGGCGATCTCCTTGCCCTTACAAACTTCTTGGTTCACTCCACAACATGAAGTAGGAGGCTCCCAAGCGACACCTAACCAATCTAGGAGGAACCACCCTCCAAAAGGTAATAGGCTCGGTAATGATGATAAACTCCTTCCTCTTGTGCTTCAAGATGATATACTCCTCAACACACAATCACTCTCTCATAGATATGGCTTGGTATAAGAGATGGGATTGGTGGAAAGAAACTTGGGGAGGCTAGAAATCAAGATCAATATGGTTGGAGTGGAAGATCTTGATCTCAACACAAGGGTAAGTGGTTCTCTCTCAGAAAACTGAGTAGGATACGTATGGAATAGTTCTGAGTGCTTGTCTTTCGAGTGGGTGGTGGTGAAGGGGTATATATAGGCATCCCCCAAAATCCAACCGTTACACACAATAAGTCAGACTCGGTGACACCGATGTGTTAATCTCGGTGGTACCGAAGTGATCAGAAATGGCAACTTTTGAATCTCGGAGGGAGCGATATACAATTCTCGGTTGCACCGACAAGGTGACCAATGGTCAAATTTAACAATCTCGGTGACGCCGATTCACCATTCTCGGTCGGACCTAAAATGAGAACTTTCGTAACAGAATCTTGGCAACCCAACTTGGTGGCACCGAGTGCAGTGTCGGCTGCACCGAAGTTATAGGGTTTGGCTGAGTCTGTCTAGGGTTTAGAATCTGTGGCACCAGGATAGGAATGTTGGTTGCACCGATTTTGCATATTTGGCTTAGGATATACTTTGGTGGGAGAGTTTGTGGATGTTTTGGTGGCTGTCACTTGTGCATATTTGAGCATAATGTCCATCATCAAAACTTTACCCCCTTTTAATAGTATTGGCTTTCCTATGGATTCAAAGTGATTTCTCACAAAAGTAAAATGTAGAGTCCTCTTGCTTGAAGCATGGCCAACCTATTTCCTTGAATCTTGGGGTAATTCCACAATCCTTTAGCCATCCCTATCATTGAACTTATCTTGAAATATACTTGGTGAAAGCATTAGTTCAATGACTTATATGTTGTTATTAATTACCAAAACCACCAAGGGGGCAAATGTGCTTTCAAGGCCACGGGCTGGCGGGCCTGCGTACCCTCGTTCCCAGAACGCCGAAAGTATCTTTGAAAAAAGATAAATGGTGTAGAAATAGGTGTTGGAGGCAAGCAGTTGTCCAAAGGCCAGACTAAAACAGAGCAATCTTTCCATACCCCACATTACATCTAGATAAAGACTTGTAACTTTCCACTAACTTTAAGTTTGCTTTCCACCCGAAATACCCAACCAAATTGTTCTCAGAAAGTTTTCCTTCTTGGTAATATGCTTCCCATATCATGTTCAGCCGTTCATGTTGGGATGAGCTGCATATCACCTGGCCGAGCAATGACTGTAGGCAGCGGCTAGTACATGCTGGCAAGGCTGCTTGGGATAAGCCCATGTTCATGGAAGTATTTGCTGTAGAAGCCTTGGGGGATTCGGAAGAGAGGAGTGACAAGCTATCTAGAGGGGTGCAACCTTCACTTCATTCATGGAAAGCAAGATTCAGGAAGGACTTTGCTATGCTATTTCCAAGGTCCAAACACTAATTTAAGCCCTTTATCACATACCTATCTACTAGTTTGTAGTTTTTAATCTTCCCTTGTTGCTACTTTAACACCACCCCCATCCCCTAATGTATGTATAGATACGCTTGCACTAACTGGTGAACTAATCTTCTAATATAAAGGCAATGGGAGTTTTACCCACTGTCATAAGTTCTTCAAAAAAATATACTTCCCATATCAAATTGACCCATGGAATGTTGTTCCTATTATAAAATGTGGGGAGGCTTTTCAATAGCAGAGCTTTATTCTGAACAAATATATCCATGACTCCAAGACCCCCTTGATTTTTTTGTCTGCAAACAGTGGACCAGGCCATCAAAGCTGGTCTATGGTCTTCAAGATCGGGAGCTCTCCAGAGACAATGTAGGAGATACTTGCAAACTTGGTTCTTAAGGGTTAGTCATACATCCAAACAACCCATAAAGTATGTGATTAAGGAATTCAGCACACATTTGACCAATTGTAGCCTGTCAGCAAGTGTCATGAAGTTAGTCAGTCCCACTATTTTTTTGCCACTCTGCTAACTAAAGGGTGGCATTGCTTCATGATACGTCAATGTATTTATAATTGTTGATTGTTACATGCATGCTATTATATTATAAATCTTGGATGCTTTTTGTGCATTTATATGCTATTTTATATCATTTTTGAGAACTAACCTATTAACCCGGTGCCTAGTACCAGTTGCTATTTTCTGCGTCTTTTTGGCTTTTCAGGAAATTGGTACCAAATGAAGTCCAAATGCAATGAAACTTTTTGATGATTTTTTTTGGGGACAAAAATAAGATCTGGAAGCTCTGGAGGTAGACCGAAGGCCACATGAGGTGGTGCCAAGCCAAAAGGGCACGCCTAGGGGGTGGTCGCGCTCTGATGGCTTGAGACCACCTCCCGATGCCTGCCTGACCTAATTCCACTCATATAAATCCTAATATGCTGGGAAAACACCAGAGAGCCAACAAAAATACTTTTTTGGCCGCCGCAAGTCTCTGTTCCGTCGTGATCCCATCTGGAGCGGAGTTCCGGTGCCCTACCGATGGGGGGATCAATCTCGAAGGGCCTCTACATAAACCTTGCTGATCCCATGGTGATGTGTGAGTAGTCAACCATAGAACTATGGTTATGTATTTAGTACCTAGATGTATATCTCTTTCTATATGTTCTTCAATGCAATGATCACCGTGATTCCTGCGGTGATCTATCCTATGTGATCTATCTCTTTCTATTATAAGTCTTTTCAAAGAACTAGCTTACCATTTTCATACTAAGCTTGTCCTTTGGGGCTGAAGATAGTACATGAATAGAAGCGAGTAAATGTAGGAGTTTTTACCTCATATTTCTCCTTGACGGCGTTCACCAAGTTAATCTCAATCTCCCGACTCTCAGACTGTCGGGCCAAGTACTACTGATATATGTCTCCAGTATCAAGCGCAGATAGATCTGGAAATTCTAACTTGCCTTTGCCTTAGTCCAAATTCACCGGATCATCCTTGGTTGTCATTTTGGCCAAGGTGTTGGAGATGCCAGGAGCTTGAAAGTTTTCCTTCACAATGACAACCTCCGGGGCACTCTTGTCAACGGGAGGAGCGCTGTCATCCACATGAGTTGCAAGACTGGAAGGGTGAGCCGGGCTTGGCAGCCGCCAAGATGGCTCTATTGATACGTCCTGAGCATCCATCGGTGTGTCCATAAATATCGGCTCATCTGGCCTGGCCATCTATCTATCAGTATTGTAACGCCCCGGACACGTCCCACAGATCAATAGTAGTCTTTTCTGCGAACTTTGTCCTCATTCGTGCACACCGAGGACAAACTTCCCGGTCGGTCACCCATCATAGAACTACTCCAAGCCAAGCATGCTTAACTTGGGAGTTCTATTTGGATGGCCTCCCGAAAAAGAAGGAATTCCTTATTGATATGAGTTGTCTATCATCCCTAATATGCTAGGCTATCACAAGTAGCCGGCTCAACCCTAATCTCCGGGTTATCTTCTACAGAAGGATAAACCTTGATGGTTCTCTCTTCCGGTGGGGGGGGGGGGTTCGGAATGTCTTGGCCTGCAGCGCCAGAAGATGACCCGGTAGCACGTTTTGACAAAACAACTTTGGCGCTATCAATTGCCAGAAATTAAGCATTAAACTAATGGAAATATTGTCCAAGGCTAGAGTACATAAATTGATACAAGTTCAAAACTTACCTGCGTTTGATGTTAAAGGCGGGAAGCTGTGTTGCCGGTCAGTCGCCCAAAGACGGAGGAGATTCCAGATAAAGTGAATTTGAAGGACTGGTACGTCCATTCTGCATCATGATTTCCTATTACTATCTACCTTATTTTTGTCCATCATTCCACATTATCATACCATTCTTATGTTTATTCTCTCTAAATATGCAAGGTACATCACAAGGAGGGAAATATCTAGAAACTGGAATTCTGGACCGGAAAACCGAGAAAATGCAGAAAAATCATCAGTCTCAGAATGACCTGAAAATTTACGGAGAATATTTTTGGAATATTTAATAATTTCTGGAGAAAAAATATAACAAAGAGGGGCTGCCAGGAGGCCACAAGCCAACAGGCCGCGTCCCCCTAGGGGTGCGACTAGACAGCTTGTGGGACACCTGCTGGCCCTCTGATGCCCTTCTTCTTATATATAGAAAAATCATAAGCAACCTTTTGGGACGAAGCGCCACCGTCTCGAGGCGGAAACATGCGCAGAGGCCCCTTTTCACTCTGACAGTCAGATTCTACTGGGGAAATCACACTCCGGGAGGGGGAGATCAAAGCCATCGTCATCACCAACACTTCCTCCTTCATGGGAGGACCATTCTTCATCAACCTATTTACAAGAACCATCTCATCTCTGACCCTAGTTCATCTCTTGTATGCAATCTTTGTCCCAAAACCTCATATTGGTACCTGTGGGTTACTAGTTGTGTTGATTACATCTCGTAGTTGATGCTTGTTGGATTACTTGGTGGAAGAGATTATGTTTAGATCCTTAATTATCATTATTACTCCTCTGATCTTGAACATGTTGATGATGTGCGAGTAGTTACTATTGTTCCTAGGGACATGGGAGAAGTCTTGTTATAAGTAATCTTGTGAAGTTGGTATGCGTTCGATATTTTGATGATATGTATGTTGTTACTCTCTTAGTGGTGTCATGTGAACGTCGACTACATGACTCTTCATGATGTTATGGTCCTAAGGGAAGTCATTGTGGAGTAACAATTAGACGATGGGTTGAGAGAGTGACAGAAGCTTAAACTCCAGTTTATGCGTTGCTTCATAAGGGGTTGATTTGGATCCACATGTTTCATGATATGGTTAGATTTATCTTAATTCTTCTTTCGTAGTTGCGGATGCTTGTGAGAGGGGTTAATCATAAGTAGGTTGTTAGTTCAAGTAAGAACAACACCTTAGCACCGGTCCACCTACATATCAAATTATCAAAGCAACAAACACGAATCAACTCAATATGATGAATATGACTAGACAGAAATTCCCATGTGTCCTCAGGAGCACTTGCTTAATATAAGAGTACATTCAGGTGTGTCCTTTGCTACAAAAAGGTTTGGGATTCCTTGCTGCACCATTGCTACTATTGTTACTTGCCACTTGTTACTAATTATCTTGCTGCAAAACTATCTACCACTGATACTCACAGCACTTGGAGAGAATACCTTGCTAAAAATGGCTTATCATTTCCTTCTGCTCCTCATTGGGTTCGACACTCTTACATATCAAAAGGACTACGGTTGATCCCCTATACTTATGGGTCATCAAGACTCTTTTCTGGCTCCGTTGTTGGGGAGTGAAGCGCCTTTGGTAAGTGGAAATTGGTAAGGAAACATTTTCTATACGTGCTGAAATTTACTGTTGCTTGTCAATATGAGCAGTCACCCTTTGAGTGGCTTCTTTGAGGCATCTGTGCCCCAAATGGAAGATGAGGAAATTGTTCCTGCACCTACTGCACCTACTGAAAATATTTATTATGAAAAACTGTTGTCGGATCCTTATGATGGTACGACTCATCCTGATTTCCATTTGATATTCGTCGATGAAGTTTGTGGATTATTTCAGCTTGCGGGTTTGTCAAGGGATGAAGTCAATATGAAAGTTTTACCTTTATCTTTGGAGGGAAAAGCATTAATGTACTATAGGCTATTGGAAAATATTAAATCATGAGATTGGAATCGATTGAAGCTACAATTTCATCAGAAGTTTTACCCAATGCATCTAGTTCACCGTCGGAATTATATATAACCTTTGGCCTCGCAAGGGAGAAAGCATCGCTCAAGCTTGGGGATGGCTTAAATCTATTAAGCACACTTGCCCCAACCATGAGCTTCCAAGACAAATGATTATAAAAAAATTATGCTCGGCTTTCTCAGGATGATAAAAAATTATTGGATTCTTCTTCCTCGGGATCATATATGAATGAAACTATTGAATTCAAATGGAAAGAATTGAACGCAACTCTGAAGATTGGGAGATCGACAAATGTAACGAGTCAGGTATAAAACTTAATTTTGATTGTGTCAAGTCTGTTATGGAAACCAACACCTTTCATGAGTTTAGCAACAAATCTGGTATTGACTCTGAAATAATAGCTGCCTTTTGTGAATCATTTGCTACTCATGTTGATCTTCCTAAAGAAAAGTGGTTTAAATATCATCCTCCCAACGAACCACCCTTAGAGAAACCAATTAAAATTGAGAAAGAGGAGATAATTGTTAGTCATGCTGATCCTATTATTCCCACTTCTTACATTGAGAAACCTCCTTTTCCTATTAGAATTCGGGAACATGCTAAAGTTAAACTACGGTCAATGAAAGTCATGTTAGGACATCTACCCCTCCTGAACAAATAATGGTTGAACCTAAAGTTGCTATGATTAAGGATCTCTTAGTTGATAATATTGATGGTCAGGTTATCTACCTCTGTGATGAAGCTACTAGAATCGCAAAACCTGTTAGAGACAAGCGAGATGAGCTCAATAAGAATAAGCTAGTCGTAGGCATGCCAGTTGTCTCAATTAAAATTGGATATTATTGTTATCATGGCTTGTGTGACTTAGGTGCTAGTGTCAATGCTACACCGTTCACCTTATATCAAGAAATTATGAATGACATTGCACTCGCTACTATTGAAGATATTGATGTTACTATTATACTTGCAAACTGAGATACAATTTCGCCACTTGGGATTGTTAGAGATGTTCACGTTTTATGTTGAAAGGTCAAGTACCCTGCTGATTTCTTAGTTCTTGGTTCAAAGCAAGATAAATTTTGTCCCATTATATTAGGTAGGCCTTCCTTGAACACTATTAATACTGAAATCAATTGTGGTACTGAAACGGATAAAATAAGATTTGGTGATGTGTCTCATGAATTTAATTTCTCCAAGTTTACTTATCAAATGCACGAGAAGGAATTACCTAGTAAAGATGAAATGATTGGTCTTGCTTCTATTTTCGTACCTCCTACTGATCCTCTAGAACAATATTTGTTAGACCATGAGAATGATATGCAAATTAATGAAAGGAAGGAAAAAGATAGGATTCTCCTCGAACAAACACCTATTCTCAAACACAACTTACCAGTTGATATTTTAGGGGATCCACGTCCACCTAAAGGAGATCCCGTGTTTGAATGAAAGACTTTACCTAATACTTTGAAATATGATTATCTTGATGAATACAAGATATATCCTATTATTATCAGTGCTAGCCTTTCAGAGCATGAAGAAAGAAGATTACTTCAAACTCCGAGGAGGCACATGGCTTCTATTGGATATACTCTCGATGATAAAAAGGGCATAATCCCCACTATATGTAAGCACAAGCTTAATATGGAACCAGACGCTAGACATGTTCTTGATCATCAATGCCACTTAAATCCTAAGATAAGGGAAGTGGTAAGAACTGAAATACTAAAGCTTCTGGAGGCAGGTATAGTTTATCCTATTGCTGATAGTAGGTCGGTAAGGCATGTTCAATGTGTTCCCAAGAAAAGAGGTATTACTGTTGTCCCTAATAATAAGAATGATCTTATTCCACAAAGAATTGTAACTGGTTATAGGATGATAGTTAATTTTCGAAAATTAAATAAAGCTAGTAATAATGATCATTACCCCTTGCCTTTTATTGATCAAATGTTAGAAAGATTAGCCAAGCACACCCATTTTTGTTTTCTTGATGGATATTCCGGCTTTTCTCAAATACCCGTGTCAAAAGAAGATCAAGAGAAAACTACCTATACATGTCCTTGTGGAACTTATACTTATAGATGTATGCCTTTTGGTTTATGCAATGCACCTGCTACGTTTCAAGGATGTATGACTGCTATATTCTCTGACTTTTGTGAAAAGATTGTTGAGGTTTTTATGGACGATTCTGTCTATGTGACTTCTTTTGATGACTGCTTGAGCAATCTTGATCGTGTTTTGTAGAGGTGTGAGGAAACTATTCTTGTCTTGAATTGGGAGAAGTGTCACTTTATAGTTAATGAAGGTATATTGCTTGGGCATAAAATTGTTGAACGAGGCATTGAGGTAGACAAGGCTAAAGTTGATGTGATTGACAAAATGGCATGCACGAAAGATATCAAAGGTATAAGAAGTTTCCTTGGTCATGCTAGTTTTTATAGGCGTTTCATTAAAGATTTATCTAAGATTTCTAGGTCGTTAACTAATCTTCTTCAAAAAGATGTTCCTTTTGTTTTTGATGATGATTATGTAGAATCTTTTCAAATACTAAAGAATGCTTTAATTTCTGCATCTATTGTTCAACAACCTGATTGGAACCTACCTTTCAAAATTATGTGTGATGCGAGTGATTATGATGTTGGTGCTTTTCTAGGGAAAGGAGTAGAAAAGAAGTTAAATGTAATCCATTATGCTAGTAAAACTTTAGATACGGCTCAAAGAAATTATACTACCACTAAAAAGGAATTTTTAGCAGTTGTGTTTGCTTGTGATAAGTTTAGACCCTACATTGTCGATTCAAAGTAACTATTCACACCGATCATGGTGCTATTAAATACCTTATGGAAAAGAAATATGCTAAACCTATGCCTATTAGGTGGGTACTTTTACTTCAGGAGTTTCACTTGCATATCATTGATAGAAAAGGAGCTGAAAATCCCGTAGCAGATAACTTGTCTAGGATGGAAAATGTTCTTGATGACCCACCTCCTATTGATGATAGCTTTCCCGATGAACAACTTGCTGCCATAAATACTTCATGTAGTAATCCTTGGTATGCTGATTATGCTAATTATATTGTTGCTAAATGCACCCCACCTAGTTTCATATATCAACACAAGGAAAGAAAATTTATGACCTACGACATTACTTTTGGGATGACCCACATCTTTACAAAGAGGGAGTAGACGGTATCATTAGACGATATCTACCTGAGCATGAACAGGAACATATTTTTGGAAATGTCATTCCGAGGCTTATGGAGGACACCATGCCGGTGAACGAATAGCACACAAGGTATTAGAATCTAGTTTTTATTGGCCTACTCGTTTCAAAGATGCTCGTAAGTATGACCTTTCATGTAATGAATGCCAGAGAGTTGGCAACATTGGTAAGTGTCAAGAAATGCCTATGAATTATTCACTTGCTATTGAACCAGTTGATGTCTTGGCATTGATTTTATGGGACCTTTTCCTTCCTCAAATGAGTATACTCATATTCTAGTTGTTGTTGATTACGTTACTAAATGGGCAGAAGCAATTCCAACTAGTAGTGCTGATCATAACACCTTTATTAAAATGCTTACAAATATTATTTTCCTGAGGTTTGGAGCTTCTAGATATTTAATGACTGATGGTGGTTCACATTTTATTCATGGTCCTTTTCGTAAAGTTCCAGCTAAATATGATGTTAACCATAGGATTTCATCACCTTATCATCCCCAGTCTAGTGGTCAAGTTGGATTGAGTAATCATGAAACAAAGTTAATATTGCAAAAGACTTTAATAGATCTAGGAAGAACTGGTCTGAGAAACTAGATGATGCACTTTGGGCTTATAGAATTTCTTATAATAATCCTATGGGTATGTCTCCGTACAAAATGGTCTATGGGAAAGCTTGTCATTTACCTCTCGAGTTAGAACACAAAGCTTATTGGGCTATTAAAGAACTTAACTATGATTTTAATCTTGCCGGTGAGAAGAGATTATTTGACATTAGCTCACTTGATAAATGGAGAAAACAAGCCTATGAAAATGCTAAGTTATTTAACGAAAAGAATAAAAGATGGCATGACAAAAGGATTGAAAAACAAGAATTCAATGTAGGAGACTTAGTACTTTTATACAATTCTCGTTTCAGATTTTTTGCAGGAAAACTCCTCTCAAAATGGGAAGGCCCATACATTGTTCAGGAGGTTTATCGCCCCGGTGCTATAAAAATCAACAACTTCGAAGGCATGAACCCGAGAGTGGTGAATGGGCAAAGAATTAAGCATTATATTTCAGGTGCCCCCGTTAATGAAGAAACAAATGGCATCCAATTCATCACACCGGAAGTCTTCTGGAACACCCTAGAAGCCTGAAAAAGGGGTAGGTATGTGTTACGGTAAGTAAACCGACTCTAAAAATTCCATAAAAACTATTTCTATCGTTTTTGGTATTTTAGAAAAGTTACCAAAATAAAACGAAGTCGGAAGGACCCACGAGGGAGGCACAAGCCAATAGGCCCCCCGGTGCATGGCCAGCTGGCTTGTGGGTCCCTCGTGTGGCCTCCGGACTCTGATTTCTTCTTGAACATGTATTATGACCTAGACAAAATCATTATATATACTCCCGTATGTTTTGACCACCGCATCACGACATTTTTTCTATTCTTTTTTTGAGCAGTTTTGTTGGCAGAGGAGAAAATATGTTGTCTCAAGATTCGGAGGGACATAGCTATGTATCTGATTATGTTGCCAATCCAAAGATCTTTGGGGATATTTACCCCTTTCTATGGTCCTAGGAGGACGAACAAGATATTGACTTGGAGGAAATAGAAGATGCTCGCCCGGATGCTTGCTCAGATGAAGATGAATCTCCACTACCTCAACTGGGAGATATGCACGTGGAGTTCAAGAAGTCAAGCCTCCCTAATGCAAAAGGATATTGAAGCTTGAATAAGAGAACAATGATTTAAGTGAAGAAAATTTAATACTCAAACGCAAATTGGAGAAGAAGAATATTACTACAACACCACCACCATCACCAAAGAACACCTGAGTACATGGGTATGGGCATAACCCTAGCTTGTTCCAAGCTTGGGGAGGTGCCCCGGTATCGTATCCCCATCACTTTTTACCACCACTATCTATCTTGGTTCTATATTAAATTTTTCGTGATTTAGGGAGATAAATTTCAGATTTGCTTTGTTTAGAGTTTTTGCTTTGAGTTCTACCTATCCTTGCAATCGAGTGTGAGAGTTATATAATAAAGTTAGTTGAGATCGTGTGTCGCTTTTTCAACTGCACCCATCATCTTAGCAAGGCAATAAAACGAAAAGAAAAGAAAAATCATATGCCTATCTGTTGAGAAGTAATGACTTCACATAGAAAAATAGGTATAAGCAATAAGAAGTGTTGAAAACCAACAAACATAATGTTAGTAATTGATATGATCTAAGAAGTGTGGTAGAGAAGAGGAGATTTACATATAAATATACTATCATGAATACCTTCTATGACTACGAGCTTCCATCAAATTATTACATAATTATCAAGTGTTGAAGTGGGACATGGAAGACAACATAATAATCATGTTTGTTTACATTGGCATAGAAGTTATATGGTATTGAATCCTTTAACATGTGATGCTTGCTTAGGATCTTTTGCTAGACCAAAAATTCACACTAAGTAGAGATACTACTTGTGCATCCATAACCATCAAACCCAGTTTCTTTCCATGAGAGCCCACCAGACCTACCTATGGATTGAATAAGATCCTTAAATTAAGTTTTCATTGTTGCACGAGGCAATAAAAATTGCCTCTAGTCATGTAATATCTTTTATTGTAAGGGAAAGTAAGCTTTGTTCAATCTTGTGATGGTGAAGTAATAAAAGCGACGGAATGCATAACAAAGTTCGCTATCACAAGGGGCAATATGAAGTGATGTTCCTTTATGTTAAGAGATTAAACATATCAAACAAATAAAAGCTCATGACAACCTGTACTTCCCTCTGTGAAGGGCCTATCTTTTACTTTCCTACAAGTTTTATTTTCATGCAAGAGTTAATAATATTTCCCTTGTTCTTATTCTCCAAACTATTTAGCGGAAAGCATCATATGTTGTGGAAAGATTCAAACAAATATATCCAGCTGAATGTAAATGATCAGATTCCATTATTGTTAACATTATCCTTGAGGTAAAAAAGTTGGGTGGCAAGAACATTAAAGTTCCGATCTTCCTATGTGTCCCACGGAGTCACTTGTTCCAAAAATATGCAATGTATGTTAACAATCACAGAAGGTTACATCATAGTTGAATATGTGAACTTGATAGAAATATAAGCTCTTACATAGACTCTTCTCTCGATTTCAAAATCTATGATCATCTCAAGGACTAATTGCATTGCTTGTTAGTTCTCTATAAATATTTTGCCCTATATTTCTTCAGTTGTGAATAGATTGTTACTTGTTCATGGGAGGTTATATGATTGAAAACTTGCTTCTATGATGATACTCATTATGCTTTCGTGTCCGTATTTTGTTTTTATCGACACCTCTGTCTCAAATTATGTGGTCATTATTTTAGATTTCGGTTTTCGCTTCAGGACAAGGGAGGTCTAAGCTTGACAGCAAATACTACTGGAATCAGGAAATTTGTCGTCAGCCAGATCTTTGTCATCGGCTAGCGGACTGTAAAGAAAGTCTTTGCTATCAGCTTACAGAAAACGGATGGTAAAGACCAGGCTGATGGCAAAGATAGGGGTTGACATCACCCAATTCTTTGTCGTTGGCCCGTGGACGGCAAAGGGCCCAGAGGCAGACAACAAAGAGACCAGCTGGGCCCCATTGGTCCGTGAAGACTGTTAGGTCAAATGGTCCGCCTAGATGCCATCCGCCCAATCTTTGTCGTCTGCCCTTTTGCCCTTTGCCGTCCGCTTGCGGATGCAAAGAAACCGCCTATCTAACGACTATTACCCCTTGGCACCGCCCCACTCTCTCACTCTCTTTCTCTCTTTTTGTCTCTCTCTCTCTTGCCCCCGAGTGCCACCCCACCCCACCGCATCCCCACACCCTATAAAGGTGCCTAGAGGATGGGCCAGATGCAGTAGAGCGACGCCCCAGGAGCGGATTCCCCACAGCCGCCCCCGCCGCCCCTGCCCCTCGCAACCCGGCCGCCCCCACTGCCCCTGCCCCTCGCCACACCGATGCCCCGTGTGCCCTGCCCCCTGCCGCCCCCCGCCACCCTGCCCCCCGCTACCCGGCCGCCCCCGTCACCGCAACCACCCTCCACACCAACACCCCCTACACCCCTGCCTAACAGCCACCGGCGCCTCGATGCCCCTGCACCTGTGCGCTCGCTCCTCCTCCCGACGACCTCGGAGCAGCGGTGCCTCCCCGCGACGCCCCACCATCGGAGCAGCACGCGGCGCCGCCCCCTCTCCGCGGCCTCCCCCCACCCGCACCGGTCATCCTCCACCACAGCGCCGACCCTCCTCCATCGGCCTCAAGGTGAGTTTTTTTCCTGTTTTTTACTGTTTAAGTTTAGGTTAATTAGTGTTTGGTTTAGGTTAGTGCTAGTTTTTGGTTTAGGTTTAAATAAATAGAAGAAGAAGAATAAAGATGAAAAAAATAAGAAGAAAAGAAGAATAAGTAGAAGAAGAAGTAGAAGAAGAGGAAAAAGGAAAAGTAGAAGAAGAAGAGGAGGAGGAGGAGGAGAAGAAGAAGAAGTAGAAGAAGAGAAGAGGAGGAGGAGAAGAAGAGGAAAAAGGAAAAGATGGAAGAAGAAGAGGAAAAAAAGGAAATGACCCCTGACACGCCTGACCCCCGAGGCCACTGACCGCCGACCCCAGATGCCACTGACCCCCGACACCACTAACACCCGACGCCACTGACCCCCGGGCACTGACGCCACTAACCCTCAACCCCTGAAACTTCTTTGGCCTCTTGTTGAGCGTAAAGTTGCTCTTCGGCCTTCTAGACGCTGACGGGCTCATAGTTTTGTAAATTATGAGTTAGGTCAATATATATTACGATTGCTATGAAAAACATCATATTTGTATTGATTGGGTGGATTTCAATGTGCAGTTGTTTCATCGCTGCGAGGGTCTACTGTTCCACGACCTCCCCGTGCGTTTGACAAGCTCCCTTTCATTCATGTGTGAGCACAAATGACATCTCCTCCCTTCCCTTAATTTGCTCTGTTCCGGTCTTCATGCTGATGAAACTTGCTAGCTATAGGTGTCTTCAATCATCAGTATGCGTGACCAGTATGCGTCTCCCATTGGAAGGGCGTCATCTATACATATGCATGTCTTTGCATATTTATAACTGCCATCCTTTCGAATTGTCCAACGTTATCCATGGACAACCCAAGTATGTGTAGATTGGGTTTGTTTTCCCTTGTGCTCTGCTCCGGATCTGATGCAGAATTTCGTTAGTGCCTCCCTATTGTCCTCCGGGTACACATCCTCTCTGCTTATTGCCGAGACGTGTGTCAGGAGAATGGCGGGGAGGTGCTGCCGAAATTCTGCGTCGGATCTGGAGTAGAGCATGGGAAAACAAACCCAATCTACACATACTCGGGTGGGATTAGGACCTATCTTTACCTATTAGCGTGTAGGTTGCATGGACGTAATATAACTGACAAACTTGATTAACTGATGAATATAGATGATGAATTATATATATATATATTTCTTGTGTGTTTAGTAGGTAGGCAAGATGAGTGATCGTGCGTGGATGTACACCTGTCACCCTAGTCAGAAATACATGACCATTGAATGGTTAACAAAAACCAAGGGGTTTCTGAGAGCCGCATTTGCAAATGGCCAGGAAATAACCTGGTGCCCCTATGTCCTGTGCGACAACCATAAAAAGTGGACACGGGATAAAATAGGTAAACACCTACAGAACTGGGGTTTTATGCCTGATTGTACAGTGTGGACATTTGATGGTGAGTCTTCCCAACGTGCCAGAGATGAGCTGGTTCGTCGTCGCACCGACGAGCATGGTACCGGGATCGAAGACATGGTGCAAGACTTTGATGATGCTCGGGATTTGGACAATGAGATGGAGGAATCTGCAAAGGCCTTGTATGAAATGTTGGAGTCTTCAAAACATCCTCTCCACAAGCACACTGAGCTTTATCAGCTAGATGCCATCGCGCATGTAATGGCTCTGAAGGCTCAGTTCAACCTGGGAGAGAATGCTACAACGCGATGATGACAATATTTGGACGTTTTCTACCCGAAGGCCATGTATTGCCTGCAAACCTGTACCTGTCGAACAAAATCCTACGTGTGCTTAAGATGCCCTATGAGAAGATAGATGCCTGTCAAAATGGATGTGCCTTATTTAGGCTGGAGTATGCGGGCTTGAACTATTGTCCCATTTGCAAGTCTTCCAGGTATGTTGTGGTAGACAACAGTATGGGTGAGAAGAGCCAGACCAAAATCCCAGTTCATGTGCTTCGGTATATGCCAATCATACCAAGACTTCAATGTCTTTTCATGGTCGAAGAGACAACCAGACAGATGACGCAGCACAAATTGGGCAAAAGAACCGAACTAGATGCAAATGGGAATACGATGTTGGGACACACTTCAGACGCTTTTGCGAGGAAGCACTTCGATGCATTACATAAGGATAAAGCAACAGATCCAAGGCATCCTCGAGTCGCCATCAACACGGATGGGTTCAATGTGTTTGGTATGACGGCATTCAATTTTTTATGTTGTACTAATTTCATTTACTCTTTATCGTGGCAGGTGTTGAAAGATGGTGGGCGCGAGTCGAGAGAAATCCAAGGCTCCTTCTTCACCGACGCATGGTGGGAGGGATACTTCCATTCCACCCCAAACTCTCTAGAGAGCCTTGTATGACAGTATGGGGACACCCGAGGGCACTTCTTCATTGACGAAGTTGCCCACCGAGAGAGGAGGTCAGGGGAAGAAGAGAGATACTAAAGGTACATGTGTGGCTAGGGGAGATGTATGAAGGCTGCTACGCCTTCCTCGCCGCCACCCCCAGCTGATTCACCCGAGCACAGTACTGCTATGGTGGAGCCGTCTAAGGTGGAGGCTATGCAGACTCCTGTCTACGAGCCTTGGGTCGACGATCCTTCTATCCTAGATGCTTCAACCCAAGAGACTCTTGTGCCAGATGCTTCGTCCTACGAGACTTCACATGCTTTGATCGGATGGGATACTTGTTCGGATCTGCATCAGCTGGAGCCGAGTGGCCATGCTGATGGTGGCGGGGATCGGTTTTCTGATAGTGGGGACGAGGTTGTTAAGGGGGCCACCGTCTACCAGCGTGGGTGTACATGGCTCCCGCCCGTGCCGCCGACCCGTGAGCAGAGGTGGTCGATTAGGCCTGATGGGCAGACGTAAGTGCATTTACTCTTTTTTTAACCTTTTGCCTTCTCGTTTCTTAAAATATCTAATGCGTTGGCTATGTCATACTGCAGGGGTTGGATTCACGCCAAGGATGTCTGTAGGCCCAACTCCATCCTTGGTGTGATTTGCCGGCATAACTTCCCGGTGTTTGTCATGTTGCCCGGCGAGGGTCAGCTTCCAGAGTTATGATTGAGCTATGAGCACTTCTTGGCTGCCCCGGCCCCACCGAAGGAGATGATCAACAGTGTCTTGTGCCACACGAGGGTCGACATGGTGATCAGAAAGTTTTGGGTAATTTATCCTTTACACAAATAAAACTCAACGATAGCTAGTTATTGTACTAATCAGTGTTGTCTTGTTTGATTGTAGACCTTTTACAAGAGTGAGGAGGGATACGAGGAGGCCGCAGCAAAGGTTATCGATGACGAGTGCGGGTGCCTAGTACAAACTTATGACACGAGGCTCAAATACATGCTGTTAGAGACTACTATGCCTTGCGGCGTATTAAGAAGGACAAGTCGTCATGCCGTAGGAAGTTTCTGTACAAGGATCGGTACATGAAGGTAATTACCTATTCTTAAGGCCTTGTACTTAGTTTCCTTGCTTTGATTCGTTGGCGTAGCGCTGAAATTTCTCTTTACTAATTTAGGTGCCCCCCGAGATGGTGTGCGGATAAGATGGATTATGTGTGTGGGGGGTGGTGAATGAGTGGTGCTTTGACGAATGACGAGCTGTCCACAACAATACCAAGTAACGACATGCCCAAATGGAAGGTGTGCCACACCATCAAGGCAGCGCCAACTTATTTCAGTTCGGGCGGAACTGGGTATGTGGTTTGCTTCATGATTCGTGCAATTCATTCTTGATGCTAGCTTGACCCCTTTATTAATACTTTGTTCCTCTCTTTTAGGCGCATTACAATAAGATGGAGGTGCCACAGGTGTATGATCTCTATGCCTTTGCCCATTCTGCCTCATACAAGAAGGCCAAGGCATTCTCTAAGTCTGACCTTGATAATCCTCACAACTTCACCAACATCTCCACCCACAACAAGCTCGTGAGGTATAGAGATGTGGGGAAGGCGGTGAATGAGGAGGACTTCAACCCAAGATAGCATCCTATTGATCTAGAGCTGGTGATGATAGCTGAGGAGGGAGGCTCCAATGGCTCGATAGCCATTGGAGATGGACTTATACGGTCTTCGGGCACTCTCCGGCAGATCAAGACGTGCCAAACGAGCTCCTGTCCTGAGATAACGCCTCGTCCATGGCCAATCGAGCTCGCCAGCGAGGTTAGTCATACGGACTTAGATAGCTTTCCTCCATTACATTGCGTGTGCGAATAAAGATGATTACAATGCTAACGAGGAGTTGTGTTGCAGGCTGCTCTACAGAAAGAGAGAGCGGCAACCCAGGCGCTTCTGGAGGAACAGCCCCGGCAAGCGGCAGAGGAGAAGAGGGATTTGGAGGAGACGACGGCTAGGTTGTTGCAGGAGGAGAGGGCACAGAACGATGCAGCTAACCAGGCCATGTACAAGCTCATCGTGGTAAGTTTGTTCTTCATATTAGCCAAATCATGCACTACATGTTCGTTTCATTAATAACCAATATGATTGATTTGTCAAAACCGAATGTGCAGTCTTTGTGCGAGAAGAACGCGAGACCCCTTTGCTGATGTCAGTCGTTACCACGGCAGGAACAATGAGTTTCATTTGAATGGTCATTAGTTACTAGTCTTAACATTTCAGCATCATCATGCTAACACAAATAATCTTTGGTGCAACATAACTCCCGAGCCGCATCGCATGATCCTTCTCCAGGGCCAAGTAGTGCTTCAGGTGACACCGGCCCGAGCAACCCCGGTGCTTCACCTCTGTGATGACAAGGACAGTAAGCCCTAATGTGCCACTTACTTGGCTCATTTTCTCAAACAAAGACAAACTTAGCACTTAGACAAAATTAGGTACTTTCGGTCTGTCACAGCTCCTTGCATTAGTTTCATGTCTCTTCTTGATGAGGAATCCCTACTATTGTCACGGGGGTCATTTCTTCTTCTCCTTCTCTCGATATATACCTTGGTATATTGCAGGAGAGGAGAAGGGGAAATGATCATCACCGACGGTCAAAATATTAGTGTTAGGTAGTGTCCACCAACATACACCACCATATAAGTGTGAGTGAGTGCACACCATACACACCATGAGGCATGAGAGTTTTTCTGAGGAAAACCTTGAAAGACCGAAAGTCAAGCTCAACAAATGGCATACTAACCTTGGTTAGCTCATATATTGAGCTTATTTAGTTCATTTATGACATAATTAGCTTACTTAGGTCAAAAATGGCATAATAACCTTGGTTAGCTAATAAATATCATATTGTACCTAAGTTAGCTTTGTTTCCTCCAAAATGACATAGTAAGCTTACTTACCTCCAAAATGACGTATTTTACCTAAGTTAGCTCTAAAATGACCTATACTTAGCATCATTTTCTCCAAAATGACATAGTAAGCTTACTTAGCTGATTAGCTCCGAAATGACCTATTTTACCTAAGTTAGCTCTAAAATGACCTATACTTAGCTTTGCTTCCTACAAAATGAGTTAATAAGCTCACTTAGGTCCAGAATGACCTATGTTAGCTTTGTTTCCTCCACAATGACATAATAAACTTAGTTAACTCAAAAATGGCATAATAGACTTGGTAACCTCATAAATGCCATAGACTTAGCTTATTTTCTTGCAAAATGACACAATAAGCTTAGTTAGGTCAAAAATGGGATAATTACCTAGGTTAGCTCTAAAATGACACAAATAAGCAATAATAAGACGAAAAACAAGAGGAGAAAGAGAGAGAGAGAAGAAAAACGCTTCTTCCTCTTCATCTTCTTCTTCTAGATCTTTGTCTACTTCTTCTAGTATTCTTATTCTAACTTTATTATTTACAATTTTGCAGATTTGATTGACTTCACGGCAGCTTGCTTTGATGTAGTGCCAGTGTTTACTTTCTGTTTTCATTTTTTATCGATGAACTTATGTAAAAATTTCTACCTATGGATGAGACTATGGATGTGTGGATGAAACTATTGTAATATGGTGAACAATGTGACATTTGATACTTTTAATTTGGTATAATTGTTGGTTCATCATATCCAAATGGTAGGGATATTATTTCTGTGAAATATATATATACATATCTTATATTTGCCTGCAAAAAATTCTTGAATATAACAAAAACGAGGCAATAATGGCTCTTTGACATCTGCCACCGTCGGCAAAGACCTCTTTGCCATCAGCCACTAACGGCAAAGAGGGCGCGTGGCAGCCACCTATTCATCCTGGGAACACCAGGCCTGGGGCCATTTGGCCTGTTTTCCATCCGGAGCAAGACGACAAAGGGTTGGGTGGGGCCCGCCCAGGGGCAGACGACAAAGGGCTGGGTGGGGGTTGTCCGGGGGCAGACGACCAAGGGCTTGGATGGGGGCCGTCCGGGGGCAGACGGAAAAGGGCTGGGGTGGGGGCCATCCGGGGGGGAGATGGCAAAGGGCTGGGGGCCGTTAGCCACCTAACGGTGCTAACGTCGGTGCTACACCATCCAGCCTCGTGCCGTCTGCAGGCTGACGGCAAAAAAACTTTGCTGTTCGCTGAGCCAAGGTAAATGACAAAGAACCCCTGTTGGGGGGATTACCCCCCAGTAGGCTCAAGGAGAAGACTCAACATTTTTTAAAACATCGGGGGAGCCACCCACGACATGCCAAGGCCCATGTATCAACGAGGCCAATGAAGAAGTGAAGACAGAAGGCAAAATTGTGGCCCAAGCGGCTGGCTACTCCTGGCCGGCTGCAGGCTGCTAGCTCCTCCCGGCTGGCTCCTCCTGGCTAGCTGCTCCCGACTGGCTCCTCCTGGCTGGCTCCTCCCGGCTGGCTCCTCTTTGCTGGCTGCTCTCGGCTGGCTTCTCGTGTCTGACGGGATGCCTAGAGCTGACGACACTGTAGCTGACGGACTGCAAAGCCTACTGCACTATTGGCGAATAGTGCCCCGATGTGCACCCATCATGCGTCACTTCACTGCTCTCCAATAGTGACGCACTATAGCCTGCATCAGGAGTCATATCACAGGTCACCCCAATAGTATAATTAGGCCATGTGGGCCACCCCTTGTCCCGTAGGCCTCCCTTTATAAGAGGCACCCGGGGAGCCTCCCAGAAGCGGCGGCCACACACACACACTCACGGGAGGCCTCCTCTCATCCTCTCCCTCTCACTCATGCTCATGCATGCATACATATGATGCCAAGGTAATGAGCTCAGAGCTCCCTCTTCCTCCTCAGACATAGCTCCAGGAGCAACCATGTACTACTATACACCTCATATCAAGACATGTAGGATTAGGGGTATTATCTCTCCGGAGAGCCCCGAACCTAGGTAAACCATCACATGCTATTTCCCTATCCCGTCCTGGATCTCCATGTCAGCCTTGATCTCACCTCTCAAGCCATCCCATTGCATCTGCCGTCCCGGGGCACTCCCCGTGAGAAAACAACGACAACCCCTTTACCGGAGTTTATTCGAACGAAAATTTGGCTATCTTCTGGCTGACATCAAAGGCCTTTGCCGTCCGTTGTTCTTCCCTTTGCCGTCAGCCATGGCAAACGGCAAAGAGCCTGATTCCTATAGTGTGGGAGTTGATATGTCCATTGTACATCATGATTTCCTATTACTATCTACCTTATTTTTGTCCATTATTCCACATTACCATACAATTCTTATATTTATTCTCTCTGAATATGCAAGGTACATCACAATGGGGGGAATATCTGGAAACTCGTCTGGACCGGAATACCAAGAAAAAGGCAGAAAAATAATCAGTCTCAGAATGACCTGAAAATTTACGAAGAATAGTTTTGGAATATTTAAGAATTTCTCGAGCAGAAATATACCGGAGGGGGGCTGCTAGGAGGCCACAAGCCAACATGTCGTGCACCCCCTAGGATTAGGGTTTAGGGTTTAAGGGCGCGACCAGATGGCTTGCGGGTCCCCTGCTGGCCCTCCGATTCCCCTCTTCTCCTATATGGTGTGTTTTACCCAAGAAAAAAATCATAAGCAACCTTTTAGGACACAACACCGACGTCTCGAGGCGGAAACCTAGGCAGAGGCCCTTTTGCACTCCGGCAGTCAGATTCTTCCGGGAAATCCCTCTCTGGGAGGGGAGATTGACACCATCGTCGTCACCAATGCTTCCTCCTTCGTGGGAGGACCAATCTTCATCAACCTCTTCACCAGCACCATCTCATCTCCAACCCTAGCTCATCACTTGTATTTAATCATTGTCCCAAAACCTCAGATTGGTACATGTGGGTTACTACTTGTGTTGATTACATCTCGTATTTGATGCTTGTTGGGTTACTCAGTGGAAGAGATTATGTTCAGATACTTAATTATCATTATTACTCCTCTGATCTTGAACATGTTGATGATGTGTGAGTAGTTACTATTGTTCCTGAAGACATGGAAGAAGTCTTGTTATAAGTAATCTGGTGAAGTTGGTATGCGTTCGATATTTTGATGATATGTATGTTGTTACTTCTCTTAGTGGTGTCATGTGAATGGCGACTACATGATACTTCATCATGTTATGGGCATAAGGGAAGTCATTGTGGAGTAACAAGTAGATGATGGGTTGCGACTATGACAGAAGCTTAAACCCCAGTTTATGCGTTGCTTCATAAGGGGCTGATTTGGATCCACATGTTTCATGCTATCGTTAGATTTATCTTAATTCTTCTTTCGTAGTCGCGGATGCTTGTGATAGGGGTTAATCATAAGTAGGTTGTTACTTCAAGTAATAACAACACCGTAGCACTGGTCCACCCACATATAATATTATCAAAGTATCGATCGCGAATCAATTCAACATGATGAATATGACTAAACAGAAAGTCCCACGTGTCCTCGGGAGCACTTTCTTAACATAAGAGTACTTTCAGGTCTATCCTTTGCAACAAAAAGGATTTGTCTACCTTGCTGCACTATTGCTACTATTGTTACTTGCCACTTGTTATGAATTATCTTTCTACAAAACAATCTACCATTGTTACTCATAGCACCTGTAGAGAATACCTTGTTGAAAATCGCTTATCATTTCCTTCCGCTCTTCGTTGGGTTTGACACTCTTACTTATGGAAAGGATCACTATTGATCCCCTATACTTGTGGGTCATCAAAGACTATGTGGTTTCTTAAAGATACCAGCTCTAGGACAAGATATTGTTGGACAATGTGGCACCTCAACACGTAGTCTGTGAGTCGGAGGTGCGTGCGACAATCTAGGGTGTAATTCGCCCGAATTTCTTCGAGTCCTGCGTTTTGACTGACTGGGGAATTGAGTTTTCTTGAAAATAAAATAGGGATCTAAGTAAGAATCAATATGTGAAAACTTAACCTTCCGGATGGCTTGCCTTGGTTTTCTTGGGATAAACGTTTCTAAGGAGTTGGAGGAAATTGGAATTACATAAACATTGCCGGCTTCACTAGACTCCGAGTCATCCTAAGAAAAAGGCTTGTCAGTAAGTTCAAAAAATAGGTGATCAAATAATTGAATTCCTACCTTAGACTCTACCCTTCTAGATTAAACTTGAGTCATCGCTTGAGCTGTCTCTGGGGCTGTTTCCTTCATCCGGCTTTAAGAAGGAGCAACAACTTTTGAACAAGCCTTCCAGAAATCATAATCAACCTGCACAAAAACAAGCCGTTTAATAAACATGGGATCTCAAATGAAAGTAAAGGAGAAATTGATATTTGAGTTTGCACGGTACGTACTGGAGGAACTAGGTTCTTCAGCTTGAATGGGGCCAGTCATGGAAATTTACTCTTTTCCTTAGAGTGGGCAAAGAACTTCTTGGTCTGCTTATTAATGGTGGCCTCCCTCAACTTTTTGGCGCTGAAGCGCTGCACATCTTTCCACTTGATAGAGTAATTGCACATGAAATCACCACTCACGCTGACGGGTTGAATCCGCCAGGTTATCCAGCATCGGATCAGATCGATCCCAATGAGCCCATTGGCATTGAGGGCCGTTAACTTCAGCAGCACGGGGGCAAGCAACTTTCTCTCTTCATTAGATGGCCAACCTGGAAAGTCAGTAATACCAAGCCAGTCCAATCTGAAACCTGACAATGGAGCCTGGTCTTTTGGGACAATGTTTCTACAGTAGAACCAAGTCTTGTTCCAACCTTTTGGGTGACTCGCTAACTTGGATTTAGGGAAAAGACTGTTTTTCCATTTCTGTATAGAGACGTTGCCAAGTTCCACACATCACCCATCCTTTGTCTCTGTTTGGTGGTTCAAATAGAAAAGCTCCCTAAAAAGAGTTAAGGACAACTCGATCTGAAGATACACTTCACACAACACTTGAAATTGGCAGATGCTGGTTATCGAGTTGGGGCCAACATCTCGGAGTCGAAGCTTGAAGAATTGAAGGAGATCCCTATAGAATTTGGACCCAGGCGAACTCCTCTGCATATGATCGGTGAAACACACTACTTCACCCACACCGGGTTGGGGGGCTAGTTCTTCCTTAGGCGCTCGTCAGCCTATCTCATTTTGAGCCGGCAACAGGCCTTGGGTTACGAGGTTCTCTAGGGTGAGTGTCGACTCGTGGGACTTGACCCAGCCGCAGGCTTTGCTGGTCTTGGGAGGCATTGTAACATTTTCCAGCTTGAACTATAACACGAAAAGAGGAAATTTTTTATGAGTTGGAGTTTAAGACAGCTTATAACACAACAAGATTGGCTTTGGATAAGGGTCAAAGGTAAAAAAGGAGACTCAAGCAAACCGGTATTTCTGGCGTTTTCAAGGACATTAATTTCGACAAAGTTAAAAGGTATGGATGATTAAAGAAGTCTTCTTCAAATCAAGACGGTGTTCAAATACATAATATGGACTAGAGCCATAAATTGATAAGCCGGCGCAGTACATTGAGCCGATGGAATGACAACCTAATAAGGCATGAATGTTAAGCTGGCCTTAGTACAAGAAACTCAAGGGACAGTAAGAGTGCTTGAAAGGACATAGCAGAATTTTCTTACAAACAAACAACTTTCTATAGCGTGTGACGTTTCATCAAGATCTAATATATGCATGAAAATAGAAGGAAAATGTTCCCTAGCTAGCGGAGGAACCGAAACTGAAGCACTCGTAAGTTTCCATCAATGCCTCGTTTCAGATCTGTTTTGCAAAAAATACAAGGCGGAGGTTGCAGTAAAGCTATAATTGCTAAAAGAGTGTAGAGGTTATGAATCTACAATAGCTGTTATGATGAATGCTATGAACACGGTATGAACACCAGAAGTATCAAACCCTAATGGGTGAAAAAGTGTACCAGATCTAGTCCAGGAAGACGATGGAGATGGCCGTGTCTTGACCGGCGATTATGAGAAGACTCTGATGGCGCAGGTGGCACATCTCGAAGGCTTGATCGTCATCCTCGAGCTCCGGCAAGTTTCAGCTGAGGGGAGGGGGCGGGAGGAAGAAGAAGAGTGGAAAGCAAACAAGGAGGTCTGGTTGGTCTATTTACAAGGCAAGGCAAAATGTGAAGCGGCGTTGCGAGAAACGAAATGGGCACAGTAAATTTGTGGCTGTAATCGCGCCTAGATTCTCGCAGCAGACCGGTATGGCAGTGTTTTCAAAAAATACCGGTATGATTTTTCCGTGTCATCTAGGATGGAGCCCCTATCTCCCACACACGCAAGGCGACGGTTTCAAACTACGTTGCGGAAAGGGGTTAAAAACCGTCTCTATAGCACATCGCTGCACCAGTGCATGACCCAAATTCACCAACCCAAGTTCGATCATTCACATGATATGAGGTTAGTTCAATGGTGAATATCTCCATGTTGATTATATCTACTATATGACTCATGTTCGACCTTTCTGGACATTGTGTTCTAAGGGCATGTGTGTACATGCTAGGCCCATTAAGTTTAACCGCAGTATTCTATATGTGCAAAATTGGCTTACACCCATTGTATGTGAGCGAAGAGTCTATCACACCTGATCATCATGAGGTGCTTCAAAACGACAAACTTTCGCAATGGTATCTACTTGGGGATAATACAATTTTATCTTGAAATTTAGTAAGGGATCATCTTATAATGCTACTGTCATCCTAAGCAAAATGAGATGTATAAAATATAAACATCACATGCAAATCAAATAAGTGACATGATACGGCCATCAAAATCTTGTGCTTTTGATCTCCATCTTCAAAGCACCAACATGATCTCCATCATCACCGGCATGACACCATGATATCCATCATCGTGTTGTCATGTGGTTGTTTCTCTTACTCTTGCTTCTACAACTGTTGCTAAGTCATAGTGAAAAAGTAAAACAAATGGCATAAATAAATTAAAGACAACCCTATGGGTCCTACCGGTTGCCATACTCATTGGCATGCAAGTCATTATAACTTTTAAAAAACATGATCAACTCATACATCACATATATCAAATCACATCTTGGCCATATCACATCACAACATACCCAGCAAAAACATGTTAGACGTCCTCTACTTTCTTGTTGCAAGTTTTATGGGGCTGCTATGCGCAACTAACAAGAACCATTCTTACCTACACAAAGACACAAAGGTGATAATCAAATTGCCTTTTAACCTTCTACAAGGACCCCTTTTTTCAACCCAATTCAACTAAAGTGGGAGAGACAGACACCTGCCAGCCACCTTTATGCAAACAAGTTGCATGTTAGTCGGTGGAACCGGTCACTTGTGCGAGGACAAGTAAGGTTGGTCCAAGTCGCTTCATCCCACAATACCGCCAAATGAAGATAAGACATGGGAGGTAAGCAATCTTAACATCAATGCCCACAACTTCTTTGTGTTTTACTTGTGCATATCATGTACGCATAGACCTAGCTCATGATGTCACTTTAGGGAATGTTGCATGGGAAACAAAAAAATTCATACGAACACCCAAGATCTATCTATGGAGATGCATTGCAACGAGAGGAGAGAGTGTGTCTACGTACCCTCGTAGACCGTTAAGTGGAAGCGTATAAAACACAGTCGATGTAGTCATACTCTTCACGATCCAATCGCGATCCAATCCGATCCAGCACAAACAGACGGCACCTTCGCATTCAGCACACGTGCGGCACGATGAAGTCTCTGCCTTCTCGATCCAGCGAGTGAAGGTGGAGTAGTAGATGTGATCTCAACTAGCATGACGGCATGGTGGAGCAATCCCAGCAGGGCTTTGCCAAGCACTATAGTAGATGCGATCTGAGGAGAAAATAGAGTAATGGGAGAGGGAGGGCTGCCACCAGGGCATAGGGATTTCATTGGGAAGCTCTCCCCTCCCCTCCACTATATGTAGGAGACAAAGTGGAGAGGGGAGGCGTAGCCTTATCCCTCCTCCAAGGGAGGGGCCGGTGGACAAGGGAGGAGTCCTCCCTTCACTAGGAAGGGAGGAATCCCCCCTCCTCCAAGGCACCTCCGGGGTGCCTTGTCCCTATGGTATTCTGTCCCTCAAGCATAATGAGCCTCTAGGGGCTAGTGCACCTCGCACATGCTAGCTAGGGTGCACTCCTATGTCCCATGTGGGCCCCCGGGACAGGTCGACCCCCGGAACCCTTTTCGGCACCCCGGTACACTACCGACAATGCCAGAAACTTTTCCGGCGACCAAACTAGGAATTCCCATATATAAATCTTTACCTACGCACCATTGTGGAACCCGTCATGACGTCCGGTATCTCATCCAGGACTCCTAACAACATTCGTTTACCAACGTATATATCCCAATACTACTTGAGCGTCACCGAACGTTAAGCGTGTGGACCCTGTGGGTTCGAGAATCATGTAGACATGACCAGGACACCTCTCCAGCCA
Organism: Hordeum marinum; assembly: GCA_022496015.1. Classification (NCBI taxonomy): domain Eukaryota; kingdom Viridiplantae; phylum Streptophyta; class Magnoliopsida; order Poales; family Poaceae; genus Hordeum; species Hordeum marinum. The sequence continues at coordinate 161,855,491 of CM039676.1, read as the reverse complement.
ATAACCAATAGAGGGAATTAGATGCCCATAGTAGCTCCTACATATTACCCAAAGATCTTCATTGGTCGAACCACGATGTTAAGGATTCATATAATCCTGGATGAAGTTCCCTTTGTCCATCAGTATGTTACTTGCCCAAGATTCAATCGTAGGTATCTCCATACTTATTTCAATCTCATTACTGGCAAATCTATTTACTCGTTCCATAATACACGATCCCGTGACTAAATCCTTAGTCATATTTCTTGCAAGCTTCTTGTGATGTTGTATTACCGAGAGGGCCAGAGATACCTCTCTATCAAAAGGAGTGACAAATCTCAGTCTCATTCCATGCCAGCCCAACTCACACCCTCAGAGATTCATGTAGAGTACCTTTATGATCACCCAGTTATGAAGTGACATTTGATACACACAAGTCATTTCTCCGGTATCAGGGAGTTGCATGATCTCATGGTCGTAGGAACATATACTCGATATGAAGAAAGCAGTAGCAACAAACTAAGTGATATGATCAAATGATATGCTTACGATTGGGAATTGTCCATCACATCATTCTACTAACGATGGATCCCGTTATCAAATGAAAACTCATGTCTATGGTTAGGATACCTTAACCATCCTTGATCAACGAGCTAGTGTAGTAGAGGCTCACTAGGACATAGTGTTGTTTATGTATCCACATATGTATCTAAGTTTCGAGTCAATACAATTCTAGCATGTATAATAAACGTTTATCATAAACAAGGAAAATATGATAATAACCAATTTATTTTTTCCTCTAGGGCATATTTCCACTAATAATGTCCAAACATTGAGCAGCAAATGGGCATGTCAAAAAAACGATGTTGCAGTGTTTCTTCTCGTTGACAATTGAGAGTAGCACAATTATAATGGAGCAGTATCCAGAAGAAAAACTTATGTTTGTGCTGACAGGAACTGTTCCAGATCCATTGAAATTGCTGAGGAACCCCTTTCACTCCCATCAAAATTTTGTAGACTTTGGGTACACAGAATTTTTCATTTCCACAAATATAGCTCCAAGTAAATATTTTCAAAGTATCACATATATCTTCCATAATTTCAAATTTCTGAAATGCTTGTGAAGTGAGTGGTAGATTGGAACAAGTCCTCCAAATATTCATGTTGCAAGACCCTGCGTACTCATAGTTCCGTATCTATCGGATTTGGGGCTCCGCAAAACCCTCAAGGTTCAAACACAGGGGCGTGTGCGAAGATTCTCTGCAGCCTTGTCCTACCCCGGTTCGCTACTCGATGACTACTATGGCGAACTCGCATGATGACGAGGAAGAAGATGAACATGGTGGTTTACCCAGGTTCGGGCCGCTGCAAAGCATAATACCCTACTCCTGCTTTGGTGGATTGCCTCTCAGCGAGGTGTGGTGGATGAACAAGTACAGGGGCGAGCGGCCTCGTGAGGACGCTCGAGTGGTGTTCTCGGCTCTCTGCTTTGTCGTGTGGTCTCGTCGATGGATGAGTTGAATCCCCTCTCTATGGTGCACCCTAGCCTCCATATACAGCAGCAGCCCGGGTCCTCTTCCCTCATCGCAATGGCAGGAAAGGATCCCACAATGGCCAAATTTCAAGGGGGACAGGAGTACATTGCCGCCCTGTCCAAAGGTGGTCTTCGCCTGCAAAGTAGCTGTTGATGATGCAGAGGTGGGCTCGGCAATGACTTCCGTCCTGCAGGACTCGTGGTTGTGGTCTTGTTACACCAGAGTGGAAACCTTTGCGGGATGCTTTGGGAACCTGTGTACGTCCTTGTTCCTTTGCACCACAGGGGAAACTGCTCCGCCTGGTGCACTGGCACCTGCTTGTCCTTCCTTGCGTCACCCTTGACTCCTGAGGTGAAGGCCCTGCATAGAGATCTCCCCTGCTCTGGAGGGGGCCTGAGTAGCCAGGCCCCTCGCCGCTCTTGGTGTCATCCTTCCTCACGAGACTAGGGCCCTCGCAAGGGCCTTTTCTTGAGTGAGGCCAAGCCGGGCGATGTCTTGTCGGCGTAATGGACCGCGCCCCGGGCCTATAGGATCGAAAGTAGGTCTAGAGGGGGGGTGATTAGACTAGTTGACCAAATAAAAGTTTTGCCTTTTTCCCAATTTTAATTCTTGGCAAGTTTAAGCATTCATTGCATATCAAGTTCATGCATGTCTAAGAGTGTAGCAGCGGAAAGTAAAGATATTACACATGTAAGTAAAGAGAGGGTCAGGAAGGCAAACACAAGTGATGACACGATGATTTTTCATGTGGTTCCGATAGGTAGTGCCATTGTACATCCACGTTCATGGAGTCTTCAACCCACATAGGATAACGGTCGTGAGAGTCCATGGAGGGATCTACCCACGGAGTGTTCCATGGAGAAGCAACCTTGACTATTCCATGCGGCTTCCGTCCACGAAGGACTAGCCTCACTATGGGTAGATCTTCACGAAGTAGGCGATCTCCTTGCCCTTACAAACTTCTTGGTTCAACCCACAACACGAAGTAGGAGGCTCCCAAGACACACCTAACCAATCTAGGAGGCACCACCCTCCAAAAGGTAATAGGCTCGGTAATGACGATGAAATCCTTGCTCTTGTGCTTCAAGATGATAGACTCCTCAACACACAATCACTCTCTCATAGATATGGCTTGGTAGAAGAGATGGGATTGGTGGAACGCAACTTGGAGAGGCTAGAAATCAAGATCCATATGGTTGGAGTGGAAGATCTTGGTCTCAACACAAGGGTAGGTGGTTCTCTCTCAGAAAACTGAGTAGGATAGATATGGAATAGTTCTGAGTGCTTCTCTTTCATGTGGGTGGTGGTGAAGGGGTATATATAGGCATCCCCAAAAATCCAACCGTTACACACAATAAGTCAGACTCGGTGACACCGATGTGTTAATCTCGGTGGTACCGAAGTGACCAAAAATGGCAACTTCTGAATCTCGGAGGGACCGATATACAATTCTCGGTTGCACCGACAAGGTGACCAACGGTCAAATTTACCAATCTCGGTGACGCCGATTCACCATTCTTGGTCGGACCGAAAATGAGAACTTGCATAACAGAATCTTGGCAACCCAACTAGGTGGCACCGAGTGCAGTGTCGGCTGCACCGAAGTGTTAGGGTTTGGCTGAGTCTGTCTAGGGTTTAGAATCGGTGGCACCAGGATAGGAATGTGGTTGCACCGATTTTGCATATTTGTCTTAGGACAAACTTTGGTGGGAGAGTTTGTGGATGTTTTGGTGACTGTCACTTGTGCACGTTTGAGCATAATGTCCATCATCAAAACTTTACCCCCTTTTAATTGTATTGGCTTTCCTATGGACTCAAAGTGATTTCACACAAAAGTAAAATGTAGAGTCCTCTTGCTCGAAGCATGGCCAACCTATTTCCTTGAATCTTGGGGTAATTCCACAATCCTTTAGCCATCCCTATCATTGAACTTATACTGAGATATACTTGGTGAAAGCATTAGTTCATTGACTTATATGTTGTTATTAATTTCCAAAACCACCAAGGGGGAAAATGTGCTTTCAAGGCCACAGGCTGGCAGGCCTGGGTACCCCCGTTCCCAGAACGCTGACAATATCTTTGAAAAAAGATAAATGGTGGAGAAATAGGTGTTGGAGGCAAGCAGTTGTCCAAAGGCCAGACTAAAATAGAGCACTCTTTCCTTCCCCCACATTACATCTAGATTAAGACTTGTAACTTTCCACTAACTTTAAGTTTGCTTTCCACCCGAAATACCCAACCAAATTGTTCTCATAAAGTTTTCCTTCTTGGTAATATGCTTCCCATATAATGTTCAGCCGTTCATGTTGGGATGAGCTGCATATCACCTGGCCGAGCAATGACTGTAGGCAGCGGCTAGTACATGCTGGCAAGGCTGCTTGGGATAAGCCCATGTTCATGGAAGTATTTGCTGTAGCAGCCTTGGGGGATTTGGAAGAGAGGAATGACAAGCTGTCCAGAGGGGTGAAACCTTCACTGCATCCATGGAAAGCAAGATTCAGGAAGGAGTTTGCTATGCTATTTCATAGGTCTAAACACTAATTTAAGCCCTTTATCACAGAGCTATCTACTAGTTTGTAGTTTTTACTCTTCCCTTGTTGCTACTTTAACACCACCCCATCCCCTGATGTATGTATAGATACGCTTGCACTAACTGGTGAACTAATCTTCTAATATAAAGGCAGTGGGAGTTTTACCCACTGTCATAAGTTATTCAAAAAAATATACTTCCCATATCAAATTGACCCATGGAATGTTGTTCCTATTATGAAATGTGTGGAGGCTTTTCAATAGCAGAGCTTTATTCTAAACCAAGATATCCATGACTCCAAGACCCTCTTGATTTTTTGGTCTGCAAACAGTGGACCAGACCGTCAAAGCTGGTCTATGGTCTTCAAGATCAGGACCTCCAAACAACCCATGAAGTATGTTATTAAGGAATTCAGCACACATTTTACCAATAGTAGCCTGTCAGCAAGTGTCATGAAGTTAGTTAGTCCCGCTAATTTTTTTGCCACTCTGCTAACTAAAGGGAGGCATTGCTTCATGATACGTATCGAATGTATTTAGAATTTTTCATTGTTCCATGCATGCTATTATATTATAAATCTTGGATGCTTTATGTGCATTTATATGCTATTTTATATCATTTTTGAAAACTAACCTATTAACCCGGTGCCTAGTGCCAGTTGTTGTTTTCTGCGTGTTTTTGGCTTTTCAGGAAATTGGTACCAAATGAAGTCCAAATGCAATGAAACTTTTTGATGATTTTTTTGGGGACAGAAATAAGATCTGGAAGTTCTAGAGGTAGACCGAAGGCCACACAAGGTGGCACCAAGCCAACAGGGCGCGCCTAGGGGGTGGTCGCGCTCTGATGGCTTGAGACCACCTCCCGACGCATGCCTGGCCTAATTTCACTCATATAAATCCTAATATGTCGGGAAAACACCAAAGAGCCAACAGAAATACTTTTTCTGCCGCCGTAAGTCTCTGTTCTGTCGTGATCCCATCTGGAGCCGTGTTCCGGTGCCCTGCCGGAGGGCGGTCGATCTCGGAGGGACTCTACTTAAACCTTGTTGCTCCCATGGTGATGTGTGAGTAGTCTACCATAGAACTATGGTTCTGTATTTAGTACCTAGATGTATATCTCTTTCTATATGTTCTTCAATGCAATGATCACCGCAATTCCTGCGGTGATCTATCATATGTGATCTATCTCTTTCTGTTATAAGTCTTTTCAAAGAACTAGCTTACCATTTTCATACTAAGCTGGTCCTTTGGGTCTGAAGATAGTACATGAATAGAAGCTAGTAAATGTAGGAGTTTTTACCTCATATTTCTCCTTGACGGCATTCACCAAGTTAATCTCAATCTCCCGGATCTCACACTGTCGGGCCATGTACGGATGATATATGTCTCCAGTATCAAGCGCAGATAGATCCGGAAATTCTAACTTGCCTTTGCCTTTGTCCAAATTCACCGGATCATCCTTGGTTGCAATTTTGGCCAAGGTGTTGGAGATTCCAGGAGCTTGAAAGTTTTCCTTCACATTGACAACCTCCAGGGCACTCTTGTCAACGGGAGGAGCGCTGTCATCCACATGAGTTGCAGGACTGGAAGGGTGAGCCAGGCTTGGCAGTCGCCAAGATGGCTCTGTGTATACGTCCTGAGCCCCCATCAGTGTGTCCATAAATATCAGCTCATCCGGACTTGCCATCTATATATCAGTATTTTAACGCCCCAGACACACCCGCCGGTGGTCGTTACTCCTGGCGGGATCTGGACACGCTCCACAGATCAATACTAGTCTTTTCTGTGCACTTTGTCCTCACTCGTGCGCACCCAAGACAAACTTCCCGGTTGGTCACCCATCCTAGAACTACTCCAAGCCAAGCACGCCTAACTTGGGAGTTCTGTTTGAATGGCCTCCCGAAGAAGAAGGAATTCCTTATTGATATGAGTAGTTTATCATCCCTAATATGCTAGGCTATCACAAGTAGCTGGCTCAGCCCTAATCTCCGCGTTATCTTCTACAGAAGGATCAACCTTGATGGTTCTCTCTTCTGGTGGGGGGTTCGGAATGTCTTTGCCTGCAGCGCCAGAAGATGACCCGGTAGCACGTTTCGACAAAACAGCTTTTGGCCCTATCAATTGCCAGAAATTAAGCATTACGTTAATGGAAATATTGTCCAAGGCTAGAATGCATAAATCTGTACAAGTTCAAAACTTACCCACGATTGATGTTAAAGGCGGGAAGCTGTGTTGCTGTTCAGTCGCCCAAAGACGGAGGAGATTCCTGATAAAGTGAATTTGAAGGACTGGTACGTCCATTCTACATCATGATTTCCTATTACTATCTACCTTATTTTTGTCCATCATTCCACATTATCATTCAATTCTTATGTCTATTCTCTGTAAATATGCAAGGTACATGTAACATCCCAAAATTCTAAATTTTGGAATGTTATATTAAATAAATAAGTAGGATTGTTTGCTTGAATGTTGTGTGATTTATTGTGTGAAAGTGAGTGAAATTTGAAACTTTTTGAAACTTTTGAAAGTTTATTGAGAGGGAATGAAATGACTTTCCCAAAACTTTCAATCTGCATTTTGATCACCAGGAATTCAAATTCATTTCATCACAAAACCCTAGAGTGAAGATGACCTGACTTCTTCCATTTAAAGAAATGAAAAGGGATTTGAAAATGATTTGAATTTCCATTTTGAAAATATTTCAAATTCAGAAAACTTTAAGCAACTCAATGATTTTCATGAGAGAAGATAAAATGACTTCTTCAAATTATATGAAATATGACTTGGAAGTTTAAAATAAATCTTTGAATAGTGAATGTGAAAATCTCTGGATTTTCTTTTGGAATCATTTCATATTTGGTTCCTATTCCAATTTTCAAAGTATTCAAACCCCTGACAAAAATTTGAGAGGAGTAACATGACACTCCAAGACAGGGGGTAATTTGTGAAGTTTTTTTGAATCATCATACCCAAAAAGTTATTTGAAGAATATTTGCAAAATTAAATAAAGCCAATTAAGGCATTTTCTGAAAAAATGATTTTTTTCAAAGTGTTCAAATGCCAGAATAAAATTGTTCATTAAATTGCATTTATTATTCTGTTAATTTTGATGTATAATACCCCTATATTTACAAACGATTTGAATGCTTTAAAAGCTTTTGAATGTCTCTGGAAAATTATTAAAGGAAAAACGGTAACCGTTTCCGGTATTAAACGGGCCGGCCCACGGCAGTTACTCGCGTATTGATTAGAAGCCGGCTGACCGCGCGTAACGGACACGCCCTCCTCTCACTGACGCTGGACCCCACCCGACCGACCGTTTCACCGAACGGTCATCTTCTCCCTCCCCCGCACGCGCCGGAGACTCGCCGGCCGTTTCCTCCCCTCGCCGGATCTCTCTCCTCTCTTAACTCCCCGCACCCCCGAGCACCTATATAAGAGCACCACAGCCCCGCCTTTCATTTTCCCCCCGAGCCCCCTCTGTCCCTCGCCGAAAGACCGCGCAATTGCTCGCCGGAGCTCCCACCCCCACCGGACCTCCCGTCGACCGTAGCCACCGATTCCGTCCACCTCTCGCCCAACCGACCTCACCAATCGACTCCGGAGAACCGTCGCCGTCGCCCGGACCACTTGCCCGTCTTCCCCGACCACCAGAGCACCAACGCCGTCGTCTTTGCCATTCCGGACTCGCCGGAGATCTCCGACGCCGGCGACTTTTCCCCGTAAGCTCCCCTCGACCATCGGATCCTGAATCAACGACCGAGATTAGAATGGATTTAAATCCGAACCGGTATCCTGTACCGACCGGTCGCCCGCTCTAAATCACCTACCGCACGCGCTCGCTAGCCAATAGGATCACGCCACGTCACCCCCTCACCGCTAGTTAAGTTTTTCGTTTTTTCTGTTTTCTGTTTTAAAAACAGATTTAGCTCTGTTTTCATTTTAATCATATATTTTATGTTTTTAACTATTTTAAATTTATTCTTTTTGCATTAGATCAAAAAATTTATCTAGTTTCTGTAAATATCAAATTTGACCATGTTTGAACATTTAAATTTGAATTTGAACAGATTTGATTTAAATTTTGTTTTCTGAATATCTTGAGTTCTAAAATGAATTTTTGATTGATTCTTTTTCCTACTTGTCACTAGTGATCTTAGTTATCATTAGGTAGAGTGTGAGAATTTTTAAAATAAAATTTATTAGGGTTTTAACTAGAAACAGAATCTGTTTAGTTGTTAGTATAGTTCAATTAGTTTTATTTTGCTAGTTTAAATCTGAGTTAATTATATATTTGATTTAGTAAATTCTGTTAGTTAAACTTTAGGTGAATTACTTGTTGTTAAAATAAAAATAATTTGCTTAGTTTACTACCATGTTGTTATAGGAACACTATACATTTTCAAATAGGTTTAATTTGTGATAAACAAACTAGTTAGTAATAGTTTATTCCAACAAAGTTTTATATAAATAGATTCTGTTTTCAAATAAAAATTTGTACTGATTACTTTCTGTTAAGAAATGCTTAGTTAATAAAAATAATTTAGTTTTTCTCTATTAGGATAGGAAACTAGATTATTTTGCATTAGGTAATGTGTTACAAAACAATTTAGTTTTTCATAGAAATTATTTTCACAAAGTTTCATATGATTTAATTCTGTTTTGTAATAAAGATTTTATTTAATTATTTTCTGTTAACTTAGTTGTTTTACAATATGTTTTCTCTTAGTTTATGTTTGCTTGTTGTTAAGTTCATTAGGCAAACACTTATATTGTTTAGAAGGTTGTTTTTATAGTTCTAGTTGTCTTTCAAAAGTGATTCATTTTTTCTAGAAAAATATTTACAAAAATCTTTTATTATATTTTACTTTGTTTTGGGTTTTGTGTTACTTTTGAAATTGTTGGAGTTTTGTGTTTCAACTTTGTCTTAAGTATTTCTTCCATCAACCTTGTTGCTTTTGTTTTGTGTTAATTTTGATTGTTAGAACTGATTGTTAGTATGATTGCTTATATGAATGCAATGGTTGTTATATAGATTTCTCATCGGAGAGTGACGAATAGTCTATCAAGTTATTTCTGAGAGCGATCTTTATCTTCATCAACAGTACAGGCAAGTTCACCTTGACCATCTATTTCATACCTATGTTTTTATTGCATGTAGTGACATCATCCAACATATCCCTCCCGTAGTGTTATTGAAATTCTTGTAGTTGAGTAGAATGCATGAGGTAGGAACCCACCACTGGTTACTAAAGCCTCGGGAACGCTAGTTAGTGCAATGCTATGCTAAAGTAGACGGGGTCTGGTATGAGTGTTCGTGAGTGGTGTGAAGAAGGACTCCACGTCAAAACGACGACTTCATGAAGACATCTTCAAGTCCTGCATCTTCAAGACCTCAAGACTTCAAGACTCGAGAAGACAAGTTTTCAATACACACTACTGGGTGAAGGATGGTTGATTGGGCACCCTGGAGAAACCAGTGAGTGGCCGGGATGCATGGAGAAGCGCCATGACATCTTGCGGAAAGCTTCACCCAGACTCAAAGAGAAGGATGAATACTTCATGCCCGGAAGCTTACCTGTGTAGCCACAAGTCATTATGGGCTCTGGCTTGGTTGATCTTTGTTGTGACTCTGCTGGGCAGTGCTACGAGATGTAGTCGACGTTAGGATTGGGATGGGCACTGTCGGACAGTCAGGGAAGCACTCTGAAAGACCATGTTTCTTTCATCCTGTTCTCAAACACCAGGCAGTGCGAGGACTTACCAGGAGGGAAAGAATCTTGTGGGTAAAGTACACAACACTCTACAGAGTTAAACCTAATCGATTAGCCGTGTCCCCGGTTACGGACAATTTGAGCTTCTAGACTTGGATCTATCTCTGAACTCTCAACACTGGACTGATAACTAATTGTGGGCAACTTAATGATACTTATGGGCATTGAGACATTGGTTGGCGGAACCATGTCATGATAGGTAACTCTATAGTGAAATTCCTGATATTCCTTTGTTGTAGGAAAATAAAATCAGCTTTTACGCAAAAACTCAGACACAGAGCCACAAAGCCTTTGCATATAGAATAGTCTTTATTTTTCTGTTCTTCTATGGTGATCTTGCCAGCATATTCAAAATGCTGACCTACACGGCTGCAACGTCTTATGTTGCAGATACTCTTCTACGACGGGTAAGAGTACGATTCAGGGTTACGGTCCGCACTCAACTTGCCGTTGGTGTTATTGGGACTCCACTCCCGTTGACTGTATCCGCTGCTATTTTAAGGTATATATCAGTTTTACGCTATTTACATGTGATTGCACTTTGATATATACATTGATGTACTGTGTGTGCCAGCATACTGATCCAGGGATGCCACAGAAAACACAGAGGCTTGACTCGTTTTGAGTCGGGTCGCTACAGTACATCACAAGGAGGGAAATATCTGGAAACTGGAATTCTAGACCGGAAAACCGAGAAAAGGCAGAAAAATCATCAGTCTCAGAATGACCTAAAAATTTACGGAGAATATTTTTGGAATATTTAATAATTTCTGGAGAAAAAATATAACAAAGAGGGGATGCCAGGAGGCCACAAGACAACAGGCCGCGCCCCCTAGGGGCGCGACTAGATGGATTATGGGGCTCCTACTGGCCCTCTAATGCCCCTCTTCTTCTATACAGAAAAATCATAAGAAACCTTTCAGGATGAAGCGCCACCATCTCGAGGCGGAAACGTGGGCAGAGGCCCCTTTTCACTCCAACAGTTAGATTCTGCCGGGGAAATCCGTCTCCGGAGGGGGAGATCGAAGCCATCGTCATCACCAACGCTTCCTCCTTCATGGGAGGACCATTCTTCATCAACCTCTTCACCAGCACCATCTCATCTCCAACCCTAGTTCATCTCTTGTATGCAATCTTTGTCCCAAAACCTCATATTGGTTCCTGTGGGTTACTAGTTGTGTTGATTACATCTCGTAGTTGATGCTTGTTGGATTACTTGGTGGAAGAGATTATGTTTAGATCCTTAATTATCATTATTACTCCTCTGATCTTGAACATGTTGATGATGTGTGAGTAGTTACTATTGTTCCTGAGGACATGGGAGAAGTCTTGTTATAAGTAATCTTGTGAAGTTGGTATGCGTTCGATATTTTGATGATATGTATGTTGTTACTCTCTTAGTGGTGTCATGTGAACGTCGACTACATGACACTTCATGAAGTTATGGTCCTAATGGAAGTCATTGTGGAGTAACAAGTAGACGATGGGTTGCAAGAGTGACAGAAGCTTAAACCCCAGTTTATGCGTTGCTTCATAAGAGGTTGATTTAGATCCACATGTTTCATGATATGGTTAGATTTATCGTAATTCTTCTTTCGTAGTTGCGGATGCTTGTGAGAGGGGTTAATCATAAGTAGGTTGTTAGTTCAAGTAAGAACAACACCTTAGCACCGGTCCACCCACATATCAAATTATCAAAGTAGCAAACACGAATCAACTCAATATGATGAATATGACTAGACAGAAATTTCCATGTGTCCTCAGGAGCACTTGCTTAATATAAGAGTACATTCAGGTGTGTCCTTTGCTACAAAAAGGATTGGGATACCTTGCTGCACCATTTCTACAATTGTTACTTGCCACTTGTTACTAATTATCTTGCTACAAAACTATCTACCACTAATACTCACAACACTTGCAGAGAATACACTGCTGAAAACCGCTTATGATTTCCTTCTGCTCCTCGTTCGGTTCGACACTCTTACTTATCGAAAGGACTACGATTGATACCCTATACTTATGGGTCATCAAGACTCTTTTCTGGCTCCGTTGCCAGGGAGTGAAGCGCCTTTGGTAAGGAAACATTTTCTATACGTGCTGAAATTTACTTTTGCTTGTCAATATGAGTAGTAACCCTTTGAGTGGCTTCTTCGAGGCATCTTCGCCCCAAATGGAAGATGAGGAAATTGTTCCTCCACCTACTGCACCTACTGAAAATATTTTTTATGATATTCCTTCTGGTATGCTTGAAAAACTATTGTCTGATCCTTATGATGGTACGACTCATCCTGATTTTCATTTGATATTCATCGATGAGGTTTGTGGATTATTTCAGCTTGCAGGTTTGTCAAGGGACGAAGTTAAGATGAAAGCTCTACCTTTATCTTTGGAGGGAAAAACATTAATGTGGTACTAGCTATTGGAAAATATTAAATCATGAGATTGGAATCGATTGAAGCTACAATTTCATCAGAAGTTTTACCCAATGCATCTAGTTCACCATGATCGGAATTATATATAACCTTTGGCCTCGCAAGGGAGAAATCATCGCTCAAGCTTGGGGAAGGCTTAAATCTATTATGCACACTTGCCCCAACCATGAGCTTCCAAGACAAATGATTATAAAAAAATTATGCTCAACTTTCTCAGGATGACCAAAAATTATTGGATTCTTCTTCCTCGGGCTCATATGTGAATGAAACTATTGAATTCAAATGGGATCTTTTGGAAAGAATTAAATGCAACTTTGAAGATTGGGATATTGACAAAGGTAACGAGTCAGGTATAAAATTATTGTGACAAAGGTAACGACAATGGAAACCAACACCTTTCATGAGTTTAGCAACAAATCTGGTATTGACTCCGAAATAGTAGCTACCTTCTGTGAATCATCTGCTACTCATGTTGATCTTCCTAAAGAAAAGTGGTTTAAAATCATCCTACCAATGAACCACCCTTAGAGAAACCAATTAAAATTGAGAAAGAGGAAATAATTGTTAGTCATGCTGATCCTGTTACTCCCACCGCTTACATTGAGAAACCTCCTTTTCCTATTAGAATTTGGGAACATGCTAAAGTTACAACTGTGGTCAATGAAAGTCATGTTAGCACATCTACCCCACCTGAACAAATAATGGTTGAACCTAAAGTTGCTACGATTAAGGACCTCTTAGTTGATAATATTGATGGTCAGGTTATCTACCTCCGTGATGAAGCTACTAGAATCACAAAACCTATTAGAAACGAGCGAGATGGGCTCAATAAGAATAAGCTAGTCGTAGGTATGCCAGTTGTCTCAATTAAAATTGGAGATTGTTGTTATCATGGCTTGTGTGACTTAGGTGCTAGTGTCAATGCTACACCGTTCACCTTATATCAAGAAATTATGAATGACATTGCACTCGCTACTATTGAAGATATTGAGGTTACTATTAAACTTGCAAACCGAGATACTATTTCGCCACTTGGGATTGTTAGAGATGTTCAAGTTTTATGTAGAAATGTCAAGTAACCTACCGATACCTTAGTTATTGGTTCAAAGCAAGATAAATTTTGTCCCATTATATAAGGTAGGCCTTTCTTGAACACTATTAATACTAAAATCAATTGTGGTACTGAAAAGGATAAAATAAGACTTGGTGATGTGTCTCATGAATTTAACTTCTCCAAGTTTACTAATCAAATGCATGAGAAGGAATTACCTAGTAAAGATGAAATGATTGGTCTTGCTTCTATTGTCATACCTCCTACTGATCCTCTAGAACAATATTTGTTAGACCATGAGAATGATATGCAGATTAATGAAAGGAAGGAAATATATAGGATTCTCCTCGAACAAACACCTCTTCTCAAACACAACTTACCAGTTGATATTTTAGGGGATCCACGTCCACCTAAAGGAGATCCTGTGTTTGAATTAAAGAATTTACCTAATACTTTGAAATATGCTTATCTTGATGAAAAGAAGATATATCCTGTTATTATCAGTGCTAGCCTTTCAGAGCATGAAGAAATAAGACTACTTCAAACTCCGAGGAGGCACATGGCTTCTATTGGATATACTCTCGATGATCAAAAGGGCATAATCCCCACTCTATGTCAGCACAAGCTTAATATGGAACTAGACGCTAAACTTGTTCTTGATCATCAATGCCGCTTAAATCCTAAGATGAAGGAAGTGGTAAGAACTAAAATACTAAAGCTTCTGGAGGTAGGTATAGTCTATCCTATTGCTGATAGTAGGTGGGTAAGTCATGTTCAATGTGTTCCTAAGAAAAGAGGTATTACTGTCGTCCCTAATGATAAGAATGAGCTTATTCCACAAAGAATTGTAACTGGTTATAGGATGATAGTTGATTTTCGAAAATTAAATAAAGCTACTAAGAAAGTTCATTACCCCTTTCCTTTTATTGATCAACTGTTAGAAAGATTATCCAAGCACACCCACTTTTGTTTTCTTGATGGATATTCCGGCTTTTCTCAAATACCTGTGTCAAAAGAAGATCAAGAGAAAACTAGCTTTACATGTCCTTATGGAACTTATACTTATATACATATGCCTTTTGGTTTATGCAATGCACCTGCTACGTTTCAAAGATGTATGTCTGCTATATTCTCTGACTTTTGTGAAAAGATTGTTGAGGTTTGTATGGACGATTCAGTTTATGGGACTTCTTTTGATGACTACTTGAATAATCTTGATCGTGTTTTTGTAGAGATGTGAAGAGACTAGTCTTGTCTTGAATTGGGAGAAGTGTTGCTTTATTGTTAATGAAGGTATAGGGCTTGGGCATAAAATTGCTGAACGAGGCATTGAGGTAGACAAGGCTAAAGTTGATGCGATTGACAAAATGGCATGCACGAAAGATATCAAAGGTATAAGAAGTTTCCTTGCTCATGTTGGTTTTTATAGGCGTTTCATTAAAGATTTATCTAAGATTTCTAGGTCGTTAACTAATCTTCTTCAAAAAGATGTACCTTTCGTTTTTGATGATGATTGTGTAGAATCTTTTGAAATACTAAGGAATGCTTTAGTTTCTACACCTATTGTTCAACCACCTGATTGGGACCTACCTTTTGAAATTATGTGTGATGCGAGTGATTATGCTATTAGCGTTGTTCTAGGGAAGAGAGTAGACAAGAAGTTAAATGTAATCCATTATGCTAGTAAAACTTTAGATTCGGCTCAAAGGAATTATGCTACCACTGAAAAGGAATTTTTAGCAGTTGTGTTTGCTTGTGATAAGTTTAGACCCTACATTGTCGATTCGAAAGTAACTATTCACACCGATCATGGTGCTATTAAATACCTTGTGGAAAAGAAAGACGCTAAACCTATGCCTATTAGGTGGGTACTTTTACTTCAGGAGTTTCACTTGCATATCATTGATAGAAAAGGAGCTGAATATCCCGTAGCAGATAACTTGTCTAGGATGGAAAATGTTCTTGATGACCCACTTCCTATCGATGATAGCTTTCCCGATGAACAACTTGCTGATATAAATACTTCATGTAGTGCTCCTTGGTATGCTGATTATGCTAATTATATTGTTGCTAAATGCATCCCACCTAGTTTCACATATCAACAAAAGAAAATAAGAATTATGACCTACGACATTACTTTTGGGATGACCCACGTCTTTACAACAAGGGAGTAGACGGTATCATTAGGCGATGTGTACCTGAGCATGAACAAGAACATATTCTTCGGAAATGTCATTCTGAGGCTTATGGAGGACACCATGTCGGTGACCGAACTGCACACAAGGTATTACAATCTAGTTTTTATTAGCCTACTCGTTTCAAAGATGCTCGTAAGTATGACCTTTCATCTAATGAATGCCAGAGAGTTGGCAACATCGGTAAGCGTCAGGAAATACTTATGAATTATACACTTGCTATTAAACCATTTGGTGTCTTGGCTTTGATTTTATGGGACCTTTTCCTTCCTCAAATGAGTATACTCATATTCTAGTTGCGGTTGATTACATTACTAAATGGGCAGAAGCTATTCCAACTAGTAGTGCTGATCATAACACCTCTATTAAAATGCTTATCAATATTATTTTCCTGAGGTTTGGAGTTCCTAGATATCTAATGACTGATGGTGGTTCACATTTTATTCATGGTGCTTTTCGTAAAGTTCTTGCCAAATATGATGTTAACCATAGGATTGCATCACCTTATCATCCCCAGTCTAGTGGTCAAGTTGGATTGAGTAATCAAGAAATAAAGTTAATATTGCAAACGACTTTAATAGATCTAGGAAGAACTGGTCTGAGAAACTAGATGATGCACTTTGGGCTTATAGAACTTCTTATAAGAATCCTATGGGCATGTCTGCGTACAAAATGGTCTATGGGAAATCTTTTCATTTACCTCTCGAGTTAGAACACAAAGCTTATTGGGCTATTAAAGAACTTAACTATGATTTTAATCTTGCCGGTGAGAAGAGGATTTGACATTAGCTCACTTGATGAATGGAGAACACAAGCCTATGAAAATGCTAAGTTATTTAAAGAAAAGAATAAAAGATGGCATGACAAAAGGATTCAAAAACAAGAATTCAATGCAGGAGACTTAGTACTTTTATACAATTCTCATTTCAGATTTTTTGCAGGAAAACTCCTCTCAAAATGGGAAGGCCCATACATTGTTGAGGAGGTTTATCGCTCCGGTGCTATAAAAATCAATAACTTCGAAGGCAAGAACCTGAGAATGGTGAATGGGCAAGGAATTAAGCATTATATTTCAGGTGCCCCCATTAATGAAGAAACAAATGTCATCCAAGTCATCACACCAGAAGAACACGTCAAGGAAGTCTTCTAGAACACTCCAGAAGCCTAAAAAAGGTGTAGGTATGTGGTACAGTAAGTAAACCGACTCTAAAAATTCTTTAAAAATCATTATATGTACTCCCGTATGTTTTGACCACCGCATCTCGAGATTTTTCTCTGTTCTTGTTTTGAGCTGTTTTTTGGCAGAGGAGAAAATATGTTGTCTCAAGATTCGGAGGGAGAGAGCTATGTATCCGATTATGTTGCCAATGCAAAGATCTTTGGGGATATTTATCCCTATCTATGGTCCTAGGAGGAGGAATAAGAAATTGACTTGGAGGAAATAGAAGATGCTGGCCCGGATGGTTGCTCAGATGAAGATGAATCTCCACTACCTCAACTTGGAGATATGCACGTGGAGTTCAAGAAGTCAAGCCTCCCTAATGGAAGGAACAAAACCAATACCCAGTTTACCGCTTCTCGTTTTCTGCAGGAAAGCAAGGCAACTTTATGCAAAAGGATATTGAAGCTTGAACAAGAGAGCAATGATTTAAGGGAAGAAAATTTCATCATCAAATGCAAATTGGAGAAGAAGAATATTACTACAACACCATCGCCATCACCTAAGAACACCTGAGTACATGGGTATGGGCACAACCCTAGCTTGTTCGAAGCTTCAGGGAGGTGCCCCGGTATCGTATCACCATCACTTTTTACCACCACTATCTATCTTGGTTTTATCTTTAGTTTTTCGTGATTTAGGGAGATAAATTTCAGATTTGCTTTGTTTAGTGTTTTTGCTTTGAGTTCTACCTATCCTTGTAATAGAGTGTGAGAGTTATATAATAAAGTTAGTTGAGATTGTGTGTCCCTTGTTCAATTGCACCCAACATCTTAGCAAGGCAATAAAAAGAATAGAAAAGAAAAATCGTATGCCTATCTCTTGAGAAGTAATGACTTCACATAGAAAAATAGGTATAAGCAATAAGAAGTGTTGGAAACCAACAAACACAATGTTAGTAATTGATATGATCTAACAAGTGTGGTAGTAGAGAAGAGAAGATTTACATATAAATATAATATCATAAACACCATCTATGACTACGAGCTTCCATAAAATTATTACATAATTATCAAGTATTGAAGTGGGACATGGAAGACAACATAATAATCATGTTTGTTTACATTTGTATAGATGTTATGTGGTATCGAATCCTTTAACATGTGAAGCTTGCTTAGGATCTTTTGCTAGACCAAAAATTCGCACTAAGTAGAGATACTACTTGTGCATCCATAACCATCAAACCCAGTTTCTTTCCATGAGAGCCCACCACACCTACCTATGGATTAAATAAGATCCTTCAATTAAGTTTTCATTGTTGCACGAGGCAATAAAATTTGCCTCTAGTCATGTAATATTTTTTATTGTAAGGGAAAGTAAGCTTTGTTCGATCTTGTGATGGTGATGTAATAAAAGTGACGGAATGCATAATAAAGTTCGCTATCACAAGGGGCAACATGAAGTGATGTTCCTTTATGTTAAGAGATTAAACATATCAAACAAATAAAAGATCATGACGACCTCTACTTCCCTCTACGAAGGGCCTATCTTTTACTTTCCTACAAGTTATTTTCATGCAAGAGTCGACAACATTTCCCTTGTTCTTATTCTCCAAACTGTTTAGCGGAAAGCATTATATGTTGTGTAAAGATTCAAACAAATATATCCAGCTGAATGTAAATGATCATATTCCATTATTGTTGACATTATCCTTGAGGTAAAAAAGTTGGGTGGCAAGAACATTAAAGTCCCCATCTTCCTATGTCTCCCTCGGAGTCACTTGTTCCAAAAATATGCAATGTATGTTAGCAATCATAGAAGGCTACATCATAGTTGAATATGTGAACTTGCTAGAATTATAAGCTCTTACATAGACTCTTCTCTCGATTGCAAAATCCATGATCATCTCAAGGACTAATTGCATTGCTTGTATGTTCTCTATTAATATTTTGCCCTATATTTCTTCAGTTGTGAATAGCTTGTTACTTGTTCATGGGAGGTTATATGATTGAAAACTTGCTTCTATGATGATACTCATGATGCTTTCATGTCCGTATTCTATTTTTATCGACACCTCTGTCTCAAATTACGTGGTCATTATTTTAGAGTTTGGTTTTCGCTGGAGGACAAGGGAGGTCTAAGCTTGACGACAAATACTACTGGAATCAGGAAATTTGTCGTCAACCAGATCTTTGTTGTCGGCTAGCGGATGGTAAAGAAAGTCTTTGCCATCAGCTTACAGAAAACGGACGGTAAAGACCAGGCTGAGTGCAAAGATAGGGGTTTCCATCAGCCAACTCTTTGTCGTTGGCCCGTGGATGGCAAAGGGCCTAGAGGCAGACAGCAAAGAGACCAGCTGGGCCCCATTGGGCTGTGAAGACCGTTAGGTCAAATGGTCGGCCTGGATGTTGTCCGCCCAATCTTTGTCGTTTGCCCTTTTGCCCTTTGTCGTCCGCTAGCGGATGGCAAAGTAACTGCCTATCTAACGACCGTTACCCCTCGGCATCGCCCCACTCTCTCACTCTCTTTCTCTCTTTTTGTCTCTCTTGCCCCCGAGCGCCACCCCACCCCACCGCTGCCCCATGCCCTCTAAAGGTGCCTAGAGGACGGGCTAGAAGTAGCAGAGCGATGCCCCAGGAGCGGATTCACCTCAGCCGCCCCCGCCGCCCCTGCCCCCCGCAACCCGGCCGCCCCCACTGCCCCTGCCCCCGCCGCATCGAGGCCCCGTGTGCCTTGCCCCCCACCGCCCGGGCGCCCCCTGCCGCCCTGCCCCCCGCTGCTCGGCCGCCCCCGTCGCCCCTACCACCCTCCGCACCAACACCCCCTGCGCCCCTGCCCGACCGCCACCGGCGCCTCGATGCCCCTGCCCCTGTGCGCTCGCTCCTCCCCCCGATGACCTCGGAGCGGCAACACCTCCCCGTCACGCACCACCGTGGGAGCAGGACTCGGCACCGCCCCCTCTCCGCGGGATCCCCCCCCCACTAGCCATCCTCCACCATAGCGCCGACCCTCCGCCATGGGCCTCAAGGTGAGTTTTATTTTCTGTTTTTTACTGTTTAGGTTTAGGTTAATTAGTGTTTGGTTTAGATTAGTGCTAGTTTTAGGTTTATGTTTAGATAAATAGAAGAAGAAGAATAAAGATTAAAAAATAAGAAGAAAAGAAGAAGAAGAAGTAGAAGAAGATGAAAAAGGAAAACAAGAAGAAGAAGAAAAGGAAGAAGAGGAGGAGGAGGAGGAGGAGGAGGAGGAGGAGGAGGAGGAGAAGAAGAAGAAGAAGAAGCAGAGAAGAGGAGGAGAAGAAGAAGAATAAAAAGGAAAGGAAGGAAGAAGAAGAAGAGGGGAAAAAGGAAAATCAGAAGAAGGAAAAGACCCTCGACATGCTTGACCCCCGAGGCCATGGACCCCCGACCCTCGATGCCACTGACCCCCGACGCAACTGACACCTGACGCCACTGACCCCCGACCACCGACGCCACTGACCCTCAAGCCCCAAAGCCTCTTCGGCCTCCTAGAAGCAAGCATGAAGAAACTCGATACTCTCATGGTCTAAGGAATTATGCAAACATTAACTTCTCTGTGTTATTTACCATTAACTTATGACGAATGTATCTCATAGCATAACATCAATTCGGGTCGATTCAACACAAATGTTCTTCTAACATTGTGCCCTCAAAATTGTCGACATAGCCATGCCCATAATCAGGAAAACATGATCATCATGCAATACTTGAGCCAGTCTTAGAGGCCAGACTAGGAATACAATTTACCGTTTATTATTCCACACGTGCATATGAGTCTTCCTTCAAGCCTCATGGTTATTGTAGACTCAAGAACCATAGCAGTTATAGCATGAAACATAAACCTAATTATGAACAGGGAGATAATCAATAACATTTATTATTGCCTCTAGGGCATATCTCCTACAGACTCCCACTTGCACTAGAGTCAATAATCTAGTCAATGCTAATGTACTTTACACCTATGGCATACTGGTGTAAAATATGCTTCGCTTGTGGTATAGCCTGATGTCCAACGGATCTGACAACTTCAGCTCCATGTGTAACTTTGCATATCCTCTCGTTTTCACGCTATCACAAAATTCGTATTTTGTGTGAACTTGACTTTGCATATGTGTGAATCATTGGTCGAAACCTGATTCCTCAGACCGAGCTATGGAGCAACTATCTGCAATAGTGTCTCATAGACCAAAGCCATCTTGGAACCATACTAAGTTCATGAATGAACTATATGATTCAACAACTTCTTGGTCGCTTCCAAAGCGTCAACATACTTAGGCTTTGTTACAGAATTCGCCACAGTATCTTGTTTGGAACAATTTCCAACTACCGTGCCACCATATTGTGTATTACACAAAACCCTTAACTTAAATCGAAAATCGCATGGAGCATTGATGAAGACTGTATCGATGTAATTACTTACAACGAGCACTTCATAATCTCTTCTTGCGAGAAACCATGTCATCAGTACTACTCTAGCACTTAATGACATCTTTCACGGTTGTCCTATGATCAGTACTTTGATACCTTGGTATCCATACTCGCAACAACTTTGGAGTATCGGACATATCTGGTTGTTTTACATACCATGGAATACATAATCCAAACACAAGAGTGTGTGGAATCTCCATCATGTATTTTACTCATCAGTGTTTTAGGACATCGAGTCTTGCAAAAACTCTTTCCATGTGACTTCGGCAAGAATCACTCCTTGGCGTTTTAAATGCTAAAAAGTTTTAGCATCTTGTCAATATGTATTCATAGCTTAGGCCCATTAGGTAAATCTATCTGCATAGATCATCATGCCTAATATTGAGGCTATTTAGCCTAAGCACTTCATTGAAAAACTATTTTCAAATGAAGTCTTAATTCATGTCAAGAAATTGATTTCCAATTAACAATGTGTCAAGCACACAACGTTTTAGAAATATTATTATGCTCCCACTTACTTTCTTGAATCACAAGCATCTTCGTTACCCATTGATGAAGTCAAAAACCCTTTTTGACCATTTCATCAAACCACGAAGATTCCAACTCCATTTTGCTCTGTTCTGTCCATTGCTGGAACTCTGAAGTTTGCATACTTACTAGCATCCTCTGGATCAACAAATTACTTTGGACTATATCACATACAAGTCCTAGGTTTCATTTCCATCAAATGGAAATCCTTTTGTCATCCATGTTTCATATCTCATGATTGATATATGTATTAATTGCTAGTTCAACCTGAACCGACCTTAAGCATCGCTACGGTGAAACAACCTCATCGTAGTCAACTCCTTGAACTTGTTATTTCAACAAGTCGCGCTTTATGGATAAAACATTTTTATCTATATCAGTTTTTAGTTCCATAAATATTCGTTAGACTCTAAGTCCTCTGAAAGGTGTATCAAGGTTTTAATCTTGAATCACTTATATGGAAACTATCTCGGATTGTATTGGCATTTAGCCAATCCCGGAGTCAGGGCCCATCAACGCTTCCTTGTGTATTGTAGGTATACTGTTGTCTAACAACAATATCTCGTTTGCGCACCTGATAGGTTTGCACGAGCTTTGCCTACGTGGTTCAGTTGCACGTTCGACCGAAGTCCATACATTTTATTGTAGATACTTCCGTATCAGTCGTAGTAGGAAAACAATGGAATCACTTCCAGGGTTTCTTTCCTTTGAACTGATGACGAAGATACTGGTTATCTCGTCGATTTGCACTGTCCTCCCACTCACCTTTTGTAAGAACTATTCTCTTTAAAAACATACCGTTTTGTGGCAAAACCCTTTGCCTCGATATAGTGGTGGGGGAATACCCAATGACTTGGGATAACCATACAAAGTAGCACTTGTCTGATTTGGAATAGGTTTGTAACCTTTTACACAAGCCCCATATTCCAAATGTTAAGAAAAGATATAACATGGTTGGGCATACCATACCATGGCGTCATTTCAACGGACCTGATGGATCTCTTTTCAGTGTAAAAGCCGTAGTCTCTAAAGCATCACTCTATAAAAGGGATAATGGCTAATCTATTTATGTCATCTTTGATCTTACCATGTCATAAATGGCTTCATTACATCTTCACGGACTTTCCACTTGCAGTGGTGTTCCGGGAGGTGCAAGTTATGAAACTCTTTTCACAACTCATCAGACATTCGCTAAACTTGTAACTCAAATATTCCTTTCCGCAATAAATCGCAGAAACATAACTTTCTTGTTACAATAACTTCTACTTCATTTTTCAAAACCTTTTGAATGATTTCAAAAGATCCAGACTTACGTCTCATCAAGTAAATATCCATATATCTACTTGAGTCATTTCTGAAGATAGATAAATCCACTACTTGCAACAACATTTATTGGACTACACACATCATAATGTATGATCACCAATATGTTCTTTGCTCGTTCCTTATGGCCTGTGAACGGTATTTCAGTCACTTCACTTTTCGGAGGAAAGTTGCAAGTGTCAGATGATTCAAAATCAAACAACTTCAAAATCCATCATGATGGAATTTTCCATGCGGGTTTCTCCAAGGTGACCAAATGCAGTGCCAGACTTGTGTGGTATTGTTTTAGTCTTGCGACATTTAGCGTCAGTGTTTATGGATGTATCATATAACCATCAATATTCATAACATACATCCCATCTAGGCTGGAATCATGGCCCTTCATTTTATTCATAATACTGAACAACAATTGTTGTTTTTATGAACAACTCTATTGCAACAAACATGGTTCAATGGGCTAGAGTATATGAAACTCTAAAATGAATTATGAAAGTAAACCCAGAGGTAATGTATTATTATCAATATTCATAGCATACGTCTCATTGATAATGAAAGTATGGCCCTTATGTTATTCATAACACCGAACATGAAAAGTTCTCTTATGAACAACCTTCTTGCAAGATACCTTATGCAAAGGGCTAGAGTGTGAAACTCTAAAATGAATTATGAAACTTGATACGTAGGGAATACACCGATGGAAGGCATAGTAACATTTACTATGTTCCCTGCGTGTATCTAAACCTCATCCCTGGCTAGTCTTTCAGGCCATAGTAGTTCATACATTGAGTTGCAACAAAATGCAATCGAGCGGGTATCTTTGTGACCAACTCACAATACCCAAGAATTAGTAATTAACATGTTTAACCATAATTCCTAAGAACATATTGCACTTTGACTGAAAAAGGAATTCTAGCTTTTGGATCGAAGGACAAGAGTCATATCATCCATAGCATTAGCGGGAGAATACCAAAAGCATGCGATAGGACAAAGTCCTTCTCGGCACTCTTGAGGACAATCCTCACATTAAGTTACCAACCGTAAAGTTTTAACCAGATATTTAACAGCTATTCAATTTTAATAGGGAAGGTGGAAACGCGAGCCATTATTCTACAACTATTATGCAAATCACACTTAGACATTGTTCAAAATTAATTGCACTGAGAATTAAAAAAGTTAATTCTAAAGTGCGCTCCCACTCAAATCAATATCTCTCATAATTGATTTTTAGTGATGCAAGACCCAACTTTCAATTCAACATCAAGGATGTAACCATCTCACGTGACGAGAATTTCGATTGGTAGGCCAACTTGCCAATCACATCTCTATGTGACTCTTGTTCATCTTTTGATGCGTGTGTTCCGAGCTCATGACTTTCATGCCTGAACGTCAAGACAACCAAGTGATCTCGCTGCGAGGTCTCAACTCACCCGCCTCACACTTCTCTAATCGTTCGTACCCATGTAACCATGTGATACCCCGAAGAGATAGGTGCCGTGACGGTGCTACACTTGGGAGAACACAAACTACTTGATATTCTGTGAGAGATCACCCTAATAAAAAGTGACTACCGCGCAATCAAGAAGGGTGCATCAAGAGGGATAAACATCTCAGGCAATTCATAATAGCATGATATGGTATAGCCCTTTCTGACGGAGAAGTCTTTCATTCCTTCGTCTTTGGCATTCGCGTCGGTGTTCACCTTCGCGAAGATTGCCACCACCTTGCCGATGCACCAGATAATATTGCTATCTCTATAGCTAATAAAATAAGTACATTACTTAAGGTTGACACGCATGTCATTAAAGTGACAATCATATGGCTCCAGCCATCATGCCGAATCATCACACGCAGGTCATGTTAATATTACATCATATAGTCATCTCATACATAATCAAATTAATATGAGAATTGCTATACCACATCATATGCACATGCAAACCATCCTGCAAAACCAAGTTAGACGCCTCTAATCGGTTCATGCAAAAACTTGTTTTACGTGGCTTCTAAGGTTTTGAAATAAACCGAATCTACCAACGTCCATCATCAAGTATGATAATTCAAGTTGCTAGATTAACTTTCCAGGGTGTATAAAACACGAGATAATAAAATATCGAGCCCCATACTAAACTTCGTCATACGCGTGACCCCCGTGCAG